>OZ024878.1:23647958-25027798 GCA_964017185.1 Rugalucina vietnamica | reverse complement strand
TAACCTGTTTTATACGGATTGTCTCGTTGTTCGTCCGTCGTCAGACCACATCCGCTTTTGCTTTTGTTAATCACATCATATAAAGTCAAGAAGTAAAGCTTCGTCTTATACACTTATATAATGGAATCAGGAAAGTCTCCAGTAAAGCACATACGGCTGAAGACTAAACTGTTCCTACATTCAAGTCATCAGAAATTGTTGTAACTTTTCTTCGTTTTGTTGGTTTCTTTGTTTGAGGTGTTACGTACTAGTCAACAGGTATGGCGGGAATATAGATAGATGATCATGCATTCATATAAGGCGATTGCAATGAAATTATTAATATTTATTCTGGATATGACCATAGCTGTTGACTGGGACGTAAAGTATCAAATCAAACAAACAAACACACTTTAATAATTTTTCAGATTGATTCAACAAGCTTTCATCGACATGGAAAATATGTTTGAACTTCTAAATACTAAACCAGAGGTAATTAACATAAAGATCACTAAATTAGACAATGATTAATCATATGGTGACGATTACAGACGTAATATGAGTGTGAATACGAAACGCATTTATTTCGTTGCGTCCTTTTTTAACTTAATATAATTTAAGGAATTAACCAAATTTGTCGCTGCAGTATTGTATGTGTTTATTTTGAAATATGCTTTTTAGTGTGTGAGTAAAAAATGGCCTTTTTCCGAATGGATACAAAGATTATGCTTGCATGTGGAAGCACGATTAATGTTACCATTTGTTAGGCGATATACGCCCCAACACAATAAAAGAAAGTAATTAAAAGGTACAAGTATGCAACGATCAGGAAAAGGCGCAATCAGAAAAAAGATTCCCACTCCAAAAACCGAGGTGGGAAAAATAAATTAACAATCAGGTACTAATACTGTATACCATGAAAACATATCGTAAGCCGAATGAGCAGCTATTTTACCATAGGTGGCCACTCAGTTACCGAAACGTAACTAAAAATATGAAAACATACATAAGGCGCCAACAGCACAAAATCTTTAAACACCAAGACATAAAACAATAAGAACCACCACAGAAGTATCGCCTTGGAATGATCAGTAATATAAAATTACTGGCGGGCTTGGTACCTAACCTCACCCTCAGCTTCTGCAGTGGTTCACAACATTTAGTTAGCTGTTCGACCCTCGTGCTTAATCTCTAACTATTCTCTAATCTCTAACTAGTCAATGAATCATCAAGAATAAACAAATCAGTAAATCATGATAAACATCCTGATGAATCAAAAACGAGGACTCACAGATTGAGTAAACTGTCCGACAATGGAGATCCCTGGGCGCCAAATAACTTACTAACTCCGGAGCAAAAGAAAAACACCAGTTGAACCCCGGTGGGCCAAGCAACAGACAAGAAGCTCCGGCCCAACCAGCTAAAATTAATTAATATATTTATGTCGGGTCATCATAGAATATGACGCCCGACCCGCCGGCGTGCAATTAAAGAAGGTAGTGTCATGCGTGACAATTTTTAGTATTTTAATGTAATATAAGTTTGCGTTTTTAAACATTTTAAAATGTGAGATATGTATGTTTGGAAGTAAATATGCATGCGATTTGCAGTAACCTTTAGCAACAAAGGCAATAGTTGACAAAGCTACAAAGACACATTTACTTTAATGGATACTTTGGATATTTGATTTAGGCAACAATAGTTTACAATGTTAATGCACTCGCTACGGGCGAGGCACTACATGTTGACCAATAATGCGCAATATAATTTAAGAAGAACCATAAAATTGCACTTTGATATATTAAGCATACATCTTTGATACGATAAATGATGTCATGTTACGCATTTATATTGGGCAGTAATAAAAATATTCTGCAGGAAGTGGAGGTTTCGATTAAAGAAATTGCATATAATGGCTAACATAAAAGCAATAAAAGTGTCTTAGTAACAAGGAAAATCACATAAACATAAGATTACATTCGCAACATCAAAATACCCCTATAAGGTGGTCTGATTTCTGAGAGAAAATGAGTGATTGGTCAGTATATTTTACAAGCGACCGTTTGATTGGTTAAGACTAAGAGAGAAGACTGAGAGTGAAAGAGAGAAAAAGAATAGGTTAGTTAGATTTTGGATCGCAAGTGGAATACCACGAACTGAAACAAATCGGATTTCCGAAAGACAAATTTAAAATTACGAACTTTGTTATATATGTCATATGAAGTTGATACTAAAAGTTGGATAGCCAACGAAGAGAAACTATTTAGAACTTCAAATCATATGTGTTTTACTTGTTTTAAAATTGCTATAATTTGTGGATTTCCATAAAGAAATTAATCTCTGAACTTTGTTTATTCTCAAACATTCTAACAATCAAAATTTTGGATTCTGTCGTACAAAATTTACGGCAGAACACTTGTTGGACATAATCCGGGTAACGACAAATTGGAAACTCACAAGCCAAGCGAATACAATAGATATAAGATTAATTCCCCAACGAAATTTAGCAAAAACCAAAACATAATCAGCTATGGATTATTTGCCAGGAGGTGACATTAGACAACGAATGACATCCTTCAATACGTGCTGCAGATGTGGACATTACCATTTATTTGGACAGTGTCGTGCACTAACTGGAAAATGTTTCGTGTGCTTCCAAACTGGACACTTCAGGAAAGTCTGTAAAAACAACACAGGGCGGTTCAAAAGTTATAAGTCAAAAGATAGGGATTCTGAAAGAATGGTAACATTCATTCGCAAGAAGACTGCAGAATCTCTGCCGTTTAATTCCATCTCAACTGAGGAATTGTTTGCATGTTTACCAATGCACTCTAGTATACATGTCAATTACCAAAAGGAACTGGATAATGCCAATGAGTGGGTTTTCGAGTTGCTTTCGATACAGGAAAGCCTAAAACAACAACTGCAAGAACTGCAAGAATCTGCTTTGCGTGATAAAACAGACATGCTGTCCAAACATGAAAGCATGAGAACGAAGTTAGAAGAGGCTAAGAACTTGGAATGCAACTTACGACGAAGTCGCGATTCCCTGCGTGACACACTGCATCTTGAAGAACACAAGTTAGAAAAGACCGAGGAAAAACTGACCACCATTGAAAAACGGAATACCGATCTGGAGAGAAAATCATTAGAACTGCAAACACGTTTAGCTGCTCTGGAGACGGAAACTGAACAGTTACACTCTGAGGTACGAGATTCAAAGCGGACGATTGAAAATAAAACGTCCGAGTTACAAGAAATAACAGAACAAAGAGATGCTTTATTTCGATACTTCTGGGAAACTGACTTTCACGAGTTTCGCTTATTAAGCCAACAAGCTCAAGAACGAGAATTCTGCTGGTTACTTGACAATCTATGTTACAAAAGCAAAGAAGCGAGCCAGTCGAATGGTCATTTTGAGTGTGGAAGATGCGGCAGTTTCAGTTTTCACAGTCAGACTGATTGTGTGGCCATGGGTAGCTCCTGTGGGCTATGCAAGAAATCGAATCATTTCATTTCTCTAATAGTTGTAGAAATGCTCTTAAGATAAAGAATGACATTTGTAGGAAGATAAAGAGTGACACTCCTCCATGGTTAGACAACCTGATTGACGAACTTGCCGTAAAATTTTATAATAGCTAATATAATGTTGAATGTTATTTATGTTCTGAAGGAATTTTATTAGTTATTGTGCTATTTATCATTTTAACAAGCTATTGATGAGTTCTAAGATTGTTTAAAACTGCAGTTAAGATGTTTGATAATAAAACTTCATCACACTAATGACGCAATATGTAAATTTTTGAAGAAAAAAAAACGCACTTTATAGTTTAATAATTTAGTATCTGGAAAATAAAAAGTATGTTTCAAATGCTTGAAAATACTGAAACTAGATATAAATTCATTAGACTGTATTAAACAAAAATGTCACATTTTGTCTTACAAATAAAAGCGAAATCCGCTTCATAGGAATGAATCAAAATTAGCAGAGGGGATGATGTCATGCGTGACAATTTTTAGTATTTTAATGTAATATAAGTTTGCGTTTTTAAACATTTTAAAATGTGAGATATGTATGTTTGGAAGTAAATATGCATACGATTTGCAGTAACCTTTAGCAACAAAGGCAATAGTTGACATAGCTACAAAGACACATTTACTTTAATGGATACTTTGGATATTTGATTTAGGCAACAATAGTTTACAATGTTAATGCACTCGCTACGGGCGAGGCACTACATGTTGACCAATAATGCGCAATATAATTTAAGAAGAACCATAAAATTGCACTTTGATATATTAAGCATACATCTTTGATACGATAAATGATGTCATGTTACGCATTTATATTGGGCAGTAATAAAAATATTCTGCAGGAAGTGGAGGTTTCGATTAAAGAAATTGCATATAATGGCTAACATAAAAGCAATAAAAGTGTCTTAGTAACAAGGAAAATCACATAAACATAAGATTACATTCGCAACATCAAAATACCCCTATAAGGTCTGATTTCTGAGAGAAAATGAGTGATTGGTCAGTATATTTTACAAGCGACCGTTTGATTGGTTAAGACTGAGAGAGAAGACTGAGAGTGAAAGAGAGAAAAAGAAGAGGTTAGTTAGATTTTGGATCGCAAGTGGAATACCATGGACTGAAACAAATCGGATTTCCGAAAGACAAATTAAAAATTAAGAACTTTGTTATATATGTAATTGATACTAAAAGTTGGATAGCCAACGAGGAGAAACTATTTAGAACTTCAAATCATATGCTTTTACTTGTTTTAAAATTGCTATAATTTGTGGATTTCCATAAAGAAATTAATCTCTGAACTTTGTTTATTGTTTATTCTCAAACATTCGAACAATCCAAATTTTAGATTCTGTCGTACAAAATTTACGGCAGAACAGTAGCATAATTATCAACCATGATTGGGTTAAAAACTTAGCATGCAGACTGTCGCATAGCGTTTAAGTTATATCCTATACGTCTGTAACATGATATGATTTTTCTGAATTGAAACGAAAAATCATTCCTTCCTATAAGTTTCTTAAATTTATGAACCAAGTCACAATAAAATTCTGGTTCCGAAAGGCCTTCGAGTAAAAGGGTCTTTAGCCCAACATTAAATTTAGAAATCAATTCACAGTGTCTGCGATAAAATTTAGAAAATGTTTGTCGAAGTTTATGATACCGATAGCCCTGCTGGAGAAGTTTAGATGTCTTAAACTTTTATTTCGCGCATTGATTGCAGACTCTAGCAAACCTAAAAAGTTGCGAAATGTATACGCCATATGAAGCACGACGAGGAACGTCACCATCCAAAAACGGAAAGTTTGCCATATCAAAATCAAAGTCATCGCGTTTATCATAAATCCTTCTAGAAGAAACAAATCCTTTGCAGTAGAAAGATGTAAGTCTAATAAGGGAGCTTCGGTATATGTGTTGTTTGCTTTATTCAACTGTAGTTCAGGGGGATACATTTGTTTGACCATGCCTTCAAAATAAGGATTGTCAATGTTCAAAAGGTTATCTAAGTACCTAGAAGTCGAATGAAGTTATTTCAGCCATTTCTTCTTTTACACTTTCAAGGTCACTGACGTCGCTGATGCCCGTGATCTAGAGATAAATACAGGAACCATTGGGTTCAAAGATGTCAAGTTCCGTTATGAACCAAGGTATAACAATATGTCTACGAATTTGATGATAAGAGATTATCACATAGACATTTTTGTTTTCTCCCACAGTATAAATCAAAAACGCTATCATCACATGCAAGCATGAGATTATCGCTGGATTAGCCCTTCGTAAGTGATAATGTGCTTTACGCTTCTTAGTATGTGAAACTTAGTTATTTAATATAAGTATTTCACTGATATACGCAAAAATGTGATAAAACATGCGCAAATGAATTTAAAAAATGTCAGATTCCACGTAAACCAAGGTTTTGCAAGACTTATTTTATGATTTTGGATACTCATTTTATATAATTTATGGCTGTTACCTCTTTAACAAAATTTAAACCGTACCTACATGTATTAAAACATTTAAACTGATGACCGGCCGTGGACCTAAACACCAAAATGAGAGAGAGAGAGAGAGAGAGAGAGAGAGAGAGAGAGAGAGAGAGAGCACTTATGACATTTTTAAAACAAAATCGAAAGCTAGTATTTCAAAACTTAAATTTCCAGCAAACCCTTTCTGAAAGATATCAACTTTACCGTCCCACCTGGACAAACATACGCTCTGGTGAGTACAAACACTAATGGTGTTATTACATCATTGTACATTAATCATTAAACAAGTGTGTAGTTTAGATCTAAGATTGTTTTAACACTTCCCATAAACCAATAAAGTGGCATCATTAAACTTCTTTTATTAGTATGTTATCATTTACAAATACATGTATATAGTCATAGCAAAATAATTCAGTTTAATTTTATTCAGCTTTTTGTAACTTTAACTTTGAATATGTCATCTGTATTATTGTAGGTTGGTCACTCAGGATCTGGGAAAACCACTCTGATACGTCTTCTGTTCAGGTTTTATGATTTAGAAAGTGGCAGGATAACGGTCGATGGTCAGGATATATCTCAGGTAATAGCTTGGCTATTTGGAACATTGTCAGTTAAGCTTTTTCCCACGTATAGTGCGTAAAACATTTTTCCTGCCTTGTGCTTTGGTTGCGATTTTTAATTTATCGAATCGATTCCTGGACTTACTTCTCTTACTTGATATTTATTTTGGGTATATATTTGATGTTGTTTGCCACATGTTGATTTGACTTTGTCTCAGTTTTGATTTTTCAAATTCAGGTAACACAAGAATCTCTACGAAAATGTATAGGTGTGGTTCCACAAGACACGGTATTGTTTAACAGCGATATTAAGTACAACATACGATTTGGTCGGGTCACAGCTTCAGATCAAGAAGTGGAAGATGCTGCAAAGACGGCCGATATTCATGCAAGAATTTTGACTTTTCCTGATCGTAAGTAATTATTTGCCTTCGGCAGTAATAGAACCCAAGATCTGATCCAACTTATATATATATATATATATATATATATATATATATATATATATATATATATATATATATATATATATATATATATATATATATATATATATATATATATATATATAATATGAGATTTAGGTAATATACATCAAACAATCAAACCCTGTCGGTAGCACTGGATCCAATTTGGATGCTAAAATGATATGCGGTAAGTATATATGGAGATTTTATCATCAACAGTGCAAAATCCTATTTGTGCCTGAGCGCGCTTTCGCCTTTCGGCTTCTTCAGAGGCTTACTAAATACTACATAATAAGAGTGTGATATCTACATCTGCCTGTCATAGGCAGTCCAAAACTAGGAGACAAAATGTAATCTAAAAATTCTACATACTACTCATAACATTGTAAAACCTTATATAACTACATAAGAAATAAACACACCGCTACAAACTTGAAAAATGTAAATACAGCAAAATGGCTACGGAATTTTGAAAATGAAGAAATTTGGAAAATTAAACAGAAATTTAACAAAATTATGATTTTGTGGGCTAATACATCTTGGAGAGGTTGGAAACAGTGTTAGAACTGTCAAAGTTGAAAATAAAAAGTACTTAATGGCGTAAAATCGTATAACTGAAATTGAGAGAATTTCGTGACCGTTCACCTGTAGGATTATCGGAAATCTGAAGCGTCACCTGTAAGATTATCGGATTTCTATAGCGTCAGTCGTTAACACACCGCTACAAATGTAAATTATAAGAACAGCTCATAAGTAAGGTACAGGTGAAGGCGGAGTCTCTATGTGCAAAATGAAGGAGTAAAGCCTATCAGGATATGGATAGACAATGTGTGAAGGGGGATGAAGTCCAAAACGGGACATCAAATCGGATCAAATATCCATGTTAGGCTAACTATACATGCTGGCCTATTGCACTATGCTGTAACACTACTGTGTTTAATCACCTTTATTGATACCATGTGGCTGGAGTGTGTTCAGGCGTCTGATCCAATACGTTTCACGAGCTTTTCTTGCCGAATCAGACCAGTTGATGTCATGGTCAAGACAGCATAGGACAACGTGGCTGTTAAAGTCATGTCCAGGTAAAGTGAAGTGTTCCGCTACCGGTGCCCTTTGAAACCTCCGGTGTTTCCAATCAGAGCGGTGACCATTGATACGCTTATGGAGGGGTTGTCCAGTCTCACCTATATACTGCTTGTTGCACTTTGTGCAGGTGATCAGATAAACCACATTCTTGGATTTGCAGTTTGTCTGATGTTTGAGTTTCACTGGCGCGCCGTTGGACGACTTGGCAACCTGAGTAGGTGTCATGACCTTGCAACAAGAACATGCCCTTCCCCCACAAGGCTTCGACTCCCCAGGTGGGGTGTTGTCCATAGGGTCTTGTGGTAGTCTAGCTTTGACTAGAAGGTCCCTGAGACTCTTAGGGCGTCTGTATGCCATCACGGGCTTCTTAGGAAATACCTTCTTCAGGCGTTCTGAGGAATCAATGATAGACCAGTGTTTGTTGACGATTTCCTTAACTTTGGGTAGTTCAGGATGATATGTCATAACAAAAGGGGTGGCCGTATCTGTCGACTCCTCTTTGGGTCTGTAAGATAGTAGATCCCCTCGTTTGTGTGATCTGGCTTTGGCGATAGCAGTACTTATTTCCTGTAAGCTGTAACCCCGTCTTTTCAGATGGCTGGTCAATTCCTTGACCCTGTTCTCAAATGCATCCGTTGTAGAGCATATGCGTCTGATGCGCAAGGCAAGGCTGTACGGAATGTTACGGCATATGTGTTTGGGATGACAACTGGTGGGAAGGAGGTATTGGTGAGTGTCAGTGGGCTTGGTATACAAGTCCACCTGGATGCTATCACCTACCAGGGTAGAGTTGGTGTCTAGGAACACATGGTTGTCATTGGAGGTTTCGGCCGTGAACTTTATGGTTGGGTGAAAGTTGTTGGCCTCCTCCAAGAAGGTCTGGAGATTGTCCTGACCATGACCCCATTTCATGTCGATGTCGTCGATGAACCGGAGCCATGAAAAGGGTTTTAGTTGTACTGTCCGGAGAAGCTGGCCTTCTAACTTTCCCATGAATATATTTGCATAGGCTGGTGCCATTTTTGTTCCCATTGCAGTCCCTTGTACTTGAAGGTAATGTCTACCATTGAATTCGAAGTTATTACACTTCAAGATTATTGTGAGAAGCTCTACCAGTGTTTTAGTTGGAGGGTCTTTGACATGTCTCCTATCCCATGCCTCCTCACAGGCTTGAATGCCGTCTTGGTGAGGTATGTTCGTATACAGGGCTGTAACGTCAAGGGATACTAGGAGAGTTTCTTGGGAGACCGGACCCGCTTCGTCCAATTTTCTTAAATAATCTGTGGTATCTTTCAGGTGAGACGGTAGATCTAGGACATGGGGCTGCAAGTGGAGATCTACAAATTCAGAGATCTTCTCTGTAGGATGCCCATTAGCAGAGACTATAGGGCGTCCAGGGTTGCCAGCTTTGTGTATTTTAGGGAATAGGTAGAATCGTCCGGCTCTTGGTCGATCAACAATGAGAAAGTCCATATTCTTCTCAGAGATATGACCATCTTCATACATGGAATGAACAGCCAAAGAGACTTTCTTGGCGAATTCATCTGTTGGGTCATGATCAAGGGGTTTGTAGTGCCTGGAGTCCGACAATTGCCTCTCTGCCTCGGAGATATAGTGCTCTCTATCCATAACAACAACAGCCGAGCCTTTGTCAGCCGGTTTAATGACAATGTCATTGTTTCTTTGTAGAGAAAAGAGAGCTTGGCGTTCGGCCTTGGTAAGGTTGTCATGTCTTGGATTATTTGGCTTGTGTGAAGTAATATCTGACTCGACACTTGAAATGAAGGTCTCAAGATCTCGACCCTGCTTGGGAGGTTGCCATGAACTTTTGAGGACAAACTTAGGGTATTTCTCCTTTGGGCGATCCGGCATGTTCATAAATGTAGTAAGCTGTGTGGCTATGCTTGCATTAGAATCATCTGGATCGTCATCAGAGACAGAGCTCATGTCATCTTCTGTGGTTTGTACCTTTGCAAAGTGTGACTTGAGCCTCATTCTGCGGCTAAATGCCACTGTGATAGCATCCAGGTGGACTTGTATACCAAGCCCACTGACACTCACCAATACCTCCTTCCCACCAGTTGTCATCCCAAACACATATGCCGTAACATTCCGTACAGCCTTGCCTTGCGCATCAGACGCATATGCTCTACAACGGATGCATTTGAGAACAGGGTCAAGGAATTGACCAGCCATCTGAAAAGACGGGGTTACAGCTTACAGGAAATAAGTACTGCTATCGCCAAAGCCAGATCACACAAACGAGGGGATCTACTATCTTACAGACCCAAAGAGGAGTCGACAGATACGGCCACCCCTTTTGTTATGACTGTTATATATAATTGATTCAATTGATTCTTTTAAAAGCTATTACTTATAATTTATATATATATAATCAAAGGGGAGTAACCCAATTAATTAATATATATTTCTTTTTATGTTTCTACAATTTATTATCTAGAACTTTGTAGAAGAATGTCATTGATTATTTTTATCACTGTTATATAATTTAGAAGTATAGAAAATTCTATGAGCACTTTGTGGATAATTCCAGATGAAAATGGAGTGAGTGTTTTTTTTTACCATAAGTTAAAAATATATTTGGACTATGTATACTGAGATCTCGAAGGGTCTAGTGGACTCTCGTTTAGTCTTGATGGTCGTTGCGGCCTTGAATTCTCTCTGGAGAATTCTAAATTCTCTTTGGAGAATTTAAAAGAACTTTCGATAGTTCGTTTCTTTTCTAGAGAAAAGTTTATTATATCATTCTCTAGAAACCTGGAGAATTTCCTTAGATGTATAAATATAGGTCCCAATTCAGTCGTAGGTATTCAGAAATTTGAAGTGATTTAAAGTATATAATTTTGGTTGTTTCACTAGTGTTTTGTGTGGATTAAAATATACATGTGCTCATATTCTGGTTACTGGATTGTGGACTTACATTTGAGGGACAAGGACTTATTTGACATTAACTTTGTAAGTTATTTATTTATTTATTTACTTATCTGTTTGTTTGTTTTTATGTATTTGCAGCATTTATTTGTTTGATTAAATATTGTTAAGTTTAAATTACTTGGTTGTTTTTCGCTGTACCTGTCTAGTTACGCTAGGTCGTAACATGACATATCATCCTGAACTACCCAAAGTTAAGGAAATCGTCAACAAACACTGGTCTATCATTGATTCCTCAGAACGCCTGAAGAAGGTATTTCCTAAGAAGCCCGTGATGGCATACAGACGCCCTAAGAGTCTCAGGGACCTTCTAGTCAAAGCTAGACTACCACAAGACCCTATGGACAACACCCCACCTGGGGAGTCGAAGCCTTGTGGGGGAAGGGCATGTTCTTGTTGCAAGGTCATGACACCTACTCAGGTTGCCAAGTCGTCCAACGGCGCGCCAGTGAAACTCAAACATCAGACAAACTGCAAATCCAAGAATGTGGTTTATCTGATCACCTGCACAAAGTGCAACAAGCAGTATATAGGTGAGACTGGACAACCCCTCCATAAGCGTATCAATGGTCACCGCTCTGATTGGAAACACCGGAGGTTTCAAAGGGCACCGGTAGCGGAACACTTCACTTTACCTGGACATGACTTTAACAGCCACGTTGCCCTATGCTGTCTTGACCATGACATCAACTGGTCTGATTCGGCAAGAAAAGCTCGTGAAACGTATTGGATCAGACGCCTGAACACACTCCAGCCACATGGTATCAATAAAGGTGATTAAACACAGTAGTGTTACAGCATAGTGCAATAGGCCAGCATGTATAGTTAGCCTAACATGGATATTTGATCCGATTTGATGTCCCGTTTTGGACTTCATCCCCCTTCACACATTGTCTATCCATATCCTGATAGGCTTTACTCCTTCATTTTGCACATAGAGACTCCGCCTTCACCTGTACCTTACTTATGAGCTGTTCTTATAATTTACATTTGTAGCGGTGTGTTAACGACTGACGCTATAGAAATCCGATAATCTTACAGGTGACGCTTCAGATTTCCGATAATCCTACAGGTGAACGGTCACGAAATTCTCTCAATTTCAGTTATACGATTTTACGCCATTAAGTACTTTTTATTTTCAACTTTGACAGTTCTAACACTGTTTCCAACCTCTCCAAGATGTATTAGCCCACAAAATCATAATTTTGTTAAATTTCTGTTTAATTTTCCAAATTTCTTCATTTTCAAAATTCCGTAGCCATTTTGCTGTATTTACATTTTTTCAAGTTTGTAGCGGTGTGTTTATTTCTTATGTAGTTATATAAGGTTTTACAATGTTAT
Source organism: Rugalucina vietnamica (assembly GCA_964017185.1). Lineage (NCBI taxonomy): Eukaryota > Metazoa > Mollusca > Bivalvia > Lucinida > Lucinidae > Rugalucina > Rugalucina vietnamica. The sequence goes on along the minus strand of OZ024878.1, from coordinate 25,015,396 downwards.
GAGTAGTATGTAGAATTTTTAGATTACATTTTGTCTCCTAGTTTTGGACTGCCTATGACAGGCAGATGTTGATATCACACTCTTATTATGTAGTATTTAGTAAGCCTCTGAAGAAGCCGAAAGGTGAAAGCGCGCTCAGGCACAAATAGGATTTTGCACTGTTGATGATAAAATCTCCATATATATATATATATATATATATATATATATATATATAGATTTTGCACTGTTGATGATAAAATCTCCATATATATATATATATATATATATATATACTTATATATATATATATATATATATATATATATATATATATATATATAAACAAACAGAATTAGCGTACAAAAGTCGGTCATGCCGCGACCCGGAATCGAACCACGGACCTCCTGCATTCCGGGCAGACGTGCTAACCATTACACCACCGCGGTCTTCCGATTCTGTACGCCAATTTTAGCATCTATAAACCTTTGACGTCAATGACGCTATTTAGCGGCCTTTCATTTACCGCCATAGGCGACCCTATCATTTTCGGTTCTTTTCATTACCTACGGACGGCGGCCATTTTTATTCTATTTGTGTTTGCTTTTTATTTATTTTATTTATTATATTAGATTTATAGACGCTCTACTGCATCGGGAAGAAATATTGAAGAAATAGAGAATGCCACGATACAGGAAATTATATAAACAAACAGAATTATTTAGCGGCCTTTCATTTACCGCCATAGGCGACCCTATCATTTTCGGTTCTTTTCATTACCTACGGACGGCGGCCATTTTTATTCTATTTGTGTTTGCTTTTTATTTATTTTATTTATTATATTAGATTTATAGACGCTCTACTGCATCGGGAAGAAATATTGAAGAAATAGAGAATGCCACGATACAGGAAATTATATAAACAAACAGAATTAGCGTACAAAAGTCGGTCATACCGCGACCGGGAATCGAACCACGGACCTCCTGCATTCCGGGCAGACGTGCTAACCATTACACCACCGCGGTCTTCCGATTCTGTACGCCAATTTTAGCATCTATAAACCTTTGACGTCAATGACGCTATTTAGCGGCCTTTCATTTACCGCCATAGGCGACCCTATCATTTTCGGTTCTTTTCATTACCTACGGACGGCGGCCATTTTTATTCTATTTGTGTTTGCTTTTTATTTATTTTATTTATTATATTAGATTTATAGACGCTCTACTGCATCGGGAAGAAATATTGAAGAAATAGAGAATGCCACGATACAGGAAACTATATAAACAAACAGAATTAGCGTACAAAAGTCGGTCATGCCGCGACCGGGAATCGAACCACGGACCTCCTGCATTCCGGGCAGACGTGCTAACCATTACACCACCGCGGTCTTCCGATTCTGTACGCCAATTTTAGCATCTATAAACCTTTGACGTCAATGACGCTATTTAGCGGCCTTTCATTTACCGCCATAGGCGACCCTATCATTTTCGGTTCTTTTCATTACCTACGGACGGCGGCCATTTTTATTCTATTTGTGTTTGCTTTTTATTTATTTTATTTATTATATTAGATTTATAGACGCTCTACTGCATCGGGAAGAAATATTGAAGAAATAGAGAATGCCACGATACAGGAAATTATATAAACAAACAGAATTAGCGTACAAAAGTCGGTCATGCCGCGACCGGGAATCGAACCACGGACCTCCTGCATTCCGGGCAGACGTGCTAACCATTACACCACCGCGGTCTTCCGATTCTGTACGCCAATTTTAGCATCTATAAACCTTTGACGTCAATGACGCTATTTAGCGGCCTTTCATTTACCGCCATAGGCGACCCTATCATTTTCGGTTCTTTTCATTACCTACGGACGGCGGCCATTTTTATTCTATTTGTGTTTGCTTTTTATTTATTTTATTTATTATATTAGATTTATAGACGCTCTACTGCATCGGGAAGAAATATTGAAGAAATAGAGAATGCCACGTACGATACAGGAAATTTATTTTATTTATTATATTAGATTTATAGACGCTCTACTGCATCGGGAAGAAATATTGGCCACGATACAGGAAATTATATAAACAAACAGAATTAGCGTACAAAAGTCGGTCATGCCGCGACCGGGAATCGAACCACGGACCTCCTGCATTCCGGGCAGACGTGCTAACCATTACACCACCGCGGTCTTCCGATTCTGTACGCCAATTTTAGCATCTATAAACCTTTGACGTCAATGACGCTATTTAGCGGCCTTTCATTTACCGCCATAGGCGACCCTATCATTTTCGGTTCTTTTCATTACCTACGGACGGCGGCCATTTTTATTCTATTTGTGTTTGCTTTTTATTTATTTTATTTATTATATTAGATTTATAGACGCTCTACTGCATCGGGAAGAAATATTGAAGAAATAGAGAATGCCACGATACAGGAAATTATATAAACAAACAGAATTAGCGTACAAAAGTCGGTCATGCCGCGACCGGGAATCGAACCACGGACCTCCTGCATTCCGGGCAGACGTGCTAACCATTACACCACCGCGGTCTTCCGATTCTGTACGCCAATTTTAGCATCTATAAACTTTTGACGTCAATGACGCTATTTAGCGGCCTTTCATTTACCGCCATAGGCGACCCTATCATTTTCGGTTCTTTTCATTACCTACGGACGGCGGCCATTTTTATTCTATTTGTGTTTGCTTTTATTTATTTTATTTATTATATATATATTTGTATTACCACTGCTTTCAAAGAAGTCCAGTAATACTGTTACAGAAACATTAACTTGTCTTTTGGCTACTTATGTTTGACAAGAACTTTATTGTGCCCCACCTTTTTGAAGAAAAGCGGTGACTGGGGCAAAGTGTTTGGCTTTCCATCCTTCCTTATGTCCGCTGTATGCATGTCCTTCCGTATGTCTGTCTACAGCTGTATAGTAGTATGTATCTCGTGTGTGCAACTCCTCCTACGTTTTATTCTGATCCTTTTAAAACTTTACAGATGTCTTGACTATGCTTTGAAGATGTGCAAGATCCTCAGATTAGTTTTGCACGATCCTCAGATTAGTTTTGACACTTTTTCGCAATGTGAACTTAGTCGTTTTTCGGGCATTTACTCTAAGAAAGAGAAAGTACAGTGGGTACCTTGTGTGCGCATCTCCTACAGTTATTATGCTGATTGCCTTGAAACTTTACAAATGTTATGGAGATATGTTATGGACATAGTCTAAAGGTATACATGTGGTTTGGAAATAAATCATTCATATTTCCCATGTTTGTGAGACAGGGGACATAAATTCCCTGATTTCTTGTTTACTGGTATTTATTATTTTGTCCAGAATACGAGACAGTAGTTGGTGAAAGAGGTTTGAAGCTCAGTGGTGGAGAGAAACAAAGAGTTGCCATTGCCAGAACAGTATTGAAAAATCCAGCAATCGTTCTTTTGGATGAGGTATGCTACATTAATTTTTATTATATAGCTATAAATATCAAATGTTTAAAACTTAGGGATAAAAGCCGAGTAATAAGTGTGCAGATATCAGACGATATCTGCACGCTTACTTGATATTGCACACTTAGTTAAAAGCGAAAATCATTTCTATGAAACACTGCCAAATTCTTGACTTGAGGGTTATCATGCAAAATTGTAAAATTAGGACGTCAACTCTAATGACGTCATCTTCATCTGACGTCGCGTAGAAAATGACGTCATACCGGGCCGACACGTCAGCTGAAGTTTGTCACTTTCATATTTAGGCAATTTAAATATTGATTCAATAGCAAAATGTGCTTCCGAAAAGTAACAGTGCAAAAATGATATCATCTGATATTGCACTAGTGCAACAATGATATCACTAATGGATATTATCGCGGCCTTCCTGTAGATATTTCATTTTTTATGGCTAACTCTCAACAAAACATCAAATATGAGAAGCAGATATTTATAACTATATAATAAAAGGGTTATCGCACTGATATCGGTGAATATTGTCCCTCGTTGGGATATCTACGGACGCTCGCAAGCTCGCGTCCTTCGATATCCCAACTCGGGACAATATTCACCGATATCAGTGCAATAACCCTATATTATTTAACCTCATCATCAGAAACTTTGTCTTGGTAGCTTCTTGGAAATCAGCCTGTTCAATATTTTTACCAGATATTGCTGAAGCAACTGGAGATTTATTTAGTTATACATGCGCTTTCAAAAGGAATGTTTCGTTTCATACTATAATTTTTGATTTATTTCCTATCGACCTGTTCTTCGAATTGAACATATTGCTTGAGTTGGCCGTAAAGTTATGATGCTGTTAAGTCGTAACCGTAACTTAAGGTCCTTTTCAGTTATTCACCATAATCCCAAAGAGATACTTAAGTTAGTCGTAATTTTATCTTAAGCTTAATATGGCTTTGCGTTACCAACCCCTGTTTTCAAAATTATCAAACACAATTCATCCGGCTTCGGCACAGGCATCAACTGTATGTTCGAAGTAAAATTTCATAACGGAAACTGAGACAGTTTACAATTATTAAATTCGATGCAAAGACAGCACCATTTGCTTTGAAACTTAGACATGACGATCTCCATATGTTGTTTCTATTATACATGTATATATTATTCTATTATATTATTCATGTGCACGCATGAAATAATCGTTTCAGGCCACATCAGCTCTTGATACAGAAACGGAACGAAATATTCAGTCGGCTTTAGCCAAAGTATGCGAGAACCGAACGACGATCATTGTAGCGCATAGACTGTCGACAATTATACACGCCGATATGATTCTCGTCATGAAAGAGGGAGAAATTGTGGAACGTGGAAAGTAAGGAAGACGTACAATTTTTATTAATTTCTGTCTGATAAAAATAACCATTTGTTATAATATCAATGGTAGGTTTTTAACGTTTATAAATATATAATTATCGCAACGCATATGCTATATATTTCGAAGTTTTAACGGTGACACTTCCAAGATAAGACAGTACTCAAAATGAAAACCATCGTGCCATGGTTGAATAGTTTTCTCGTACAGGAAAACATTTTATTTTATGACCAAAGATAGATAATTCTGTTTTAGCCAGTGTGCAACACTACAAGTTTGAAGAGCTTTTAGAGAATTACATGTATTTGTCACAGACTGGCACTAACTTTTTCAAAGGAGGTATATTTTATCCGCATGTGGGTGGGTTATTTCATAACCAGTACAAGAATAATTATATATATAAGAATCGTACATGAGTGTCAGGGATGGATAGACAAGTCTCTTAGGCGAGCCTCGTGATGCCAAACTGTTACCTGAGGGACAGATTTGTCTATCCGTACCTTACTCTATTTAATTATCGTGTTTTCTCTAGACATCTAGAGTTGCTGGCGCAAGGTGGTCACTACTCTGACATGTGGCAACATCAGCTGTCGACTCCTGGTGGTGAACAAGGTGAAATCAGCGAAGAAAATGTTGCAAAGACTGAGATATATAAGCATAAACTGTAACAAATTTAGGGCTAAACTATTACAACAAAATGAAAATTTAGTCTCTTTGGGGCAGAATATTAGCCTTACCGCCGTGTTCGCGCAAAGTAGCTCTTGTTTATCTAACATTCAACATATTGTTTTGTCATGTCGGCAGCTCGACCTCTTACTAAGGTTTGAAAGAGCTTACTCAATCTATATTTACGAGCAAGCCTGTTCAACCCTTGATAAGACGTGGTGATGTCAGAAGAGATGTTACAAGAATGTCAGATCGCAGATCGTGTACTGCCATTGAGTGCTTTTGAATTCGTTCTGAAATAAAAAGAAGATAACACGAGTTAGATTGCACCACCTGAAAGTCTCCAACTGAGTGGCTGCCTATTGGAAAATAGCTACTCAATCGGCCTACGATATGTTTTCTATGTATAAGTACCTAATTGTCACTTTAGTTTTTCCCACCTCGGTTTTTGGTGTGGGAATTCCTTTCTGATTGCGCCTTTTCCTGATCGTTGCCTACTTGTACTTTTCCTTGTGAACCTACACTCTTCGTTACGAGTTTTTGTCGTTTCACCTTTTTCATGAACACTGTTCGTGTCTAAATACTTAATCAGTTGCCTAATGGAAACATAGCAATGTCCTGTTTTCATAGTAAGGTAATTCTTCAATGTTAATTTCAACAATATATTCACACATTTACATCACTTTATCTGTGTGAATCAGCCAATCAACTCGTAAAAATCGAAAATTTTCCAATATAATTTTCATCTTTTTCTTCTGAAGAAGCCCTCTGTATATTGTATGGGCAAGTTTTTGTAATGAATGACGGAAGGATCGGAGATAATGCCTTTCTATGTCTACCTCGGAGATAATGCACACTATGTCTACCTTGTGAAATTTAAGTGGAGTCTTTGCAAAAATATCACAAGGAAAGAATGATATTTATTTTTCAATACCTTCAAATGACATTCGCTATAATACAATACTTTTTTCAAAGTATGTGCATGATTACAATGATGTTGTGGGAACAAACAAAATATTTTATGATCTTCATACAAAATCTGTAAAAAGAGACGTTAGAATATTTACATTCACGCCAAGGTGGTATATTCGATATGCAGTCAGTATTTGGTTTAGTTAAACCACGTCATTCTCGTCACGGAATCTGTCTGCATTTAACCCACATTTGACAAATGGATTCTCCCATCATTATCATTTGGAAGAATCCACTTTCATTTTTAGGGGCGTAAGGAGTGATTTTTACTTTTTATCCCATTTTTCGATGAATTTTCTTTAAGCAAACAGAATAGCCCCAGATGGGACGCCGCGTTCTGCGGCGTCGCATCTGGGACTATACTGTTTGCCTATGTCCCATAAACAGGACGCCAGGCTTAAATGAGTTAAAATACGTCAAGAGCTCGTAGGTACATGTAGTTGTCCAATGTGTGCTTATTTTATACATGCAGCTCAATAACGAAAAAACGAAGCCCCCGTGGCCGACTAGTAAATATCGCTTATAGCTTTAACACACTTAACCATTCGATCATCTCACCGCTATGTCTGGTGTGGGTTCTAGCTCTGCACGGGGCACATGTGAGACAATCCAAGTTCTGTTTGCGGGTGTACCAGATGTTTTAACCCTGTGGTTTCTCCCGATTTCGCCCTACCCACCGTTTGACCCTTCTCGTATGAGCTAAACTAATTTTGAAAAAAAAATGTAAAACTAAATTTAAAAAAAAATCCAGGTAATTTAAATCATTGTGAAATTATTAAAATATACAGTTATGAATATGTAGAGTAATGTCCTAGCTAAAGTTTATTCCCAGTGCAAAGATAGCGGGGAAAGGCTTGAAAGCAGAAGATAAAAAATAAAACTGTCTAAAATACTCAAACTGTAGCGTGTTTGACTCTCATTTTCAAGAGCCTGGCTTAAAAAAAATCAGAGTCCCCACTCTTTTAATTTTTTGTCAAAGACGATGTTGCACTGAAACGAAATGGAACCAACCAATCAGAACCTAGCAAAATGCAGGGACTCTGAACGACTAGTTTGCAGTGGTCTTCTAGAGGAAAAGGATGAGGAACATGTAACATTGGTTGAAGCCCCCAGATATTATATATTACTGATGCTCCGAGGCGATAATTATGTTGTGGTTCTAATTGTTGTATGATTGGTGTTGGATTTCTTTGCTGTATGCCCTTATGCACGTTTTCATATATTAAATTAAGTTCGGGTAACTGAGTGGCCGCCTATTGAGAAACAGCTGTCAAATCGGCTTACGATATGCTCTCTTTGTATAAGTACCTGATTGTCAATTAAGTGTTTCTCCCCACCTCGGTTTTTGGAGTGGGATTCCTTTCTGATAGCACCATTTCCTGATCAATGCTTACATTTACTTTTACCTTTTCATCAAGGAAGACTACAAAAATGCAGTCTATGCCTTCCAGGAGCGAAGTGGCCTTCTATCTTGAGATACAAGATAATGAAGTAAAAACAATACGATAAGGCCAGAGCCTGTCTAGGAACAGTGATTTAGTCAACCATCCATACATAAAAAGTACAAGTATGCAATGTCAGGACAAGGCGCAATCAAAAAGAAATTCCCACTCCAAAAACCGAGGTGGGGAAAAAAATAAATTGACAATTATCATCTTAAGTATATTACTGTGCAGTGGGTTGTTATATTTCTAAAATCAAAGAACATTTCCTTGTCATGACATCTCGATAGGGGTAGAATAAAATGGAGACAACATCTTGACATGACCATAGCTGTTGACTGGAATGTAAAGTAACAAAACAAAAAAATCAAACATACCTGAAGCAACCAAAAGATCTATCAGTGCTGGTTAAGTCCTAGGCTTCGTGTAACCTGTATAACAAGCATCCATTCACACATCCAAATAGCCCATTTTCTTAGAAAATTATGGTAGATTTTCATTCATGAATTCTATTTAAACTTGTCACAAATTACTCTAAATTGTTATGGAATTGGTTTCGATTATAACCCTAATGCGACAAATACAAAACAAAACTTTTACATGTGAGTAGATTCATTTATAAACTAGGTGAAACTAGGATAGGATAGTTACTTTTTTGTTATTTGGCCGAGCAAATAATAACAAAGACATCAATTAATGCCCTTAAAGAGTGGAATTCTAATAAATAATTTTATATAAATAATTTCAAATAAATTAATAAACTTACCTTATAACATTCCCATTAACAGTGCGTTAAGACGAAGACTCGGTGATTGTTTATACTAGTTGGCGACAGGTTTGTTGAAACTTGCAATGTATACCCTTTAATGACATTAATGTTTGCGTGCAGGGGTACCCCCAATGATATCAGACTCCAGTTGCTACAATACCATTACGAAAACTTGCCCATGCAATATACAGAGATTTTTTTGGCTTTAAAAATTGAAAAGCTTTAATAATTGAAAATTTTTAGCTGAATTTTTTTTTATATTTTTCATATTTTTGCTCAAAACATAGATTGTGGGTACACGTTAGAACCGCCTCGCCGAGGCGGTTCTAACGAGTACCCACAATCTATGTTTTGGAGCAAAAATAAGAAAAATAGGTATACCTCTGCATACCCCAGTTTTGCTATATAAAAGTGGGGTTTGAGGGGGTATGCATTTCACGGACATGTTTTCCTGATGAAATCTATGTTGCATGAAAATATCGCGTTTTACTAAGTTGCAGGTAGTTAGGTTTGAGTGATCAAGACCGCTTCTTTCGTCTTTCAATCACACTGTTCAACACTTTTGTCATTCTTAGCTTGTTCGAAAGCAAATGTATTTCAACTTTGTTTTTCGCTGATGAATCAAACAATTATATTGCCGTTTGACAAGTTGGTTATTTCGGCCTTTTCGTAAACTATAAGCTGTATGCTAAATTATAAGCTATGCTAAATTATAAGCTGTATGCTAAATTATAAGCTGTATGCTAAATTATAAGCTTTGTGCTAAATTATAAGCTGAATGCTAAATTATAAGCTGAATGCTAAATTATAAGCTGTATGATAAATTATAAGTTGAATGCTAAATTATAAGCTGTATGCTGCAGTACTGATTTCCATAAGTAACCTTAAATTTTCTTCTTATGGCATGAAGGTGCAAGTTTTTTTTCTAGACACTTAGATATTAATTTATATAATACAAGACTTCAAATGAAGCTCAGGTCTTCTCTTTTACGATTATATTTCGTGTCGGCTTATTAATTACGATAGCCCAGTCGTAGTTTATAAGTTAAGAATACTTCTCTTAAAAATTCAGATGCCTTAGTGTGTTTTTTAGAAACCTCAGTCAATAATCAATACCCTAATAATTTATCTGTGCTTATGTTTCATTGGATGCCTATGTCTGACGTCATTTATATTTTTATTTATTTATCTAATTATTTATTTTTGTTTTATTTATTTATTTGCATTGCAAGAACCAGAACGAAGAGGTGTCAGTCAAGGAACTAGAAGTGATCTGTGGTAAAATGTGCATTTCTTATTTCAATCAGTGTAAAACAGGTGTTTGCTTGAAATAGTTAACGTTATATGTCAGGTTCCCACACCCAAAGGTCATGTTCAAGTTGGTTGATTAAAGGTTGGTTTAATGTCCCACCAACAACTCAGGTGATATGGAGACTGGGCCTTGTTTTATAGTCTCGTCCGACAGACCGGAGAACCCGCGATCGAACCTGCGGCCCCTGGTTTACAAGGCGAGTCACATAACCACTACGCCACATGCCTTTAACGACACAATTAGGTGGCAGTGGGTTTTGATTTGTATAAAATTGTTTGATTGTATGATAGAGGTTCACCATAAGGACCGAAAAACTAACTAAATGTTGTGAACCACTGCAGAAGATGAGGGTGAGGTTAGGTGCCTGTAAAACCGGTTTAAGCCCCCCCCCCCCACCCAGTTATTTACAACTGACCGTTCCAGGGCGGTACTGCTAGCCACCCGAAATTAATTTGGCTCTTCGTTTTGCCCTCTGCACTCTACTTTTTCTGCGATACTTCTGTTGTGGTTCTACTTGTTTTGTGTTTTGGAGTCAAATTTTGTGTTGTTTGAGCCTTATGTACGTTTTCATATTTTTGGTTCAGTTCAGGTAACTGAGTGGCCGCCTATTGGGGAATAGCTGCTCACTCGGCTTACGATATGTTTTCTTGGTATTAGTACCTTAGTGTCATTTTAGTTTTTTCCCACCTCTCGGTTTATGGATTGGGAATTTCTTCCTGAGCATTGCCTACTTGTACCTTTTTATACGTCCACAGTCAGCAACTAATGTCTTGTCGGGATGGTCAGTTATCCTAGTCACACTGTTCCAGGACAAGTCTTCTAAAGGTAGGCTATCAGTACTTAGTGTCCATTTCTGTCACTGCATACTGACATCATCTTGAACCAGTAAAGAGGAAGTGTATTTTCATTGCCAAACTTTTATTAAAGAAATTTGTCGACCTTGAGGATTGATCATAGGCCTGTTTTGGAGCTACTTTTTAATTCCACATCTAGGTACCTCGATGACCTTTCGAACATCGACAACCCTTATTTTGAAGGTATGGTCAATCAAATTTATCCACCTGAACTTCAGTTGAACAAAGCTAATATCTCAGATACCGAAGCCCCCTTTTTAGATCTACATCTTTCTGTTGCAAATGGATTTGTTTCTTCTAAAATTTATGATAAGCGCGATGACTGGTTTTGATATAGTAAATTTTCCTTTTTTGGATGGTGACGTTCCTCGTCGTGCTTCTAATGGTGTATACATTTCGCAACTTATTAGGTTTGCTAGAGTCTGCAATCATGTTACAGACTTCAACGCTCGAAATATATGTTTAACGGCAAAACTTCTCCAACAGGGCTATCGGTATCATAAACATCGAAAAACCTTTTCTAAATTTTGGTTTAAACATATTTTATTTCATGATTATTTACAACATAGACATACATACATAAACTACAAGAAATATCTGAAAAAGGATTAGAACGGAAGCAAAATTGCTTATTTTGTTCTTCTCCTATGATGGATTGACATTCCTCTATATTGCCGTAGGTATTCTATACATAATCTCATGAAAAGGTGGTTTAACATTTATAGTAAAGAAAACGAAAAAAAGAGAGGATAGATAGTAGATTCGATACATACACATTTCTTGAGTGAAACCTTTTAACCTGTTAATTCAGTCTGAAATATATTCTGTTATTTGAAGCTTCTTGAAAGTGAGTATGAAACAGAGGTGGTAACTTTTATCGTAGACACTATGAATTGATTTCCAAATATAATGTTGGGTTAAAGACGCTTTTAAGTGAGGGCCTTTCGGAACCTGAATTTTATGGTGACTTGGTTTACAAATTTAAGAAACTTAAAGGAATAAATGATTTTTCTTTTCAGTTCAGAAAAATCATAACACGTTACAGACGTATAGGTTATAACCTGAATGTTATGCGACAGTCTGCATGCTTAGTTTTTAACCCAATCATGGTTGATAACTATGCTGCCTTCTTTAATTGCACGCCGGTGGGTCGGGCGTCAGACTCTAAGATGGCCCCGACTGAAAGCTATTCATTTTACTTGGTTGGGACCGGAGCTTCTTGTCTGTTGCTTGGCCCACCGGGGTCCAACTGGTGTTTTCTTTTGCTCCGGAGTTAGTAGGTTATTCGGCGCCCAGGGATCTCCATCGTCGGGCAGCTTACTTAATCTGTGAGTCCTGGTTTTTGATTCAACAAGATGTTTATCATGATTTATTTGTTTGTTCTTGATGATTCATTGACTAGTTAGAGATTCACCACGAGGACCGAAGAACTAACTAAATGTTATGAACCACTGCAGAAGCTGAGGGTGAGGTTAGGTACCTGTAAATAAAAATAATTGTTAGATCCTTTGGAAGCAGTAAAACATTCAAAGCGAGAGATGGGCCATATTGTACAATTTCGGGTAACTAACCTTCATCAGTGACCCTTTACAAAGCTGGCAGCGAAAGCCAGACATTTTTGCTGCAATTTCAAGAATTTACACCTGTGTAGTCTAAATCGAAGACTCATATTCCCAAAGGGGCCAAATAATCAAAACACTGTTAAGAAGATGATTCTTAACGTACAATAAATTTGAAATACTCCAAATAGTTTCACTGATCTCAAAGGATCAAAAGAAAAATATAATCTGCACTATGCATGATGTACGGGGAGACTTTTTAGGGCCGCCACACGGCAAAACACCAGCTGCAGTAATAGCAAATAAAAATAATTGCTGCAATTTCAAGAATTCACACCTGTGTAGTCTAAATCGAAGACTCATATTCCCAAAGGGGCCAAATAATCAAAACACTGTTAAGAAGATGGTTCGTAACGTACAATAAATTTGAAATACTCCAAATAGTTTCACTGATCTCAAAGAATCAAAAGAAAAATATAATCTGCACTATGGATGATGTACGGAGAGACTTTAAACCGGTTTAAGCCCGCCAGTAACTTTGTATTACTGATCGTTCCAAGTCGATACTTCTGTGGTGGTTCTTTTTGTTTTATGTCTTGGTGTTTAAAAAAATTTTTTGTGCTGTTGTCGCCTTATGTGTGTTTTCATATTTTTAGTTAAGTTAAGGTAACTGAGTGGCCACCTATTGGGAAAATAGCTGCTCATTCGGCTTACGATATGTTTCATGGTTTAAGTACCTGATTGTTTGTTTGGTTTTTTCCAACCTCGGTTTTTGGAGTGGGAATCTTTTTCTGATTGCGCCTTTTCCTGATCTTTGCCTACTTGCACCTTTTTATTTAATACTCGAAAGTGCCCAGTAATTACAGTGGGTTTTGAATGTCTGACCCCTCACTCCGACGGTCTGAAATATTTTAGAAACCACTCACTTCAATGTTTTGATTTCACTGCGTGACTGAAATATTTTATTCCACATCAATTACAGGGTGTGTTCTAAACTTGGTAACGATGACGCTTTAACAATGTTAAAAATGAGCCGCTGCACAAGAAAACTAACAATTTGCATACGCGAAAACAAAGACGCAGATCAACTGTGCAGTATCTGCGCAGCTGATCATCAGCACCTTTCTTTTCGCTACACGGATAGTAGTCACTCTTCTTCTTTTAAATCTTAAATTTCGAGCTTCTAGCCTGCTTCTGTGACTGTACTAGCTGATTTGTGTCAGACCTGGTCGGGACCCCAAATTGTTGGTTTTCTCATGCACAGGCTCAAATAGGCTCGCACGAGGACATCAAACGTATCAAAACGCTTTATTTTACACATCAACTTTTTTCAAAAACAATTTATCATTTTTATAGTTAACAAACATGCAACTTTGTATTCAGTTTGTATCTCGGTTTCACCATAGTTGTTATAGTGTGGCAAGTTCAAATAATGACTGCCTTGCATGACGAAAACTTGTCCATGCAATGTACAGAGATCTTGTCCCCTGAAAAAAAAATCATTGAAAAAATGTTTGCAATATTTTTATTCAAAACATTGATTTTGGGTACACGTTAGAACCGCCTAACGAGTACCCACAATCTATGTTTTGGATCAAAAATAAGAAAAATTGTAAACCCCTGTAAACCCCAGATTAACTGTATAAAAATGGGATTAAGGGGGTATACATTTCATGGACATGTTATCATGGTGGATTCTGTCAAGCAAGTGGAGTACGTTTTAAATGTCATAGCTGTTTCTTTTGACGACACTGCCGACCTATTAAATTTAACTTTTGAGGCTTGGTTAGGGGGGTAGGCAATATCCCATATCCCAAAATAAACCGTCCAAAATATCCCATATCCCAAAATTAATTTAACTCGTATCCCAAAATTAATTTAACTCGTATCCCAAAATAAATTCCAATATCCCATATCCCAAAATTCCTGAATATCCCATATCCCAAAATACATAGGGTCAATATCCCATATCCCAAAATAAAAATGGGTGAATATCCCGTATCCCAAAATACCCTAAACAAGCCTCACTTTTGTCAAAGGCTGGTCATCATGTCCGTATAATGAATATCCCCTAAAACCCCAATTTGTATGGTAAAGCTGTGTATGCAAGGGTATACCTATTTTTCTTATTTTTGCTCCAAAACTTAGATTGTGGGTACTTGTTAGAGCGCCTTGCTGGGGCGGTTCTAACGTGTACCCACAATCTATGTTTTGGATCAAAATGATAAACATTGTATACAAAGTAAACCCCAGATTTACTGTATAAAAGTGGGGTTGAATGGTGTATACATTTCACGGACATGTTATCTTTCAGCTGTTTCATCTGACGACCAACTTGATTTAACTTTTGTCAAAGGCTGGCGATCTTGAATAATCATACCCACAAGTAAATTCAAATTCCGTTAAAAATACGTATAAGAGCAATATCTATATATAAGAGTGAGAATATATAAGAGTGAGAATATATAAGAGTGGGAATATATAAGAGTGGGAATATATAAGAGTGAGAATATATATGAGTGAGAATATATGAGTGGGAATATATAAGAGTGGGAATATATAAGAGTGGGAATATATAAGAGTGAGAATATATAAGAGTGGGAATATATAAGAGTGAGAATATATAAGAGTGAGAATATATAAGAGTGAGAATATATAAGAGTGAGAATATATAAGAGTGGGAATATATGAGTGAGAATATATAAGAGTGGGAATATATAAGAGTGGGAATATATAAGAGTGAGAATATATAAGAGTGAGAATATATAAGAGTGGGAATATATAAGAGTGAGAATATATAAGAGTGAGAATATATAAGAGTGGGAATATATAAGAGTGGGAATATATAAGAGTGGGAATATATAAGAGTGAGAATATATAAGAGTGAGAATATATAAGAGTGGGAATATATAAGAGTGAGAATATATAAGAGTGGGAATATATAAGAGTGAGAATATATAAGAGTGAGACGACCAGGGTTTTCAGTCATGTGCCCGTCGAACCCGCATATGCAACTTATATGCAACATTTTTAATTCAAAGTAAATTTTCTTTTTATTTTATACAACACACGGGCATTTTCCTATTCACAAAGCAGGCAGTGAAAATGCAAAAACCAAAAAATTTTGAAAACACAACGGCATTAAGACCATTTAGGATCCCTCTTAAATCCCAAGACTTTTTGATGTTTTATCGTCTAAGACAGAGATTTTCCCATCTGACCTACTGACAGACACACATTCAGGTCTTGTGAATATATAAGAATATTTTTCACCGACAGTCTTTTTAAGGTTTCCTTCAAAAATCATAGGTCCGTATTTCTCCCTCATCTGTTGCGGACGTGTTACAACAGATATAAATTTGATTATATGTGGCATTAATACCATTGCAATGTTTGTCAACCAAAATCACTCTTCCCCCTTTCAGAAATAGTATTTTTTGTTGTTGTTTTAACTATTATACTGAAATTTGTACTCAAGTACAACAACTGCTGTTTAATTGTTCAACGCAGCTATGTCAGTAGGTGGTTCCTGTAGATAATAAACGATACTACCTAACTTGGAGTTACTGCCCAGAAGTTTAACATAGTATCCCCGATATTCATTGACAATTATTTACACCCAGGGATAAAGCAAGATCCACTTATAGTCGGTTGTCTATCATCCATGCCTCTTATATTAACGTTATGTATATCTTTCCAAACACGAATGCAAGTATGAATTGAGCCTGTGCATGGGAACACCAACAATTTGCATATGCGAAACCAAAGACGCAGATCAGCTGTGCAGTAATTGCACAGCTGCTCAGCGCCTTTGTTTTCGCTAAACGGATAGTACCATTCCTCTTCTACCTTTATGCAAAATTTCAAGCTTCTAGCTTTCTTCTGTGACTGTACGGGCCGGTTTGTGTCGTCCCTGGTCGGAAACCCAAATTGTTAGTTTTCTCACGCACTGGCTCAAATGTATCTTGCCTTGAACCAGCCAATTCTTCTCGTGTTGCTTTGGGCTCTGATGTGCTAGGGCTTTACATCAGCAAAACATATCCATGAAAAGTATGCCCCCTCGAAGCCCAATTTTATATAGTAAAAAGGTACAAGTAGGCAGTGATCAGGAAAAGGCGCAATCAGTAAGAAATTCCGACTCCAAAAACCGAGGTGGGAAAAACTAAATTGACAATTAGGTACTAGAAAACATTGTAAACCGAGTGTGCAACTATTTTCCAATAGGCGGCCACTGAGTTACCCGAACTTAACTAAAACGATGATAACGCATATAAGGTTCAAACAGCACAAAAATTCGACTCCAAAATAATTTTTGATTGCGCCTTTTCCTGATCATTGCCTACTTGTACCTTATCAATCTCCCTTCCTAAGGATGCTCCGCATGAATTTTGCCTCGCGGTTTCAGAGAACGTTTCGTGAACTACGACGGACAACGGACACCGGAGCATGGGTATACTTTAAGCTCACCTGGTGAGCATTTGGTTTAGGTTAGCTAATAAGAAACAAACACGCAGCACATTATGTTACATTTCACTCAATAGAAAGGATCATTAAATATTATTCGAAAAATATATTTCTGTTCCGGTTTTACTTCCCTTTTAAGATTACTTCATTCATATGAAAAGGGTCAGTCAAAAAGTTACGAAGCTGTATCTTTGGCACAGAGTATCATACTAGCCAGCTCCAGAATTGGGTACTTTATTAACGAGATTGCCAGAATCATATAAGCTATTTTTATTCAGTTTTACTCACCGGTGGGTCGGGTGTCAGACTCTATGATAGCTCAGACTTAAAGCTATTTATTTTAGTTGGTTGGGGTCTGAGCTTCTTGTCTGTTGCTTGGCTCACCGGGGTTCAACTGGTGTTTTTCTTTTGCTTCAAATTTTGAGTGATGTTGAAAGGCTCCCAGTGCTCTCCATTGCAGGGCAGCTTATTGTATCTGTGAGTCTTCGTTTTTGATTCATCTTGGACGTTATCGTGATTTATTTGTTTGTCCTTGGTGATTCATTAACTAGCGAGGAACGAACTACTAACTACATTTTGTAAACCACTGCAGAGGCTGAGGACTTTTACCTGTAAAAGTAGTTTAAGCCCCCATGTTATTTTCTATTACAGATCGTTCCAATGCGATACTTCTCCAGCAGATCTATTGGTATCATAAACTTCGAAAAACGTTTTCAAAATTCTATCGCAGACACTATGAGTTGATTTCCAGTTTTAATGTTAGGATAAAGGCGCTTTTACGTGAGGGCCTTTCGGAACCAGAATTTTATGGTTACTTGGTTTACATTTAAGAAACTTAAAGGAAGGAAAGGTTTTTTTTTTTTTTTTTTTTTTTTTTTTTTTTTTTTTTTTCAGAAAAATCATATCACGTTACAAACGAATAACTAGAATGTTATGCGGCAGTCTGCGTGCTATATGGTTGGTAACTATGCTGCTTTTTTTCATTGCGCTCCGGTAGGTTGGCCGTCAGACTCAATGATGGTCCCGACATAAAGCTATTCATTTTAGTTGGTTGGGGCCGGAGCTTCTTGTCTGTTGCTTGGCCCACAGGGGTACAACTTATTGGGTTAAAAACTAAGCATGCAGACTGTCGCATAACATTCAAGTT
The DNA here is from genome assembly GCA_964017185.1 of Rugalucina vietnamica. Lineage (NCBI taxonomy): Eukaryota > Metazoa > Mollusca > Bivalvia > Lucinida > Lucinidae > Rugalucina > Rugalucina vietnamica. Next base: position 24,997,400 of record OZ024878.1, on the reverse strand, counting down.
ATAACCTATACGTCTGTAACGTGTGTGAACTGAAAAGAAAAGTCATACATTCCTATAAGTTTCTAATATTTGTAAACCAAGTCACCATGAAAATCTGGTTCCGAATTCTGGTTCCGAAAGGTCCTCACATAAAAGCGTCTTTAGCCTAACATTAATTTTGGAAATCAACTCATAGTGTCTGCGATAAAATTTAGAAAATGGTTTTCGAAGTTTATGAAGCCGATAGCCCTGCTGGAGAAGTTTGGCTGTTAAACATTTATTTCGCGCGTTGAAGTCCGCTACATGATTGCAGGCTCTAGCAAACCTGATAAATTGCGAAATGTATACACCATAAGATGCACGGCGAGGAATGTCACCATCCAAAAACTCTTTCAGGCTAAAGTGTGAGCTGGATTTTTTTTTCTGAAATTTGTTTATTTGTTTATGCTCCTTAAAACAAACTGTGGTTCGGTTAACTATAATCTGCACATATATAGTTCCTTGAAAGAATTGTTGACAGTTCGTATAGGAACATTATTGGGCTAGTCTATAAAACAAATTTCTGCAGTTGACTATTTCCTGTCAGTGTCGATTGTTCACAAACAAACAGAGCAGTCAACAAATTATTTCTGAATGCTTCACGGGTATATCAATAACTGAATGCATCTGCATGTATATATGAAATTAAAACAGTATCACCACGAGGATCGAACAACTAACTAAATGTTGTGAACCACTGCAGAAGCTGAGGGTGAGGTTATGGCCATGTCAAACTAGTTTAAGTCCACCAGTACTTTTATATTACTGATCGTTCAAAGGCGATACTTCTGTTGTGGTTCTTATTGTTTTATGCCTTGGTGTTGAACTTTTATGCTGTTTGCACCTCATGTGCGCTTTCATATTTTTAGTTAGGTTTGGGTAACTGAGTAGCCACCTATTGAGAAATAGCTGCACACTCGGCTTACGAACTGTTAAGTATAAGTACCTAATTGTCAATTAAGTTTTTCCCATCTCGGTTTTTGGAGTGGGATTTTCTTTCTGATTGCGCCATTTCCTTATCATAGCCTACTTTTGCCTCTCAAAATGTGCTTTTGATTCATTTACACAATTTTTAAGCACTAAAGCCTTGAAAAGTGCTAGTTCATACTAAAATAAAACTTATCATTTCGGTTATCAGGCTGTCGCTAGTTGATTAAGCTGGCATTCTCCATTTTGATAAAAACAGGTCTTAATGTTATGTTGCTGAGTACAAACCATTCTTGTAGGCGACACTATGCTCTCTGTAGAATCGTTTATGGTTAAACAGAGAAAATTATATGCACTTTAAGAAAACAAGTGGGCCAGGCCAAATATGTTAGGGAACACCACTTCTCATCATTGAAATGCCCTTTTAATCGAACATGGTACCACGGTAATCGAACATGGTACCACGGTAGTCTATACAAACTATATCACCAGTAGGATACTATATAGTACTTTACATTAAAGGTATGTCAAAGTAGTATGTTACATTTAATGATATACTTAAACACAAAATAAACGCATAATTTTATATTGTGTCTGTTCTATCTCATTTATAACTAAGCTGAGAAACACGCGATATTGTATACATACAAACCAACAAATGATTGGGTGACGCACAATGAAATTCTGTCCAAAGTTGAGATGAGAAATTCTGTTTTCTCCTTTAACGTTTACTCTATAGACTGATAGATAGGTGCAGTCAATGCAGAAATTGAACGTTTTTTGAATGAAAGTAACATAAGGGATCCAACGTATTTCGTTTTCGCAAACACTTTCGCCCCAACATATAGTACTTCCCATACAGTAACATTGAAGTGTTTGCGAAAACGAAATAGCCGGAATTTCTTATATTACTTTATTTCAATGAACGTTCAATTTTTGTATTGACTGCACCTATCTATCAGTAAGTAGAAGAAACGCTGTAGGAGAAAGCTCGAAAATCTAACCTCAACTTCGTTCTCATCGTAGTGTGTGTCACCCGATCATTTATCGGTTTGTATGTAAACAATACCACGTGATTGTCTGTAGTGTTTAAGCTTGTTATAATTACAACAATAGTGCCGTTATTTGTCTTTCCTACAATATCAAAACAAGAATGCTCTGGCTAATGGTGACCGGGATCCCACAAGAATGCTAAGGCGGTGCATGGAGAACATAACACTTGTTAATAAAGATGGAATTTATTGCAATTTATTTTAACCGTTGCCATACAAATAAACTTGAATATAAAGGTTTGATCCTTTGGAAGCAGTAAAAACATTCAAAGGGAGATAGTATGGACTATATTGACAAATTCTATTAATTTCTTTCCTTTGACATCTCTGTTTACACAGAAGCATTTACGTGGTTTTTGATATACAAACAATTTAATTCAGATACATGTAATCTGGAATTATTTTTAATACTGTATCTACTTAAATTGATATGTTACCTTTATTAGCCCACCTGAGTCGAAGACTATTAGGGAGAGATCATTGGATAAAACTCGAGCCGATTGCCGTCCGTGCGTCAGCACTCGAACACGTGTATCTCCACGACTAGGTGGCCAATTGCAATTAGTCTACATAATGCATAATTGGTGTGGGGATTTGCCTGCATTAGGTTTTGAATCAGATATGGTTAGAACTCTGGTTTCAGATGGCAACAGATAGCCCCTTTAGATAATGGGAAAATGTGGGATCTTGGTAGTAACAAGAATAACCACAATAACTCAGAAGAGCTCACTATTGAGTTGGGTTGTCTAAAAAATCCCCGGTGACTTATAATGGGGAACATTTGGTTACTCTAGTGCGTTCACTTTTGAGTGGGTTGTCAGTTTTGAAGGTAATAAACAAACAAAACATATACAATTAAACATAAAATCTCGGATAAGAAAGCGGCCCTTCGGTAATTGATATTTAGTGTGTGGCCACTCTAGATGCTTTTTTGATCCGATCTTCTTCAGTGAAGCGAACAAAGATAACCAGATTCGATCTTAGTCACAAACCTTAACCGCTTCCTGACAAAGGAGCTCACCTTTATATATTATTACCCTCCCTCGGGCATAATAATGTGGGAATTGTGGCCGTCTAGAACGCCTTTATTGTTTTCAGTGGATCTTTTTGATTCTTGCCGGTTACAATGATGACCATAATCTGGACTGAGTTCCAGTTGAAATTAGACCAGATTCCATCACTGACGCGAGAAAATCGGTCTTCGGGGTTTCCGACTAAGTCCGATACAAACCAGCCTGTACAGTCACAGAAGCAGGCTAGAAGCTTGAAAATTCGGATTTAGGAAGAAGAGGGACTGTACTATCCGAGTAGCGAAAACAAAGACGCAGATCAGCTGTGCAGTGGCGCTGATCAGCTGTGCAGTTACTGCACAGCTGATCTGCGTCTTTGTTTTCGCATAGGCAAAACTCCCGTTTTCTCATGACGCGGCTCAACTTTGACTGCCTTAGAGTTGCTACTGATAAATTTTGAATGTAATAGTTCTCAGGTGAGCGATCCTCGCCCTTTGAGCTACTTGTTATATTTTATTTCTCGATAATGTAAACAATTACTTGTTAACAGGTTCTGTGTTAAAATGATTGTGTTGCTAAACTTAATCTTTTTATGGAGTATACGGGTAACTGTACGTGTAGGACTGTTTTGGCCAGAATCGCCACCACATTTTGCTGACTTTCTAAAAAAGTTCGAATACTGGCTACAAATTCATTTATGTGTTTTAATGAAAGCGATAATTCAGTTACATATGCTACAAGAAATTCACACGTACTTGTACACGCTTTTTCTAAAACGTTTTACAGTCGTTCTTGAGCGTGTATATGTTAATAAGTACCCATACCCGTACATCCGCGGTTTTCTTCACCAGGAAAACATGTCCGTGTAATATATACCCCCTTCACCCCCACTTTTATGTAGTGAAACTGGAATATACAGGGGTATGCATTTTCTTTTCTTATTGCTAATCCAAAACATAGATTATGGGTACTCAGCGAGGCGGTTCCAGCGTGTACCCGCAATCAATGCTTTGAGCAAAATCATTAAAATTATCAATTTTTCCAATGTCGTTTTCATCATTTTTGAGGTTGCAAAATCGCTGTATAATGTAGCTACTGATAGTATATTTCTTGACTGTTGTTATCCACAGTGACGTTGTCAAGTGTCCCTTTTTCTGTAAAAATGGATTTTTTGATTAAAAGATTAGATATTAATGTAAATAACTTGAAATGAAACATTCATTAATTCAGATTATTGTCAATTAAATTGTCAAAATCATATAAATTGTCCAAACTGTTAAAATCACTTTATTTCCTCAACTTAGTCTTCGAGATATAAGAATTGCAGTTACGGAGCTCTAAATTCCATCTATTGCCAATATGTCACTAATATAGCAAACGAATTCTCCTATTATGGAAGAATGGTACATCTGCATCACTGAGAGATATCATTTTCTTCTTCCCGCGGCTGCCATGAGCATGCGCAGTCGATTTGTTGACATTCCCCCGACCGACATCGGTAGATGAAACTGTTTCGCCCGATCCAGAGTTTTGGTCATTAAATCAAGGTTGTCAAGGCCCGCAACACCTGAAAAATATTTGAAATTTTACATAAAGGGGATAAAACCAGATGGAATGAACTTAAATGGCGCCGGCATGACTGACTTGAACTCACAATCTATTTTCTTAAAGTTCGTTATCGTGTGTATATTCAACAGTACCGAAATCCAACAGTTTTAGCACTACCTGGGTATTACATAAGTGAAAATGACGCGGCGCAATGTTCAGTGTCTTGAAATACTGTGTCGAATTTTCTCCAATTTTGTCGGACTAGGTGACCCATCGAAATATTGGTTTTGAAATAATTTGTATGACCGTATTAACAAAATGAACTGGGACGACAATAGGTACTGGTTATACACAGGAAGCGGTGCTCCGACCCGACATGACTGAAAAATTCTTGACTGGGACGTTAAACAAACAAATAAATAAATAACGAATAATTATCATTTCCAATAAAATTCAAAGAATGACGTTTGAAAGGGAATTAAAGAAATAAAAAACCTGTTGCACCGTTTCTTTATCCCGTCAGAAAATAAAACCTAAGAGCAGTGAACATATAAATAAGAAAGGAGATGGGCCATACCGCGGTTTCGGCTACTTAAGCCTCTTCAGTGACCCTATAGATTTGGCAACATGGAGCCAAAGAGAAAATTACTGTAATTTTGCATATTTCAACAGGGTAGTCGGTACAAAGACTAGTAAAATCCAAATGGGGCAAATATATTAAAACGTTCGTTAGAAAATGAATCTAACCCGATCATAATTTTTTGATTTCTCAGAATACCATCGCTGATCTCAAAGGACCAAAAGAAAGTATAATCTGCACTGTGGATGATGTACGGAAAGACATTTTAGGGTCGCCACACGGTACAACACCAGCTGCAGTTATAGGAAATGAAACTGAGGTCCTTTAAGAGCAGTGAACATATTACTGAGAAAGGAGATGGGACAAACCGCGGTTTCGGCTACTTAAGCCACTTCAGTGACCCTATAGATTTGGCAACATGGAGCCAAAGTTAATAACTGTAATATTGCATATTTCAACAGGGAAGTCGATACAAAGACTAGTAAAATCCAAATGGGGCCAAATATATTAAAACGTTCGTACGAAAATGAATCAAAACCGATAATAATTTCCTGATTTCTCAGAATACTTTATCACAGATACTTGGGGTTACTGTTTAGACTTTTTTAAAAAGCTCATACTTGTACTTTTTTTTTCAAAACTTACAATTATATTTTTTGTTATCTTTTTGAGCTTTTCTGCAATAGTCGTGACCTTGCAAAATTAGAAAAAAATGTCTAGAATCTATAGAAAGCAATCGAAATACTGATATGCCATCCTGAATGTAGAGAAAAAACACAAAATAAACTACTTCGCTTTTCCAAATTGTCGACCGTCACTTTGAAAAGACAAACTGATTCACTAATTCGTAACTTACAAGAATCTTATATATATCAGCATGTCCGGGAATCATTACGCTTCAAACGGACACAAAAATTATTTAATCATTCCCTTGCATACCTACAAAATCGTCTGTTAAACAGCAGTTCTCATCGCTACCGCACTGAGGTGGCCACAGTTGTTTACAGTAATGAAAACCCCGTTTGCCATGTGACTGGGCCGCTTGTTTTCATTGGTCAATCAGGTATGACGCAACCGAATCCAAATTGCCATGTGACTGGACCGCTTGTTTTCATTGGTCAAAACAAGTCTGACGCAATCAGAGGTTACTTTCGGTTTGACCGCTGGTTACCCGTTTTCGCCGTTTTAAAACGTACGCCCGGAATCCAATCAAATCCATTATTTACTTCCGGCCACCTCAGTGCGGTAGCGACGAGAATCGTTGTTTAACAGCCGATTTTGTGGGTATGCAAGGGAATGTTTAAATGCTTTCTGAAATCCGTTTGAAGCGTAATGATTCCCGGACATGCTGATATATGTAAGATTCTTGTAAGTTACGGATTAGTGAATCAGTTTGTCTTTCCAAAGTGACGGTCGACAATTTGGAAAAGCGAAGTAGTTTATCTTGTGTTTTTTCTTTACATTAGTGATTGTTTATCAGTATTTCTAATGCTTTTTATGTATTCTAGACATGTTTTTTTAATTGTTTAAGGTCAGGACTAATGCAGAAAAGCTAAGTGAAGAAGAAAAAAATACAAGTATGATTTAAAAAAAAAATACAAGTATTAGCTTTTTGCAAAATCTAAACAGTAACCCCAAGTATCTGTGTACTTTATTGGACCAATAACTTTATTGGACCAATATTTAGCTGTGTATTCGACATTAAATGATGAGGAAAATTGCAATTAACGACCCCTTCCATTTGCGTCCTATTCAAAAACAATACATCATGAACGTCGTCAAATTAAAACAATATAAATTCTCAACATATTTATTCATACGTTTATCGGCATATCTTAATTGTTCGTTCTGGCATTTTTAAATCTCTGCGAAAATGATTAGTACTGATGACGAATTGAATCTGGTTTTGCTTTGTATATTATGAGAGTATTATTGAGTATTCTAGTGGTAATTATAATTAATAAGAATTGCTCAAAACCATAAAAATACAAAATGAGAAATTTTTTACAAGATGTTTATACAGTTGAAAGCAAAGATCAAAACTTGGAACAACAAGAGCCAGAATTTTGAACCCAATTCGAAGTGGGAAGTACCTGAAACCTGGCGGGTTTAGTCACGTTTATACATGCAGAAAGTGCGCATGTTGATGCTGATGGTGTTGCGTTGTGACGGTAACTTGAGAATTAAAATCAAAACACAAAATTACATGTAATGAAGCAACTGGTGCGTTGAGCCGGGTCACGAGGAAAACAATGTGGGTTTTCAACAGGTTCGACATAAACCGAGCTGTACATACACAGAAGATGGCTGGATGCTGGAAATTTTAGATTTAGAAAGTAGAGGAATTGTACTATCCATGTAGCGAAAACAAAGGCACCGACAAACGCGCCGATCGACTTCGCAGTCACTCACTGCAAAGTCGATCTAAGCCTTTGTTTTTGCATTTACAAAACGATGGTTTTCTTATGGCGTGGCTCATTTCCTCAGTCTCAGTGACGTCACATTTTAATTAAAACATTACACTAACAAAGAAAACAGACTATTAAAGGCGCCTGTAAAATCGATTTAAGCCCCCGCCAGTATTTTTATATTACTGATTTGTTTTATGTTTTTGAGTCGAATTTTTGTGCTGTTTGAACCTTATATACATTTTCATATTTTTATTTACGGAGTGGCTATTGACAAACGTTTGTCATTAAGTACGAGTATAATGAAAACACGCTTGTTACTGTAAAACACGGTTTTTCAGAGTCTGTTAGTATTGAGCTTTCCAAACAGCTAAGATCATATCAAACCGGAACCTCGATTAATAGGCTCAAAATAAGCTTCGATTGACTAATCGTGATACTATGCATGCACATTTGCTATTTGCGTGAGCCTATTGGTGTATTTCATATAAAAACGTTTGGACGTTTTCCCTACATAAGGATTAATTTTATGATAATACTTGGTACATGTACGTTTGTTACTGTCAGCTGTTGCCAAACTTGACTAATTCAACATTTAATTAGTCAATTGCGAGTTTACGTATCTTCTCCTATTTACAAACGTAAATATATGCACATTTGCCAGTCGTATGTGCCAATTAATAATGCAGTTTTCCCCGCCCAAGATGTTGGAGACGATGATAATACATTGTACATTGCTGCTATCATTATCTTACTTGGCTAATTAAAAAATAATATAGCCGTTTGTCAATAATGATTTTTCGTAATTTTGACTATTGACAAACGTTTGGTAATAGCGATTTTAACGAATTTTCACTATTGACAAACGTTTGTCATTAGCGATTTTATCGAAAAATCGCTATTGACAAACGTTTGTCATTAGCCTCTTCCTTTTATTTAAGTTCGGGTAACTAGAGTGGCGACCTATTGGGAAATAGCTGCTCACTCGGCTTACGATAGATTTCCTTGGTATAAGAACCTAAATGTCAATTTACTTTTTCCCACCTCGGTTTTTGTAGTGTGAATTTCTTTCTGATTGCGCCTTTTCCTAATCATTGCCTTATCGTACCTTTTTAATATTGTAAACATTGCACCATACACATCATTATGTAATTGTCGCATACTCAGTGAATGTTTTTAGAATTTTGCACAAAAGCAAATGGTTCTACATGTATGTTGCATAAATAGTTCGATCCCAATCCCAATACCTGAAAGTGTAACCCTGTACTAATAATTAGTTCATGTGACCTGCAAAACAAGTTTTCTCGCTATTGTTTGATCTTGCAAGTGCGTTTTATGATGATGTTAGAAAATAGATGTGCTTTTCAGGGAAACGAATATTACATTAAAGCCCTAAATTAAGGAAGTTATCGTTCTTCTGTCTTTTAAAATGCCAATAAGTTTACGGCCAATTGACTTGAGTTTCACATTGCATGGCGTGTGGAGGCGCTGAACGTGCCATAATGACATGCTTCTAAAAAGGGGTAACATTACGAAAACTTGCCCATGTTACAGAGATTGTTTTTAGTTGTAAAAAATGAAAATTTCATCACAAAAATTTTGATATTTTTCTTACTTTTGCTCAAAACATAGATTGTGGATACACGAGTACCCACAATCTATGCTTTGGAGGAAAAATAAGAAAATAGGTATTCTGAGAAATCAGAGAATTACTATCGGTTTAGAGTCATTTTCTAACCAACGTTTAAATATTTGACCCCATTTGGATTTTACTAGTCTTTGTATCGACTGCCCTTTTGAACGATGTAAATTAGTCATAATCTTTGGCTCCATGTTGCCAAATCTATAGGGTCACTGAAGAGGCTTAAGTAGCCGAAACCATGGTATGGCCCATCCCCTTTCTCATTAATACGTTCACTGCTCTTAAAGGATCTCAGTTTAATTTTTATTTCCTATTACTGCAGCTGGTGTTGTGCCGTGTGGCGGCCCTAAAAAGTCTCCCCGTACATCATCCATAGTGCAGATTATATTTTCCTTTTGGTCCTTTGAGATCAGCGAGGGTATTCTGAGAAATCAGAGAATTACTATCGGTTTAGAGTCATTTTCTAACCAACGTTTAAATATTTGACCCCATTTGGATTTTACTAGTCTTTGTATCGACTGCCCTTTTGAACGATGTAAATTAGTCATAATCTTTGGCTCCATGTTGCCAAATCTATAGGGTCACTGAAGAGGCTTAAGTAGCCGAAACCATGGTATGGCCCATCCCCTTTCTCATTAATACGTTCACTGCTCTTAAAGGATCTCAGTTTAATTTTTATTACCCCTGTAAACCCCAGTTTTGCTATATAAAAAGTGGGGTATGAGGGGGTATACATTGCACGGACATGTTTTCATGATGTGTCTCGACATACGTGTTGTTATCTACGCATTTGTATGCATGGCCTATGAATGACAGGGTGTAAATTTTGGTCTCTGCCCATCTAAAAAAAAAGTTGGCCGCAGGTTCGTGTTCTTCAGGGCAAAGCCTATATATATAACTAACTGACCAGCCCCATGACTGACTAGTTGATCGCTTAGAACTGAGGTCAGAGGTTTACAGGTTTAGGAACATTGCGCATGTAATGACATCCAAATAATGGGCAGAAGTATCATAAAATGGAGGTAACCTCCCGAAACGACTATACCTGCGACGTCAAGCAACAAATCATAAACAAACAAAAACATATGCTTGGACACAGAAACAAATTTCCTGGCTGTACTTTAATTGTGCCATGACTGCAGATTAAATCACATGTCATATATTCCGATGAACTTTCTATTCTCATCAAATATTCATATATGTGTGTCTTAGACCGTTTATCAAAATACATATCTTCGACCATTGTTTGATTTGTTATGTCTTTAACATGCTTGGATTTCCATATTTTTTCATGCGTCTTCATAGACCTTAAGTTTCGGCTTAGCATTACTCAGCTTGTTTTTTCAAGTTTTAACCGGTTTAAGCCACCCAGTAATTTTATATTACGGTTCCAAGGCGATACTTCTGTTGTGGTTCCATTTCTTTTATGTTTTGGAGTCGAATTTTGTGCTGTTTGAACCTCATGTACGCATTCGTATTTTTATTTAAGTTCGAGTATCTGAGTGGCCGCCTATTGTGAAATAGCTGCTTACTCGGCTTGCGACACGTTTTCTAAGTACAAGTACCTTATCACACTGGTAAATGTAAAAGTACTGGAGCTAGTTGCAACGCACTGGTGCAGATTAAATTACGAACTGGAGTAAGATTAAAATGGCGGAAAAGGTAAACAAAACTTGTACCTCTCTTCATTATCATTCCCTTATTAATTTGTGTCTGTATTATTTGCCATGCCACCTGGCGCAGAGAAGGGCGGAAGCGTTGTAGTTTATGATTTTATCACGCAATATGTGATTTATTTCATGGGTTAGAAGCCAAATCCGATACAGTTTTACCAACATGACTGGTGGCATGTGTTTTCGAGCCAAAATTTAGAGACAACTACATGTCTGAGCATAGTTTTTGTTATATTGTCATATATGTATGAATAAACATTCAAGAAACACAATTTCCGATTGCCAATTTTTTTCTTGGTACCGAAGCAAACGTTTTATTGAAGATTTTCTATTACAACGCACTGGGAGCATTTTTTGAAGCATTGGTACAACGCACTGGTGGTTACACAAACTTGTTTCAGGGATGCGTCTAACTCGTCCAGAAAAAACAGAGACATTATTTTACAGTGTTCATTTTTGAATATTTACATTGTTCTAAAACCTCCTTAGATGAACCATTAGATGTCTATCTGTGTTCATACTTCCATGAACAACATTGTGTCACGCGACGTGACGTAATCCAAACTTGACGTCAAAAAACATGAATCTCGCCAATCTGATTGGACGTTGTAAACGTCGACGCCGTTCCGCTGTTTGAACACACACTGTGTGTTTGAACACACACTGTGTGTAGATTCTTTGTTTGCTTGTAAATGTGACCGCCTTGGTGATTTTTCAACAAGCGATAGAGAGAAATGAATGTAAATATAAGCAATGAGTTTAATTTTTCTGTTGTTCATGGAGATATGAACCGCAGTGGGTTGCTAGCAAAGCTTACACGAACCCCAAAGGGGTTCATTCACTTTGCACGCGACCCACTGCGGTTCATAGCTCCATGAACACCAGAAAAATGAAATTCATTTCTTAAAAAAAGCCGTAACACTGAATGTTCATACATTGATGACATTGACTTCAACTGTGTTTTCATTACGCTATCTAATATGCAAAGACTTACAAGGCAGTTAAATGACAATTTTTAGATGATTTTTGTTCTCTTCTTGCTTAAACAAAACACGTCAGAGGCGATTCTTAGAGTACTTACAATCAATGTGTCAAGCAAAAATAAGAAAATAAGAAGAAAAAAATGTCTACGCCTGTACAACCTGTTTAACTATATAATGTGGGGTCTGAGGTTCTCCGACATAATTTTGAGGCATTTTCTTGCTTTACTTTCCATGTTTTCAGAACTAGAACACATTAATCCTCATCATCCTACTAACAGTCCTTGTCCATCAACCGTTGAGCACCCAGATCAGACAGAAAAAAGAAAGTTACAAATGCATTATGTCATAGTTTTCAAATAGGTCCATCTAAGTTTTAAGGACTTTATTTAACTGGATATGGCGAAGATTGTGCCTTGCTTTATTATGCTTACAACAATTCTTATTTTGGGGCTAATTGGTGGCTTTTTGGTTGGTCTGCAGATGCTCTGATTGCTTTACCTCCCAGCTTTACTTATATTTATACATATTCTTTGCGACAAAAATAGTGCTATAATCCAATTTAAAGTACTGAAACCGGTCGCACAGATGTACAGTGTAGCTTCATGTGTGTTTCGTTGCATCTCATGGAAGTGGTGAGAAGGATTTTACATAGGATTTAATAATTGACCGCTTTAAAATAATAATGTATTTTTTTTCTGGGCGAGTTAGATGTTTTGTCTATGTGAAATCAGCAAGTTTGTGTAACCACCAGTGCGTTGTACCAATGCTTCAAAAAATGCTCCCAGTGCGTTGGAATAGAAAATCCTCGATAAAACGTTTGCTTCGGTACCAAGAAAAAAAATGGCGATTGGAAATCGTGTTTCTTAAATGTTTATTCATAAATATATAATAATATAACAAAAACTATGCTCAGACATGCATTTTCCCCTCAATTTGGAACGAAAACACATGCCAACAGTCCTGTTGATAAAACTGTATCGGATTTGGCTTCTAACCCATAAAACAAATTACATATTGCGTGATAAAATCATAAACTGCAATGCTTCCGCCCTTCTCTGCGCCAAGTGACATGGCAAATAACACACACACACAAATTTATAAGAGAATGATAATGAAGAGAGGTACAAGTTTTGTTTACCTTTTCCGCCACTTTAATCTTACTCCAGTTCGTAATTTAATCTGCACCAGTGCGTTGCAACTAGCTCCAGTACTTTTACATTTACCAGTGTGCTTATTGTCAATTTGGTTTTACCCGCCTCGGTTTTTGGAGTGGGAATTTCTTTCTCATTGCGACTTTTCCTGATCTTTGCCTACTTGTATCTTTCCTTAGTCTGCATATGATCGTTCTAATTTCAGTGTCTAACTTTTATAATTCCCTCACATAATCGAACCAAAGAGACACATGCACTGTACATAGAAGATAAGGGACTTGTGGTTAGGAATTGAATACAAAAACGAAAATGGCTTGCTTTCACAAAAAGAAAGAAAGAAAAACAAAAACAAAAATGTTGTCTGTGATTGGGAATTTTATTTTAAATTGTACAATCTGTGTGCCTTCTTTTCTTACTTGGTTCGACAAATAATAAAAAGAATCATTACGAAAACATGGCCATGCAATAAACAGAATTTTTACAGCTGTAAAAATGGAGAATTTCATCAGAAGAAAAAAATGATGTTTTTAATATTTTTGCTCAAAACATTGATTATGGGTACACGTTAGAACCGCCTCGGCGAGGCGGTTCTAACGAGTACCCACAATCTATGTTTTGGGTCAAAAACTAGAAAAAATATGTATACCCCTGTATACCCCAGTTTTGCTATATAATAGTGGGGTTCAATGGGGTACACTTGTCACGGAGATGTTACCCTGGTGACTGACATCAGCAATGTTCATTTATCATGATTTGTTAAGTACCTTAAAATCGAACTAGTTTGGATGACACAGTGCTGTAAACGAATTGCAAGAAAGGAATATGTGCTCTGTCGTTACAAGACATTCCATGCCAACATGACGATTATTACGAGTAATTGCATTACCATCCAATAAGGACACATAAATGCTGACATTCATTAATCATCTGGGTCTGTATTTAGCAATAGATGACCGGTTAATATCATTTTTAAGTTAAATTTAGAAAGTAGATTGATGTATGAATTTTTTTCTGGGAAAGAAAAATGATTATAAGAGTGAGATAATTTTCAATTTGCAATCGACACAAAAAAGAACTGTCATATACCTTAAGATGAAAAATGGTTGCTGTCTTTTTTTTTACTATTATAATAATTGGTGCCACCGAGGAACAAGATGATACAAAAAGTAAAATTTTATCAGCGTGATCAATAACACAGACCCGATACATTCAAAGCAAAACAAATGAGCCCTCGCATGAGAAAACCAACAATCTGGGTTTCCGACCAGGTCCGACACAAACCGGCCAGTACAGTCAGAGAAGCAGGCTAGAAGCTTATCATGATTTATCTGTTTCACTGACAAGTTAGAAATTCACCACGAGGACCGAGCATCTAGTAACTAAATGTTGTGAACCACTGCAGAAGTTGAGGGTGAGGTTATGGCTATGTAAAACTAGTTTAAGCCCGCAAGTAATCTTAAATTACTGATCAATCCAAGGCGATACTTCTGTTGATATGTTTTTTTGGTCTAAGTACCTAATTGTCAATTCAGTTTTTCCCACCTCGGTTTTTGGAGTGGGATTTTCTTTCTGATTGTGTCATTTCCTGATCATTGCCTACGTGCACATTGTAGTAGTAGTAGTAGTAGTAGTAGTAGTAGTAGCTTTTAAGTCCAATTCGCATGCACCAAAAATACACGCGTGTAAATATACTCCGGTGTGCAAATTTTACTGGGAGTAAGTAAATGGCGCATGCGAACGCAAATACACACCGGAGTATATTTACATATGGGTAAATTTACTCCTGGGTCTGACCAGATGCAAATTTTATTTTTACAAATACACGCGTGTAAATTTACTATTTTGTCCCATGTGAACGCAAAGTAAAATTTACCCATGAGTATTTTTATTTCAAGTCAATGTTCTGCTTAAAGATAACAAATTTTCACATTTTTTGTTCTTAACTAATTATATGACAGTTGCTGAAACTGTGGACATTGTTGCTAAATTTATTGCCATTCATCAAATTTTAGATTATATGGAGTGCAAATAGCCACACAATTTCTTCATCATTCTTGGTGAGATTCTTGGGGCATTTTAACAGTAATTCCTTGTCAAAAGATAATTAAAGTGAACTATATAACCATTAAGGTTATGTCTGACCATTACATGATTCTCCTCTGCTGCCAAAGTCTACAAGAACACATTGAAGCAGCCTCTTCTTGTTTTGCAAATACAGAAAACTTAAATGAACAGGTTTTAATTCAAAAATGATAAATTTACATACAAAAATACTCCTGGTGATAAAACCCAATGGCATGCGAACGCAATTTAAATTTACTCTCAGGATGATTTGCACACCGGAGTATATATACACACCGGAGTATATTTACACGCGTGTATTTTTTTGCGCATGCGAATTGGACTTTACTTTTGCATAGGCATAAAATTATTTACATCGCCCAACAACAACCGTAACTTTTCCATTCTTATATTTAGAAATCTTTTACAATGGTAATTTTATATTTAAATGATATACTTAAAGAATGTAGACCTTTATATTTGGCTTGCATCTCCATTTATACTCATAAGTATAGATTTATATTCACAAGGACCTTGTGCGGTCAATGACATGAGACCATTGGAATTGAATATGAGTAAATTTCCATATCTACAGAATTTCTTTACTATCTAATGATATAATGTAATTTGATTGGTCAATATATACCACTAATCATGCCTTTGTTCTGTGTACTTAAAACGTCAGACTCAATGATACATTCGACGGAAATAGGGCTGAATGTCAACTAAATATTCAGCTACTTTACATCTTGTATACATGTATGTAGATCACTGGGTCGAATGGGAGCGGCACTTTATCCAGTCATTTCACTTTTTGCTTACGCTGAATTCGAGTCAGTTACGATGCCCATGAATGAAGGAATAAAATGTTCTGGGCCCTGTTGCATAAACTGAAGCTGTCACTAAACCTTAAGCTGTCATTAAGATCAAAGACCTCTATTAGTGAAGATGGCATTAATATTTTGCTGCATAAAACGTTTACAATTTTAAAGTACCTCCGGAGCTACATTAGCTACGTCTTAAGGTAGATGCTAATGTCGAATTGTCATAGACAAAAATGCAACAGGATTTAAGGTAAAAGTAGACAATGGTAATTCCAACTCCAAAAACCGAGGTGGGAAAAACTAAATTAACAATCTGGGCCCAGTTGTTCAAAACTAACGTCGTCGTTAGTTAACGTTTCGTTAAAATTTCAAACATTAATATTACAAATACACTGTTATTTTTTGTTGAAAAAATGTGAGAATCCTTTGCACTGCAAAGGATTCTCACATTTTTTCAACAAAAAATAACAGTGTATTTGTTACTTTAGCTGATATTTGCTTAACAAATTTATGTCTTAACGATATCGTTAAGCTAACGATGCTTTGAACAACTGGGTCCAGGTACTTATTCTAAGAAAACATATCGTAAGCCGAGCGAGCAGCTATTTTCCCAACAGGCGGCAACTCAGTTACCCAAACTTAACTAAAATATGAAAACGCAAATAAGGTACTAAGAGCACAACAATTCAACACCAAGATATAAAACAATAACCCACCACAGAAGTATCGCATTGGAACGATCAGTAATATAAAATTACTGGGGGACCTAAATCGTTTTTACAGGTAAACTAGTCAATGAATCATCATAAAACTGTCATATAACAGTTAACTGGGACTTGAACCGGCAATTAAGAGTCAACAGTTTTCTGCAACAGGGCCGAGCTGATACATCCCCATCACAGACAACAGGTGGGACAGAAACGAACAATAGTAAAGACTTATGATATGTCTGACGAGGAAGAGGACTAGATGGTCGTCCAGCTAGCATAACATAAAGCAAAGATGTCGGCGAGCACAATAGAGAATTACACAAACTAAACAGACAACATAAATCCCAAACAACTCATGTTATTCGTTCAAACCACAAAAATTATGTCTACGACGAGACCAATTCCTTTGCAAGAAAGTTAATCAGACGTTTGCGGCATCGGATAATATGTGCTTATGGGCTTGTTATGGGAAATAGCTGCTCACTCGGCTTACGATATATATTTTCTTTGTATAGGTACACGTACCTGATTGTCAATTTATTTTCCCACCTCGGGTTTTGGAGTTGGAATTTCTTTCTGATTGCTATTTCATGAACATTGCTTATTTTTAACTTTTTATCATAACCATGCCCTCGGGATAAATTCCTTTCGGAGACTGACACGTTATCCTACATGTAACATACTTTCAAGTACCGTCATGTAATTGAATAAAAGCAAGGAACAGAGATGTAGTATATCACATGTCTGTATTACAATTACGCGCCGATGCATATGTAATTAGTTTGAATTTCAAACATACTTACTCAATCGTTTCTGTCTTTCGTTTTTCGAAAATTCTGTATCTGAAAAGAGTAAAATATTTCAAACATTAATACGGGCGAGATGATTAATTGAGGAAATCAGTTCTTAGTATTTTCATTCTATTTACGAGATGTAATTGATGATTATAAATGATGTGTATTTGAAAGAATCCAAAGCTTCATTTGAGGTTTAGCTTTCACTGGATGACGAAAAACATAAGGCTGTTTTAATGTCTGTGAAGCATGAAGGGCTTCTCGGAGACATTAAAACAACTAATGTTTTTCTTCATCCAGTGAAAGATCAAATCTGAATTTCCTTGTCCTATCTCCTTGATAATATTTATATTAGATTTGGGACCAAGTTATACAGACAAATTGTTGGAATTCCGATGGGTACAAATTGCGCACCTCTCGTAGCTGATTTATTTTTATACTGCTACGAAAGAGATTTCATGGATTCTCTTAACCATGATAATCAAGCTGATGTTATCGAGGCTTTTAATTCCACATCTAGGTACCTCGATGACCTTTTGAACATTGACAACCCTTATTTTGAAGGTATGGTCAATCAAATTTATCCACCTGAACTTCAGTTGAACAAAGCCAATATCTCAGATACCGAAGCCCCCTTTTTAGATCTACATCTTTCTGTTGCAAATGGATTTGTTTCTTCTAAAATTTATGATAAGCGCGATGACTTTGATTTTGATATAGTAAATTTTCCTTTTTTGGATGGTGACGTTCCTCGTCGTGCTTCTTATGGTGTTTACATTTTGCAACTTATTAGGTTTGCTAGAGTCTGCAATCATGTTACAGACTTCAACGCTCGAAGTAAATGTTTAACGGCAAAACTTCTCCAACAGGGCTATCGGTATCATAAACTTCGAAAAACCTTTTCTAAATTTTATCGTAGACACTATGAATTGATTTCCAAATATAATGTTGGATTAAAGACGCTTTTAAGTGAGGGCCTTTCGGAACCTGAATTTTATGGTGACTTAGTTCACAAATTTAAGAAACTTATAGGAATTAATGATTTTTCTTTTCAGTTCAGAAACATCATAACACGTTACAGACGTATAGGTTATAATGTTATGCGACAGTATGCATTCTTAGTTTTTAACCCAATCATGGTTGATAACTATGCTGCCTTCTTTAATTGCACGCCGGTGGGTCGGGCGTCAGACTCTATGATGGCCCCGACTTAAAGCTATTCATTTTAGTTGGTTGGGGCCGGAGCTCCTTGTCTGTTGCTTGGCCCACCGGGGTCCAACTGGTGTTTTTCTTTTGCTCCGGAGTTAGTTGGTTATTCGGCGCCCAGGGATCTCCATCGTCGGGCAGCTTACTCAATCTGTGAGTCCTTGTTTTTGATTCATCAGGATGTTTATCATGATTTATTTGTTTGTTCTTGATGTTTCTTTGACTAGTTAGAGATTCACCACGAGGACCGAAGAACTTACTAAATGTTATGAACCACTGCAGAAGCTGAGGGTGAGGTTAGGATCCTGTAAAACCGGTTTAAGCCCGCCAGTAACTTTGTGTTACTGATCGTTCCAAGGCGATACTTCTGTGGTGGTTCTTTTTGTTTTATGTCTTGGTGTTTAAAATTTATTGTGCTGTTGGCGCCTTATGTATGTTTTCATATTTTTAATTAAGTTAAGGTAACTGAGTGGCCACCTATTGGGAAAATAGCTGCTCATTCGGCTTACGATATGTTTCATGGTATAAGTGCCTGATTGTTAGTTTGGTTTTTTCCCACCTCGGTTTTTGGAGTGGGAATCTCTTTCTGATTGCGCCTTTTCCTGATCTTTGCCTACTTGTACCTTTTCATTACTTATATTTACATTTTATATTATCAATCAAGTATAAGATTTTTGATTGCACATATCATCCCTCATCTCCATGTTACTTGGCATTAAATCCGACTTAACATAATTTTGGAACAGACAAAACGTCACATTTTCGCGCTTAAGGATATTCGCTGCCAATGAAAAAGTATTCAAACTTTTTTCTAACCACTCTTTTTTGATTCCAAAATACAACACATGACATTTGAAAACAAAATACATATAGGGTAGTGTGCATTTTTTCAAGCTACAGGCCTCTGAATGAGACCTCTGAGCACAATGTTTTAAATTTGGTAAAATTAATTTAATTTTTAATTCTTTGAAACATACCTGTCTTAAACAAAAATACACCTAGAATGCTTTCAAAAGTCATCATATTTACGTAACGCAGACTATTTTGGACCAAAAGCATAGAAAAACTTGAAGTGGATGACAAAATTTTACGATTCCTTTTCCAACCCTACCCCCATACTTGAAAAGTCGGAAAAAATCAATATTTTAAAATGTGCCAAACCCATATTTGTTGATTCAAACTTTTTCTTGTATTTTCACACAAAATAGAATATTGTTCGAATAAAAGAAAGAAATAAGAGAGAACCAACAACTTGAAAATCGCCATTTTCAGCCTTTCTTCGGCTGTTTTGTTTCGAAAAGCCCATTTCATAAAACCACCTAAAATTTTAAAACCAACACACCAAAGACACAACGAATGACTTAGAAGACCATATAATGCTGCTAAAAATAGTGCAGTTAATTTGAAGATGTGTAATATTCAAGTTTAATCTACCCTACCCCCTAAATTTTACTGACAACTAAAATATTCTGAAAAGTTGCAGAAAATGGGGTGAAAAAATGAAGTTTCTTAGATTGACAATTTTCATGGCTCATTTAATGCATATCATCAATATGAATCCAAATATAAAATATTAGGAAAATATCTAGAACCGTTTACGAGATATTCAAGAAAATAAAAACCGGAAGTTTCGAAATGTCAGAGAACATCCTTAACGCCATGGCGATAAGCGACCGACGTCACGCCAACAAGAGTAAACAAACAACGTAACTGGCTGGTTTTGACGTCGCCACACCCATAGGCAAGGCCTCTAGATCACGTGACTTAATGTTTTTCATTGAGAAATGAAGAACGTTAAGAAAGATACTTTCATCTAGGGCGATTGCAATAAAAATGTAAATATTAAACTATATGATGCTGTTGGAACCAATGAAAAATCTCGTCGAGAAATTCTGATAATGGCTTTCAATTTCATGTTGTTAACAGCAAATGTTCACTTCCAAGGATGCAAACATATGTATATTAGCATTGTCATTGTATGGAAGTAGTCGAGTGATAGCCAATCTGTCTCAGGCGAAATGTCCTATTCATCTACTTTTGGTCTCAGCGATACATTTAACGGTTATTCACCATCATTTGATCGAGTCTCTCTGTCTTTTTTACCAAAGAAAGTCGTTTAAAGGTGATCGATAGCCCGAACCTTTTAACGCAATAGCATCGTTTTTAATAACCGCAGTCTAAATTAGAATTAGGAAGAACCGTGTCAATTGTTACGTGTCACGGGACATATGCCACGGACAAAAACTTCAAAGATTATGCATGGACACCATGAGGGGAGTCGAGTATTTGTTTATCCATCGACGAAAATCGTTGGTGTCAGGGGAACGCGTGTGCATAACGAGTACAAAATGTAACATTATTTTGCCTCCAAAGCCCATAACGTATTTAAGTCAGAAATGCAAAGTCGTTTTTTTCTAGTAGTGACAAGGCCAATGGTATTGAGGTTGAAGTGTGCTAGGAACCCATACATTGCTCTAATATGTCGTGTCAACAATGACATAATACTAATTGCCTGGAAGAAATTTTAAGCATCGGAAATAATAGCGTAAATAATAGACGTGAAATAGTCGAGGACAAAGATGTTGTCCCTGATTTGAATAGATAGAGGATATTCAAGTTTTTGGAGTGAATACGAGTTTTATTTCATTGAGTGAAGTGAAAAAAAATATATTTCATGAGTGCCGAAGGCACGAATGAAATATATAATTTTTCACTTCACGAGATGAAATAAAACTCATATTCACTCCAAAAACTTGAATTTTCTTTTTATTATATTGCATGTAGTCATTGTAACGTTGCGCGCTAAAGCATATTACGTCAAAATCTTAAATGACGTCACTACGTCACGTCATTACGTCGCTATTGTGTGTGAACGTTCATTGCGTCAACAATAGCACAGATTATAAAATTTAGTTATGTATAAATTAGAAATGAAACGGTGGAATCGTAATTTGCGTATTCCCAAATCTTATATTTTCACATGTGAAAATATAACTTTTTTATTTTATATTTTCACATGTGAAAATATAACTTTTTCAAATATGGGTTAAATACATATACATATTTCTCTATATTTCATCACTTGCTATATAATAAAAAAAATTAACCGACGCCTACGAAGAAGTACAATGTCGGATACATATTGGATGTCGTTTATCCACAGTTGAGAATCACGTGGTACTGTATACATACAATCCGATAAATGATCGGTGAGACGCAATGAAATTCTGCCCGAAGTTGAGATGAGAAATTCGACTTTTCTCCTATAGCGTTTACTCTATTGACTGACAGATAGGTGCAGTCAATGCAGAAATTGAACATTTATTGAATGAAAGTAACATAAGGAATCCAGGTTATTTCGTTTTCGCAAACACTTCCGCCCCATGAACATACAGTACTTCCAACACAATAAACAATAACACTGAAGTGTTTGCGAAAACGAAATAACCGGGATTTCTTATGTTACTGTTTTTCAATAAATTATCAATTTCTCCATTGACTGCACCTATCTATTAGTCAGTAGAAGAAACGCTGTCTAAGGAGAAAACTCGCCAAATCTAACCAACTTCGTTCTCATTGCAGTGTGTGTCACCGATCATTTATCGCTTTGTTTGTCAGTAGTGTTATCGATAACCCACAATTTTATTGTATACCTTAAAACGTATCGACAATGTTATTTTGTGGTCAACTGACTCTCCCGAGGATTTCACCCCGTGGCTTGAAGATGCACTAGAAAATAAGTCTTTATGCCAATTAACTTTAAGGGTAAGGTCTTTCACCTACCGCAAACAAGTGGTTCTTCTAACCAGTTTCAAAATATAATACAGAGAAATGGACGTTTTAAGGCGTTTAAGACCACGTTTAACTCCTTACTTAAGCTCATAATTAAATGTTATGGAACCGTTTCTTTGAATGTTTAAAATGTGTTTTGAAAAGAAAATATCAAAATTTTGAAAATCATAGTTTAAAGAATTTACAACCCCGATATATTAAATAAAAATACAATTTGGCATCTTCACAAAACTCACCATCCAAATCTGGATATCTTTCATACTCGTCGAAGTTTGGTTGATTAATTTCCTCTAACTTGATGAGTCTATTTCTGAGCTCGTATTCAAGTCTTGGTAAAATATACAATTCCCATACTTTTTTGAAATCTTCCCTGTCCAAAAGTGGCTCATCTAATGTGTCTCTGTCTGCGAATGTTTTATCCCCACTCACAATCACTGCAACCGCCGCCATTATGCATAAACATATATGAGGTCCTAGCTTCGTATTAAGTCTCATATTCTTCCAAACTACATGTAACATCTTTCTATTCCTGTGATTGTCTCCTAATTCTGAAAAGTAAAAATATATCATCAGGAAAGCATGTCCATGAAAAGTATGCCCCTTATACCCCACTTTTATATAGCAAATTGGGGTTTTCACGGGGTATACCTATTTTTCATATTTTTGATCCAAAACATCGATTGAGGGTACTCGTTAGAACCGCGTCGGCGAGGCGGTTCTAACGTGTACCCACACTCGATTGAGCAATTATGTTAAATATATCAATTTTTGTCCAAAAAAATTTTCAATTTTTAATGCTGAAAAAATTCTCTGTATATTGCATGGGCAAGTTTACATAATGTGAAATAGCAATAGCATACATATACCATGAAGAAATAGGGGTCAGCTATTGATTTTAAGCTTGGCATGTAAAATCTCGGTGTCAGGAAAGAGAAAAAAATATTATCTGACCAGTCAAGAATATTCCACACAGCTAATATACTCTTGCAGCTGATCCGTGCTTTTGTTTACTGGAAGAAAAAAACAACAACAGATTTTCTCTTCAATTTCATATTGTACAGATATGTAACATTCTGTATATAAATTCTAAAGAATAATATGTTAACTTTAAGACATCAATTACCGAGAATTTGAAAAGACATGTTTCCTGTTCATACTGCCAGTTTGAAACACTTATCCCTAATAAAATTTTCTTATTTTCTGTTCATTCGTTGCAGATTATATTGATCGCAATTTACTGCCTGGTACAGTTTCAAAACACTTGTTTAATACAACGTCCCTATACAAGACACAAGAAACAAGTAGCCCAGGGGCAACGATCGCTCACCTGAGAGCCAACAAGTACAGTCACTGGACAAAGTAGTTGGGGTTTTTACCATATATATGGGTATGATGGCCATCTTGGTCATGTGACCTTGAAACCCTACTTACATCAGCAGAAGAGCTCTTGTCTGGATTGTGTATCCTCTTTTCTGCCATTTTGGTTCACTTGAAAAAATCATCTAACAAGGTCAGGGTCCTATATTGACCCCCGGGGTTGGGCCATATTTGACCCCAGGGGCAAGATTGGCAGGATTTATGTAGAGCTCTACATGACAATGTTGTATATCAAATATACAAGCTTTGTGTCATGCTGTTGCTGAGAAGATTTTTTCATTTATTTCCATTATAAGTCTATGGTAGATAATGACATGCCGGGCATAGCCTGTATGGACCCCAGGGGCGCCGTTGGCAGGATTTGTAAAGAGGAACACTATACATTGCTACAAACAAAATATGAAAGCTCTGGGCCTTGTGGTTTCGGAGAAGAAGATTTTTTATGTTTTTCCCATGACGCCCCCGGGGCGGGGCCCGTGTGGACCACAGGGGCACGGTTGGCAGGATTTATAAAGAGGATCACTATATATTGCTACAAATAAAATAGGAAAGCTCTGGGCCTTGTGGTTTCGGAGAAGAAGATTTTTTTATGTTTTACCCATGACCCCCCTGGGGCGGGGCCCGTATGGACCCAAGGGTCACGGTTGGCACGATTTATAAAGAGGACCAATATACATTGCTACTGACAAAATATGAAAGCTCTGGGCCTTGTGGTTTCGGAGAAGAAGATTTTTTTTTATGTTTTTCCCATTGTAAGTCTATGGGAGCTAATGACCCCCGGGCGGGGCCATTTTTGACCACAGGGGCATGATTGGCAGGATTTATATAGAGGACCACTAAACATTGATACACACAAAATATGAAAGCTCTGGGCCTTGTGGTTTCAGAGAAGAAGATTTTTTTTATATTTTCATCATGACGCCCCCGGGTCGGGGCCCGTATGGACCCCAGGGGCACAGTTGGCAGGATTTATAAAGAGGACTACTAGACATTGCTACACACAAAATATTAAAGCTCTTGGCCTTGTGGTTTCAGAGAAGAAGATTTTTATATGTTTTTCCCATTGTAAGTCCATGGGAGCTATCCGTTGCCATGGAAACCAGAGTTCTGATCCGACCTGGCCCACTTTCCCGCTCCTCAATGATGCTTTAGATAAAATTTGGTCACGATTGGCCTTGTTGTCTTAGAGATAGTGAAGTTTGAAAATGTGGACGGACGCACGGACGGACGGACGGACGCCGGCTCGACTACTATACTATAAGCTCACCTTGTGAGCCTTCGGCTCAGGTGAGCTAAAAATGCAGAAGATATAGATACACCCCATAGGTACACCCATTAAGATAGAAGCCCTTTCAAAGCATGCAGGGAAAGATATACGTGGGAGAATCAAAATGTTCGTGCACCACTGCCAAAACATTAAAATGACATAAGAAAATATTATGTTAGCCTTTTTGTCATGTATTACCCGACATGTGTCTAGCTTGGGTGCAAACTTTAAGCAAATTATGTCCAAGTCTAACATTTTATGAGCCCCTGAACATGCCTACCCTCGACACCCCGTAGAACTCCGAAACTCTTCAAAATTAACAGATTAAATAGTTGTTTGTTGGAACTCCTTAAACCATCACTTTGAGGACAACTAATGTCCTTTATTAGGCCAGACTTTAAGCTGAATATCAGTTTGTACTGTCAAAATAGTTAAGACCTCGCACACTTTCCCAACTTGGAACGGTCCAGTCTTTGACCAGTCATGAATTTAATAGTGTGTCATTTCATGCCAAATATGCCCGTCTCCAGGGGGTCCCAAAAGCGCTCTATACCACCTCACACATCTTAATGCTGATATGAACTTAGACCTACCCGTATACACGTGGTAGAGTTCAAATTAAATTTGCGTTTTGATTCTATTTTTTAAATGCTTCATTAAACAAAAATGGACATGCTATCATCTATGATCAAGTTTCCATAAAAAATCGTTGTAATAGAGTTTTAAAGAACTTATGCAAGGTGTCATGAAATGAAATGGTGTTGCACAACATATAAAAAGTTGAAATCATGTTGAATGGCTACCAATCAGTATTAGTTCGCACCATCATATTCTGTAGAGTATATAGACGGTATACAAGTGGTCATTTCATATGGAATTTATTAAACGAGCCTTCGACGAGTTAAATAAATTTCATATTAAATGACCACGAGTGTAAGATTCGTTTTAGCATATGACTTTTAAAATAGGATTTTATAGCCTTCAAAGTGGACACATTTTCGATAAAAATTTACATTGTTGTCACGGACGTCGTCATTGACGTTATGCATTACCGCAAAAGTGTTAATACACGTGTGGTCATAACACTTATTCGTACATTCGTATCCACTGGAACACAGCGACGTCATATGATGATTTAAATTATTTTGACGCTATCAGAGCCTAAAGTGCGCTGTGCGCTAAAACACGACGTTTTCTGCAGTACTCCAAAGATTTACAGATGTAATTTTCATTATGAAAACTAGCCCATGCAATATACCTGGATTTTCAAAGCTATAAAAAATGAAACTTTTCAGCAGAAAAAAAGAGATATTTTTCTTATTTTTGCTCAAATCATAGATTGTGGGTACACGTTAGAATCCCCGTTTTTCTATATAAAAGTGGGGTTTAAGGGGGTATACATTTTACGGACATGTTTTCCTGATATGTACAGCACTTGTGTATCTGGATTAAACTTTTCACATAGACTAGAATTGAATCCAATTATTATATCACAAAAATCATTTTGATATCTATGAACATTAAAAAGTCCTAAGTGCATGAACATCCTAATAGTTCCTCGTACATGTACGTATAATCCAATCCTTTTACTAATGGAATCAATAAAATGTCTTACCTCTGATTGAAGTCGACAAACACTATATTTTCTAATGATTGTAAGATATGATTTACATGTAAATATTGTTTCATAAAATTCCGGTCATCTGAGCGGAAATATCACATTTAGTACCATATATAGCCCAAATATAAAGTAGGCCAATAGTTTCACCTTATTTTAATCACGTATTGCTTAGAGCAACTGTGTGGACAACAAAATAATAACATTGTTTCCTTTTACACACTATGCATCATTAAATATGTCGTGATCTTGAAATGTTTTAAAAACATTTAAATAACAGTGAGATCCATTGGAAAACATGCAGAAGGTGTTCATTTTAGCAAAGCATAGGAATAACACTTAAAATATATTCGAGAGTTTTTTATTATATATGTTGCAATGCTACTGGTGTAATAAGCTCTGTATAGTGGTTTATGGTAGTTACAAACTTAACGTTTTAAATTGTATTGTCAATAGTTACAGCTTTCAGATCGCAACTAAGTGTATTATTTTGAAAAAAAAAAAAAAAAAAAAAAAAAAAAAAAAAAAAAAAAAAATACATAACAGACGTCCAAAAAGATAATTGTATACCATTATTCCTGAATTCCATTAAAGATATGATAGAACGTCCTGATTCAAACTAACAAACTCTTCTACACGTGCTTGCTATATATAAACGTTTCAGTCATTAGTGTAAAACATGACACATTTAAATTAATTTGTAACGATTCCCATGAGGGTCCAAGTCTGTGGGTCTGAACTTTCTAATTTACCATTTTGGTTATTGATTTACTATCGCCACACATAGCTTTCTTTGTATGAACTTTTACAATTCTGGACATGTATGACGTCATTCAAATTAGCGAGCAATTTTCTGTATATTTAATTAACACCATCTTGATACATAAATCCTGGGTTTCCCTCCTCTGTAACGCAGGCATGTGCACGCATTTTAAAATGAACCTGTATGAGTACATCTAAACTTTAAAAGTGGAAACTAAAATGTTAAAATATTGTTAAAAGTGGAAACTAAAAATAATAATTCAGACAGATTTGAGAATTGTTTAATCGTTTTGGGATGTGGAATATCGCATCATTTTATTCTGTTTTAGCTAATCTGAGCCAAAGGCTCACAATGTGAGCTTATAGGATCGGACATGAACTGGCTGGGCGGTCATATATTTGATTAAAGAAAAACTTCTCATTTTGATAGAGTGGACCTTCAAAAGAGCATTAAAACTATGGTTCACTTTATTTGGCCTGTAATGACAGAAACGAGTTTTTCACTTCATCTGACCAAAATCGATATATACTTTTGGTCATGTCAGAATGTATACGACGCCTTATCCCATCTCCTGAATAATATTTATATTCGATTCGGAACCAAGTTATACAGAAAAACTGTTGGAATTCCGATGGGTACCCCTCTCGTAGCTGATTTTTTTTATACTACTACGAAAGAGATTTCATAGATTCTCTTAACCATGACAATCAATCTGATGATAGCGAGGCTTTTAAATCGTCTTTACCTTTAGAACATTGACAATCATTATTTTGAAAGCATGGTCAATCAAATTTATCCACCTGAACTTTTCGTTCCTTTCTCACCAATGTGAAAAGACCATAAATATTTCTTGTACTTGTGTGTTAGAATAAGATTACATGCGCTATGAAATTGGATTGAACTACAGTTGAATAAAACACCACAGATACCGAAGCCCCATTTTTAGATTTACATCTTTCTATTGCATTCTAGAATTTAAAATAAACGCGATGACTTTGATTTCGATATAATAGTAAATTTTCCGTTTTTGGATAGTGACTTTCCTCGCCGTGCTTCTTATGGTGTGTATACACTTGCCTATTTTACATGTATTAGGTTTGCTAGAGTCTGCAATCATGTTGCGGGCTTCAATGCGCGAAATAAATGTTTAACAGCCAAACTTCTCCAGCAGGGCTATCGGTATCATAAACTTCGGAAAAAAATTCTAAATTTTATTGCAGACACTTTGAATTGATTTTCCAAATTTAATGTTGGTTTAAAGGCGCTTTTACGTGATGGCCTTTCGGAACCAGAATTTTATGGTGACTTGGTTTACACATTTAAAAATAAATTAACAGGAAGGAATGATTTTTTTCTTTGCAATTCAGAAAAGTCATTACACGTTACAGACGTATAGGGTATAACTTAAATGTTATGCGACAAACTGCATGCTTAATTTTGACCAAATCATTGTTGATTATTATATGTTGCCGCCGATGGGTCGGGCGTCAGACTCTATGATAGCCCCGACTTAATGCTATTCATTTTAGTTGGTTGAGGCCGGAGCTTCTTGTCTGTGGCTTGGTCCATCGGGGTTCAACTTTTTTTTCCTTTTGCTCCGGTTTTCCATAAGTTATTTGGCGCCCAGAAATCTCCATCGTCGGGCGGCTAACTGAATCTGTGAGTCCTCGTTTTTGATTCATTATGGTGGTTATCATTATTTATTTGTTTGTCCTTGATGATTTATTGACTTGTTAGAGATTCACCACGAGGACCGAACAACTTACTAAATGTTGTGAACCAGGTAAGGTTTGGGCTCAGTAAATCCGGTTTAAGCCCCCAGAAATTTTATATTACTGATCGTTCCAAGGCGATACTTCTGTTGCGGTTCTATTTGTTTTATGTTTTCGAGGCGATTTTTTGTGCTTTTTGAACCTTATATATGTTTTCATATTTTTAGTTAAGTTCGGGCAACTGAGTGGCCGCCTATTGGGGAATAGTTGCTTACTCGGCTTACGATACGTTTTCTTAGTATAAGTACCTAAATGTCAATTATGTTCTGTTCCACCTCGGTTTTTGGAGTTGGAATTTCTTTCTGATTGCGCCTTTTCCTGATCATTGCCTACCTTCACCTTTTTAGCACATCTGATTCGAAAGCTCACAAGGTGAGCTTATACGATGGGACTTGAACCGGTTTGTCAGTCATACATTTGATAAAAGCTGCTCCTATGTTTTGCTATATATTTGTACGCATTGTCCTCATGTCTGTTTTTGTTTTCATTTATACGAAAACTTGCCCATGCAACATACAGAATTTTTTTCAGTAGTAAAAATTGAAAATTTCTTTTGATTTTTTTTTTATGTTTTTTTAATATATTTTAATATTTTTGCTCAAAACATACGTTAAAACCGCCTCGCTCTATATTTTGGAGCAAAAATAAGAAAACATAGGTGTACCTTTTTCTATATAAGAGTGGGGTTTAAGGGGGTACACATTTCGTGGGCACGTTTTCTGATGTCCTGATTTAAGCCCCCCGGTTATTTATAACTGACCGTTCCAAGGCGGTACTACTGTTGTAGTTCACACTTATCTAAGTTATTCCAATTACGAGTTTCATGTTGCATGGGTTGTGGCCACCCGAGTATAATTTGGCTGTTCACTTAGCCCTCTGCATTTTACTTGTTCTATCCAAGCTAGCACTGTGACCAGCTGCTCACCCTGCTTTCCGTTTTTCAAGTTAAACGTTGGTATCTTTATTTAGTATTTTCTTAATATGATTTTTCTTGTTTCTTGTGTATCACTGAACCACAGCAGAAGCTGAGGGTGAGGTAAGGTACCTGTTAAATCGACTTAAGCCTGCCAGTGTTTTTATATTACTGATCGTTCCAAGGCGATACTTCTGTTGTGGTTCTTATTGTTTTATGTCTTGTTGTTAAAACTTTTTGTGCTGTTTGCGCCTTATGTATGTTTTTATATTTTTAGTTAAGCTTAAGTAACTGAGTGGCCACCTAGTGGGAAAATAGCTGCTCAGTCGGCTTACGATATGTTTTCATGGTATAAGTGCCTGATTGTTAATTTCAAATTAGTTTTTTGCCACCTCAGTTTTTGGAGAAGGATTCTCTTTCTGGTTGCGCCTTTTCCTGATAGTTGCCTACTTGTACCTCCTGTTTGGATTTCAATACCTTGTGCTTCTTTTTAATTATTACAGTCCCTATTCATTGCTCAGTATTATATTGCATACCCCTGCAGTGTCTGCGATTATTCTATAGCTTTCATGACATTCATGATGTCTGGCATATTTCAGAACCATAAGACTTGAATTTTATGACCCCATCATTTCTGTCCGACTTCAGATTTACATTTAATTAAGTGTTATTATTCCATGGGGAAAAATCACTTAAGGGCCACCAAAAATAAAAATAATATGTGGTACAATATTGAGTAATATACCTATAAAAGGTGCCGTTCTGTATGTTTCACATGGTAGTTTTCATTTCTACGTCGGGCAAAGGAGCAAATTGTATTTTGACATCACTTTTTCACCCAATTCAAGTTTTATCATATTTCTAACGGCACTAATTGTTGTGCTCATATTATCCATCCGTCATGTAATATAATGCGTACATTTGATCAGATCTGCTGTGTATATTTATTCAAAATGTTTCATTTCTGATTTTGAAATTTGGTGAATAACAGACCTTTTGTCACATGCCCACAAATATATTCCGGATTTAAAAGAAAAAAAACTGAAAATCTTAAATTGTACTTTTACTTAGCGTAACGCAAAACACATTTGAGACATATTCTTCCATTCGTTCGATTTTCATCTAACTTGAAGGAAATAATTTGGAAATGAATGGGAAGTGCTTTCTAGTAAATTTTAGAATTTTTACATGGTTAGATTCGTTATGCAGGCAAAGTAGTCTTAAAAAGTATTGCTTCGAATAATCTTGATATTCGAATCTTAAACCAGCTCTTAATTAGCAAAATATCTTAACACCTCTCACAATTTTATGCTTTCCAGTTTTGTTTTGAAGACACATTCGTATATTTTATCGGACCAATCAAACTTCTCTTGGAACAATCTTAAGAGTACAAACATCATGATAAAATTGCCATGTGAAAAAAGAATGGAAGAGTATGTTTCAAATGTATTTTTCCAATCCTCAGGGATTTCTTGCAATCAGTTTGCATTTTCCTATCTCTAACTACCATGCACTTCGGTTCTTGGAGTGGAAATTTCTTTCTGATTGCGCCTTTTCCTGATCATTGCCTACTTTTACCTATTTAGACCGTTCTATCTAATATACTAGATTATATTAATCTTATTGAGTCGCGGTTTCAGTTCCAAGGTTTGATACAATAAAAATAAATAAAGCATTAAAAGTAAGCAATGACCAGAAACTGATGCAATCAGAACCAAATACACATCCTAAACACCAAGCTATGTACCAACCAAAACTACAGATTTTAAAGAACACACGCGGTACACTGCTTTGTGCCAGGCGTTTCTGCTGACAAGCATTACAGGCTCTGTTACGACAGAACAGAAGAAATAATGAAAAGTAGTTGTATTTTTTCTGAAACTGGAATTAAATTGTTACTCATTACACTCATTGTAAATAACGTAAAATCTATGTTCAGCTCACCTGAGTCAAGGGCTCAATGTGAGCTTATAGGATTGGGCATGCTCTGGTGTCGTCGTTGTCGTCGTCGTTGTTGTCCACAATGTTCAAACATCTCGTTTAAAACCCCTTGGCCAATCAAAGCCGAACTTCATGTGGATCATCCTTAGAAAGGGGGCACAAAAGTTTCTATAAATGGTCCAGGTCACATGACCAAGATGGCCGCCAAGGCTATAATTAGCCAAAAGCTTTAAAACTTTTCTACTCCAGAACCAAAAGGCATAGGATCTTGAAACTGGCATGTAGCATTAGGATTTCGAGCTATACAAAGTAATATAAATCATGACCCTGGGAAGATCTTGACATATTTAACAGCAAGGTCAAGCTAGGTTGCCTATGCATTTGAATGAGGAAAATAGTAAACAGGCATTCAATGGAGGTAATTTCGCTGTGAATAGGAAAATGCAAAAAAAATATATATATATATATTTGTCTGAGAAAATAATTTGGCTCATACGGGTTGTCTGACCCTGCCCCGGGGCAAAATCCATGTATATGGCTCTGTACTTTAAATCTCGTGTCCTCTGAACCCACTTGTTCAGTCGAATTCCACATGTAGCATTCTTGCAAAGGAAGAATGAATGCTTATATAAATGATCCAGGTCATATGACCAAGATGGCTGTAAGGGCTATAAATAGCAAAATCCTTTAAAAATTTTCTCCCAAACCAGAACGTCTATGAATTTGAAACTTGCCATGAAGCATGGATGAAAGCAGCTCTAGAAAGTGTATATAAATCATGATCTTTGAATGACCTTGACCTATTTTAAGGTAAGGTCAACTTAGGTCACCTACACTATGTATTTGAATGGTGGAAAATGATAAAATGCGATTTCATGGGGAAACATTGCAGAAATGGACAAATGGCTAGAAGATAATTTGCAAGTTCTCTTCCCAAGGTTGGCTCTGGCGTATGTATTCGAGTATTATAGTATATCCCAGGTGAGCGTTAACAGGACCATTGGTTTTCTGGTGTTTGGATTGCAATGAAAACGCCTGGTTAAATCAGATGTACAATATTGGCAGCTAATTTCAGTAATAAATTTGCAATTCAGATTTTATTGTATCATATTATTTTGAGACCCAATGATATGGTAATAAATCACCAGAAGATATACAGATAAGGGCCTTGATTTCCATTATTCCAATAAGCAGTGAACTATATATATTCAGGCTAACCATTTTGCAGAGAAGGGCTGGTCGTTTTAGATATTCTCATCAAGGACTGATTAAATCAAACATGTATACAACGGGGAAGAAAGACTATACATTGAATTCAATCCGGCAAATGCTTCCTTCCCCATCGACGATCATGCCTATGCAATATACAGATGTTTTGAAGAAATAAAATATTGAATTTTTGTTATTTTTTCTTGTTTTTGCTTAAAACATTGATTGTGAGTACACATTAGAATCGCCTCGGCAAAGCGCCTATAACGAGTACAAACAATGTATGTTTTACACGTTACAGACGTATAGGTTATAACTTGAATGTTATGCGACAGTCTGCATGCTTAGTTTTTAACCCAATCATGGTTGATAAATATGCTGCCTTCTTTAATTGCACGCCGGTGGGTCGGGCGTCAGACTATGATGGCCTCGACTTAAAGCTATTCATTTTAGTTGGTTGGGACCGGAGCTTCTTGTATGTTGCTTGGCCCACCGGGGTCCAACTGGTGTTTTTCTTTTGCTCCGGAGTTAGTAAGTTATTCGGCGCCCAGAGATCTCCAACGTCGGGCAGCTTACTGAATCTGGTGAGTCCTCGTTTTTTATTCATCATGATGTTTATCATGATTTATCTGTTTGTTCTTGATGATTCATTGACTAGTTAGAGATTCACCACGAGGACCGAACACCTAACTAAATGTTGTGAACCACTGCAGAAACTGGAGGTGGGGTTAGGTACCTGTAAAATCGATTAAGCCCGCCGGTAATTTTATATTACTGATCGTTCCAAGCCAGTCTTCTGTGGTGGTTCTTTCGTTTTATGTCGTGGTGTTTAAGATTTTTTGTGCTGTTGGCGCCTTATGTATGTTTTCATATTTTTAGTTAAGTTTAGGTAAGTGAGTGGCAACCTATTGGGAAAATAGCTGCCCATTCGGCTTACGATAAGTTTTCATGGTATAAGTACCTGATTGTTAATTTAGTTTTTTCCCATCTCGGTTTTTGGAGTCGGAATCTTTTTCTGATTGCGACTTTTCCTGACCTTTGCCTACTTGTACCTTTTTAGAGCAAAAAATAAGAAAAATAGGTGTAACCCTTTTACAATATATTGGGATGTAAAGAGGTATACATTTCACGAACATGTTATCCTGACCATGATGAGCTGATCATAAACTGTGTGCGTTACTGTTGGTTGTACCTACCGTTTGGACAATATTTATATTTGGTTTGGAACTCAGATCTACAGAGAAATCGTAAGACTTCTGACGGGAACTAACTGAGAACCTCTTGCTGTTGATACGAAAGTTGCAAAATTACAGTTATTCTCTTATGCTCCATGTTTGCAAATATAAAGGGTCACTGACGACGCTTAAGCAGCCGAAACAGCAGAACGACCCATCCCCTTTTTCATTGATACGTTCATTGATCTTAAGGATCTCATTTTAATTTTTATTTTATGCAGTCACTCTCTGATTGTAACCATGCTGATATAATAGAGGTTAAAATAAGCAATCATAAGGGACAGGTGTAACGAGAAACAATATTCCATCCTAAACCACAAGTGGCAGGCAACCAAAAGTACAGTTAGGTACTAATACAGAAAACATACGGTAAGTCGATTGAGCTGCTATTTCCATAAAGGTGACTACTCAGTTACCCGCATTTTACTAAATATGATACGCACATAAAAGTTTAAGCAAAAAGAACAACATTAGAAGATTAACAATCCCTATGTTGAGGATTTAGTCAGCAAAATGCAAATCAGGCCCCAGAATTACAATGCTTCCTTAAAGTTAAAGCCTACCTTAGTTAAGCTGACATTTTAACTCGATATTTTACCGTCAAAATAAATAACTGTTTGCCGAAAATATACAGCTGGTGTAAAATTAAATGTGTTTTAAATAATCAAACGATGAGTTTGATTTCAGTACGATTTAGATGCATCTTTTTAGATGCTAGAATTCGCCACCTTAAATAAGGTCTTCCGTAAGGGAGGATTGTAATTCTGAGCCCAGAACTTCAAACTAACCAATCTCATATAGAGGTCTCTTTTTAATTTGTCACTTTGTATGTCATCCTTGATCTATGACATACGTGGATCTTAGTTTTGTGTCCAGCAGATTAAGATCGATGATTGGATACCGTAAATCGATTAAAACCCTACGGTATTTTCTTCACTGACGGGTTTCTTGTGATTATTCTTGTGCTGCCTGTTTTATTTAAAGTCATTCTAAGTCATGTTTAAGATGGTGCTAGTTGGACAGCCACTCTGCTTGTCAACTTGCTCGTAATGTGTATAATTGCTGTTTTTCGTATGATGTCTGGCGTTGTCTTTCCCACATCGTGTGTGGGCTGGAGTTTAAAATTGCATTGTAATGATTCCTTTCTGGACTCTCTAATCTTATTTGTCATACAGTTATCCTCTTGTCATGAAAATTTATTCATCTCAAACATTCATTACCAGACTTATTTGCATATGTTCTACATTAAACAATCAGACTTCAATCCATATGCATTTTATGCATTATGCGTTTTATGGGTAAACTGATGCTGCATCTGAATTGGTTGCAATGACTGCAATTAATTCAAGATAACATTGATAATGCATCGTATTTCGCCATTGTTTCACACATTACAGACGGCATTAAGAAAATATTTGAGACCTCTGATTTGTTTTCTTGGAACCACATCAATTAAAATTATACACAAGTTACGCGTTATATAGATTTAATTTATCAATCAATTTAATTTTGTAAGAAAAACATGAGATTTTTCAGTTGACCGGGTTCATAAAACATGTATGGAATTTTAACCTCCATTAATGCCACACAACGTATTTTAAACACAACCCCATCAAATCATTTTGCAAAACAGGAGTTTCATGGGCGACGTAAAGTTTCAAAGTAAATCACGGCGCCATGAATGGCAAACGGGCCATTGATTTCGCATGTAATGACGTCTGATTGTACACTACAAGAGCTTGTCTCGGTTAAATCTTATTGCATGAAGAGGTTTGGTGTTTTGCAATTAATTTATTTGTTTGCCCTGAAAGTCGTGTCGTTTACGGCACTTGTTGGAAAGCCGATCACTTTCAATTTACACGACAAATACCCATTATCTAAGACAGAGCGAAATGAATTAAAGAGCGAGGGTTAGAGATGCAAACAGATCGAGCTGTTAGATCGATGAATCAAATTACAAGTTTCAGGAAAGAAAAGCAGAAACATTCTGAAATACAATTTTAGGTATAAATGCGTTGATTACAATCTTCATCATGTTTTAAACAGGTCTGTAGTGTTAAGTTTATTGTATGATACAGGTAAAAGTAGGCAATGATACGGGGAAAAGTAGGCAATGATCAGGAAATGGGCTATCAGAAAGAAATTCCCACTCCAAAAACCGATGAGGGAACAAGTAGCCCAAGGGCAACGATCGCTCACCTGAGAGTCAACAAGTACAGTCACTGGACAAAGTGTTTATTTTTTTTTTCCATATATGGGTATGACGGTCATCTTGGTCAAGTTTCAGGCCTATGGCTGCAATGGTTTCCATAGGATCATTGGTCCTGTAAATGCTTACCCGAGACCTAGTTGTCACTTTTTCCCATGTTTCCATGTTTGCCTATGTTTCCAAAATCGACCTTTACCTACATTAA
The DNA here is from genome assembly GCA_964017185.1 of Rugalucina vietnamica. Classification (NCBI taxonomy): domain Eukaryota; kingdom Metazoa; phylum Mollusca; class Bivalvia; order Lucinida; family Lucinidae; genus Rugalucina; species Rugalucina vietnamica. The sequence continues at coordinate 24,960,512 of OZ024878.1, read as the reverse complement.
TCACATACCTTCATCTACTCTATCAGCTGTTTGTATCTATCACTTTTCAGTTCTCAGGCTGCAATAGTTTTCAAAAAATAACATTTAAAAAGCAGATGGGCTCCTGGGGTCCATTTTTTTCAGAATCATAAAATTTCAGTCCTACTGCCCATTTCCTGCAATACTTTCACTTAAAATGACATTTTAAAAGTTTTTCCCATTCAAATGCATTGACGACCTATGTTGACCTTGCCATAAAATAGGTCAAGGTCACCACAGGGTCATGTTTTATATATACATTGTAGTACTTGAGTCATCCATACTTCATGCAAAGTTTCGTTGAAATCGGTTGACCAGTTCTGGAGAAGAAGATATTTTAATGGTCTTTACCATATATGGGCATGGCGGCCATCTTGGTCATGTGACCTGGATTATTTATATACACATTGGTACCCACTTCCTATAGATGCTCCATATAAAATTTAGCTTTGTGGTTTCAGAGAAAAAATCTTTGAAAAGTGTGTATGGACGACAGACCGGCCAAGGTCAAGAGATGACCTTGACCTAAATTAATCATATACCTTAATCTAATCCATTAGTTGTTTGCATCTACCACTTTTCAGATCTAAGGCTGCAATAGTTTTCAAAAAAAAAAAGCTAATTTCCACTTTTCCCATTATAAGTCTATGGAAACTTAAAGTTACCATAGCAACCAGAGTTCTTATCCGACTGGAATAAAAAACACAAATTATGTAGAGGCTACTGTCAGAAACATGTATACAAAGTACAGGATTCATCCACTTAACATTTTTTGAGGAGAAGATTTTTGAATGTTTTTTTTTTTTTTTTTTTTTTTTTTTTTTTTTCAAAATTTTGCCCTTTATGGGGCCCCAGCAACCAATCGAAATAAAGGATTAGGACAAAACTCGCAAGAAACGTCAAACACTACTCAATAAACATTTCTGCAAAAACAAAATTCAAGTGTCTGCAATTTTAGTGGAAAAATAGCCGATTTCCACTTTTCCCATTATAAGTCTATGGAAACTTTAAGTTGCCATAGCAACCAGAGTTCTTATCCGCCTGGAATAAAAAAACACAAATTATGTAGAGGCCACTGTCAGGAACATGTATACAAAGTATAGGCTTCATCCCCTTGACAGTTTCTGAGAAGAAGATTTTTGAATGTTTTTCGAAATTTTGCCCTGTATGGGGCCCCTGCAACCAATCAAAATGAAGGATTAGGACAAAAGTCACATGAAACGTAGAGGACTACTCAATAAACATTTCTGCAAAAACAAAATTCAAATATCTCAAACAAGACAGCAAAAATAGGCAATTTTCACTTTTCTCCATTATAAGTATGGGAAGCATAAGTTGCCATAGCAACCAGAGTTCTTATCCGATCGAAATAAAAAACAAAAAACAAATATTCGTTCACCCCACCTGTATATGCTATATGTGAAATATGAAAAGATTCGGCCTGGCAGCTTCAGAGAAGAAGTCGTTTGAAAATGTTGACGACGACGACGGACGACGCACGGACGCCGGCTCGACTACTATACTATAAGCTCACCTTGTGAGCCTTCGGCTCAGGTGAGCTAAAAACTTAATTAACAATCAAGTACTTATACTAAAAACATATCGTAAGCCAAGTGAGCAACTTTTTTCCAATAGGCGGCCAATCAGTTACCCGAACTTAATATATGACAACAACAATATATGAGCTAACAACAACACACACAAAAATACTCAACACCAAAACATCAAACATATCCACAACAGAATACAATAAACTACAATACATTACAAAACAAAAGCATTCAATAAAAGTTCTACAATTCATATCTGTGTTTACATTTTCAGTTTAATCTTAAATATTCTTCGAATTATATGAGTAAAGAATAAAACAGTCCGAAAAACATGAGATGAGAACGAAATAAACCTAAATAAATATAGATTTTTGGTTTTAATTTTATGTGACTTTTGGGATGAGAAAAGTTGATACGCACGAACAAGTCGTCGCTTGAAAACCTACGGCTGCGTAATTCCTACTTTAGGCTACAGGATACATTCTAAGAATGTCACCTCCAGACTACCGAGGGACCCTTTATCATATTTTCTGATCAGTTCCTCTAATAAACTGTCGAAATGGGACACGAATAACAAGGCAAAAGTGTACTCATTAAGAACCTCGAGTAACATTTCTCCAATCAGATAGCTCGTTCCGCTTGCTGTTGGAGGAAGAATCGCATTTTTCAACATTAGAAACATAAGAAACGGTGCTATAAAATAAGGAATTGTACCTAACTGGTGTCTATAATACTCTACAGAATGCCATTTGATATGACAGATATCACAGAAACGTCGATTTAATTCAATTGTCCAACAAAAGAACCATATGTAATGATTCAATTAGAGGCAAATCAAACTGTCTTCCTGCCTAAGCCACTCTTGTTACGACAGCGACGTTTGTGCCACAAAGTAAAGAAAACGATAAACTGGACAGTGCGCCAAGCGAAGAGTTTGATCGGTCAGGAAGCACCAGTATTCCAAAACGATCAATTGTTAGAGATGTTTATGTGTATCATACTAGTTCATAAATGCTTGGATCAAATGGTTGTAAATGGATTTGTCTACCTAAAGATGTAGATTTGCAGGACGAGACTGTAATTTCGTTAATTTTGCCTGGTATATACAATGTAATTTAAACAACTGGCCTCGATTATTACTTACTATCGAATCTGACCGTTAAATACTTTACAGAGTCCGACTCTTATGATTTTGGTCCAATCTCGAAATTTATTTATTTATTTGTTTAGTTTAGCGTCCCTTTCAAGATTATTTCAGCTCATATGAGACGGACCAATCAGTAGGTGGGACGAAAACTGGAGAACTCGGAAAAAAACTCCTGGCACACCCGCAAGCAGAACTCGGCTTGTCTCACATGTGGGACTCGAACCCACACCAGACACAGCGGTGAGATGATCGAATGGTTAAGTGCGGTAATGAAATATCAGCGCTCTTAACCACTCGGCCACTGGGCCCGCCAATCTCGAAATCTGGGAAATCATCAGATCAGAAAACGCGTTCTAAAATAAATATCGTATTTGTTCTAAAATTCTATATCTAAAACTACGAGTTTTAAAACATATTCAAATGGACAATACGTGCTTAACCTTGGAATGATTGCACTAACACATGTAAATATTGATTTTTTGCACGTCAAAAAACATTTGAGTCGTCTCGTGAGAAAACCAACAATGTGGTTTCCGAACAGGTCCGACACAGGCTAGAAGCTAGAAGATCTTAGAAATTTTCATGATCTCAAGATCGACCATTCCGGATGTAACACAATCCAACGATTTTGCCATATATACTCGATTAAACGACAGTGTCTTATATATGCCCAAATATGGTGGAAACATTTTTAAACCGCGATCCTAATTACAGTCTTGTTTAATCATCAAATCATTTTTTTCTTGTTTAATCATCAAATTATATATACTTAGCAAATTAAATTTAGCAATTTTCGTAACATTCGCCAGTCTCTGCACATAATGAATATAAGTCATATTTTGGAATATGGGCGTAAGTGGTAACCAGAACTTGCAATCGAAAAATTTCGAAAAAATCAAACCTTACGGCGATACTGACGTGACGTTACAATTTAAGACACGTGATCCAATCTTGCAGGTCTGCTTAAAGTGGGAAACCAAAATCATGCTTAAGCAACTGTTCATTCATCAAGACAAGGAAAAACATTTAAAACGTTTGACTTGAAAACAAAATTTTATCGCCGAGAAATAAAGATCGTAAGCTATTGAATTCGACGGGGTTTTTTTTCTTTTGCTCCTACATTATCGCCTTACAGTTACGTTTTTAATTGGAATTTCCCGAAGATCGGCAAGGAGTTTAAATATTTGATGCATACCGATATGTTAAAATAAAGAGATTTTGGAAAGTTCCCTATCTTGGCTTTATAACGTGAGGTTAAATAATGAAAAGGTACAAGTAGGCAAAGATCAGGAAAAGGCGCAATCAGAAAAAGATTCCCACTCCAAAAACCGAGGTGGGAAAAAACCAAACTAACAATCAGGTACTTATACCATGAAACAATCGTAAGCCGAATGGGCAGCTATTTTCCCAATAGGTGGCCACTCAGTTACCTTAACTTAACTAAAAATATGAAAACATACATAAGGCGCCAACAGCACAAAAAAAATTTTAAACACCAAGTTTACGTCAGCGTTATCTCACTAACATGACTCTGAAACTTTCAAGAGTTACTGACCATGGTATTGGCTACATTGTGCTTTGTTTGCCTTGTTTTGTTTAATGAAAATCAATGAAAACCAAGTAGCCCGAAATTAAGGCAACGGCGCGTTGACGTCGGTTTTTTTTTTTTTTTTTTTTTTTTTTTTTTCAGGTAAAGTTTGTGCCGAAAAAGCCCAATCTCACTTGTCACATAATCAACAACGTTCATAAAGAAGGGGTGAAAAGGATGGGCCTATTGAACTTAATAAAAGTCAGCTGTTTGCATTGTGTTCAATGGTTGAGAATTTTGCATTCACACCCTTTCTGTATTTCTTGGTTCAAAAATACATGTAACATCAAAAATTGCTAAATTTATTTTGCATAGTATATTTTAGAAAACAAACGGTTTGTTACTTAATTCACATGAATGGTCGCATTCACTCAAATTTAACGGTACATCTCTGGCATAATCATAGGACCTGCTTACTCGTAAGATTGTTTTCAGAATTTTAAACATGTCCAAAAAAACCTGCGACGGATTTTTAATCCTACGATTGATCAAGAACGCTATGATCGAGCGTAGGATGATCTCAGATACTTAAGATTATTTTTGCAAGATTATGCTTTAAAGCTTCATTATCACATAAAAAGTATTTCGGCAACACCAGTGCTCGTAATAATCTCTAGAGCGCCCGCCCAAAATCACTATCAAGATCGGTCTAGCGATCCACTGAGTTTACCTGTGATATAGTCACAATAATATTATTATCGTAAACTGGCCTTAAGGCGATCTTGAGTGCAGTTGAATCGGTATTTTACCTGACAAACGGAATGGTTTCTCAAAAATATATCTTGAAACTTATCGCACAAATGTACAATATTGAAAAAACGCGCAAGTATGGGGCCTGTCCCAGAAATACGTATACTCCTGTGCCACAGATGAAAATTGGGATGTTTTGAAATATGAAACCATGGCTAATCTATTTATGGGGGAGGGAATGTCCGCTTCTAATCTAAGTTTAGACTATGCTCTTTATCTTAGCTTTAACACTTTCTCCTGTCAGCGTAGGTGTTGAAAGATCAATTACAGAACTAAACAAACAATGAACAATCCCTTTGTTTTATCTGAGTTTTAGGCCCAAGAATTTTTATAACTATCAAACTGAGTTTTAATGAAGACAGAAACTAAAGCATAAAGAAAAAAAGCATTTGTTATTCAGCTTTTTTGTTATTCAGATTTTTTTTTCTTTTTTTATTTGTGATCAGCTTTGACACAAACTGGAAGATGAATAGATAGGCAGTATATGTATTGTGCTACTTATCAGGTGAAAACAAAAAAGTTCCAATCAGCTAATTATTTTGAAGCTGATCAGCGTTTTTGATTTTGAAAAGCAAAGCAAAAAAAAAAAAAAAAAAAAAAAAAAAAAAAATCTTGTGATGCACCTTATAAAGTTATGTACCTCTGAAATCTAATTATGTTCCACATTCGTTTGAGAAAATATTTCTTTCAAAAGGAAAATTGCCATGGGTGTGAATAAATCAAAAAAGGAGTTTCCCATTTTTCTGGCACTGATCAAGGTCAATCTACAACAAAAAATGTGACTTTAAGCCAGAACATGAGAAACTTGAGAACAAAGAATGGAGACAAAGACAAAGACTGGAACAATTTCCAAATTTCATGTTGTCTGTTACGTCAAAAGGATGTATAGCTGTGATGGGCATGAATATGTTTACTGTTAGTGACATCACATCAGCTGATATAGACACAGCACCAATTCACATGTTTGCTTTAAACCTGCACTTGGAAAAAGACGAAGATGGAAATTTCAAGTGGCCTGTATATGTATGGCTCAAAAAGGACAAGCAAGAAATATATGACATCACAGGCATCATACGAGCCTTAGAGAAGCAATTTGATACTACAAATGTAGCTGCTATTATCTCATTGATTCTCTGCATGGGTGGGAATGATTTTCTACCTAACTTCAACAACATGTCTCACCATAAACTACTGTCAATCATTACCAGTGATACAGCCCTACTTGAACAACTATTTACTTTTCAACGAGACGGCAGGAAAATCACTTGTACAATAAACAGGGACATCTATGTGGACATCATAAAGAGGCACTATTGCCCAGCAAACCTCCAACACGAGAAGCATACTACAGAAGAAGTGAGACAGCTGTCCATAAAACGTCCCAAGAAGGATTTCAAACATCCTCAGACATGGATGCCCTCCAGTCGGAAATCATTCTAACGTTTTAATAAACATGTAAATGCTGAAACTAAAGTAAGGTGTATATATTTTATTTGTTTCAAATTCAATTGTTTATTCAGACTGTGTGAATCTATATAGATTAGATCACTAGTGTAAGAATGATATGTTTTAGCCATTTAATTGGTACTGGAACACAATTAAAAAATATGTGATATATGCAGGCCCAATCATACAGTTTACTCGACAATGGCGAATCGCTTAGAGGTCAAGCACTATTATTTTGAACACGACCATGGGGATGTTATTCTATTAGATTCTAAGAACATCTAAAATATCTCAGCTTTGCAGGAAAATAATAATTTTAATTCATTCAATTTCTTAATGGGAGATAACTTTGTTGATATGATACCTCCTGCATTAGACAATGGCGAACCAAACTCGACAATGGCGAATCAAATAGCCTATAGCCCAAAAGAAACCATTTTAGAAAAAGTATTTTCGCACAGGTGCCATCATCATGCGAAACTAAACGGTGTTCGATAATATTGCGTTAAATTGCTTTTGTGCTTTACGTTAACTGTCAACAGCAAATGACATATCGGAAAGGTTAATTTACCGATTTAAGCATGTCTTATTGCTTTAACGAATCAATATAAGGCTAAAAGCAAGATGGGTTAACCACGACATGCACCAATATTAGATACACCATTGACCAAACCAAATGGTTCCAGGGCAAGCCTTCAAAAGGTAGATTATCAGTACTTTGTGCACATTCTTTTCACCACACAAAGTATGATTCGCTATTGTCGAATTTACATGTACATCTTTCCCCGCTTATATCTACCTTCAATGTCAAAACTTTTATTTAAAACAGGCATATTGCATAACTAGGGATATTGGGCATTAAAGTAATGCAGAAGTGGTCATAATCAAATGCTTAGAAACGAGATATTAAACACATTTTAACTGAACGTTACTTTTTGTGGAACAATAAACTAGGCATCTTAATTAAGGGGTCAAGCGTTTCAGCAACCCTGATTTTATTGTCCGGAGGAATTTTGACTACATTCTTTTACCAAACGCCAAGGCAATAGATGCAAGTAAATGACTGAGTTATATAATAAATAATATTTTCTCTAAGTTTCAAAACATTCTGAAATATCTTTACGAGTGGTTCGCCATTGTCGATGATTCTCTTTTGTCGAGTTCACTGTACTGAATTCAATGACAAAAGACACTTTTGCAGTTGATGTGATCACATTATTATTTCCCATAAATGCATACATTGTAAAAATTGTATTGTATTATACGTGCATTTATAACTTTCAGAATATAAACTGAAGATATCCAAAACTTTTAGGCATTAAAATTTGATTTGGTTGTGTTGAAATGCTCATTGAAGTCTCCAAAAGCTCTGGACTACTGAAGTTTAAACCTACTTATAAGACATTTAGTATTACAGCCTCTCTGCTGTTGTTAGCAGAGTTCATGAATATTATTGAATGATTAGAGGACCAAAAATGAGAAAATTCTATAAAATGATTAAGCATATACATGTAGTAGAAAATAACAAGTTTTTCACAGGACCGAAAGAAATTTTTACCAGACCGAACAACATTTTACCTTACTCGGTCAGACGGTCCTGTGAATTTGGGGAACACACTTTCGCTGCTTTAGCTATCATGTAGTTACATATAAACAAGCAGGCTGGGTTTTTGCAAAAGAATTTTGCTTAGCAGTGCAAAGCGCAAGATAAGTAAAACATTTTTGAATGTGGATATACTTTACTGTCAGATATTTTATCTTTCAAACATACTGTTGCTTTATGAAACTACAAACTATAATTAATGTTATAGTACTGCTTTATTTTTTGATAAAATAAGTTATACCTAGGTAAGAGAGTTTGTTAATATCATGTTTATTTGGCTTTATCAGTTGCCATTTTCATGCAGACAAGATTTTGTTACATGGGGTATAATATAATACATTTTAGTGCTCCTTCCTTTTTTTCTTTTTCACTTTTCCGAAGACCATATTTCACAATTCATGAACAGCTATGTCTTGCTTATTATTAGAAATGAACCATCCCTAAAAAATATACTTTAGTGTTTTTTTTTTTTTTTTGTTTTTTTTTTTTTCATTACGAAAACACGCCAATACAATATACGGAATTTTTTTCACCTGTAAAAACTGAAAATTTCATCAGAAAAATTTTAATTTTTTTCTTATTTTTGCTCAAGGCGGTTCTACCGAGTACCTACAATCTATGTTTTGGAGCAAAAATAGGTATACCCCTGCATACCCCAGTTTTGCTATATAAAAGTGTGGTTCAAGGGGGTATATATTACACAGACATGTTTTCCTGATTTTTTAAACACTTATACCCTATGTATGATTTATTGTAAATTCGGAAATTTTCTCATTACTTATCTCATGAATTTACCTATGTTCAAGATATTCCCTTGTATTTGGCCTTGTATTCACAAATGGACATTCTTGCTGTCTTTATTTTATATTGGCTTATGTGGAGATTCCTTATGAGTGAAAACTCGCAAAATTTTAAAATTTACAAGGTAACAAATTCACAGATATTCACAAAATTAATTACATGCGATAATTTCCGAACTTACAGTAATATACTTTCAAGGGAGCATGGTGGCCTGGTGGTCGACCATCATGGTTTTGATCCCCATGTACATTGGGCACTGTGTTGTGTCCTCAATAATGCAAGGTACAATAACACATAGGAGGACTGGTCAATACACAAGAAGCAATGGCTCTATCTAGACATAACTGAAAATTGTTGACTTGGGCGCTAAACCTCACTACAAACAGACAAACAAAATCAGGCTAGTGTGAATACCCACTTTGATGGAAATAGCTGCCCACCTAGATCACCTTGCATAAAACCTTAACGGATGCTATCTTTTTTGCTTGCCAACTGGGCATATTCCTGTGCCATGCTTTCTATAAATAGACAATATTTACCTCTATGTAAGATTCATTACACCCCCTGTTGTATGTGATTATAATTGTTGCTAGCCGACTTGATTTATTTAACAATATTTATACACTGGTTTGAGAAAACCTATCTTAAAGCTTCAGAATAGATAGTTACAAAGCATCCTGCATAAAATGAAGGCTACCATGGCACTGGGTTCATTTAATTGAGAAACCACCGTGCCATGTTAGCAAAAATGAGAACTCATTTTTTGCACTTGTCCCAAAGAACTTAAGAGTACACAATAATAACCTTTTGATGTTGTTTTTTTCCACAGCATGTGTATAATAATAATACTGATAAGAGAGCATTTGCAAACAGAGAAAGAATACAGACTATACTTATAGCAGACGCCTAATTCTCATGGATCAATAGATATTTATAGATACTACAAGGCCACTTGCTGAAATGAAGCAGCGATATAAAGCTTGGCCTAGGATAAAACAAGAGAGTATGCATGAAATTTATATGATATGTTTGCATACATCTAATAAACACTTCGTACAAATATGGATGAATTCGTCTCTTACACATTTATATGCATTTATGCCAAGAGGGGTGGATGTCTACGGCGCATGTCAAAAACTTTGTTTTGAAATTCATAGAGATCAAATTCAACAGTTCCTGTAACTGCGAGTTGAGATAATATTACCCAACGCTAACTATCAGTTGCACGAGTAACTATGTAAGATAACTTTTTGGAAGTTTGAAATGATTTCCACCATCAGCGTTGATTTTATACAATGTTTTTAACATACTGCAATGCTTTACTGGAAAATAGTGACGTACATGTAAGTTTTACGGCGCAAAATTAGACCATCCCCAACATTTTTTCCAGTTAAGTACATTTAACAAAATTAATGTATAAAATCAACCTTCTAATGTGTCATTAATGATTAAGTGATGATTTTGTATGCGTTTTTCTTTAAATATTCTAAATGCTTGTTTCTTGATGTCGTTTTAAACAAGCGACCTCTTCTTGTTTGATTTCAGTCTAAAAAAATTAGTTGTCCCTCATATAAAATGAACTTGATAATGCTATTTTTTCTTTTTATCATTTCTATCACAAATAATTGACTATATAAACAAAGAAGACTTAATCAATGCTTAGCTGGCAATATTCATCTCATTACGGCTCTAATAAAGAGACTGCATACAAAACATATAACCACCCCTCCACAAAAACGAAGCAAAATGATTTTCAACGTGCTCCGGTTACGCCGATACACCATCAAAGACATGTAAATGTCCATAACTTTTACAATTTGTAAGCAACTGAACTAACGTTTTTACTGATTGCTCCGTAGAAATGTAATTTAAAAGCATGAAACTATCTTTAAATTTCAACCAACCGTTCACGAGTTATTAGACATGTTTATGATTTCCCGGGACGGACCTCGTATATGGTAGTGCAAACGATAACTTTGAAAATGTCTCGCAATTGTAGTGTCCCCTTCTAACATAATTGGCTTTAAAAATGCGAACCATTATTTTGAGATAAATTCCGGAGGGAATATATGATATTCATAGTTTAGAAACATCAACACACCGATACAAGGCTGGTCGGGTGGGAATAGGGATCCCCGCCTATTGGGACCATGGCAAAGTGCAGTCGCTTGCCGCATTTTCGATTGTGGTTTGCGACTGCACTGCGCCCACTCCCGCGTTATGCTTTTTCAAACCCTAAGTGGATTCATCGTGAGAACCCTGCAGTGTAGTGTGTGTTAGGGGTCACTAAATTACTTACCAACAGAATAACTAACTAAATAATGATGACGTAAAAAAGCCCAATAAAACATACGGGTATGTATTTTATTGCATATTCATGGATGCGTACGTAAATGTATGATGCTGACGTGCAAATTATTATTTAAGGGTGGTCGGGTGGGAATATTGGCCCCCAAATAGATGGGCTGCTTGTGCCTCCAGGCAAAGCTTATACGCTACTGACTGACCATCTGATTACTGGTTATTAGGTCAGGTCTGAGGATGTTCAAATCAAACCATCCACACATTAGCATTATTAGCATAGTTGGGTGGTTATATTTGAAGCACACTTTGAATGTCATGGCGTCCTAATTTGGGGTAAAAGTCACATAAAATGGAGAACGCCCCGACATGACTGAGACGTTAAGCATCAATTCAAACGAATAAACAAAACCGCACCCATACAATGACCAAGTATTATGGCTATTGAGAATTAGAATCTTACCGTTAATGATTTCTGCCAACTATGCATGATCAATACATTCCGATCAATCACTCTTAGTCGGCGTCTTGACACATTTTGTCCGGTTAAAGATGTGAAAAATATCATAACAATCAAATATCTCAATAGCAGATTGTCATATTTCTTCCGTGCTTATTCTCAATTCCTGATATTCAAATATAGAAAAGGACTAGATATTTCATTTCTAAAATAGAAGCTGAAAAAAATGTTATCATGTGATTTTGTCTCACGATTTATCTATAAATGCACATTGCTGTTTTCGAATTTTCAAGTTTACTTGCAAAAGATTGTCACGTTTTCACTGCTTCCAAAGGATCAATGTTTTATATTTTATATCTTCAAAATTTGATCAAAATAGAATGATATTGACTATAAACAATATAGAGACACACATCCAAGGTGAGAAAATAGAAACTAAAGCAGTTGGGAATGAATGTTGCTAGAAACAATGAACTATCTATTACGTTTGTCGGTAGCCGTTTCTAATCGTGCATCGAAACAAAAATCAATAAAAAAAACACAAGCCAATTAAATTCTTAATTAATTAGCAAAGTTTCAACTATAGCCCGAGAGCCAGTGGTAGGTTTAATCAAGTGGTTGAGGTCAAAAGATTTGATGGCATGTTTTGAAGCAGAAAAGTGTGCTGAATTAAAAATCCATGTTTCCATGTCTTACAAAATTCTGCTGGTACACAATTTTGTTATACGCGAATGAATACCCTCATGTGACCCATGTCTGAAATACCCTTACAATTGGGGGTAGACTTACAAAATCAATAATATCCCAGTTACTAGCGATCTTTGAAATTGGTGTCAATGTAAAGCTGAAACAGTGCCCTTGTATCATAGGGTAAAATATATAAGGCATCTAATTTCCATATTCATGAATACTGACAAATGCTTTAAACACCTGGGAATATCAAATAAAATCATGAATCAACTGATTTCAGTTCAGAACATCATTGTGGCGTATTGTAAAAGCATCGTCGATAGAAGTTGAATACAAAGTCAATAGCATTAATTATATGCATATCCTATAAACAAAAAACTCATTTACATATTTCATGTAAAACAGTGAAAAGTTGGAAAACGGTGAAAATGAAGGAAAATATGTTATTACCTTCATATATTTCGGGGACTAGCTTATTATCAAAGACAATTGAACTTGGTCATAGCTTAGAACTTAGACTTAGCCCTTTAAATCATTGGTTAGTAATGCAATAAATCTAATTTGCATAATCATAAATATTTATAAAACATTAAGCACTGTCAGAAAACACCTATAAGTGATGTAATTTAAGCAAAAACCATGAATGTGACACAATGTTTTTGTTACAGTGATACCATTTGACAAATTATCTCATTCCATGGACTTATATGACATTTAACACATTTTCATATTCATAAAACTCAACAAAATCATAAGAAATCGAAGGACAACATTGAAAGTGTAAAGGCTTACAATTCATGAGTCAAATGTACCATACCATTGATTTTGAGTGTCATGAATGTTAATGAAAACTTAAAAAATTGGTGAAAATTGCCAAACATTTAAGGGCGTATATCTACAAAGTCAATTGTACACTTGACTGTCCCGGAGTATATGAAGGTAAAAATAGATTCCCCTCAGTTTTCACCGATTTTCCAATTTTTCATTGCTTTTCATGAAAATGCAAATGATGTAATTTTCATATAGAATATACATAGAATAAATGTTATTGAAATTCTATTCAAATTCTATCAAAGATGATTTTACACTATGTCACAATGGTGTTCTGAACTGATTTAATTTAATTTATGATTTATTTGATTTTCCCAGGATATTTAAATTTTGTCAATATTCATGAATACGCAAATTAAATGCCCTACAAACGTTTACCCTAGGATACAAGGGCACTGTTTCAACTTTACATTGATACATGTACCAATTTCAATGAACTGGAATCGCTAATAGCTGAGATATTAGTGATTTTGTAAGTGGTATACCCCCACTTTTAAGGCAATTTACAGACACGGGTCACATGGGGGTATTCATTCGTGTATAGCAAAATTGCGTACCAACAGATTTTTGTAAGACATAGATTTTTTTAATTCAGCACACTTTTCTGCTTCAGAACATGCCACCAAATCTTTTGGCCTCAACCACTTGAATAAACCTACCGCTGGCTCTCGGGCTAAAATAATTATCACTGGGATATAAACCTAAGTGGTCTAAAGTTATTAAAATCCAAGAAAAAAAAATACAAAGTTGTTGATATTTTGCCTCAAGTGCAACACAAATAGCAACCATGATCTTGACTCGGCCCTCGAAATTCGTAAGAAATCTAAATGTGTAAATGTATATTTCATAGTTGTGTTGTCGTGATGTAACATCTAATTTTGCTAATTTTGTTTAAACGCAGCTCGTTTGATCTGAAACCTGTCAGCTACATTACGAAAACTTGCCCATGCAATAAACATATATTTTTTGAGCTTTAAAAATTGAAAATTTTCAGCTGAAAATTTTTGATATTTTTCTTATTTTTGCTCAAAACATAGATTGTAGGTACACGTTAGAACCGCCTCACCGAGGCGGTTCTAACGAGTACCCACAATCTATGTTTTGGAGCAAAAATAAGAAAAATAGGTGTACCCCTGCAAACCCCAGTTTTTCTATATAAAAGTGGGGTTCAAGGGGGTATACATTACACGGACATGTTTTCCTGATGTACATGTAGTATTAAACAATCAAATTAAAAGTCAATGCCTTTTGCACGAAAGGAGCGTATTTGCGACCTTCAGTTTTAATGTGGATCCCGATGAGTGATCACTCACTATTAATCTGAGCCTTTACACATTTTGTCCGATCATAGATGTGAAAAATAGCATAACAATAAAATATCTCAACACAAGTATAAGCATTTCCAAAACGCTTGCAATCTCTCAGCACTAATTTCACTGTATGACCACGTATAAACTTACGGCGATAACCACAGACCAAAAAGACTCTGACAGCTCGGTTCAACGTGAGCTTTCATACCCGAGCCCGCATGCGGTATTTAGGGTGACCCAATCGAAGCTGCCTCGTCCAATCAAGTACGACCGGAAGTGTGGTCGATTAACAACAAGATTCCAGCCCTGGTGGCGAGATCGCAAGAAGATTGTCATTTTTCTTCCGCACCTATTCTCAACTCCAATATTCAAAGATAGAAAATGGCTAGATATTCTATAACAGACGCTGAAAAGCGTTTCAGTGTAGTAGGTTTGCAATCTGCTGACCTTGCTGTCTTCGAATTTTCTCGTTAAACTTGCAAAAGATTGTCGTGATAACCACCGAATCTGCAAACTTGGATCTAAATCCGTATGGCATTGACTATATATTGATAAGTGTATGTAACAATGAACTATCTGTACAAAGCTTCAATTATATAGGTTTGTCGGTAGCCGTTTATAATCGTATATCGAAAACAATCCAAATTAAATTCTTAATGAATTCGCAGTTTCAACTAGCTGACAGGTTTCGATTCAAACGCGCTACGTTTAAAGAAAATTAGCAAAATTAGCTGTTGCATCAAGACAACATAACTTTGAAATATACACTTACACTCAGTGGCCATAAATGAGTTCCCAAAGTGGAAAAATGAAATATTTTTAGCCCGATTTTTAGTCATTTTTTTTGTCTTCAAAACAATATTAAACAAGTTGGCTTCTTTAAAAAGAAACCAATGAAAAGGTCAGCAGCCGTTTGTTATAAGAGATTCCTTTTGCTCTAGATTTCAGTGTTGTTGATTCTCTGGTTTGTCATTAATTTCGGTTCTCATACGTTTCAGTTTCGTTTCCTATACATGAATGGCGTTTCTTGTTATGAAAGCTTGACCAGTGTGTGTATCTGTCACTCAAGGCATTGACCAAAATTTCTGATGTTATGGAATCAAAGCCAATACTATAGGGAACACGATTACAATCAATATGTCGATGTGTAGAAAACCATTTTGCAGTGCAGTCAATTTTTGTCAGAGTTCTGAATTTCGACCTGCAGCCACACCCATGGGACCGATGTGATGGACTAAAAGTCAGCCATATAGAGTTCCTATAGTTTCTGTACCCCTCGTCAGGGTATCTACGATCTAAGCCTAGATGCGCTATGATAAGCAGTCACCACGATGGAGACTGCTTGCTAGATTTTACCGCTTTTTGACGGGGAGTGTCAACAATGGATAAATTTAATTAATTGCGGTTAACTGTCTAATCAGTATAGAAGGGTTCACTAGCTTTTATTAAGCACTTTATGTGACAAAACGCGTAATTGAGAGAGAGCAGTCGATCATGGGTAAAATTTTCTTCATATTCAAAGTAAACACTGTGGAAAAGGTCCTGAGGGACCTTTTCCAATAATACATATTACTTTAAAATTATAATATTACATACCAACATGTAGGGAAAAGTTGAGATATTTGTCTCATTTAGGATGAAAAAGGAATTGGTTGCTAAGCAATTTTAGAACACTACCCAAAATGGAGCATCAGTCTGCTGTTTGTGGTTGCTATGGTAGCAGTGGGGAAATTATCACCTGTTAATTTGTGAGATGTAGGGTAAGATATTAGGCTCTTCGTAAAAGTCACTTGGAGGTTTTAAAAAACGAAGTTTAAAATGGCACTAGTTTAATTGCCACAGAAATTCTGAGAACATTGACACTCTCATTGACTCACAAGTTAATTTTGTGATTTTTGCTTTTCAAAAACCAACCTTAAAGTGTAAAAGGCTTCAGTTTCTGTTTGACTGGTTACATCAAGTCCAAACATATTTGTATATAAAGTTTAATACATAATCTTAACTTTCAGTAGTAAATCGACCAGGTGTTAACATGTATGTTACCATGGCAACCATTTAACTTGAACAGTTATCCATTTTTCAGTCTTGTTCTTAAATTGCCATGCAACCAGCAAAGAATTTAAGACCAAAGTTATGGTCAACATTACTTTATTCTTTTGCTTTACAATGGTATGTAAGAAGAGAAGATAAGTTTTAAAATACAATTATAATTAATAGTTAGATCCAAAAAATGACTTTAAAAACTTGCATTTTTTCACTGGGGGAACTCATTTATGGCCACTATTGTATACACTTAGATTTCTTATGGTTTCAAACAGAGAAATTTCAAATGTAAGAAGAAAAATGTATCAAAATATTTAAAGAAACACTGTGATTGGACTCACATTCTTAAACAACCCACAAATTAAAGATTCAGGATGTCCATTTCATTTCCATCAGTTGGAAAGTTTATACAACAATAATAGATGTTAACAGAACTGTCATTTTTCTTCCGTGCCTATTCTTAATTCCGATATTCCAAAATAGAAATTGACTAGATATTTCATTTCTAAAATAGACTTTGAAAAGCTTTCAAGTGTAGTAACCTTGCAATTTTATCATAAATGCTGTTTTCGAATTTTTAGGTTTTACTTGCAAGATATTGTCTTGATAATCACTGATTCTGCAAATGGGTCAAATACGTATGGTACTGACTACAAACCACGGATGTAGATGTTGTCCAACGTCTCAGTATATAGAAACTAAACATACGGGAATGAATATCATGTGTATGTAGAAATGAACTTCAATAAAGTTTGTCTGTATCTTGCATCAAAACAAATCCAAATTAAATTCTTAATTAATTAGAAAAGTTTCAAATAGCTGACAGGTCTCAAATCAAACGAGCTGTATTTAGACAAAATTAACCAAATGCATCAGGAAAACATGTCTATGAAAAGCATACCCCCTATTTGTATTTCTTTTATTATTATTTTTGTTCCAAAACATAGATTGTGGGTACTCGTTAGAATCGCCTAGGCCAGGCGGTTCGAACGTGTACCCACAATCAATGTTTTGAGCAAACATATCAAAATTATCAAATTTTTTTCCTATGCAATTTTCAAGTTTTAGTGCTGAAAAAATCTACTTATATTGTTGCATGGGTAAGTTTTCGTAATGTTACATCACGACAACATAACTATAAAATATACTAAGTTTTCTAATTGTTGCAAAATGATATTGTTTCCCTTTAACAAAGAAATATAATTAATACACTGCTCAAAATACGATAAAGAGTTTCAGTTCCATCAGTTTGGTAGTAATTATTCCCACTCTTCTACTAGAAATTTGATTGGGACAAGAAGTAAACCTAATGCCATCGAATCTGTGCCTTTTCAAATGCCAAAAAAAGTCATAATTTTCCAAATAAACAAATCATTTCCTATTGGCATTTTCCTATAAAATTTGTTCTTGGTTCAAAACAACTCCTAGGCACTATTCAAATTGTGCGAAACAAGCTTTCTAAATTGCAGTTTAATGTGAGCCAATACCAGGGTAGTTGTGGTATATAGAAAATAGTGCAGGGTAAAATATACAGAAATGATTACTTTCAGTGATTTGTGGTTTATAATTATTAACCCCTATACAGCCATGATAAGGTGACAAGATGCATGGCTACATAATCAAAGCAGCAGAGACACAGCCTGGTTTGTGATACGGTGAGGTTTATTCAAATGGTGGCCAATGCTCACGGACGACATAGATAATTTCGATCATAGTGTGCTTATTTTTTATGACTCAAAGCTCTTCACTCCATATCCAATTATAGATGTCATTATGTATTGCAAAACTTACTATAGATATTCGTCCGAGGAACAAAATAGTCCGTTTTTGAAAGACTGTTTATTTGTCGAAATTATTATTTTTTGGAAATAAAATTATAACCCTATTAATGAAAATCAATTGTTTGGTCAATTGTGCTACTTAAAAATTTGAATGGTATTGAAGTTTTGAATTGAAAAGTGAGATTATTGGCCATAATGCGTAAATTGTCCAGCCATTTCAGTTCACGGTCTGTGGGTGACTTATATTTTTCGCCCCCATCTATTTCGATACAGATTGTTGTTTTTGCTTTCTAAGGTATCAGTACAGAATGCCCAAAAAATTATTTTTAGCTATTTTATAATGTTTACATTGACTGTCTATTCGTGAGAGTAATTATTTATAATGGTTGTTTTTCGTGATGCACTGTTGGCTTCATTTATTTGTCCTTTTGTGATATTCTTTATTTTATATTGGGTCGAAACGACTCAATACTCTGCTTTAGTACAGACTACAGATTCGCGGATTAGTCGATATCTATTTTTAAGACTAGGAATAATGCGTTCATATCTATTTTTAGAACATTACGTCACGGTTATCGATAAAAACCATAACCGGGCCGGGAAGCGACCAAATTTACGGAAATTTCCTAATATATTAGCGGCATCTGGATTGCTAGTGAAATCACACATTAGCGTGTAAGTGAAACGCGCACCGAGCGTGTTGAAAAAATTGCAAAATTCCGAATACGCCTGACGCCCGTCGGAGACACGTTCAAACTATGTGACACGATACGAGTACGTTGGGTACCCTTGGTGTACGTCCGGTGCGCGCGCTGTACGTCGCTAAAAACGGTGTGTGTTTCATGTGCGTTTGGGATAAAAAATAAACATGCTTAAAAGTTTTCTAGAAGCTCTGCGTGTTTCGGACGTCTGACATATACGTTTCGAATAAGTTCCATGCGCGTTCCAGGCACGTTGAACATGCTTGTTTGGTGCACGTTTAAGGCACGCCAGTGTACGCTACATGCGCGTTCCGATTTAATTAGATATTGCTTCAGTAGCGTAGCCTAAGCGTGTGCGAGACGCGCGTTGAACGTTTTTGCTGCGCGCCTACAGCTCGTGCTTAGCGGCGTGTCTGGGACGTAACACAAATGTGCTCTAAACCTTTAAGATTTTTAGCTCACCTGAGCTTATATAAGTTATAAGAGGCCACTTTTCAAACCCAAATTTGGTTTCTTAGCGATGTTCAAAATTGCACGATTATTTGCCTAAAGACGTGTCTTTCAAGTAAGTAAAGTTTCAAAGTTTTCAGAAATACTTTTCTTTAACTAAACATATTTTGGAGTAAAAATGCAAAAAAAAAATAATTAATTGTTTTAAATAAAAAATTGGATAAAGCACAACATTTATTGAAATTAGGAACGGGTGTCATCAAAGGGGCCCTTGCGGCTTGGAAAAACACCCAACATTCGATTTTTTTTCTACTGGTAGATGTTTTACGCATTTTTAAAAATCGCTATTTTTGAGATTTTTTGAAAATTCATCAATATGCCTCTTAAACATGTTAATCCCTGTTAATTTCACTTGTTGAGGCCTGGAAATGAGAGCTATAACTAGAATGAGTTGTTTAAGACTATTTTCGAGGACAAACAGGTCACGGCTGCCGCACACTTTCGGTTTCAATGCCAATATTTAACGAACAAAATAACAAAATTTGTGGACGATTTTTTAAATTTTCAAAGTTAATCAGAGTCTAGTATTAGACTTTAATAATCTATTTCAATGGCATGCTGCTCATAATAACGCAACCGTAGAAGGACAAAGTTCGTATGCAAATTGCATGCAAAAGCTGAATTCCTGTTATTCATGTTGCTGTCTTCTTGCATGTACAAAACAGAAACGAAGATTCTTATTGCAGCAACAAATCTGACTTAATTTTATCTGGCATCATGGCAGTTAGTAGCACTTTCAAGTAAATTCAAATGTAAAAAATATCGCCATAATATGACATTTAATTTGATGTTGATAAAGTGTGACTTTATGAAAAGAGGGTACCTTTACTCATGCTTCGTCTGTGTGAGATATATTACGCATTTTTGAATGCAGAAACTCACAGAGCCACTGTTAGATATTGAATTATTCATATGATCATGAATTGATCGTATTTTATTTTCCGAACTAGAAGAAATAATAAGAGGCGGCCTCTTATAACTTTTATACCCATGCCCCGTCGTCCGTCGTCGTTATCGTCGTCCATACCTCAAAAACCGCTTGGCCAATCAAAGCCAAACTTCATGTGGCGCATCCTCAGGACGGTGGAACGAAAGTTTGTATGAATGATCCAGGTCACATGACCAAGATGGCCGCCATGGCTATGAATAGCAAAAACCAATATCAAGTATAGACTACTACAAATTATCACATTTGAACAAAAAAAGAGGCTTTTTTTATTTGAGCCATAAGATGAGGGGCGGTTAAAACAGATGAGGGAGGGGCATTTTGGGGAAACATTTTTCGGCCTTGTAGAAGAGTATCTGCAGCAACATCTTCTTCATAATTGAGTCAAATGATATGACACTTTGTGTCATATCTTTTCTTGTTTAGTCCTAGAATGATACTAGCTCCAGATATACCACCAATTTTGTGTCTCCTAAGCCCATGCGTGTGAATCAACTGTATTTTCAAGTGTATTTAGCCTTTGAATGTATCCAGCTAATAAAAAATTATATACGGTTATCTGTAATTCATGGTTAACAATTTTGCTTCACACTGGTTGATACTTCACGTAGGCGAAATAATATTTCGGGTATAGTAAAGAGTGTTTTGACTTTTATTCAAAATAAAATAAACACTTTAAAATCGGGAGTTCCATGTGCATACTTTAAGATTTTAATTATCTTCTTGCATACACATATGGGTATATTCACTGCTGGACAAATACTTTAACGACATTTCTTTGTCCATTGAGGGTCATCAACTGATCAATTATAAGGGACAGGACACTAGAAAATCTGGTGGCCTGACATTGACTCTGAATACAGGTTCAGGTCCAAACAGGTAAAATCAATAGAGGCAGCTTTATTGCACAAATTATCAGGCATAATAAAACCAATAAACAGTGTATCACAGATATTATCCTTTAGGGGCCTCTCTAATCATATCATTTACAGTCTTTTGATCCCCGGGCCATATTGCACCAATAGGGATCATTAACAGAATAAACAGTGGTACCAATATGTACCAATATGGCCTTCAGGAGCTATGTCTTTAAGTCCTGAAGGCGCTATATTGGTACCACTGTTTATGACTTAGCAATGAATGTGTACATTTTATCACATAAATTAAGGGTCCATATTAGAAAAGTATACCCGCAATCAATGGTTTGATCAAACGTATGAAAGAAATTCAACTGAAAAATTTCAGATTACGGTCGATAAAAACCTTTGTTCATTGGATAGGTGTGTTTTCGTAAACCATCACCCTACAGGGACTGCAGCGTTAGATTCCATTGAAAGTCTGAAATAAATGTACATTCCATAGACTCATAAAGTTTGGAAAACTATGTCACCGCATTTTCTCAACTGTTTTGTTTGCTCATGGCATTTATCTGAAATTGTTCATTAATTTGCCTATTAAAATTTTATGACATAATCGTTCTGCGACCGACGCCGTATTTATGGTAGAATAATTATTTGCTGTTCATAAAAAGAACATTAAAAAGCAATTTGTCGCGTCAAGGGACAATTGTGTAAATTTTTTTGAGAAGATCTTATGGTAAGGGAATA
The DNA here is from genome assembly GCA_964017185.1 of Rugalucina vietnamica. Taxonomy (NCBI): domain Eukaryota; kingdom Metazoa; phylum Mollusca; class Bivalvia; order Lucinida; family Lucinidae; genus Rugalucina; species Rugalucina vietnamica. The sequence goes on along the minus strand of OZ024878.1, from coordinate 24,938,429 downwards.
TCTTCCCAAGACATGTACCTGTAGATGAGATACGAGTACATCAATGTTTATCATGCTCCTAACACCTAAATGACTTCAAAAGTAGCTTAATGTTTTTTAATTTGAAAAAAAATCTTTGACAGAGCTTGCGGTCGCACACCAGGTTAGATCTGGCTAGTACTGACGGTATTCGTGTTTTCTTTGTTCAAAATGATCTTATATCTCGAAGAAAAAAAATGAAGTTATTAGATCCACTAAAGTTTGAGAATATAGGAGCAAGTACAATAAAATATTATCTGAATCATCATTGGTTTGCGAACTAGATGCTGTGGAATTAGAACTCTGGATTATTTTAATTGCCGATGGAAGATCCCTATTTTCAATTGTAATCGAATTATTTTCATTTTTGCAGGCTTTTTTTGGAAAAATTGAGATCAATTCCTGGTTAGTCAATATTTTCACTCACATCCAAAAAAAAAAAAAAAAAAAAAAAAAAAAAAAAAAAAAAAAAAACAATCTAAAATTCTGTTTAGAGATAAGGTTTTTCAATTCTGATTTTTTCTTGCTTGATCATTATTTGTACAAGGGAAAAACTGCACAAAGATTAGCTCAAGTCGTATGGAATAAATCACAAGCTTAGTACTTGGCAGTCCAAATCCAAAAAAAGTGGCTTAGTTTTGGTTTTGTTGGCATTTTTGAGTACATTATTCTATCTATGCTCATAATATTCCTTGGCATGTGCCCAAACTCGTACGGGTGGATGCCAAGTCTGTAAATGACCCTGGGCCACAGAACAAGGTCAAAGGTCAAACGAGTGCAAAATAGCAAAAATCTGTAAAAACGAAAATAAACATTATTGTTTTGGAAAATAATGGACTGATTATAGATAACTTGTACTCATGTCATTCCTTGACATGTGTCCAAAGATATAGAGGTGGATTCCAAAACTGTAAATGCTCCTGGGTGACAGAATTAGGTCAAAAGTCAAATGAGTGCAAAATAACAAACGCCCATTACAATAATCAAGTATTTCTTAAATCAAACATGAACTGACTAAAGACAACATGTGCTTATTTTGTTCATTAACAAGTGTTTAAACGCATACGGGTATATTCCAAGTCTGTAACTGCCTCTGGGTCACATAATTAGGTCAAATGTCATGTGAGTGCATACATATCAAAACCTGTTATGATAACTAATAGACTTCTAGCTATCCATACCCCCTCCCCAAGTGGGAATTTTCTACATTATGATTTTCTAAAAGTACATTAAAAAAGCTATCAAATCCTTTTTCTGCCATCTGGAAGTGGAAGTATTTGCGTTTTACGCTATGTTCTATTAAAGTACCCTAAATATTCATTTTTGCGTTTTTGTAATGGGGTTACCCAAAGAAAATTGAAGATATCTCAATTATTTGTAATCCTAGACCATTGAACTTGGTCTCATTTTAAAGCTTAGACATAGCCCTTTCTTTCAATGATAAGTAATGAAAAACATCTAATTTGCATATTCATGAATTTTCATTAAAACTTTAAAATGAATGAAAAGAAAAAATAAAAATCAAGTATCCCATAAACTAATGTCATGCCTAAACTATCATTGTGACTCATTGTAATTGTACCAATAATACTATTTGACAAATGTGTTGATGTCATGGGCCTAAATAAAAATGATCTCATTTGCATTTTCATGAATATTAATGAAAATGACGAAAATCAAGATTTACAAAGGGACCATCTATTGCCATTTGAAGGGTTTAGGGTTGGATATCTACAGGATGTACCTTGCACACTTAGAACAAATGCCCATGGGTGCCAGTTTGGTCAGAGGATCACTTTATTGCACATTTGTGTCATGTAAAATCACAGTGTTCACCCCACCCAAAATAAGCAGAGGAAGTAGTGTGGTACAACTATATTTCTTGTCTACTGATACACCTAGAGAGCAGAAATACATGTAGGTATCAAATGATTCCTCTTACAATGCTTGATACCATGTAATAAGACATAAATATCAAACTGACTTCCTGGTGTTCGAATATTAATGAGAACTTTATATATAAGAAAAAAAATCACAGAAAAATGGAGTATACCAGCATAATTGCTTATATCTCGTCAACCAAAAGCCCTAAAGAGCTTAAATTGGTATCAAATGATTGATATGACAATGTTCTATAACCACGTAATAAGATATATAAACAAACTGGCTATCTTAATGCTCAATATTAAAGAGAACTTCGGATATTAGAGAAAAATAACAGATAAATGAAGGGGGTCTACCAACAAAATTGCTTATATCTCAGCAACCAAAAACTCTAGAGAGCTAAAATTTATATCAAATGATTGATATGATAATGGTTTATAATAATGTGACAAGATACAGAAAGAATTTGACTTTCTTGGGGTTCAAATCTTGATGAGAACTTCCAATATTAGAGAAAAATCACCGAACAATGGAGGGGGTATACCTACAGAATTGTTTATAGCTCAGCAACCAAAAGTCCTAGAGAGCAGAAATTGATATCAAATAATTGCTATGACAACATTCTAAAACCATGAAATAAGACATATAAATAATCAGACTTTTGTGTTGTTGGAATATTGATGACATCTTATAATATTAGAGAAAAAGCACAGCAAATGCAGGGGGGTATACCTACAGAAATGTTTATATCTCAGCAACCAAAAGCCATAGAGAGCAGAATTTGGTATCAGATGATTGCTATGACAATATTCTACAACCATGTAATAAAGTATACACTGAAAATAAGTTATAAAGAGGCCACTTTTAAACTCATTTTTTGTTTCTAAGCCATGTCCAAAATTGCACGATTTTTTGCCAAAAGATGTGTCTTTCAAGTAAGTAAAGTTTCAAAGTGTTAAAAAATAATTTTCTTTTACTAAAGGCGTTTTTGGAGTAAAAATGCAAAAATCAATGTTTTTAAATAAAAAATTGGATACAGCACACCATTTATTGAAATAAGGAACGGGTGTCATCAAAGGGGTCGTTACGGCTCGGAAAAACATCAAACATTCGAATTTTCTCTACTGTTAGAATTTTTATGCATTTTTAAAAATCTCCAATTTTTAGATTTTTTGGAAAATTCATAAATGTGCCTCTTAAACATGTTGACCTTGTTAAATTCACTTGATGAGGCCTGGAAATGAGAGATATAACTCGACTGAACTGTTTCAGACCATTTTCGAGGACCAACAGGTCAAGGCTGCCGCACACTTCCGGTTTCAATGCCAATTTTTAACGAACAAAATAACAAAATTTGTGGACGATTTTTTTAATTTTCAAAGTTTATCAGAGTCTAGTATTTGACCTAAATAATCGCTGAAAATTTCAATGCCGTGCTGCTGATAATAACGCAACTGGAGAAGAACAAAGTTGGTATGCAAATTGCATACAAAAGCTGAATTCCTGTTATTCAGGTTGTTGTCTTCTTGCATGTACAAAACAGAAACGAAGATTCTTATTGCAGCAACACTTTTGAATTAATTTTATTTTGCATCATGGCAGTCAGTAGCACTTTCAAATAAATTAAAATGTAAAAACACAACGTCATAATATGACATTTAATTTGATGTTAATAAAGTGTGACTTTTTGAAATAGGGTACCTTTACACATGCTTCATCTGTGTGAGAAGTATCACGCATTTTGGAATGCAGAAACTCACAGAGCCACTGTTAGACATTGGTTTATTCATATGATCATGAATTTTAATTGATCGTATTTTACTTTCTGAACTAGAAGAAAAAATATGAGGTGGCCTCTTATAACTTTTTTTCAGTGTACAAATAAGCTGACTATCTTGTTTCTCAAATATTTAAGAACACTTAAAATATAGGAGAAAAATCACTGGCAAACGAAGGGGGTATACCAATAAAATTGTTAATATCTCAGTGACCAAAAACTCTAGAGAGCTGAAATAGGTATCAAACGATTGCTATAATAATGTTCTATAATACTGTGATAAGACGAATCAATAATCTGACTTTCTTGTAGTTGGAATAGTGATAAGAACTTTAAATATAAGATAATAATCTCAGAAAAATAGAGGGGGTATACCAACGGAAACGTATATATCTCAGCAACCAAAAGTCATAGAGGGCTGAAATTGGTATCAAAAGATTGCTATGACAACATTCTTTAACCATGTTATAAGATATTTAAACAAGCTAACTTTCTTGTTTCTCAAATATTTAAGGAAGCTCAAGATATAGGAGAAAGATCCTTGGCAAACGAAGGGGGTTTACCAATAAAACTGCTAATATCTCAGTGACCAAAAATTCTAGAGAACTGAAATTGGTATAAAATGAATGCTAAGATAACATTCTATAACCTAGTGGAGATGGAAATGACATGAATCCTGCACTTCCGGATACAAGCTTGAAACTTGGCAGATATGTTTATAAGCATGAACTATTTGAAATTTTCTCGTTAGCCAATCAAAATTACCCCAATTTTCAAGATGGCGGCTCGAAATTCCAAGATGGCTGCCAAAATAAATATTAAATCAGAAAATGGTGTTCTAGTCAGTGAGAAAAAAACTTAATAATGCTGAAAATAATATTTCTGGATTATTTGCAAATAAAAAATATTTAATTGAGTCAATATTGCCTTTGTGGGATTTTAGAAGGGGGCCCACAATGGGAAAAAGTAAGGCAATTTTGCTGAAAAAGTTGCTTTGCAACAAAACTCTTTTTATACTTAAGTGAAAAAAAACTAAATTCAATTGTCATTATTGCATTTACTCAAGTTATGAATAACATAGTTTCAGTTTGAATGGGTACTGAAAATAAGGTCTATTTGAATTATGGGGTTGCTGAGGGGCAAAATTTGAAACTGATTAGAATGGCTTTTATGAAGAATCGAGACGTTTCTAACCTTTACTGGGAAATATGAAAATTTATAATGCAAATACACTTTGCTCTGCACATTTTGATAATACAATTCTTCCTCATTTACTTCTCCTTCTTCTTCTTCTTCTTCTTCTTCTTCTTCTTCTTATTATTATTATTATTATTATAAAATATCATGATAAACAATTTTAACATGAAATTAACTATATACAGCCAAAAAGTGCTACTTAGGATTGCAATAAACTTAAGCTGGCTACTGATGCTTCCAAATAGTTTTCGTTCACACCAACAACGACAACAGAAACAACAACAAGTGCATGTGCTACTTATACTTTTCATATTTTTATGTATCATATGCAAATTTCTGTGCACATTTTTAATCTTTAGTTGTACATTTTTGATAGTGGATGAATAGGACAATTAAAGCTCTAACCTCCCGCTTGAAAATTAAGGAAGTATATTAGAAAGTTTTCATTCATTCTGGATTTCATCTATATGCTTGCATCGTCACAGATTCTATTTTCTTCATTAAGTGCTACTGTTCTGTTGGAGGAGTAGCACCAGCTTGATTGGTTCATGAAGCCTGGTCGCTAGACTCTATCGGTTTCTTTAATTCTTAATGAGACTTTACGGGTGTCTTTGTAGCATTTCCGTTTTTTTTCGCCTTGAGAGTGGATTCCATCCTATGTGTCTTCTGTAGAAAACATTTCTTTAGATGTTGCTCATCAGGCATTCCTATATAAAGTTGGTGCATCTTAGCTGTGAAACTATAATACCATTTGCATTTTTTTGCGTCCTTGATTTCTCCAGGCCACTGTGTCTGTAAGCTTGTTTTAACGCTTGATTTTAAGTTTTCTCAAGCACCTTAAGTAGACATGGGATCTCTTTGAATGATGTTGATATAATAGCCAAGCCACGCATGAATATAGGAGAGTTGACTGAGTCATGTAGACTTTCAGCTTGTTTCATTTCGCTTATACATTTGGACATATTCTTCCAAATGCTACACTGGAGTTTGCTGTTCTAGTCATCAATACGCACAGTTCTGGAGAAACTGCTTCTCGGGTAGATGGGTGTATTAAACAAATCAGTATTTGTCCTCTGTGTCTGGTGTGGGTTCGAGCCTCGCGCTGGCAACATGTGAGACAAGCCAACTTCTGCTTGCGGGTGTGCCAGGTGTTTTTCTCACGGGAATCTCCCGTTTTCGCCCACCTACTTATTGGCCCGTGTCTTGTAAGGGACGTAAAACTGAATTAAAAATAGTATTTGTCCATTCGTAGTGATTAGCGGATTATTGTACAGCTTTCCGGTGCCGATTGGAGCACAACATTTGTCTTATTTGTTGATTGTAAGGTCATAGCTATCACAGGTAATCCATGTGGATCTGTTGCACCATGCGTTTATGCCTATGAGCTGGTATTCTTCGCCATTTCTCTTATCTTTGTCATCTGCATAGAGTATCTCATCCAGCACATCTATGTTCACCTTAGTTTTAGTTTTCAACTTCCGTTGGTTGAGTAACTTTCCATCAAAAACGTTCCTGATTGGAAAATGAGTATCACAGACTTAAACGGTTTCAATGAGTATTGCAAATGATATCATACACAACGGTGTTGTCCCCAGGCACAACCCTGTTTGGCCTCATTTGTCATATCACAAGGTTAATAGTACTCCCCATCGTCCTGTGCATGCATATCATAATTCCCACAGGATGGCCATTTGACCATGATTTACTTTGACAGCCCATTTCTTCGCAAGTCTCTCACAACTTTGTTTAAATTTTTGTTGAAGTTGACAAGCGCCATATATAGGTCTGCTTTCTGCTCTTGACATTTCTCATGAAGTTGTCTTGCTATATGAAAATCATCTATTGTCTTCCTGTCAACTCTGATTCAGCATTGACTTTCCGGAATAAATCCTGTCTGTCAAAGACTTCAGGATTTCCTTTCTGTGTGTAAAGATAAATGTTTTGTGGGAATTCTTCCTCCACGCAGCCACGGTGAAACAACTCTTTCAGTCTTTCTGTCATGGATAGCCCCCAGACGGCAGCAGAACTTGCATTTGAACATGGAAATTTGCCAGCTGAGAGTCTGTTGAACTGCTAGAGACTCCTTTAAACTACCCTTGCATATTTGATTTTAATTTGAAGTATATTTTTCTGGCTATCGTTGCCGATTTATAAGAGATCACTGATGACGATTTAGTACTTTATTAGTATTTTATTGTCTTTCATCTATGACGGTTTGGTATTTATCAAGCAAACAAACTGAATTTCTTCTATTTTCTTGTATGTCTCTCACTTTTGATATAGGTTGACAAATATTGCTGCTGGGTTGTCTTCTTGAATAAGGAGCTAGTATCATCTTAATGCTTGTGCTGTTCCTCAAGATTCTAGAAGCCTCCGAATATCTTAACCATTCTTCTCATCGAACCAGTAACTGAGTTTTCGAGATGGATGTCCTAAAAGTTCTATAGCTGAAGAATGTTCCAGTTTTCTTCTGTGTCTTCCAAGCTTAGATTGATAGCACCCAGTTGGATGCAAATGTACCATTATATTTTGGTTCAATTTCAAGACACCCAGTCTCTATGAACCACTGCAGAAGCTGAGGGTGAGGTTAGGATCCTGTAAAACCGGTTTAAGCCCGCCAGTAACTTTGTGTTACTGATCGTTCCAAGGCGATACTTCTGTGGTGGTTCTTTTTGTTTTATGTCTTGGTGTTTAAAATTTTTTGTGCTGTTGGCGCCTTATGTATGTTTTCATATTTTTAATTAAGTTAAGGTAACTGAGTGGCCACCTATTGGGAAAATGGCTGCTCATTCGGCTTACGATATGTTTCATGGTATAAGTGCCTGATTGTTAGTTTGGTTTTTTCCCACCTCGGTTTTTGGAGTGGGAATCTCTTTCTGATTGCGCCTTTTCCTGATCTTTGCCTACTTGTACCTTTCTATGGTGGTTTCTTGCTCAAAAGTCGCCTCTTAGGCTTGTGTTTGATGACACCAGTTTATAATCTATCCAGCACGCTGCTCTACATTACATTTGTCACTCTGACATCCTGCCTGTCTTTTCTCCACACTATGACATACAGTTTATGAGACGCCTGTGTTTGGATCGCAGCTGCACCCATGATGTTCACTTGTATATCACTTCATCTGGACTGATCATGGTAGGTGTATGAGATGGACAATATTGACATATTTATCGCCCGTCAGAGGAAGAATCGAAGTCATTAGGTGGTCATTGATGCCTTATGGCAATCCTGACAGCTCTTCTCACTTTTGACCTCCACACTAGGAGAAAGTACAGCCGGCAACAACTCTTTTTCCATAACCTCTACAAACTAAGTCTCACTCAGTACAGCTATCTGCTAAAGTGTGACTAACAAGTGACGGTTCTACGCTGTTATCTAGTCGACCCAGGATTACCTATTAAGGGGCGAACATTCCTCTGACGATCTTCAATGGTATGACTAACATCTCAGTATTTGGGAGACAATATTGACTGCTTAATAAAAGTGCTTTACATAAATTCATGTTAAATATTATGTTTTCCTACAATTATGACCAGGGGAGAGTGGTAGCCTTGCGGTTAAGCGTCGGACTGACTGCATCGAGAGGTCCTGGGTTTGGTCACCACTGGGGGCGTCGTGTTGTGTCCTTGAGCAAGACACATTTACTCACCACAGAACTGAATCATACCAAGTAGCGTTAGTTCAGTGCAGGCATGACTGCAAAAATGTTGACTCAATACAAAGACGAAAAACAATATTGACCATCCGTACATGTTGACTGTAGCTAATATACCCCTATACTACTATGATTAAAATAAAAAAATATCAGTTGTTCAACTTTGAAAGATCAGTCGAGTATAAAATAAATATTTGTAATACTTAAATCATATTTATCTTGTGTCTTTTCACACAGGAGCCTGTAATGATCCATATGAATGTGTACTTGTTGTGTGATGCTTAAATTACGGCAATTTACGGTATCATATTCTCACAAAAGCAGTTTTATGCATTGTTGGACACGTTGATGAGCCCCAGAACAATGGTTTAAGCAATGACAATCAGTAGTGCAATAAAATCCTCCCATTTACAAATTCCAGTAGTATAGTTCGTCAATTAATCGTAAAATCAAATGATTTTGACGGCCATCTTGAAAATTGCGTTAGCCAACTTGAAAATGGAAAAATTTGAGATGGCTAACGAGAAAATATTTTTTAGAAAGGATCAAAGAACATATTCTGAAAGTCTCATACTTGTATCCGGAAGTGCAGGATTGTCTCAAAATCCTGACTTTTCCATCTTTACTAAACCATGTTGTAAGGCACACAAACAATCTGAACACAAACAATCTGACATTCTTGTTTTTCGAATATTGATAAAAACTTTAAATATTAGTAAAAACCCACAGAAAAGTTGATGGGGTATATCAACAAAATGTTTTATAATTTAGGAACCAAACATCCTAAAGAGCTGAAATTGATATCAAATGATTGTTATGATACTGTTCTACAAATATGTGATAAGATAAATGAATAGTTCGACTTTCTTGTTGTTTGAATATTGATGAAAACTTGAAATATTTTATAAAAATCACTGAAAAATAGAGGGGGTATACCAATGGAAACGTTAATATCTCAGCCACCATAAGTTCCAGAGATCTGAAATTGGTATCAAATGATTGCTATGACAATAATGTATAACCATGTAATAATATATATGACAAAGCTGACTATCCCATTGCAAAAATTTAAGAAAACTTAAGATATAAGGGAAAGAACACAGACAAATGCAGGGGACTATACAAAAAAAATGGCAATATCTCAGCAACCAAAAGCTGTAGAGAGCTGAAATTGGTATCAAATGATCATATTCTATACACAATTTATACAAAATGTACCTAAAAGAACTTTGTCCCCATCAGAATACCACTGACACTGATGTTTATACAGACAATTGTAAAACGGCATGAAAATAAGAATTTTTTTGCACTAAAGTGACCTTTGACCTAAGTCTGCATTACTTTGTTGTAACAATTGTAACTGATTTCACCATACAAATGTATTAGATGTAATTTGGGGTGTTTTTTTACAAAAAAAAGAAAGAAAATATTTCATAAGATACTGCTATAATGTTGAAATATCTTAAATTTTGCACTTAGTTGACCTTTGACCTATTTTTGGGACTCTGGGGCATTTTCAGACTTGGCATCTACCCTAGCGTGTATTGTTACACATTAAGGTACATATTAGGCAGTACTCAAAAATGCCAACAGAAAAAAAAATTTGGGGGCTTGGGAGGCCAACTATAGAGTCATTGTCGACAAATCAAATGAGTGACGGTCGCAAACATTTGCATTTTAGTAGTTTTAAAGCATGAAGTCTCTATGTTTCGGCTACCATATACAATGAGTCACGAAACAGTTGACTCACAGCCATTAGAACAGAGTTGACCTCTATAAAGTGTATGATGTTTATATGTACAGTAATGTAATTAGCTGAAGGTTTTAATAAATCAGATAGATAACGTGACACTTACGTCTATGCTAAATTAGGTAACCGGGTAACCATGCCAGACTCCTACTCAGCCGAACTATAATTGAGCCGCGACGCGAGAAAACCGGTCTTCGGGATTGCCGACCAGGTCTGACACAAACCGACCTGTACAGTCACAGAAGCAAGCTAGAAGCTTGAAATTTCGGATTTAAGAAGAAGAGAAATTATACTATCCGTGTAGCGAAAATAAAGGCGCTGATCAGCTTCGCGGTTACCGCGAAGCTGATCTGCGCCTTTGTTTTCGCCTAGGCAAAAATCCGGTTTTCTCACAATGCGGCTCAATTATTGCTCTAAAATAATTTATTTATGACTGTACAAAAAGTACTTCTTGTGCCTACAAATTAATGACCGACCATCTGCTTACTGGTTAACCGATCAGGTCTGAGACTGCCCAAGAAAAGTGGTTTAAATCAAGTAAGCCGTACTTATAAGCCTTAGTGGCTTACTCATGTGGTTATATTTGAAGCACTTTTGTATGTCATGACATCCTTATTTGGGTAAAAAGTCTCATAAAAAGCAGACGACGTCCCGGCATGACCTTAGCTGTTCACAGGGACGTTAAGCTTCACTTCGAAGAATCAAATTGTACATTGATATTTCTTTTAACCTACCTTAATAAATCAGCGTTAAAACCCACAATGGAGATTGCTCGAGAAATAGAGCAAGCATTGCATGCATCCTTTAGTTAATAGGCAATGATCAGAAAGTGGTGCAATCAGAAATTCCCACTCAAAAAACCTGAGGTGAGAAAAACTAAAATGACAATCAGGTACTTATACTTAGAAAGGATATAGTAAGTCGAGTGAAAACGTACATAAGGTTCAAACAGCACTAAAATTCGACTCCCAAAACATAAAACAAATAGAACCGCAGCAAAAGTATCGTCTTGGAACGATCAGTAATATAAAAAACTGGGAAGGGGGTGGGGCTTAAAATAAATTTTACATGGCCCTAACCTCACCCTCATCTTCTGCAGCGGTCCACAACACTTAGTTAGTTGTTCGGTCATCATGGTGAATCACTTACTAGTCAATGAATCATCAAGGACATATCGTTAGTCGAGTGAGCAGCCATTTTCAAATAGGCGGACACTCAATGAAAACGTATATAAGGTGCAAACTGCACAAAATTAAACATACAAAAACATGACATAATTAGAACCACAACAGAAGATATAAGAAAAGTGCACACAAGTTTTGATAATCTCTCGCAGTAAATCAATTTAGTTCTTTCCCACCTCGGTTTTTGAAGTGGGAATTTCTTTCTAATTTGGCATTTGCCTGATCATTGCCTACTTGTACCTTTACATAGTGTAAGTACCTAATTGTCAATTAAGTTTTCCCCACCTCGGTTTCAAGTTGGAGTGGGAATTTCTTTCTGAGTGCGCCTTTTCGTGATCATTGCCTACTTGTACCTTTTCATAGTGTAAGTACCTACTGCAATTGTCAATTAAGTTTTTTTCTTTTCGTGATAACTGCCTAGTTGTACCTTTTCATAGTGTAAGTATCAAATTGTCAATTTAGTTTTTCCCACCTCGGTTTTTGGAGTGGGAATTTCTTTCTGGTTGCGCCTTTTCCTGATTATTGCCTACTTGTACCTTTATAATGTCTCAAAAAAGTAAATCAAATAAGCAACAAAAATACAGGGGTGAGGTATTGAAATTTCAATTGCAGTTGACCTTATATTATTAAATAATAATATCCTAATATTATTAAATAATAATATCCTATTCATAAAAAAATATACAAAACAATATCGTGTAACTTATTTAAAACTGTGATTATTGTTCCAGATGAATAAAAAATAATTTGAGTTGACTTACTAAGTCTTTTCCAGAATCCGGCGGCTAAGCCAATAAAACTTTTGTTTGATTCTGTCCTGTCACAAATCAATCACAATAAAGGCCTGCTTGTTTTCTAACATGACAGTAAGTCAGTCAACATTGTCGCGCCGAGGAAGAAAGAGGCATGAATTCCACAGATGATTGGTATTTAAACAGCTCACTGCAACACTGCCGTGACGTGATTGAAAGTCGATCATTTGTTCCTAGACTTTCATAACAGTTTGTCTAAGCAGGGAAAGTAACGTAAAAAGGTTCTATGGCCATTTATTTATTTATTTATTTATTTATTTATTTGGTTTGTAATTCAGATGCATGAACCAATGAGAGCAGGGGCGTTTTTGGACGAAATTGTTAATACAGTTAATTCATGACATACATTTTAGCCAATATGTCGATTTTTAAGTGTTAAGTTTGCAATGAACCTGGGAATAAATACCCACTTAAACCCCACTTTTGTATGGTAAAACTCGGGTTTACAGGATAATACTAGTATTTGTATAAAAATAGAAAAAATGAAATTAACATAGGATAGGTTAGCTTTAGAAGCAATCATTACTTATGTTTTTTTGTTGTCTCTTGATTGACATCACTCTGTTGTATTTCATTGTTGTATATATGTTATGGGCCAGTGGCCTTACATTGGAAATAAACTTTGTATCGACTGCCCTGTTGAAAGTTGCAAAGTTACAGTATTTCTTTTTGGCTCCATTTTGCCAAACCTAAACTTTAAAGGGTCACTGAAGAGGCTTAAGTATCCGAAACCGCGGTATGGCCCATCCCTTTTTCTCATTAATATGCTTATTGCCCTTAAAGGATCTCAGTTTTGTTTTTATACATAATTTTAATCCAAAACATAGATTGTGGGCACTCGTTAAAACAGCCTCGCCGAGGCGGTTCTAACATGCAGCTACAATCAAAGACGGTTTTGAGTAAAACTTTTAAAAATATTAATTTGTTTCTGATTGAATTTTCATTTTTTTACAGCTGAAAAAAATCTCTGTGTATTTCATGGGGAAGTTTTCTTAATGTACCACCAAGCTATTGCATCTTGAGCCGCGACGCGAGAAAACCGGTCTTCGGGGTTTCCGACCAGGTCCGACACAAACCGGCCTGTACAAGCTCAGAAAAGAGCTAGAAGCTTGAAATTTCGGATTTAAGTAGAAGAGGAATTGTACTATCCGTGTAGCGAAAACAAAGGCGCTGATCAGCTTCGCAGTTACTGCGAAGCTGATCTGCGCCTTTGTTTTCGCCTAGGCAAAAATCCGTTTTTCTCATGGCGCGGCTCATCTTAATAGTTGTTTTACGTGGGGCGAGTGATATTTCCTCATGATCACGAGGATAGATTTGCACTTTTATAAGGTTGCCATGACACAATGCCTCTGTTTACATCAATGTAGTTTCAGACTGAAATTCTGATATAAATAGGCTAAATATGTTAAATGTCTATTTGAAGGTCTTCTTAATATCGACTGTCTTTGTTTTACTATTTAGAAAACATAATTAGGCCTAGCAGAACTGACATAAAACTTACAATTAATATGTACGAAAAGTATTATAAAGAACAATATGATTGTATTTCGTACGATTTACCAGGTTTCTGTCCCCTTTAAATCAATTAGAAGATTTACATGGTCTTTGTCCCATTTTAAATCATGTATTCTTACGTTCACATTGTTTTACTGTCTGACCTTTCATAGATGCTTAAAATGAAAAAAAATGTCATGGTGATAAAACTGTGCGTGATACAGATTGCTGTACAGATAATGGATTGACTGTTAGGAAAGTCATTCCAGGTATTCCATCTGCAAGTTGACCTAAAGCCAAGTATGTCTCATAGCGACAAGATGTTTCAAAATGCATGGACCACAAAGCACGCAACATGCTCTTTTCACTGACATTTGCAAAATTTAAGTGCAGTTAAATGCAGGCAGATCAGAGGATCCAAATCAAAACGGGAAAGGCCTAGGGAATTTAAGGCCCGATTTCGGCCTCATGTGTTGATAAAAAACTGAATTTTGGAAATTTGAGGAGAAACGTAGTGCAAATAGCAGGTATAGGTCCCTGGTTATAAACTCTAGCACAACTATCACATTCAAATTACACATGTTGCCATGGCAACGCTCCGAAAACCATAGAAATATCACTTTTTGCAATTTTGGGTCTATTTTTCACCATTCAACATCATTTTCAACTACCGGCCCTCGCGACGAACAATTTCTTATTGTGAAATAATTATGAAGTATCATCCAGAGATATTGTATGCTGAGTATAATTTTGTTCGGAGTGTGGGCTGGCACTTAAAAATTAAAAATTGTGTTCAGAAATGGTCCAAAATAGACCAAAAATTGCAGAATGTGCTCTATCTGTGGTTCTACTGGGCGTTGCCATGGCAACGCTTGTATGATAAATGAAGTACTTGTTCTTGTTTTTAATAGAGGAGACATATGGCTGTTTTAAGGAATAGTTTTCTCACCTAAATTCCAAAATTTATTTTTAAGCAAAATCTGAGGCCAAAATCAGGCGTTAAATGCCCTAGTCCTTTTCCAAAACGGTTCTTTAAGTTTCAAAATGCAATGACTTTATAACATCTATATAGTAAATATGAAAAGTTAGGATACATGGACCAGGAATTGATGCAATTGAATTGAAAGTCCCAACATAGACAACAGGCAGGAAAGAAAATACATCACAAAACATATCAAAACCGTTCTTCCGACACCACATCAAATATCAAGAATGACGAAGATGTTCAGACACTTCTCGTAGAAAAACAAGGGGTTCAGTAAGACATATCAAAATCGTACTACCTAGATATCCACTACCAGTATTTGTAAGTCAGTTCTGACCAAGATCAGTGAAGGTAAGAGTCTTGTCTGAGCAAGAAATGGATATGTATGATCCTTTCCAGACAAAAGGAAAACATGAAAAAATCATCATGGATTTAATCTGTATGGATTGAAAACTGTATTTGACCTGACTTCTGGAACTATCACTCTTCAAATGTAAACAAAGATGATATGCACAGAGACAGTCAACAGCTTTAAAACAGCGGCGCTGCCCATTCGTATATAACTGATAAATAAATGCGCACACCCGCGGTTAAAGTACCGTCAACCAAACAGATACAGATATTTTGGAAAGGCGAGCAGATGACTTTCTAATACTGTGCTAAATTGTCCATCAAATATCAATGTCGATGCGGTCGACAGACTCCTGCAGACAGAGCCTTACCCTTTATGAATAGCCAACCGCCATGGAATGTATGAGTCAATATGTTTTTTCAAATCCTGTCCGGATAAGTTTTTTCCGAAAACCGTTTCCTTTTGGTAAATGTTTTATGCTTGGAATGTGGGTTGAACCAAGGTGAGTATGAGTCATCCAAAACAAAATCGTTAAAGTGCTATTAAATATAAAAAAATGTTACTCAAAGTGTCAAAAATGGCATATTTTCGCTGTCTGCAAATTGATTTTTCGGATATCTGATACTGATTCAATGACTTGTTTGCTAAGATGGTTGTTCTAAATGCTACTCCATCTTTATTCAATCATTCATACACGACATAATACATTTTAATAGCAAATATCTATAGTTTTGATACCATATTTCTGTGTTCATACTTTGTACCTAGCATTTTGTCTCTGATGTAACGATTTATCTACAAATACCAAGTACAAGGTGAATCCCCTTGCTAAAGGAGGAATGTCTACTTCCATTTTAAAGAGCTACATTGAGATTAAATATGGCTGACTGTCATGATGACCTAATTATAGAGTTGATATAAGAAAATAAGGATTACAATTTTCAGGTAAGTGAGTATATTTGTTATAGTTCCTTGATGTTTAAGCCTCTACTGGTTATTTTTTTCACGCGACAATATGTAGGTACTACTCATAAAACGCGTTTGATGAGTGTTTAAACATTTCAACATTACAATGAAGCCACGCGTAGACTGGAAGCCATTTACAGATGATTTATCTAAAATACGTCCCTGATGTAGCAGTCCCTGATGTAACAGTGAAAAGTGTTACATCAAGGACAGAAATCGTTACATCAGGGACAATATTTCGAGGAAGGGTATTTATTTCTTATATACTTTGATTTTATAAGTCTCAGTGTATAACATAGGGCAACAAAGCAATTCCAATACAGCCAGAGAGCTTGCAGAGTTTATAAAGAGACACCGATGAGGATTCAGTAACCAAAATTGCAAAATATGGCCCATACTCCCTCCATTTGAACGTTTTTGCGACTTCCAAAGGATCAAACTTTTATAGTTTATTCAATTTCAACAAATAGACTTCAAATATGTCTGTTTATCAAACGCACGTTACATCAAGTAATATATATTATTTCATAAAGGAAATAATTGAACATTTATCAAATAGCTGATTTTTCTAGATATAAACAAGAGAACAAAGTATACTTTAAGCCAGTAAAAACACAACTTTCAGCATAAAAACCTGTCCAAAGATCTTAGATATTTTAACAATGTTCTCATATCAAAATATTGAATTGTCGTCCAAAAATGAAGACCATACTGTTCACGTGCTAATATACCAATTTGAGTAAAGCGATAAAGGAATACAACTCAAACACTGGCATGGACAGAACCTTATCAATCAGGCAATCTGTTAATATTTATGCCTTTCTCTTTTCGGTTCAAACTGTCTGCAAATTTCAACATTGTATTTGTATCCAACAAACCGCACTTCCTGTGTCCAAACTATGGAATGATTCAGTTTTATTTGGGTTTCGGAAGATTCTCAAAATCAGCGGTATTTTTTTTTCGCAAACTTGAACATTTGAAAATTAATTTAGGTCATTAAAATGAATTTTCGGGTTTACACCGTTTTATTGTCACTTGGACAAAGAGATATCTGCTGGTAGATTATCACTCTTGTCTATAGTTGATGAGCAAAGTTCTTTAGTATTTGTCCAGGCTTAGATTATGTTTGTCCTTAATATATTTGGAGCCCAAGCAGGCCTCCTTTTTATCGCACCTGCTTATAGCAGGGTGCTATATAGGAGTCCAAATTTCTGTCCGTCTGATCGTTTGTTCGTCAACATTTACGTCAAAGTTTGACATTTATATAGAATTTTGATTTTCTCTGCATCAGTGATACATGCAAGTGTAAAATCTTGCAAAGTAATTGCCCTTGACATACCCTTCAAGCACGCACCTTGACCCAGTGTCGTTGTTCTATATTGTACAGTCCATTGATTTTGTTATTTTTACGTCAAAGTTTGGTTTTCTCTTCACCTGTGAAAGCTGCGGATGTGAAACCTTTTCCCCGGGAGCTAATTTGACCTACCTTGCACCCCAGGACAATTTTGGGTGCCACATTGTTCATTTGGACCCCAGCAATGCAAAGAATTTTTGTCCTCAAAGAAAAACTTGTTTGCAGTTTGAAAAAAATGCATGGTTTTCATGGCAACCATTAACACAATTCTTGAGCATGGAGGTGTACATACAAAATTGATTATATCTCAGCTATTACTTATCCTAGACCACTGAACTTGGTCTCATTTTAAAGCTTAGACATTGTTCTTGCATTATATGGTAAGAAATACAAGATATTAAATTTGCATATTCATGAATTAAATGAAAATATTAAAACATGACAGAAAAAAATCAATAAATAAACCAATTTGAGGTCAAAACTATAATTGTTGCACTTTGTTATTTGACCAGTAATTGCATATGACAAATGTATTGATGTCATGGGCCTAAATGAAAATTATCTTATTTGCATATTCATGAATGTTAATAAAAATGTAGAAAATTAAAGAAAAACGAAAGATTAACTACAGCCATTGCAAGGTTTTGGATGGGTTATAAGATTGTTCTTTTATCCCTGAAACCAATTTTCATGGCTGCCTGTGTGGTCAGAGGGATCATTTTAATGCCGCAAAATATTGCCCTCAACAATGAACACATTTGCATGATGTAAAATTATATAGTTTCCACACCACCCCTAGTATGATTCTAAAGATTAGGGTGTACTCATAAAAGTATTCATGTACAAACAATAGCATGCTCTAGATCTGATCTGGTCTGATAATGATGCATGGACTTAGCAATTTAACATGAAAATAAATTAAAGACACAAGACATCGGAGAAAAATCTTGGATGAAATAGGGGCTATACGTACAAAATCACTTAAAGCAGAGCTGTAACAAACCCAGGATGCTAGAAGAAATATCAAACGAATGCTATGGCTATGTACTATGACTCTTATGTCTCATATATAAGAATGATCTAATTTTCAATTTCATGAATTTTAATGAAAACTTCATAAATATGATTGAAAGAGTGGGAAAATTTAACCGGCAAACCTAAAAAATGGTGTCTATCTCAGCAACCAAAAGCCCAAACATGCTTAAAATGGCATTTTAGTGATTGCTTGGGCAATATCATACCATCCTGTACTACAATATGTAAGTCATTCATTTTTTTTATTTTATGAATGTCAACAAAACCTTTTGAATTTAGAGGAAATTTACGGAAAAATTAAGGCAGTACACATAGAAAATCACATGTATTTGGGCTACTAATAGACCTAGAGAGCTATAATTGTTATCAAATGATTGCTAGGACAATGTGCTATAACCATATAATCTGATATATAAATAATCAGTGACATTTGTGGTATAGGTATTAATGAGATCACTATGAATAAGAGAAAAAATAACGAAAAATGAAGTGATATACCAACAAAATTGCATATATCTCAGCAGCCAATTCCCATAGAGCGCTGAAATGGTACCAACAGAATGCTATGATGATGCAATATTCTCATGTAGTCTGAAAGCCTAACCATACTTTTTTTAATTTTTTTCTGAATACTGAATAAAATGTTCGAAAAAGTGTAATATTAACAGAAAATTGAAGCTTGTGCTCTAACAAAGGCCTAGGGAATTTAAGGCCTGATTTCGGCCTCATGTGTTGATAAAAATCTGAATTTTGGAATTTTGAGCAGAAACGTATTGCAAATAGCAGGTATAGGTCCCTGCTTATAAACTCTATCACAACTATCACGTTCAAATTACACATGTTGCCATGGCAACGCTCCGAAAAGCATAGAAGTACCATTTTTTGCAATTTTGGGTCAATTTTTCACCATTCAACATCATTTTCATCTACCGGCCCACGCGACGAACAACTTCTTATTGTGAAATAATTATGAAGTATCACCCAGGGATATTGCATGCTAAGTATCAATTTGTTCGGAGTGTGGGCTGGCACTTAAAAATTAAAAAATGTGTTCAGAAATGGTCGAAAATAGACCAAAAAGTGCAGAATGTGCTCTATCTATGGTTCTTCTGGGCGTTGCCAAGGCGTTGCCATGGCAACGCTTGTAGAATAAATGGAGTACTTGTCCTTGTTTTTAATAGAGGAAGCATATGGCTGTTTTAAGGAATAGTTTTCTCACCTAAATTCCAAAATTTATTTTTTGACAAAATCTGAGGCCAAAATCAGGCGTTAAATGCCCTAGTCCTTTAATTGAATCTGGGTTGCCAGCAAGTGTACCTTGTTTATCTGAATACATGGCAATACAATATTGTCCTAGCTATTTATTGATGCCATTTTGAGTTCTCTACAGCCATTGGTAGTCGAAATATAAGCAATTTTGTTGGTGTACCCCCTTCATTTTTCGTTGATTTTTCACTTCTCATTAATATCCTTCCAATAGAAGTAGCTGATGATTTAAATATCAAATTATATAGTTATTTAACATTGTCTTATCAATCATTTGATACCAATTATAGCTCTCTAGGTCAGTCAGTAGCCAAGATACATGTGATTTTCTATGTGTACTGTCTTAATTTTTCCATAATTTTCCTCTAAATTTGAAAGGTTTTGTTAATATTCATAATACAAAAAATCAAACAACTTACATATTGTAGTACAGGATGGTAAACTAATGCCCTGACAATCATTCCATGCCATTTTCAGCATGTTAGGGCTTTTGGTTGCCAAGATACACACCATTTTTTAAGTTTTTCACTTTTTCATTCCTATTTATGAAGTTTTCATTAAAATTCATGAAATTGAAAATAAAATCATTCTTATATGAGACTTACGGGTCATAGAACATCAAACTTTAATATTTTATTTGGAACATACATAATCTAACAAAGTGGGGTAATAGGAAAAAAAGAAAATACATATACATAAGCAAACAAAACAGTGAAATAGTAACATCCAGAATGATTTAGTTTTCGCTGCCTTCAAATGACATATTTCTTTTTCAATTGGTCCATGAGGTGAGCCCCTACATGCTTGGCTTCAAGACATATGTCTTTCCAAACATTCAAGGATTTCTAAAATATGAATACAATATTTGAACTTAATCGGGTCTGTGGGTGTCCAGACACCAGAAAAAATGAAATTCTGGAATGTCAGGGAGGCCATCTAAGACGATTCCATCGCCAAGTTTTAGCATATTCATAATTCTTTAAAATGTTATTATTCACTATTCATTATAATACTCTGCTATTCATTAAAAATTTATATTTATTCATTATTCTTTAGGACCTCATTATTCATTATTCATTTTTTTTTTTTTTTTTTTTGCTCTTTATGCACTCTCATTAAAAATTTTAGGCCATTATTCTTTAATCATTATACCCCATCCTCACTTATGGGTACCGTGATGATTTTTTGAACAGTGGCAGCCATTATTTTAATTTGAAGGCGTGGTAAGCCAATTTTTCACCCGAAATTCAGTGTTCTAAAGTGCCAACGCTACAGATATCGAATCCCAAGGTTTGGATTTACATATTGGCCATTATTAATTCGTAATACGAGGATGATCCAATAATGATTGAGACTTTTCTTTTGTATTATAAACCTTATCGACTGGTTCAAGTTAACTACTTTCGTTCACTAGATACACATCTGATCTCTCTGCGGAGCAGGTTTTATCAAATTTGCTCATCAACTTTGGTTGCTATGGTTATTTAAGAAACACTCGTGCAGTGCCTATGGCCACCATTTGCCCTTTCGAACGAACGTTGTCTGTATAAATCTAGCTATGTCACAAATTTTAAAAAAGGTATCTTATAATAACTGAATATTGCCTGTGTTAACATTCATCTCTGAAATAGTTTGCTTCGGTCAATTTGAGTCTTGCTCTAGTGATCGAGATATGGTTGCCAAGCAACCATTTTCCTCTACTAATTCTGGCTTATAGCATTTTCCACATTCTATCGTTGCTAGGCAACACAAAACAAAAGGACCAGGTGTTCATTTTGGAATTCAGTTGCAATATATATCCCATAACTGATCAGTTGGAGGTTAAAAATCATTTATTGTGTCATGTATACTCAGGTTATAAGATATTTCTCACCCCTACCCCCAAATTCATTGATTTATTTCGCAACTAAAACCCAACTTTTCTCGCAAAAATGATCAGCCTACACGACTAATCAGCTGTATGTAAGTGATATTTGCAGAGCTTAAAGCTAGCTATGAACGCCATAAATAACAATGTGCCATGATTGGAATTTTTATCACTAGTTGCCATGGCAACTCATTTTATGTGCATAAGTACCACATGGCCAAGGACATTTAACTCACATTCTTTCGTTGCTAAGCAACAGAAGGTAGTTGTCTACATGTGATTTTTTACCAGTGTATCCTGTGCACATTACATTGAGCAATGTTAACAAGACATTCACAATAAGCCAAGTTTATTCACATAAAAATAATTCAAAAAGTCTCAATCATTATTGGATCATCCACGTAAGTGGAATGAATTTGATATATTGATTAATTTTCCGCTTTTGGGTAGTGACGTTTCTCGTCACGCTTCTTGTGGCGTAAAGATTTTCCAGCTTCTCAGGTCTGCTATAGTCTGCAAGCATACAGACTTGTTTAATGGCCCTAAAAAGTCTCCCCGTACATCATCCATAGTGCAGATTATATTTTCCTTTTGGTTCTTTGAGATCAGCGAGGGTATTCTGAGAAATCAGAAAATTATTATTGGTTTAGATTCCTTTTCTGACCAGCGTTTGGTATGTTTGGCCCCATTCGGATACTAATAGTCTTTGTATAGACTATCCTGTTGAAAGTTGCAAAATTACAGTAATTCTCTTTGGCTCCATGTTGCCAGTCTGCGGGGTCACGGGGGGGGGGGCGGGGGGAAGGGCTTGAGTGGCCGTAGCCGCGGTGTGGCCCATGCCCTTTCTCGTTGATACGTTCACTGCTCTTGAGGGATATCGGTTTTATTTTTATTCTCCATATGAGTCCTCATGTTTGATTTATCATGGCATTCATCATAATTTATTTGTTCGACAATGGCGATACATTAGTTACCATTGTAAAAGAATCGCCATGAGGACCAAACAACTAACTACATGTTTCAATCTACTGCAAAAGGCGAGGGTGCCTGTAAAACCGGTTTAAGTACCCAGTAATTTGGTGTTACTGACCGTCCCAAGGCAGATCTTCTGTTGTTGTTCTATTCGTTTCATGATTTGATGTCGATCATGTACTGTTAACGTCTTCGATGTGCTTATTCTTATGTGTTGTTTAGCTCAGATAACTGATTGGACATCTTAATTGAACTAGCTACTCACTCAGCTTACGATATGGTTTCTTTGTACCAGTACCTAATTATGATATTTTTTTTTTCCAAATCCAGGTTTTTTGGGTAGGAACTTTGGTTCTGATTGCAGCAGTGGCTTACATAGCTTTATTGCTTCATGTCTTACATAGCCATCTTTTTCTGATTGCGCCTTTTCCTGATCTTTGCCTACTTGTACCTTTTTATCCGTTTCGATATTTGAGGCACCTCATGAGAAAACCAATGAGGTTACCGCGAAGCCGATCAGCGCCTTTGTTTTTGCTACACGGATAGATCTAGTTTCTCAATTCAAAATGTCCAGCCTCTAGCCATCTCATGGACTTGTACAGCTCGGTTTGTGTCTGGCCAGTTCGGAAACCACGTTCGTTTTCCATGAGGCGGCCCATTTTACAAAATATCTAGAACAAGTATGTATTTTTTCTTTTGTTTGAACAGAAACATAGACGGTTTAGTGTAGCATTCTGATATGTAGAATAATAGATAGTATTTATTAGCACTCGTTTGCCCATATTGTCTCACTGTCTGTCAAGTATGTATAAACGGGGGTGGGGATTGATAAAAAAATAAACATATTAAACAGTTTATAAGTAATATGTCTCTCTTCTGAATCACACTGTTTACTCTTCTTATACAATATTCACGCTAAGTACTATATTTTTTGCAAGTTTAATAATAAACAAATCGTATGGTATCTACTTTTGAAATCAACAAGGGCTAGAACTGTCACACTCATTTGATTGGTTGAAATCCAATGACGTCACATCAGGAATGGCGGTCACCGAAACTTGTGGGTGTTGCTTCATGTTAACTATGGTCTCCGACGTACAAGTAGAAGCCATGGCAACATTAGTTGAAACCCCGGACAAGGAAGCATAAAGGTTCCATCCGCTCTGAAAAATATATGAGCCTGTGCGTGAAAAAAACAACAATTTGGGTTCCGACCAGGTCCGACAGAAACTGGGCTGTACAGTCACGGAAGATGGTGAGAGGCTGGAAATTTGGGATTTAGAAAGTAGAGGAATTGTACTATCTGTGTAGCGAAAACAAAGGCGCTGATCAGCTTCGAAGTTACTGCGAAGCTGATCTGCGTCTTTCTTTTCGCCTATGCAGATTGTTGGGTTTCCCACGCGGTGGCTCATATTAATCGACATGGTCTTAATCTTCCTTCAAAAATGTTACTTAAACGGCTTTTGTAGCGGTTAACATTTCAGTCGGTTTACAAAGTAGGAACAAATCGGTCATATAAATATAAACTGACCACTACTATTTTTATTAAAAAATATATATATAAAAGTAGGCATTGATCAAGAAAAGACGCAATCAGAAATTTCCACATCAAAAAAGGAGATGGGAAAAACTAAATTGACAATCAGGTACTTATACTAAGAAAATAGATCGTAAGCTGAATGAGCAGCTATTTCCCAATAGGCGACCACTCAGTTACCCGAACTTAGATCAGCTGGTTAACCTTTACTTCGTTCCACTTCGGCAGTACCTCGTTCATATAACATGTCCATGATATGAGCCGGCCCATGGGAAAACCAACAATCTGCATAGGCGAAAACAAAGGCGCAGATCAGCTTCGCGATCAGCGCCTTTGTTTTCGCTACTCGGATAGTACAATTCCTTCTCTACTTAACTCCGAAATTTCAAGCTTCTAGCTCTTTTCTGTGCTTGTACAGGCCGGTTTGTGTCGGACCTGTTCGGAAACCACATTGTTGGTTTTCCCACGAGGTGGCTCATATGTATAAAGTTAAACTGTGGTGTACATGGGTTTTCAATATTTTTCTTATTTTTGCATCAAAACAGACATTGTGGGTAATCGTTAGAACGGCGAGGCAATTCTAACGGGCATCCACGATCTATGTTTTAAGCAAGAATAAGAAAACTGTATAAAATACTGAAAAATTCAATTTTTACAGTGTTCAGAAACTTTTGTATGCAGCACAGGCATGCTTTCGTAATGGAATTATAAACAAATCCTATGTTGTACGTGAATATGTATTTTAGACGAAATTTCAAGCATTGTTTTCGTAAATTGAAGCGGTTAATCAAATTCCTAGGAGCAGTTCAGACACTAAATTAGAGTTGGTTAAAATCTAATAAGGAAATAAAAACAATGTATTTGATTTTGCGTCTCCTGCAAGTAAATTTCCGATAATTGTTTTTCCTGCCAATTTAAATACTTCGTTATCTTTGGTCAGCACTAATGAGCTAAGATGGCTCTGTGACGCAGGTTTAACCCATATTTGATGAATGGATTCACCCATCGCTATTATTTGGGTGAGTCCACTACGATTTTTAGGGGTTTCAGGTGTCATTTTAATTTTTATTCCATTTTTCGAGAAAAAAAAATACTCCAAGCAAACAGAATAGCCCCAGATGTGACGCCGCGTTCTGCGGAGTCACATCTGGTGCTGTTCTGTTTGCCTGTGTCCCATAAAAGGGACGCCAGGCTAAAATGAGTTTAAGTACAAAGAGGGTGTAATATACAGTTTCATGCTCAGATCAGCTGAAAGTAGACTTTATCCTGCCACTAACTGCTAACAGTTTATTGTGTCCTCCGCCTTTTCGACGAAAAGCGGAGGGACATAGTTTTCGGCTTTCCATCCGAAATGTCCGTCCGTCCGTCCGTCCTTCCGTCTCCCTATAGGAGTTTGTACCTTGTGTGCGCAACTCCTACCATTTTATTCCGATTCTTTTGAAACTTTACAGATATCTTTATCATGCTTTGAAGATGTGCATGTGGTTTGGATATAATCCTCAGATTAATTTTTGACACTTTTTTCGCAATTTGAACTTAGTAATTTTTCGGGCATTTTGAAAGTGAATAGACAGTGGGTAACTTGTGTGCGCAACTCCTCCTACAGTTTTATTCCGATTCTTTTGAAACTTTACAGATGTATTGACCATGCTTTGAACATGTGCATGTGGTTTGGATACAATCCTCAGATTAATTTTTGATACCTTTTCGCAATTTGAACTTTGAATTTGTCGTTTTTCGGGTATTTTGACACTGAAAGTGAATGGACAGTGGGTGCCTTGTGTGCGCAACTCCTCCTACAGTTTTATTCCGATTCTTTTGAAACTGTACAGCTGTCTTCATCATGCTTCGAAGATGTGCATGTGGTTTGGATATAATACTCAGGTTAATTTTTGACGCTTTTTCGCAATTTAAAGAATAATCATTTTTCAGGTATTTATACAATGAAAGTGAATGGACAATGGGTACATTGTGTGCACAACTCCTCTCACAGTTTTATTCCGATTCTTTTCAAACTGTACAGATGTCCTAACCATGAGTTGAAGATTTGCATGTGGTTTGGATATAATCCCCAGATTAATGTTTGACACTATGGCACGCAGTAAATGCATGTGATTTGGATATACATTATTATCAGATATATTTCTGTAACTAAACAATTAAGGCGGGGGACATAAATTCTCTGAATTTGCATGTTATTTATCATTAGTATAAATTACTGACTTTGGTATCAAAACCCGAAATACAAACAATTCTTTGCTATTTCAGTATTTATGTGCACTGAATTTCATTCTCAGGGTATTTGAGCATGAAGAGTTATATTTTTATATGATTATATATACAATAAAATATAAAGGGTTGATCCCTTGGAAGCAATAAAAACATTTAAAGAGAGATAGTATGGACTATATTGCATCAGTAGCGACATCGAAAGCCAGACTATTATACTGCAATTTTGAAAATTTACTCGAGAGGTCTAAATATAAAAGACACATTTCCAAACAGGGTCAAATAATTTAAACATTGCTTAGAAGTGAGTTTCTAAACGTAAGTGTTTTAACACTCTTAATATCTCTACTGATATCAAAGGACCGAAAGAAACATATAATCTGCACCATGGATGATGTACGGGGAGACTTTTTAGGGCCGCCACACGGCACAACGAGATCCTTTATTCAGAGCAGTAAAACCGAGATCCTTTATTCAGAGCAGTAAACACATTAATGAGAACGGGATGGGCTTGACCCTTTAGATTTGGCCAAATGGAGCCAAAGAGAATTACTGTCATTCTGATACTTTAAACAGGGTACTCTTTTTGCATATGAATAAAATAAATGCAATAAAAATTGTGTTATTGCTGTTTAATGAATCTGACGAGACAGATAAATATTTATCCCCACCATTATAGAATATTTGTCTGAAATTTGAAGACTATAATTTCATTGTTCCCATAGCAGCATTCGTTTTGTCCTTGGCTACTTATGGCTGTACTTTATCCTTGTTTAATATTTGTACCAATTAGATAATATTGTCCGCCACATTCTGCACTTTGTAGATTTTGAGGGTACAGATCAGGCATCAGGAAAACATGTCCATGAAAAGTATACCCACTTTAACCCCACTTTTATATAGCAAAACTGTATTACGTGGTATACCTATTTTTCTTATTTTTGCTGCAAAACATAGATTGTGGGTACTCGTTAGAACCGCCTCGCCGAGGCGGTTCTAACGTGTACCCACAATCCATGTTTTGAGCAAACATATTAAAAATATCAAACTTTAATGCTGAAAAAAATTCTGTGTACATTGCATGGGCAAGTTTTCGTAATGATGACAAATAGATCAATGCATTTTACATATGGACCATTTTTGTACCTGTACTGGTCGTGAGTGTATTAACGACCCTCAATACTTTCACAATGGTACTCACTGTATATGCAGCAGAGGAAATGGGAAAGGAAAACCGTGGGTACATCAACAGTTGAGGGTGCTTCTCTCGCTTTCGCCACTTTGCCCTACGATTTTGAAACCAAACCTAAAAAGAGTGGAAATAAGTCATGGAAGCCAAACAGTTCTTACTTGCTGCTTTTGCTGAAACAAGCTTGGAAATAGATGCGTATGTAGGCCTTGCAATGCTAAATATCTATATTTTGTATGATATGTGAAAGAAATGAAATCTATATTAATAGTACGAGTATATTAATAGTTTTCAAAGGTTAAAACATTTTAGTAGCAATGTGACTACTACAAATTATTTGGCTTTCAATTTCCGAATACAGTCACAATATTAATTGCATTGGATATAACGCGAAAATCAATTCAAACGTGGGCGGTCAAGTTGTCATTTGCAATTTCGAAGGGCATGCAGGCCCCGGTGCTATATAACATTTTTCATGTCCAACTCAGCTGAACAAAACATCCAGCTCATAAAGGTTTAAGTTCCAACAACCGTCTGTATTTTAATATTTATGTGAAGAATAAATAAAGCAATCTTATCGTACAATTTCAACCGAGGTTTGGTCATTGCAGTATTTATTTTTGGTCATTGCAATATTTATTTGTTTGTCCATGATGATTCATTGACTAGTTAGAGATTCACCACGAGGACCGAACAACTAACTAAATGTTGTGAACCACTGCAGAAGCTGAGGGTGAGGTCAGGTACATGTTAAACCGGTTTAAGCCCGCCAGTAATTTTATGTTACTGATCGTTCCAAGGCGATACTTCTGTGGTGGTTCTTATTGTTTTATGTCTTGGTGTTTAAATTTTTTGTGCTTTTGGTGCCTTTTGTATGTTATCGTATTTTTAGTTAAGTTTAGGTGAGTGGCCACCTATAGGTAAAATAGCTGCTCATTCGGCTTACGATATGTTTTCATGGTATAAGTACCTGATTGTTAATTTAGTCATTTCCCACCTGGGCTTTTGGAGTGGGATTCTTTTTCCGATTGCGCCTTTTCCTGATCGTTGCCTACTTGTACCTTTTTATGAGAAGTTTAAAATTTTATGCTCAGCTGAGCTGCGCTTGAAGAAAGTTTATAACGTCGGGGTCAGAATTATCAACCCACCTGTATTCTTGACTCCGGTAGTCTGACTCTGGTTGCCAACTTCTCTCGCATGAATATGTCCGGGTAATGTGTTCGCTTGAACGCTATCTCCAGCTCTTGGAGTTGCCGTGTGGTAAAGGTGGTTCTGTTCCTCTTTGTTTTCCCAACAGTTTTTACAGTTGGAGACGAAGCTGATTTCTTGGACTTTTGAAAAATGACGACCGGCTTTGGTGAGTTTTTGGCATCTGTCGCTGACGACTCTGAAAGTATACCTGATATCAGTATATTTTGGTACTCACTCTACTCTG
Organism: Rugalucina vietnamica; assembly: GCA_964017185.1. Taxonomy (NCBI): domain Eukaryota; kingdom Metazoa; phylum Mollusca; class Bivalvia; order Lucinida; family Lucinidae; genus Rugalucina; species Rugalucina vietnamica. Next base: position 24,909,470 of record OZ024878.1, on the reverse strand, counting down.
AAGTTCTCTACAAATAAAAATAATGTTTCCTTTTAAAAGGAAAGTCTGACCGTGTTCTTTTGAAGTATGATTGTTGCGAAGAAAATATGTTGCTTCTCTCTCTCCCATTGTTTCAGTGTTTATTTGACAGACGATCGTATATGTCTCTAAACGCAAAGTTGAACGCTTCAACGCCATGAGTTTGAAAACGTGTTAAAATCTTTCTTGTAGCAAAACAAGCTGAAATCGGAGCCTCAAAATGAACATGAACAATAAAGACATTGCTATCAATAACTATATATACTGACTGACAAAGAAATGCCACGCCCCAAAATTGCTATTTTAATAGAAAGATGTCCTGTTGTTTCATTAAACATCTTCTTTAAAGACAAGGTCAACCTATGTGGATCCGATGTACACTCCCACCAAAGCATGATAATTGAAAAAATAATATGTTTTTGGTGATTTCATAACGTCATTAACGCAACAAGATTGCAACTGCTCATTACTGCTGTAACAATTGCTGCAAATCGGCTATAGTTCCAGAATAACGTTAGATCTATGTTCATTTGCTGCAATTGGTTCACGTCCAAAGAGGCCAAATCATGTTCCTTGTTACACTAACGCCAACGCCTACAACGGTCTTCCCCAGCAGGCACATGACGACAAAATGACGTCACATCAACGTCGATGCGACGACGCATCGACGTTGATATGACGTCATTTTGACGCCATGTGCCCGCTTGGTCCAAAGATGGAACAAGATTGATGTTGCTCCCGGTTTAACTCTGACCAGCCGTGTCGCCCAAATCTGTCATTAATAGAGCTCTTACAGGATCTATCGACAGAAGGGCCTGCAAACGCCAACAACAGACACACACGTTGAATCACCTGCTAGCTGCCTTAACAGAAGATTGGCAGCGGATTCGCATATTTGCCCATCTTAAAGTCCCGAGATACGACAAAGTTTGGTGGTGACTGATTACAGCGTTATTTTACCTACATCAGGAAAACATGTCCGTGCAATATATACCCCATTAAACCCCACTTTTATATAGTAAAACTGGGGTTTGCAGGGGTATACCTGTTTTTCTTATTTTTGCTCCAAAACATAGATTGTGGGTACTCGTTAGAACCGCCTCGGCGAGGCGGTTCTAACGTGCACCCACAATCTATGTTTTGAGCAAAAATAAGAAAATTATCAATTTTTTTTCTAATGAAATTTTCAATTTTTACAGGTGAAAAAAATCTCTGTATATTGCATGGGCGAGTTTTCGTAATGTAGATATGGATTCTTGTGAAAAGTGCAATCTGGACAGCTTGACGTAGTACTGAATGATGACATTAACTTCCTATTCATTTTATTTATTAATTGAAAGGTTATCTCTTGTAAAAGATTAAACTTGTTTTGAAATATATGACAGATAAAATAAATTTCTTATCATCGGGTTACACATGTAGCGTTTCTTTTGTCACTTGGTATATATTCACTATTACGAATATCAGAATACTTACGATCTGTAGAAACATCTTGTGTAGAAGCTTCGCCACTCATACCAAGTATACTATGAATCGAAAACTTCAAAGCCTTGACGTCAGTTTTCGTTACTGACTTCTCCTGGCCCAACACTTTAGTTCGAGCTTCACTGTCATTATCATCCAGAGGTATTTCGCAATCTTCGGCAATTTCGTCACTCACTGGTGCTTTTATATTTATTATCAAATCATGTCCAACTACTTCCATCGTTTTATGCAATTTACAAATTAACAAAATAATACTGTTTAAAATGACATAGAAACCCTGATAGTTGGAGAAAGTGGGAAAGACAGAGGACGGACGGTTTTATAGAAAATTTTGTTCAGGGGAAGACTTATGAATTTAACCATTCTATAATAGAAACTTTATTGATGATGATATGCTGCTTGCATCTCAAGACTAATATCCTGTGAAATCTTTACAAAAGCTTTCTGATCAGTCAAATATTCAGATTTATTGTTTTAATTACTCTTTATAAACCAATCGCTTGTCAAGAGAGAAACCGAGTTATTGTGTTCATTTCAAACCAATTACGGTCTTGTGCACATGCGGGGCTTCAAGAAGTAAACTCTGAACACAACGGAAATACGAGGGTTGTTCTTACAAAACTGCTGACACTTAGGCACAAGTCGGACTACTTTAACCTCTTAAGATAGCGTTTAGGATATTGTAAGGCTTGACAGATGAAGGCGTTCGCCCATTAATTGTTCACCAGAGGAAATTAATATCATAAGACGCCATCATTTGATATGATTGGATCTTTACTCTGTGAATTAAAGGAAAATTTAAAGATAGAATTTATAGACTGACAAGTCTTCGATCGCCTTCGTATACGAGGGAATGCATCACTATAATAACAAGAAGGATCATATGCAGAGGGTATTTCCTTTTTAAAGGTGGATGCCAAATATATTTTATCGAATGTTTTGAAAATATTAGAATTTTAGGAGTTCGCAGCACGAGAACAATTTGATGATATAATTCGGCAAATAGGTCACTGTATGGGCGTTACCTGATTAATACGTAATTGGGTATGGTCTACCTTTGACGTAGGTATAAGTTAAAGGTATTCGGTTAAAAGATTCAACTGATTTGCTTACCGTTCGAAAATAAAAACAAAATTTGTCTAATTCACTAGATTGGACAAAATACAGGTAGCTGATTTCTAACGGCAAATATGTGACGGCGGGCCAGCTGACTGAGTTCGACTTTTCTATAATCTCCCTACTTGAACAGATGGACTAGCCGACCACGCCTAGATATGACGCCTATACAGTAACCTATTTGCCAAATTGTATCAGTTTACGAGATGAAATATGGAGATGACCTACGTTTGGTATTACGCTGCAAAGTATAAATAAATTGTGGACATTGCAGTATTCACAGTCTATTCTTCACTTCGGCAACAAATCAAAACAACACATTTGATGCAATGTAGCGCACTTTATTGTGAAGTGAACAGTGAACATGAGAAAGTGACAGCACCGACGGATTGTTTGTTACGTAAAATAAATAAATGATAATTGAATGATAAATTTGAAAGACCAAAATTAGTGTGACTTGATTTAAATGTGTAGCTTAGGCATCGGACAATCGCTGGGTCACTTTCAGAGGTCTACTGTTGATAATCTCGACCCCGTACAGAATACCCGCCGCCCAGCAACCAGCCCTTTTTTTGCCAGCGTTTCGGTTAAGAAAGCTGTAGATTACGTGCCTTGCAGTATACTAGAGGGAAGGTGACAATCTAACATTTTAAGATCATCATATCTATACAAATTTTGGTATAATTTGGCAAATAGGCCACTGTATCGGCGGCAACTTTAATATTCATATCTGGGCGTGGTCGACTAGTCCATCAGTTCAAGTAGGGAGATTATAGAAAAGTCGAACTCAGTCAGCCTAGAGTGCTATCATGTATTTACCGTTAGAGATCAGCTACCTATATTTTGTCCAATCCAGTGAATTCGACAAGAGTCGTATTTCATTCGTATTTTCTAACAGAAAACGTGTGAGTTGAATCTTTCAACTGTATACCTTTAGCTTTTACCTAGGTCAAAAGTAGACCATACTCAATAACGTATTCCTGAGGTAACGCCCATACAGTAACCTGAACTTCAAAATCACAGTAAACCTCTTACTCACTGAATCGCCCGTGCATAACCTCCAGTATACTACGACAAATTAGTCGCGCTCTCGTGTCGCATAGACAACTAATTCGATCTATTCGATGAACGATCGAAATATTTATTATAGTTCCTGGACGATCGTAGTAGACTTTCGTCACAGATTTACCGTTATAAATATGAATGAAACGTCTGTTTCGATTGGTCAGATGCATTCATTTCATTCATATTGTAACGGCACTGGCTATTTTCTGTAATTCTTATGGATACACCGTTATTTTAGAAGCTTTTGTATTTTTATTTGTTTACGAGTATCAAAGTGGAACCTGAAACGAACCAGGGCCGAACCATATATGTGCCAACTTCGCATCGGTTTCCCGAGTAAATACGCGATGACATCGATTATTGACGGTCAGAATAAATCAAGCATACTCTACATAATCTAAGCATACCGTTCTTATTCTGCTAAATTGTGTTTTGTGGCTGTATTTTGCATCGATTCCCGTTCCAAAACTCGATTTCTAAGCTGTCATTCGCCGCATTTTTAGTCGTGTTGAACGTAGATATCCGAGGGTTCCGAACGTTATTTTGGCGACAGAAATTCTGACGTCACAGCGCGAGGCACTTGTTTGGTCGTGGGTATAAATAGGAAATCCTAGGCGCAGTGCGGCAGTTGCGAATTGGCTGGCAACTCACGCTGAAGGGTCTCTCCCTAAAATGCTGAGGCATCTGCGCCTAGATCGTTGTTGATTCGCCGTAGTGGACAAACTTACGAGTTTGTAGGCAGAATGTGTCAACAAAGGTGCCGATCTTGGTGCATGAGGTGCTCTCATTTTGGGTGGGACCCAGGGTGGAACTTCTACTTTCTTTGTTATTTAAATTTAAATTAATAGTTCTCATGCGGACTTGGCACGTTTTCTAATTATTATTTCTTATTATAAGTATATTTTTCTAAATATTGTCGCCATATATTTAATTAGCTAAGCTAAGCGTACATAACGGTTGCGCCACGCAACACGCCTCGATCAGCCAAGTAAGGCGTAGACTCTGGCGTAGACCTAGGCGTAGACCCAGGCGTAGACTCTGGCGTAGACTCAGGCGTAGACCCTGGCGTAGCATAAATGCATTGACAATTTGGTTTGTTGTAGTGTTGTTCGCTTATCTAAAGCGCGTTGATGATGATTTGCAAACTGTCAATAGTATTAGCTACGAACTGTAAACACAATTAAGATTTTTGTGTTATGAGTCTGATGCATTAATTAGACGAATTTAGCTTAGCCTAACTTGGATAATTCTCATTTTTAATACGGAAACTAAGACAACAAAACTAAGACTTGATTTATTATTATATTGCATCTCACGTATATGTTTAAAGTATTAATTGATTGATCTTTGTTAGAAATATTGCTCTTACGCATGTTGAAGAACAATGCAACATTGACTACGTTAACTAGACACCAACCTAGGAGATAACCCAGGCGCGCATTGGTATGCGCCTGGCTGTATGAATGTTGGTTGGCGTTGCCTGCTGTTAGTTAGGTGTCATTTTATATAGACAATTAAGCGTTCCGTATTCAGCCTACGTAGGGGACATTCACCTTGGCAGATAAAGACAGTATGCCAACAGACTGTTGTGTTGGGAATCTTACGACTCATAATGGACTCAGTGATGACGTTAGACTGAGTTGGTTGGATAGTGGTGATTTTCCCTACTTCGGCATTATAATACTGAACCTAAGAATTTGGTTACTGTCATCCTATAAAAGAATAAGTGTAAAGTTAAGTCTTTTCCATATGAATGTTCACGAGAGTGTAATTGTATTGGAAGTAGACCTATCGGTATTCTGAAGCATAGGCTTGAATTATTACTCATTATTAAGAATTGTAGTTTTTACTGAATCATTTAGTATGATTACACATTTAGGACGCTGAGTTGTATAACTGCAATTGACAAGGTTAAGCCCATAAGCTAAGGAGTCATAGACTAAGTTATACAACTTTCCTGACATATTTTGCAACTACACTCAAGTATCAAGTCAATTTAATTCATTTACTATATGACTGAAACTATATGTATAATTGTACATCTAAGAATAAATTTCTGTGTAATAAGGTTATTATGTGTAAAGTAAAGTTCACGGTGTATCCATAACACGTCAATTGTTAATTTTATTTGCTACATGTCTTCAAGATTCAACCATCTACTTGTTAAGGGAAATATGGAATAAAGTAAGAAAACCGAAGAATGGCTCGGTGTTATTTCACTCCCAAATAGCAGAGCTATCAGCCCAGGTCGGATCCACATAGAATTCCTAGTGAATTCAATTGTGACTGGTCACCTATCCTGACAACGATATAAAGAGAGTATACACTCGACCAGGTGGTCCCGTTGCAATATGTATAACGGTAAATATGTGACGTAAGTCTACTACGACCGTCCGGGATCTATATCAGGATGTGTGTATTCTGATGGGCAAAGAAATATCCTGCTAACAAAAAAAAAAAATAAAACAACGTTTGTTGAACAGTGGCAGAATAAGTAAAGTGGAGTAAATCGTAAAATTCGTAGCCTTAAAAACAAAATGCTAGTGGCTGTTCTCATGTAGATGATACTGTGATAAGCATATAAAATTCGAATCGGAAGGGACAAAGATGTATCATTTTATATAATTTATTCGTGTTTTTCGTTTGTGTTCATCATAAAAGAAACAAACTCGAAAATCACCGGTAACAAATTCTACTAAAACAGATTGTATTCACCAAAAGAAGTTATTTGCAGAAAATATTAACGATAATTCCTCTAAAAACATGACCGTCCAAAACGTCTGTTCTCGGACTTTAATCACAGTAGAACTCTCACTTAAATCGAATCGTTTATGTCTCGATATAAAATCATAAACTTTTCTACCGAAATGGTGGCAGTTACTGCCGGCGAACACATACTTATTATTCAATTCACCCTCCTGCAATAACCAGTTGATAAGATCCCCAACGTTTACATTTCCGGCCATATCTTTTTCCAAACATTGTATACCCGATTTCCCTTTATAACGTCTAAATGTGTCTCTAACGGCACATAGAGATTTACTTCTTTGAATGGCTATCCCCAAAGTGTTCTTTTCTATAGACCAAAACCAGCTCTTTGTCTTGAAAATTATAAACATATGATACACAAAAATGTCCGTAAGTGGCACTCTTATCATTTTTTCCTTGTACGCCGTTACTTCCGTAATCATTTCCTCGGTGTCCACTAAACTCTCTAGTTTTGTTCTTAGTTCCTGAGCTGATATAGTGAATGTACTCCATTTAGAGTTATCTACCTCTGGATCAAAGAAAAGCACATGTTTCCATCTACTTCCGTTTATTCCTAATTTGCCCATCTTAGAAACTTTTCTCCGCTAATACAGTGACTGTATTATTTGCACGAAAACTTGGTATGAAGGAAATTTCGAAAATGTTTCCTGCGCGCAACGTCATGCTTTCCACCATTATCTTTTTAAGCTGTTACCTCTTTTATTATCTCTTTGGTGTTCACCTAATTCTGTTCTTATTTCGTCAGCTGATACCGCGATGTATGTGCTAACTTAAGTGTTAATGTTTTGCCGTGGAATCAAAGAAGAGCACACAGTATATACTGTACTTTCATTTACTTTGTCTATTCCAACTGTAGATTATCTATCGTGGAAGACTTTCACTATTCACTATCAGCGCTATAGTAGTGGAACGAAAACTTGTTCTGGACACACCTGCATAAAAATTAAGATTATGCATACAATGTAATGTTTATTTACATAATTGAAATGACTATCAGCTATCTTATCATTTTTACTTGTAAACTGTTACTTCTTTTATCATTTCCTCTTCGGTGTTCATAAACTTCGATAATTTTGGTCTTATTTCCTCAGCTGACACGGCGTACTTGCTTTCTTTAGTGTTCTCGGCATGTGCACATCCTTCCATTCACTGTCGTTGATTTCTGTTTGCTTATCTTGAAAACATTTTTTTTTTCAATCCTTTCTAAAGTAGTTGAACGAAAAATTATGCTACATCTAAGACCAACATCGAAAAGTTTTTAAACAAGCGATCTCGCCGAAAGTCGTTCCACCCAACATTCTTCTAATCGAAAATAATAGCTTGTGACGCCAATATTTATCAACCAAGCAAAACAGTCCCTTCTAAATTACCGGTACCGGAAGACCATTGGTATATATTTTAAACAAATGAGTTGTATTCGCTATGTTTTTAATAAGCATTTGTAATGAAAACCTCATCAAGAGAAAGCATGTCTTTGTATTTTCCTACCCTATCGGATGTCATGCGAAAATTATAGGTTCGACCATTTTAAGCCATAGTGCCCATGAGTATCGGACAATAACCTAAGAGGCTATATTCATACGCGGATCAGACAACCAAGATTCGCAGGCTTATGTGTTTCTTTATATGGTTTATAAAAGATGTAAACATTTTTCAATGACTTGGCAAAGAAACAATGTACTTTATCATGTCCTCTCAACTGAAAAATAAGAAAACGAAACGTCTAGGGGCTGTTTGTAAACGTAATGATCCTAACAATGTTGTTGTTTCATGTAATATTATTCTTAAACGAGGGTCATTCAATATAGTAACAGTGGAGCGGTTCCCAAATAGTAAGATATTTTAGTTAGTTTTAGGTTATTATTAATTTTTGGTCATTCATTACATTTGGTTAAATACAACGTAGAATGAGCGAAACGCTCTTTTTTTAATTTCCCTCTTTTTAAGCGAAGCAAAAAAGATAGCCCTTTTCACGCATTTTATCATTTTGTCATTTTATTCTTTACACCATTTGGCGGCCCCCGTGGCCGAGCGGTTAAGAGCGCTGTTAAGAGCATGTGAGACAAGCCAAGTTCTGCTTGCGGGTGTGCCAGGCGTTTTTTCTCGGCGCGGGTTCTCCCGTTTACGCACCACCTACTGACTGGTCCGTCTCATATGAGCTGAAATAATCTTGAAAGGGACGTAAAACTGAATTTAAAAAAAAATACACCATTTATTTCCAGCTGTAGTTGAACAGTCCCGCATTTCTTGTCCATGGTCTATGCAAAACTCTCGCTAATTCTGCTGTGATTTCCTAGCAAACCCACGCTTATTTCGCTCAAAATGGGACCACGGGATAAGTCGTACCAACCGAGAAGTTCCACGATCGTTAAGAGTGACGGTTATAAACGACGAGTACGTAGTTCTGTTGTTTTTAGTGTCGATTTTTGAGTTTTTGTTTACTTGATGTGCGTCTCCATATATTTTGTTTCGTTCGGGTAACGTAGATGTAGTTTTCACTTTTATTTGTAGTTTTGGTTGTTTGTTCGCGCGTTTATGGTCTAGCTTATCATTTGGTTCTGATTATTGCTATTAGTTAGTTTAAGCCCCCCCCCCCCCCACTGTAACTGATCGTTCCAAGGCGATACTTCTTTTTTTCTAATTGTTTAATGTTTTGGGGTTGAATTCTGTGTTGTTTGAACCTTCCGTACGTTTCCTTATTTTACTTAAGTTTGGATAACTGAGTGATCGCCTTTTGGGAAATAGCTGCTCACTCGACTTACGATATGTTTTCTTAGTATAAGTACCTAATTGTCAATTTAGTTTTTCCCACCTCGGATTTTTTGGAGTGGAAACTTCTTCCTGATTGCGCTTTTTCCTTATCATTGCCTACTTGTATCCTTTAAACATATTTCGGTAAGAAGGCGAATCCTTATTTTAAATATGTAAATGTTTTTCGGCTAAAATTACCGCTACTTTTCGATTGAACGCCCCTCGAATAGGAAAAATACTATAATGACATTTTATTTATAAACAAAAACAAAGGCAAACGGACCTCAAGGATTTCGATAACCTATAGTCGCGACATGATGATATTTTTACAATTCGTACGAGTTACAAGGGCAAACAATGTGGGTCATTGCATTCTGAACTAGTCATCCCGTTGGCGCATTCAATAATGTCAAGAAAATGACGATGTTGTATAGATAGAGATCCACAGAAAGAATGTTTTTGCTTGATGAATCTGTGACATATATGCAAATATACGAGTAGAACAACTAGACCAGTGATAATTGTAATAGTAATTGTAATGTAATTGTAATAAATTACATTTTAAAGTAATGGAAAGTAATTTGTAACGGGCTAGTATTTAAACTCAGGGTCAATAGGACCTGATAGTTTCAAGGCGATACTTCTGTGGTGGTTCTAATTGTTTTATGTTTTGGTGTTGAATTGTTTAGTTGTTTGCACCTTATGTACGTTTTCATATTTTAGTAAAGTTTGAGTAACTGAGTGACCACCTATTGGGAAATAGCTGCTCACTCGGCTTATTTGTCAACAAAAAAGAAGGTTTGTATCATTCAGAACTACATGTGTAAGTGCACAAACATGCCCTTTGGGATAACAATAATTTTGAAATATGAATGTTTGGCTCAAAAGAGCATATCATTGACAATACTAGTATATAATATTGACAATATTTTTATCTTTGAGCTTTTGCTATTATATAAAAGTATACCATAACTAGATTACTTTTACCTTGGTTAAGCCTGTGTTTTAAGACTATGTTGGCAGAAAATGAACTTCCATATGGTACTTTGGGGAATTTTAGAGCCAAATGTTGGCATCTGTTTAGATGAGCCAAGGAAACAAGTGTGTAAGTCCACCCCTCTGAAATACAGAAAATTGAACAAAAATATGTTGCTTTAATATGCCACTTCGAGCCAATTAAGGTATATGAATATATAATTCGTAGCACCACTGCATGGTTCTATAAGTATTGCTGTGAAAATATTTTGCCCTTGGAGGTGCTCATAGAGATATAACCGCTTAGAAATGATGATGGTCATAAAATGCAAGAGTTAAATTTTAGTGTCTGCTATAAATAAATGTAGTGGTATAAATATTTCAACAAAGTCGGAAAATAACCTGTCTCCGTGGTTTCAGACCAGCAGTAATTGTGGTGTAATTCATTACTTTTGGAAATAATTGTAATGTAATGCATTACATTGTCAAAATATCTGTTATTGTAATGTAATACAATTATTTTGAAAACAATTGCAATGTAATGCATTGCATTGCAAGTAATTGGACACTGTCTGGAAACAACAAATACGGTAACAAGTGACATTTTGCAAAAACAGGGGCATACACGTTATATTTGTCAATGAGTTCTACTTGTACCAGTAATTATGGCAGAGACTCTGTCAGAGTGTTACTTCACCACTTTATGTGGAAGGAGGAGGCTTTCCCACAAGATATCAAGGATGCATACATAATCAGCAAAATATCGGAAATATATGACATATATGAGATCCTCAAATCTGTGGCAACCGCATGGACGACTCTCTCTCTCTCTCTCTCTCTCTCTCTCTCTCTCTCTCTCTCTCTCTCTCTCTCTCTCTCTCTCTCTCTCTCTCTCTCTCTCTCTCTCTCTCTCTCTGCAAAACTCCGTTAAATCATATTTATGCGTATCTTAAACGGGCTTGAATAAAAATCAACGTGGGTTCATGTTAGATGAACAAACATTTTAACGTACCTTCTTCACACAATGAACTTGAACACAGCTTACCATACCGAGGATATTGCCAGGAATGTGGGTTAGACCTATTTGATACTGCCAGGCTTTTTCAAATAAAACACTTCAAACACCTACAGAATCTTCGACAGTATGAAATCAGTGGGAATATACTTGACTGTGTATGTGTGATGATCGCTCTCTTTGACTTCTGAGGTACTCCATGGTTCAGTCCTTTGACCAATCCTGTTTTAGTCTACAAGGATGAAAGTACAAGTAGGCAACGATCAGGAAAAGGCGCAATCAGAAAAATATTCCCACTCCAAAATCCGATATGGGAAAAACTAAATTAACAATCAAGTACTTATACCATGAAAACATATCGTAAGCCGAATAAGCAGCTATTTTCCCAATAGGTGGCCACTCAGTTGCCTAAACGTAACTAAAAATATGATAACATTCACAAGACGCCAACAGCACAATAAAGTTTAAACACCAAGACATAAAACAATAAGAACTACCACAGAAGTATCGCCTTGGAACGATCAGTAATATAAAAATAATGGCGGGCTTAAATCTACCTCACCCTCAGCTTCTGCAGTGGTTCACAATATTTAGTTAGTTGTTCGGTCCTCGTGGTGAATCTCTAGCTAGTCAGTGAATCATGATGGACAAACAAATAAATAATGATAAACACCATGATGAATAAAAAACGAGGACTCACACATTGAGTAAGCTGCCCGTCGATGGAGATCCTTAGGAGCCAAATAAATTACTAACTCCGGAGCAAAACAAAAACACCAGTTGAACCCCGGTGGGCCAAGCAACAGACAAGAAGCTCCGACCACAACCAACTAAAAAGAAAAGCTTTATGTCGGGGCCATCATAGAGTCTGACGCCCGACCCACCGGCGTGCAATTAAAGAAGGCAGCATAGTTATCAACCATGATTGGGTTAAAAACTAAGCATGCAGACTGTCACATTACATTTAAGTTATATCCTATATGTCTGTAACGTGTTATGATTTTTCTGAATTGAAAAGAAAAATCGTTCCTCCTTATAAGTTTCTTAAATTTGCAAACCGAGTAACCATAAAATTCTGGTTCCGAAAGGCCCTCGCGTAAAATGATCTTTAGCCCAACATTAAATTTGGAAATCAGTTCATAGTGTCTGCGATAAAATTTAGAAAATGTTTTTCGAAGTTTATGATACCGATAGCCCTGCTGGAGAAGTTTAGCTGTTAAACATTTATTTCGCGCATTGAAGTCCACAACAACTAGCAACCCTAATAAGTTGCGAAATATATACACCATAAGAAGCACGGCGAGGAACGTCACCATCCAAAAACGGACAGTTTACTTTATCAAAATCAAGGTCATCGCGTTTATCATAGATTTTAGAAGAAACAGAAAGTCTAAAAAGGGGGCTTCGGTATCTGCGTTGTTTGGTTTATTCACCTGTAGTTAAAATAAGGAGTGTCAATGTTCAAAAGGTCATCGAGGTACCCAGAAGTCGAATTAAAAGCCTCGATAACATCAGCTTGATTGTCATGGTTAAGAGAATCCATCAAATCTCTTTCGTAGCAGTATAAAATAGATCAGCTACGAGATAGATCACTACGAGAGGGGCACAATCTGTACCCATCGGGATTCCAACAATTTGTCTGTATAACTTGGTTCCGAATCTAATATAAATATTATCCAGGAGATAGGATAAGGCGTCACACACATTGCACGAGTTGCTTACTTTGCACGCCAATCTGCCTTAGGTGAGAAAGAAGACGTATGGAATGACAGTTTAGGCATGGAGACCAAGCCCTCTACGTTCGAGGCGGTATGAGTGACAAGGTCCAGACATGTTAGCCACTTTATATATAGAGCATTTCCGAACAGCTGAAGCATAATTACTGTAAAAACTGAAAACAAGACTTTTTGTCAAATGAAAGAAAATCCAAAGCCGACCATTAGCGGCATATCACGAATGGTTAAATCATTCACCCCTTCAGCAAATTTTATTATAAATTCAAAAGATATTCTCTCTATGTAGCAGCAGCCGATGCAAGCCAGAGAGACAGGAAGGAACTAACGAAATATCATTTGCGAAGAGAAGTCTGTTGAAGCAAACAGCTCTGGATATTATCGTCTTTTACATTAGAATTGTTTAGTTCTAACATAAAATGCCGTTTCAACTCAATTATAATTTCATGTTTCTACTAATTTTTAAGAATATACAGTTGTTCGGAATTAGACGACGCATTCGTTCGGGTGACCCGGCTCGTGATCTAAGACAAGGACTCGATAGACATCGTTCGGAAATTGCCAGCGTTCGGAAATAGACTGACCCGCTCTAAACGCCATGTCATGGAGTGCGACAATTGTAAGCAAGCGGTCAATGCCTACTTTGAAATAGGCATGCAGCCGCAAATATAGGGGTGCACCCGCATATTAAGAAATCCACCCCTATTTTCAGATATGGGTTAACCTGCATTTTAGAGGTTCATGCTAGCGGCGCATGCCTATTTTAGAGATGGACACCAAAAATGTAGGTGTACCCCTATTTAAGGGATGTATGCCTATTTTAGGGGTTAATCTCAATTTCGGTCATTTTTGACAAAATTAACAGCTAGGTCCCCAGGCAGGCAAGTGGGCGGGCGGGTAGGTATGTGCGTACATGCATGGATGGTAGGTAGGTAGGTAGGTAGGTGTTTCTTTGTCGTCTTGTGACTTTCGCAAGTTTGGATTTTAAAAACGTTTCTGTCTTCAGGTCCGGGTTTTAGTAACAACACCGAGTGGCCAGAACGAAACGACCCGTGATTTTCAAGCTCCTCTGTGATTGACGATGGTCGTCTGCGGTTATTTTTAGACGAGTAATATTTTCTTTTTTCTTTCATATTATCAGATGTTTCGAACTGCAAAGCCTTTCATTTTCAAAGTTATACATACCTCATGCTTTGTGAATACAAATACCAATGGCCAATTTCACCAAATGGCAGATATTCTTGATAGCTTTTGGGGACCAAAGTGTCCTAATTTCGTGGTGACCAGTTTTCGTCAATTATTGTTATCCCGGCGATATGGGTTTTCACGCACATACGCTTTAATGTTTCTGTTTGCAGAACGACAAACAAAGTTATGCACTTACCTTTTGTCTGTTAAATGCTGTGCGATTACTTGTTTATTTACAAAGATCGCCACAAATTATCAATGATCTCCTACGGCGGAAGCCATGTTTTCTTTTGGCTACCCAAATTCCATAACTTGTGAAAAACGTCATAAGAAATCACGCACTTTCTAAAAATAGCGTTTTTCTCAATGTCACTGTGCTGCAAGTAGTCGGATGAAAAGGAAATTATTGAGTAGATGACAAAGTTTCATAAAGAGGTGAAATTTAATGAACAAAAAGCAATTGGCTCATTTATTTTTTATCTTGAACAAATTGACTTGTTAAGTTGTTTCCCTCTGGATTAACATGGCCTGTCAATCTGTTTCTCTAAGAAGCTGCTGAAACTCCATAATTCCTGGTTATCTTTCTTATAGAGCATTTCATCTCCTTCACTTTCTGATGGGCAGATGCCAATTGCTGTAGGTGATTATGGGCATTACCCTCACATAGCCAGTTGCATAACAAAATACACTAAAGAAGCACCCATGGGGGCGAGATGGCCAGGTACCGCTCATAAAATAAAATTAGCGAGTAGCAAGTCCTATACAGTGAAAATATTATAATGAGGCTATCAGGGTCATGTAACCCGGATAAGACCTTGAAGATGACATATGGCGGGAGCAGACACAGAAGTCAGAGAACAATTTTACTGCTAAATTTTAGCTCGCCTGTACGAAAGTACAGGAAGAGCTATTGCAGTCACCCCGGCTTCGGCGTTAGCGTCGGCGTTGCTCAAAATGTTAAAGTTTTTGGTTAAAGTTTTTATAAGGCTATATCTCTTGAACATGTTGATGGATTAAGTTGATACTTTGCATGTTGGTAGATATTGGTCTGAAGTTTTATTCTGTACTATCATGACCCACCTGGGTGACCTTGAGGTTAAGGTCACAGACTTAGAAAATTTGTGTTAAAGTTTTTGGTTAAAGTTTTTGTAAGTCTACATCTCTTGAATATGTTGATGGATTGAGTTGATACCTTGCATATTGATAGATATTGGTCTGAAGTTTTATGCTGTACCATCATGGACCACCTGAGTGACTCTGAGGTCAAGGTCACGGACTTAGAAATAGAAATTTTGTGTTAAAGTTTTTGGTTAAAGTTTTTGTAAGTCTATATCTCTTGAATATATAGATGGATCAAGTTGATACTTTGTATATTGATAGATATTGGTCTGAAGTTTTATGCTGTACCATCACGACCCACCTGAGTGACCTTGAGGTCAAGGTCATGGACTTAGAAATTTTGTGTTAAAGTTTTTGTAAGTCTGTATCTCTTGAATATATAGATGTTTGTTTGTTTGTGTTGAGGTTTAACATCCCAGTCAACAATTTTTCAGTCATGTCGGGACGGAGCCAACGCTTCCTGGGTTTAACCAGTACTGTAGGGAGTAGATGTGCCTTGCTCAAGGACACAACACGGTGACGCTTGTGGGGTTCGAACCCAGGACCTCTCGATTCGGAGTCCGACGCTCTACCACTACGCCACCGCGCTCCCTAAAAATATAATATATAGATGGATTAAGCTGATACTTTGCATATTGATAGATATTGGTTTGAAGTTTTATGCTGTACCATGCCCACCTGAGTGACTTTGAGGTCAAGGTCACAGACTTAGAAATTTTATGTTAAAATATTTTGGGTTAAAGTTTTTGAAGTCTATATCTTTTGAATATGTTGATGGATCATGTTGGTATATACATGTACTGGTTTTAAGCTGTACCATCATGGCGAACCTGAGAGACCTTGAGGTCAAGGTCATAGGTCATAGATTTTAATAGATTTAGTGGCAAAGCATAAGTCAGGCGAGCTACGCTGTCCTGCGACAGCTCTTATTAAGGAAATGCGAGGGATTTTAAGAAAGGGACAAAAAGGGAGTAGTAAAAATAGCATTTTTTACCCTCGCTGAAATTGTGAGTATGAAATTTACCGTTCCAAGCTGAATTTTTAACATATTTTATCGCAGTTGCTTTAAGTCATCGTCAGTGTAAATAAACAGAAGGCGATGACGTAATACAGTGTCACATTCTCAAAATATCCAGCCGTAATGTACTGTGCGTGAAAACGTAAGTTCCGACGATAACACCAGTATACACAGATACAAACAATACGTCACAACCCACGTGGTCTATATTATCCAGGTAAGTCAGGTGACTTTCACGTGACTTTTTTCCACTTCCGGGTGGCAAAAAAGAGACCCCAGTTCAATGAATATGTAATGAATTGTAATGTTTTGATGTATTACAAATGTAAAATAATGTCAAAATATTACTTGTTCATAACAAATTACATTTCCAAATATTTTAGCGCATTAATTGATGTGTGTTTCTAGTTTAGTATTATAAGTATTTAGCGTTTACTTCCCGTGCGGGATTAAAAAGGTTTGCATCTCAGTCAATCAAAAGTTTGTTTTTTTATACGGTAGAAATCAGATATCAACAGTGATGTAGATAATTATTTTTCCTAATGTGTGCGGTACACATCAAATTTCAAAATCAATGTGTACCCTAAATTTGAGTGTGTACATGGAAAGACGGATGCCAGCTCAGACATACACTATAAGCACACCAAAGGCTCAGGTGCACTAAAATATGTAGTTTGTGATACAAATTGTTTTATGTTTTGATGTCGATTTGTATCAGTACATATTGTCTTTGTGTTTTGTTGTTTTCCATAGATTTTAGGGGCTTTAGTTCTGATTGCATCCCTTCCTGATCATTGCTTACTTATCTTTTCAACTGAAATTTATCATTTTACAGCTTTGAAAATCTCTGCATATTGTTTTGTTTGTTTATTATGTGGTTTAAACCTGGTCAATAGTGTTTCAGCCATGTTGGGACAGAGCAATATTATACAAAATGCAGTTCCATTTTTCTGTTGTTTTTTTTTATTTTGATGGTCAATAAATTCAGTCATGTTTAACAAGAGCCATAAAAACAAAATTCAGCTCAATTTTCAGTTATTTTGTTATTCTGGCCCCAAGGTTATAAAACTTTTTTCAAGCTCATCTGAAATTTCAACTGCTTAGAAATGCTAAAATTTTAAATAGTCAAAATTAGTGCAAAATTCAGCATAAAAACTGGTAATTTATCCTTCTCATAAATGTTAAACAATTGTTTGGCATTTTAACATTTATGAGGAAGATAAATTTTAGACTCAGCTGAGCTGAGCATGAAAAAAGTTACATTCGTGTATATAAACTGGCCCTGGTCAACGTTTCAGTCATGTTAGGCAAAATGCTGTTCCACTTTTCAGATTTAAGTTTTTCTTGATCTGAATGGCTGCTTTAGCCTCTTGTTTCTTCTGCGTTTGATCCCACGCCAGAGTTTTATAGCTGGTGTGGGGTTAAACTTTTTCAATGCAGGTCCAAGTAGCCGTATTACCATAAGAGTGTCTAAACTATCTGGTTTTAAACGACATCTTTGCTTTGTTTTCAACCTATTCTGAACATTAAAAACCCTTTCGCATTCAACACTAGTAATGCACAAACAGAGAGCTATCTTGCAAAGCTTTGTCATAGTTGGTAATAATGTTCCATGGAGTAAAATGACACGGGAACATAGGTCTTTGGAATTAAGCTTGAGTAAGCCTTCTTATATGACCCTTTTAGGAGTGCTTTGAACCTTGGCCATTCACTCATGAGGGCAACTTTATCAAGTAAAGCAGCTTGCACAGAATCATGAACTGTGCCATCTTCATCAATGGTCTGAGTTTCCCTATCCTGACCATACAGATTCCCCAGGTCTTCAATTGCCCCATCAGCCAAATCTTCATTAAATAGAGCTGGCTCAAGAATACAACCAAAGTTAGTTATCACATCTCCATCTGATGATGCCAGCCTACCTTTCAAATTATCAATCAGGGTGTCTAGATACTTTTTCATAGTTTTAGGCAAATCTTCATTTTCTTTGCGATTCATGGAAGTTAAGCTTTGGTCTTTCAATGCCTTATTCTCACCAATGTCATTTTTCATTTTCGTAAGATATTTACCATCAGTGGTTTTCAGTTCTTCAAGTGATGCGATGGTCATATCTAGCTGTGGCATGAGTTCACTGAATATGATGTCTGATTTCTGCAAAACACAGCTAAATACGGCTAAGACTTCATGCACATCATACATGAAAGCACAGAGGATAGCAGTTTTTTCTGCTTTGAAGTAACCATGGAGACAATGTGCTACTGGATTTGTTTCACCTAATTCAGCTAATGTATTTATTACAGATGGATAGGTTTTATACACCGCACTGACAGCATTTTTCATGCTCAGCCATCTGATATGATGTGGCTCTTTGATTTTCAACACTGGATCCTCTAATACCTCCTGAACTGATTGCAACTTTGCAGCTCTAGTGGCACTGCTTGAAAAATGAAAATATAGTGTGTTGAATCGTGATTTAAAAGTCTCAAAACATGGAATAGACTTAACACTATCTGAACATGCGAGAGCTAATCTATGAGCAACACAATGAGCCTGGGTAATGAATGGAGAGTATTTAGATTTTATCTGTACACCAGCACCCATCCTTCTCCCTGTCATTGCCGCAGCACCATCAGTCCCCAAGCCAACAGCATGACGCATACTGAGGTCATATTTAGTCATAATACTGTGGAGCCCTGAGACAATAGTATGTGACTTCCCGTCTTGCAACTGGATGTTTGAGAGAAACTGAGTTTTGGGGTTCCCTTTCACCACATACCTGAAATGAAATATAAGAATAAAGCAATAAAGAAGCATATGAAGCATACATGCTTTATTTTTTTTTAAGCTTTTTTGTTTGCCGGTGTTCACACTGCTGTCAGACAGAAATGAAATGAAATACAAAACTAGAATTAAAGAAACTATAGAGACACCCCCTGACCAAGCTGCTTAAGCTTGGTCAGGAGATATCTTCATATCTTCTATTCTATCGCATCTTGTCATGTGCATATTTGTTTAATCATAGGTTATGTGAAAAATAAATTGTTTGTTTGTTTATTTGTTTGTTTGTTTGAATTGATGCTTAACATCCCAGTCAACAGCTAATAGTCATGTTGGGATGCTGCCTCCATTTTATGGGACTCTTACCCAAAATTAAGGACATCATGAAATCATAAAAGTGCTTCGAATATAACCACCCAACTAAACCAACAAGGCTTATATGTATGGGTAGTTTGACATGAACCACTTTTCCTGGTCAGGCTCTGACCTGAGCAGTTAACCAGTAATCAGATGGTTAGTCATTAGCGAAGAAGCCTTGCCTGGAGGCACAAGCAGCCCATCTTTTTCTCCTTAACTCTAATGGGTGGGGGCCCTTGGAACAAAAAGAGCTGTACATCTCCAGCTGTAGGAGGCGGCAGGCTACAATTAAACCAGCATTTTAAAACAACATTTCTTTTTGAAAGTGCTTGATATAAATAAAAACAAGATATTATTTTGCATACTGTTTCATTATTTCTGCTTCATAATACACACCTTATACAGACACAAAGCTTCTTTTCATTTCCAAGATCTTCCGATTCATCCATAAGTATCCCATAGAACTCAGATTTTTTTATCTCAGATTTCAAGTCTTTAGATAATGTATCTGCGATAGCTTTCAGCATTTTCGGTCGAGTGTCACTAGACAAATTTTG
The DNA here is from genome assembly GCA_964017185.1 of Rugalucina vietnamica. Classification (NCBI taxonomy): domain Eukaryota; kingdom Metazoa; phylum Mollusca; class Bivalvia; order Lucinida; family Lucinidae; genus Rugalucina; species Rugalucina vietnamica. The sequence goes on along the minus strand of OZ024878.1, from coordinate 24,889,529 downwards.
AAAATCACAAGACGCACCATTCAAGCGTTGAAGCTCAAGCATACTATTAACTTTCGAACTGGGTAGTTCTTCACTAGCGCAATAATATAGTGTTCTGAACAAGATTTTGTCAGATGATGTAACTGATGGGGGGTCATCCTGTTCACTTGATTCACAGTCTGAAACCTCACTGTCGGATTCTGAGTTAGAGTCTTCACCAACATGAAAGGCCTCATCAGCCTTTCTCTTCCGCATGCTACTTGACACTGCTATTTTGTGGTCCTCAATTTTTTCATGTCTCACAATTGAATTGGACTGTACATTTGTGCTTCCCTGAGTGAATGAATTGTTTTTGTTAGTGTTTTTACAATATGCACAAAATAAACGTTTAGTGCCATCTATAGTTTGTATCTCCAGCCATGGATACTTTTTAACCCAGTCAGCCTCTATGTCTTGTTGAACTTTTTTACCCGTATGCAAACGCTTGCGTTTTGGTTTGCATGATTCACTGTCTGTTTCTCGCTCAGAGATACAAGAGTCAACAGCCCGGCAAATAATGTCAACCAGAATCTGTTTGATTTGGTCCGAAGTGCTACTAGACTTATAGTAACGTAAGATCGTTGGCTGATTCATTGTGCTTTTCAACGAACTTTCGATTTCGGATTTGGGAAGGTAAAAATATAATCATACACCGCTTTTGACAACGCTTGCAGTAGTGCACAATATCTATAAAGCGCTTTATCACACTGACTATATCGGTGTCTATATAAAATATTTCCCGATGTATTTTATCCTGTACGCATTACATTGGAAAATGGATGCGTACCGCTAATTTTTAACGCGTACACGGTACACAGAGGTTGAAATTTCAACGCGTACATGCCGAAAAATCGTGCGTACATACGCGGTACGCACTCTTATCTATTTCACTGTATCAACATTGAATAATTTCCGTGTTTGAGCTGTGTTTGAAGCAAGTTTAAGTTTTATGAAAAACGAGTTTTATGAAAAAAAAAAAAAAACAAAAAAACTTAAGCCGTTAGAAATTGGGTGTTCTCTCTCTTTCTCTCTTCTTTCTCTCTCTCTCTCTCTCTCTCTCAAGAGCACACGATTTAATTATGTCTTGCATGCGGTGAAATAATAAAAACACTAACACTTTTTTCAGTCAGTGGAATAAATATAATTTATCTACAAGTTATAATAACTTTTTGAAGTGTATCCATTTTTATTTACGACACTGGAATCATAATTATCTTTTTCTAGATCTAATCCATGCGATATCAACACCTGTTATGACATTTCGACCGACTGAACACACACGCCGGCTGCCCCGGGGACTCATTAATCCCTTTCATTCATATAGTACCCCAAGAATGTGTCATTTCTTTGAAGAGGGTGTAATAAATAATAATTAAAGAAGCCGACTATCATGATTATGGGCATCATAATTTGAGGTGTCGTAAAACTGTCTTCAGTAGCTGAAACCGCGTTTCTTTCAAATTGATTATGATCATCAATATGTGTATAGCCTAATTAGCCTTTGAATAGTTATTATTTAAACTGGACTTAGTTATATTTCAATTTGATTATTCAAATATAATTAATTAATTAATATATTCTGAAGAATGAAAAAGATGGAGAAAAAGGAGCAAAAATTCTTCATAAACAGCGCTAAGATAAACGCACTTTTATTGATGTAAGGCTCGGTACAAACAAGGTCGGAAAAAGGAACAAGAACTAATTATTTATTTAATTGTTTATTACCTATTTTTATTTATTCATTTTTTACTTATTTATTTTTCCATTATGAATAAATTTTTTAGTCTGATTGCTAGGGGTGTAACGATATACCGATATATCGGTATACTGCGGTACGGTGCTCGCGGTACGGTATACCGGTACGCCCATACAAGGATTCCGGTATATCGTAACACAGTCCAGGTTTTATACTAAAACCCAAAATAATCCAAACGAGTACAACCACAGACTGTGTATTTACAATCGGTCCTGCTATCAAATTTTTACAGGTAATTAGTGTGAAACCAGTCCAATACATGTGCGTATTTGCCTCCCCTGTTGAGCTGTCAATCATGTGGTTATTTTTGGAACATACATCTATTTCGGCACTTTAAAAAAACCTGACGTCGCATAAAAATATTTTGCATGTTGTTTACAATAATATATATGAGTCATAGATGTACTACAAATGTTGTAAAATTGATTCCCATTCTAGTGCAGCAAATTTTGGCTTCGATTAGAAATTTAAAATTGACTTTCCTGTTTGTACGATATATTCAATACGCATTGCGATATGCATTTCCCGTACCGCGATATATCGCGATGCGGTTTTAGTGGGCGATACTCAGCCCTACTTATTGCAGACGTGGCCGCATAATGGCGCTAATTGTTATTTAATTATAAGTCATATCTAAGTAATACATATTTTCGTTCGCGCGCAGATCCAACATCGTTTGCCCAAGGTGTGAGAATAAAAGAGCAAAAGGCAAAAAAATATTTGTAATTTTGTATTTAAATGTCATCGTTGTTCCCTGATTGGGATGGCGGCACACATTTTACTTTAATTTAAACTCAGTAATGTATGTAAACAACATTGAACCGGAAATGTTTTTGCCACACGGAAGTGAAAGTTTTAACCACAATGCAACGCGCACTACGTCATCGAGGTCAAGGTCAAATAATGTAAACAATAATATTGTACCTGTCTATAAGCATTTTGAAAACATTTGCGATCTCACAGCACTATTTTCACTGTATGACCACGAATAAACCCAGGGCCATAACCACAGACTGAAAATACGGCAATTCGGTTCAACATGAGGTTTCATACCGCCCGGTATCGGTACCCGAGCCTACATGCGGGGCTGCCTCGTCTAATCAAGTACGACTGGCAGTCGGTGGTCAATTAACAACAAGATTCCAGCCCTGTTTAATTGTATATGCGGCTAGTCCAGGGACTTGAAAATAATTTTAGAGGTCAAGCCTCATATTTGGAATGCAGTTTATCTGCTAAGATTTCTAAGGGTTGGGCCCAAACTAATATGCGGCGAGATCGCAATAAACTAGAGCTTTCGTTTGGTGTTAAATATGGAAATTGATCTCAGATCTAAGTAGTGAAATGCGATATTGACAATACCACCAGGCAAATGGGGCTTGACTGGAGCACAGGTGCTTGTAATCCGAGACATTCTCTGACATTAAAATAGTCTTCTATTAGTTTCCGGAATTCATTCTTCCCAAGAACTGTCATATACAGGAACCAACTTGGAGACAGTGTTGTGTGTGCAGACAGTAAACAGTAACTGCATGGCTGATCAGCGCCTTTTTTTTTTCTACACAGATACATGTAGTACAATCCCTTTTCAAGGGTGGTCGGGTGGGAATATGGGCCCCCGCCCATTGGGGCTTAAAGAAATAGATGGGCTGCTTGTGCCTCCAGGCAAAGCTTCTTTGCTACTGACTGACCATCTGATTACTGGTTAACCACTCGGGTCTAAGCCTGCCTAGGAAAAGTGGTTCATGTCAAAATATTCATACATATGTAACAGTGTTAGAAATAAGACCCGGGAAGCAACTTGTCCGGGGGGCAACCTGCAATCAAGCTGAACTTGCCCCCCATGGTTTTAACTTGCCCCCATAGAAACGTCATATAAATGTTACTAAATGAAGAATATTTTGTTTATGCATGAATTCAATGGTACAGTCCAATTGTCATTGTTTTGAATGTGTATTTTAGCTCATCTAAGAATGATGAGATTAAACACTTCTTGGAAAATTTCAGGTTGTCCTGGGGGCAACCTTTCAGTAAGATCAGTTGCCCCCACCAAATTTGACCCGTGAAGGGCAAGTGGGCAACTGCTTATTTCTAACCCTGATATAAGCCTTGTTGGTTTAGTTGGGTGGTTATATTCGAAGCACTTTTTGGATGTCATGACATCCTAATTTTGGGTAAAAGTTCCATAAAATGGAGGCAGCGTCCATTAGCTGTTGACTGGGATGTTAAGCATCAATCCAAACAAACCAAACAAAAAATCCCTTTTCTTCTTAAATCCGAAATTTCAAGGTTCAAAAAAAAGAGGAAGAAAGAAAAGATAAAAAAAAAAAGAGAAAGAGATCAAGAAGAAAAACGGTTGAGAAGAAATGAAACCACTACATTTTTTCGTAAATAAATACTTCACTATATGTTCTGTTAAAGTGTATTTAAGAGTGGCAATGTTTACCATATCATTATGTTGTTTTCACTTTGCAGTGCAGCCATGCTCTGATAGGGAACAGGAGCTAAACAGATAAAGCCTAACGGAATGGAGGAAACACTTACCAAGCAGCAACTCCTAGGTTAGATGGTGTTTAAAAAAAATATGTTTGTCATAATCACTCACAAACTGTGACAGACGTTTTACAATAAATAGAGTTCAGCCTGAATGAAGCATAACTGACAAGGCAGGCACATCGTTGACACACAACAGGGCAATGTCATGTCAACAAGTTACATTGACGTCAAACCAGTATTGATAATATTTTACATTGTTTTGACATCATGTGCCGATCTGATGTTGTTGTGATATGAACCACGTCATGAGAAAAACAGATTTTTTTGCCAGTATAAAGATGCAAAAACAAAGGTCCTGATCAGCTGTGCAGTAACTGCAGTTACTGCACAGCTGATCAGGGCCTTTGTTTTCACTGCACAGATAATACAATTATATCTCTTCTTCTTAACTTTGAAATTTCAAGCTTCTGGCTTTCCTCTGAGACTGTACAGATCTGGTTTATGTCGGACCTGGTCGAAAACCCCGGAGGCCGGTTTTCTTGCATCATGGACCATTTTGTGTCAGACTGTCTTCTGACTGTATTTTCAGATATCAAGACAGACATGAAGTTGTTGTTAGAATGTATGAACTACCAGAAAGATGATCCTTCAGCTCTGAAACAAGCTCTTGTCACCCTGTCTTGTAGTCTGCAGAGTTGCAGTATGTCTTACTGTCATTAGTCAAACTTAAATTTTACCCGTCTCGACGTAGCAGTAAGGTGATTGCGGCGATGAAGACAAATAAGACACACACACACACACACACACACACACACACACACACACACACACACACTTAAATAAGACATATGACCGAATCTTTAAAGTGAAGGGAACGTATACACTGATTACTGCTGATTTACTGCTGAGATACAGAAATTTGACCTTTGACCTCGATAACCTTGACCTTTAAAATGAACCCCTCGAGCTAATATCCAGGGCCGCCCTCCACCTTCCCACCAAGTTTGGTAAAGATCAGCCCAAGGACCTGGGAGAAGTAGGGGAACAAACAGAAAAAAACAACATGAATTTGACCTTTGACCTCGATGACCTTTCACCCAATTGGACCCATAAATCTTAATCAGGGATCAACCTATATACACTCACCAAGTTTCATCCAAATCGGACGAAGGACTGCCGAGATACAGAAATTTGACCTTTGACCTCGATGACCTTGACCTTTAAAAATGAACCCCTCGAGCTAATATCCGGGGCCGCCCTCCACCTTCCCACCAGGTTTGGTGAAGATCGGCCCAAGGACCTGGGAGAAGTAGGGGAACAAACAGAAAAAAACACATAAATTTGACCTTTGACCTCGATGACCTTGATCTTTCAAAAAATGAACCCCTCAAGCTTATATCCGGGGCCGCCCTCCACCTTCCCACCAAGTTTGGTGAAGATCGGCCCAAGGACCTGGGAGGAACAAACAGAAAAAAAACATAAATTTGACTTTTGACCTCGATGACCTTTGACCCAATTGGACCCATAAAACTTAATCAGGGATCAACCTGTATACACTCACCAAGTTTCATGCAAATCGGACCAAGGACTGCCGAGATACAGAAATTTGACCTTTGACCTCGATGACCTTGACCTTTAAAAAATGAACCCCTCGAGATAATATCCGGGGCCGCCCTCAACCTTCCCACCAAGTTTGGTGAAGATCGGCCTAAGGACCTGGGAGAAGTAGGGGAACAAACAGAAAAAACATAAATTTGACCTTTGACCTCGATGACCTTGACCTTTCAAAAAAATGAACCCCTCAAGCTAATATCCGGGACCGCCCTCCACCTTCCCTCCAAGTTTGGTGAAGATCGACCCAAGGACCTGGGAGGAGTAGGGTAACAAACAAACAGACAAACAAACAAACAGACAAACGTTGCTCAAATTATAGTAAGATGCTTATAATATAATATAACTTTAGGCATATCTTCATTAGCTCTACATATTTAAATATATATGCTTTGGGAGTATTCCCTTGGCAAAATAGTTAGGAGTAAGTCAGATTAGGTTTTAATGGGCGACAATTGACGTTAGGCTTTTTAGCTCACCTGAGCCGAAGGCTCACAGGTGAGCTTATAGTATACCCATGCTCCGTCATCTTCGTCTTCGTTGTTCACACTTTTCAAACATCTCCTCTGAAACCACTTAGCCAATCAAAGCCAAACTTCATGTGGAGCATCCTTATGAAGGGGGAACGAAAGTTTGTATAAATGGTCCAGGTCACATGACCAAGATGGCCGCCATGGCTATAAATAGCAAAAACCTTTAGAAATCTTCTTCTCCAGAACGGGGCTATATACATGTATATGACTCTAATATTCAAACATCTTCTCTGAAACCGCTTGGCCAATCAAAGCCAAACTATATGTGGAGCATCGTAAGGAAGGGGCAATGAAAGTTTGTATAAATGGTCAAGGTCACATGACCAAGATGGCTGCCATTGCTATAAATAGTAAAAACCTTCTCTAGTACCAGAAGGCCTGTGATTTTGAAACTTGGCATGAAGCATCAGGCAATGGAGCTCTACAAAGTTTGTATAAATTATGACCCTGGGCAGGTCAACATAGGTCGCCCATGTATTTTGTATTGGGAAAATTGTTAAAATGATTTGAAGAGCAAAACGCAGGAAATGGGCAAATAGACAGAATATTTATATTTATGAAGAAAATTTGTCCCCAGGGGGTTGTCTACCCCTGCCACGGGGCTATATACATGTACATGACCATAATTTTCAAGCATCATATGCTCTGAAACAGCTTGGCCAATCAAAGCCAAACTTTATGTGGAGGATCGTTAGGAAGAGTGAATGAAAGTTTTTTATAAATGGTTATGGTCAAATGACCAAGATGGCCGCCATGGCTATGAATAGCAAAAACCTTTAAAAGTCTTCTACTCCAGAACCAGAAGGCCTATGATTTTGAAACTTGGCATGAAGCATCAGGCAATTGAGCTCTACAAAGTTTGCATAAATCATGACCTTTGGATGACCTTGACCTATTTTACGGCCAGGTCAACTTAGGTTGCCCATGCATTTGAAGGGGAAAATTGTTACAATGTCATTTGAAGGGCAAAACTTGCAGCAAATTGGCAAATGGACTGAATGTTTATGATTTAAAAAAGGAATTGACTCCAGAGGTTGCTCTGACCCTGTCCTGGGGTTATATATCGTACATGTATATTACCATTCTAGTCAAACAAGTTTATTGGTATATATCTCAGGTCTCAGGTGGGCGTTTACAGGACCATTGGTCCTCTGGTATTGTCAGAGAGAGAAAAAAAGATCAGACTATCACTTACCGGTAATTGTCATAACCTTTTCATATATGATCCATTTAATATAAACATGTATATTCCTCAAAGAAAGATTATGATAATGAGAATTCAAGTAATCAGTAAAAAATAATATTACCTGATTCCAGAAAAAAATAAAGTAACATTTATTTGTGGTAAAATTTTAAAGATACGTTGACTGCAGTGTAGTAGTGTGTGAAACTCGTTAACTCATTTAAGCCTGGCTTCCTGTTTGTGGGATATAGGCAAAAAGTATAGCCTCGGATATGATGCCCCAGGAGGTGGTGTCTCATCTGGAGCTTTTTTGTTTGGCATTTGCTAAGAGGAATTTCATTTAAAAAGGAAATAAAAATTTAAAATCATTCCTGATATATCCATAAAATATGAAAGTGGAGTCATCCAGTTGATATTAATTTAATGATATGAAAGTCTGTTCATCAAAAATGGGTTCAAACTTACATTTGAGCTGCCACATCGGAAAACCAACAATCTGCACATGCGAAAGCAAAGATGCAGATCAGCAGTGCAGTAACTGCACAGCTGATCAGCGCCTTTGTTTTCTCTACACATATATTACAACCCCTCTTCTTCTGAAAGTTCAAGCTTCTAGCTAATTTCTGTGACTGCACAGACCAGTTTCTGTAGGACCTGGTCGGAAACCCAAATTGTTGGTTTTCTCATGCAAAGGCTCATTAACTTGTGACCACTGTTGTTTACCTAGGTGAGGCAAAAGACATATTCCGAGACACAGGAGGTTTACAGTCCGTGTTAGACACAGTGACGACAACGAAGTATGGCGAGGTTACAGAGGCTGGTCTGTACTGTCTGGGCAGTGCTGTGGAGAAAAATGGTGAGCAGCTCTGCTTTTTTGATACTGGTGACATATTCTAATAAAACTGGAGTTTAATCCTAGGACATCATGCGAGGAGCAAAAGTAAGCAATTACAGGGTATTGGTACAGTCAAACACATAATATGTGTCTTGGTTATAGGAAATGAACCAAAATCCAACAAAAAGGCAAGATAAAAATTAAATGAAAGTTCAAATCAACATGATTAAGGGAGCAGCTGTTTGTGAAAAGTATCTGCATGGCTTGCTGCTAAAGGCAAGAAATTCAGTGGCCCATAGCTTATTTTTTTATGTGTCCTTGAGCAAGACTCATTCAGACATTAACTCCCCATAGTACTGGTTAAAACCCAGGAAGCGGTGGCTCTGTCCCAATATGACTGAAAAATTGTAGTTGGGATTTTAAACCTCAATACAAACAAACAAATAATATCCAGGTAATTTCATATCATAATGAAACCTGATTATTGTTTTCATGCAAAAGCAAAATGCTTACGAAGCATAATAACTGACTGTGCACCTAGCTACTTAAGCACTATTGGTAATAATTTACTACAAAACCTACCCATCATTTTGCCCCACCCCCACCCCCTTTACTTTTTGCCTTTTTTAAAAACAATGGCCTGTATTTATAAAAAAAAAGTTGACATTTATCTTGGCAATAGTGTGTTTTTCTGACACAGCATGAAAATATCTTGCTACATGTACCTTGTAACCGACCCAGCCTGAAAATATTGGATTGGAAATAACAAACAAATTTTGATTATTTGATTAGTTTTTTCTTTTTCAGTATACTCCCAGAAATTGTTAAGCACTGCCAGTACCTTTACTTTTCTGCACAATATACTTAGTGATGACGGAAGTTCTGTGAGGAAGAAAAGAACTGCAGCTTTTCTTATTCTATGCCTTGTTTCTAATAATGGTGAGCAAAATTACATTTCATTGGAATATATGAATATAGTTGAGCCACCACACAAGAAAACAAATAATCAGCATAAAAATTATATGCAAAAACAAAGATGCAGATCAGCTGTGCAGTAACTGCACAGCTGATCAGTGCCTTTGTTTTTGCTACAGGGATAATTCAATCCCTTTTTCTTAAATCCAAAATTTCAAGGTTTTGGCTTGCCTCTGTGACTGTACATGCTGGTTTTTGTCGGACCTGGTGGGAAACCCAAATTGTTGGTTTTCTCATACAAAGGCTCAGTTAAGATAATGCCATCAATTATACCAGTTCAAGTGTTTTCAGTTATACAGCCTCTTAAAATGCTGATTGGCTTGAAATTAGGTCTTTAGCAAAAAGATTATAATATGTAGAGGATTTAGGAAAAGAAAGTGCAGATCTGCCGAATTGTCACCACTCAGCTTGTATGCCCCTTTGATTACTATATTCAAAAAACTTTTTTTCAGGATTTGGACAAAATTTAGCCAGAGAATCCACCTGTCTCCATGATATAACATCACTTATAAGGTATGTATACTGTCTAGGGAAGAGCACACTGGTTCTCCAGTGACAACCAATGCAAATATGAACAAACGCAGATGAAATCAAAATAAGTTTGTAGGATGTAAATCCCCATATGGAACAGCTTACCATGGATCAGAAAGATTTATGGTAAATTGTTCCCAAACAGATATGTACTCCCTATTTTCACAAATAACCTTCATCTGCATTGTTTGTTCTCAGTTGCGTTGGTTGTTCACAGTTGCATTGGTTGTCTCTGGACATTGGTTGTCTCTGGATAACCAGTGTGCCATAGTGCCTGATCCAAACTCAGAAAACGGTTTAGAAAAAAAAAATTGAGAGCTAGATGTCAAGTGGGAAAAAAATTAATTGTTTGTTTTACTTTCATTACACAGAAAGCTCATTGAATATGTATAAGTATTCTTTAAGCGCAGATGTTGGCGTTATATGGTCAAATGCGATGGAGGAAACTGGAGAACCCGGGGGTAAACCGCCCACCATGGACAGGCAACCGCAACCCTATAACATGTCTAGGCACTGATTCTAGCCCTGGCCGCAGAGGTGATTTTCCTGTGTGTCAGACTTCAAATTAAGTGGTCGTTGGTTTGAACACCTTTGGCACAGAGTTGTGTCCTTATGCAAGATATATTAAAATACTGGTATATACCCAAAGAGTGGTGTATCTGTCTCAGTCTTCATACCAATATGAATGAAAAATTATTGACTGGGATGTTAAACTGTATTACAAACAAACAAATCAGTTTAGAAAAGAATTGAGTCTGCTGTCTGGTTTTCTTCCTCTGTGAAATCAAGTTTTCTAATTTCTCTCTTAATAAATCTTATCAAAGCTGTGGAGGTGGTTTGATAGAATAAATTCCGCCGCATAAGAAAACCAATAAGGCATATGCAAAAACAAAGGTGTAGATCAGCTGTGCAGTCTTTGCAGAGATGATCTGTGACTTTGTTTTCGTTTCATGGATACTACAAGCACCCTTCTTTATAAATCTGAAATTTCAAGCTTCTAGCCTGTTTTTATGACTGTATAGGCTTATTTGTGTCCGACCTGTTGAGAAATACCAAAACCAGTTTTCTTGCATCACAGCTCTTTATAGTTTAAGCTTTAAACTGACCTGCTCAGTATGTGAAAGTTTTGGGGATGAAGAATTTCGATATCACAGAAAGAAATTGTTGATCTCTCCTTGTCTATTTCACATATGAGCCTGTGCGTGAGAAAACCAACAGTTTGGGTTCCGACCAGGTCCGACAAACTGGGCTGTACAGTCACAGAAGATGGTTAGAGGCTGGAAATTTTGGATTTAGAAAGTGGAGGAATTGTACTATCCGTGTAGCGAAAACAAATGCACTGATCAGCTTCGTGGTTACTGCGAAGTTGATCTGCGCCTTTTTTTTTCACCTATGTAGATTGTTGGTTTTCCCATGCAGTGGCTCATATATTCTTTATGTGCACATACGAAACTTACCAAAAGGTAGGCTTTATCATCTTATGGCTTAAGTAATCACCCAGTTAAAAGTGTTGTGCTAATATTTATTCAGAATCATTAGTCTTAATTGTTGTTGGAGCTTAGATTGACAAAGCTGATTGCCGATGATGTACTTAATTGCGCCTCGCCATGTCAAAATGAGCTTAAATACGTCTTGTGAATTATGTAGTAATAGACCCAGATCAGCCTTTATAATTGTGCAGTCTGTTTTGCTGCTTAGAATATATATATATAGCATCTGTAATTTTAAATTTTACAAACAGAATTCTAAACCCCATAAGTTTGCTTTACTAGCCTAATAGGCACACAGATAGATTGAATAAACAGTAAAACTCGGGGGGTAAAAATACTGTGAAACGAAATAACAATATGTACAGGTGTACTTTCACATTCTATTTATCTGATTGCATCGAGACAGACTCAATTAGCAGTGCAAAAGGTTGAATGAAAATCAAGGGACTGCGACAATAAAAAGTTTTGTTTATTTGTATTGAAACCTAACATCCCAGTCAACAACTCTTCAGTTATTTTCGGTGCAAGATAGAACAATCCCTCTTCTAAACTCCAAAATTTCAAGCTTCAAGCCTTCTGTGACTGCCTGTTTGTGTCGGACCTGGTCGTAAACCTCGAAGACCGGTATTATCAGGTCACAACTCAATCATATGGTTTATTTTCAGGATATCATTGCCAGGCACCACACAACATAGTTCCGCAGACTGGCTAAACAGAGAAGATGGGAAAAGTGTAGCTCTGTGGTGTGCTTTAGTTAGCACAGCCTGTGTTTGTGTTAACAACCCTCTCAATGGTATGAATATGGTTATTTTTGCCTATGCAAAAGAAATTTCAACACCAGCACTACTGAAAAGCAGGATCAATTTCTTTTGTTCCGGAGAAAGTATGCCTGCTTTGTCTGAAAAAAAAGTTGTCTGTTTATCAAAACAAAACAAAATACATGCTTAACATACACAAAAGAAGAACTCAGTAAATTACGTATGAAAAAAGAAAGATGAATCATACAGTTTTTGCGCCGAATCATTCTCACGATAGTCACCCACTCCTTTGTAACAGAGAAAAAAAAAAGAGAATTTGTGCCAGCCTACTGCTGTTCCTGTTCAGTTTACTTCAGCAGGTTAACAACCACAAAATATATAGGCCTAGCCTGTCACCAATATGTGCCTTAATGAACATAACAAATAATTGTATGACAGATTATAAGAATCTTATATGGGGTTCTGTTCTAGATGGAAGTTTCCAACCCAAGGGATGACCGTGCTGAGCGGAACCGAGGCTCTGCCGAGGTTCCGCTCAGCACGGTCATCCCGAGGGTTGGAAACTTCCATCTAGAACAGAACACCATATTAGATTCTTTTTCTTGCACAACAACCCCCAAAATCTGGTTGATTTCAAGGTTTTGCGTATTTTTTTTTAGCCTGGGTGAGAACACCTGGGTGAGATGCAATTTTATCACCCAGGCAAAAAGTGTGGCAATTTCTGTCTGGTGTGCAAGAAAAAGTTATATTCCCCCTTTGTTTCAGAGGAAAACCAGAGAATCTGTGCCAGCCTACTGCCATTTCTGTTCAGTTTACTTCAGCAGGAGACCAGCCACAAGATCTGCAGACCTATACTCTCGCTTATTGGATTGACAGTCGCAAATAATGGTATGAGCTAGTGAAGAATAAATTGACCTGAATAATTTTAATTTTATTAGAATTTTCATAAAAGATAAGAACCAGAGGACCATTGGTCCTGAGAACGCTCACCTGAAGCCTGATCTTGGAGTATTAAGTCATAATGAAATGACTTTGGCCTTGAATACTCACCTTTATTGACTTCATAAGTTGTCTGCATCTGCAAAGTTTCAGGTCTCAGGCTGCAGTAGTTTCCAAACCCAGTGATTTCTGAGAAAACCATAATTTTAATTTTGATATTTAAATGACCTTGGGCCAAGGTCAAGACATGACCTTGGCCTTCATTAACTACTTACCTTCATTGACTCCATTAGTTGTCTGTCTCTAGCAACTTTCAGGTCTCAGACTGCAACAGTTTGTTTTCGCCTTTTCCCATGTGAAAGCCTATGTTTCCAAAATTGACCTTGCTGTAAAATAGGTCAAGGTCATCATAGGGTCATCATTTCAACAAACTATGATGGGCTGGAGTCCCAAATGCCACATACCAAGTTTCATGAAAATTGGCCTGCTAGTTCTGGAGAAGAAGATTTTTGAAAGGTTTTTACCATATATGGGCGTGGCGGCCATCTTGGTCATGTGACCTGGATTTCGCGATCAAACTTTCATTATCTCTACCCATGGATGCTCCACATAAAATTTCACTTTGATTTGCCAAGCAGTTTCAGAGAAGAAGATCTTTGAAAAGTGTGTATGGACAACAGACTGGCCAAGGTCAAGAGATTACCTTGACCTATATAAAACACATACCTTCATCTACTCCATTAGTTGTTTGCATCTACCACTTTTCAGGCCTCAGGCTGCAATAGTTTTCAAAAAATCCATAGTTTTCACTTCTTCTCCATAGTAAAAGCCTATGTTTCCAAATTTGACCTTGCCGTAAAGTAGGTCAGGGTCATCCAAAGGTCATCATTTTATCAAACTATGATGGGCTGAGGTCCCAGATGATACATACAAAGTTTCGTGGAAATCGGCCCACCGGTTCTGGAGAAGAAAATTTTTGAGTGGTTTTAACCATATATGGGCGTGGCGGCCATCTTGGTCATGTTACCTAGATTTCGCGATCAAACTTTCGTCTCCCCTACCCATGGATGCTCCACATAAAATTTCACTTTGATTGGCCAAGCAGTTTCAGAGAAGAAGATCTTTGAAAACTGTGTATGGACAACAGACTGGCCAAGGTCAAGAGATGACCTTGACCTATATTAATCACATACCTTCATCTACTCCATTAGTTGTTTGCATCTACCATTTTTCAGGCCTCAGGCTGCAATAGTTTTCAAAAAATCCATAGTTTTCGCTTTTTTCTATGTAAAAGCCTATGTTTCCAAATTTGACCTTGCCGTAAAATAGGTCAAGGTCATCCAAGGGTCATCATTTTATCAAACTATGATGGGCTGAGGTCCTCAATGCTACATACCAAGTTTCGTGGAAATCGGCCCACAGGTTCTGGAGAAGATTTTTTAGGGGTTTTTACCATATATGGGCGTGGTGGCCATCTTGGTCATGTGACCTGGATTTCGCAATCAAACTTTCGTCTCCCCTACCCATGGATGCTCCACATAAAATTTCACTTTGATTGGCCAAGCAGTTTCAGAGAAGAAGATCTTTGAAAAGTGTGTATGGACAACAGACTGGCCAAGGTCAAGAGATGACCTTGACCTATATTAATCACATAACTTCATCTACTCCATTAGTTGTTTGCATCTACCACTTTTCAGGCCTCAGGCTGCAACAGTTTTCAAAAAATTCCATATAGTTTTTAGCTCACCTGAGCCGAAGGCTCACAAGGTGAGCTTATAGGATGGCCATGATCAGGCGTCCGTCCGGCGTCCGTCCGTCGTCCGTCCGTCGTCGTCGTCGTCCACAATTTCAAAGATCTTCTTCTCTGAAACCACTTGGCCAATCTAGTTGAAATTTTATGTGGAGCCTCCTTGGGTAGTGGCATTTCAAGTTTGATCGCGAAATCCAGGTCACGTGACCATGATGGCCGCCACGCCCATATATGGTAAAAACCCTTCAAAAATCTTCTTCTCCAGAACCGGCTGGCCGATTTCCACGAAACTTGGTATGTAGCATCGGGGACTTCAGCCCATCATAGTTTGATAAAATGATGACCCTTGGATGACCTTGACCTATTTTACGGCAAGGTCAAATTTGGAAACATAGGCTTTTACATGGTAAAAAGTGAAAACTATGGATTTTTTGAAAACTATTGCAGCCTGAGGCCTGAAAAGTGGTAGATGCAAACAACTAATGGAGTAGATGAAGGTATGTGATTAATTTAGGTCAAGGTCATCTCTTGACCTTGGCCAGTCTGTCGTCCATTCACACTTTTCAAAGATCTTCTTCTCTGAAACTGCTTGGCCAATCAAAGTGAAATTTTATGTGGAGCATCCATGGGTAGGGGAGACGAAAGTTTGATTGCGAAATCCAGGTCACAAGACCAAGATGGCTGCCACGCCCATATATGGTAAAAACCACTCAAAAATCTTCTTCTCCAGAACCGGCAGGCCGATTTTCATGAAACTTAGTATGTAGCATTTGGGACTCCAGCCCATCATAGTTTGATAAAATGATGACCCTAGGATGACCTTGACATATTTTACGGCAAGGTCAATTTTGGGAACATAGGCTTTTACATGGGAAAAAGTGAAAACTATGGATTTTTAGCTCACCTGAGCCGTCAGGCTCACAAGGTGAGCTTATAGTATACCCATGCTCCGTCCGTCCGTCCGTCGTCCACCATTTTCAAAGATCTTCTTCTCTGAAACAGCTTGGCCAATCAAAGCCAAATTTTACATGAAGCATCTATGGGAAGGGGGAACCAATGTATATATAAATAATCCAGGTCACATGACCAAGATGGCCGCCATGCCCATATATGGTAAAAACCCTTCAAAAATCTTCTTCTCCAGAACCGGTGGACTGATTTCAACGAAACTTGGCATGAAGCATTGATGGCTCAAGCACTACAATGTATATATAAATCACGACCCTGTGATGACCTTGACCTATTTCACGGCAAGGTCAACATAGGTCGCCAATGCATTTGAATGGGGAAAACTTTTAAAATGTCATTTAAAGTGAAAGTCTTGCAGGAAATGGGCAGTAGGACTGAATATTAATGATTCTGAAAAAAAATTGGACTCCAGGGGCTCATATGCCCCCACCCCGGGGCAATATACATGTATATTACCGTAATATTCAAACATCATCTCCTCTGAAACCGGTTGGCCAATCAAAGCCAAATTTTATGTGAAGCGTCAATAGGAAGGGGTAATCAATGTGTTTATAAATAATTCAGGTCACATGACCAAGATGGCTGCAATGCCCATATATGGTAAAAACCCTTCAAAAATCTTCTTCTCCAGAACCGGTGGATCGATTTCAAAGAAACTTGGCATGAAGCATCGATGGCTCAAGTACTACAATGTGTATATAAAACATGACCCTGTGATGACCTTGACCTTTTTTTACGGCAAGGTCAACATAGGTCGCCAATGCATTTGAATAGGGAAAACTTTTAAAATGTCATTTAAAGTGAAAGTCTTGCAGGAAATGGGCAGTAGGACTGAATATTAATGATTCTGAAAAAAAAAATGGACCCCAGGGGCTCATCTGCCCCCACCCCGGGGCAATATACATGTATATTACCATAATATTCAAACATCTTCTCCTCTGAAACCGCTTGGCAAATCAAAGCCAAATTTTATGTGAAGCATTTATGGAATGGGGGAATTAATGTATGTATAAATTATCTACTTCACGTGACCAAGATGGCTGCCATGCCCATATAAGGTAAAAACCCTTCAAAATCTTCTTCTCCGAATCTGGTGGACCGATTTCAAAGAAACTTGGCATGAAGCACCAATGGCTGAAGTACTACAATGTATATATAAATCATGACCCTGTGGTGACCTTGACCTATTTTAGGACAAGGTCAACATAGGTCGCCAATGCATTGGAATGGGGAAAACTTTTAAAAAGTCATTAGAAGTGAAAATCTTGCAGGAAATGGGTAGTAGGACTAAATATTAATGATTCTGAAAAAAAAATGGACCCAAGGGCTCATATGTCCACACCCCGGGGCAATATACATGTATATTACCATAATATTCAAACATCTTCTCCTCTAAAACCACTTGGCCAATTGAAGCCAAATTTTATGTGAAGCATCTATAGGATGGGGGAACCAATGTGTATATTAATAATCTAGGTCACATGACCAAGATGGCCGCCATGCCCATATATGGTAAAAACCCTTCAAATATCTTCTCTGACCCCGATAGATTGACTTCCATGAAACTTGGCGTGAAGCATCCATGGCTATAGTACTACAATGTATATATAAATCATGACCCTGTGATGACCTTGACCAAGTTTATGGCAAGGTCAACATGGGTTGCCCATGCATTTGAATTGGAAAAACTGTTAAAATGTCATTTGAAGGGAAAAACCAGCAAGAAATTGGCAAATGGACAGAATATTGATTATTCTGAAAAAAGAAAACGGCCCAAGGCCTTCATCTGCCCCTGCACTGGGGTTAAATACCATAATATTCAAACATGTTTATTGGTATATGCAGCAGACTCAGGTGAGCGTTTACAGGACCATTGGTCCTCTGGTTTGAAAACTATTGCAGCCTGATGCTTGAAAAGTGGCAGATGCAAACAACTAATGGAGTAGATGAAGGTATGTGATTAATTTAGGTCAAGGTCATCTCTTGACCTTGGCCAGTCTGTCGTCCATACACACTGTTCAAAGATCTTCTTCTCTGAAACTGCTGGGCCAATCAAAGTGAAATTTTATGTGGAGCATCCATGGGTAGGGGAGACGAAAGTTTGATCGCGAAATCCAGGTCACGTTACCAAGATGGCCGCCACGCCAATATATGGTAAAAACCACTCAAAAATTTTCTTCTCCAGAACCGGCAGGCCAATTTTCGCGAAACTTTGTATGTAGCATTTGGGACTACAGCCCATCATAGTTTGATCAAATGATGACCATAGGAT
The DNA here is from genome assembly GCA_964017185.1 of Rugalucina vietnamica. Classification (NCBI taxonomy): domain Eukaryota; kingdom Metazoa; phylum Mollusca; class Bivalvia; order Lucinida; family Lucinidae; genus Rugalucina; species Rugalucina vietnamica. The sequence continues at coordinate 24,871,416 of OZ024878.1, read as the reverse complement.
GACCTTGACCTATTTTACGGCAAGGTCAATTTTGGAAACATAGGCTTTTACATGGGAAAAGGCGAAAACAATGGATATTTTGGAAACTGTTGCAGTCTGAGACCTGGAAGTTGCTAGATGCAGACAACCAATGGAGTGAATTAAGGTAAGTAATTAATGAAGGCCAAGGTCATTTCTTGACCTTGACCCAAAGTCATTTAAATATCAAAATTAAAATTATGGTTTTCTCATAAATCACTGGGTTTGGAAACTATTGCAGCCCGAGACCTGAAACTTTGCAGATGCAGACAACTTATGAATTCAATAAAGGTGTGTGAGTATTCAAGGTCAAGGTCATTTCATGATGACTTAATACTCCAGGATCAGGCTTCAGGTGAGCGTTCTCAGGACCAATGGTCCTCTGGTCACTTTTTCCTATGTAAAAGCCTATGTTTCCAAATTTGACCTTGCCGTAAAATAGGTCAAGGTCATCCAAGGGTCATCATTTTATCAAACTATGATGGGCTGAGGTCCTTGATGCTACATACCAAGTTTTTGTGGAAATCGGCCCACCGGTTCTGGAAAAGAAGATTTTTGAGTGGTTTTTACCATATATGGGCGTGGCGGCCATCTTGGTCATGTGACCTGGATTTCGCGATCAAACTTTTGTCTCCCCTACCCATGGATGCTCCACATAAAATTTCACTTTGATTGGCCGCGCAGTTTCAGAGAAGAAGATCTTTGTAAAGTGTGTATGGACAACAGACTGGCCAAGGTCAAGAGATGACCTTGACCTATATTAATCACATACCTTCATCTACTCCATTAGTTGTTTGCATCTACCACTTTTCAGGCCTCAGGCTGCAATAGTTTTCAAAAAATCCATAGTTTTCACTTTTTCCTATGTAAAAGCCTATGTTTCCAAATTTGACCTTGCTGTAAAATAGGTCAAGGTCATCCAAGGGTCATCATTTTATCAAACTATGATGGGCTGAGGTCCTTGATGCTACATACCAAGTTTCGTGGAAATCGGCCCACCGGTTCTGGAGAAGAAGATTTTTGAGTGGTTTTTACCATATATGGGCGTGGCGGCCATCCTGGTCATGTGACCTGGATTTTGCGATCAAACTTTCATTATCTCTACCCATGGATGCTCCACATAAAATTTCACTTTGATTGGCCAAGCAGTTTCAGAGAAGAAGATCTTTGAAAAGTGTGTATGGACAACAGACTGGCCAAGGTCAAGAGATGACCTTGACCTATATTAATCACATACCTTCATCTACTCCATTTGTTGTTTGCATCTACCACTTTTCAGGCCTCAGGCTGCATAGTTTTCAAAAAATCCATAGTTTTCACTTTTTCCCCATGTAAAAGCCTATGTTTCCAAATTTGACCTTGCCGTAAAATAGGTCGAGGTCATCCAAGGGTCATCATTTTATCAATCTATGATGGGCTGAAGTCCCCGATGCTACATACCAAGTTTCGTGGAAATCGGCCCACTGGTTCTGGAGAAGATTTTTGAAGGGTTTTTTCCATATATGGGCGTGGCGGCCATCTTGGTCATGTGACCTGAATTTCGCGATCAAACTTGAAATGCCACTACCAAAGGAGGCTCCACATAAAATTTCAACTAGATCGGCCAAGCGGTTTCAGAGAAGAAGATCTTTGAAATTGTGGACGACGGATGGACGGACGCCGGATCATGGCCATCCTATAAGCTCACCTTGTGAGCCTTCGGCTCAGGTGAGCTAAAAAGGATTACATGTACATATTCATAAAGTATGGTTTGGTTTCTCTCCATAACAATATTAGAAGCCTCTGTGGCTCGGTGGATAAGTCACTTGCCTTGTAAAGCGGGGATCACAGGTTCAACCCCAAGCTACTCCAGTCTGTTGGCTGAGACTTTAATTGGAGGTTTTGTCTCCGTATGACTTACCTGTCGGTGTGACATTAAACCCAAAATCAAGCAACCATAATAATAAATGAAACATCACATAAGAAAACCAACCACATGCATAGGCAAAACAAAGGCACAGATCAGTTTGTTTTCGCCACACCGATAGTACAATCTCTCTTCTTTTTATGCCCTCAACTTCGATATATTGGTTTGGGTCTGTCCATGCAGTCAGTCTGTCTGTCTGTGATGCGTGAGTAACACTTAGCACTCGGTCAGGAACCGTTAGAGCTAGGATCTTGAAATTTGGTATGTAGTTTGTATATGAAAATTAAGTGGACCCGTATTTTTTCTTTGAGGTAAATTCAAGGGGCTAGGGGCCCATTCTGTGAGAGTTATTTCCCTTTTTAATTCTTGATAAAGTGAATAGATAGTGGATACCTTGTGTGCGCAACTCCTCCTACAGTTTTATTCCGATTCTCTTGAAACTTTACAGAAGTTGTGACCATGCTTTGAAGATAAGCATGTGGTTTGGATATAATTCTCAGATTAATTTTTGTCACTTTTTTCGCAATTTGAACTTAATAGCCATTTTTCGGGCATTTTGACAATGAAAGTGAATGGGCAGTGGGTACATTGTGTGCGCAACTCCTCCTACAGTTGCATGCCAATTCATTTAAAACTTTACATGTGTTATGGGCATGGTCTGAAAATATGCATGTGGTTTGGATATAATCCTTGAATTATTTTTTGTCATTTTTTTCGCAATTTGAACATAGTCATTTTTTCGGGCATTTTAGTGAATGGATAGAGGGTACCTTGTGTGCGTAACTCCACCTACAATTTAATACCGATACTTTTGAAACTTTGCAGACATTGTGACCATGCTTTGAAGATATGCATGTGGTTTGGATATACTTCTCAGATTAATTTTTAGCTCACCTGAGCCAAAGGCTCACAGGTGAGCTTATAGTATACCCATGCTCCGGCTTCCGTCCATCGTCATCGTCCGTCGGCGTTCACAAAATTCAAAGATCTTCTTCTCTGAAACCGCTTGGCCGATCAAGTTGAAATTTTATGTGGAGCCTCCATGGGTAGGAGGAATGAAAGTTTGTTCACAGGAACTTGATCACATGAACAAGATGGCCGCCGCGCCCATATATGGTAAAAACCCTTCAAAAATCTTCTTCTCCAGAACCTGTGGGCCGATTTAAACGAAACTTGGTATGTAGCATCTGGGACTCCACCCCATCATAATTTGCTAAAATGATGACCCTGGGTTGACCATGACCTATTTTACGGCAAGGTCAATTTTGGAAACAGGCTTTTACATGGGAAAAAGTGAAAACTATGGATTTTTTGAAAACTATTGCAGCCTGAGGCCTGAAAAGTGGTAGATGAAAACAACTAATGGAGTAGATGAAGGTATGTGATTAATTTAGGTCAAGGTCATCTCTTGACCTTGACCAGTCTGTCATCCATACACACTTTTCAAAGATCTTCTTCTCTGAAACTGCATGGCCAATCAAACTGAAATTTTATGTGGAGCATCCATGGGTAGAGATAATGAAAGTTTGATCGCGAAATCCAGGTCACATGACCAAGATGGCCGCCACGCCCATATATGGTAAAAACCACTCAAAAATCTTCTCCAGAACCGGCAGGCCAATTTTCATGAAACTTCGTATGTATTATTTGGGACTCCAGCCCATCATAGTTTGATCAAATGATGACCCTAGGATGACCTTGACATATTTTATGGCAAGGTCAATTTTGGAAACATAGGCTTTTACATGGGAAAAAGTGAAAACTGGATTTTTGAAAAACTATTGCAGCCTGAGGCCTGAAAAATGGTAGATGCAAACAACTAATGGAGTAGATGAAGGGATGTGATTAATTTAGGTCAAGGTCATCTCTTGACCTTGGCCAGTCTGTCATCCATACACACTTTTCAAAGATCTTCTCCTCTGAAACCGCTTGGCCAATCAAAGTGAAATTTTATGTGGAGCATCCATGGGTAGGGGTGAAGAAAGTTTGATCGCGAAATCCAGGTCACATGACCAATATGGCCGCCACACCCATATATGGTAAAAAACACTAAAAAAGCTTCTTCTCCAGAACCGGCTGGCCGATTTACGCGAAACTTGGTATATATCGAAATGATGACCCTAGGATGACCTTGACCTATTTTACGGCAAAGTCAATTTTGTAAACATAGGCTTTAACATGGGAAAAGGCGAAAACAATAGATATTTTGGAAACTGTTGCAGCCTGAGACCTGAAAGTTGCTAGATGCAGACAACTAATAGAGTCAATGAAGGTAAGTAATTAATGATGGCCAAGGTCATTTCATGACCTTGACCCCAGGTCATTTAAATATCAAAATTAAAATTATGGTTTTCTCAGAAATCACTGGGTTTGGAAACTATTGCAGCCTGAGACCTGAAACTTTGCAGATGCAGACAACTTATGAAGTCAATAAAGGTGTTTGAGTATTCAAGGTCAAGGTCATTTGATAATGATCAATACTCCAAGGTAAGGCTTCAGGTGAGCGTTCTCAGGACCAATGGTCCTCTGGTTGTCACTTTTTTACAATTTGAACTTAGTCATTTTTTGGACATTTTTACATCTTGAAAGTGACTTACCAGTTGGGGGCATAGTGTTTCATAAACACATTTTCTAGTTAAATAAAAAATTTCAAGCTTCAAGCCTGCTTCTGTGACTGTACATCCTGGTTTGTTTCAGACCTGGTCAGAACCCCAAATTGTTTTCTCATGCACAGGCTCATATTGTATTACATAATAAAACAAAAAAATTATAAAATTGGTGTAAGTTAAGGCATCTTAAATGCCCAATGATCCAAAGCTTCTTGGTAGAAAAGTGTTGGCTAAAGTGCTGACCTAAAGTACATGTACATTCTTAGTCTACTTACTTTATTTCATAATTTTACTTTTTGACATTGAGGACAAATTTCTGGAAAGCCACTTGACATTAAATCCAAGCTCATCAGAATGTAACAGCATGCCATCTTTTCAGGTCAAAACCAAGACAGAGTTAGAAAGTGTGGTGGCCTGGACATGTTTGTGAAGCTACTGAAGAAGCTGGTTTCCAAAATGGATACTGATGTGGAATCAAAGACAACAGCTGTGCAGCTCCTCAATACCCTGGACTCCTGCATAGCTGATAATGGTATGTATAAAATTGAATGATTTCATATGAGTTTATTGTGAAGGCCTAGTTAAGAGTCCCAAATGGAAGGTCCTGAGTTTACACCTAACTGTCTGGGTTTGAAACGATTGTACCCTTTGAGCCAGACACATTAACTCGCCTCAGGACTGGTTAACAGTAACTTAACACCTCCATCCAAACAGGATTGAAACATTCTTGACAGGGGTGTTAAATCTCAAAACAAAGTTCATATGAACACATGTTTTTGCAAAATCAGCTTGTAGTACGGTGTTGTATACTGTTGATCTGACCAGCACCTCTTTTGGATATTCTGCTTATACGGTAGTTCTTTCTCGCACCTCTTTTGTATATATTCTGCTTATACGGTAGTTCTTTCTCGTAAAAATTAAGAATTGGGTTTTCCTCTTTGACTTATTTAAAAATGGCAGAATATTGGGTTTAGTTGCTGAGCTCAGATAGAAAAGCTGTGAGATTTGGTGCTTGATGCTCATAGCGATCTTTGATGTTCTAAATAATGTGTTAAACTAAAAAAACCTGTTTGAATTAAAACGTTATGAAATTCAACGTGTTCATTTCATAGAGCTGCATTAAGCCAAACACTAGGATCCCTTGTTAAAATATCCATGTTTTATTACATCATTGCATCATTAGTAAATAAGTATGCTTGTATGTTCATTTAATAGAAGAAAATGCTAGACTGATAGGAAAACTTGGTGCTATATCCTTGATAATAAAGATGTTATCGGAGAGAAGCCTTGAGGACCAGGACAAGACACAGATAGTTCTTACGCTGGCTAACTCGACTGACATGTATGGTAAGAACTTTGTGAGCCGCTACGCGAGATAGTTCTTAACGCTGGCTAACTCGACTGACATGTATGGTAAGAACTTTATGAGCTGTGATGGGAGAACACCAGTCTTCAGGGTTTCCAACCAGGCTTCGAGGTTATAAAACTTCTTCCTTGCTCAACTCAGCTGAGATTAAAGTTTATCCTGCTCATAAATGTTAAAATGGCATTTTAACATGTATGAGCAGGATAAATTTCTAGCTTTTGAGTTATGAACCTGAATTTTCCACCAATTTGGACTATTTCAACTTTCATGAGCAAGTCAGCTGAGCTTGAAAAAAATTTTGTAACCTCAAGGCAAGGTCTGACACAAACTAATGTGTGCAGTCACAGAAAATAGCTAGAAGGTTGAAATTTCTGATTTAAGAAGAAGAGCAATTGTACTATCTGTGTAGCAAAACAAAGGCACTGATCAGCTGTGCAGTTAGTGCAAAGCAGGTCAGCGCCTTTGTTTTTGCATAGGCATAGGGTGTTCTTGGGCAAGTTATTGACTTTCTATGATACAAAATAATTTTCTGGAAGTGGTGGCTCCATCCTGGCATGACTGATAAATTATTAACTAACATGTTAAACCACTAAACGTTTTATTAAAACATTGCATTAAAAATATAACACAATCTCTGATGTTTTTTTGAGTTTAATGTACAAATTTGAATTATTTTTTTTCTCTTACAGAAGGAAATAAGAAGTACATCAAGGACTGTGGTGGCATTACCAGCCTGATACAACAGTTGACACTTACAGAGAGTGAAGAATTAACAAAGACAGTCAAATACCTCCTACAACTCTGTGTGTCTTCGGGTAAGTATTGTACATAGCTTTTGATCAATTTATGATGTCAGTAAGCTTTGACAGGTTGATTTTGGCCTTTACCTAGAAAACTGGGCATTCTGTAGTGCCAATCAGACTGAGATACAAATGTTTTTAGTTAGCACAAGTGGTTGAGCATCCACTTCATGGGGTCTAAAAAATCTCATAATAAGGTCAGTATTTATTAGTGGGGCATATACACTAGCATCAATGCTAAACATGTTGTTTTCCTAAAAATGAGCCGCATCATGAGAAAACCAGATTTTTGCTAATGCGAATACAAAGGTTTAGATTAGCTGTGTAGATCTGATCAGGCTTTTGTTTTCTTTAAATGGATAGTACAATTCCTCCTCTACTTATCTCCAAAATTTCAAGCTTCTAGCCTTATTCAGAAACCCCGAAGACCGGTTTTCTCGCGTCACCGCCCAAATAAGGAGGTTATTACTATAGAAATTGTGGCAGACATTGATTTTTGGGGTGTTTTTTTTTTTGTACCACAGATGCTGAAAATGTAGTGACTTTGGATGAAAACAATAACCTAGCTACTAGTGAACCATTGGTTGCTAATATGGAAAGAATGAAAAGGTAAGTCAGTGTATGTTGGGGAAACATTTGAGCCATCTCGTGAGAAAACCAACAATGTGTTTTCTGAACAAGGTTGAGACAAACCAAGATGTACAAGCACTGAAGATGGCTAGAGGCTGGAAATTTTGGACTTAGAAAGAAGAGGAATTGTACTATCCGTGTAGCGAAGACAAAGGCACTGATCAGCTTCGCAGTTACTGCAAAGGTAACTGGGAAGCTGATCTGCGCCTTTGTTTTCGCATATGCCAAATGTTGGTTTTCTCACGACGCGTCTCATTTGGAAACTTTACTCTAAAAAGTTTATATACCTAAAAGTAAGCTTTGTGGCTCAGCAGAATGCTTTTTTTTTGGCACTTGGAAATCCAAATGTCCAAGCATCTGCTCACTGCGTGCTTATATAAACCTCCCCTACAAGTTGAATTTGAATGGTTCATAAAAAAAAAAAAAAAAAAAATTGTTTACATAATAGTTTCTTGTTAATATATTTAATTTTTTGTTCTACAGACAGAATGATCTACAAATGTTGGAGAGAATAAATGAACTGGACAATAAACTGAAATCTATGCAAAATGAAGTCCACCTAAGACAAGAATCAAACACACAGCTTGAGCTGGGATCCAGGAGCTTCTCATTTAACAGTCCTGGAAACCAGCTTCAGAAGTCGAGGTCGGAGAAGAGTTTGTCCTTGTCAAGGATGGAAATGTGCAGTGAAATGCAAGCACCTATGACACCTAGAGAGACGTCACTACTGTCCCAGCTGGAAAAGGTACGATACGAGTTGCTGCGAGTAAATAAAGAGGGACTGTGAAAATTAGAAGGCATGATCAGCCTTCATCCTATTCAGGGTCAGTATTAATATTCACTTCTGACACATTCTGTTATTACGCCATTCACATTGTAACCCAGAATTGGTTGCTTTAGTTCTGTCCAGTCATTGATCTAAGACTAATATATCAGAGGCCCAGTCTCAGTATTACCTAAGCTGTATTTATGGGACATTAAACCCCAACTGAGCTACATTTTTTTTTTTTCTTTTTTTTTTTTTTTTTGTAAATATGGATTTGAAATATTTATACAGCTGTAAGGCCAGTCTTTCTCTGTAATATATCTTTACTTTGACCTGCCTTTACCCTGCTCAGTCCCAACAGGGATGAAAAAATGTTAACTGGGATGTTAAACCTTTACAAAACCATATCATTATGCTGCTTCTTTACAGGAGAGAAAAGAGAAAGAGAGGCTAGAGATTCTCAATCAGATGCTACAAGAAAACATGCATGTTTGCCTTACACATGTAGCCGCTAAAGAAAACTGCAGTAAACAAGAGTCTTGTTACAGTAAATCAGGGGCTCAAATAAGATCCGGTGCTCAAATAGGATCAAGCAATGAAGTTGACCTTGGGTCATTAGCTAACACAGGATCTAGTGTTCAAATAGGATCCGGTGTTCAGTTAGGTTCCAGTGTTCAACGAAGATTGGGTACACAAACAAGATCCAGTACTCAATTAGGATCTAGAGGAGTTCAGATAGAATCAGTAGATCCAACAGGATCTGGTGTTCAGACAAGCTTTGATGCTCAAAAAGGATCTGGTCTTCAGATAAAATCAGTAGCTCACGAAGAAAACAGTGGTCACATAGAAACTGAAGGTTTTGCAAGTTTTAGACCTCGGAATAAATTGGCAACTCCAAGTGGTGATGCTTGCGCTAATGGAATTCAAAACAGACAGACAGAAAGAACAGTCTCAAAACATAGATTAAATGTACCAATAGATTTTTCAGTGAAGAGAAACATTTTCAGTACAGACAAAGCTATATTAGAAACAGAAAAATTATACAGCAATGGCTCTGTTGGGTATGTGACACATGAAGGTGCTTCCTCAAATGTACAAACCCAAAAAAGTGGAAATCCTGATTTTCATAACATGAACTTGTATGATCAAAATAATAATGTGTATTCAACGAAATCTGGATTGATTCAGTCACATGCACTTAGCAGTGAATTTTCTGCAGCTTCATTGCAAACTTGTCAAAGTTATCAGACTAGTTTAAATGTACAAAGTCAGCCAGCTCTTGGAGTTTCATGCACTCCAGGTTCCAGAAGCGTTGCAGCTAACCTGCACCCAGGCAATGTTGTGTCCAATATTCATGATAAAGCAAAGCAATATATATTTAAAAAAGTTGATCCTGTTCAATATTCCAAAAACCCCACTTCAAGCACAAGTAATTTTGACAGAGTGTTACAGATAGAAAATACCCAGCCATATGTTGGGGTTGAACGATTTTCTGCAACACCATGTAGCCAAAACCCAACGGTATCTCTAAATAAGCAGAATCTTGGAAATGCTTCGGAAATAGCTAATAATACTAATGTATCTACTGAAAAGACTCCAGATATAAGTAAGAATTCTGACAAGAATGCTAACTCAGCATGTGTGGAATCTGGGACCAACAAAACCAAGGCAAAAAGAGTTCTTCTAGAGTATACTAAAGCTGCTTCAAAAAGTACTGGTACACTAACAACTCCTTCCTTGAGTAATATAGCAGCAAAAGATGATGAGGAACAAAAGAATGATGAATATTCAAATGTACCAAAATTACAACGAAATGAGAGAGGTGCCAGCAAAGTAAAAGAAACTTTGAGTAAAACAACAGAAACCCAGACAGCAACAGAAAATGAGACAACACAGAGACTTCTGTCTGATACTTCTGTGAAAAGTAGGTCTGAAGTTCCTAAAAACAATTCTTGTGATAAAGATAATGACATGAATAAACCTACAGCTAATACTCCTACAAAAACTGATAAAAAGCAGCACGATAGTGCAAATATAGGAAATGGTAAATCTATTAAAGGTCATGACCTATGTGTATCAAGTCGTGCAGAGTCTTCTAAATTGTACAGCCCACTTAAAGATAATCCTCAAGCTACGGCGGTGTCTAAAGACATTTCTGAACCATTTGTGAAGCCGAGAGCCCCTCCCCCTAGGAGAAAAGTAAGAGTAACTCCACAGCTCGGCTCAGGAAAACTACCAACATTCCACAGAAAACAGAAGGAAGCAACCACTACAGAACAGGACATTGACAATAGTGATGTTGAATCTGAGTTTGATTTCAAACTCCTCAAAACAGCTAAAGAAAAAAGAATTAAACACTTCTTTGACACTTCTAAAGACAATAATAGTTGCACAGCTGAAAATGTTACAGAAAGAAAATCTAATAACTTTGCAAGGGAATCTTCCTCGAAAAACTTAAATACATTGAATGTGTCATCCCTGAGCTTGAAATCCAGGTGTTCAGATTGGTCAGCAGTTGCAGTTACCCCAACAAAGAGACAGACGGTTCTACCCAGACCAGCTTTCAGTGATTGTGGTTCTAGGAGACCGGTGTTCGATTCCCCTATCAGTGTTAAGTCAGTTGGGAGGACACTTAAACGGATGCTAGATGATAGCGGGATATGCTCATCTGGGAATGGGTTGAACGTCAGTCCTGGAGCATCATCCTTATCAGGTAGGGCTATTAAACTTAAACATCACAAATTGGGTCTTTGTCTTAACTCATTTAAGGCTTTTTTTAAGCCTGGCATCCTTTTCATGGGACATAGGCAAACAGAATAGCCCCAGATGTGACGCTGCAGAACGCGGCGTCCCATCTGGGGCTATTCTGTTTGCTTAGCGAAAATTCGTCAAAAAAAAAGAATAAAAAATAAAAACCACTCCTAACGCTTCTAAAATGAAAGTAGACTCACCCAAATGATATTTATGGGAAAATCCATACGTCAAATATGGTTAAATATAGACGTCACGTTTGAAACAGATACTGGTCAGTGTTTTCTTTGTTGGCATGAAGAATGATAAAAAATGCCCTAATATGGCTGCTCATTTATTGTGCAACCACGACTGACCAGACTCGGCAGATGCTCAATGCTTATCTTTGCATGGCCTAAAGCTCATATTATGGGTTTGTTAGGTATGGAATGAACTTGCTCTATTGCCTTTTCATGTACTTATGAAGCAGAGTATACCTGACAGATAGTTCTGGATGCAATTTCTATTTTAAAATAGACAATTTTACTGCTATCTAAGTTTACAAGGGCCGGATGGCCTAGTGGTAAATTCGTCAGACTCCACACAGAGAGGTTGGGTTTGAATGCCACTTTCTGATACATGTACCTGAGAAAGACACATTAGCAAGATACATCAAGGTTAATGCCTAGAAAGTGGTGCACTTGGCATGTAGTATATGGGACAAGAGTACAACAATGTGTTTTTTAGCTCGACAGCACGAAGTGCATAGAGCTATTGCAGTCACCCCGGTCGTCCACGTTCCCGTGCGCGTGCGCGTTCCCGTGCGCGTGCTCGTCACACTTGCGTTAAAGTTTTCTAGAAGTCCATATCTTGACAACCACTCATCAGAACGCATTCATGCTTGGACCATAGATACCCTGTAGGGTTAGCTTTCATTCCATGGCATCGGGCCCCTGGGTCCAGGCCAGGGGGTGGGGCTGGAGGTTAAAATCTAGAACACCTTCAAAAATGGCAATTCTTGTGTTAAAGTTTTCTAGAAGTCCATATCTTGACAACCACTCATCAGAAAGCATTGATACTTGGGCCATTGACACCCTGTAGGGTCGGCTTTCATTCCATGGCATCAGATTCCTGGGTCCATGCCAGGGGGTGGGGCTAGAGGTTAAAATCTAGAACACCATTAATAATAATGGCTTTTCTGTGATATAGTATTCTAGAAGTCTATATCTTGAAAACTTTTTATCAGAGGGCTTTCATACTCGGACCATAGGTACCCTGTAGGGTTGAGTTTCATTCCATGGCATCGGGCCCCTGGGTCCATGCCTGGGGGGTGGGGCTGGAGGTTAAAAACTAGAACACTAAAAATAGATGTACTGCTGTGTAACTTTTACAAGGAGGCGTATCTTGACAACAGCTTATCATAAAGCATTCATACTTCATACACTTTAGGTTCCCTGACATCGGACCTCTGGGTCGGAGAAAGGGGGGCGGGGCTAGAGGTCAAAATCTAGAACTCCCTGAATTTTTTCTTTTTATTTCTTAATAGAAACAACTTAGGAGGATGGTTGGTCATTCATCTTTTGACTTTGTGACACTGACTTGTGTGTCATGACGGTAAGGGTCGGTTGACCTACTTTCCATGGTTCAGTGATTTTGCCTTATATCTTGACACTCAATTAGTATATTTTCTTACTTCTTTCAGATTATGAGTCAGTACGACCAGGCCTTTGACCCCAATATACTTATAGGTCACTGTGACCTAATTTCACGGTTCAGTGATTTTGCCTTATATCTTGACACTCAATCAGTATATTTTCATACTTTTTTCAGATTATGAGTATGACCAGACCTTTGACCCCAATATACTTATAGGTCACTGTGACCTAATTTCAGGGTTCAGTGATTTTGCCTTGTATCTCGATACTCAAATGGTTTATGAACAAACTTCTTTCAAAGTATGTTTGCGTATGACAAGACCTTTGACCCTGAAGTAGTCCTAGGTCACTGTGACCTAATTTCACGGTTCAGTCATTTTGCCTTATATCTTGACACTTGATTAGTATATTTTTATACTTTTTTTCAGATTATGAGTGAGTATGACCAGACCTTTGACCCCAATATACTTACAGGTCACTGTGACCTAATTTTACGGTTCAGTGATTTTTGCCTTATATCTCGGTACTCAAATGGTTTATGAACAAACTTCTTTTAAAGTATGTTTGCGTATGACAAGACCTTTGACCCTGAAGTAGTCCTAGGTCACTGTGACCTAATTTCACGGTTCAGTGATTTTGCCTAATATCTTGAAACTCAATTAGTATATTTTCATACTTTTTTCAGATTATGAGTGAGTATGACCAGACCTTTGACCCCAATATACTTATAGGTCACTGTGATCTAATTTCACGGTTCAGTGACTTTGCCTTATATCTCGGCACTCAAGTGGTTTATGAACAAACTTCTTTCACACTATGTTTGCGTATGACAAGACCTTTGACCCTAAAGTAGTCCTAGGTCAATATGACCTAATTTCATGGTTCAGTGATTTTCCTTTATATCTCGGCACTCAATTGGTATATGAACATACTTCTTTCACGATATGTATGAGTATGACAAGACCTTTGACCGTAAAGTATTCCTGGGTCACTGTGACCTAATTTCATGGTTCAGTGATTTTGCCTTATATCTCGACACTCAGTTGGTATTTTTTCATACTTCTTTCTGATTATGAATGAGTATGACCACACCTTTAACCCAAACATACTTATAGGTCACTATAACCTAATTTCATGGTTCAGTGGTTTTGCTTTATATCTCAACACTGAATGGGTATATGATCATTTTTCTATCACATTATGAGTAAGTATCACTAGACCTTTGACCCTGCAATACTTATATGTCAGTATGACCTTTTTTCACTGTTCAGTGATTTTGCCTTGTGTCTTGGCACTCAGTTGGTATATGAACACACTTCTTTCACAATATGAGTGATACCAGTTATAGTTAACTTTCATGGTTCTGTGATTTGCCTTATTGCATCAAGGCAAAAAGATGTATGAGCATAATGCTTTGGTTTACTGGTCGGGTTTGGCCTTATGTTTGACAAAGGTCAGAAGCAGTCGAGCACGCTGTCCTGCGACAGCTCTTATTAAATCATGACCCTGTGATGAGACCTTAACTGATATTACGGAACATAGGTCGCCTATGCATTTGTGTTGGGAAAACTGTTAAAATTTGCATTTGAATGGGGAAAACTGTTAAAATGTCATTTGAAGAGAAACTAAATTGATCAAGCAGACTTCTTTAATACATTATCTAACCAGTTTTAACAAGTTTTTGTCATACTGGGACACACTTCTCGGGCTGTTTGGACTGAAATTCTTTATGGATGTTTTCACCAACTTTTGTCAAAATGTAGCTTCATTTCAGGGAGTTCAGACAGTGCCAGTGATTTAAGCTCCATCTTGAACAGCAACCCAATTGAGGAGTCTGATGGCCATACTCAGTCACAGACAAAAAGAAACAAAAAGAAGACCATTACTGTTTACAAGAAGCAAGAACATTGTCCAGGTACATGGGGCTTGGTTTTCCACAAAATTAAAATATTTCAAAATTAATATTTCTTGTCAATTGGATGTACTTGGAAGACACATTTGCAATGTAATGTGCAGTAACTCTGATAATGTGTGGCTGTACACAATGCTTTCTGAAGAATCGGATCGAAAATGTAAGTGAAACATTTAAGCATAACAGCTAACTTTACAGAGAAAAACCAAGGTAACAATATATGAGCCGCGTCATGAGAAAACCGGATTTTTCCGTAGTCGAATATAAAGGCGCAGATCAGCTTCGCAGTAATTGCGAAGCTGATCAACGCCTTTCTTTTCGCTACACGGATAGTACAATTTCTCTACTTTCTAAATCCAAAATTTCCAGCTTATAGCCATCTTCTGTAGCTGCACAGGCTGGTTTGTATCAGACCTGGTCGGAAACCCTGAAGACCGGTTTTCTCACATCGCGGCTCATATCTAACCTTATTTGCTAAACTTAACAGGTTGTCAGGCCCCAGCCACTATAAATGGACAGATCCTGAACAGCAGGACCTACAGTATTGCTCTAGAAACTGACCCCAACACTTGCTTATTTCACCGCAAACTTCGTCAGTACGAGAGACTCCATATACACCATGTGAAAAAAGCGCAGAAAAGCACTGCTGGACGACTGTTGGATTCTCTTCAGGCTAAGATCCGAAGACGAGAAAAGAGAAAGAAGACAAAGACTTCAGTTTATGAATTTGAGTCAGACATAACTGAACAGGTATGATGGAAAATAGACAAAAGGGTATAACTTTGATGTAGTAATTGTGATTTTTGGCTAATATTTTGTGCTTAACAAACAAGCCTTGTTTAAAGAAATTCTGAACATGGGGTTTCTTACCAGTTAGGTCAGAAGCAAATCTAGCAAGATACACAAGATTTCGAGTGTATAAATTGGACTTTTTTGGATCCAGGCAAACAAAGACTGAAATGACATTTACATAGCTAATTTTCTCTTAATGCAGATCTTCGGTACAGTGTGATTTATCCTGCTTTTGTGTAACCTTAGTTACCTTATGAGTACCTCCTTAACTTGAAGGCAAGATGAAAGTCTCAATCTTTGACGGTAACAATTTGAGATGCATGTACAGTCCAACCTGTCTTAAGCAAGCCCTGTATTAAGCAAGCACCTGTCTTAAGCAAGCACTTTAACTTCCCCCCAATTGATTTGATTTGGTCCCGTTCGCCTACTTCCGTTTCGCCTATTCCCATTTCGCCTACTCCCTTTTTGCCTACTCTGGACTATCAATGAATTCCCATTTCGCCTACTCTGCACTTTTTGTCAGCAAGCGTTTTTTTTTTCTTATTTCTTTCTTTTTCTTTCTTTTTTTTTTTTTATTATTTATTTGTGTTCTACATGTTTGTATTGAATATGTACAGTGGTGTTATGGCTAAAAACCCACTTTTGCACAGTTCGCGCTGATCACTTGTGATTTTTCGCGGCGAAACCACCGCGAAATTTCACCGGCCAAGGGAAAATTTAAACGTTTAATCGGTTAATTTTTTCGCCGCGAAAATTCGATTTTCGCAGTGAAATTTCGCCGTGTTCCGCGGCGAAATTCGTTTTTTAACGTTTACAACAGGTAAGTTAAAAGTTCCTATTTCGCCGCAAAACACGGCGAAATACCTGTAAATGTTAACATAAAATTATTTATTTTTTTAATTTAATGACCACACTATGATTCATCTGTTCCATGTTTAGGTTGTTATTTACGTGCACATAATATGTACGATTATGCATGTATAGAAATGAAAAACGTGCATAACGCGACTTTTCCATTGGTATTATGTATGTGGTACGATAGCGAAATCACGGATAGACGAAAATATTTATAACGTAATGTGCCAGCTCGTTGAATCTAACTTTGTTGTTTGTTTGTTTGAATAGATGCTTTACGTTCCAATCAACAGCAATGGTCATATCGGGACGCTGTCTCCATTTTATGGGACGTCATGATATCTAACAAATGTTTGAAATATAGCGATAGCGGGATATGCTCACCTGGGAATGGGTTGAACGTCAGTCCTGGAGCATCATCCTTATCAGGTAGGGCTATTAAACTTGAACATCACAAATTGGGTCTTTGTCTTAACTCATTTAAGCCTGGCCTCCCTTTTGTGGGACATAGGCAAACAGAATAGCCCCAGATGTGACTCCGCAGAACGCGGCGTCCCATCTGGGGCTATTCTGTTTGCTTGGAGGAATTTCATCGAAAAATGAGATAAAAAAATAAAAAGCACACCTAACACCCCTAAAAATGAAAGTGGACTCATCCAATTGATAATGGTGGAAGAATCCATTCGTCAAATATGGGTTAATATAGACGTCACGTTAGAAACTGATACTGATCAAAGTTTTCTTTGTTAAAGAATGATGAAAAAATGCCCTAATATGGCTGCTCATTTATTGTGCAACCAAGACTGCCATACTCGGCAGATGCTCATGCTTATCTTTGCATTGCCAAAACTTATTGATGGCTTTGTGTCAGTTATGGACTGAATTTACTCTATTGCCTTTTCATGTACTTATGAATCAGAGTATGTCTGACAGGTAGCTGTGGACGCATTTTCAAATGTTTGAAATATAGCGATCCCTCTAAGCCAATCCTGCTTATACGAGGTATGGCAGAAAAGTTCGTAGACTCTTCAGCTATCGGAAAAAGTAACGCGTTGTTGAAGAAGCGTTTTGCATAATTTCAAGCAGCAATATCTTATGACTATATTTCAGAAATTTTGTGCAATTTGAAGTAACATTACGAAAATTTGCCCATGCAATATACAGATATTTTTTTAAGTTTTAAAAATCGAAAATTTTCAGCTGAATTTTTTTTATATTTTTCTTATTTTTGCTCAAAACATAGATTGTGGGTACACGTTAGAACCGCCTCGCCGAGGCGGTTCTAACGAGTACCCACAATCTATGTTTTGGAGCAAAAATAAGAAAAATAGGTATACCCCTGCAAACCCCAGTTTTGCTATATAAAAGTGGGGTTCAAGGGGTATTCATTTCATGGACATGTTTTCCTGATGATAACGCTTGGTATGGCCACTTTTCTGCTTGAGGGTAGGGCCGTGCGGGGCAGGTGTCAAAACGTGATAAAATGTGACGATTTCCACATTCTGTTTTTGCTTGTGAAAGGGCACGGAAGTGTGCTGTAACGTTAAAATATTTTGATCCTGAAAGAATGTTCAATCAACGACGTTTTCTGAATGTTTGGGCCTTCGCGGCAGTACAGTTTGATATCTGTGAATAAAATTTCAGATGCAGTCCGAAAAAATTGTTTGAAAAAATTGCGTAATTTTGACGTCAGAGAACAACCGATAACCATAAATTTGTGTGCTTTTGTTATGGAAATGGCCAACAAACACGATGTAAATGATATAAACAACAACATAAAAGCTATCAGCTTGTCTGGTACTAGTTTACAAGTGGCAGAGATGGTTTTTGGATGCTCGATAGATCATCTAAGATGATAAACGGCGGCGGAAGGGCACTCGTCTTACATTCTCAGCGAATGAAAATGGTTTCGTATGTTCAGTCGGTCATCAGAGAACCTGGGGACAGTTGGCACAGATCTGCATTTGACAGCTGGATACACATAATAAAATTGTACCAATATCAAAGGACCATATGTGGAATAACTCTGAAACATCGCTTAAACTTGTTACAAATATATAAAGCACTGACAGCAATAAACAAAGTAACGTCACTGAGACGTTGACCCTTGCCCCGCTCCCGGTTAGGGAGGTGCACATAAAAGGCTGTAGAAGATGTCATGTTGGCCAGATTTTCATAAAATTTCGTCTGTTTGCTCATGAAATATTTTTGCAAACCCAGATATATTCATTTTGACTGAATTTCTTTTCCTGTTGAAAATACTAATGGTGTCTACGAACTTTCCTGCCATACCTCGTATGTATGGATGGTTTTACTTGAAACCCTTTTTCTTTAGGCAGGCACAGACCTGAGCGGTAAACCAGTAATCAGATGATCAGTCAATAGCGTATAAGTTTTGCCTGGAGGCACAAGCAGCCTATATAATTCTTTAGGTCCCAATGGGCAGGGGCCATCAAACTTTGTGCCTTGTTTTGTAGCACAAACATTGTCTAAAGGGTAATGCTAAATAAACAGTTAGATTCCTTGCTTTCTTTTTTGTAAATTTTCCTCAATTGCTTCCCTTTATAGCGTTTAAGGTGTGAACTACGATAACTTAATTTGAGCTCAACCATGTAAAAACGACAATACAAAAAGAGGCATATTGACATTAGGGCTTGCTGGTTACCACTCTGATCACCCTCTATGAATGCCAGCACAAGACTAATTGCAATCATATCGATTTATGCATTATACTTGCCTTGTAAAAGTACAACTAGTGAAGATCAGTTTAACAGTCAACAGTCCCATGGTGACAACTATTTCAGGGTAATACATGTATACCTGTTTTGCTCAAGTACGAAACCCAACAAATACAGGAATCGAACACATGACATTTTGATTCCGGTCAGTTCCTTTAATCCACCACTAGGCTTCTGCGCTCAACTTTGTTCTTATTAATCTAATGCGGCATGCGCTCATATTGCCACGGTAAGTACACGGCCCTTACTGTATATATGTGTTCCAAATCAACTGAAAACTTTATAAACTGACGTCAGTCCTTTGTTTTAAACACAGTGTCCTCCCTTTTCTAGTGTATTTTGCCTTGTATACAAAGAGGTTTTGTCATTCGATATGCAAGTACGTGTTCCAAGCCATCCGTAAATGTGGATTTTAGAATGAACACAACACGCTGTTTAACTCAAAACGGTTGCAAAAATCGACAATTTCGACACAATTTTGTTTATGTACGTTGTTGTATTGCTCGTATTCAACCGAATATCGTATCAACCCGGTGAAGGTCGTATGCGACCAAATGTTGTTTCGACTAATTCAAAATTGATTTCAACGAAACGGCGTCCACTTGACGTAATCGAAAATCATTGATGCTTTTAGCAGAGTCATAAACCACAAGCGATTAAATGTCTAAAACAGAGGTGTAGCCGATTGCTTTATCATGTTGAATCCAAAGACTTGTATAAATATGTGGGTTGGGATCGCGGTGGCATAATTGTACTGAATCGAATTGAGAGGTCCTGAGTTCGATCCGCACTGGCGACACCGTGTTGTGTCCTTGAGCAAGGCACATTGACTACCCAATGTACTTCTTAATACCCAGGAAACGGTAGCCCCGTCCAGATATGACTAAAAAATTGGTGACTGGGACGTTCAGCCTCAATACAAACAAACAAATATGTGGAAATTATACCATGAAAATTGCTTACGCCGCTATGAGCTTTTTTCTGTTAATTAAGCTAGATAATAGGATCTAATATCATCAGGTAAGTCTGATTAATCTGAAAAAGAAGCATGAAAATAAACACAAAGCCGATAATCAGGGCCTCAGAAACTTCAAGGTAGTTAAGACACGAATAAATTACGATAATTATACAAAATTGAAAAGAAGACAAAATATTGTTACGACTTGAAAATTAATAGATGCATACAAATTAAAATGAAATTTAAACAATTTAACTGTTGTGACTGTCGGGACTAAAACGATAATTATACAAAATTGTGACGCAAACAAAATATTGATGCAACTTGAAGTGAAATAAAAACATCCAATCTAAAATTATATTTAAACAACAATTTTTTCGCCGCGAAACACCGCGAAACGCCGGTCAATTGAGTTTTATGCGTAATGACAGGTATACATTTTTCGCCATATTTCGCGGCGAAATTCCGCGCTGACTTTTATTTTACACACAATTTCGCCGCGAAATTTTACAATTAGCCATTTACAAATTAGCCGTTCAAACGGCTAATGTGGGTTTTTAGCCATAACACCACTGTATGTAAATATGTGAATATTGTACCTTTGTTTTAATTGTTAAAATAAACAAATTTAATTTAGATCACTAATTAATGCAATGTTAATATGTTTGCACAAGCCCATTAAATAATCATTTTCTTCACAAACAAAATTAGATAAGTAAATAGAATAAAAAATATTAAATGTTAAAATAAATTTGTTTAATTTAGATGACTAATTAATGAATTTGCAATGTTTATATATGTTTGCACAAACCCATTCAATTATCTTTTTTTTTTCTTAACAAATTGAAAAATAAGTAAATAATATAAAAAAGCAACAACAAAAAAAACCCAATGTATTTGCATGTATAAGCATTTAAATGCATATCATGATTTAAAACAACATTCTTATCCTGTTATTCATCTATATTAAATGAGTAGGCGAAACGGGAATTGTGAACATTTCTGGTGTAGGCGAAATGGGAGTAGGCGAAACGGGAGTAGGCAAAATGGGACAAATCATAGGCAAAACGGGAGTAGGCGAAATGGGAGTAGGCGAAACGGGAACATCCCATTGATTTTACATCTAAATGACCCTCTATTAAGCAAGCACCTGTCTTATGTGGCCAGAGGCCACTAGTTTCTGTCCCAATTTTGGCTCATTTCATCAGTTACATAAAAAAACTATTTTGACATGGATATTTAAACTCTGTCAGGTGCCAGAATTGTCTTCACACCTTCCAGATGACATACTTCATTGTTTATTGTCTCAGTAGATAATCCTAGACAACTTGTCTGGGCATTTTCATTTTTGGAGAACTTTAAGTGACAATTACCACTGACAGTGACAGTGCTATTATTTATTTCTAGCTTACATGGTTTGGTTTAAGGACGCCCACCCTAGTGTTAGAACATAACCTCTGTTAAGCAAGCACCTGTCTTAAGCAAGCGATTTTAGTGTTTTCCTTAGCCGCTTGCTTAAGACAGGTTGGACTGTACTTTCAAAAGCAAAACAAGCTTTGAAGTCATTATACCCCGCCACTTAAAAAAGTGCGGGGTATTATGTTATACCCTCCAAAAAAATTTGCGTTCGAGTGTCCGTCCGTCCGTCTGTCTGTCCGTCCGTCTGTCTGTCCGTCCGTCAGCGTTTCGTTTCCGGGCTCTATCTTGAGCAGTTAAAGACCGATTTTCTTCAAACTTTGTATAGGAGTTTATATCAGGAAGGAGTGGTTTGGGATTGAAGATGGGTAAATTTTGTCAAATAAGTACAGAGTTATGGCCCTTGATTTACGTTAAAATTTCGTTTCCGGGCTCTATCTTGAGTATTTAATGACCGATTTTCTTCAAACTTTGTATAGGAGTTCATACCATGAAGGAGTGGTCTGGGATTGAAGATGGGTAAATTTCGTCAAATAAGTAGAGTTATGGCCCTTGATTTACGTTAAAATTTTGTTTCCGGGCTCTATCTTGAGCATTTATTGACCGATTTTCTTCAAACTTTGTATAGGAGTTCATACACGGAAGGAGTGGTCTGGGATTGAAGATGGGTAAATTTCGTCAAATATGTACAGAGTTATGGCCCTTGATTTACGTTAAAAAAATTTTTCCTGGCTCTATCTTGAGCATTTATTGACCGATTTTCTTCAAACTTTGTATAGGAGTTCATACCAGGAAGGAGTGATTTGGGATTGAAGATGGTTAAATTTTGTCAAATAAGTACAGAGTTATGGCCCTTGATTTACGTTAAAATTTTGTTTCCGGACTCTGTCTTGAGCATTTATTGACCGATTTTCTTCAAACTTTGTATAGGAGTTCATATCAGGAAGGAGTGGTTTGGGATTGAAAATGAATAAATTACGTTAAATAAGTACAGAGTTATGGCCCATGATTTACATTAAAATTTTATTTCCTGCCTCTGTTTTGTGCATTTATCAACCAATTTTCTTCCAACTTTGTATAAAAGTTCAAATCAGGAAGTAGTGGTTTGGGATTGAAGATGGGTAAATTTTATCAAAGTATACAGAGTTCATTTATGACAAAATTTTGTTCTGCTCTTTATCTTGAGAATTTATTGACAAACATTTTTGCTAAATTAAATTTGCGTGGCGGGGTATCATGCATGCCTGCAGCGCTTTTATTTTCAGGCCAATTTCTCTCAATATGCCACTCTCCTTTAAAGTAATATTTTTCCATGCAGGTTTCCCCTCTAAGTCAGTCATCAGATGAAGATGAAACCCAGCCATACCCCAGTAAACACAAACGACGGCGACAACGCCTTGAATACACTGAAGACGAGGAGCACTATCTGTTAGAGGGGTTGAGGAAAATGGGCAAATGTTGGACCCAGATTCTGGCCACTTACCAGTTCCACCCTTCCAGAACAGCTGTAGACTTAAAGGACAAGTATAAATCTATGGCTGTAAGTACATGGACTCTACCAGATAAAACAAAGCCAGTCATTCTAAGACTTAGTTTGCTTTAGAATATAAGAAAATGATCTGTGCCATGAGAAAGCCAGTTTTTTAGGTTACCTCCTGTTTTAGATACATGTTATAAGATTGTACTACATGTGTAGCAATCTTCAAGTTTCTTATGACATTGTTTACTTGATTTGTGGCTTTACATCCCGGTCAACAGCTGTGTTAATTTCGGCATGTTGCCTCCATTTTAAGGGGCTTCAACCAAACATAAGGATGTCATGACATACAAAATGTGCTAAAATGCAAAATGCACCTATGTATGAATGGTTTTACTATACCACAATTACTTATCAGCCTTTAACCTTCTATAAAAGTAAAAATAGTGAGGAACATATTCCATAAACCTGTGAATCCCTGTTTTCATTATTAATATCTGAGCTGCCGCTTGAGAACAACAATCTGCATATGCGAAAAGAAAGATGCAGATCAGCTTCGCAGTTACTGCAAAGCTGATCAGCGCCTTTGTTTTCGCTACATGGATAGTACAATTCCTCTTCTTTCTAAATCTAAAATTTCCAGCCTCTAGCCATCTTCTGTGCTTGTACAGCTTGGTTTGTGTCAGATCTGATCGGAAACCCAAATTGTTGGTTTTACTCATGCGAAGGCTCATGTGATTGATGTTTCCAGAAATCAGCAGAAACCAAAAGCATTAGAAGCACATTTTCAGGAAGGAGCAGAATATTAAAACCATTTTCCATGTGTGAGGAGAGGCGCCTCAGACGTGGGATCAAAAAGTTTGGCTATAGCTGGAAGACTATACTAGAACACTTCACATTTTCTAGAGATCGTACTGCTGAGGACTTGAGAAATAGATGGCGCTCTATGCATAGAAGAGGAAAGCCTCATGCAGATATAAATGTGTGAATAAGATAACATTTAATCCTATGTAAAAGAATAACAAATTACATCTGAATCAGAATCCAATCAAATTATAAAATCTTGTTTTAATGAAAACATTTGCATTTGCTTATATTTGTGCTATATTTATAAGGTAAGAATCGCTTTTTGCAGAATGTGATCAAACCCTCATCAGATCTGCCTGACAACAAGAGAGACTTTTTACTTATTCTGTGATATAATGAGCAACATCTAAGGAAAATCAACAATTTTTTGTGTTTCATCCAAGCAAGTTAGTTTGTTTTTTAGTTTAACATCCCAGTCAACAATTTTTCAATAAGTCAGGACAAAGCCAATGTGCTAGTTAGTGCGATGGAGAGTTAATGTCTGGTTTGAACCTCCAACCTCTCTATCCACAGTTTGGCACACTAACTAGGCCACTGTGTTCCCCTCACTGGAGCACAGACTGGTCAGCCAAGGACCCGAGGTTATAAAACTTTTTTCATGCTCAATGCAGCCGAGTCTGAAAATGCAAATATTGTTGGTATTTAAACATTTATTAGTAGGATAAATTAATGGCGTGGTCTGCACATCTATTTTCCATTAAACTTGGCTATTTCAATATTTATGAGGAATTGTTATTTCATGCTCAGCTGAGTTGAGCATGAAAAAAGTTTTATAACCTCAGGGCCAGCTATAATTGATTAGCCAAAAAGACACTTTTTTCCTGTAGATGAATTGTCAAAATCAGCCGGGGCAAATACATAGCCTGATAAGATTCTTCATTTGATGCAAATGCCTGGCAGCCACATTGTTAGTTTTCCTTTTGTGCTGCTCAAATGTTAAGCTCTTTTCATTTGTATTCCTTACTGTTTGTCAACCATATTGATCATTTACAACTTTGTTATATCAATTTATCTACTGTTAAATCAGTTTATCGATATTTTTTCCAATGTGACTTGATTTATGTTATGCTGTTAATATATGAGCCTGTGCATGAGAAAACCAACAATCTGCATAGGCGAAAACAAGGGCGCAGATCAGCTTCGCGGTAACCGCGAAGCTGATCAGCGCCTTTGTTTTCGCTACTCGGATAGTACAATTCCTCTTCTACTTAAATCCTAAATTTCAAGCTTCTAGCTCTTTTCTGTGCTTGTACAGGTCGGTTTGTGTCGGACCTGTTCGGAAACCACATTGTTGGTTTTTCCACGAGGCGGCTCATATATCATATGACTATAAAAAGTAAAAATTTTGTAAAAACAGTGCGATTGTATCCACACAAAAAAATAGTCAAAGCATCAAAGCAATATTTGAGCCACCTCGTGGGAAAACCAACAATGTGGTTTCCGAACAGGTCCGACACAAACCGGCCTGTACAAGCACAGGAAAGAGCTAGAATCTTGAAATTTCGGATTTAAGTAGAAGACGAATTGTACTATCCGAGTAGCGAAAACAAAGGCGCTGATCAGCTTCGCGGTTACCGCGAAGCTGATCTGCGCCTTTGTTTTCGCCTATGCAGATTGTTGGTTTTCCCATGAGGCGGCTCATTTGATGCAGATTCTTTGACAAAAATTATCCAATTTTTCATCATTGTTATTATACATCATTGATTTTATACATTTACTTTCAATGTGATTGATGTTATGCTGTTAATTTATATCATATGAATCTAAAGGCACATATTTTGTATTTTAAAAAATTATTGCTTTTCTATCCACAAAAAAAAATTAGTCAAAGCATCATTTCACAAAATTATTCATTTTCTTTATTTCATCAAGTTTGTACCATAGCATTTTTTGCATAGTTGTTTATTGAGTTATTCTTTTGAATACATAAAATTCGAATAACAATTTTCTTTTCATTTTCTCCCTCTTATTCAAATATTGTCCAACAAAGATCCTCAGTATTCAGATACATAGAACATACCGGCCTGTCCTAGAATATTGCAGATTGTTGAAATATTTAAGACTGGGTATCAGTCAAGAATTGTATGAACTATGACATTTTTTTATATTCTAGAAATTCATTAGCACATTAGTCCGCTACAATTATTTTATGAGCAAATATTGACTAAAAAGCTTTTGAAGAATTGAATACCTGCTCCCATATGATGAGCCGCGACGTGAGAAAACCGGTCTTCAGGGTTTCCGACCAGATCTGACACAAACTGACCTGTACAGTCACGGAAGAAAGCTAAAATCTTGAAATTTTGTGTATAAGTAGAATAGGAATTGTACTATCCATGTAGCGAAAACAAAGGCGCTGATCAGGTTGGCAGTAACTGCGAAGCGGATCTGCGCCTTTGTTTTCACATAGGCAAAAATCTGGTTTTCTCATGACGCTGCTCATATACTCTTAATTGTAAAACTGTGACAGTACAATGATTAGACTGTTGTTTCCTTGCAGAATTTGTTTTCAGTGGTTTATAGAAAAATTACACTTTTCACCGAGGCAATCCTTCCCTCGATCTGCTTGAATATGTCATCTATTCTCTTGTCTGTCTTTATTGTCTGGTTAAAGCAGGTTCCATCTTGAAGCCATTCTTTCCTACATTGTCGATAGTGTTTCAGTGTAGCTTGTTGTGGTAGGACTACAACCCTGAAAATAATGAGCCGCTGCATCAGAAAACCAACAATTTGCATATGGGAAAGCAGAGACGCAGATCAGCTGTGCAGTAACTGCACAGCTGATCAGCGCCTTTGTTTTCGCTACTCAGTGCAACCCCTCTTCTTCTTAAATCGAAAATTTCAAGTCTCTAGCCTGCTTCTGTGACTGTGCTGGCTGGTTTGTGTCCGACTTCGTTGGAACCCCAAATTGTTGGTTTTCTCATGCGAAGGCTCAAATGTCATCATGAGAAAACCTAGGGGAGACAACCTGCTCAAATAAAGAGATAGGCCTACTAGTATATGAGCCTGTGTGTGAGAAAACCAACAATTTGGGTTCCGACCAGGTCTGACACAAACCGGGCTGTACAGTCACAGAAGATGGTTAGAGGCTGGAAATTTTGGATTTAGAAAGTAGAGGAATTGATCGAAGTAATGATCTGCCCCTTTGTTTTCGCCTATGCAGATTGTTGGCTTTCCCATGCGGCGGCTTTTATGTACATGTGCCCATTAAAGGTGCAAAACACCAAAAAAATCAACATCATCTTGTCAAAATCCTAGAATCCACTCTGCCAATCTTGAAACAAAAAGAACCACAAAATTGCCTTGGAACGGTCAGTAATATAAAATTACAGGTCAAGGGTTGAAACCAGTTTTATCATTAACAGAATGTTTTAATAAACTGGTTTCTATTTATGCAGTGAAAAATGTGCCAATCTGATGTCTTGTGATTAGTTGTTATAAACGTTATGAACTTACCAGATATGTGGGTCTTAGTTCTCACATGAACTAAACAGAAACCATAGGGTTTTGGTATTACATGTACCAAACATCATAGTATTACAAAAATAATTTGGATATTGATTCTTAATAGTTTATAGATAAGCCACTCCATGAGAAATCAACATTTTGCATATGTGAAAACAAAGGTGCAGATCAGCTTTGCGGTAACTGCAATTTTCGCTACACAGATAGTACAATTCCTCTACTTTCTACATCCAAAATTTCTAGCCTGTAGCCATTTTCTATGCTTGTACAGTACAGTTTGTGTCGGACCTTTTTGAAAACCACATTGCTGGCTTTCTTATGATGTGGTTTTCTTAAAACATTGCTCAAATATGAATAGGGAACAGCACTGTCTATTCAGATAAAATTGGTTATGCTTACCTTTTGTAACCTGGTTTTGGAATAACCCCATGTGTAGCAATCCCTCCTGCTTCTACAAAGTTTGGTCGATGAACCACTTTATTCCTATCTTTCAATGGTTTGCCATGCCCTACAAACTGGGGGATAAGAGCATGGTCTGGGTTCATTTTCTGCCTCTGGTTTATAGCATGGATCTCGGTCATAAATGCAAAGGAGGCTGCATCTGGATGCTGCTCAGACATGCTTTTCTGAAATTATAAGCAGTACTCTTGGGTAACAGTAAAGAAAATATGAGCCGCCGCGCAAGAAAACGGTATTTTCGCCCAGTATACAAAAACAAAGGCGCAGATCAGCTGTGCAGTATCAGCGCCCTTGTTTTCGCTACATGGATAGTACAATTCCTCTTCTTCCTTTCAAGCTTCTAGCCTTCTGTGACTGAACAGGCTGGTTTTGTCAGACCTGGTCTGAAAACCAAATTGTTGGTTTTCAAATACATGTATAAATCGTAACCTTGGGTAACAGTAAAGACAAAATAGTCAAATTGAAGTGAAACATGTTTTGTCTTGAAATTTTGGGTTTAAATGTGAAAATGACATTTACCTGTATTCGAGCATTGAACATAATAAGATGGTCCGCGTTTAAAAGGCTCCATATGACATTATTTGTTGGTGGTACATTTAAGAGAGCCTGCCACATACCATTGAGCTTTAAGTGGAAACATCAAAATTTCATTTTTGATTGATACTTTACCATTTGGTAGAACTTATCAAGGTATGAAACTTTGTAAAAGCGTTTCAATTTTTTTCTTCAACTTTTGCCATAAAACCCCAAAAATGGTTTCCATGGCAATCTGTAAGAATCTCAGACTAAAAAACTGCAAAATTTACCAAAATCAAACACCCATCAGCTAATGAACTTCATTAGTTTGACATATAAGGCTTCATTTATACAACAGACCAGCCCCAGACCAATTGTATAAACCAAAGTTTAGTTTCCAAAAGTATGGGCATTGGTTGCTATGGTAACCTAAAAATGCATACTAGTTGTTCATTTGCGATATTGTGTTTTACTACACTAACAAATGAGCTTATCCTATCTAAAGTACACTACTCTGGGACAAGTGTAATATCACATTCAAAAGGGCTTGCATAGTCTAATTAAAAAAAGAAATAAAATTGGTTAGCAATTCATAAACTAAAAAAATATTCAATTTTGAAAAATGGCAATTTTTCAAAATTGTCAAAAATAAACATATTACCTGATTGTTATTGTTTATATATTTTAGAAGGAAGTAGATGCAAATAAATCTGATATAATAGCCTGATATGTTGCTGCATGTTTCATTTTATCCTCAGAAACATAGAACTGCTGCAAAAGTCTCCATAGCAACCAGATTTTGCATAGCAACCGGTACTTTTAAATAACAAAAATGGCGATCTACTTAGTTTTTCTATCTATATGTGTAGATTTAACCTCAAAAAGTCATCAGGTATGGTTCTCATGTATTGCCACATATGACTTAGGCTGCCATGAAATAAAGACATGGTGAAAAAATCACCATAGCAACCATTTTTGAGATAACTGGCATTTTATAAAATAGGCAAATTTGTTATTGTTTATATACTTTAGAAGGAAGTGGATGTAAATAAGTCTGATATAATAGCCTTATGTGTTGCTGCATGTTTCATGTTATCCCCACAAACATAGAACTGCTGCAAAATCTCCATAGCAACCAAATTTTGCCTAGCAACCAGTACTTTGAAATGACAAAATGGTTATCTACCCTGCTTTTCAATTTTTGTGTTTAGTTTTGACTTCAAAAAGTCATCACGCATGGCTCTCCCGTATTACCACATATGACTTAGGCTACCATGAAATAAAGACACAGTGAAAAATCACCATAGCAATCATTTTTGCACAAAATAGTCAGCATTTTCAAAGATAGACATATTTAGTAACATTGTGAATCTTCTTATTTTTCGGTGATCAGCATTCAATATTTACACGAGTAGCCATTTTTGACATTGTATGCACCAATACAGTGATGCAAAAAGCACAGCAACCATTTCTGCATGACAACAGATATTTTGAAATATTGAAATTGGCAATATTTTGCCTTTTTGAAGACTTTTTTTTATGTATTTAAATGCATAAACCCACCATGCAGACAATACTAAAATGTATTAACATGCCTGACATTGTAAGCCCTGAACAGTTAGAATTATGCTAAATTTACCATAGCAACTAATTTTTGCATTGTAACACATATTTTTAAATTTGAAGGCAAATTTTAGCCTTCTAATGTTTAGTGTTTTTCCCCCACCTCGGTATGCACACTGATTGCACCATAAACCTGACTGTTGCTTTCAATTACCTATTCTAATGATATTGGTCACCCACTGTGTATTCTACGAAGACTTGTGTGACATGAAGACAAACTTATCCTAAGACCTGTGTCATTTCATTGTAATTATTCTGACAAATAACTACTATTAAAAAATACCCACCAGTAACATCATACCATATTCACTCCATTTATTAAAATCACATTTCCTAATAAGAAAAAAATATCAGTTGATCATTTTGTGTTTTTGGAAATATGACGCTTGACTGCAGTTTATCTGCTAAGATTTCCAACGGTTGGGCCCAAACTAGCTTTGGTGCTAAAAGAGTGAATAGTATGTTATGAATAGCAAGTTTAAATTTCTAATTTTTGCTATGGGAAAACACTAAATAAGACAAAATAATGGTTTCTTTTCCATTTTTTTCTATCATGTTTGCTTTTAAAACTTCAAAGTCATTAAACATCAAACCAAGTAGCAGACTGGAACTTTTCCATCATTTTTATATAACTATAATAAGACAGGGTACACATAGTTCTCCAAGCAACATGATAAAATGCCCATGTCATTTATTTAAATTGGGGTGCTTATAGGTATACAGAATAGTCTTGCTTTTTGTAATATCCACAATTAGTGGTGCTTGTAAAACTAATAAGCATTCACAAGCAATTCACTTGAAAACTGCTAATTTTAAAGCAATAAAGGTATATGTACATGTATATTGCATGGGCATGCCATCATAATGGAATTTCAAAGTAAACAGAAAAAATAAATAAATATTATTTGCACCTCCTTTTCAATTTTCATGCCAAGTAGACTTAAATTTAATTAATGTATCACCAATCTGAATTATTTCATCTTAATAAATTAAAGCCCTGCCATCCAATTTAATAGCACTGAATACTGTAATTCTTATTCAGATGGAAGTGACAAGTCTATCAGAGAGATTACACTTGTTTGCATCATTACAGTATCATTCAATTCTGATGACAGTCTCTAGTTCTCAAACACTATTTTCATCTAGTGCAACATCACTGTTCTAGCATCTCTGTTTCTGAGCCAGTGTTACCATCTCCTTAGCAGCTCAAAGCTCATGAATGCATTTCCAATTAGATGATATGTTGTAACTTGAATGAATGCAGTCTCAAAGGCAACAGACCTTTCGTGGCAGAGTTTTAGCAATTGGTATACCTGTATCGACATTTCATTTCTGAAACAAAGACACATACATGACATTACAAAACACAAGGTAGAAAAATGTCAACTTCAGATAGCAAAGTTAATTTATATAATATGTCAAATTCAATATTAATTGAACAATAACAAAACAATGGAAACTTCCACTGTCAATGGAATGGGTAAAAAACCTTTGCATCCTGAGAAAAAATAGGCCTAAAAAGATAATATGTGTGTTTTTGATTGCAAGACATTTAACAATAGTGTTGACAGGAAGGATATCTTTTTTTTTTATTTTTAACATGGAGGAAAAATAGTCAGAAAACAAAATGGCTGACAGGAAAAAAATAATTTAGAAATCCTTTTACACTGACTGAGTACAGGATGCAGTGTGCGCAGTTAAAAGTGACTGCTTTTTTACCCCTGGTTGGATAATAAGACCCTAAAGTGATTGGTTTTTAGTATTGTCTAATGCACCAGTCATTTGTAAAGAGGTTCGAGCCCCACATGGGGCACATGTGAGACAAGCCAAGTTCTGCTTGCAGGTGTGCCAGGTGTTTTTTTCTCGGGGTTCCCCCATTTTCGCCTCACTTAATGATTGACTCGTCTCATATGAGCTGAAATAACCTTGAAAGGGACGTTAAACTGGAAAAAATGTAAAGAGGAGATTGGGGACAGTTATCAGGAAAACGTATCCATGGAATGTATACCCCCTTAAACCCCAACTTTATATAGTAAAACTGGGGTATACAAGGGCTTACCCCTTTTTTCCATCCAAAACACAGATTGTGGGTCCTCGTAAGAACCGCCTCAGTGAGGCGGTTCAAATGTGTACCCACAATCAATTTTTTAACATAAATATTAAATGTATCATTTTTTCCAGTGAAAAATTTCAATTTTTACAGCTAAAAAAATCTCTGTATGTTGCATGAGAAAGTTTTCGTAATGATTATCTCCACAATTTGGGGTAATTATCTGTGGTTTGCGCTTTATATTTGTGAAAACAACAGTACAATAAAAACAGAACCAAATGTAGGGAAAAATTAGCCATGGTTACAGCTTACAAATGATGGGGGCACAATTCATGACACTTCTTGGGGAAAACATTCATGTGTACAGTAGTTTCAACTAGGTGGTTTTACTTACCATAAAAAAATTTGAACCCATGGCATGCTTGTGTGGCAGGGTGTCTTGGGGTTTAACAAGCAGGTTCATCTTGTTATTCAACACTTGAAGCTTTCCAAACAAAGTATGGAACTACAGTCTATTATTCATCTCTTTGGAGGTTTTCAATCAAAGTATAGAAATGACTGCATCTGGTAGATCTAAATCACAGGCCCTGAAATGATAACAATGCATTTTCAAATATTGTTACATCATTTATTGCCTCCCCCACAGTATCTCAATGATATACAGCAAAGTAGAGCATATATAAAAAAGACACTGTTTGAGCCCAAACTGCTGTATTGTGTGTGACACAATGATGCACAATGGCACTTTGTGTAAAACACAAAACACACAAAATACTTAGTGTAAAATGAAATATACACTTAATGAACATGTATATCTAAATTACAATGAAACAATGCAAAACATACATTCGGCTACTTAAATTTACTTACAAAAGTATTGCCTTATAACATGCAATGCAATCAAAGATGGCCCATATGCAAAAGTACATTCACACTTCACAGTAAAATAAAACAGACAATATTACTGTACAAATATACAAAAAAATAATGTTTACAAAATAAATAGGTGTTTCAATCTCTGGGACACAATGTAGTGAATTTTAAAATCATAATTGACAAAAATGTTATACAGTATTCTGTCTAATTACTAGTAATTAGCACACATGCTCCAATAAGCCCACACCCTGGTTATTTCCGAAAAACATATGCATAAGCGCACACTGCCCAACTAGCATGTTAGTATAAATTTACACAAATTTTACATCTACATATTATATTTAAACATGAAATTAATGATCAAACCCTGTTTTGCACCGAATGGAACATTTACATTTATTATCAATGAAATTTTTGACATGGTTACTATAGCAGTTTATGTGTGGTTTTGGTTCATAGTGTGCGCTAATTAGAACAATATTTCATTTGTTATTTTCAAATGTTAAGCACACTGTGTGCTAATTAGAACAAATATACAGTACATGTATTTGGCTTACCAGATAATACCGGATTGAAAGGCCCTAAAATCGCCATCAGAAAGATATCTCTCTCACTGTAAGTCTGTCACACTTGAAACTGTAAAAACATAGTTCTGTATCATGCAGGCATATATTAGTTGAAGCATACTAAAAATGAGAGAAAACTGTCATCTTTGCGCGAAAGATTTCATAAATTTTTGAACTAGGATTCTCAGACAAGAATGACTGTCACAAGTTTTAACAAAACTAGAACTTGCTAGATGTTTGATTTAACTGGAGATTCATTCTTTTAAATATTAGATTTGAAATTCAATTTTTACCACATTGATGCTTAACTAGTGGGGAACCACAATTATCATTCCCATTGCACTGTTTTGACCAGAAATTGGCTGTGCAATTTACTGAGCACCGTCGAATAGGTCTTAAGAGTCATTTAACAATTTGTATTATTGATTACTGTAATGTTGGTGAAATAACTCTGAAACATACATATAAATACAACTGCATTTTGTACAACTACAATTGCAACTGCATTGCCCCTAAATGTGGAAATACACTGAAATAAACATGCTTTTAAAAGAAACAGAATTTAAGTATGACCCCTTAACACGAAAACAATGTGGAATAAAAGCACCCCTATATGAGCCACAATGCGAGAAAACCAGTCTTCCGGGTTTCTGACCTGTCCAGTTTCTGACCAGTTACTGCACAGCTGATCCAGTTACTACACAGCTGATCTGCAGCTTTGTTTTCGTATCTATAGGCAAAAATCTGTGTTCTCGTGATGCAGCTCATAAAATTAAAATGCAAAGACAGGTCTTAAGTACCCGGGTCCCCTTAAGGCCTTAACAAGGAGACAGATCTTAAATTTAACATGCACCCTTTGTACTAAAAAAATTAAGTATTTGTTTGCTTGATAGAGTAGCCCTTTTCTGTGATGTTTGTAACAAGCATGATCTATTCAAAAAGTTATGTAAAGACCACTGCAAGGAATTTCTGTAGTTGGTACTATGGTACAAAGAGCAAAGTTTTGACCTCCAGTTCGTCTCCTGGGGGATGGAGCTCATAGCAGGGCACTGAAAGCTGAAAAGTCATAATCCCCGCCTTTCCCCATAGGTGGGGGAACAGTGGTTATAAATGACTGGTGCATTACTCAGGCTTTGTAACTCTTATTAATTACCACTTTTGATTTAAAAAAGCTAAAACTTGTTTTTTTATTTAGATGATATTAGATCTATTTATTTATTTATTTTTTTTTATTTTTTTTTTTTTTACTGAGTCGATCAATTTCTGACCATTACCTCAGGAGCTGTGGAAATATGACTTGCTCAAGCCCACAACTAAAGGCGCCACCGGGACCTCTGGGACTGGAGTCAACCACTCTACCCCTGCGCCAGTCCGCTCCAACATAAATAATAATAAATGATAAAAATGTAGTATTATTTTGAAATGTCAAACATCTAAGGTTATTTAAAGCTTCTCGTGACTGATTGACAAAATTGAAAAAAAAATCTGGTGCATTTTGATCAGGTAAATCCTGAAGATTCAATCTGAATTTGACTTTTCTGAAGTATCAGAAGCCAGAAAAGCCAAAATGTGTCAGTGATCTCAACCTACCATGTATTCAAATACAGCTCAAACATGAGAATGCTGTTTCAAACAGTGGATTCTATCATTTTCTGCATGACAATTACTTAATCAGTCATTTTTCGCATGTTTAAAATCATTTCCTTGTTCAGGAATCCATATTGACAAATGGGCTGTTCGTGTTTTTCATTTGAAGAGTTCCTCCAAGGGAGATAATATTCCTGGTAAAAAGCTGGCAAAACTAGCAAACTTCCCAGAATTGAGCACCTTTTATTGGGACAGTATGTAATTTGCTAACCATTTTTATTTTAAATTTCAATAACACAACATGTCCATGTTTGAATCACATAGTCGGTTTATACCAAAACAGTGTACTTTAGCTACAGAAAAGCTCCAAACTGGGCTCATATCAGCAATTTTTAACAGCCATAAATCAAGGTTTTGCACCCAGCAAATCTTACCTTTTGCATACTGGGTACTGATTTCACTTTGTAGTCATTCTTTCATTCCTTTCACCTTAAACTGCCAGGAAAGTGTGGCAGAAAACTGCTTGATATACACAGGACAGAGATTCCAAATGACCCACTACCAAATTATTGAAAATGTGTCAATTTTGAACTTTGATGGCCCTTGCCATGGAAACGGTTGGGTATTCAGCCGAAAAATCAAGGATCCGTACTTGATTCCATGAAGTAAATTTGCTGTAGCAATTTCAAGAAAATCTGTGATTTTGCACATTCCATCATTCCATTGACGAAGCTCGATGGTTTGTGGCAGGCTCTCTTAATAGCTATAGAACATCTCAGTTTGCATTATGAAACTATGATAGGTTTTAGATGCAGTTGGTATTTGAAATACGTACAGACTGCAATAGTTGAGATTGAACAACAAAAGTTATCTTTAAAGTGACTGTTTTTCCATGGATATGGCACTTTCTGGTGCAGTCTTTGCATAAAATAACTTGTCAAGTAGTTTAAAAAAAACGTATATCGTAATTCTTGATTAGAACATGCGGCCAGGCAGATCGTATTTGAAGCAATCGAAAGTACCACTACGCCATGGAGGCTTCTCAATAGAGAGGTTGAGAAAATAAACTTGTAACGTGTACGTGTACTTGTAGCTTTATTTACCCGTACACGATCGTTTTGAGTGTAAAATCGTTTGAGAAAATCGAACGTGTATGTGTAGATTTCAACTGAATTTTTATTGTTTATACATGTGTTGATACCTACATACATATATGGTCACATGTACGTCGATTCGCCTTTGGTCAGATATACTTCGGCTGCACGTGCAAAACGATTTGGCAACGCTTCATCGAACTTCGTTTCTGCTTGTACCTACCTGACATATCGATGGAAACATATAAAGAAAACTTACAAGTCGCAAATTTATTTCATTCACAGCCTAACTGATTCTCAACGTGTAGCGAGTATTTTGAACTTGTAATAAATGACGAAGTTTGGGGATAAAACTGTTCTACACGTACACGTACAAGTTACAAGTTCATTTTCTCAACCTCTCTAATATCTAAATACTTCAGGACTCGAGTATACAGCATGTCTTTCTACATTAACATGTAGATATCTACGCGTTGTTACTTTGAAAAGAAAAAAAAATCTGCTATGAATTACCAGAAATTCAAGTATATTTCCACGTCGAGGAACAAGGAACTCATCTAAATCAATGACACCGACATAGTCGTAGCCCCTCAGTCGGTCGTGGCAGTCGTAAACCGTCAGCTGCTCGTCACTCCAGCCGGCGATCGTCTTGTCGCCAATGTGGTGGGCAGGAGAATCTATAAGATGCAATCACTTTTTAATTTCAAAAGTTACATGTATATTTACATACTGAGAAAGCTCATGAAGGTGTGAATGTTGGTGTTTTTATGCCCCCAACTTCGAAGAAGTTGAGGGCGCATATTGGTTTGGCTCTGCCCGTCCAGTGCAGTCAAGTCTGTGATGCCGTGATGCCCGAGTAACACTTAGCACTCGGTCAGGAACCGTTAGAGCTAGGATCTTGAAATTTGGTATGTAGTTTGTATATGAACATTAAGAGGACCCATATTTCTTCTTTCAGGTAAATACAAGGGGCTAGGATTCCATTCTGTGAGAGTTATTAACCTTTTTAACTCTTGATATAGTGAATAGATAGTGCGTACCTTGTGTGCGCAACTCCTACAGTTTTATTCCGGTTCTCTTGAAACTTAAAAGATATTGTGACCATGCTTTGACGATATGCATGTGGTTTGGATATAATCCTTAGATTAATTTTTGTCACTTTTTTCGCAATTTGAACTTAGCCATTTTTCGGGCATTTTCATTTAATAACGAATGGGCAGTGGTTACCTTGTGTGCGCAACTCCTCCTACAGTTTCATGCCAATTCATTTTTTTTTTTTTTTTTTTTTTTTTTTTTTTTTTTTTTTACAATTTGAACTTAGTCAATTTTTGGACATTTTTACATCTTGAAAGTGACTTACCAGTTGGGGGCATAGTGTTTCATAAACACATTTTCTAGTTGTCTTAAGCAGTGAAAGAAATCAGCTAATCTCAGTCGTGAAAAACCACATTACGTTGACCGTTTTAGTGTTAGAGCATATATAGCTTAATTATTGAAAACGTCGATTTCTTAAGCCCCGTTTACACATTCACGGTTTTCTCTACGATTCACCCCGATTTCTCGTGGTCAGAAAAATCGGTATGGATCGTGGTGAATCGTGGCGAAAAGTGGAAATATTCAGTATCTCTACGATTCTAGTAAGAATGTCCACGATCTTAGTACGGTGTCTGTAAGGTATCGCTACGAATCAATGACGAATCATGACGGCAACGCTACGGTCAATGAGGATTAACCACGATGGCACAACAAATGCTCACGGTGCTTGTACGGTTCGATACGGTATTAGTACGATTCACGGCGGTAGCCGTCGTGGCCAATCGTGGAGCTCCGTAGCGAAACCGTGGCTGATTCGTAGGACAACCGTACACAATTCGTGGTGAATCGTGAGAGTTCGTGGTGTTAAATATTCCACGGTTTCGCTACGGAGCTCCACGATTGGCTACGATCTCTCACGAATAGCCGCGAATATAGCTACGGTGTCAGTACGAATAAGCAAGATTCCGCTACGGTTGCGCTACGAATTAGGCCACGCCCATTTACCACCACGATTCGCCACGGTACGCCACGAATGTTTTAAACAGTTTAAAACTTCCGTAGCGCTGCCGTAGAGTTTCCCGAATCATCACGATTTATCAAGATTCACCACGATTCACTACGGTTCTACTACGAATGACCACGGTACACCACGGTACACGACGATTTTACAAATCGTGGCGACTCGTAGCGGCACCGTAGCCAGAAATCGTGAATGTGTAAACGGGGCTTTAGTAAATAGATATTTTATGTATGTAGAATTGACATTTTCGGTTGAAAAAAAAGATGTGCTATTTTGTATTAAAGAACCATGAAGACACCATGGATAAAATCACTAACATGTACTTGTACATGATTTTGAAAAAAAAAAAATATAAAAAAGTAAGAAAGTCTGAATAAATGTGATAAAAGTGAAAAAAAAACATTGTATTTACATGTAGCTAAAACACATCAAAAACTTACTCTTCGATGGATAATCAAATGGTAGTACATCTACCCATCGTTCTTTCTCGTAGAAACGCAGAACATCCATAGCCGTCACCGTCAAATTATACGTAAACACAACGACACGACTGACGTCCATATGTCTATAGTACTCCATCCATTCTATGAGAATTTCTGGATTTATCATGCCATAAGCAATTTTTGCGCATATGGCAAAACAGAATTTCTCTGAACAGTTTTGTGGGTATGTGGTTTTGACGTAAAACTCTGGTGATAAAGAGCAAACGTCATTTTCATACGTTAATGTTAAAGCCAAAGGTAAAGGAGCACCAACTTGCGATTTGCACAGTATCTGAACTGATGTCAAAGTATTGTTTAGAAATGAACTTTTTCGAATAACTGGACGCTTAGTTATCCCTCCATCTTCATTAAGCAAACAACAGAACGCACGTCTTTTGCTGAACGTGGATGCTTCCCAAGTATTCACCGCTATGCCTGCTTGTACACGTCCTAACGAAGCATTTCCATGGTGCTGTCTTGCCACGGCTGTAAAAATGTAAACGTGGTTGTACCATGGCCTAGTCAGTGGTTTGTTGTCAGATTTCAGTATTTTCTTGACGTTTTCTTTGCTCATATATACACGACGTTGCAATATTTCGAAATTCTGAATCCTAAAGTCCCGTATGACAATGCCCAATGAGGAATCATTGATCTTTGAATAATTGACCGGAATCTTTTGTTGTAGAAACTGTCTAGAAAGTAGGCTGATCTCAAATCCCTGGAATTAAATACAAAAGGAACTGTCACATCATGGGTTACAAACTGTCATGTACCCGAAGAGCACCGATGGACTTAAACTCGTATTAGTCTGGCACCCTTTTAAGCTCACCTGAGCCGAAGGCTCATAGGTGAGCTTATAGTATACCCATGCTCCGGCGTCCGTCCGTCCGTCGTCCACAATTTCAAAGATCTTCTTCTCTGAAACCGCTTGGCCAATCAAAATGAAATTTTATGTGGAGCATCCATGGGTATAGGGAACTGAAGTTTGATCGCAAGATTCGGGTCACATGACCAAGATGGCCGCCACGCCCATATATGGTAAAAAACACTCAAAAATCTTCTTCTCCAGAACCAGTGAGCCGATTTCCAGGAAACTTGGTATGTAGCATCGGGGACTTCAGCCCATTAAAGTCTGATAAAATGATGACCCTGTGGTGACCTTGACCTATTTTACGGCAAGGTCAAATTTGGAAACATAGGCATGGGAAAAATTGAAAACTACGGATTTTTTGAAACCTATTGCAGCCTGAGGCCTGAAAAGTGGTAGATGCAAACAACTAATGGAGTAGATGAAGGTTTGTGATTAATTTAGGTCAAGGTCATCTCTTGACCTTGGCCAGTCTGTCTTCCATACACACTGTTCAAAGATCTTCTCTGAAACTGCTTGGCCAATCAAAATGAAATTTTATGTGGAGCATCCATGGATAGGGTAGACGAAAGTTTGATCGCAAGATCCAGGTCACATGACCAAGATAGCCGCACGCCCATATATGGTAAAACACACTCAAAAATCTTCTTATCCAGAATCAGTGGGCCGATATTTGCGAAACTTGGTATGTAGCATTGGGGACTTCAGCCCATCATAGTTTGAAAAAATGATGACCCTGGGATGACCTTGACCTATTTTACGGCAAGGTCGAATTTGGAAACATAGGCTTTTACATGGGAAAAAGTGAAAACTACGGATTTTTTGAAAACTATTGCAGCCTGAGGCATGAAAAGTGGTAGATGCAAACAACTAATGGAGTCGATGAAGGTATGTGATTAATTTAGGTCAAGGTCATCTCTTGACCTTGGCCAGTCTGTCTTCCATACACACTTTTCAAAGATCTTCTTCTCTGAAAGTGCTTGGCCAATCAAAGTGAAATTTTATGTGGAGCATCCATGGGTAGGGGAGACGAAAGTTTGATCACAAAATCCAGGTCACATGACCAAGATGGCCGCCAAGCCCATATATGGTAAAAAACACTCAAAAATCTTCTTCTCCAGAACCGGCTGGCCGATATTTGCGAAACTTGGTATGTAGCATATGGAACTCCAGCCCATCATAGTTTGTTGAAATGATGACCCTTAGATGACCTTGACCTATTTTCTGGCAAGGTCAATTTTGGAAAGATAGGCTTTTACATGGGAAAAGGCGAAACCAATGGATATTTTGGAAACTGTTGCAACCTGAGACCTGAAAGTTGCTAGATGCAGACAACTAATGGAGTCAATGAAGGTAAGTAATTGATGAAGGTCAAGGTCATTTCTTGACCTTGACCCAAGGTCATTTAAGTATCATAATTAAAATTATGGTTTTCTCAGAAATCAC
Source organism: Rugalucina vietnamica (assembly GCA_964017185.1). Lineage (NCBI taxonomy): Eukaryota > Metazoa > Mollusca > Bivalvia > Lucinida > Lucinidae > Rugalucina > Rugalucina vietnamica. The sequence continues at coordinate 24,830,833 of OZ024878.1, read as the reverse complement.
TGGGTTTGGAAACTATTGCAGCCTGAGACCTGAAACTTTGCAGATGCAGACAACTTCTGAAGTCAATAAAGGTGTGTGAGTATTCAAGGTCAAGGTCGTTTCTTGATGACTTAATATTCCAAGATAAGGCTTCAGGTGAGCGTTCTCAGGACCAATGGTCCTCTGGTTAACTCATATAAGCCTGGTGGTCATTTTGTGGGACATAGGCAAACAGCATAGCCCCAGATGTGACGCCGCAAAACACAGCGTCCCATCAGGGGCTATTCTGTTTGCTTTCAGAATTTTCATCGAAAAAATGAATAAAATTTATAAATCACTCCTGATTTCCCATAAAATTAAAGTGGGCTCATCCAATTGATAATGATGGGAAAATCCATTCGTCAAATATGGGTTGAGGGACATAGGCAAACAGTATCACCCGAGATGTGACGCCGCACTGAGAACGGGCTATTCTGTTTGCTAAGAGGATTTTCATAAAAAAAATGGAATTTAAAATCAAAACTCACTCCTGAAGCCCCGAAAAGTGAAAGTGGGCTCACCCAAATGATAGTAATAAGAAAATCCATTCGACAAGAATGAGTTAAGGATGAATAAGAGCTGTCGCAGGACAGCATAGCTCGCCTGACTTGTGCTTTGCCACTACATCTGTTAAAATCTATGACCCATGATCTTGACCTCAAGGTCACTCAGGTGGGTCATGATGGTACAACATAAAACTTCAGACCAATGCAAAGTATCAACTTGATCAATCTACATGTTCAAGAGATATAGACTTATAAAAACATTAACCAAAACTTAAACACAAAACTTCCAAGTCCGTGACCCTGACCTCAAGGTCATCCAGGTGAGTTGTGATGTACAGCATAAAACCTGAGACCAATATCTATCAACATGCAAGTATCAACTTTATCCATCAACATGTTCAAGAGATTTAGACTTTAACCAAAAAACTTAAACACAAAATTTCTAAGTCTGCGACCTTGACCTCAAGGTAACCCAGGGTAGGTCATGATGGTACTGCATAAAACTTCAGACCAATATCTACCAACATGCAACTTATCAACTCGATCAATCAACATGGTCAAGAGATATAGACTTACAAAAACTTAAATAAAAAACTTAAACACAAAATTTCTAAGTCTGTGACCTTGACCTCAAGGTCACGGAGAGTGGGTCATGATGGTACTGCATAAAACTTAAGACCAATATCTAGCAACATGCAAAGTATCAACTCAATCCATCAATATGGTCAAGAGATATAGACTTACAAAAACTTTAAACAAAAGCTTAAACACAAAATTTCTAAGTCTGTGACCTTGACCTCAAGGTCATCCAGGTAGGGTCACGATGGTACTGCATAAAACTTCAGACCAATATCTAGCAACATGCAAAGTATCAACTCAATCCATATATATGGTCAAGAGATATAGACTTACAAAACCTTTAACCAAAAACTTAAACACAAAATTTCTAAGTCCGTGACCTTGACCTCAAGGTCACCCAGGGTGGGTCATGATGGTACTGCGTAAAACTTAAGACCAGTATCTAGCAACATGCAAAGTATCAACTCGATCAATCAACATGGTCAACTGGTCAAGAGATATAGATTTACAAAAACTTAAATAAAAAACTTAAACACAAAATTTCTAAGTCCATGACCTTGACCTCAAGGTCATCCAGGGTGGGTCACGATGGTACTGCATAAAACTTCAGACCAATATCTAGCAACATGCAAAGTATCAACTCAATCTATATATGGTCAAGAGATATAGACTTACAAAAACTTTAACCAAAAACTTAACCAAAAAATTTCTAAGTCCGTGACCTTGACCTCAAGGTCATCCAGGGTGGGTCATGATGGTACTGCGTAAAACTTCAGACCAATATCTAGCAACATGCAAAGTATCAACTCAATCTATATATGGTCAAGAGATATAAACTTACAAAAACTTTAACCAAAAACTTAAACAAAAAAATTTCTAAGTCCGTGACCTTGACCTCAAGATCACCCAGGGTGGGTCATGATGGTACTGCGTAAAACTTCAGACCAATATCTAGCAACATGCAAAGTATCAACTTTATCCATCAACTTGGTCAAGAGATATAGACTTTTAAAACTTTAACCGAAAGTGTGACGCAGACGTACACGTAAACGTAAACGGGGACGACCGAGGTGACTACAATAGCTCTATGCACTTCGTGCAGACGAGCTAAAAATGACTCTTCTGTTTTACAATCCAACGCAAAAGTAATCAAATTTAGACAAACATGAAAAAATGTGGAACAATCAGATGTCCTGATTGTAAATCGACTCTGCATTAACGTAAGCTAAAGGATGGCCAAAGAAAACAAACAGAATCCATGTAGCCCAAATAAATTGAAACAGGTTTAGATCACCAAAGCCTGTAAATTATACTGCTTATTAGCGTTCAAATGCCAACAATTGAAAATTAAGCTTGTGCACAGCATCAAATTACTGAAGGCAAAGAGACTATAAACGTATTTTAATGTGATTGAATTCAATGAAATATATACGATGAAATAAGATATGTTAACTTGAAACTAATTGAAGTTCTCCATCTTCATAGCAGATGTATGCAAACAATGTCTATATTACGCGAGATGCGCGACATTTCTGCATCACAAGATGCCCGACGTTGCAATTTACACAATTCTTTTGCGTTTACCCATTAAAGTAAAACATTTTGTTGTAGTCTTAGTTTTTGCTCTGCATAGTCGTTAAGTCGTGGCACACTCGAATAAGTAATGGAACTCCTCGCCCAATTCGTCCTGATTGCATCGAGTGACCCTTTAATAAACGGCCAGGTTTTGAGTTTTGCACTGTTGTTCATAGCAGCCTGTTAGGAGAAACCAGTCGTTCTTTTCATTATGAAAACTTGCCCATGCAATATACAGTGATTTCTAAAGTTGTAAAAAATGAAAATTTTCGTCGATATTTTTCTTAATTTTGCTCAAAACATAGATTGTGGGTACTAATTAGAACAGCCTCGCCGAGGCGGTTCTAACATGTACCCACAATCTATGTTTTGAGCAAAAATAAGAAAAATAACAAAATTTTCATTCTGAAAATTTTCATTTTTTACAACTTTAAAAATCTATGTACATGTAGATTGCATGGGCATGTTTTCGTAATGCAGTCGTTCTTTGACCAACTAATCTCTAGGTACTCAACATTCCCTTTGCACATGTTGCATGAGAAAAACAACAATCTGGATCGCCGGCAGGCACAAACCAGGCTGTACCGCTACAGAAAATAGTCAGAAGCTTGAAATTTCAGATTTAGAAAGAAGAGCTGTAGTACTATCTATGGAGCGAAAACAAAGGCGCTGATCAGCTGTGCAGTTACTGCATAGCTGATCTGCGTCTTTGTTTTTTGCCTATGCAAATTATGTTGGTTTTCTGATGCAGAGGCTCAATTATATTTTTTCTACTGGACTTACCCTAGACACAGAATTCATTTCAAAACTATATATCCAGAGAGCAGTAAGGGAAACAATATTCACAGTTACGATCATCGCAAAAACTGTATTTTTGCGTCTGAGTATTCGTAAAAACATTTTGGCTTTATTCACTTCCGGTATACAATTTCTAAAAATACATGTACATTCTTTGCTTCTAAAACATCTCAATAATGAGTCTCCTCATGAGAAAACCAACAATCTGCATATGCGAAAACAAAGACGCAGATCAGCTTCGACCGAGAAGCTGATCAGCGCCTTTGTTTTCGCTACTCGGATAGTACATATCCTCATCTATCTAGCTCCAACATGTCAAGCTTCTAGCCTGCTTCTGTAGCTGTACAGGCCGGTTTGTGTCAGACCTTTTCGATAACCACATTGTTGGTTTTCCCACGAGGTGGCCCAATTATTCTAATCGTGTTTAAACACAAAAAATAACTCCGTGTTTAAAATAATTGCTTTACTTTAACGATGTCCTTGTATATTCGAATTATTCTGTCAATAATAGTGTTAGCAATGAATTTAAACTCGACAATATAAACCTTTGTACTTTATATTGTATTAAAACACCTGACCTTGAAAGTTCAAAGAGATCCATGAACATGCATGTGTCTCAGGTTCAAATTACGGATGACAAATTTTCGTCTGCGTTTCAACACTTTGATAAAATGTTTGTATGTTTAGTTGTGTCGCAAATCCCCGGCGCAAATCATTTTGCAGACTTTATATTGCGAATAATGTGTACCAAATCTTCGCAACCCGTGAAGAATATGTACCAATGCGTCAAGAATTTCATTGAACACGCCTATTTAGAAGCATTCATTCGTATGTTTCAAAATGATGAAATACCTTCCGCTAGTGTTGGGGCGATTAATCGAAAACTATCGATATGGGTGTCCTATCGGTAGTTATAAATTAGAACTGTCCACCATCGATTAATCGAAACTACATATACGAAAGTTACAAAAAAATGTCATGCAAAGTAAAACTGTATCTGAATCTGAATAAGTTTACTACGGTGACACACCAAATGCCATTATTTCACCAGGGGGTTCAGATGGGGGAGAAATTTGTCTAGAACGTAGGAGCGAAGCGAACTTGGACAAACAATCATCTGACATTTCAGCGGTGGAAAACAGAGAGTTAGTCTGGGGGAAAGAAACTACATTTATAGATCTCTGTACTAGCAGATGGTATCTGAAATGCAATGGAATGATTATTTCTGCAACGTCTACATCATACATGTAGTCTTTGGGATAAGGTCATCTGCAGGTATTCTGGCTTTACTCTTCAGATCTTTGTATAGCCATATAAGTCGATTATCCTTCTTTTCTTGAGACATTCCCACTTTAGTTGTTTAAGAATGCCAGTCATACTTCCTTCCTCAAAAGTATTCCTAGTTACAATTCCTCCTGAAGGTCTTTAGTATGAGGATCCCAAACAGAACTTCCATACTCCAGGACTGGGCGCACCCGTCACAATAATGCTTCCATATGTCTGCCTTGATGCATATAGGCTCATCCTGCTAATTCACTGGAGTGAATACAATACTTGTGGAAGCTGAGAGAAGGATAGCGGTCCCGATAGCGTAATGGTTAGAGCGTTCGCTTCGGAAGCGGGAGGCGCGGGTTCTAATCCGGGCCGCGTCATACCAAAGACGTTAAAAATGGTACCATTGGCTACCTTGCTTGGCGCTCAGCATTAATAAGGCAAGCACTGGCTTCTCTTCTCTCAAAAAGATAACTCAATGATGGGAGCTCCATGTAATACTCTGTTTATGAGGTGTTTGGGGTACTTAGCAGATTCAGAAGGACCATTTATTTTCAGTCGGAGAATTGCACGGGGAGCATAAGAAAATTTTCAAGGGACCTTGTTAGCAAGCAACAACTATACGGGTTTTAGGGAGCAGGGTAAAACATTTTTAGCCCAGTAATTTCATTCAGGGAGCAGCAGGGGGCGACGCCGTTAGGTCTCAAATAATATAGCCATGCACTGTGACTTCGGTCCACAATAAATGCTCCCTTGTATGATAACCAGTATGAAAATATACAAAATTCAAATTGTTCATGGATTTGCCCAAAATGTGACTTCTTCAACTTTTCGGATTCATTCTTTTCTGATCAATTAAACTTGGAAGAACAAAATAGATTTGCTCCATTGTCAAGCGATAGTAGCTGTGGTACTACAACTTGTGAATCAGGTACAAACAAAAATAAATTTATCAGTGGGTTAAAATTCTCAAGCATAAACATCAATAGTATTAGAGGTAAAAAAACTTGAAAAAAAACAATGTGTATAGAAAAGATAGAACTCTTGACGGCGGTGGTGTGATGTTACTCATACACAAAGATATTCCTCATATGCCGATCACTGAATTGGAAAACGGCTCTGAATCAGTTTGGGTAAAGGTATTTGCGAATAAAACTTCCCATTTTGTGGCAAGTTGGTATCGACCTCCAGATGGTAAGATAGAGGAACTTGAGTTATTCAAAGACCAACTTGAAAAGGTCAAAACTTTACATAAAGGAAACAAAACCCCCTCGGTCCATGTCTTGGGTGATTTCAACTTCAGAGATATTGTTTGGCCAGATAGACTCAACAAAGGAGGTTTTTCATTGAGCATGTCTGAAGGTGCGAAGTTGGTAGAACTTATAAGTGACCATGAATTGGAACAGGTAGTGCACTTCCCCACAAGAGGACAAAACACATTGGATTTGATAATCACTTCACTTCCCGGACAATTTGTTGATATTCATTCTCCGGACAGGCTTAGTGATCATGACATTGTCTCTGGAACTTTGAAAATAGTTATTCCCCCCATCAAGAAACCTAAGAGAAAGGTGTATAAATATCAGAAAAGGTGATTATGAATCTATGAAAGGTGATGCCCTTAAATTTGCAAAGGAAAAATATTTCAACGGTTACTCTGGCACACGCTCGGTTCAAGAAAACTTTAATTTGATCACATCTTTTATCCAGGATTCAGTGGATAAACATATCCCATCAAAGACTAGTCGCTCAGTTTCCTCAGTCCCACGGTTAACTCCTGAAATAAGAAGAAAGATTCGTAGATAAATGCAACTCATGCTAAAGCGAAGAAAACTGGGAGTGCAAAATTTAGAACAAAATTCGAAACTTTGAGAAGAGAAATCAAAGCAGATATCAGAAAACAACATGAGTTGTATGTAAATAACTTGGTTGGTGATGTTAAGGCTAATTAATCCAAGAGATTTTTATCGGTACATAAATAGTCAGAAAAAATATGTTCAGGGTACCCCCCCCCCCTTTGAAAAAGCGAAATGGAAGAGATCTTGCTGAATCAGATTTTGGAAAGGCTGGTGAATTCAATGGTCAGTTTACGGATGTGTTCACCAAAACTGAACATAGCCAGGCCCCTCTTTTGAATAGAAAAGCCCCGTTTATGGAAGACATAGTGGTATCCAAAGAAGGTGTCACAAAACTTCTGAAAGGTCTCAACCCGTCTTAAGCTTTAGGTCCTGATAAGCTTCATCTTAGAGTCCTTAAGGAATTGGCATCTGAGATAGGTCCTGTTTTTGCACATCTTTTTCAACAGTCAATAGACTCGGGTGAAATCCCCAAAGAATGGTCTTTAGCAAACATTTGGCCCCTATTCAAAAAGGCTGACAGGTCTCTTGCCTGCAACTATCGTCCAGTTTCCTTGACCTGCGTACCCTGCAAACTTCTGGAACATATAGTGTGTTCTAATATCATGTCTCATTTGGATCATCATAAGCTTTTGTCAGACAGGCAACATGCATTCAGGAAATCCCATAGTTGTGAAACCCAGTTAGCTTCAGTGATTGATGACTGGGCAAAAATCTTAGACAATCAAGGTCATGTTGATACATTTATCTTGGATTTTGAAAAAGCTTTTGACACTCCTCCGCATGAACTCCTTAAAAGCAAATTGTTCAGTTATGGAATTGGTGGAAAGACAATTAAATGGATTGATGCCTTCCTTTGCTATAGACAACAAAGAGTTGTGGTTAATGGCGTTAAATCAGACTGGGCTCCTGTTGTATCTGGTGTCCCACAGGGCACCGTTCTTGGCCCCTTGTTGTTTTCGTTGCATATAAATGATATCACCTCAGATATTGAATCGGAAATCAGACTCTTTGCTGATGATTGTGTTTGTTATCGTGAAATTAAGAATGTGGAGGATACAGTGAAACTTCAGAAGGATATTGATCAATTAGGTAGTTGGGCCAGGAAATGGGGTATGAGATTTCAACCTGTCAAGTGCAATATGATGCAGCTGACAAATAAACGTACTAGTAAAATTGAGGCTTCTTACAAGCTTGAGGGTACTGTGTTGGAAAATGTTGAGAGTATCAAATATCTTGGTGTAACAATAACTAAGGATTTAAAATGGAATACTCACATCAGCAATGTGTGCACCAAAGCCAATAGGACCCTTGGTTTTTTTTTTTAGACGAAATCTGTTTTCTTGCCCCCAAGATGTGAGAGAAGCTGCCTATAAAGGTCTGGTGAGACCTATTCTTGTATATGGTAGCTCAGTTTGGAACCCTCATTATGAAGGTCTGATAGATGATTTGGAGAAAGTGCAAAAGCGTGCGGCTAGGTTTGTAACTAGGAACTATACATATGAAAAAGGTAGTGTGACTGACATCCTTAAAAAACTAAAATGGGAATCTCTGCAGAAAAGAAGGAAGGATAATAGAATTATATTACTTTACAAAGGTCTAAAAGGGAGAGCAAAAATACCCACGGATGACCTTATCCCCAAAAATAGGCGTTGTAGGAATCAACACTCCTTGGCATTTCAGATACCTTCAGCAAGTACAAATGCCTATTTACACAGTTTCTTCCCCCAGACCATTAGAGATTGGAATGAACTCCCTGATTCTCTGATCTCCTCTGCTGAATTGTCAGATGATTGTGTGTCTAAATTTACTTCTCTTGTGAGAGCTCGGGACTAATCCCCTCCGGTCAAGCCCCATCCCCCCTGGTGTAGTATTGTCAGTTTGACGTTTCACAGTAAACTATCTGTATCTGTATTTTGTTGACGGTAGGACCAATTCTGGTACTTTAACCGCGGGTGTGCGCATTTATTGACTAGTTACATACGAATGGACAGCTGTCTTAAAGCTGTTGACTGTCTCTGCGCGAATGTGGTCGTCTGATAAACAGTTCCAGTCACTGGTAGTTTTCACAAAGAAAGCGTTTCTGAATTGATCTGTGTTTGATTTAGGTACTTTATAACACTCTGAGTTGTTTTGTGTGTATTTATTCACAAAGTTGGATGTGTAATTCTTGGTGTTTTTTTTTTTTTTTTGCTCGGATTTGTCTTTTGTTCCTAATTGGAATAAATACCTCGTCAGCATTGATTGACGGTACCATACCCCTAACAATTTTATATAGCAAAACCAGTCTTGATTCCAGTCTGCGTTGTTGTAGTGGTTGTAACTTCAGGTCCTGGAGCATCTCCCTTACGCACCCTTCGAATCTTGAGTGATAGTCATTTTTAATAAATCTTGCGGCAAGTCTCTGGATTTTTTCAAGTGACTGAATGTCTTGTTGTTGATACGGGTCCCAGACTATAGCACTGTACTCCAAAGTTGATCGTACTAACGCGATGTATGCTAGTCTTTTACATTCCATTGGACAGTACTTAAGATTACGCACTCATTCTAAAATAAGCAGCGCACCCCCTGTCTCGGGGTGTTAAATAAAGATTGGAGTGACATTGTTCAATATCATGTCACCAAGCTGTATTTTCAAAATTTGGTACTATCTCCATTTAAACCGAATGAAGTATGATACCCAGTTATGTTTTTTAACATCTCTGGTAGAAGTGAATAATGCATGACCCCACCAAAAACGGCATGTCACAAACTTAAATGCAAAAATTCAAAAGGCGATAGAATGAACAAATTCTATTTTCACATGAAACAACATCGTTCGATTTACTTAATTTGACATTATCTTTTGGTAAACGAAATGGTTATTTTATATCTTGTAAACAAACAAAAATATCAAACATCAAAAATTGAAAAACGCATGTCACAGAGTTTCTGTAATTTACGTGACGCTATAGAAGATTGTCCAAATCTTAATACTGCTTTCTCTTATTGCAGACCAAACTGTGTCAATCAAATAGTTGAATATGTCCTTTATATGGATAACATATGGATATTTCATTTTGCTTTACTATTATGGTCAAATAAATCTAATCCCCCTGCTTAACCAATGCGTCCCTTTTAAGATGTAATCATACGTGACACCATTTTTCTACAAATCCAACATGGTATTTGAAACAACGTTTTCTGAATATGAAAGTATGGAGGATGAATACATCTCACAAAAAATAAAGTAAATATCAAACAACCCTAAGGTGGTTTTTTCGGATGCTAAAGTTGAAAATGTAATAAACGTGACAGTAATTTACGTGACGGTACTTACTTTCAAAATGCCAATATGACATATTATATAGCTAAGATTGTGCTTTGAATCAGCGTCAATTAATGTTTTAATGTCCATTATGTACTATTTAGTAGTTAAGTTTATGAAATATGATGTTTTTTCAAGCAGTGTCACGTAAATTACGCATTTGTCACGTAAAATACAAAGGTAGTTTAAGTCTATTTATCAGTTATAGTTGAAAACAGTTGAATCTAAAAGGATCACACCTCCTTCAATCAAAGACATAGCAATACTACATTTGTTATTCGCATTTGTCCATTCCAAAATACTGACCAACAGTAAAATATCAGCCCTGAGATTAATATACATTTTTATCAATATAAAACAGTTTTGTTTTACTAAATAATTACGTGGTTAATTAGTCGAAGGATTTACTTCTTGTGCAGAGTGATTCAAATTCCATGCTTCATTTTAAGTTAGCAAAAACTCAAACATATCTAAGTTTAAAAATAATGTAGGTGACTTAAATATTACCGTCACGTAAATTACAATATTCCGTCACGTATATTACATTTTTATAGAATGTTGTGCAAAAAGTAAAACAATATTAAAAAATGAAATAGGATCACACAAGATTGTCTGTTTGGAGTAAACGTATCCAGATAAAGGCTTTCAGATAATATTTAATGCCCCTGTGTATCAGTATTACAAAAATAATTTATGTTGCGGTTTGCAAGTAATTTACGTGACGCTGAATAAGACAAGACCTGCCATATAACAAGATGTATGTAGAAAAGTAATTATAAGCTCCGCCACTCATGTAGGACAAATGTAATTATCATTACATGTTTTGATATAAATCTGATGTACAGGTCAAATGTAATTATAGTTGCAAGTTAACAACACTGAAAATTCTGAATCAAGAAGCCTGCATCATACTCATATTATCTAACATTTTTTCGATAGTAGATATGAAAGGACGTTTATTGTTTGATTTAATCTACTTAATATTGCTCTTTATTTGAGAAACTGAAGTCTGCTAGTCAGAGATATACGTTGAGTTTGTGGTATGGTTACATTTAGTTCATATGTAGTGCGTCACGTTGATTACCAAATTGGAATATACCCATCAAGTTGCAAAATGATGTAGAAATTGCGAGAATATCGGGAAGGTGATGAAATTTTACAGGATGAAGCCTGAATGATCCACAATAGTGATGGTATGTCGAAAAAGTGTAAAAGTTTATTTTTCTTCATTTTTTTCTCCAGGATTTGCACCTTATTTTAGAATGAGTGTACGACGTAAAAATCCCAGAGTTGAATTTGCTTTTTTCACAATGTTAGTAATATGAGTTTTCCACTGTAAGTCATTTGATATTGTAATTCCTAGGTATGGAGATGAGTTTACTTCCTGAAGAATTTCACCGTCTAATTGATAGAACCTTGATGATTTTTGGCGGATAGATAAGATATAACATTTTTTGGCATTAAAACGCATGCCCCACTTGGCAGTCCATTTTTCAAGTTCATTCAAGTCATTTTGCAATATTAAATGGTCATTTTGGTTTTTTTATCTGTCTGTAGAGTAAACAATCGTCCGCGAAGAGTCGAACTTGAGACTTAACTGTATCAGGAAGGTCGTTGATATGGCAAAGGAACATCAATGGCCCAAACACCGTCCCCTGCGGTACCCCGGACTCAACTGGAGCTGATTCAGAGTGTTCCCCTTCTACTACCACCCTCATCTGCCTGTCTTGGAGGAAGGAGCTGAGCCACTTGTGTAAACTCCCTCTAATTCCATATGCATCTAGCTTGTGTAGTAGCTTGCCATGGGGGACGGTGTCAAAGGCCTTGGAAAAGTCGAGTATGGCGATGTCGACCCGAACTCTTGCATCGTTGGCCTGTAGAAGATCGTGCATAGTTACGAGCAACTGAGTCTCTGTTGAATACCCAGATCGAAAACCATGGTTCAATGTTGTCAGTATTTTATGTTTTTCAAAGTGTTTCAACATATGGCTACAAATAATATGCTCGAGTATTTTACAAGGCACCGACGTCAGTGAGACTGGACGATAATTTTCGGCTAAGTGTCTATCTTCTTTTTTGAAAACAGGTGTAATATTTGCATTACGCCAGTCCGAAGGTAATGTTCCGGTATTTAGAGAATGTTGAAATCTGGTACAGAGACCTTGCAAGATTTCATCAGCACAGTTTTTAAACACAATATTCGGAATGCAGTCTGGACCCATCGCTTTATGTACATCCAGGCGTTTCAAAAGTTTTAAGACACCATTGTTGTCTATGGAGATTTGAGAAATAGGTGGAATATTTTCAAAAGTCCCAACTTTTGGTTTTGTACTGTCCGTTGACCGAGTAAAGACGGAAATAAACTGTTTCAATAATATATAAGCTTTAGATTTAGCATCAGTGAGTAGATTAACTATTCTGATTCTGATTCTGATTCTGATTCGGTGCTTCGTAATACCTAGGATGTTTTTGCACTTAATATTGAAACAAGTGCGACGCTCCAACGCGGAAGTAAAAAGTAGTAAAATTAAGAAAAAAAATGAGATGTCCTGATTGTAAATCGACCCCGAAATCGACACTGCATAAAGGCAAACTAAAGAATGGCCAAAGAAGACAAACAGAATCCTATTTTGATCCCTGTATGAAATTAATTCATCTTCAAAAACTGATTTTTTTATATATTATTTTTTTAATTATTTTTTTTTTTTACTGTCTGACTCGATCCAAATTAACCACAGGCGCTTGAAGTCCTATATATAATTATAATCATAGTGTAAGTCAATATAGAATATATATATATTGACCTTTGACACTACCGAAAATCTGATGCTTTTTGGGTCACTAATGTAACTTCAAGCGCCTGTGAATTAACCCGGATATCAAGAGCCACATCATGAGAAAACCTGAATCAGAATAGCTCATAAGAAAAATGCGCAGGTTAGCTCTGCAGTACTTTGCTTGATTCTAGTGTCACAACGTGCAGTATAATCATCTAAAATGAGTTTAGGTGTCAACTAAGAGGTTTCTATCATGTTTGGCCAAAAGCAACTAATAGTGCTCTGTTTGTACTCTCCACATTGATGGAAATGAAATGTATTGAGTCCTTTCGTCCAAAAACCAAAATTCAGCAAAACAGCAAAGAAAAAAAAAAAACAACTGTTGTTGTAAATTATTTTAGATCTTTTCTGGCATATATGACATTAGTTTCATCCATAAAACTCCAGGGTTTTCCCGTTTTTATTGTGATGTTTATATTAAAAACCGCGGGTTTTCAGATGTCACAGATGGACAACTAACAATATCAGTCCATAAATTGGTCCATCCTGGACGATAAACTGGTTGATCTAGGCAATTTCATGTTTGTGCTGGAAGATTTTTGCTAGTACATACAAATGACAAATGACAAATGATTTATTCAGCACAAACACATTTACATTTCAATGGTTATGGCTGGAGCAAACATAATACACAATAGAGCAAACATGTTTAAAAATCAAATAATTTTATATACAAATGGTAGTCAAAGTAGTCAGGATATTAGAGTCTACCAATTCAATAGAATTTATCTATTTTAAATACTCAAGCCATATGACTATTTTTAAGCAAATATTGAATTAAGAAATGACATTTTCTGTTTGTTTAAAACAATTATACATGTGATGGTTTTAAAGTGGAATCAGGGAGATTTTTTTCTTCCATTTCAGTAAGGTCTTTGAAAAATGTAAAAAATATATATAGGAACATTTCTAGTTCATTTCAGGGAGATTTTGAGTGTTTGTCAAAAAGTGGAATAATAGAAATGGTCTATATATTTCTTCTCATGAATTATACTGAATGCAACAGAAATCATATTGTTTTTTTTGTTTTTTTTTTTTTCAGGAAAACTGTTCTGAATTGCAAATAGCTTGCAACTATGGTGCAAGATTAGAATGTAAAACTGAGCAACATTCGTGCTAACCCCATGATTGCAGCCAATTTCTTTATAAATATAATTCTTCAGCTTCTGCTAATTGATATCATCAAAAAACATGTCCATAAAAATACCCCCTTATACCATACTTTTTATGTATTGAAAGTGGGGTTTACAGGGTTAAACCTATTTTTATTATTTTGATCCAAAACAAAGATTGTGGGTACTCATTAGAACCGCCTCACCAAGGTGGTTGTTATGTGTACTCACAATCAATTTTTATGCATAAATATTGGGGGAAAAAAAATGGAATTTTCAATTTTTACAACTGAAAGATTCTGGGCATGTTTTCATGTTGTTATTTCAGGCCTCCAACTTTGTCGATTTCACTGAATGCCCAATATGTATGTGCCAAATTAAATCAGCTACTTTAACAACATGTGGGCACAGATACTGCGAAGTGTGTATACACAAGTGGGTTTCAATGGAGAACAGGTGCCCGTCCTGTAATGAAACTCTTAAAGCAGAACAGTTGATAAAAGATAGACAGTATGACAGTCTTATAGGTAGGTGTTTTTTCCTGTTAATATCTATTTAAGACTATAAATCTGTAAATTTTTCATAGGAAAAATGTGATAAAAACTTTTTCTTGTTTGCTCCAAACAGCTTTTGCATAAACCATATGACGCTAAAAATTACTTAATGCATTTAAACTATCTCAATCTTCGCATGAAAAAATCTCTTCAGACAGTGCTGCATCTCCAACTAAACATTGGGCCACTAAATGTATAAATGTATACTTTTTTTTTCAAGACATACATGCCAAGTTAAAATCATAATAAAAATGTAATTTATTACCAAATTTGTCAACTAGTATTAGCACATATAAGCCATACGTCATATTTATGGGATATAGGCAAACATTATACCCCAAATGGGACATTTATATGATATAGGCAAACAGTATTGCCCCAGATGGCATGCCACATTCTGCAGGGTCCCATCTGGGGATATTCTGTTTGCTTACTGGAATTTAATGGAGAAATGAAAAATAAAAAAAAATAAAGTCACTTCTGATGCCTCTCAAAATGACTGGACTTTCCCAGTTGATACCGATCATGGGCAAGTCCATTCATCATAAGTAGCTTTAATATTAATCTTTTTGGTAGAGATGATTGGAGCCCAAGGGACCGTGGGAGAAACCTCCAGTAACCCTAATGGGTGATTTTCAAAAAAATGAAGTAAAAGTGTGACATTGACCCATTTTGGGTCAAAATTGAGATGTGCATTTGTCTTTTTAATTTTTGTTCCTGGTTTTTCTATGGATATCAAAATATGAGAAATCAACATTCAAATCTTTTTGACAATGGCCATTTTTGTGATTTTCTTGTTTATGTGCTTTTTGTTGTTTATTTTCAAAACTGGTGATATACCTTATAAGTAGTGCTACATTTGTAACATACACTTTGCGTTTCAAATTTGTTCTTGGTTTGGTAGACCCTATATTGGGACTTGTCTCTATGCCATTAATTTAATAAAATTCTCAAAAAAAATTTTTTTTCACACATTTATTTGATAAATTTGACTCTAAAATTGCTGTCTGCACTTATAAATGTTTCCATAACCACTCAAATGATCAATATATTTAATGATGAACAGAATCTTACAAGTGTACAATGCTTCCTGTGGTTGCCATATAAATTTATAAGAGTGAAAGTAATATGTATCGTTAGGAATTAGTGTTCAATTTTTTAGACTAGAAAATATGCGTTGCACTTGTGACATCACGTTTGTTAATTATTAGAAACCAATATGCATACTGTAGGCAAAGGGTTGTTTTTGTTGGTTTCTTTCTGACCTGCTAGACTAAAAAATAAAGCAAAATGACAAGTCATACACGATATGCTTATATGATCAGTCAAGAAATACAAAACGTTGCACTTGTGACAAAAATGGTTAACTGATTAGATCAGCTACTTTTCAAAATTTAAGAAAGGGTTTTTAATGAAGAACCTGTGATAATCAATCCAGATACATCAGACTTGATCAGTAAAAGCATACAGTAGATGTAGGGCTTACAATGATTGAACACTGGCTTTCACAAGTTTAAGCTAAGCTATTTTTACTGTAGTTTATTTTTAGGGGTATGGTTATTATTTTTAAATGCTGAAGAGGTAACAAAGGTGAAATACATGCATGTTTCATTGGAAACTCTCAAGTACCTAATTGTTTGTAACTTTTTAGAGATTTATTTTTGTTAGGTAATCAGATAATTGTTTTCTGAACATTTGAAAATGACTTACTATTCAAAATGTCACGCTAAAACGTTGCACTTGTGACATTTTTAGGTATATATTGTTGTATAAATCTGGTATAGATCCATCTTTTTTTTATGAAATTTTGCATGGAGTTTGACACCTTGATAACACACATTTAAGGTATAAATGAGACCTTATATGTATAAAGGTTATCAGTCCAGCTTTAATATTGAAAAATACTTCATTTTTTTGAAAACCACCCTAATGCAAGTGTGGAGAAAAGTACAAATGCCAAAAAGTCTGGTACCCAGTCTGTAAGCCCTGGCTCTAGCACTTGGCCTAATGTGGCTGGAAATCAAAGAACATTAAATCCACAAGGTCCAGTTATGTATAATGCCCTGACGATACCAAATGCTATGAGGTATTTGGGTAACACTGGTATGGACCCTAGTCAAGATCTGTCAGCACAGATGGAACTCCCAGTGATGCCAGGACAGCCTGCCCCGGGGATAACTGGAAACCAGAGTGAAACTGGGGCCAACCAGATGAATGATAGGACTGTGATCTGGAGAGGTGAGACAAATTCTGCAAATAAAAATACTAAAAAATGAAAATTTCATTCACTAAATTTTAATATTTTTTCTCGAAACATTGATGAGGTGGTTCTTAAAGAGTACCCACAGTCTATACTTTGGATAAAAGATAAAAAAAAATTATTTGAGGTCAACCTCATGATAACGCTATCTTTGGGGTCCATACTAGAAACAGGCCATGTTATAAGTGTAGCTGTGTTATAATGAGGTTACTTCCTATAGACATATAGCAAAATAATAGGGATGTCAATCGGAGTCCGAACGTTCGGACTTAGGATCCCGCACCGAAGTTCGGATCCAAATTTTAGCATCCGGATGTTCGCTAAAAATCAAAATGTCCAATATAAGGTGATTTTCCAAAATACACAATATCTACTTAGCAGATTAGGAAACAATATGTTTAATACAAATTTCTTTAGACATTTAGTGTCAAAGATCACAAAATAGGTAAATAGGCCAATGGAGGTCACGGAGAAGCGACAGTAAACAAAGAAATGATTAAAAGTGATAATTGGCCTGTCTGTCACTTTCTTTTGAAAACGATATGATTCACGCTTTTCAAGTTTTAAAAAATGATAATTATCATTATTATACAGACCGTGGCCGCCGCTCAGAAAAACTACGCTTCAGGTGATTAATAGATATGTTTTGGGATTAAACAAAATGGGAACTCAGTGAATGTTCGTGGATGTTTGATAATGGCATAATTTTGCATTGTAGAGTTAGTCTTGCTGTTTTAGCATGATGTTTGTTACTTTTGTGAAAGTAAATGAAATTTCCTAAATTGCATGGTGTTTCGTTTCTGCGTCACATTAATGGAAACAACGCCAAGCTCAGAAACTCTTGAATATGAAGGAAACACTCGATTTGCATACATGCAAATGTACATGTACAGACTATAAAACTATGAGATGCGAACGTTTGAACCATCCGGATGTTTGTTTCCGAACGTCCGAACCTTAAATCTGACACCGAATGACATCCCTACAAAATAATCAGTTTGGGAGTGTTACGTGCCAGGCGTAACTAGAAGATTAAGGAAACCAACAAGTTGGTTAGCCAGCAACAAGCTTTGTTTAAAATTTAACAAATCTATTTAGAAGTGATTTAACCAGTAATTACATGTGAAACAATCAAAAGCATATATACAATCAAACAAAAATGAATGTACAATACCTTTCAAGATGTTAATTCCCTTAAAGAATGTCTGAATGTCCCTCAGAATTTTTTAACACAAGTCTGTATCAGTTTCTGATCCCAAGAATTAAAGTTTGTTTCAAAATAGCACTATGTCCCAATCCAGAATCGAATATCACAAAGTAATCCAAGAATAAGTTTAAATTCCAGTAAGATAGATTTTGACTTCTTAATAGTAACAGTACCCAAAGATTGTCCTTATGAAAATTTGTAGCCCTTATATAGCACTGAGGAACATTCAGGATTCTTCCAGCAAATTCTATGATATCATATACTAAAAATAACAAGTTGTTTACCAAAATTTAATGTTTTGGAATATTCTAGAGAGGCCATTATCCTTCCAGAAAATTCCACAATATTCTTTTGACATAAAAAAAGATTTTTCTAGAAGATTCTACATCTTTGGTTCTTCCAGATTTTTCCGGACTTTTCCGTCAAAGAACAATTTGAAATTTCTAGAAAATTCTAAAGTAAACAACCTGTTTATGTCCAATATCTGGGACACTAAAAGTAAATAATTGCTAAGGACAACAAGTAAACATCATATGTATAACATCATACTTTCCTGGGCATACTCCCTTGGGAAGTTTACCAGTACTGAATGCACATCTTTCAACAAGTAACTGTCATACATAACAGGGAGCCATGTCATGGCTGCGTTATATTGAAAACTGCATTATAGTGAGGTGTGTTATAATGACTTAATGAGATTGAACTGTACCCCTTTGAACATGTTAATGCAAATAAAGTTAATTTGGATAAATTGATGCAATGTGAACACACCCTTTATAATAACTGAGCTGCCCCATGGGAAAACCAACAATCTGCATAGGCGAAAACAAAGCAGATCGGCTTCGCGGGAAGCTGATCATCGCCTTTGTTTTCGCTACTCATTTAGTACAATTCCTCCTCTACTTAACTCCAAAATTTCAAGCTTCTAGCCTGCTTCTGTGCTTGTACAGGTCGGTTTGTGTCAGACCTTTTCAGAAACCACATTGTTGGTTTTCCCACGAGGCGGCTCAATTACTGACCTTTGTTTTAATCCTTAGGTCAACTGGAATGGCATGATAAGAAGAGTGGTCCAATTCAGGGAGGAACAAGCTGTAGAATTACTAGAATCATGGGATGTAAAGTTTCGGTAAAAAATGGCGACCCAGAAATGTGAGTACTGTAAACTCGTAAATTTTTGTATGACTTTATTTCACGAACTTTCTATTTCCAAATTATTAGCGAGTTGTTGAATTTGTGAGTGAGTGTCCATGTACTCTATAAACTTGATAGTGACTCTTTATTAGCGAGAACTTTGAATTCGTGAGGCAAGCAATTCGCGAATATTAGCGAAAATTAAGTTATCACTAATATTTACATACAGTATATTCAGTATAAAAGTCTTTCTTGTGCATTAGATACGGATAGAAGTGGCCAGAAAACCATCGCAGTAGCATGTTACCTTTGACCGAGATAATAAACTTTTTTTCATGCTCAACTCAGCTGAGACTAGAATTTATCCTGCTCATAAATGGTTTAAAAAGCCAAAAGTTGATGGCATTTTAGCATTTATTAGCATGATAAATGACTCTGTGAAACCAACAGTGAAACAGCCCAAATCTTAAGCAGTTAAAATATTGTGCTAACCCGAGTTGAGCAGGAAAAATGTTGTTTTTTTAACCTCAGGGCAAGCTCTGACACAAATCAGTCTCATGGGACTGGCTAGATGGGATGCTGCCTTCTACAGCACAACATCTAGGGCAAGTAAATACATGTACTGCTTGCCTATGTCCTATAAATAGGCTGCCTCGCTTATTTGAGTTAACATAGATTACAAAAAATGTTACTATTCTACTCATATGTTTTTTGTTTCAGTAACGCTACTAACTGGCCAAGGAATTTGATCATGCAGTTGTTGCCAGGGATGTTACTCAACACCGACCGGTTACACCCCCTGTTTAGAAACAGTCGCCAGGTGGCCTTTCATTTTGACATAGCACAGCCTATAGATAGTGCTAGGAATCTCTTAAGAGTTATGGGCAATGGTTTTGTAAGTGTTATTTTCTCGTTGTTACAAAATTATGTCCATGAAAAGAACAAACTTATCTTTGATTAGTTGAAAAAATCTTCCTTTCTAGGTAGACACAGTATTGCTATTTAAGCCTTACAAGTTAACACTTTTCAAAAAAAAAATAATAAAATTGATTAAAAGCTAAAATCTTAATAGAGTATCTTACACCAGTGGTCATTTCAAATGAAATGATAACACATGAAAGATTTGTTTTATCATATGACTTTTGAAATTGTATTTAATCGGCTTCACAATCAAATTTTACATTGTTGTTACGGACGTCATCAATGACACAGCGAATTCCCACGAAAGTGTTAATACATGTGTGATCATAACATATTTATTACATGATGTTATCCACCGGAAAACAGCAACTCGTATGATAATCATAACTAAGAGTACATTTTCTCGGTGTGACTTGCTGTAAAAGAGGTCAAGGTCATCACAGGGTCATGATTTATATACACATTGTAGTGCTTGAGCCATCGATGCGTCATGCCAAGTTTCGTTGAAACACATATACCATATGTGGGCATGGTGGCCATCTTGGTCATGTGACCTAGATTATTAATATACACATTGGTTCCCCCATCCTATAGATGCTTCACATAAAATTTGGCTTCAATTGGCCAAGTGGTTTCAGAGGAGAAGATGTTTGAATATTATGGTAATATACATGTATATTGCCCTGGGATGTGGGCATATGAGCCCTTGGGTCCAATTTTTTTCAGAATCATTAATATTCAGTCCTAATACCCAAATATTCAGTCCTACTATCCATTTCCTGCAAGATTTTCACCTCAAATGACTTTTTAAAAGTTTTCCAATGCATTGACGACCTATGTTGACCTCGTCGTAAAATAGGTCAAGGTCACCGCAGGGTCATGATTTATATATACATTGTAGTACTTCAGCCATTGGTGCTTCATGCCAAGTTTCTTTGAAATCAGTCCACCAGTTTCGGAGAAGATTTTTGAAGAGTTTTTACCATATATGGGCATGGCAGCCATCTTGGTCATGTGAACTAGATAATTTATATATACATGATTCCCCCATTCCATAGATGCTTCACATAAAATTTGGCTTTGATTCGCCAAGCAGTTTCAGAGAAGAAGATGTTTGAATATTATGGTAATATTATACAATTATTGACTTCAATGAGGTAGATATAAGGATTTATCTACCTGAAAAAGTGATATTCACCGAGGCCGGAGGCCGAGGTGAATATCACTTTTGAGGGTAGATAAATCCTTATATCTACCGAAATTGAAGTCAATAACTGTTTTGTTATATGACTTTTCAAGTGTTTTAATGTTTATTTTATAACAAATAAATAAACAAAATCATATCAGATGTTAAAGGAGGCTAGACAATGAGGAACAATTGATTATGATTGAAAGATAAGTTTGTTAGTTCTTAATAAAACCTATAATATGGGTACTCATAAGAATCACCATGACAAGGCAATTCCAATGGGTACCAACTACATAGGTTCTTATGAAAAATAAACAAAATTATCCCTTAATTATCACCAAATACACCTCATTATCTAGTGCTTTGTAATTACCTGTAAAAATTTGTAACTGCAAAGCATGTAGATTTCATGAACTGAAATGAGTTCAGGCTATTTATAGCTAACTGGCAGGTTTTTAATAATACAGGTACATCAAATCATGTCAATTTCACATGCTGGTGCTATTTTTGGATACTCAGGAGCGTAATATAGATTTTGGAGATTAATATAGAAAACCTGTCAAAATAATTAACCTCCAGGAACTGGTTTGATCTGGTTTTCATCAGTTTGGTCTAGTTTCAGAAAAATATAAGGATTTATTAATACTGAATGAACCAATCAGGAGACAGGATTTCCTTCAGTCATATAACAAACATGTATATTGCCCTGGGGTGGGAGCAGATGAGCCCCAGGGGTCCAATTTTTTTCAGAATCATTAAAATTCAGTCCTACTGTCCATTTCCTGCAAGACTTTCACTTTAAATGACATTTTAAAAGTTTTCCTTATTCAAATTCATTGGCGTCCTATGTTGACCTTGCCGTAAAAAAGGTCAAGGTCATCACAGGGTCATGATTTATGTATACATTGTCGGCTGAGACACAATCAGGGTTGCCTTTTGTGTTGCACTTGAGGCGAAAAAGTAACCTCTTTGTATTTTCATTTTTCTTGGTTTATAATAACTTATGACCTATCAGGTTTATATTCCAGAAATAATTCTTTTGGCTCTTGCGTTTTTCAAATTTCACCATAGTGGGTAATGGGAATAGGTCAGAGAAGGAGCTTCAAACTAGTGTTTTGGGCTGCTTAAATAAGATCATATGCAGCCTAGATAAGTCATTGTTCCATGCTGCAGTTAATTTAATACAATGTAACATGTGTGGTTGCATATGAAAAATTGAAGGAAACCTTGACTGCAACACACATTTTATTTCTAGGGTGTCTCTTAACATGGGGCTACGGACTCTACAGGCCATGCAAAAAATATGTTTGACCACATCAGCGGTCCTATACAATTTCTTGACAAAACCTTCAACCATGTTTTACTAGTCCTCAGTCTGAAAAATAATGAGACCATTTCATCCTTGTTAATAGGAATCTGGCTTTGAACATCCATTATGAAAATAGGGGCTACGGACTCTACATAAAAATGATGATTTTTAAAAAACAAGTACTCTTCACTGTGAGGATAAATTCAGCTTCCATTGATTCTAAACTTTCTATTGTCTTAACAATGAAAGACTAGATACCAAAAAATCATGTTCAAATCATGGGTGTAATTTTTTTACCTGCCAACTAAAGACACCATGAAAAATTGAAAAACATAAGAAAAGTACTGTTTCACTTCATACTCCATATTTTCATTAATTTTAGTCCAAATTCAAAGCCGTAAAAAGTATATTACAGGGGACATATGTCTCCTTAGTTCTAGAGGCATATGCACCATATTTCATTCATGAACATTAAAGCAAACATGTTTACAAAACACCCAAAATAAAAGTGCAACATCATAACATGTTAAAAACATGTGTTTTTTACCATATAATCTCTCACTGACGCAAAATATTGTACACAATATGGTATCAGTATATATCGCCAGAAAGCTTATTATCCCAGTGTTATAATAAAATTAAAACAATAGGTATTGCATAATATCACACTGAATTACAGATGCATAACATGACCAAGGTAGTAAAGGCAACCCTGATTGTGTCTCAGCCGTGTAGTACTTGAGCCATCGATGTTTCATGCAAAGTTTCTTTGAAATCGATCCACCGGCTCTGGAGAAGAAGATTTTTAAAGGGTTTTTCCCATATATGGGCATTGTGGCCATCTTGGTCATGTGACCTGTGGATTATTTATATACACATTGATTACACCTTCCTGTTGATGCTTCACATAAAATTTGGCTTTGATTGGCCAAGCAGTTTCAGAGGAGATGATGTTTGAATATTATGCAGGTAATATACATGTATATTGCCCCGGGGTGGGGGGCATATGAGCCCCTGGGGTCCAATTTTTTTCAGAATCATTAATATTCAGTTGTACTGCCCATTTCCTGCAAGACTTTCACTTTAAATGACATTTTAAAAGTTTTCCCCATTCAACTGCATTGGCGACCTATGTTGACCTTGCTGTAAAAGAGGTCAAGGTCATCACAGGGTCATGATTTATATACATATTGTAGTGCTTGAGCCATCAATGCGTCATGCCAAGTTTCGTTGAAATCAGTCCACTGGTTCTGGAGAAGAAGATTTTTGATGGGTTTTTACCATATATGGGCATGGCAGCCATCTTGGTCATGTGACCTGGATTTCTTATATACACATTGGTTCCCCCTTCCTATAGATGCTTCATATAAAATTTGGCTTTGGTTGGCCAAGCGGTTTCAGAGAAGAAGATCTTTGAAATTGTGGACAGACGGACGCCGGACGGACGGACGCCGGATCATGGCCATCCTATAAGCTCACCTTGTGAGCCAAACGGCTCAGGTGAGCTAAAAATACTGATATGAATAAAAAATAAAACCTGTGCTTAGACTAGTGATTGATGCATGATCATTGAAAACTTTATCCATGTCTTTATTCTGTAAGAACCCAAAACATTAAGTCCTATATTTCTCATTTTAAAGGAGAACTACTGACAATCATATACTTCTAAAAATAGAAATTTTGTAATGTGGGCTAGTTGTCCAGTTATTTCAAAAATCATGTTTTGCAGGCTGGGTGTGTGCATTTCACTTTTGCAGCATCATGTGACATCCGAGTACTCTTGTTGTTGTATAGTAACAAGAGAAAACAATTTGTGGGGCTCATTCCACAAGATCAGAAGGGGGTTGTAAATGCTATTAGGCAAGTCGTTACACAATACAAACAGCAGGTAGGTACTTGACATTTGAGCCGCCTCGTGGGAAAAACAACAATGTGGCTTAGCGAAAACAAAGACGCAGATCGTAACCGCGAAGCTGATCAGCGCCTTTGTTTTCGCTACTCGGATCGTACAATTCCTCTTTTTCTTAAATCCGAAACTTCAAGATTCTAGCTCTTTTCTATGACTGTACAGGTCAGTTTGAGTCGGACCTGTCGGAAACCACATTGTTGGTTTTCCCACGAGGCGGCTCATTTCAAATCAGTCAGAACTGCTTACTCAATCAAAATCAGGCCTTGGATGTATCATTGTGCCCCACATTGGACTACTTCATGCAGATGAGTCACATGTCAATGTGATGGTCTGTCTGTGCATGCCACAACCTTGACGTCATAGGATACCATGACAATTTAAATAGGCAAATTCAAATATATTGGAAGTAACGGTTACAATCTGTCATAAACAATGTTGAATAATTGGAGTTACTGAAGCGTCTGTATGGGAAAAATAGTTGTTATTGCACCTGCTTATAAAGGGTGTTAAGAAAGTTCGTTCCGCACAAAAATTGGTTTCGTGATAGCTTGGTTTTAATGCTTCGAAACTAATAAATAAAAACACAATACTTTTATTTGGATGTTTATGGAAAGATAAAAGCAAAGAAGTTTTAAATCGGATGTCTGATCATGAAAAAAATGGCCATTAAACAGTGGCACCCATTTCTTAACCCTTCAACTTTCATACAAAAGTGGGGGTATAGTAGAAAATATCTTTGCCATGCTAAGACCAATGCGAAAAACCCTCTTTTATTTGGTAAATAAAGCCTAAGTGGACTAGTTATTTGCAATTTAAAAGTTTTGGGATAGCTTCAATTATAAATCTGTAAAGAAAAATCAAGGGTCAAATTTTTTACAATGTTTACCAAAAAATCAAACTGTTGTCAAATTTATGAAATATAGTATTCTCAGAAAATATACATCTATGAAGCAGCTCGATGTTAGACATTGTTTCAACTGCTATTTTGTATCTGAGAAAACAACAAATTATTTGAAAATGCACCATTTGATTTGTTTTTATCTATAAAAAGCTTTCAAATCATGTGGTGAACTGCGGAACAAACTTTCTTAACACCCTTTATCAGGGTGCGATATAGGAGTCCAAATTTCCGTGCGTCCATTCGTTCGTCCGTATGTCAACATTTATGTCGAAGTTTGGTTTTCTCTACATCAGTGAGAGCTAGGAGTGTGAAACCTTGCATAGCAATTGTCCTTGACATACCCTTCAAGCACGCACCTTGACCCTGTGCCCTTGACCTATATTACACGGTCCACTGACTTTGTTAATTTTTACAGTCGAAGTTTGGTTTTCTCTGCATCAGTGATAGCTGCGAGTGTGAAACCTTGCATAGTAATTGTCCTCGACATGCCCTTCATGCACGCATCTTGACCCAGTGCCCTTGACCTACATGTATATTTCATGGTCCATTGACTAATTTGACTTTGGTCATTTTTACGTCGAAGTTTGGTTTTCTCTGAAGAGAGTGATAGCTGTGAGTGTGAAACCGTACATAGTAATTGTCTTTGAATACCCTTCAAGCACGCACCATGACACGCTGACCTTGACCTATATTTCACGGTCCATTGACTTTGTTAATTTTTAGCTCACCTGAGCCGAAGGCTCATAGGTGAGCTTATAGTATACCCATGCTCCGGCGTCCGTCCGTCCGTCGTCCGTCCGTCCGTCCGTCCGTCGTCCACAATTTCAAAGATCTTCTTCTCTGAAACCGCTGGGCCGATTGTTCTCATATTTCACATACACCATCTACAGGTAGGGGGAAAGAATAATTGTGTTTTTTGTTTTGATCGGATAAGGACTCTGGTTGCTATGGCAACTTATGCTTCCCATAGACTTGCAATGGAAAAAAGTGAAAATTGCCAATTTTTGCTGTCTTGTTGGAGATATTTAAATTTTGTTTTTGCAGAAATGTTTATTGAGTAGTCCTCTACGTTTCATGTGACTTTTGTCCTAATCCTTCATTTTGATTGGTTGCAGGGGCCCCATATAGGGCAAAATTTCGAAAAACATTCAAAAATCTTCTTCTCAGAAACTGTCAAGGGAATGAAGCCTATACTTTGTATACATGTTCCTGACAGTGGCCTCTATATAATTTGTGTTTTTTATTCCAGGCGGATAAGAACTCTGGTTGCTATGGCAACTTAAAGTTTCCATAGACTTATAATGGGAAAAGTGGAAATCGGCTATTTTTCCGCTAAAATTGCAGACATTTGAATTTTGTTTTTGTAGAAATGTTTATTGAGTAGTGTTTGACGTTTCTTGCGAGTTTTGTCCTAATCCTTTATTTTGATTGGTTGCTGGGGCCCCATAAAGGGCAAAATTTTGAAAAAACATTCAAAAATCTTCTCCTCAGAAACTGTCAAGTGGATGAATCCTGTACTTTGTATACATGTTCCTGACAGTAGCCTCTACATTATTTGTGTTTTTTATTCCAGTCGGATAAGAACTCTGGTTGCTATGGTAACTTTAAGTTTCCATAGACTTATAATGGGAAAAGTGGAAATTAGCTTTTTTTTGAAAATTATTGCAGCCTGAGATCTGAAAAGTGGTAGATGCAAACAACTAATGGATTAGATGAAGGTATATGATTAATTTAGGTCAAGGTCATCTCTTGACCTTGGCCGGTCTGTCATCTATACACACTTTTCAAAGATTTTTTTTCTCTGAAACCACTCGGCCAATCAAAGCCAAATTTTATATGAAGCATCTATAGGAAGTGGGAACCAATGTGTATATAAATAATCCAGGTCACATGACCAAGATGGCCGCCATGCTCATATATGGTAAAATATCTTCTTCTCCAGAACCGGTGAACCGATTTCAATGAAACTTTGCATGAAGTATGGATGACTCAAGTACTACAATGTATGTATAAAACATAACCCTGTGGTGACCTTGACTTATTTTATGGCAAGGTCAACATAGGTTGTCAATGCATTTGAATGGGGAAACCTTTTAAAATGTCATTTTAAGTGAAAGTCTTGCAGGAAATGGGCAGTAGGACTGAAATTTAATGATTCTGAAAAAAAAAATGGACCCCAGGGGCTCATCTGCTTTTTAAATGTTATTTGAAGGGGAAAATCAGCAGGAAATTGGCAAATGGACAGAATATTGATTATTCTGAAAAAAGAAAATGGCCCAAGGGCTTCATCTGCCCCTACACTGGGGTTAAATACCATAATATTCAAATATGTTTATTGGTATATGAAGCAGATCTCAGGTGAGCGTTTACAGGACCATTGGTCCTCTGGTTATGTTGAATTATGCTTTTTCCTGCATCTGTCATAGCTGTTAGTGTGAAAGCTTGCATAGTAATTGTCGTTGACATGCCCTTCAAGCATGCACCTTGACCCAGTGCCCTTGACCTATATTTCATGGTCCATTGACTTCGTTAATTTTTAGGTCAAAGTTCTCTGCACCTGTGATAGCTGCGAGTGTGAAACCTAGCATAGTAATTGTCCTTGACATACCCTTTCAGAACACACCTTGACCTGGTGCCCTCGACCTATATTTCATGTTTTTAGTTATTTTGCCTGATGCAGGTGCAATATCAAACTCCGCGGCATTCTTGTTTTGTTATACCTGTTGAAATAAAGTCTAAAAATTGTAATCAATCGTTTTATCAACACGAGTTCTTTCGGGCTTGACCTAACAAATGCACAAATTTGAGACATAAGGCTAATATCGTATGATGTAATTTACCCATATACACATCCGAATCTGATCTCAGATTGGAAGAGGCAGTTCCATTTGATTTCAAATACCTTATATTGATACATGTATTCTGCAATACTTAGTACTTATTGGCATCCGTATGCTGGTAGAAGATTACCTAAATTTCTAAACAGAGAAACTGAGCCACCACATGGGAAAACCAACAATCTGCATAGGCGAAAACAAAGACGCAGATCAGCAGCTGATCAGCGCCTTTGTTTTCACTACTCGGATAGTAGTTTCTCTTCTACTTAAATCCAAAATTTCAAGATTCTAGCTCTTTTTTGTGACTGTGCAGGTCAGTTTGTTTCGGACCTGGTCGGAAACCACATTGTTGGTTTTCCCACGAGGCAGCTCAAACTCTTAGTATTATTGCAAGCTTTTATAGAAAAAGAAGTTCATGTAATTTCAGCGGCATCATGAGAAAACCAACAATCTGCATTTGTCAAAGGCGCAGATAAGCCTTGACAGGACCTTTGGTCCTCTGGTAACTGCACAGCTGATCAGCGCCTTTGTATTTGCTACATGGATGGTACATTTCCTCCTCCACTTATATCCAAAATTTCCTTCTGTGACTGTATAGGCCAGTTTGTGTTAGACTGGGTCGGAACTCCTGAAGATCTGTTTTCTCGCATCACAGCTCATTTGTTCTTTGATTCTGTGTTTCAGGTAGATACCATGTCACAGGCCAGTGGCACCACTGGACCAGTGCAGAGCATACCTAGGCCATATTCCACCAAGAAGAGTTGATATTTAATTCTGCTTCAGTGGGAACAATTCTACAATACAGCTTTAAAAATATGGATCTGTGTCCTTATCTCAGATAATCTGTTAAGACAATCTGATTAAATCATGCATAGTCTACTATATACATTGTATCTGTTATAAAGACAATCTGATTAGTCATTCTGTCTATAGAGTGCACTCTAGTCAGCTAAAAGGTGTTGAACGCTACATAGATGAGCCCTGTAAGCTAACTAAAAAAAAGAAAAAGTTGGAAAAGGTCATAGGAGTTTGCAATCAGGCCTCGAGGTAATAAAACTTTTTCCATGCTCAGCTTAGCTGAGTGTTAAAATGCCAACAATTGTTGGCATTTTAACATTTATGAGCAGGATAAATTACTAGATTTTTAGTTTTGAACCTGAATCTTCCAGCAATCTTGACTATTTTAAAATCTATGAGCAGTCAAAATTTCATGTTCAGCTGAGCTGAGCTTGAAAAAAGTTTAATAACAGCGAGGCCAGACCTGGCACAATTTGAACTGCAAAACCTCAGATGGCTGCTGAAATTGGCCTAGGAAATTGCAAAATACATCTAGATGGATAGATCTGCCGTTTCCACTCAGCTGATCTGCATCTGTTTTCTATTTTTTTTTTTTTTTTTTTTATTTGCATAAAAACAAAAGGAAAATGTATTGCATCTTATCACAGTGAACCCTGGCAGTTCTTTATACAAGAATGTATAAATTGTATATTTATATAATATCTGTCCAGATCAAGTGAGCGTTTACAGGACCATTGGTTTGAAACTGTTTTTGTTGTTGTCTTGCATATGTATATATATATACACAATATACACATAAATTTTACATACAGGGTGTTTGACCACTCCTAGTCTATTTTCATTTATGTTATCTGACAGATAAATACCAGATGCCTGGTGAAGTATTACATGACCATTTAATAATGTCAGTTTGTATCAGTCGGGAAATTGAGAAATAAAATATTAAAAAATAAAAATGTTTCATATTTTAATCCCTTGTCCATTGACAGACCAATATGTCTGAATAGCCCAAATTTCAATCTTTTTTTTTTTTGTTTCACATTTTTTTTTTTTTTCACATTTTAAACAAAGATTTATACAACAACAGCTTCATACAAACACTATTAAATATACATGTAAGCATATTATCATGAATCAATTCAGCATGTTAATGTATACAGTTTTATGTAGACCTACTCATGCTCTTTATAAATCTTTATACATAATGCTTTTAAGTGAAAAATGTGGATAAAGAAAAAAACATTCAATATAAAAAATGCAATAAATAAATAAATAAGTGAAAATAAATAGATAAATAATATTGCTGCTGTCTACTTCTAAACTTTACGCTTCATTTGTTGTCAATGTATCAATTAAGGTTCTCCATTTGGTTTCAAAAGAGGCAAGTTTATCATTAAGCAAAGCTATCTCTTTCTTTATTTTGATTCGAGTTAAAAGAAATGATTTAAAATGTTGTATGTTTGGAATTTGAATCTTGTGTAATTTTCAAACAACAGTAAGAATAAAAGGTCCAGGAGTTGAAACCATCAACTTTAACCCATATTTGACGAATGGATTCTCCAATCATTATCATTTGGGTGAGTCCACTTTCATTTTTAGGGGTGTTAGGAGTGATTTTTATTTTTTATTAAATTTTTCGATGAAATTCCTCTAAGCAAACAGAATAGTCCCAGATGGGACGCCGCGTTCTGCGGCGTCACACCTGGGGCTATTCTGTTTGCCTATGTCCCATAAAAGGGACGCCAGGCTTAAATGAGTTAAAATCCCAACCTAGACAATGGGCAGAAAAAAGGGACAATACAAGATATTACAAACATTTTAACAACATACATAAAGGGCAAGTTGACTAGCTCTTTCCCAGTGAGGTTGCCATCCAGCTAGCATCATCCGAAAACAAAAATGATCAGCACAACTAAAGCTGATTATGCTGATTTTTCTTAAAATGTATTAATCTTGTGAAAAAAAGCTTGTTGAAAGATTGCCTAACTACCGGTATATATCACGTCACATGTCGGACTGGATGAACTATTGCCTTTCGGTGTTCTGACCAGAATGGACACAAACTGGACTGCAAGGGGAAAGTAGATGCCTAGCTTGTCAGACTTCTGAACAAGGTTTGAACCCTACTAGCATCAAGTTGTGTCCTTGAGTAAGACATTTGAGCCGCTGCAAGGGAAAACCAACAATCTGCATAGGCGAAAACAAAGGCCTAGATAAGTAACTGCTAAGCTGATCTGCGCCTTTGTTTTCTCTACAAGGTAAGTACAATTCCTCTACTTTCTAAATCCAAAATTTCCGGCCTCTCGCCATCTAAGACTGTAAAGCCCGGTTTCAGTTTGACCTGGTCGGAACCCCAAATTGTTGATTTTCTCATGCTTACATGAGCCTCTGCATGAGAAAACAATTTAGGTTTCAGACCAGGTCAGACACAAAACTGCCTGTGCAGTCACAGAAAAAAGCTAGAAGTTTGTTTCAGATTTAGATAAGAGCTGTCGCAGGACAGCGTGCTCGACTGCTTCTGACCTTTGTCAAACATAAGGCCAAACCCGACCAGTAACCCATACATCTTTTTGCCTTGATGCAATAAGGCAAAATCACTGAACCATGGAAGTTAACTATAACTACCTAAGATTTAGAGGTCTCACTCATATTGTGAAAGAAGTGTGTTCATATATCAACTGAGTGCCAAGACACAAGGCAAAATCACTGAACCGTGAAATAAGGTCAAACTGACCTATAAGTATTTCAGGGTCAAAGGTCTAGTGATACTTACTCATAATGTGAAAGAAATATGATCATATACCCATTTAGTGTTGAGATATAAAGCAAAATCACTGAACCATGAAATTAGGTCATAGTGACCTATAAGTATGTTTGGGTTAATGGTCTGGTCATACTCATTCATAATCAGAAAGAAGTATGAAAAAATACCAACTGAGTGTCGAGATATAAGGCAAAATCACTGAACCATGAAATTAAGTCACAGTGACCCAGGAATACTTTACGGTCAAAGGTCTTGTCATACTCATACATATCGTGAAAGCAGTATGTCCATATACCAATTGAGTGCCGAGATATAAAGGAAAATCACTGAACCGTGAAATCAGGTCATATTGACCTAGGACTACTTTAGGGTCAAAGGTCTTGTCATACGCAAACATAGTGTGAACGAAGTTTGTTCATAAACCACTTGAGTGCTGAGATATAAGGCAAAGTCACTGAACCATGAAATTAGGTCACAGTGACCTTTAAGTATATTGGGGTCAAAGATCTGGTCATACTCACTCATAATCTGAAAAAAGTATGAAAATATACTAATTGAGTGTCAAGATATAAGGCAAAATCACTGAACCGTGAAATTAGGTCATAGTGACCTTGGACTACTTCAGGGTCAAAGGTCTTGTCATACGCAAACACACTTTGAAAGAAGTTTGTTCATAAACCATTTGAGTACCGAGATATAAGGCAAAATCACTGAACCGTGAAATTAGGTCACAGTGACCTATAAGTATATTGGGGTCAAAGGTCTGGTCATACTCACTCATAATCTGAAAAAAGTATGAAAATATACTAATTGAGTGTCAAGATATAAGGCAAAATCACTGAACCGTGAAATTAGGTCACAGTGACCTAGGACTACTTCAGGGTGAATGGTCTTGTCATAAGCAAACATACTTTGAAAGAAGTTTGTTCATAAACCATTTGAGTACCGAGATATAAGGCAAAATCACTGAACCGTGAAATTAGGTCACAGTGACCTATAAGTATATTGGGGTCGAAGGTCTGGTCATACTCACTCATAATCTGAAAAAAGTATGAAAATATACTAATTGAGTGTCAAGATATAAGGCAAAATCACTGAACCGTGAAATTAGGTCACAGTGACCTATAAGTATATTGGGGTCAAAGGCCTGGTCGTACTCACTCATAATCTGAAAAAAGTAAGAAAATATACTAATTGAAGGTCAACATATAAGGCAAAATCACTGAACCATGGAAAGTAGGTCAACCGACCCTTACCGTCGTGACACACAAGACAGTGTCAAAAAGTCAAAAGATGAATGACCAACCATCTTCCTAAGTTGTTTCTATTAAGAAATAAAAAGAAAAAAAAAATCGGTGTTCTAGATTTTGACCTCTAGCCCTGCCCCCCTGACTCCGACCCGGTTGGATGCCATGGAACCTAAAGTGTACGAAGTATGAATGCTTTATGATAAGTTGTTGTCAAGATATGGACTCCTTGTAAAAGTTACACAGCAGTACATCTATTTT
Organism: Rugalucina vietnamica; assembly: GCA_964017185.1. Lineage (NCBI taxonomy): Eukaryota > Metazoa > Mollusca > Bivalvia > Lucinida > Lucinidae > Rugalucina > Rugalucina vietnamica. The sequence continues at coordinate 24,797,685 of OZ024878.1, read as the reverse complement.
TTACAGTGTTCTAGTTTTTAACCTCCAGCCCCACCCCCCCCAGGCATGGACCCAGAGATCCGATGCCATGAAATGAAACTCAACCCTACAGGGTACCTATGGTCCCAGTATGAAAGCCCTCTGATAAAATTTTTTCAAGATATAGACTTCTAGAATACAATATCACAGAAAAGCCATTATTATTAATGGTGTTCTAGATTTTAACCTCTAGCCCCTCCCCCTGGCATGGACCCAGGGACCTGATGCTATGGAATGAAAGCCGACCCTACAGGGTGTCAATGGCCCAAGTATCAATGCTTTCTGATGAGTGGTTGTCAAGATATGGACTTCTAGAAAACTTTAACACAATAATAGCTATTTTTTAAGGTGTTCTAGATTTTAACCTCCAGCCCCACCCCCCAGGCCTGGACCCAGGGGCCCGATGCCATGGAATGAAAGCTAACCCTACAGGGTATCTATGGTCCAAGTATGAATGCTTTCTGATGAGTGGTTGTCAAGATATGGACTTCTAGAAAACTTTAACGCAAGTGTGACGCGCACGGGAACGGGAACGCACACGGGAACGGGAACGTGGACGACCGGGGTGACTGCAATAGCTCTATGCACTTCGTGCAGTCGAGCTAAAAAAAGGATACATTCTTCCATCTATGGAGCGAGAACAAAGGTGCTGATCAGCTGTGAAGTTACTGCACTGCACAGCTGATCTGCGTCTTTGTTTTTGCATATGCAGATTGTTGGGTTTTCTTTTGCTGCAGCTCAGTCATGTAACTGAACAAATTTGGGCTGCAATGCCACAGAGGATTGAAATTAACTACACTAACAAAGCATAGCTACTAATGCTGTTTATTATACCTCATTAATATTCATTGGCTGAGTGTGGATTTTGATTGGTCCAGACCAGGTCACACGGAGGGTGCTATTCTGTCATGGCTCATGATCATATTATGTATACCCTCTGGCGTCAAATCTGCCAAAAAAGTGCATCTGCACTTGCAGTCACACGCGTTTCTTTTACAGTGCACATGGACATGATGGAGGTTGCTATTTATTACTCTCTGATGTCATATCTGCCTTAAAGTGCAGTTGTACTTGTAGTCACGTGTTTGTCATCTGGCATGTCGCTAATTTGTTTCAAAAGTGGTTTGGTATAATAAAACAATTAATATTACCTGCCTCGGGTGAACAAATCATGCCATTCTCACTCAAGGGCAACAATTGTATATTATCAATATTTGATTTACTTGGAATCTTTATTTTTTAATCAATTCATTTACTACAGTGGATGGTGTTCTAAGGAAGGCACATAGGGGCTACCACCATTTAACAATAATACCTTAAGTTAACTTAATTCTTGTATTTCTGACATATGCCACTGCACACAATTCACATCCAGAACAGACTCTGCTTCAAGCTTTGGTTGATTATCTTAACTTCCAGAGTCTGGTTGACTTCATGTCAGTTGTCCTTATGTTACAGGGTATACCTCCTACAATGGTAGGTTACCACTAATGAGTGCACATTACTTTCACCACTAACTGTCAAATTCTCTTGAATAAGAGAAAGCAATGCCGTATAAATATTTTCACGACCTAATACATGTATTCAGTCACAAATGTGTTTTGTATGAAGATCAGTTGCTAGTTCACTGTTTTACAAAATCAGACATGTTCACAAACGAGCAAGAGCTCAGCTGAGACTAAATTAGTAGTTAAGAGCTATTGAAATTTCATGCTCCGCTGAGTTGAGCATTAAAAATGTTTTATAACCCCCGAGCCTGGTTTGCCTCAATGCTCATTTTTGTCCATTCATAACAGTATCACTGGCCCTTACCTTTGGAAGCATTTGTCTTTCAGAAAAAGGGAATTCCACTGTACCATGGTATAACTAATTGGGTGAAACATTTGTACATTCCTCTGATCAAAGTTTAGAATACACATGGACCTCTTTATAACACGGTTCATTATAACACAGTTTTGGATATACATGTAACACTGATCAATGTTGGACCCAATTTGAGTATTTTTGCTAAATGTCTATAAATTTTACTCTTGTTTTGATACAGATTGGATAGCTAACACGGAAATTGGCTTGGACCCCATCAGAGGTTGAGGTGCATGAGAAAACCAACAATCTCGGTTTTCAACCAGGTATGACACAAACTGGCCTGTACAATCACAGAAGCAAGCTAGAAGCTTTAAATCTTGGACTTAAGAGCAAGATCGATTGTACTATCTGTGTAGTGAAATCAAAGGCGCTGTGCAGTCACTGCACAGCTGATATGCGCCTTTGTTTTCACCGATGTAGTAAAGAAAGCAAAGGCGCTGGTCAGTTACTGCACAGCTGATCTGCGCCTTTGGTTTTGCCTATGCATGTTTTTGGTTTTCTAATGTGATGGCTCAATTATACATATTTGCAACAATGTTCAAAAATATTAGAGAATATTAGAGAATAGTTTACTGTCATCCATCAGAGCTGCTGTATGATTGTCTGTGCTTTTTCTTCTTCTGGAAAAAAGAGAATAAAAATATTGTGCTAACCTTTATGTGTATGTAAGACATCTTTGATCCAAAGACTCAAATGCACTAAAAAGCAATGTTTTTGCTAAATGAGCCATCGCATGAGAAAACCAACAATTTGCATAGGTGAAAACAAAGACTCAGATCAGCTTCACAGTAACACGAAGCTGATCAGCGCCTTTGTTTTCGCTACACGGATAGTACAACCCCTCTTCTTCTCAAATCCAAAATTTCAAGATTCCAGCCTGCTATTTGAGACTGTACAGGCCGGTTTATGTCGGACCTGGTCGGAAACCCAAATTGTTGGTTTTCTCAAGCACAGGCTCAAATATGAGAATAAAGAAGGTGGTGTAGTAGCTGGAGTAGAAAGCACTTACTCTTACGCAGCGTTATCCATCAAGAAAACATGTCCGTGAAAAGTATACCCCCTCATACCCCACTTTTATATAGAAGAACTGGGGTTGGCAGGGGTATACCTATTTTTGCTCCCAAACATAGATTGTGGGTACTCGTTAGAACCGCCTCGGCGAGGCGGTTCTAACGTGTACCTACAATCTATGTTTTGAGCAAAAATAAGAAAAATATCAAAATTTTTGTACTGAAAATTTTCATTTTTTACAACATTAAGAAATCTTTGTATAATGCATGGGCATGTTTTCGCAATATTGTCTTTTTCTACTGAACCTAATGGAAATGTCACAGTTTGCAAATTAACAATAATTCACACATAAACAAAAATACGCGCATATGGTGGCATTTCTGTGATGTCGCACATAAACATTCATGTCCCCCGAGGATAAGTCCAATGGAAAACATTTTAAGGATGTTCGCTGCTAACATTTGACATTTCGGAACTTCCGGTTTTTCTTTTCTTGAATATCTCGTAAACGGTTCCAGATATTTTCCTAATATTTTATATTTGGATACATATTGATGATATGCATTGAATGATCCATGAAAATTGTCAATCTAAGAAACTTCATTTTTTCACCCCATTTTCTGCAACTTTTCAGAAAATTGTAGTTGTCAGTAAAATTTAGGGGTTGGGTAGATTAAACTTGAATATTACACATCTTAAAATTAATTGCACTAGTTCGATGTATATTTTAGCAGCAGTATATATGTACATGGTCTTCTAAGTCAGTCTTTGTGTCTTTAGTGTCCTGGTTTTAAAATTTAAGGTGGTTTTTATGAAATGGGCTTTTAGAAACAAAACAGCCGAAGAAAGGCTGAAAATGGCTATTTTCAAGTTGTTGGTTCTCTCTTATATGCTCACTACCCTATATATTTCTTTCTTTTATTCGAACAATATTACCAAGTTCAATGTTGTGTGAAAATACAAGAAAAAGTTTGAATCAACAAATATGAATTTGGCACATTTCAAAATATTGATTTTTTCCAACTTTTCAAGTATGGGGGTAGGGTTGAAAAAGGAATCGTAAAATTTTGTCATCCATTCCAAGTTGCAAATTTTTCTATGCTTTTGGTCCAAAAAGTCTGTGTTACGTAAATATTATGAAATTATGACTTTTGAAAGCATTCTAGGTGTATGTTTGTTCAAGACAGGTATGTTTTAAAGAATTAAAAATTAAATTAATTTTACTCAATTTAAAACATGGTGCTCAGAGGTCTCATTCAGAGGCCTGTAGCTTGAAAAAATGCACACTACCCTATATTTCTTTTGTTTTCAAATGTCTTGTGTTGTATTTTGGAATCAAATAAGAGTGGTTAGAAAAAAAGTTTGAATACTTTTTCATTGGCAGCGAACATCCTTAAAATGATCTATTTATTAGTCCTGTTAGAATCAAAATAATTTTACTGTACAGTAAATTATCTTTGATTAACGTGTGATGTCGGGCAGATGCAATATTTAATTCAATCCGGCAGTGCCATTGTGAATAAATATATTGCAATCTGCCCTCCAACATCCCGCTTTAATCAAGATAATTCACCGTTAAGTAATATTATTTCTTAAATAAACATTTTTAATAGTTTTGTGTGATATCCAAACTCTTTGAAAATAGTAACTGCACAGCACAACTCCGCTGAACAACCCTATTGATGTCACTATCTTATATTACAATCTGTCCTCTAAAATCTGAATTCTCATACTCCTAGCTAACTTCTGTCACAGTACACCCCAGTTTGTGTATGACCTGGCCCCAAGGTTATAAAACTTTTTTCATGCTCAACTCAGCTGAGCATAAAATTTAAATTGCTCATAAATGGGGAAATAACCCAAATAGATCACAAAAGCCTGTAATTTATCCTGCTTCATTTTAACATTTATGAGCAGGATAAATTTAGTCTCAGCTTTGTTGAGCATGAAAAAAGTTTCATAACCTCGAGGCCTGATCAGAAACCCAATCGACAGGTTTATTTGTGACAAAACTCAGCTTTACCCTTACCTTATGTTTTCTTGGACTTGGATCACTATCAGAGTCACTACTTGAGGAACTTGCTTCCTTTCTTTTATGTTTCTTCTTTTTTCTTTCCTTCTTCTCTTTTCTGTGCTTCTTCTAGAAATATTATAAAAAGGCAGGGTCTAAATTATTCTTATACAGACTTCCTGAAAGGCTTACATGTAAACAGCTTTTTTGTTGGTGTTTTTGGTATGCTCAAAATCCAGGGCTCAGAAGATAGCAGTATCTAATTGAATACTAAATCTAACATTTTGAGCCTCTAGCCATCCTGTGTGAATGTACAACAAGGTTTGTGGGTGTGTCAAAGCTCTACTACATATCAATTATCACAACATGAGTACTGTAAGTAGTGATATCGGCGGTTTGACAGTTTTCCGACAATGCCTTCCGTCACAATGTTAGATACATTTTCAAAGCATTATATTTTTAGCTCACCTGAGCCGAAGGCTCACAAGATGAGCTTATAGTATAGTAGTCCAGCCGGCGTCCGTGCGTCGTCGTCCGACGTCGTCAACATTTTCAAACGACTTCTCCTCTGAAGCTGCCAGGCCGAATCTTTTCATATTTCACATATAGCATCTACAGGTAAGGGGAACGAATATTTGTGTTTTTTATTTTGATCGGATAAGAACTCTGTTCGCTATGGCAACTTGAAGTTTCCATTGACTTGTATGGAGAAAAAGTGGAAATTGGCATTTTCCGTTGTCAGGCTGGAGATATTTGAATTTTGTTTTTACATAAATGTTTATTGAGTAGTCTTTCATGTTTAAGGCATCTTTTGTAAAAATCACTGTATTTGTTTTGTTGCTATAGCAACATAAAGGGTAAATTTTCAAAAAAAAAATATTCAAAAATCTTCTTCTCAGAAGCCATATGGGGGTTGAAGCTGAAAGTTAGCATACATGCTTACGACATTAGCTTGTACAAAGTTTGTGTTTTTTATTGTCTTTGTCCAACTATTTTGGTTGCTATGGTAACTTGAAGTTTCCATTGACTTATAAAGCAAAAAGTGGAAATTTGCAATTTCTGCCGTTTCATTGAGGATATTGAAATTTTGTTTTTACATAAATGTTTATTGAGTAGTCCTCCCCGTTTTAGGCAACTTTTGTCAAAATCGCTTTATTCGTTTGGTTGCTATAGCAACGTAAAGGGTAAATTTTCGAAAAAATATTCAAACATTTTCTTCTCAGAAGCTGTAAGGCGGATGAAGCTGAAACTTTGCATGAACATGCTTATGAAATTAGCCTCTACAAAGTTTGCGTTTTTATTGTCCTTGTCCCACTACTTTGGTTGCTATGGCAACTTAAAGTTTCCATTGACTTAAAATTAAGACGAAAAGCGGAAAATTGCAATTTTTTGAAAACTATTGCAGCCCGAGACCTGAAAAGTGGTAGATGCAAACAACTTATGGAGTAGATGAAGGTATGTGATTAATTTAGGCCAAGGTCATCTCTTGACCTTGAAGGGTCTGTCATCCATACACACTTTTCAAAGATCTTCTCTGAAACCCACACTGTACATACGGCTTGTCAAATTCCAACTGGTACGTCAAATTCCAGATGTTTATGTCAGCGCGTGCGTTTTGGCGGGTAAGTTATTTTGCTGTATTTTACACAGAATACCTAAACTTTTCATGGTATATGGAAAATTGCAATTTTTTGAAAACTATTGCAGCCTGAGACCTGAAAAGTAACTTAGGGAGTAGATGAAGGTATTTGATTAATTTAGGCCAAGGTCATCTCTGTACCTTGAAGGGTCTGTCATCCATACACACTTTTCAAAGATCTTCTTCTCTGAAACCCACACCGTACATACGGCTCGTCAAATTCCAACTGGTACGTCAAATTCCAGATGTTTATGTCAGCGCGTTCGTTTTGGCGGGTAAGTTATTTTGCTGTATTTTACACAGTATACCTAAACTTTTCATGGTATAATCTTATTGAGGCTTATATTTTTTCAATCTCCATCGGAATGATCATTGATAATCAACTTTTACAGTGTATTTATCCTTTTATTCTGTCGCTTGGTGACAAAAACAATACGCCAAAGTACAGACGGCGAATGTCATATGATAAGTGAAATAACAGACGGCCGATACGGAATGACCCAGTCGGTAGATCAACATTTTATGATACGGGTCTACTAAAACACTTCTTTGTTATGCAATAGTCAGTATATGGTTTAATTTGCAGCGCTACTAACCATAAATTGCATAAAGAAAACATTACTTGGAAAGGAAATAAAGTGAAACGACTGTCTTTAAACGATTTTATATGCCGTTTTTTTTTTACTCAAGATGGCCAGTTGATGAACAAAAAGTGATTGTACTTTTGACTACATAGACGTTTGGAAAAAAATGAAAGCAGATAGTGTGAACATTTGATAATATTCCACATTACTTAACTGATACATGGCTACTGCAAATCAATTTTAAATATTCAAATAGAACACTACGCGACTCAGTACACGTACATGTATAAGCGCCATGAGACAGGGAATTATTTACGAATAGCGCATTGCTTCTAGCTTTACTTATATGAATACCCCTAATTTTGATTATAAATTCAGTATGGCATGGGCCGGAACTGAACTTTGCGGTCTGTGCCTGGGCATACCAGGGTTCAAACTGATTGTTGGTTTCCTTATGCTCCAATGTCCAGGGGCGTTGTTAGGCATCAGGTGTCTTCACGCATTCGCTCGGTTGAGTCTTCGCCCTAGAAACACCATGGCATAACCTGTGCTTTATTTGTTTGCCAATGTGCTTCTTTGATGGAATTTAATTTTTATACCAATGGAACAAATACATGTGTTTTTGATTGTTTGAATTGATGCTTTACAACCTCTGGAGGATGACGGGCACTAACTACCCACTAGATCAAACAACCGCACAACAGGCCGTGGTTAAGGTCGTTGACTATCAGCGCCTTTAATATAAGATTAACCAAGGATCAAGAACTGAGACAATCAGGTTTCAAACCCCAACCACTATATCACTCTCGTAAAGTTATACTGTGTTTGAGTGGAAACAAAACAGCAGACACAATTTCGAACCAATGTTGATTCAATCAACTTTGAAACAATGTTGTAGAATAAATGTTGATTCAGTGAATCAAATTGATTCAACAATGTTTAAAGGTTGACCGAAACAACATTATTAGCTCACCTGAGCCGAAGGCTCACAAGGTGAGCTTATAGGATGGCCATGATCCGGCGTCCGTCCGTCGTCCGTCCGTCCGTCGTCGTCGTCCACAATTTCAAAGATCTTCTTCTCTGAAACCGCTTGGCCGAACTAGTTGAAATTTTATGTGGAGCATCCATGGGTAGGGGGAACCGAAGTTTGATCGCGAGATCCGGGTCACATGACCAAGATGGCCACCACGCCCATATATGGTAAAAACCTTTCAAAAATCTTCTACTCCAGAACCGGCTGGCCGATTTCCACGAAACTTGGTATGTAGCATCGGGGACTTCAGCCCATCATAGTTTGATAAAATGATGACCCTTGGATGACCTTGACCTATTTTACGGCAAGGTCAAATTTGGAAACAGGCTTTTACATGGGAAAAAGTGAAAACTATGGATTTTTTGAAAACAATTGCAGCCTGAAGCCTGAAAAGTGGTTGGTGCAAACAACTAATGGAGTAGATGAAGGTATGTGATTAATTAAGGTCAAGGTCATCTCTTGACCTTGGCCAGTCTGTCGTCCATATACACTTTTCAAAGATCTTCTTCTCTGAAACTGCTTGTCCAATCAAAGTGAAATTTTATGTGGAGCATCCATGGGTAGGGGAGACAAAAGTTTGATCGCGAAATACAGGTCACATGACCAAGATGGCTGCCACGCCCAACTATGGTAAAAACCACTCAAAAGTCTTCTCCTCCAGAACCGGCTGGCCGATTTTCGTGAAACTTGGTATGTAGCATTTGGGACTCCAGCCCATCATAGTTTGTTGAAATGATGACCCTTGGATGACCTTGATCTATTTTACGGCAAGGTCAATTTTGGAAACATAGGCTTTCACATGGAAAAACGCGAACACAATGGATATTTTGGAAACTCTTGCAGCCTGAGGCCTCAAAAGTGTTAGATGCAAACAACTAATGGAGTCAATGAAGGTAAGTAATTAATGAAGGCCAAGGTCCTTTCTTGACCTTGACCCAAGGTCATTTAAATATCAAAATTAAAATTTAAGTTTTCTCAGAAATCACTAGGTTTGGAAACTATTGCAGCCTGAGACCTGAAACTTTGCAGATGCAGGCAACTTATTAAGTCAATAAAGGTGTGTGAGTATTCAAGGTCAAGGTCATGTAATGATGACTTAATACTCCAAGATCAGGCTTCAGGTGAGCGTTCTCAGGACCAATGGTCCTCTGGTTTTAATATTATTTTAACAATGTGTGTCTTAATGTTGATTCTACGGTTTCAACATTTTGTGCAAATGTTGATATAGCGAATCAACGTCGTGTGTCTTAAAGGTGGCCATCTTTGAACGTATACTTCCAAGTTGACCGCTTAAGAAGGCCAAACAATGCCAGGGTGCCATGGGTATTTGAAATAATCGCACTCAACACGTCTGATGTGACACGTATCCAAAGTTGTGTTTATGTCTGTTATTTGACGTATCAAAAGCTATTTTCTGTCTGGTCTTTCAAGTATAAAACGACTGTCATGGTTCGTATCATGTAAAATCACACATGGTGCAAAAGAATGAGCTGCGCTATCAATAGTAGTGATTAATTTGAATAAAAGTTTAAATCCAGCTTTTAAATAGATACTAAGCTATATATATTCGAGCCAGCGACTTTCAATTATTTCTAGTTATGGAAATATTTGGCAAAAAGTATGGATGTTTTCTGAAAACTTGCCATTTTAAGACTTTCGTGCAATATTTTCGCCAATCCACTGATAAGCTGACAATGACACCTGTCTGTACTGATGCATGGATGCCCACACAAGACTGCCGATTATTATTTTCTTTTGAAACCATTAGCTAAAGTATAATAAAACAAGAAAAAACAACAAAAATAATTTACCCGCCAAAACGCACAAGCTGACATAAACATCTGGAATTTGACGTACCAGTTGGAATTTGGAATGTACGGTGTGAAACCGCTTGGCCAATCAAAGTGAAATTTTATGTGGAGCATCCCTGGGTAGTGGGGACGAAAATTTGATGGCAAAATCTGGGTCACGTGACCAAGATGGCAGCCACGCCCATACATGGTAAAAACCACTCAAAAATCTTCTTCTCCAGGACGGGCAGGCCGATTTTCTCGAAACTTGGTATGTAGCATTTGGGACTCTAGCCCATCGTAGTTTGATCAAATAATGACCCTAAGATGACCTTGACCTATTTTACGTCAAGGTCAATTTTGGAAACATAGGCTTTTACATGGGAAAAAGTGAAAAATATGGATTTTTTGAAAACTATTGCAGCCTGAGACCTGAAAAGTGGTAGATGCAAACTAATGAAAGTATGTGATTAATTAAGGTCAAGGTCATCTCTTGACCTTGGCCGATCTGTCGTCTATACACACTTTTCAAAGATCTTCTTCTCTGAAACCGCATGGCCAATCAAACTGAAATTTTATGTGGAGCATCCCTGGGTAGGGGTAACGAAAGTTTGATCCCGAAATCTAGGTCACAAGACCAAGATGCCGCGTCCATATATGGTAAAAACCACTCAAAAATCTTCTTCTCCAGAACCGGCAAGCCGATTTTCACGAAACTTGGTATGTAGCATTTGGGACTCCAGTCCATCATAGTTTGATAAAATGATGACCCTAGAATGACCTTGACCTATTTTACGGCAAGGTCAATTTTGGAAACATAAGCTTTTACATGGGAAAAAGTGAAAACAATGGATATTTTGTAAACTAAATGTAGCCTGAGACCTGAAAAGTGGTAGATGCAAACAACTAATAGAATAGATGAAGGTATGTGATTAATTTAGGTCAAGGTCAATTTTGGAAACATATGCAAACATGGAAACATGGAGAAAAGTGACAACTAGGTCTCAGGTAAGCGTTTACAGGACCAATGAGCCTATGGTAACTGTTGCAGCCATAGACCTGAAACATTACCAAGATGGCCTTATACCCATTTAGGGTAAAAAAAAAAAGAAAAAATTCTCTTTGTCCAGTGACTGTACTTGTTGACTCTCAGGTGAGTGATCGTTGCCCTTGGGCTACTTGTTATTCAAATGACATCAAAATCAAAATAAATTGATACCAAATGATGAAAATGTTTAAACTTATAAATAAGACATTGAAATAATTTCAATTTATTGATTTTATGTATATTTTGGTCAGTGGAACATGACCCGTTTTTTGGAGACAAACATGGCCGCCATTGAATTTCACTTTGCTTGGCTCACAGGTGACTTTTTTGATCATTGTTATCATCTGATTTAAATATATTGATGGGTATTTGTAGATAAAAGGCCAATCTTTAACCTGATATGCAAATTTTTCATCCTGGCATTTTATTACGATGGATGGCATTGGATTGAAAATTGCCTATTTTTAGACATGGAAATTTCCTGTTTTGGAATAAGAAAAGTGGACAAAAGTCATCCAAATAGTCAATGAATATTCAAACAATGACATCATGCTGAAATTTCTATTTTTAACCTAAGCACACATGTCCCGCAAGAAGGTCAAAGACACCCACTGTCTCCATTCCAAATACATGTGGCGCATCAAAAGTGCCGGGTAGCAGCTGTCACAGAACTGTGTATTCTGATCGATAAAATGGCAGAAAAAGTAAACAATTACACTTTTTTTAAAATTCAATAACTATTTCATTTTTCCATGGATTTTCAAAATTCAAACTGCATCTTGTTCCAAATAATCTTCTGCATCTACTGGTGAGCTTTTTTTATTGATTTTTTTAAATTTAGGGAAACTCTGCGATATCACTACTGTAAGTTTGGAAATTTTTGCATGTAGTTTGTTTTACAAAGTTTTAATTTCGGAGTACTTGACTTCTTGTGGGGGTACTTATGACGTCTTAAAAGCTTACTGTTACATATAAGTTTTTATTGCCAAGAATTCCTGAGGCATTTAATTCGCAAGAATAAAGTTCTCACAAACATTTCTGAAATCACAGTGTATTTTCTTATTGTGTTTGTATACCTTATGTTTCTTAGGACTGCTATCACTGTCAGAGTCGGAATCTGTTGTCGCTTTCTTTTCTCTCTTCTCTTTCTTCAGCTTGTCCTACAAATATAATTATCTGTAAATAGGGAAATTTTCAAGTGATATCTTTCACAATTATTAACCATTTCTATAATTCACGAACATAAGTATTTGTGTTGTTTTGTAAGTCATTATATTTCCAAGAAGTTTGAATATAGATGCCAATTAAATCATGGAAGTTGTCTTGCAAACATTTCTAGGCTAACATTAATTCAAAGCATTTCAATAAAAAAAAGTCAAAAGGCCAATATTGCTCTATTGAGAATCACCTCTATCAGTAGCATGTCTGATTCATAAAATTTTCAAAATATTCTTAGATAACTTGTGACTAAGTTTGAATACACCTGCGAAGATGAGTCTGTGACAAAACAAATGTAAAGTATCATTATGTCAGCCGGTCACGTCATTTGTTCAGAAAAGAATCACATATGTGCCTATTGCAGCACATGTGCTAACAGTACCTTTTTCCTTTTCTTGTGTTTGTGTGGTGTCTCCTCTGTCTTGTCATGCCCCAGGGATTTTCTATATTCTTCCCAGTCTGGAATTAGCTCATATGTCTTGTCTCCCGCTGTCTTGAAACAATCTTGGGCTAGATGACCTGTAGAGGTATTTGTGATACATGCACTCTATAAACCTATGTACTATTTCATTTGATTATGTAAGTATTGACATTTTTCATTCTCAGTCAGCTGCTACTGCAGACAAAATGCAAAACTTTTTCAGCAACAGCTCCATTATGAAAACTTGCCCATGCAATAAACAGATAATTTTTAGCTTTAAAAATTGGAAATACTTAGCTGAAAAATTTTGATATTTTTTTTACCTTTGCTCAAAACATAGATTGTGGGTACACATTAGAACCGCCTTGCCGAGGCGGTTCTAATGTGTACCCACAATCTAAGTTTTGGATCAAAAATAAAAAAATTAAGTATCCCCTGCAAACCCCACTTTTGCTGTATAAAAGTGGGGTATAAGGGGGTATACATTACATGGACATGCTTTCCTGATGTCAGTGGTAAGAGTGTCAACTTCAGCAGCAGTGGGTCACAAGTTTGCACCTCAGCCAAGTCTTACCAAAGGCTTTTAAAATGGTACAAGTGGCTACCTTGTTTAGCGCTCAGCATTTGAGCCGCCTCATGGGAAAACCAACAATCTGCATATGCGAAACCAAAGGTGCAGACCAGCTTCGCAGTAACCGCGAAGCTGATCAGCGCCTTTGTTTTCGCTACTCGGATAGTACAATTCCTCCTCTACTTAACTCCAAAATTTCAAGCTTCTAGCCATCTTCTGTGACGAGACAGGCCGGTTTGTGTTGAAACTGGTTGGAAACCATATTGTTGGTTTTCCCACGAGGCGGCTCATTTTATGGCTTTTATGGCTGGCACTGGAACATTCCTGTCATGTTGACTTATGATGATGATCTCGCCTTTATAAATGCAAAACGCTTATATCAGAGGGGCATGTTAAAATTGTTTGTTTTGTTGCCTTATATCCCAGTCAACAGCTATGTTCATGTTGGGATATCATGACATCCCAATATGCTGCAATATATCAAAATGCAAGTAATAAACAGCTGTTGTGCTTCCCAATGGTCTGACAAGGAAAGGTGTTAGAATCCAACAGCAATTTGATCTGACGAAAAAAAGCTTGGCATGTGAAAACTGGGACGAGACAATTTACCTTTTGTTCCACACTTTTTACAGGTAGTATCAAAGACAGCTTCCAGTTCAATCTTCTTTCTCTCCCCCTTAAACCCTCCTTGTTTTCTTCTTTTTTCATCCTGGCTAAAATAATTGAGCCGCCTCGTGGGAAAACCAACAATGTGGTTTCCGAACAGGTCCGACACAAACCGGCCTGTACAGTCACAGAAAAGAGCTAGAAGCTCGAAATTTCGGATTTAAGTAGAAGAGGAATTGTACTATCCGAGTAGCGAAAACAAAGGCGCTGATCAGCTTCGCGGTTACTGCGAAGCTGATCTGCGTCTTTGTTTTTGCATATGCAGATTGTTGGTTTTCCCATGAGGCAGCTCATATGACAAAACCTTAGATGTCTTTTCATTATACAATTAATATGAACATGTCAACCTCATTATAATGCTATCTTTGGGGTCCTTTGAAACAGATATTATTATGAATTGCTTTAATGCTTTATGTCCATGATCAACATCTATGTTTATCTTTGGATGGTCAGTATTCAAAGTTATCCTAACCGCACTGTTCCTAATCAAGACTATGGGGATGAGGGGCTGATTACTGATACTTAGCTCACATTTCTTTTATTATTAGTTAACAGGCAACATCTTATAGTCTATTATGAGTAATACTGAACAGTATAATGAAAGTTTAATACACTTTAAAAATCATCTTTGTTGGAGCCATAACTTGACCATATATGAGCCGTGTCATGAGAAAAACGTGTTTTTTGAATATGCGAAAACAAATACTGAACAGCTGATCAGCGCCTTTGTTTTCACTACTCAGATAGTACAATTCCTCTTCTACTTACAGCCAAAATTTCAAGCCTCTAGACTGCTCCTGTAACTGTACAGGCCAATTTGTGTCGCACCTTGTCGCAAACCCCAAGACCGTTTTTCTCGCGCCACGGCTCATATATAAATCTGCATTATAGTGAGGTGTGTATAAAATGAGTTGAGAGCTTTGACTAACCTGAGTTCAATATTATTGGCGTCCATGTCTTTTCCTGTTGTCTGATTGACAGTTTTCATGGCGAGGCCAATCTTATCTCCATTCTCTTTCTGAAATTACATCACAGAAACATATGTGTGATGTATACCCCCTTGAACCTTACTTTTATATAGCAAAACTGGGGTATATCTATTTTTCTTATTTTTGCTCCAAAACATAGATTGTTTGTACTCATTAACATGTATCCACAATCTATGTTTTGAGGAAAAATAAGAAAAATATCAAAATTTTTCAGCTGAAAATTTTTAATTATTAAAGCTCAAAAAATATGGCTGTTTATTGCATGGGCAAGTTTTCGTAATGAAAACAATGGCAAGATGTGGCAAAACAAGTTGTTTTTAACAAGCTAGTCAAGAATGTATAAGAGATAAATATCTTAACTGCTGAAAATATAAGGCTGAAGAAAATTTGGGAGAATATGGACACAAATTCTAAATTCTGAAATAGGGAGAAGTTTGTTCATATAGGGAGACCATCTTTCCCTGGTCCCCATGTAACTTATTCCCTGGCCAGATGGACCAATTTATTAATTTCATGTGAGTTTCAGATAAATTGTTGCTTAACTTTTTAACCTTTAGGGACTTCACTATAAAGCATGTTTTGCCATTAAGCATATTTCACTTACATCTATGGAGATAACTTTACAGTAGACCATTTCACCTTTTGTAAACATCTCCGATGGGTCTTCCACACGAGACTTGGAGATCTGTGACTTGTGAACTAAACCTACAATACACACAATCAATTCATTACGAAACCATGCAATATACAGAGATTTTTAAGTTGTAAAAGAAAAAAAAAAAAAAAAAAAAAAAAAAAAAAAAAATTTCAGTAGAAAATTTTTGATATTTTTCTTATTTTTGCTCAAAACATAGATTGTGCGTACAAGTTAGAACCTCGCCAAGACGGTTCTAACAAGTACCCACAATCTATGATTTGGAGCAAAAATAAGAAAAAATAGGTATACCCCCGCAAACCCCAGTTTTGCTACCAGTGTAAAGAAACCCCCTGGTGAAATTTGCTACCGGTGTAAAGAAACTCCCTTAAGAAATAATGTCATTTGGGTCAGATTCCGCATGCCACTAGTAAACTATTCAGATTCAGTATATAAATTGGGGTTCAAGAGGATATACTTTTCAAGGACATGTTTTCCTGGTGTAGTTAAACTGAGAAACACCTTAGCTGTCTTAAGGTATGGCTAGTGTTTGCAGTCACAGAGTTTTTGTATGTTTTCAAAACATTCTTTCATTCCTTACAATATGATTTAAGAATTCAATAATCAAATCACAGAAACATCTCCCTATAAAGGCTACCCCAGATTTGCACCTAGCACATTAGTATAAATCTGGAGTTCGTGCAACATTATCAATTTTTTAATAATCATCCATATAAAAATTTATACTATGGGTATCATTATGATCGACGCGATCAGGTGATCACAACAGATACTTAGAATACAAGATTTTACGAAAAAACAAGAATAATCATTGCAAAAATACAACCAAAGCTTAATTGTAAAAGACTGTGCAAACGGAGATGTTTACATAAAAAGTAACAAAGTGATTTAATATTTAGATTAATATATTTTTCTAAATTTTGACAAATGGTTTGCCAAATGCATGTTCATTTTGTATCAGTAGGTGGTTGAATAAAACAATTATCAAATGCTGTGCTAGCAATGTAAACACACACAGAGACTTTTAATATTTAATATATATGACTCTGGATCAAATACAGATCTATCTTGCTCCAACCATACAATGAGATAACAGGGTCTCTGTGGTTTACCTTGTCGTCTTGAACCAGGTATTTTCACAAAGATCCCATAGGGCTGCACAGACGCTACCTGTAAAAATCAAAATAAAACTGTTTTAATATCAATTTGAGTTTCCCTTGGGATATTACATGTATATCATTTATGTCTGAACAGTGGGCACAAGACCTGACCCGAATTTAAGGCTTTCATTTAATTTATAGGCATAGAGACATGTGTTTAGTATGCCTCTGATCTATATCTTGTAAATAGCTTTAATGGCCCATGTTTTTTCCTCCCTTGATTAAATTTAGCCACCCATCCCACACCTGTGGTGATGATCAGAAATTGATTGACTTGGTAGCCTGAATGTATTTCTTTGGTATTTAGTCTTTTGCTATCTCCAGTGAGATACACACAAGCTATCTTTACGATCTATCTTTGGATACTGTGACACACTCTGACATTACTGAGTATTATGGGCAGGGCTGTCTGAGTTGGAAGAAAGCCAGGACACAGCGCGGCTTCCCGGAATGTTCCTGTGAAACAGTTCAAACTATCACGTCTGGAAGGTGACAGCCAGCCAAATACATTCCTTTAATATACAGTTTTAGGGGTGAAATGAAAGTTTACACTCAATCAGGGTCTCTATAGTCTCTAAAGACCCTGACTCAATGAAAACTTCTTGTAGCTTCTTGTAAATATTTTTAATGACCCATCATGAATGTTTTTCCCCCATTTTGCTAAATTCAAAATTTAGCCACCCACCCCATACCTGACGTGATGATCAGAAATTTATCGACTCGGTATCTGAAGAAAGAAAGAAAGAAAACAAATAATTTCATTGTCATTAGTGGTCGCGAAAACTCATGACATATACATTTTTGGCTATAAGATCGATTTATTACCTCTCCGTTAAATATGAAATAAAGAGGAGGGAGAGGTGTGTCATCAGAACGCCTTCTCTTGAAGTCTGAACTCTGTCTGTCATCTGCATAACGTTTTGTAGACATTTCTAACCGACCTCCGATTTCGTTGTTTTGGTTTAGTTTGATTTATGACAAAATGTATACGCCGTTTGTCTTGTCTTGTCTTGTCTGTAGTATGTTCCTCCTATCGTTTCAGGAGCACCGCCAGATAGGACGTAAAGTTCCACAGATCTGAATCTGAATCTGAATAGTTTACTGGTGACACACCAAATGACATTATTTCACCAGGGGGTTCGGATGGGGGAGAAATTAGTCCCTTGAACGCACGAGTGAAGCGAACTTGGACACACAGTCATCAGACATTTCAGCAGAGGAGACAAGTGAATCAGGGAGGTCATTCCAGTCCCTGATAGTCTGTGGAAATAAGCTACTTTTGTGCGCTTCTTTGCTAGCTGAAGGTATCTGAAAAGCCAAAGAGTGTTGATTTCTGCAACGCCTATTCTTTGGGATAAGGTCATCTGTGGGTATTCTGGCTTTACCCTTTAGACCTTTGTATAGCAATATAAGTCTACTATCCTTCCTCCTTTTCTTAAGAGATTCCCATTTCAGTTGACCTAAAATGCCAGTCATGCTCCCAGTTTCAAAAACATAATTTCCCGTCACAAACCTTGCCGCACGATTTTGGACCTTTTCCAGTTCTTCCTGGAGGCCATGAGTGTGAGGGTCCCAAACTGAGCTTCCATATTCCAAGACCGGCCGCACTTCTTTCACATCTGGGGGACAAGAATACAAATTTCTCCTCAAGAATCCGAGAGTTCTGTTAGCCTTTGTACAAACATTGGAAATATGAGTATTCCATTTCAAATCATTTGTGATAGTTACACCCAGGTATTTTATGCTTTCAACGTTTTCCAGTAAAGTGCCCTCAAGGGTGTAGTTAGCCTGTATCTTACTAGACCGTTTATTTGTCAGCTGCATCATGTTGCATTTGACGGGTTGAAATCTCATTCCCCATTTTCTAGCCCAACTGCCTAAGCGATCAATGTCTCTTTGAAGTTTCACTGTATCCTCTTCATTCTTGATTTCACGATAGCAAACACAATCATCAGCAAAGAGTCTTATTTCAGACTCGATGTCTGCTGAGATGTCATTTATATACAAGGAAAACAGCAAGGGGCCGAGAACGGTGCCCTGAGGGACACCCGACACAACTGGAGCCCAATCCGATTTAATACCATTAACCACTACCATTTGTTGTCTGAAACAAAGGAAAGCATTTATCCAATTCAGTGTTGTTCCACCTATTCCATAGCTGAACAATTTGCTTTTAAGGAGTTCATGGGGAGGAGTATCGAAAGCCTTTTCAAAATCGAGTATAAAAGTGTCGACCTGGCCTTTTTTGTCTAAGATTTTGGCCCAGTCATTTATCACTGTAGTCAACTGAGTTTCACAGCTATGCCATTTCCTAAATGCGTGTTGCCTGTCCGACAGGAGTTCATGTTCATCAAGATGGGCCATAATATTAGAGCATACAATATGTTCAAGAAGCTTACAAGGAATGCATGTCAAAGAAACAGGGCGGTAATTGCGGGCGAGTGACCTGTCGCCCTTCTTAAACAGGGGGCAAATATTAGCAAGAGACCATTCTTTAGGAATTTCACCTGTATCAATTGACTGCTGGAAGAGATAAGTTAAAAGTTCTAAAGTCTACTTCTAGGAAACTATGTACAATGTTATTGGAGATGGAGGTTGGCAAACATTACCCCCGTTCTTTTGATAAGCGCAGTCTCTAGATGATCTTTGTAGAAAAAAAAATCATCGAAATCGTTTCAGTGTTTCAGTGTGAGTGAGTGATAGACCCGGCACTATGGGTATAACACAATCTGGACTAATCAGCGTTCTCAGAATCACATTCCAGTCCTTGAAGTAGGTAGTCCACACGTAAATGCACATCTGTTCCAGCACTATCTGCCTCAGTCGCTCCACTGTAGCAACCCAGATATCGTAATATGCCGGACATCTTGTAACCAGATGATTAACATCCTCATCTACTGGCATTTTGGTTCAACGGCTCCCGGCCCCACTATATGAATGTCTGTTAGATTGTAGAATATACACTCCTGTAAGAACTCTCGCTTTTATAACACCTTTCTTGACTTCTGCATGCATATTAATACTGCTCCACACTAGATGAATTGACCCTATTTTCAATGTTTTTGTGTTAAGATTTTTCAAAGTTTTCTTAGATTTGATATCACTGATGCAATCCTTCGTCCAGAATCTCTCAATAGCTTTTTAGACATATGTTTTCATTTCAGATTACTGGAGACTAGATGTAAGAAGCCGACTTATACTTGGCAGCTTATACTACACTAATACTTTGGATGTAATGTAAAAGAAACTATGATCAAAACAGCTTGCCAGCTGTCTTTGGACAATTTCTTGAATACATTGATTTACACTCGTAAGCACTCGTAAGTTGGGTGATTCGCGGTTGGGTGATTTTGAGGCCAGTTTAGCGTCCAACCAACAGATATGGCCATACTGAGGTTCTCGTCCTAAGGACTGGAGAGGTTTAAGATTTTTATTCAGACAAATTATTAATTTATGTTATGAACGCGTCCGCTATTCCGCTATTCAATACCTCTATGCCGCCTATATCATTCATGTATGGTTTCTCTCTGGTATGGCTTTTCTCTATTGTAGCTTTTCACTATTGAACTTTCAAGATGTTGCAAATAGCAGTCACGGACATGAGGGAGTTTTGGGTGGTGATGTGAACCTACCCGTGGCCCTGATGTATTCAGCAAGCTCCCATTTTACTGTCTCTTGGTATCCTGGGATGTTACTGTGGCTCTCAGATCCAAGAAGATGTTGAAGATCAAGGTGATACAGGCCAATCTTCTGTCAAAGGTTACTGAGTCGATCAATATTGCTGATCATCACCTCGGACGGTCGGTTTGTTAATCTTAATGATAATATTTCCCGGAGGGGGTGTTTGGGAGAGAGAGAGAGAGACTGGCGTTGACTGCCGATACACGATCTCAGCTGTCTGTGCTGACGTTAAATAATGAGGCTGACATCAAATGTGCACTGGGACACAAGAAAAATAAATCACCCTTACAACAAGACTGACGGCATTGATAACACCACGTGATACAACCCCAGGCTCGCCGGGTACCCATTTATCCTTCCAAGATTTCCAGGATAGCTTTAAAAGTAGTCTTAAACATTGACACAGACTCCCTTCCAAGTTTGAACCAACATGTTACCTTCCCTGTCGCCAAACCAGATCGCCAAACCAGATACTTTTAAGTCGTCAAATGAGTGAAAACTCAGCGTTGACTTTCAACAATCTCTTGTAAACTCGTGATGCTGTGGGTGAACAAAAAGCTACAAATGGTCATTTGAGTTTATGGGACAACACAAATGAATTTATTTGTTTATTGTCCACTTTTTCAATATAATCAGTCGAAGATTAGCTCTTATTGTAGAATAACTTTATTGCAAAGCAAACCCTTTTTATTGTACGATCTTCTTAACGGGATTAATTTTACGTTATATACACAGTGTCAAAGTTCAAAACGTTATCATTTTCGTCTGAGAATGGAGACACCAATATTTGACAAATTTTGATACATGTATATTACAGTTAGTAACAAAACGAATTGATTATGATAAAAGCGGTTATTACCTATCATGTGCATGTATGATGTGACAGACACCATGTGTTCACGGAGCTGTTAACAGCACGACAAGAGCTAGCACGACGTTTTATCGCATTGGCGATTCTCTGCACTTGACTCTCATGGTGCTTCGACTGCGCAATTTAGAGCGTTTGGATACGTTGATTCTAACCAGATCGCTTTGCTAAAGCGTATGTTGCTAAAGCGTATGTTTTGAGCATGTTCGAACTGCGGGGCCTCCATTCTATGCAATCCCGTGGTGTCTTCTTTCGGTGCAACTGCTTACCTGCAATGATGATTGCGAGCGCACTTCGCGCACCTCAGCATTCCACAGTTTTTAAACCTTAACCCAGCGCGCAATCAAAATGTTGAATGTAAAAGTCATAATTACATGAACCAAATTAGAAAGTGTGCTAAGTTAAGCCACCGCTTAACATTACTACGGGAAGCTTAAAGAGTCTTGCTCAAGGACACTACATGGTGGAGGTAGCAGGTTGAATTTAAAGATTAAAGGTTCATTGCATTTAAATTCCAGAACTACGCCGATGAGACACTGTGCGTGGCGTATCAAATTTTACTTTCAAACGCGAATCTTTTTTTTTTTTTTTTTTTTTTTTTTTTTTTTTTTTTTTTTTCAAAAAATGTTTAAAAACTTAAAAACATGTATTCTCAGGTGGAAAAACGCGGTGGTGTAGTGGTAGACTCAATCCCAGTATTTTTAAGTCCGAGTTGTAGAGTACGGGTCGAGGGGTCCTGGATCCGATACCTAGACCTCGTGCAATGTACTCAGTTTAGGCCTGCTTTTGCATGATCTTTCTAGGAAGACTAGAATGAAGACATCGCTTAATGCTCGGCAACCTTCATAAAGTACTTTAAGAAATTTAATATTAATACCCAAAACGAAGTGGCTCTCTCCGGACATGAAAGAAAATTGTATATTCAAAGCAAGTCTCAGGTGAGCTTTACAGGACCAAAAGGCCTCTGCTTTTAATTGCCAATTAATTTCCTTCGCATTATTATTTTTTAAGTTTTTAAAGTTTTGTTACATCTTTTTAATTATTTTTAACAGCGAATATTTTACTGTTCTGAGACCTTTAACAAAAAAAAAAAAAAAAAAAAAAAAAAAAAAAAATCATGCACATATCATTCAGCCCGACCTCGGTCACGAAAAACTTCAAACGGCGGGAAACGTTTGATCTCTTTCCAAGTTACTGCGCATGTTCCAGTTTTGACAGATTGGTGACCGGCTTACCAACTTCCCTATACATGATACAAGATACAAGATACAAGATTTTAGGTTTATAAAGCGGAAACCAGCTTGTGTTGACATGAGCCGTCTGCTATCAGTAAAAGTGTGTGATGAATTGACACGAAAAGAGAGCTGAAAAGATGGATTCACAAGGAGTTAAAGGTGCCCCTAATGAAAAAGCATTGCTTACACTAATGGAGAAAACAGGTTACTCAATGATTCAGGAAAATGGACAGAGAAAATACGGCGGTCCGCCACCAAATTGGGAGGGTCCGCCTCCCCAAAGAGGATGTGAAATTTTCGTGGGTAAGATTCCACGTGACTGCTATGAGGATGAATTGGTTCCTGCTTTTGAGAAAATTGGTAAGATTTATGAACTTCGATTGATGATGGATTTTAGTGGCAGCAATCGCGGGTATGCTTTTGTAATGTACACAAACAAACTTGATGCACAAAAAGCTGTCCGAGAAATGAACAATTTTGAGATCCGAAAAGGACGTTTGTTGGGGGTGTGTCCCTCTGTGGACAATTGCAGACTTTTTGTTGGTGGAATTCCAAAGACTAAAACCAAGGAGGACATTATGGTTGAAATGAAGAAAGTGACAGAAGGTGTTATGGATGTTATTGTGTATCCAAGTGCAATGGACAAAACGAAAAACAGAGGTTTTGCCTTTGTTGAATATGAATCCCACAGAACTGCAGCAATGGCTCGTAGAAAATTAATTCCTGGCAGGATTCAGTTGTGGGGCCATCAGATTGCAGTGGACTGGGCAGAGCCTGAACAGGATGTTGATGAAGATGTCATGTCTAAAGTAAGTTTAGCAGAAAGGGCCTCTTTTAATCTGAAATGAAGTCTTTTTCGGAAATAATAGCAGCCAGCTTG
This sequence comes from Rugalucina vietnamica, assembly GCA_964017185.1. NCBI lineage: Eukaryota > Metazoa > Mollusca > Bivalvia > Lucinida > Lucinidae > Rugalucina > Rugalucina vietnamica. The sequence goes on along the minus strand of OZ024878.1, from coordinate 24,774,341 downwards.
TTGAAACATTCCAGATGATCTTCAATGAATTGTTTACAGAGGTCCTTTGCAATTAGCTTTATGTACATTAACAATCAATAATAGCTCATGCAGATCTGATTCTGAATAAGATGTCTTCACTTTTTCTTTCTTTGAGGTTTATACAGTGTCACCTTTTTTCATTTCTATTAAATGCCACAATGTGATATGTTTTACAATACAATGTTTTGTGGTAGTTTCAACCTTAACAAAATGCTTTGAAATACATCATGTTATATTTGCTGTGATGATGCTGATTTTTTTTAATCATATCTTAACTTGCACCCTATTTAGATCTAGATTATACACTATTACAGACATGAAAACAGTGCAACAGAATTTGTATGTTGACAGAACTTTGTACGAATCTTTAATTTGCTAGCTTGCACATGTATGCTTTTATATTATAATGACTCTTGTAAACAATGAGTCAATGTATAAAATGTTTAAAACATTCCCAATGAACTATGCAAACTAGGCCACATGTAAATCCCTCTGAACATCTCTTATCTGTATTTGCATTTCTATAGATATTGACAGGTTAACTTATCAAGGACATAATACAACACAATCCACTGATAATGCTTGTGTAGTGTTTATAATTTGTGGTCATTAATATTGTCTCTATTTATTTTTGAGCAATATTTGCGGTATTATGGCTTAATCTTTGGTTTTTAGACTCCAACTGATACAGACCTGGCCAAGTTATTAAACATGTTATGACAAAGTTTATCAAACAGCCCAACATTTTATCTCTGAATCATTTTTTTTTTTTTTTTTTTTTTTTTCACAGGGATATTTTGATATACATGTATATCAAAACTGAAAAAAAAAAATATATATATATATTTTGATATACATGTATATCAAAACTAAAAAAAAAAAATAACTGTTAAAACTGTCACTGCCAGTACTAATTAAGAAGAAAAAATACAGAAATTAATTGATACATGTAATTAAATTTAAAAACAACCCAGACAGACAGACACTGCCTAAGAAAGAACAAAAGGCAATACAAGACAAGACAACTGTGAAGGAAAATTCTAATAACATTGACAACATGAACTATAGATAAGAATTCACTTTCTCTTTAATATAGAGAGCAAGATGCATAAATCTTTCCCAGCATGCAAGCCATACAACTAGCTCTGGCCACAGCCCAAAACAAACAAGCGATTTTCTTTTCAATACACAGATAGTACAATTACTCTTCTTCCTAAATAAAAAGTTCAAGCTTCTAGCCATCAGGCCTATAAAACTTTTTTCATGCTCAACTCAGCTAAGCATAAAATTTAAACTGCTCATAAATGACAAAACAGCCCAAATAAATAGAAATTTCAGGTTTAGATCACCAAAACCTGTAATTTATCCTGCTAATAAATGTTAAAATGCCAACAATTCTGAATTGTTGGCATTTTAACATTAATGAGCAGGATAAATTTCAGTCTCAGCTGAGCTGGGCATGAAAAATGTTTTATAACCTCAGGGCCTGGTCGGAATCCCGGAAGATCAGTTTTCTCACGTTGCGGCTCAAATTATAAATACATGTACATACTGTTCACGTTTGAACCATGAATATGCATTTACAACAGGTAAAGATCTTGTATGTTCGAAACCTGATGTTGTCGACTACAGAGGACACAATATTGTCGGCGTTCAGCAAAGCATGTGGGCATGAGGGATCAATAGAGAGGGTAAAGAAGCTCAAGGACTATGCCTTTGTACACTTCCGCGACAGAGATGATGCTATTAGAGCCATGAATGCTATGAATGGTAAGGCTAAGGTTTATCAAGGATTGCTGTACTTTAATATTTGAAAATGAGAATAAAACCGGGTACTTTTGTAATATTATTACAGGGCTTTTTCTCTATACAAAACTGGGTCCGGTTTCTGGTACCAAATTTTTTCCCAATTGGCTGAAAAAATTCCCAATTGACCTGGAACATTCTCAATTAGCAGAAAAATCCCAATTTAAAAAGGTAAATTTTCCCAATATTGCTTAAAATTGCACTATTTTTTTCCAAAATGGTTGTATTTTTTCCCAAAATCACAATTTTTTCCCAATTTCATGGGTACCAAAAATTTCCCAAAAAGGTCAGAAAAAGCCCTGTATTACATGTATTGAAACCAAATTTGAGGATTTCCAAAATTTATTTTGTATTTTCTAGTAGCTAATTTATTTGTGTTTTAATAAATTGTTTGTTTTTTAATTCAGATTAACCCGTTAGCGCCCCTTTCAAGATTATTTCAGCTCATATGAGACGAGCTGGTAGGTGGGGCGAAAAAATGGGAGAACCTTGAGAAAAAACACCTGGCAAACCCGCAGGCAGAACTTGGCTTGTCTCACATGTGCCCTGTGTTGGGCTCGAACCCACACCAGACACAGCGGTGAGATAAATTAAAATTTGAAACTTTTTCAAAGCGTATAAGTTGGTTAAGTTCAACACACCAGATTGTAAGATGGAATATTTTTCCTTTGCAGGAGCGTACTTGGACAATTCTATGATAGAAGTTGTACTAGCCAAGCCAGTTGATAAAGCAGAATACCAGAGATACTCAAGAGGCAAAAACGCTTTGCCTGGTGTAAGTATTGAATTTGAACACTTTAATTGCAGTTATTGTGCACATATGTCACACAGTGGCACAAATCATATGCAGGGATATAGACTAAGAATTTGACGTAAGGACCCAGACTGCCAAAATTCAATATTTATCATTATGTGTCTGGATATTTTGCCCAAATATTCAGTAGCCCAGCCTAATATTAAGGGGCCATGGGTAACTGGGCTATCATTATTCCCCCCCCCCCCCCCCCCCCCCCCCCCCCCCCGATATGAAAACTGAGCTGTTGGGCTACAATTTTTTTTTTTTTTTTTTTGCTTTAAAACAATGCAATACAATATGGGTGCTCAGCTCATTTAGAACTGCGGCAATGCATTAATTGTAAATCGGGGGAACTGTTTGAATTGTTTAAAGACAGATGTACGTAATTGAAGGCGCTCAAAGGAATGTGCGTATCTAAGGGTCGAAAGTCATTTTTTCGCCGCATTCGTAACGTCAGTTTTCGCCTGTAACGTCATTTCTAGCGTCAGTTTACGTTCGGAATACGAAACTATGTCCATACAATTATGCAGAGGACTTCATAAATGTAAAAAGTTTGATATTATGTATTATTTTTGCTCAAAATATGGATTGTGGACATGTTATCCCGTAGAAATCAACATTTCCGCGACAGTTAGCAATATTGAATACTAAACAGTGTCGGAAATTTTGGCGCAAAATCGACGTCGCGCGTAAAATGTACTGAATTCAGCAACGACTACCTCTCTTCGCACCCCTATAGCAAGAAAACGAATCCGGTAACTAAGGACTTTCTCGATATCTATATGTAGTTCAGGCAGGGATTTTCCTACCTTTTCAAAACAGGGACCCGGGACCAATGATTTTGGAAAAAATAATATGTATATCAGTCAAATTGGGAAAATGGATACAAAACAGAACAGGGGATATTATGCATATTTGATGTTAATTTGAGGATATTTCTCCAAAAAAAATGTTTTGAGGGTATGATCTACCTATCCACAACAAATGAACAAGGATTTATTTATTATTTTGGGATTTTTTACTTGAAAATTGGGAAATTTTACACATTTTTTCAATTGGGAAAGGGGCCCGTAATGGGCCCCAAAATCAGCCCAGGAAAATCCCTGTCAGGAATTTCTCTAATACATATCAGTTTTTTAAAAAATCCTACCGTGGATTTTTTGAAATATATCAAGAAAATTAACAAAAATGGGGTTTAAAAATCGCATTTTACGTTGACGTCAATGTATTTTCGCTCTCAAATTTGACGATTTTGAAGGCCGATATCTCGAAAACAAGCTCGGAACGGTATCGATTTCTTTTCATTTTCATATGTAGGACATCAAAATACACTCGCATGCAAAAAATAAAAAAATTCTACTGTGAGGTCAATTACGTACATCTGGCTTTAAAGACATGATTATAAAGAGAAAGATCATCCAGATTGAATTAACTTCTTTGAAAAGCATTAACAAGGATACCTGATTTGAATATTAAAAGTTGATTAACTGACAAGATCGAATTACTGGCTAGGAATGAAACATACCAGTTTGAACATGTTTGCGGAACAACAGGGCTTTTATTTTTTTTTTGCTTTAAAACAATGCAATACAATATGGGTGCTCAGCTCATTTAGAACTGCTGCAATGCATTAATTGTAAATCGGGGGAACTGTTCGAATTGTTTAAAGACAGATGTACGTAATTGAAGGCGCTCAAAGGAATGTGCGTATCTAAGGGTCGAAAGCCATTTTTTCGCCGCATTCGTAACGTCAGTTTTCGCCTGTAACGTCATTTCTAGCGTCAGTTTACGTTCGGAATACGAAACTATGTCCATACAATTATGCAGAGGACTTCATAAATGTAAAAAGTTTGATATTATGTATTATTTTTGCTCAAAATATGGATTGTGGACATGTTATCCCGTAGAAATCAACATTTCCGCGACAGTTAGCAATATTGAATACTAAACAGTGTCGGAAATTTTGGCGCAAAATCGACGTCGCGCGTAAAATGTACTGAATTCAGCAACGACTACCTCTCTTCGCACCCCTATAGCAAGAAAACGAATCCGGTAACTAAGGACTTTCTCGATATCTATATGTAGTTCAGGAATTTCTCTAATACATATCAGTTTTTTAAAAAATCCTACCGTGGATTTTTTGAAATATATCAAGAAAATTAACAAAAATGGGGTTTAAAAATCGCATTTTACGTTGACGTCAATGTATTTTCGCTCTCAAATTTGACGATTTTGAAGGCCGATATCTCGAAAACAAGCTCGGAATGGTATCGATTTCTTTTCATTTTCATATGTAGGACATCAAAATACACTCGCATGCAAAAAATAAAAAAAATTCTACCGTGAGGTCAATTACGTACATCTGGCTTTAAAGACATGATTATAAAGAGAAAGATCATCCAGATTGAATTAACTAACCTTCTTTGAAAAGCATTAACAAGGATACCTGATTTGAATATTAAAAGTTGATTAACTGACAAGATTGAATTGCTGGCCAGGAATGAAACATACCAGTTTGAACATGTTTGCGGAACAGCAGCGCTTTAAATGGTCAACACCTTTATGTACATTTTACAGATAGTACAATTTCCCTTCTTCTATAATCTAAAATTCCGAGCTTCTAGCAGTCTTCTATACAGATTGGTTTGTGTCAGAGGTGGTCGCCTGGTTTGAAACCCCAAAGACCAGTTTTCTTGGGTCGTTATTCGGATAAAAATAAATAAGGTTATCCTGTATTTTTAGTCAGACGACGAGGAAGCAGATCAGTTTGATCAGCTGATTGAGGTTTGTATATAAAGGGAATTGATGAAAAAAAGCCGTGTTACAAAAAGTGAACTTGAAAATAGCTAGTTCATCTATCATTTTCCATTGCAAATGTCTGTAGAATACTTCAAACTGTTGCGAGGTTGCAACATTTAGGCCAACATTAGAAATATTTTTGTTTCCCCTTACCCGACCCTGTTCGTCAGGTATGGGTCGGTCGGTCGGAAAATTATTATTTTTTTCAATTTCTCAGATTTTATACAGATTGAACTAAGTTGTACGCTGTAAATTAATGTAATATAAATAACACCTGATTGCAGAAAGAATGTTTATCTAAAAGTTATACAAATTATTCATGGATTTGGATAACTTATTCCTCTAAAACATAAATTTTTACCTAATTTCTCTGTTCTCAAAAAAAAAAAAAAAAAAATCTTGTAGGAAAAATTCAAATAAAATTTTTTGGGTCGGGGCAATTTTTTAGGGTCGGTCGGGTAAGGGGAAACATATAAAATTTTAACTGTGGCCTTAGGTCTTGTAATCATTTCTGACAGAGGCTTATCTACTAATTCTAAGCCTCTGTTTCTGGCTATTTTTTTTTTTTTTTTTTAAAAAGGAAATGGAAAACTTTGTACATGGCATTTTGCTGTTGAATGTTTTGTTGTTTCTTGGGAAACTTTGATGTTTTGTTTGTGCATGAAAGTTTTGCTTTTTTGCAATAACTACAGGCGATTTCGAGTCAGCATGGACATATCGTCAAACCAGCGATTGCAAATCAATACCTTTGCGCTATACTCTGATGTCACGTGGACTATTTTACACCCGATATCGACAAAAAAAACACGCCTACTGTGACAGTGACACGCCTTGTCGTATATCTGTCGCTTATTGAAATATTAGATAAAAGATGGTGGAAATGAAAATAGCGTTATTCAATAGTTTTAAATACCCTTTTTTGTTCGGTAAAGATCAGTCAACATTTTTGTCATAAATATCTCTTGATCTCTTATCTGTAGACACAAATTATTTTGGAAACCCTGCTGTTTTGTATCTCGGGTTTATTGGATCCGAGTTCGTAAACTGCGCTATCATGACACTTATCAACGTCCTGTTTCATATGAAAATTTGAAGTAGCTTCTCTGGCTACGCGGGTCGGTCATCAATTGTGTCTGACTGTCAATTATAAAAAACAAAACAAATAGTTTTTTTTTTTTTTTTTTTTGTTTTTTTTTATCCGTTGCAAGATTAGTTCACTCATTTAGAACGAAACGATCTAATCATTAAATGGGGAGAAATGTGAAGTACCCCGGGAGACACCAGCACTCCCCCCCCCCCCCCCCCCCACACACACACACAATAAACTTCGTTTGTCTAACATGTGATCCATGTGCGGATCGAAGCCCAGCCGGAATCGGACCGCCATCGACCATATTGGCCACGAGGAGCCGATGCGACCACTCGCCCACGGACGGTCTGTTCTATTTAAATCCGACAAAATGTTCGTCAATACTGATCAATAAAATAAGATCACGCTTACATGACTCATGTGAACTGACAATGAACGAGTCAATGATTTGGTCATTTGTAATCATGGTTTTCAAGGAGACAGAGCAGGGGATAGTCGTGGAGGTGACCCTTGGTTTACTTTTGCACTGAACGGAATAAATATCAATGAGCAAGATTTTTTTAAGTTCCCCAAAGTATTGATTAAGAACCCCCGACATGTTGGTTCCGTCCACAGATCTATATAAACTCGGACTAAAGCCTGACCGCTTGAAGTAGCCCGGGTAATCATGTAAATGAATTGCCCCTGGGGAGTGATTGAGGAGTGATTGACATAAGATAAACTTCTTAATATTCTTCGTTTGCTTTAAATATGCAACCGTCTTAAATCAAACAGAGCAAGATGTTATTATGGGATTATTATCTAAGTAATATTAACCATAAACTGTATTTTATGCATTTCTTATCTCAAGTTCTGGAAGAACAAAAACACCAAATTTGAGCCAGACTGTTATTCATATCCACTCGCGCATGCTAGACATCACCAGTTAAATGAAAGAAGACGTGAAAGGGCCCAAGATTCGAGAGACTATACAAGGCCTCAAAGACAGTAAGTAAGTTTTGATCATAAAAAGATTTCTACGGCCAGTATGTACATAAAGTACTGGTATAAAAATAGCCTGTTAATGGGAGGCTAGCCTAGGAACAGTGTGGCTACGATTGATCGTCCTGACACAGTATTTAAATAGCTGTCGAACGTGCGCGTGTTACGTAAAACAAACAAACAAACAATACACATGTACATTTTGAATACTACATTGCTGTGAATCATGTAAACAGTGAATGCATGACTGTTGATCAGCTGGCTAACCTGCACTCTGCTACACTTCTCAGCACTTCGCTTCACTTCCGATATGGAGAACAAGTTGAGGTCACATGTAGAAGGACTGAGCCTGAAGAAGGTCGGAGAAACATCATCACTTAAAAAAATAAAACAAAATAAAAACGTAGATTTTTGCCTTTGGTCGTTGGTTGTTTCGTCGCATTTTTTTCTTCATTTCTCATCAAGGTCACATGGAAGTCTGCGCGTATCAGAACAGAACAAAACAACACTTTATTGAAATAAATATGTAGAAACGGTCACACTTGTTCGCTGACAGCATATGGGACGTTCAATACACATATACCAAATACAGTGACTTCAAACTGAAACATGTAATATTTGAAATGTGGGCACCGTCGCGGTTCCAAGGGGTTTCTACCAATCGAAACTTCTAAACCACACCTATGATATTTAATCGATTTGTAGACATTCCCCACCCCTCCACCCACATAGCATTGGGACATTGTGGACCAATGTGGTGCATTTGGCTTTTGTCCGGCAATCCACACACTACGGGGACAGAAATGTACACATACACGTTTTTTCTCCCGCAGTCTGCTATCTTCACATTGTCGACAGCACAGGTAGCTAGTTGTAGTAGGACCATTTTGTATTAATCCCCGTGGATACAGCAAAATTTTCAGTCATGTTTGGATCACTGCCTCTGGACATTTAGTTCAGCAGCTGATCGTTACGTTTGTTTAACATTAAGATTCTATTTATATGAGTTAACCCATATTTGACGAATGGATTTTCCCATCATTATCATTTGGGTGAGTTCACTATCATGAGTGATTTTTAATTTTCATCTCTTTCAATGAAATTTCTTTATGCAAACAGAACAGTCCCAGATGGGACGCCGCGTTTTGCGGCGTCACATCTGGGGCTATGCTGTTTACCTATGCCCCATAAAAAGGACGCCAGGCTTAAATGAGTTAAACATCAATAGTTAAATAAATATGTCTCGATAATTTATTACAATCTCTTCGGCTTTAGTCCCGCCCAATGACCTGCAACCTTTTTACCATAATTTTCTTTTCAACTCAACTTGAGACATACAATATTTGAGTTTTCCTTTGACTTCACACGTGAATCAATTCAGTCTTAATAAATTCTGGAATATCAGCATACATATAAAATGGACCCGGATGAAAAACATCGTCTGAGCAAACGAAACAGGAGTTTCATAAGTGGTCAACCGGTGGGTGATGACTTACGCTCTTTAGCTATTACACTAATTTTAGAAGCTGGTGGAAATACGGACTCTCAATATATTCCAAGAGGTGTTCTTTCCAGTGTAGCCTCTCAGCTGAAGTTATCGAAAACGTGTGTGAAAAATATTTGGAGCCGTTATTGTGAAGCTGGCAGCGTTAGGCCTAGGCCTCATGGTGGAGGCGTTGATTCAAAACTAAAGGAACCTGATTTGCTGTACATAGAACAATTGAAACGTGAAAAACCCTCTATATATCTACATGAGATACAAGGAAAACTGGCGATGTTTTCAAATGTTGATGTGTCCACTTCTACTATTTGTAAAACTTTAAAGCATAAACTAAAGGGTGGGCCATGGACAAGAAAAATCATGGTTACACCTTCAGCTGAAAGATTCACACCTAATAATATTCAATATACTCAAGCCTTTTTGAATTATGTTTCAAGGCAAAGTCCCTATAAGCTTAAATTCTTTGACGAAAGTGGTTTTAATTTGCCGGATTCGATCAGAAGAAAATACGGACATGCACCGTTGGGTGCGCCCGCTGTTGAAATAAGTTCGAAGACCAGATCGCCTCATTTCACTTTAAACTTGATGATCGGTCTTCAAGGAATAGCTTACGCAAACGTTGTTGAGGGGGCGACTGACACAACACGATATTTAAACTTCTTTCATGAGGCTTCGAATTCAGTCAATGACATCGGAATACCAGCCCTTGTTACAGGGGATATTGTAATAGTTGATAACTGTCCTACTCATCGAAACCGTGGCCAGCTTATCTTAGCACAGTATTTACAAAACCAAGGAATAAGGTACACATTTACACCTACGTATTCGCCTGATCTAAACCCCGTGGAACATTGCTTTAGACACATCAAAACGTTGATGAAAAGTGAACGTTTGAGGAGAATTGCAGCGGATGTGAGCCTCGAATATGCAATTTTCTGTGCAGTCAACGAGATTACAGCTGGGGATTGCAGGAGCTACTTCAGAGAATGTGGATACATTAATGTGGATTAATATGCTAAAGTCGCTTTGCCGATTGATTATATGTTCATCTGACCAATAGCACAAGAGTGAATCAAATGGTACGAGCTGACATCCGAGACATTTGAGCCGCCTCGTGGGAAAACAAACAATATGGTTTCCGAACAGGTCCGACACAAACCGGCCTGTACAAGCACAGAAAAGAGCTAGAAGCTTGAAATTTCGGATTTAAGTAGAAGAGGAATTGTACTATCCGAGTAGCGAAAACAAAGGCGCTGATCAGCTTCGCGGTTACCGTGAAGCTGATCTGCGTCTTTGTTTTCGCCCATGCAGATTGTTGGTTTTCCCACGACGCGGCTCATTTGTATACGATTACGTGTAAAAGCTTGCTGTCGTCCGAGTGTAACGACGGTCATATTATGTTTCGGACGACAGCAAAATCAATGGTAACATATAAATTAGACGACAGCAGGGTTTGCAACTTTGCATGAGATGATATACAATTGACTCGGACGACAGCACATCATTTGAATCACCCCCGTGATTAACTCGTGAATAACTACCACTTCTTTCTCGACTAGCGACAAATAATGGTGTAATAGGACAGTTATGATTTTGCAGGCTGACCAGCGATATAAAATATGCAATAATGCATAAAGTGATGTATCCTGGACATGTTGATGAAAAAAGTGTTTTGCAAATATCCAGCACGTTTAAAGAATATGTCGCTTATTGACATGTTTATATACGACTAATAGTATAGAGCCGCCACCTGAAACAGAATAAATTGTTCTGCAAGGACTTTTCCGAATATATTGAATGGATAACTTTGCATTCTTGTACATGTCATTTGCTTGCTGTGCAATTTTCCAATAATCTTTATATTAAGGGAGCGCGGTGGCTCAGTGGCTACAGAGCGTCGGACTTGGTCCTGGGTTTGAGCTGTCAAGGGTCCTTGAGCAAAATACTTTAAGTTCCCTAAAGTTCTGGTTAATTGCCCAGGATCAGCCAGGACTTTTCCGATTAACGCGTAATCAAAAGGCTTCTTTTGTGTTACTAAGCTTGGATGTTGAGATTTTGCAGTTCGAATTAGCTCTACTAATTATTACTTTAATAAGGATAAGGGATACATGTATTTTGGTTTCTTCGAATTAACATGACGTGGTGACGGGACATGTTCTGTAATTACGAAAGTGTTTTGTGTTTGCTTCTTTGTTGTTGTTTAATTACCCAATCAATATTTGTTCAGCTATCTAGTGCCAGAGCAACAGCTTCCATGGCGTTCAACTCATGATACGCATTCGAACCCAAGCCCTCACAATCTAGAGTCAAAACACTCTACCGCTAAGCTATCGCGCTCGCCATAAAGTGATCATTTTTCGACCACAGTCTTTTCGACTAGGTAAAAATCAAAATTGATTGCCCAGCTTCTAATGCATGTATTGTAGGAGGAGAAGTAATCCTCCATAGCGGTGATGGTTTGTGTTGTGGACTGTCTTGGCTAAACATCTTAAAGGTCTGACACTGAGAAACAATATTTAACAACGTTAAATTAAATGCTAATTGTTATAGCTTAACATATTTGCGAGGCAGAGGAAACTGTTGAAGTGCTCCAGACATCACTCACATTTCACATTATTTGTGCCAATGGTCCTGCGGTTTCTTGTATATTGGTCCGAAAAATTCAATATCTGTTGTCCATGTGGTCACAAATTTATTTTATATATACATGTATGATCCCGCGTGATGATTTGCACCTTTGTTGGTCTCTTAATTAAACAAATTAGAAGCCTCCGCGGCGCAGTGGTTATGTCACTTGCCTTGTAAACCAGGGGTCGCAGGTTCGAACCCGGGCTTCTCCAGTCCTTCGGATTGAGACTATAAACCGAGCTCCCGTCTCCATATGACCTTAGCTGTTGGTGGGACGTTAATTAAACTCCAATCAATCAATTAATTAATCATATTACGAAAAGACGCCTATGCAACAGTGGAGATAAAAAAGAAAAATTACAGTGCCATTATAAGTCGTGTTCATGCCTTCAGCAGGTTATGCATAGAAATGAGCCGCCTTGTGGGAAAACCAACAATGTGGTTTCCGAACAGGTTTGTCACAAACCGGCCTGTAAAAGCGCAGATGGCTAGAAGCGTGAAATTTAATAGGAAGGCCTTAATGTACTATTCGACTAGCGAAAACAAAGGCGCTGATCAGTTTCGCAGTTACTGCAAAGCTGATTTGCGGCTTTGTTTTCGCCTATGCACTTTGTTGGTTTTCTCATTAGGAAGCTCAAATTCTGTATACACACCACTTATTCAGAGACAACCAACGCAGATGAAATCAAATAAGCTCAATAAGGAGAAAATACATGTATGTGAACAAACTTGCCACAGATCAGAATGATCCATGTTAAAGTTGTTCCAAGACATGTATTTGCATCCTACAGTCTTATATTGGTTCCACTTCGTCGGTTATTCTCAGTCGAGTTGGTTGTCTCTGGTCCTGTATGTCAAAGAAAACACCCCCACTCTTGCGGCAAGGTATCTGTCTGTCAGATAATTCTCGTCATGTGTCATGTGTTGAGACATGCATGTACTTTAAAAAAGCAATCTTAGATTAATTTGCATTCACACAAATGCGAATGAGAGTCTAGATCAGAAGCTAGTCGCTGCTTGTGTAAGAAACGCCTCGAGAGATCAAATAACTGCGTCAGGGTTTCGAGCCAAGCTGAGTAAGAAACAAAACAAGTCTTCACAGCAGTAGTCCAGTTAGTTCGGCTCACTGACACTAGGGAGCGTGGTGGCGTAGTGGTAGAGCATCAGACTCCGAATCGAGAGGTCCTGGGTTCGATCCCCACAAGCGGCGCCGTGTTGAGTCCTTGAGCAAGACACATTAACTCCCTACAGTACTGGTTAAACACAGGAAGCCTTGGCTCCGTCCCGACATGACTGAAAATTTGTTGACTGGGACGTTAAACCTGAATACAAACAAACAGCTTCATTGACACTAGGAAGCGCGGTAGCTCAGTGGTTAGCGCACTGGCCTCTAGTGCTAGAGGTCCCGGCTTCGATTCCTGCCGGCGGCGAGGAAAATTTGGTGTCCGAACATGCTTCCTTTCGTGTCATTTGCAGGGATGATATAAAAATTAAGACATTAACACAGTGGCAAAGATCATTGGCTCACCTGAGCCATTAGGCTCACAATGTGAGCTTTTAGTATACCCATGCTCCGTCGTTGTCGTTGTCATTGTAATGGTAGTTGTAGTTGTCGTACACAACGTTCAAACATCTTCTCCTCTTAAACCACTGAGTCAATCAAAGCCAAATTTCAAGTGGGGTATTTGAAAAGGGGAACCAATGTTTGTATAAATGGTCCAGCCGCCATGGATATAAATGAAAAACCTTTAAACATCTCTAGAAGTCTATGATTATGAAGCATCAACTTTGTCCCGTTTGGTTAACAGAACACGGAACAAAGTGACCTTTGCCACGACATGTTTATATAATGGGATTATAGTAAAATGCATCGCGTGTATTAGTCATGGGTACATTTAATAAGCACCGTCAGCTTGCCGCCCCAGTAGTTCGTAGAGCCCTGGGTAGCTCGCGGCAAATTTACAAGAGATTAAAACAGTACGATGTTCGTACGGTTGACTCCAGCGGTTCGCCCGCACATGGTTGTCGTAAGACTGTAAATTTGATAGAGTGCCGTAAGACTGGCACATGCCTTTCAGATGCTTCCCACCGTGGTCGCAAGACAGTGGTATGACGGCCATGCGAGTTTCTGAAGACAGCCTTGCGATAAAACGCTCAATGACTATGTGCGAAGTCGGGCGGCGTTCGCATTTAATAAGCAGCTAGGTGCAATGGCCGTACACACATCTTGCGAGTCTCATGGCTTGTGACTTCCGTGCGTTCTTTTAAATTTCGTACAAAAATCGCAAAGAAAATGAAAATGAAAATTTAGTTAAATCTACAACCATCAACATTGTTACAATTATCCTGACAGCTCAGCTTGAGTTTTCTCCCCGCTAAATTACAGTTTCGGATTTCAAGATGTTTAAAAGATAAAACTAGCTTCCTCAATTGGCCGTGATGATATCATGGCATATAAATAGGATTACAAGTCAATTTCCAACTTTGATCTTTACTTGAAAGACGATTGTTAGCCCAAACAGAAAAGTTAACGGACGCAACAGAGATTATAGTCGTTACTGCATCCGAAACATAACTGGGGCGAGGATCAAATTAAGGCGGTCAGCGTCTGTCAAAATTCGTATTGAACTGAACGTTTAACGTTTATTTTGATCTCCACAAATAATGATCGTCTTCACCGTGTCCATTCGAAACGCATGAAAAGAGGTCGTAACGCATGATCGGCGGCATTTTCACGTATGATTGCGGTAGTTTCCTTCGGATTCGCCGCCATTATTGGAGGAATCTTTAGCGGTAAGTTTTTAAAAACTTTTATTTGAATTATTTAAATAGACCTTTCCAACGAACGATCTAGCCTATCCGGATCTACATACATGCCTCTAATTGCCGAGTGTTCTACTGATGCATAGGCTTCGATAGGACTCGCAAACATTCGAAGAGATTATTGTTTTGCAAGTTCGGCCATACACGAAAATAAAATTCGCCCAAAAACGTTTCGTACTTTTCTCATTTTCTTCAAAGTTTTGACTAACTGTTGGATGATTTTGCTTTTTGACATCACACTTTAACTTAAGAAGCCAATTTCTCATGATTTTTTCCCCGAACAACCACGGGTTAAAACAAAATACGTCAAAATTAAAGTAACGCACGATAATACGGCAACCTGGTCTTTCGAACTTTGCAAGTATTTACAATGAATAACATATTTTAAGGGGTAAAAGCAAGCCAAACGCTCATTTGTCTCCAGTTTACACGTTTGGTGCTCGTCAATTGTACAAAGCTCAATCCTTGCTGTAAAGTAATTTGCTGACCATGTTGCTCGGTAGCTCTGTTGGCATAGCTATCAAAGAAGCAGAAGAAGAATGTGACCCGACCAGGGCACGAACCAAGGGTCTCTCTCTTACCGTTTGAGCATATAGTTAGTCCATTACTTTGAGACTGTCAGTAATAAATTACAGAGAGATTAAATCAAATATATGGACAAACCTCCTCCCTTTCTACAATTTATCTATATTCTGATGTTGACCGAGTCATATAAATTACTGGAATGACCCCGAGTGGGTACTCTGACATTTTCGCGATCTCTATACATAGGCATGGCCTATTTTTTTTTGAGTCAACATTTCGAATTTCGGTATTTTTGGGGTTTTCAGAAAAATGGCTATCTTGGGGGTAGGGAGATTTAAATGGATACTTTGTTGCCCATTGTTTATTTCTTTTTTTTTTTGGGGGGGGGGGGGGGGCGGGGGTTTGTTTAATGTCAAATTTAAGTTGTTTTTCGTTGTTTTTTCTGCAATTTCAAATATCTTTTTGGAAAGGTTAACCTGCTCTTGAGCACAAATCCGCGTGTTGAGGTACTATATTATAACACTCTACAAACAGGAAAAGACAATAAACAATTATAAGACTTCTTTTTCTAGAGTCAGCAATGCCATTTCCAAGCCAAGTAGTAAAATAGTAGGTAGTGAAATAGTTAAAAAATCGAAGGGGGTCAAAGTACGAAACTATCCCCTGCTACCTAAACAGCACATGACTAATATATACCAAGTATAAGCTTTTCAAAAAAGCTTGCGATCTCTCAGCACTTTTTTCAGTGTATGACCACGTATACCGTGACCAAAAGGACTATTGCAGCTCGGCTCGGCACTGCTATAAATAGCTCTAAAAATAGTTATGTTCTACGGTGCCGTAGATACGGAAATACCATGATGAATACCAATAATGATCTAAAATTGAGTTCCCATGAGCTATGCAAAAATTCAAAAGAAGAGGTTGGGCCAGACAGATCTGTTTCGAGTAATAAATTCTCCTCAGTGACCCTGAATAAACTGGCAATGAACAGATAAAATATGTACAGTAATTTCAAGCTTCAGCAATGCAGTCAATTAAAAGACTGATATAAATCAAATGGTATCCGAATAGTAAAACCTGTAAAAACTCAACTCAAATTAAACCATCAGTCAATCAATTGTACTTGGGAGGGATTTAATCATTGCTCAATATATCAGTATTTACACAGAAGTGTGCTACTTTCGTTTTCATGAAAATCGTCTTTTTTCTTTTTTCTTTCTTTCTTACTATATATACTGACTTATTGACTATCGATTGTGAATTCTTTTAATCGATTGCCGCTGTTGACTCGCCGCATAACACTTCTAGATAAGGCTGTAGCATGTATGTATAGGTGGTACCCCCCCACCCCTTATAATACACCATCCTGGCTGCGTGAAAGAAACATTGAAACAAATCTGAAACTGTTTTATTATTTGGGCATAAATAGAATACAGTATTCACAACTTGTGGTTAAACGACCACCGACTTCTGGTCATCTTGATTGGACCATGCAATTGCAGTAGGTCATACGCGCATGCCGAGAGATCTGCCCGAGCCTTTCCTGATCTTTGACTATTCTGCTATTGATGATGGTTGACACATGATCATACACTTAAGATAGCGATGTGAGATTGCGAGCATCTCTTGTTGAGTATACATTGTGCAAAGATGATTGAGCGTATATGCGGCATGACTATTAATGCAATGCGCTCTAGACCAGGGGTCCATAACCAACTCGCACATGCACCTGGCACATGAACACACTATGTTAATATGACCTATGTTTATCTCATCAAGATTGACACAGAGATTGACGAAAAAGAGGACAAACAAAATTTACGCGCATGCCTCTTACAAAGATTGGCTTTTGTTCTATTGGCTACCGACCTCAGACCTTGCTGCCCTCATAGTCCAGAAGCACATGATACGGTATTTTATTTAAGATTAAACTATGGAATGTTAATTAATGTTAAAATAAATAAGACGTCGCACAGAGTCAACATTCATAAATTGTTGAAGCCCTTTTATATGCTGTTTAT
The DNA here is from genome assembly GCA_964017185.1 of Rugalucina vietnamica. Classification (NCBI taxonomy): domain Eukaryota; kingdom Metazoa; phylum Mollusca; class Bivalvia; order Lucinida; family Lucinidae; genus Rugalucina; species Rugalucina vietnamica. The sequence goes on along the minus strand of OZ024878.1, from coordinate 24,757,347 downwards.
GGACAAGGGATGGAATGCAACTTCAGTAAGATATTACACCTGGAAATGAAGTAACCTGGACCTTACTTCAAACTACAACGGGACTTGCCAACAAATGAGCATTTGGCTTGCTTTTACCCCTTAAAATATGTTATTCATTGTAAATACTTGCAAAGTTCAAAAGACCAGGTTGCCGTATTATCGTGCGTTACTTTAATTTTGACGTATTTTGTTTTAACCCGTGGTTGTTCAGGGAAAAAATCATGAGAAATTGGCTTCTTAAGTTAAAGTGTGATGTCAAAAAGCAAAATCATCCAACAGTTAGTCAAAACTTTGAAGAAAATGAGAAAAGTACGAAACGTTTTTGGGCGAATGTTATTTTCGTGTATGGCCGAACTTGCAAAACAATAATCTCCTCGAATGTTTGCGAGTCCTATCGAAGCCTATGCATCAGTAGAACACTCGGCAATTAGAGGCATGTATGTAGATCCGGATAGGCTAGATCGTTCGTTGGAAAGGTCTATTTTAATAATTCAAATAAAAGTTTGTAAAAACTTACCGCTAAAGTTTCCTCCAAAAATGGCGGCGAATCCGAAGGAAACTACCGCAATCATACGTGAAAATGCCGCCGATCATGCGTTACGACCTCTTTTCATGCGTTTCAAATGGACACGGTGGTCTTTGTGATAGTATTAAACTATTGTATTTATATTCAAACCAGATTCAATTACCGCATACCATAAAAATACACCCAAGAGTGACAGGTGGGCGTGACATAGATATACTGCATAGTATCGACCGACCAATCCAGACAGAGTAGTTGTGTCGCTAAGGTATTGATTTGCAATCGCTGGTTTGACTATAAGTCCATGCTGACTCGAAATCGCCTGTATGCATGCTGTATTTTTGTCCATTTTCATTGGTTTAATACATCAAGTAAATGCACATTTACAGACTCATAGCTCATGCCTTAGTATGCAGATCACTTTATATGCCACAGCGGGATAAAATTGCATGTTAAATGCTAGTTAGCTCACCTGAGCCGAAGGCTCACAAGGTGAGCTTATAGGATGGCCATGATCCGGCGTCCGTCCGTCCGTCGTCCGTCCGTCCGTCGTCCACAATTTCAAAGATCTTCTTCTCTGAAACCACTTGGCCAATCAAAGTGACATTTTATGTGGAGCATCCAAGGGTAGGGGGAACTGAAGTTTGATCTCGAGATCCGGGTCACATGACCAAGATGGCCGCCACGCCCATATATGGTAAAAACCCTTCAAGAATCTTCTTCTCCAGAACCGGTGGGCCGATTTCCACGAAACTTGGTATGTAGCATCGGGGACTTCAACCAATCATAGTTTGATAAAATGATGACCCATGGATGACCTTGACCTATTTTACGGCAAAGTCAAATTTGGAAACATAGGCTTTTACATGGGAAAAAGTGAAAACTATGAATTTTTTGAAAACTATTGCAGCCTGAGGCCTGAAAAGTGGTAGATGAAAACAACTAGTGAAGTAGATGAAGGTATGTGATTAATTTAGGTCAAGGTCATCTCTTGACCTTGGCCAGTCTGTCGTCCATACACACTTTTCAAAGATCTTCTCCTCTGAAACCGCTTGGCCACTCAAAGTGAAATTTTATGTGGAGCATCCATGGGTAGGGGTGACGAAAATTTGATCGCGAAATCCAGGTCACATGACCAAGATGGCCGCCACGCCCATATATGGTATGACCTTGACCTATTTTACGGCAAGGTCAATTTGTAAACATAGGCTTTTACATGGAAAAAAGTGAAAATTATGGATTTTTTTGAAAACTATTGCAGCCTAAGGCCTGAAAAGTGGTAGATGCAAACAACTAATGGTGTAGATGAATGTATGTGATTAATATAGGTCAAGGTCATCTCTTGACCTTGGCCAGTCTGTTGTCCATACACACTTTTCAAAGATCTTCTTCTCTGAAACTGCTTGGCCAATCAAAGTGAAATTTTATGTGGAGCATCCATGGGTAGAGGAGACGAAAGTTTGATCGCGAAATCCAGGACACATGACCATGATGGCCGCCATGCCCATATATGGTAAAAACCACTCAAAAATCTTCTTCTCCAGAACCGGTGGGTCGATTTCCACGAAACTTTGTATGTAGCATTGGGGACCTCAGCCCATCATAATTTGATCAAATGATGACCCTTGGATGACCTTGACCTATTTTACGGCAAGGTCAAATTTGGAAACATAGGCTTTTACATAGGAAGAAGTGAAAACTATGGATTTTTTGAAAACTATTGCAGCCTGAGGCCTGAAAAGTGGTAGATGCAAACAACTAATGGAGTAGATGAAGGTATGTGATTAATATAGGTCAAGGTCATCTCTTGACCTTGGCCAGTCTGTTGTACTTACACACTTTTCAAAGATCTTCTCTGAAACTGCTTGGCAAATCAAAGTGAAATTTAATGTGGAGCATCCATGGGTAGGGGAGAGGAAAGTTTGATTGCAAAATCCAGGTCACATGACCAAGATGGCCGCCACGCCCATATATGGTAAAAACCTTTCAAAAATCTTCTTCTCCAGAACCGGCTGGCCAATTTTCATGAAACTTGGTATGTAGAATTTGGGACTCCAGCCCATCATAGTTTGTTGAAATGATGACCCTATGATGACCTTGACCTATTTTACGGCAAGGTCAATTTTGGAAACATAGGCTTTCACATGCGAAAAGGCGAAAACAAACTGTTGCAGCCTGAGACCTGAAAGTTGCTAGATGCAGACAACTAATGGAGTCAATGAAGGTAAGTAATTAATGAAGGCCAAGGTCATGTCTTGACCTTGGCCCAAGGTCATTTAAATATCAAAATTAAAATTGTGGTTTTCTCAGAAATCACTGGGTTTGGAAACTATTGCAGCCTGAGACCTGAAACTTTGCAGATGCAGACAACTTATGAAGTCAGTAAAGGTGTGTGAGTATTCAAGATCAAGGTCATTTCATTATGACTTAATACTCCAAGATCAGGCTTCAGGTGAGCGTTCTCAGGACCACTGGTCCTCTGGTTTTTAGCTCACCTGAGCCGAAGGCTCACAAGGTGAGCTAATAGGATGGCCATGATCCGGCGTCCGTCTGTCGTCGTCCGTCCGTCCGTCCGTCGTCGTCGTCCACAATTTCAAAGATCTTCTTCTCTGAAACCACTTGGCCGATCTAGTTGAAATTTTATGTGGAGCCTCCTTGGGTAGTGGCATTTCAAGTTTGATTGCGAAATCCAGGTCACATGACCAAGATGGCCGCCACGCCCATATATGGTAAAAACCACTCAAAAATCTTCTTCTCCAGAACCGGTGGGCCGATTTCCACGAAACTTGGTATGTAGCATCGGGGATGTCAGCCCATCATAGTTTGATAAAATGATGACCCTTGGATGACCTTGACTTATTTTACGGCAAGGTCAAATTTGGTAACATAGGCTTTTACATGGGAAAAAGTGAAAACTATGGATTTTTGGAAAACTATTGCAGCCTGAGGCCTGAAAAGTGGTAGATGCAAACAGCTTATGGAGTAGATGAAGGTATGTGATTAATGTAGGTCAAGGTCATCTCTTGACCTTGGCCAGTCTGTCGTCCATACACACTTTTCAAAGATCTTATTCTCTGAAACTGCTTGGCAAATCAAAGTGAAATTTTATGTGGAGCATCCATGGGTAGGGGAGACGAAAGTTTGATTGCAAAATTCAGGTCACATGACCAAGATGGCTGCCAAGCCCATATATGGTAAAAACCACTCAAAAATCTTCTTCTCCAGAACCGGCTGGCCGATTTTCATGAAACTTGGTATGTAGTATTAGGGACCTCAGCCCATCATAGTTTGATCAAATGATGACCATTGGATGACCTTGACCTATTTTACGGCAAGGTCAAATTTGGAAACATAGGCTTTTACATGGGAAAAAGTGAAAACTATGGATTTTTGGAAAACTGTTGCAGCCTGAGGCCTGAAAAGTGGTAGATGCAAACAACTAATGGAGTAGATGAAGGTATGTGATTAATATAGGTAAGGTCATCTCTTGACCTTGGCCAGTCTGTTGTCCATACACACTTTTCAAAGATCTTCTCCTCTGAAACTGAGCGGCCAATCAAAGTGAAATTTTATGTGGAGCATCCATGGGTAGGGGAGACGAAAGTTTGATCACGAAATCCAGGACACATGACCAAGATGGCCGCCACGCTCCCATATATGGTAAAAACCTTTCAAAAATTTTCTTCTCCAGAACCGGCAGGCCAATTTTCATGAAACTTGGTATGTAGCATTTGGGACTCCAGCCCATCATAGTTTGTTGAAATGATGACCCTATGATGACCTTGACCTATTTACGGCAAGGTCAATTTTGGAAACATAGGCTTTCACATGGGAAAAGGCGAAAACAAACTGTTGCAGCCTGAGACCTGAAAGTTGCTAGATGCAGACATGTAATGGAGTCAATGAAGGTAAGTAATTAATGAAGGCCAAGGTCGTGTTTTGACCTTGGCCCAAGGTCATTTGTAGGTTATGATGAATTTGGCAGATGATATATTACCAACATCATAGGGGTAAGTTCGATCTTTATTGTGATATGTTACAAATACAAGGAATCCTCTACATACAGCTCCCTGCAAAATATAGGACAAAACCCTACTATAATAATCTAATTCGACATTGACATGGCATTCATTATTAATTGTCATGTCAACAACCTGGTACGTCACTTCCATGCGACTCTAAAATACAACTTAAAACTAGGCATTGCTTTTTTTTACAGGATGTAGCAGGCTACGTCCCGTGACATGACACATAGCTCAATATGATATATACGACCTGTAAGGCATACAACCCTATATTTCACTATTTTAGCTCACTGACGGACAGAACGCACTACAATCTACAATGCATTATTAAACAGCAAACATGACTCTACCCACTGTATCTTCAAAAGAACAACAGGCATTAAAATCAACCCTGGTGGCCACAAACGTGTGTAAACGTTAACGCCTTAAAATGCGGAACAGAAACAGCTTTATAGAAATAATATTATGCTTACCAATCTATGGGACTGAGAGCTCTTTCATCCATTCCTTGTCTTTCAACCGTGACATAGTCTGTTAGGTGCAACAGTAGGAGAGGCTGAACTGCAACAAATTGTCATGCATAAGTGATAGGCAAACGAAGCAATGACATGTTAAATATCCCCAAATTCCAAGTTAGACATGCGCGCCATCTTGAAAATCAGAAATTCCTGTTTTAAATCTCATCGCATAAAAACAGCGTAAATAATGATTTAATTGACTAAACCAGCCGTTTCAGCGAACCCTCAACATTGCGGCAACTCACAAAGCATAAAAACAAAGGTAACTAGATATTACCTAGAGAAAAACGCCCAGAGTTTCCACAAAAAGACAAACGTCTTTACACTACGAAAGCGTGAGCAAAAAGGAAGGAAACCGCGCGAATTTAATCACGTGATGCTAAAAATAACTCAAGCAAGGTCACAGGTAAAATCCAATACCAAAATCTGAAACCGGCCTTCGACAAATTTTAACGGTCAAAGGGAAACAACTTTTGCTAAAGTACAAAGTACCTCCTATAAAGGTACACCCTGTTACACATTTAAATATCAAAATTAAAATTATGGTTTTCTCAGAAATCACTGGGTTTGGAAACTATTGCAGCCTGAGACCTGAAACTTTGCACATGCAGACAACTTATGAAGTCAATAAAGGTGTGTGAGTATTCAAGGTCAAGGTCATTTCATTATGACTTAATACTCCAAGATCAGGCTTCAGGTGAGCGTTCTCAGGACCAATGGTCCTCTGGTTATGTATTGGTAATGTAATATGTCTCGGAGAATTTAAATTTTAAAAGCAGTATTATTTTGAAATAATGTTGCAACTAGACTGCTTAATATGAAGGGACTGTTTGTTTGCAAATAATTTGTTAAGATCTTTGAACATGCTGTCAAATTGTGAAATTTCAAAAAAAACTGACACAGAGACATGCAACGGTTATAGCCTTATGTCATTGAATGTTACATTACGAAAACTTGCCCATGTAATATACAGAGAATTTTTCAGAAGCAAAAAAGAAAAATTTCATTGGAAAAATTTCGATTTTTTTTTTTATATTATTTTCTCTTAAGGCATACATTGTGGGTACACGTGAAAAACGCCTTGCCGAGGCGGTTCTAATGAGCACCCACAATGTATGTTTTGGATCAAAATTTAGAAAATATATACCCCTGTAAACCCCTGTTTTTCTAAATCAAAGTGGGGTTTAAGGGGGACACATTGCACAGACATGCTATTCAAAGACAATTAAAATCACTGGAAAAACTGAAGAAAAAAAAAAAAGAAAATGTTTGCTTAGAAAGCAAGGTTTTCTTGTATTGTCATGTGGGTCACTTACAATATTGGTGTAACTATTTTTCAGGCATTCAGTTACAACATGGCACTGAGTGAGCCGGGAGTCTATGGTTTTGCTCATCAAGCAGTTCTGGGCAGGTAATTTAAAACTTAAGAGGTTCTTTTCCTTGTAGTGATGCCATGTCACTTTCACTGTATGTGTACTTGGAATTATTACAGCATGCAATTACAAAGATAAAAATTACACCTTTTTTGCACTGACGTGACTGAAAAAAGGCTTAGTGGGAAGATAAACCACGAAACAAACCAAATTATACCATGATTTTGATAACAGTCAGGGAAGCCATGTGATGACCAATAGTGACTTTGTTACAGATTTGCCTATCTGTTCTAGACATTCGTGTAAGATTATTGTAAGATTAGCCTTTCTGGTGCAGTGGCGAAGTCACTTGCTAAATGTAAAGCAAGGGTCAAGGTTCAATCCTGGGCTACTCTAGTCTGTCGGATGAGACTTTAAACCAGAGTCCTGTCTCCATGTGACCTTAGCTGTTGCCTGTTGGTGTGAAAAAATGCTAAATCAACCAACCAACTTATTAATGTTTATACATGTATGTGATATTGTATTTTCAGGGGTTTGGTAAGAACAGCAGTAGGGGTTAGAGGTATGATGAGAGGGCGTGGCCGTGGGGCAGCTGGGGCCAGAGGGGCAGGGGCAGCTAGAGCACCATTGGTACCCGCACTGATGAGGCCCCCTTACAGGCGGTACCCCCCTGATGTAAGTGGATTTTGTAATCATGGATATTATGAATTGGGTCAGGAGAAAACGGGTCCAGAAGATGGAAATTTGGATTTAAAAAGGAGCTACTATGCGTGTAGCCAAATCAAAGGCACTGATTAGCTGTGCAGCTACTGCACAGCTGATCAGTGTCTTGTTTTCGCATATGCAAAACACTGGTTTTCTGATCATTCCAGAACACGCATTGAACCAGAAATGTTCAAAATGCAGTTTACTTCCTAAAGCCCAAGAAAAAAGAAACATTTTGTTCTTTTTTCTATCAGAGTAGAAATTTAGGGAATATTCCAACTTTTAGGCTGAAGAAGGAAAAAAGATTCAACTGACTAACACTAGAGAAAACGTTTGGAAACTTTGACAGATGTTAAAACAGAGATAAAACCAAATTTTTGCTCTCCAACCTATGTCAAGTTGGAAGCTGGCCTACTAAATGTAGGTTTTCAAGATTTCTGCAGCAGTCTTCGCAGATACTCAGGCTTATCTTTGATATCAAAGAGAATTTGTAGCTTCTGCCACACTGACGGTGATTTTGATATTTGGACAAACTATAATCCCATAGGTAATTGAATGAAATAAATGTGCAATATATGATGTTATACATTTTGCTTTTGCAGGAAAATGTCAGCAATGTATATGGTATGATGAACAGTAACCGTTGTTACATTTACATTGCTCTGGTTAATTGACTACTTATAAAATTGTAGGTGTTCTTATGACAATAGGCACTTCGAAAGCGAGTGAGAAAGATCTTGACACTTGAAGTGTTTCAAAAACTATTCCATGTGGCCATGGAATCTTATATATACGTTTGTACTGCATCTTATGTTGTTAATGTTATATGAATGTATAACCTAAGAGCAATAAAAATTTGGAATTGGAATAAATTGCTCATGCCAGAATGCAAGAAATAAATGTAAATGTAACCTGGTGCAAAACTGTGGTGGTCTCTTTTGACAATACTGTAGTAAAACACGTATTAACAAGTATGGCTTATATCTTGTTGGGTTGTTTAAGCTTTGTTAATTTTGGTTGGGAGCGTCTTTGGCAAGATTGGAAAATATTGTTTTAATTCATTAGCTTGACATGTAATGCACCATTTGTATCCACTGCTCCCCCACATACGGGGAAGGGCGGGGATTATGACTTTCAGCTTGCAGTGCCCTGCTATAAGCCTAACCCCCAGAGGGCGAACTGGAGGTCAAAACTCTGCTCTTTGCCACGCCATTAGCAATAGAAAATCTCCCTTGGGTAAGGATCCTAATGCCAAAACCCCATCATTTCCCACTGCAGGGAAACTTGAAAAGTAATTGCCCCGCAATTTAAATTAGCCCGGCTTTCCCCCACCCTTCCCCGTATGGGGGGGGGAGAGGGGGGAGGAGTGGTTACAAATGACTGGTGCATAATGTATTGTGTAACTAATTTTTCACTTTTACAGAGTGTTTATAATGCTTGTATGGTGCTGGCTTTAAGTTTAAGCTTTAACAATATCAGTGCTGGAAATAGTCGGTCACATAGTTGCCAAATGCGACCAAACGTGCCTGGGCGTCAAAAAAGTACCAGAAAATGGTCCAGAAAATTTGTCTTGGGCAACAAGCATATTTTTTGCATGAAATATCAAAGTTCAAATAGAGATATTGGATTTCACTTATTTCTTTGTATGAATATGAAAGTTCTGGGATACTTTTTGACAAAAGAAATAAAAAATCAGTATCTTTAATGTCTTATGACAATATTTCTAGGGTAATTATGTTGATCTGTTACCGGGCATGGAGCTCACTCCTACTAACCCTCTAACTCTAAAACCACAGTCTATCAAATCACCAATTCAGGTATAAGAATTATGAAAGATCCGCTAGCTAGCCAGTAATATCATGTGCCTTGTGTTGTTTGATAATCAGAACTGCTAATTTTGCTTCATCTCTGTGTATATGATTATGAAAATTGTAGCAGTACAGACTTGCAGTTTTAATCGTTCAGTGAATGAGATGTAATCATCAATGTCTATTAACAGTCATAGAGAGGTGTGTGCTTAATGTAAGCGATTATGTACAGCTTAAAATACACTGCAGTCATATTTCTGCAAGCAGAACACATCATGATTTGTGTGATTGTTTTAAAGCATCCTCAGCCTGATTTTGCTGCTTTGTGCCAGAATTATTGAGGTGCACACTTGCTTCCCATTCCTCAAAAGCTTTCGTGTCCTTCCTTTATTGATGAATCAGTTGGTATTGCTTTCAGAGGCATTTGTAACAGCAATTTAGCACTATGATTTAACCATGCTTTTCCTTGAAGCTATCGTTTAATGGCTAACAATACTGTCTGCACATCATCTTCAAGTTCAGAAACTGCATTTTTCAAAATCTCACTTTTCTGAAACACCACAAGAAAAATATGACCATGTCATCTTTTTGCAACCCAAAAGTCATAAGAAGTGCCGCAGAAGTTTTGAAAATCGATTCATTAATAAAATAATTATGCCCAAAAATTATTTGGATAGGCCTTTTGCATGTGCAAAGGAGGTAATCCAAACACCTTAAAAATGAAAATCAAGCAAATATGTGGAATGATTTTAAAATTTTGGCACTCAGCTATCCATACATTACAATGTTGTTTTAGTTTGGTACATTTTAAGTGAAAAATAACCAATTTAGATTTTTTTTTGTCAGGGAAAATAGTTACTTCCCTCGCTGACATTTTTACAATGGAAAAAGCCCTATTCAAAATTATTTTCTCGCATAAAATTTTTATTTTTAACCGATTTTCAAAATTTTTGTGGCACTTTTTAGGACTTTTGGAATGCAAAATGGTGACGTGGTAATATTTTTAGCTCACCTTTCGGCTCACAAGGTGAGCGTATAGGATGGCCATGCTCCGGCGTCCGTCCGTCGTCGTCGTCCGTCGTCGTCGTCCGTTCACATTTTCAAAGATCTTCTCCTCTGAAACCGCTAGGCCAATCAAAGCCAAACTTCATGTGGAGCATCCTTAGGAAGGGGGAACAAAAGTTTATATAAATGGTCCAGGTCACATGACCAAGATGGCCGCCATGCCCATATATGGTAAAAAAACAAAAAAAAATCTTCTTCTCTGGAACCGGTGGACTAATTTCAACGAAACTTGTTATGTAGCATCAGGGGCTCTGGCCCATCATAGTTTATATAAATCATGACCTCCGGTTGACCTTGACCTATTTTATGGCAAGGTCAATTTTGGTTACATAGACTTTTCAATGGAAAAAAGTGAAAACATTTAATTTTTCAGGAAGTTTTGAAGCCTATGACCTGAAAGTTGGTAGATACAGACAACATGTTGAGCCAATGAAGTGTTGTGAGTATTAAAGGTCAAGGTCATTTCTTGACCTTGCCCAAAGGTCAGTTACAAATTAAATGTTAAACTTAATTTTCTCAGTAACTGCTTGACCAATCAAAGCCATATTTTATATGTAGTATCCTTAGGATGGGGGAACGAAAATTTATATAAATGATCAAGGTCACATGACCAAGATGGCCGCCATGGCTATAAATAGCAAAAACCTTTAAAAATCTTCTTCTCCAGAACCAGAAGGCCTACGATTTTGAAACTTGGCATGAAGCATCAGGTGGAGGAGCTATACAAAGTTTATATAAATCATGACCCTGGGATGACCTTGATCTGTTTTAAGGCAAGGTCAACATAGGTCCCCCATGCATTTGAATATGGGCAAGTGGACTGTAGATTTATGATTTTGAAAAAGAATTGGACCCCAGGGGCAGGTCTGCCCCCACGCTGGGGCAACATACATATATATTACCATTATATTCAAAGATCTTCTGAAACCGCTTGGCTAATCAAAGCCAAACTTCATGTGGATCATTCTTAGGAAGGGAGAACAAAAGTTTATATTTATAAATGATCAAGGTCACATGACCAAGATGGCCGCCATGGCTATAAATAGCAAACACCTTTAAAAATCTTCTTCTCCAGAACCAGAAGGCCTATGATTTTGAAACTTGGCATGAAGCATCAGGCAATGGGGCTCTACAAAGTTTATATAAGTCATGACCTTGATCTATTTTACGGCAAGGTCAACATAGGTTGCCTATGCATTTGAATGGGGAAATTTAGTAAAATGTTATTAAATGGGGGGAAACTTGCTGGGAGTATGCAAGTGGACAGAAGATTTATAGTTATGAAAAAAACATTGTCCTCAGGGGGTTGTCTGCCCCTGTTCCAGGGCTATATACATGTATATGACCATAATATTCAAACATCATCTTCTCTGAAACCGCTAGCCCAATCAAAGCCAAACATTAAGTGGAGCATTGTTAGGAAAGGGGAGTGAAAGTGGTTAAGGTCACATAATCAAGATGGCCGCCATGCATGGCTATAAATAGTAAAAACCATTATAAATCTTCTTCTTCAGAACAGGAAGACCTATGATTTTGAAACTTGACTTGAAGCATCAATGAATACAGCTCTACACACAGGCGCTCGACGACTGGACTCATTTTTTTTTTTTTTTTTTTTTTTTTTTTTTTTTTTGCATTTTCACCCGTTTGGAGACCCTTACGATATGTTCATGCAATTATTTTACCTTTAAAACCTTTTCTATCAATCCTCAATCAACCCTCGTCTATGGGCTACTATATAGACAAGGTCGGAAACGCGGTGTTCTAGTTTAATTGGGGTCATGGGATTCCCCGCATCTCAAACTCATACTTCACCCTTTACCGTTATTTCAATGCTGGTTGTCAACACATGAGTGTCTTTGTAAAAGGTCTCGCCCATTGCCTTCTTTCAAAATAAGCACCACCGCCCGTAAAAACTAACAATTAAAGCATTTAACAGAATTGGAGGACATCCCGAATGAAATCGGCAATCTAGCCGTGACATTACTATAAATACACTGGTCACACGACGTGTTACGCCAGCACGTGATATGTGTTACGTTGGTTTTCATAGGTTGCTTGATTTATATCCAGTCAAAACACTTTGTGATCTAGTGTCATGGCAACAATGCAATACAATTATCCAGTAGGATTGATTCTTTCATACGATATTTACAGTGACCTTCCACTGATTTCTAGAAACGAAAGGTCACCATACAAAAACATTCGGGATCCCATCCAAGTAGACAGGTGGTGGTATAAAATATAAGTTTACGGGCGACTATGCTTATTTTTGACGAAGGCAATGAGGGAGACCTTTTACATAGTCGCTCATAAGTAGACACCCAGCATTGAAATAACGGTAAAGGGTGAAGTACGAGTTTGAGATGCGGGGAATCCCATGACCCCAATTAAACTAGGACACCGCGTTTCCGACCTTGTCTATATAGTAGCCCATAGACGAGGGTTGATTGAGGATTGATAGAAAATGTTTTAAAGGTAAAATAATTGCATGAACATATCGTAAGGGTCTCCAAACGGGTGAAAATGCAAAAAAAAAAAAAAAAAAAAAAAAAATGAGTCCAGTCGTCGAGCGCCTGTGCTCTACAAAGTTGGTATAAGTCATGACCCTAGGATGGCCTTGACCTATTTTACGGCAAGGTCAGCTTAGTTTGCATATCCCAGTTCTCAGGTGAGCATTTACAGGACCATTGGTCCTCTTGTTCTTGTGGTGTTTCAGAAAAATGAGATTTTGAAAAATGCAGTTTGCAGACAGTAGGTCTGCGTTTGTATATGTATTCTAGGCTGTATAACAAATGGTGACGGTTGAAATGGCTTGTAATTAAGTAATACATGTAGTGAGCTCTGTATGTAATACTGTGTGTATGGTGTTTGTTTTTCTGTGCTAGTTGCAGTGATCAAAATTAACACTAGCCGGCTAGCAAAAATGGTCAAATTAATGTTGGGCTAATTACTTTTCTTATTTTCATCTAATATATAGGTCCAGATATTGGAAAATTTAGTCAGATTATTGAAGAAAAATCAAGTTAGTAAAGTTGCTTTGCAATGTCAGTACCTTAATTAATTTTTTAGCCTATAGGGTATTTACGCACCCCTTTTTCATTCAATTGCATATCTGGAATTTTAATTGGGTAAGTTCAATTCTGTTATGCACTCTATTTTCAATCAATTGGGTAAAATGGAAAACAATTTGGTAAAAATGATGTTCGAGGTGTACTTTCCTTATTTTCTTCTACTTTCGCTTTTGCATAGCATAAAATAAAAGGGAAACATTGATTGGTTGAGAGAATTAACTAAAATCGCAGTCAACCAACGAAAAAACAGAAAAGAAATGGCTTATTGATCGATTTGCGCATGTCCAATGACATTTTTGTTTAATGTAGACGGCGTAAGCCGTTGTGCGGCGCACACCGATAAAAACCGGTACGCAATTGATTTTTCCGGTGTAATATAATATTTTGACTATCGGCGATTTCTTTTGCGTTTTCTTACGCTACCAGATCGTTATTAATTGCGTTTTTTTCATATTTTAATTGGGTAATTACGCAAATACGCAGCCTAATTAAGGTACTGAAAGTTCTTATTTAGCAGTGACAAAATACATTGTACCGTGAAGTTATGTTTCCTCAAACCACTACCTAGCCCATAATTTCACCCAAATGTTTCATCAAAGTTTTCCATGATACATGGCATACTTACAGATCTGTATTCATGTATTATTTTCAGCTGTTGGAGGAGATTTGCCAGAAAAATGGTTGGGGTTCACCAAATTTCCAGCTCCATTCTACGGTCACCAGAGATGGCTCGGGGGATGCACAGCTCTTCCTTTATAAAGTAAGGTTTGACTTTGTTTCTTTGCTGTGTCTGGATTACAGAATATTAGATTGGCAAGCCACATGCTCAGTGAGTACTGGTCAGTTACCTCCCTTAGTTTATAGATATCACAGTACATGTACTAGTTTAAAGCCTTTGAGAACAAGACAGTCAAAAAATGGACACTTAATGTTGGTAAACCCTCCACATCTCCTTCCCAGCTTCCAACATTACATCAGTGGTTTAACATGCAGGTAAAGCTACAGACAATGCCACAACTTGACTTGTTATGTCATAAATGAGCCACCACATCAGAAAACCAACAATTTGCATATGCGAAAACAAAAGGCGCAGACCAGTTTTGCGGTAGCCGCGAAGCTGATCAGCGCCTTTGTTTTCGCTACACAGATGGTATAACCCTTCTTCTTAGATCTGAAATTTCAAGCTTCTAGCCTGCTTCTGTGACTGTACAGGCCGGTTTGTGTCAGACCTGGTCGGAACCCAAATTGTTGATTTTCTCATGCACAGGCTCATTTTTAACCCCCTAGGTTACAATTCCTGCCCTGGCATCAACAACTCCGCCATTCCAGCCATCCAAACTATGTCGAACAGTAGAAGAAGCTAAAACTCTCGCAGCTGAATTTGTTCTTCAGCAGCTAGGCATACCCTTAGAAGGTAAGAGACAATGTGTATATTTTTGTATGTTTTTAGCTCACCTGAGCCGAAGGCTCACAGGTGAACTTATAGAATACCCATGCTCCGTCGTCCATCCACAATTTCAAAGATCTTCTTCTCTGAAACCGCTAGGCCAATCAAAGCCAAACTTCATATGGAGCATCCTTGGGAAGGGGGAACGAAAGTTTATATAAATGGTCAAGGTCACATGATCAAGATGGCGACCATGGCTATAAATAGCAAAAACCTTTAAAAATCTTCTTCTTCAGAACCAGAAGGCCTATGATTTTGAAACTTGGCATGAAGCATCAGGCAATGGAGCTCTACAAAGTTTGTATAAATCATGACCCTTGGATGACCTTGACCTTTTTTACGGCAAGGTCAACTTAGGCCGCCCATGCATTTGAATTGGAAAAAATAGGACAATGTCATTTAATGGCAAAAAACTTGCTAAGAATGAGCAAATGGACAGAATATTCATGTTTATGAAAATATTTTGGGCCCAGAGGGTTGTCTGCCCCTGCCCCGGGGCTATATACATGTGTATGACCATAATATTCAGACATCTTCTTCTCAGAAACCGCTTGACCAATCAAAGCCAAACTTTATGTGGAGCATTCTTAGGAAGAGTGAATGAAAGTTTATATAAATGGCCAAGATCACATGACCAAGATGGCCGCCATGGCTATAAATAGTAAAAACCTTTAAAAATCTTCTTCTCCAGAACCAGAAGGCCTATGATTTTGAAACTTGGCATGAAGCATCAGGCAATGGAGCTCTACAAAGTTTGTATAAATCATGACCCTGGGATGACCTTGACCTTTTTTACAGCAAGGTCAACTTAGGCCGCCCATGCCTTTGAATGGGAAAAAATAGGAAAATGTCATTTAAAGGCAAAAAACTTGCTAGGAATAAGCAAATGGACAGAAGATTTATGATTATGAAAATATTTTGGGCCTAGAGGGTTGTCTGCCTCTGCCCCGGGGCTATATACATGTGTATGACCATTTTATTCAAGCATCTTCTTCTCTGAAACCGCTTGGCCAATCAAAGCCAAACTTTATGTGGAGCATTCTTAGGAAGAGTGAATGAAAGTTTGTATAAATGGACAAGTTCACATGACCAAGATGGCCACCATGGCTATAAATAGCAAAAACCTTTAAAAATCTTCTTCTCCAGAACCAGAAGGCCTATGATTTTGAAACTTGGCATGAAGCATCAGGCAATGGAGCTCTACAAAGTTTGTATAAATCATGACCCTGGGATGACCTTGACCTTTTTTACGGCAAGGTCAACTTAGGTTGCCCACACATTTGAATGGGGAAAATTGTTACAATGTCATTTGAAGGGCAAAACTTGCAGTAAATTGGCAAATGGACTGAATCTTTATGATTTAAAAAAGAAATTGACTCAAGAGGTTGCTCTGATCCTGCCCTGGGGTTATATACATGTATATTACCATTCTGGTCAAACAAGTTTATTGGTATATATCTCAGGTCTCAGGTGAGTGTTTACAGGACCATTTAATTCCCCGATTTCTGTCTTTGCCAGTGCTTCTGTATATTGTTTTTTATTGGAAATGTGCAGTGCTCAATTATAGATGAATTATTACACAGAGATGCTTTTACTAACAAAAACTTTATGCTGTAGATGCTATTGTAGCAGGGGTTATTCTAGCTAGGAAATATCATTGGAGAAAATCGCTGATTCTATGGAAATTGGTGAGATTTCCCTATCATGTAGCCAATTTCAATGAGATTTTTTGGCAAAAGAAATGAGCAAATTTCTCAAAATCTCCCCAGAAAATAATCCCTGTTGTAGAATGCTATATATATCTGCTTGTCTAGAACAATATCTCGTCATTATCTGCCAGGTCCCGAATTGTTTCAAGGGAGACCACTGACAGTGCCTATGACGGTTCCCTTGCCCAGTATCCTGCCCCCACCACCCACGGGGCGGGAGTTAACATACCCAACGACGACGCTGCAGCAGACGCTGAAAATGCCTCCACCAACAAGTAAGATAAAAGATAACATCAATTTGGTCGTTTGCTAATATTACTCAGATTGTTGCGCATGAAGGGGACTTGGTTATAAGCATAATGTAGGGGACTTTTGATACTTGTTTGAAGATAAAAATGTAAACTTGTGAATTGAATTTCATATTTTTAGCTTTCAAGTTGGTTGATTAATAAAACCTTGCCTGCAAACAAACAAATTTTAATGCTGCTTGTTGATGGCCATGAATGTTTGTTTGATGGCTGGGCATAGATATGGCAGCAAATGGTAAAAAAGGTAAAATGAAATGTTGGAAGATGCCAGAAAGAAGCTTGAAATTGAATCTACTGACTCTCTGAATTTGAGGGCACCTATGACTAAAAAATGTTCATGCTGGACTGTGTTGAGCATGAAATTTATCTTGCTCATAATGTCACCTGTAGTGTACATCAATAAATAATGTTTTATAATCTCAGGATCTTGTCTAACAATCTGTGAAACACAACCATGGATAGAGAAAAATAGACCTTCAAAAGTGTTTGTTATGATGCTGCTGCAAAATTTGGGTATTGTCCAGATGTGCTGCTCCTTTCATAAGATTGGTGAAAAAAATCACCTTAGGGATCTAACCTGTAAATACTCACTTAAGCTCAAACACTTATTTCTGTTTAGCTTGTGTCTCACTGGCATGTGAATTCCTTGCGACTGTTTTGCGAATTTAGTCACGGAACTATTGCACGACACTCATGAGAATTTTCATGTCGCGAACCAGTCACAAAGGTTTTGAACAAATTATATGTGAATTTTTTCGCCAAAATATGCAAGTAAGAGTTATGTTCATGCGAGTGACACAAACCTGTCGCCACAAAATTTTACAATACCACAATTTTGCGACAAACTGGTATGAATGTCTTGTGACAGTCTTGAGAAAATATGCAAACAGCTTGTGAGTATCTGGCAAGAAAATAAAACTAAGCAACATTCGTACGAATGTTGTGAGACACTCTTACGAATGTCTCATGACTGTTGTACAAGTGAAAGTGAAACTAAGCTACATTCTTGAGAATGTCGACTGTCGTACGAGTGTCTGCTATTATTGGGTGACATTCGTGAGAAATATTTACAAAATTAGGCAGACATTCGCGAAATTGACACACAAATGTCCATTTAATGAGACTGCATGCAACATGAAAGTTGTGTTAAGATCATTAATCTTTTTCGGGAAATAGCAGTGGTCGAAATCAGGATTTTTCCTCACTAGCCTGAACCCTTATATCTTTAATCATTTGCCAATTTTTTTAACTAGCCCAAACTATATAGTTAAAGGGTTAAACTGAGAAAAACTACTAGCTCGACAACTCTTTGGATAGTGTCGGGCTATTGGGCTAGTGCTAATTTCGATCACTGAAATAGTCGTGAACAAATCGGGAACTAGTCTCCAGTTGTCGCATTCCAGTGAGATAGGGGCTTTACTCTCTTGAAATAATCATTATCATTATTATTATTATTATTACCGGTACACTGTGTTTCAGTGGCTGGAGATTTCACAGGCTATGAGGCGTATCATGCAGCCCACAGCTATGCCATACCAGGGTACCCCACCGCACCCCCACCAGCTATGTAAAGTTGTGAACTCCCTCTCAAACAAGGCAATACCAGAAGACCAGAGAAAGGGTGGTTTTGACGATTAAGTGATAATTTTATTCATTTCTTCATAAAAACCAATGTTGAGGCAATTCTTATGAGATCCCACGACATTGGTTTTTATGAAGAACTAACAAAATTATCTTTCAGTTATCATCAGATACACCCTTTCTCTGGCCTTTTGAATATTTGATAAACTGTGATATGTTATTACTTAGTATTATATTACTGCTGATGTTGACGGGAAATATTAGAGGAAAAGTTTCTACATTGGAGAATATAGCCTTGAAGGAAGCTAGGAAGACTTTAAAAGGCATGGTTAAGTTTTGTGAAGTTAATCGTATGAGCAGCCGCATTAGAAAACCAACAATGTGGGTTTCCGATCAGGTCCGACACAAACCGGCCTGTGCAGTCACGGAAGCAGACTTGAAGCTTCAAATTTCGGATTTGTACAGAAGAAAGATTGTACTATCTGAGTGGTGAAAACAAAGGCGCTGATTAGCTGTGCAATTATTATTGCACAGCTGATCTGCGCCTTTCAAGTTTGGTTTTGCATAAGCAGATTGTTGGTTTTCTGGTGCAGTGGCTCATATATCATATTTAATGTGCTAGTGTAACTGAGCAATGCAGTGAATCTTTAGTGCCCTTATTTTGGATGATGATTGCTATGTTTTGTTATTGTAGTTTATACTGTACATGCTATGATGTTGTATTATTGGCATGTTTTCTTTTTTCTTGGTTATCCTGTTGTCATATTTGAGCTGCATCATGAGAAAACCAACAATCTGCATATGCAAAACAAAAACGCAGATCAGCTTCACGGTAGCCACAAAGCTGATCAGCGCCTTTGTAGTCGCTACATGGACAGTACAATTCTTCTACTTTCTAAATCCAAAATTTCAAGCTTCTAGCTATCTTCTGTGACGGTACAGACCAGTTTGTGTCGGACCTGTTCAAAAACCACATAGTTGGTTTTCTCATGACATGGCTTATTTTCTGACAAGAAGTTTAGATGGCATGTTATAAAAAGCTTAATATAAAGAAATGTACATGTATAATATATATACAAATTATGTATATCATGAGGGCAAGGCTCCAAAAATGCACATAATCTTGAACAAAGAGGAATTGATTTTTTTTGGTTGTGAATATAACATAAGAGCCGCAGCATGGGAAAACCAACAATCTGCATAGGTGAAAACAAAGGCGCAGATCAGCTTCGCAGTGGCTGCAAAGCTTATCAGTGCCTTTGTTTTTGCTACACAGTTAGTACAATTCCTCTACTTTCTAAATCCAAAATTTCTAGCCTCTAACCATCTTCTGTGCTTGTACAGCTTGGTTTGTGTCGGACCTGGTCAGAACCCAAATTGTTGGTTTTCTCACGCACAGGCTCATAGCTTTTGTTTAACAGCTATTTTTCTGTCAGATATTTTTAAAAATCTAGAAAATGTGAGTTATGGTGGATTTATGTCAGATTTGTAAGGAAATTAAGTTGATCTTTTTAGGGTTGAAAAAGGTGATTTTTATTTTTGTTAAGACAGGATTTTAAAAGAAATACTTGCACTTATTTTTAACTTGATTTGTATTTTTAGTTTGTTTTATTTTATTTTTTTGTATGCACATGTATATTTATCTTATTCTTCACAGTATAATATTAAATGAGCCGCTGCATAAGAAAACCAACAGTCTGCATATGTGAAAGCAAAGCCGCAAATTAGCCATGCAGTAACTGCAGCCTTTGTTTTCGCTCCATAGATAGTGCAATACCTCTTCTTGTTAAATCCAAAATTTTAGGGTTCTAGCAAGCTCCTGAGATTGTACAGGCAATTTTGTGTTGGACCTGATTAAAAACTGTTGGTTTTCTCACGCACAGGCATAAATGTGGGGATCATATTTTGCGGATATGACATGAGCCGCATCGTGAGAAAACCGGATTTTTGTCTAGGCGAAAACAAAGGCGCAGATCAGCTTCGCGGTAACCGCGAAGCTGATCAGCGCCTTTGTTTTCGCTACTCGGATAGTACAATTCCTCTTCTACTTAAATCCGAAATTTCAAGCTTCTAGCTCTTTTCTGAGCTTGTACAGGCCGGTTTGTGTCGGACCTGGTCGGAAACCCCGAAGACCGGTTTTCTCGCGTTGAGGCTCACATAGTAAATCTCCTGCTTGATATTCTGTCTCAATTTTTTAAAAGTGTTATGAATGAGACCTGAAACCATGGTCATGTCTTTATAATGACATAAGCTGTTGAGCAGGACATAAAACAAGAAATCAATCAAATGAATCCTTAAGTGTGTGTTTCTTACATTCAGAAACTCTCAGTTGATTCTCACTCTTAGGATCATTTAGGCTTGCCAGCTTTACTGGGCAGAATGATATGAAAAATAATTTGCTAAATAAGCAAAAATATGTCTCTGAATTTCCAGTATAATTTCCAAGTGCTAAAGGAACCATAGTACAAGAAATCAACATTGTATTACTCTTACACTAATTTGACTATCAGAATCAACTTGTAATTGTTGACTTGCATTCTGTATAAAAACCTCTTTTGTTGTTATAAATATATTTTGTTTTGTAGTGTAAATGCATTACATAGAGAAACCCATTGTTGGATAAACAAATGTTTAATATCATTTAAAGGTATTAAGTTTTATTGAAAATGCCCGGCTGAATAAGGGTAAATATCAGTTGTTTGCCTTTTTTTAGACCAAAATGGTACTATTTTAGTACATGTACACTTATCAATTGCTCTATGATAGAAGGAACTTAAGTGTATTGTACATATTTGTATTTGTTTCATTTGCTTTATTTTATACATTTGTTTATTTGTTGCACATTTTCATTTTGTTTACTATTTATATATTTCGTATATTTTAAAGCACAATCAATCTTAATGGAAGAGTTGTTTCCCTTTTAGGAAGCTTGATTCAGGTAATTTCTACAAAAACAGCAATGTTTAAAGTGCTATAATTATGACGTCGTCCGATAATATTTTACCCCAAAGTACAGTCTGACATATTCAGGGTTAAAACCTGTAAAGAAGGGTAACTGGGCACGTCATTGACATAAGCTCATTTTATGGCATGTTTTCTTGCAAAATGCAGCAAATCCAGTGTTTGGGTTATTGCAAATGTAATATCTAAATGGCAGGCGAAAATCACTACCAGTCTACAAAAATGCAATGGGCCAATGTTGTTGAAAATCATTTGTGCATTGTGATCTCCAACCAAGCACTCACATTGACTAAAACCGTAAACTGCTATGCAAACAGTCTTACACCAAGGCAGTGGGAGATCTGTAGCTGTGCATTTAAATTTCCTTAGAAATACATCAGGGACATGTATCTGGCATGACATCATTCTGATGGCCAATCTTCCATTTTCCAAATATAGACAGTAATTAAAGATTTTAAAAGAAACTAACAATTTTTAAAACATGCCCGAACAATAAGAAGTCAAGAAAGACGGTATGTAAATGTAATCAGTATGCTTTTGGCAAAGCCCTTTGTTGTATCCCAAACTGTATGTAGCTGCATTATTGCTGAGAAGATAATGTTTTCCATTTTTTGGGAAACTGAGAAGAAATTGAGATTATTTACACTGAGGTTGTGAGGATGTCCCTGAGTTTTAGTCATGATAATGACAAAAGAATTTTAGATGTAGTGATAGCTTAAAGACGGTTTAAATCAAAACAATTTAGATTTTTAAAAAAGTTGTAATTGTCATTCTATACAGGTGAATGAACACATTTTGTTCCTGCTGTGTAATATACAAGACTATGTGTCTGTTAATTTATATACAACTTTGTGTATAATTGTTAAACTTTGTTCATGATTCGAAGTTGTATGCTAAAATACAACCTGCATGTAATTGTTATGATTTACACATTTTAACACACCAGTTATCGAGAGACAACCAACACAACATGAAACAACCGACACAAATTGAAATCAGTTTAAGGCTGCAGGATGCAAAGGCCTAGGGAATTTAAGGCCTGATTT
The DNA here is from genome assembly GCA_964017185.1 of Rugalucina vietnamica. Lineage (NCBI taxonomy): Eukaryota > Metazoa > Mollusca > Bivalvia > Lucinida > Lucinidae > Rugalucina > Rugalucina vietnamica. Next base: position 24,735,183 of record OZ024878.1, on the reverse strand, counting down.
CGGCCTCATGTGTTGATAAAAAACTGAATTTTTGAATTTTGAGGAGAAACCTATTGCAAATAGCAGGTATATGTCCCTGCTTATAAACTCTAGCACAACTATCACATTCAAATTACACATGTTGCCATGGCAACGCTCCGAAAACCATAGAAATATCACTTTTTGCAATTTTGGGTCTGTTTTTCACCATTCAACATCATTTTCAACTACCGGCCCATGCGACGAACAATTTCTTAGTGTGAAATAATTATGAAGTATCATCCAGAGATATTGTATGCTGAGTATAATTTTGTTCGGAGTGTGGGCTGGCACTTAAAAATTATAAAATATGTTCAGAAATGGACCAAAATAGACCAAAAAGTGCAGAATGTGCTCTATCTATGGTTCTTCTAGGCATTGCCATGGCAACGCTTGTAGGATAAATGAAGTACTTGTTCTTGTTTTTAATAGAGGAGACATACGGCTGTTTTAAGGAATAGTTTTCTCACCTAAATTCCAAAATTCATTTTATAGCAAAATCGAGGCCAAAATCAGGCGTTAAATGCCCTAGTCCTTTCTGAGTGATCTGTTCAGTGTTGACAAGTTGTTCCCAAACTGATTTATCCTGTGTTGGTTATTCTCGGTTGCATTGGTTGTTTTTGAATAACTGTTGTGAGAATATCAACACCATATCTTAAACTACCAGGCATGCAGAAAATGTGTTCTGTCATCTTTATTTGAATGACATTTTGTTGATATTATACATTTGTTACTTCGTGACAGGGGAATGCTTTTGCTTCCCTCAAGTTGTTTTTGCTCAAGTAGTGTCATTGAAAACCTATGGAATTTTCCTAGAAATTGTATACTTGTATTATGATTATGTTGTCAAAATATGTGATGATCAGTGTTCAATCTAAATCAGGAAAGGGTTTACATGGGTCAGCCAAAATTTGGTAAAGGATTTCCAAGTTTACCTACTGGAGACACCTGGAATTAGTCTTTCTTACATCACTGTAAATCCAATTAGAATTTTGGCTAATCTGTTATGACAGTTCGATTGTGGGAAATAGAAAGGGCAACACCATGAGGAAACCATCCATTTTGCAAGAAACAAAGGCAAAGATCTGCTGTTCATCAGGTAGAACAGGCTAATCAGTGTCTTGTTGTTTGCTAGCAAACAGTTTATGAAACCAAAGATGTGAAATTTTACTGAAGATTTTTGGCTTGATAGTATTTTAGGTTGGTAGTTGGTAGGTTTTCTCATGGATGTGTTCAAGTTAGATTTACAGTATTAGATCATGTTAGACAGAAATTACGATTTGTAAACTGGTGCGAAATAGTAAAATTTGAAGTTGATCAAAGCTAAAGGGAAATTTTATGGTTTTTGATGACATTGTTTTTATTTTAGTAACCTCACATGCATAGAAATGTATATCATCGGCTTGATTTCATAAACAGCAAGGGAACATATCAGATATAAGCGTCACTCTTGCCATTTTGATTCCGCACCAGATTTGTATTTTATTGTATGTTGATTTCATTAGCGTTGATATAATTCATGTTTATTTCATTTTGATTTTTCTGAAAAGATGCAACAAAGAAATGCTCTAATTTGATCGATAAAACGGCCTGTCTTTTTAGGATGAGGGGTAAAACCTGGGTAAAAAATAGAAAATACTAGTCCAGCAAACTTACCTTTTACGAAAAAGCTGCAGGTCTATTAGCAACATTTGTTTTTCAGGAACATTGTATAAAATTTTGGAATACTTGTTTGACATTTGCCATGAAAGAAGCCATAAAAGAAAAGAACTAACGTTGAGTTTCAAAGTTTGGGTACATTTTATTGTTGCATCTTTGTTTCTATGGTGAAGGTTTTGTTTCTTTAGACGTAGATTTAGAAGCAGTCAGTAGTTAGTAGAATAGTAGCTTGTTTTAATTAGTTAATCTTTCATTTTAATCTAGATGTCTCATTTGAATCATGTGCCATATATAACCAACATAAAGCCATCACAATTAGCCAGAATATTTAATTTTTATCTTAATATATATCCTTTCAGTTTGTTAGTATAATCTCCACAGGCGCTTGAAGTTATACTAGTGACCCAGAAATCGTCAGATTTAGGTAGTGTCTAAGGTCAATATATATATATTCTATAGTGACATATATGTTTGACATATACCATGAGTATAATATGATATAGGACTTCAAGCCCCTGTGGTATCTCTGTATCTGTGAAAGTCATGTACAAAAAGTACTATGAGATCATATTACTTGGATATTTCATGGGTATCTGCTATTTATTACTCGAGAAAAATTTTATTAGAAGACATTTTTCCATGCTTTGAAATTAAAGTTTTCAGAAATTTATGCAGTTTTAAGATGAAGATGCCTTTTTGATTAGTTGGATTATTTTATTACTTTTATCTTAAAAGCTTTTGCCATCAAACTTTTTTTTTCAAAAGTTTGATTTGAAGTAAAAAAACATGACTTTCACAGTACCAAATAGTTTCTTAAACATTCCTAATATATCTAATCACATACCAATGCAGTATAATGCAATGCTTAAAGATGTAGCCAATGTATGCATATTAATCACAGATCAATAAGAATTCCAATTTTCATCCAATTTTCAGTAAAATAAAAAAATTTAGACAATCATAGAAGAGAAGATTGAAATCCAACTGCTGCTTAAAATGTTGCAAAACATGTCAGACTTTTCTAGCAGAAGAATTTTTAACAAGATGAAATGAAGTAGAATGGATTTTACCACACAAGTGTTAAAAAAAAGCTTTAATTTTATGTACCATTATGATCATAATTGTTTATATACCCAAAATATTTTACTCAACAACAGTTGATAATTACTATTAATTAGGACAGATCTTTTCAAATCATGATACTAGGAAAGACGCAAAAGGAACAATATGATCATTTCTTCTTTTCCGACTTTTTCCACCAAGGTTGGCACTGTCCATTTGACAAAAAATTTAGGATCTAATACTATAAATCAGTACTAAACATTATGAAAACATGCCCGTGTAATATATGGATTTATCATAAGCTGTAAAAATTTAAAATTTTCAGCAGAAAATTTTGGATATTTTTCTTATTTTTGCTCAAAACATAGATTGTGGGTACACGTTAGAACCGCCTCGCCGAGGCGGTTCTAACGAGTACCCACAATCTATGTTTTGGAGCAAAAATAAGAAAAATAGGTATAACCCTGCAAACCCCAGTTTTGCTATATAAAAGCTAAGGGGGTATATATTACACGGACATGTTTTCCTGATGAAGAGTCAATAAAACAATTTTTGAAAAGTGGTTAAAATTCATTTCTACAGGACCCATAAAATAAACAATCAAGTATTTGAATCATGTTTACGATTGTAGCTGTGTCATGATGCAGCCTGTATGATATTGAGTGATAGAAATTAAAATTAACTCATATTTGACGAATGGATTCGCCCATCATTATCAATTAGATGAGACCACTTTTTTTAGGGGTGTTGAAAGTGATTTTTAATTTTTATTGCATTTTTTGATGAAATTACTTTAAGCAAACAGAATAGCCCCAGATGGGACACAGCGTTCTGCCGCGTCACATCTGGGGCTATTCTGTTTGCCTATGTCCCATAAAAAGGACGCCAGGTTAATACGAGTTAAATACCAATAACCATGCTTAAAAAATTTAGTCAGGCTCCAGTAGCCAAAAACTGATGAATTTGAAGTGTTTTGACACTAGTTTTTTTTTTTTTTTTTGCAACATTTTAAGCACATGAATGTATGTTGAGGTGAATTTTACATGTTTGTTGTAAAGTGTGTTGCTAGTCTCTTCTGTACTGTCATATTTATTGCCTCATTTAGTTTTACACCATTTTAGTCCCTTTGAGTAAAGCAGACATTGTGCAATATTTTACATGTTTATTTCCGTGTATTTAGCGGTACATTGTGCCGTAAAGTATCTGTCAGTTGTATGGTTGACAAAATATTGGCAAACTACTTTCAGGTTGTAGACTGTTATTTTTCTGGTTTTCATTCCACATGAAATTGTAAATTGCAAATGGATTGGTGCAAAAAGAAAATACTGTTCTTACGATAAATCCTAGCTTGCAGAAATAAGTGGCAAAATGATATTTCCATTCATTAACTGATTTAAAACTTTAAAAAAAGTTTTGTAATCTGTGTATGAAAGGAAATAAAATAACACTGCAAGAAATACATATCAGACTCGGGTTTACCTTGAAAATAATGTGCCTTACATGTGAAAAAGCATTATCTTTCATTTCTCTTAAATGTTAAAGGTTAACAATATAGGCCAAAATTATTTTGTGTAGTTTTATTACAATGCATTCTCAGGAATTTTAACTAGAACTTTACGTCATCAGGGTGTTTTTGTAGAAGAACATAAGAGTACTTTGGTTATCCAGGGACAACTAACCTGACTGAGAACAACATACACAGATGAAATGAGCCTGTGCGTGAGAAAACCAACAATTTGGGTTTCTGACCAGGTCCGACACAAACCGGGCTGTACAAGCACAGAAGATGGCTAGAGGCTTGAAATTTTGGATTTAAGAAGAAGAGGGACTGTACTATCCGTGTAGCGAAAACAAAGGCGCTGATCAGCTTCCCGCGAAGCTGATCTGCGTCTTTGTTTTCGCATAGGCAGATTGTTGGTTTTCTCATGCACAGGCTCAAATTGTTATACTTCTGTAGGAAGCAAATACCGGTACCTGGGAACAACTTATAACAGATCAAAAAAGTGATCTATGGTCATCGGTTCCCAGACAGCTTTTTACTCCAATTTTTGTTGGTTGTTCACTCAAGTTGGTTGTCTCTAGATAACTAGTGTGAGAACAGGTTTTGTGATAATATGAGCCGCCACATGGGAAAACCAACAATCTGCCTAGGCGAAAACAAAGACGCAGATCAGCTTCGCAGTAACTGCGAAGCTGATCAGCGCCTTTGTTTTCGCTACTCGGATAGTACAGTTCCTCTTCTACTCAAATCCAAAATTTCAAGCTTCTAGCTCTTTTCTGTGACTGTACAGGTCGGTTTGTGTCGGACCTGGTCGGAAACCACATTGTTGGTTTTCCCACGAGGCGGCTCATATGGTACTTACTATAGTAATGCACCAGTTATTTGTATCCACTGCCCCCCCCCCCCATCCCCCCACCCCCAACCCCAGTAAAATTTTCTGTTACGAAGGGCGGGGGAAAGAGAGGGTCTATTACAATTCAATTGTCCCGCCTATCCCCGTAGGTGGGGGGCTAGTGGAAACAAAAGACTGGTGCATAACATGCAGCATGTAATCTTCAGGTAGAGATCTTCAAACATTCCAGTAACTATTAGTCTAACTTAACATTCAAAGAGAAAATAGATGTATATTTTTATTGGTTTTAGTTTTTAAGACATTTTAGCTATATAAGCTTGTTGAAGAATGTTTCATTTGTTCAGCTCTATTAAGAAAAGTCTGTCTCATTGTATTTTATTTTCCAAACATTGTTTAATTGCTATACATGTAGTTTGATGTTAAGAAAAAAGTAACTGTCAGTCTGAGGAAAAACTATTGTGTTAAGAAACATTTTTACTTTCTAGAATGACAGGGATGACAAAACTATAAGGCTTTACTGCAGCAACATTATTCTATTTCAAAGGCGGATTTGGAGGGGATTCGCTTGAACTCCCTCTTTGGGGCCAAAAAGTTTCCAGGTGCTATATTTAACATTGTTTAATGCATCTTGTTTTGTGATATTTTGCTATGCATGAGCCTGTTCTTTTCTTTAATAGTTCTACTTTGCTGCAGGAGTTGTTTTTGCATATGACTGTTTACTTCAACTTTATTCCACTGTTAAAGATGTTTACAAAAAAGGGATTAAACATTTTGGCATTTTTGACTCAGTATCGTTGTTACTATGACTACCATTGCTATAGAAGATATGTATAGAAGCCTCCATGGTGTTGTGGGAATGATACTTGGTATGTTGACTTGGTCATGGGTTCAAACTCGGGTCTCTCCAGATTTTCGGTTGAGACTTGAAGCAATTTTCCTTGAAAGTCTTAAAGAAAGAACTTGCAATTAAGTAAGATTGTAATTAGGGGAACACTGTAGTCTTGGGCTCTGGATCGTGAGGTTAGGCTTTGATTGCAACTGGCACTAGAATGTGTGCTTGAGCAAGACACAAACTCCCTATATAGTACTGGTTAATGCCCTAGAAGTATGGCGCTGTCCTAACATAGGACAGCATGGTGGAAGAGTGTCCTGCTTCAGAGTGAGAGGCAAGGACTTTGATAGCTACCACTGTGTTGTGTGTCCATTAGCAAATCACTTTACTCCCGATACATTTGGTAGCGTGGTGGCCTGATGGTAGTGCATCAGACACTGAATTGAGAGGTCTTGGGCTTGATTCCCACATGGGGTGACCATGTGTGTTCTTGGGCAAGACATTAAAGCTCCCCAAAGCTCTGGTTAACATCCAGGAAGCAGTGCCTGTCATAACATGACTGAAAAATTGTTGACTTGTACGTTTAACACCAATAGAAACAAAAAACTTTACTCCCCACAATAATTAATTTAATTAATAGGAAGAAGTGGCTCTATCCAAACATGACAAAATTGTTGACTTCCAACTAAAATGCTATGCCACACTTGAACTAAGCAAACATCAAACATTCATAGAAAGCATGCTACTTGATGACTTTGTTTACTGGGCAGGAAAGCATAAAGAATATTCAACTAAGAACGTGCAAGAGGTAAAGTTCATTTATTTTAATCCAGTGTATTTGCAAAGAAAAATGAATATATAAATCCCTAATTTTCTAATGCTAGGTCAAACCGAGAAACTGTTAAATATACAAAAAGAGCACTGCTCTGAAACAAATTGTCTATAATTTCATACTTCAGAAGATACTACATGAATATCTGATGGACCAGGCTTATGATAGCTCCGTTGGTATTGTGGCTAATTTGTAACAATCGGGCCAGTCTGTTGTGGCACATTTCATGAAATGTGCACTAAGTAGTGGTAAGCTTTCTCTGGGAGGCTTGCCCAGGAGCAAAGTGTTTAGGATAAGTGGCTGTTCAGACACGATATTAGCAGTTGATCATGGACTTGAAAAGCACTAAATGATTGAAATCAAACATAGTTACCTAATTCAAAACAATGTGCTGGCCAGCCACGGCCAAAAATAAAACAATAGGCATCTGCAGACTGATGTCTTTGTGCATGAAGCAGAATGTCTTCTGTCAATTTTCATGTTGAATTTGAGCCCCGTCATGAGAAAGCTGGCTTTTTGTCTATGCGAAAAAAACAGACGCAGATCAGCTGTGCAATGTAACTGCAAATCTGATCAGCACCTTTGTTTTCATTACAGTACATTCCCTCTTCTTCTTTAATCCAAAATGTCAAGCTTTTAGCCCTTTTCTGTGACTGTACAGGTTGGTTTGTGTAGGACATGTTTGGAAACCCCAAAGAGGTTTTCTTGCATCAATTTTCTTGCATGGCGGCTTATTTGTTCTACATCCAATACACTAAAACTTGTAGCAGTATGACAGCTGCGGAGAGTGCGAGAGTTGAGGCTCCATTGTCATCCTTATTATCCTTGTAGTTGTAGGCTCCATCTAAAATATACCATTAACTCATATTTAACAAATGGATTCGCCATCATTATCAATTGGATGACTGAGTCCACTTTCATTTTAGGGGTGATTTTTATTTTTCGATGAAATTCATCTGTGCAAACAGAATAGTCCCAGATGGGACGCCGCGTTCTGCGGCGTCACCTCTGGGGCTATGCTGTTTACCCATGTCCCATAAAAATGATGCCAGGCTTATATGAGTTAAAGACGTCTTGGTGCTACGTTAGCATATTGATGGAAACGTTCTACAATATGAAATGTCAATAATAAAATATTCAGGAGATGATGTTTATAAGCTAATAACTTTTATCAAATCATGTACTCTAAAACCTGTAAATTGTATGTAAAATTATATGAAAAAATATTGTTTAAACCAAAATATTATGCATGAACTGAAGATAAGTTTTTTTTTTAAAGTATTTGCATGAAATTCTAAATACTGTAAAGCCTTTTTTTCCAATACTGAAAACTAGGAACATTGGGGAAAAATCTTGCCAATTAATACTGAAAACTTTCACCCATGTATTTGTGTAATGCAAACTGCTTAAAATACAAAATTTGAGCCGCCACATAAGAAAACCAACAACATGCATAGGCGAAAACAAAGGCGCATATCAGCTGTGCAGTAACTGCACAGCTGATCAGCGCCTTTGATTTCACCCCTTAGGTAGTGCAATGTCCCTTCTTTCAAAATCTGTTCAAGCTTCTAGCCTGCTTCTGTGACTGTACACGCTGGTTTGTGTCAGACCTGGTCAGAAACCAAATTGTTAATTTTCTCATGAGGCGGCTCGTATGTGACATCTTGCATACTTACAAGGACACACTCCACAAGTATTTGGGCATTCAAATGGATTAACATTGGGATAATCAGTACACCCCTTAACTCCATAACTTTTGCACATAGATGGCTCTGTGACATTACTGCAGTCCACTGTAATGAATCAAAAACATGAGAGCCACATCACAAAAGGACCTGTTTTAGGGGCCTTGATAGTTCAATACAAAAATTGAAAAACTGTCACATCACTTTTGATTGCTGAGAAATTGTAAAGATTTGAAGGCTACCTGTTCGAACATGTAGCCATGACTACAAGCTAATGCTATAATGTTTTGCAAAACTTTTAAAAAAAATTACAGCAAACATGTCATACTATAGTATAAAATATATTAACACAAAATATCTTAAAGGTGATGCATTACATTCATGGTTCAGTATGTGATACAACAGACTTACATTTGCATTGCTCTCCAATCTGATAGGTTGGGTATTTGCATGAGCAGGTGCAGTTACCAGGGTGAAGAATTCCTCCATTCTCACAATACTTCTCCCCACAATCTGTAAAGTTTAGGATCATGTTGATTAGTCAGGGTTTTACGGTCCCATAAACATCTATGGTCATTCTGAGATGGACATTAAAGTCTGAAAGTCTATAGAAGCTGGAGATTGAACCCACAATTAATAGTTAGTCAAGACAAGACCTTTAGGCAGGTAACCATGCTAAGTGCACATCTGTTTCACCACTAACTTTTAGAATGCAAAATGATGACATAGTCATATTTTACTTGAGGTCTTTCAGAAAAGTGAGATTTTGAAAAATAAAGTTTCTAGAAGATGGTGTATAGACAGTAGCAATGTTAACCATTCAGCCACCGGAGCCCATCATTTACAGCCTAAATGAATGCCCTAATGATACAATGTCAGAGTGAAACTTACCACAGATATTGGAGCATGTCTGACATTTAGAGCACTTGGTTCCAGTTTCATTATTTACAACCTAAATGAATGTCCTAATGATACAATGTCAGAGTGAAACTTACCACAGATATTATTGGAGCATGTCTGACATTTAGAGCACTTGGTTCCAGTTTCATTATTTACAACCTAAATGAATGTCCTAATGATACAATGTCAAGAGTGAAACTTACCACAGATATTATTGGAGCATGTCTGACATTTAGAGCACTTGGTTCCAGTTTCATTATTTACAACCTAAATGAATGCCCTAATGATACAATGTCAGAGTGAAACTTACCACAGATATTATTGGAGCATGTCTGACATTTAGAGCACTTGGTTCCAGTTTCATTATTTACAACCTAAATGAATGCCCTAATGATACAATGTCAGAGTGAAACTTACCACAGATATTATTGGAGCATGTCTGACATTTAGAGCACTTGGTTCCAGTTTCATTATTTACAACCTAAATGAATGTCCTAATGATACAATGTCAGAGTGAAACTTACCACAGATATTATTGGAGCATGTCTGACATTTAGAGCACTTGGTTCCAGTTTCATTATTTACAACCTAAATGAATGCCCTAATGATACAATGTCAGAGTGAAACTTACCACAGATATTATTGGAGCATGTCTGACATTTAGAGCACTTGGTTCCAGTTTCATTATTTACAACCTAAATGAATGTCCTAATGATACAATGTCAGAGTGAAACTTACCACAGATATTATTGGAGCATGTCTGACATTTAGTGCACTTGGTTCCAGTTTCATTATTTACAACCTAAATGAATGTCCTAATGATACAATGTCAGAGTGAAACTTACCACAGATATTATTGGAGCATGTCTGACATTTAGTGCACTTGGTTCCAGTTTCATAAGGTGTGCTTATATTGCCTATGTTCCCTCTAGAATACAAGACAATTTAAGGCATCATAAATTTAGTCGAACCTGATATCATCACAACTTAGCAGCTGCAATCTTGAACAACTCATTTGATAAACATTGTTCTTGATTGCCAAAAATATATATATTGTCAAAAAGATTATTATTCAACATAAACTGAACATTTTCAATTGCCAAATAGCAAATGTTGGCAATCAAAAACATTGTTTTTGGCAATCAGGAACACAATTTTGTTGAAAATTACACATTCAGGATTGCATTTAATACAGTGTGATCATTGAATAACTTAGAATTAAAGAATGTTTATTTACCTATGTATTTATTTCAAGCAAAAGCAAGAAAGAAAGAAAGAATTAAAGAAAGAAAAACATTTTCATATTTGAAACATCATTTCTACAAGTCTAAAAAGTAACTTCTATTTGATAATAAATGAATGCCAAAATTTATGCCAAAATTTATTGAAGCCATTCATAAATGGAAGAAAGATTACAAAACAGATGTATTATTATTTTTTTACTAGGGTTACTTACGCTGGAGCATAGTTGCAAACATGGAAGGCATACTGACTGTTTGGAGATTCCCTGCACATAGCCATGCCGCAGCCGAGCTTGTGAGTTTCAGCCCATACCAGCTACAGAGAATGTGTAAAGCACTATTATAAGCCCAATGTACCATTTAATTGGATAATCACAACAAAGGCTTTGGAGGTATTTATATAACATGCTTGCAATTGGCAAGATTTTAAAACCTTTTTAGTAATTTTCAGTTACTGTGCAGCTGATAAGCACTATTATGTTACTCACTACATAGTACTGCTACACTATGCCCCGAGCTTACATGTAACCATCTTCTGTGACTGCACAACATGGTCTGTGTTGGGCTATCAAAACCCAAAAGACATTCTCATGTCATGGATCTCAATAGTTATTCAGAAACAACCAATGCAACTGAGAACAACTGACACAGATGAGATCAATTTAAGGCTGTATGATGTAAATACCTGTCAGGGAACAACTTGCCATGGATCAAAATGAGGTATTTACTGACCTTAGTGATGCTTATTGATTTCATCTTCGGGGGTTCCGACCAGGTCTGATACAAACCGGCTTGTGCAGCTACAGAAGTTGGCTAGAAGCTTGAAATTTCGGATTTAGGAAGAAGAGGATTTGTACTATCCGAGTAGCGAAAACAAAGGTGCTGATCAGCTTCGCATTTACTGCGAAGCTGATCATCGCCTTTGTTTTTGCATTGGCAAAAATCAGGTTTTCTCGTGACGCGGCTCAATTGTCTCTGGATAACCAAACTGATTTTTTTACCTGTGTATAGTGGCCAACTTTAGTGAAATAGTTGGTACCGCCATGAGTGAAATCTTTCACCTCTGCCCACCAAGCTTTGATAGCATCTGGCCAGCTAGTGTAGCCTTTACCAATGTTTTGTCCAAGAGAAAATCTCCCTAAAACAGATTAAAACAAAATGATGTCTAAGGATCATCTCAAAAATCTCTCCCAATGACAAAATTTAATATGTCATTTAATAGAAAAGCGAGAGAATTTTTTTTCACTTCTGGACACCAATCCTTGACAGTATCTAGCCAGCTAGTGCAGCCTTTACTTATGTTTTGACCAAGAGAAAAAACATGAAAAACAAAAGGATATCTTAGGATAAGGTGAAAAATCTCCCTAAATGACAAATACATGTATGTCAATTAAAGGAAAAGTTAAAGCGGTTGTAATATTTCACCACTGCCCACCAGGCTTTGATAGTGTAGTGTAGCCTTACTAATGTTCTGACCAAGAGAAAATCTCCCTGATACAGAAGAAAATCAAAAGGACATCTATGGATAATCGCGGAAATCTCCCCAGCTGACAAATGCAACATTTAATAGAAAAGTGCAAGAAATTTTTCACGTCTGCCCACCAAGCTTTGACAGCATCTGGCCAACTAGTGTAGCCTCTACCAAGAGAAAATCTACCTAAAACATTAAAAACAAAAGGACATCGTAGGATAAGGAGGAGAATCTTCCTAAATGACATATATGTCATTTAAGGAGATTCTCCTCCTTATCCTAAGATGTCTTTTTGTTTTAGGAGAATCTCCCTAAATGACAAATGAGCCGCCCCATGGGAAAACCAACAATCTGCATAGGCGAAAACATAGACGCAGATCATCTTCGTGGTGACTGCGAAGCTGATCAGCGCCTTTGTTTTCGCTACTCGGAAAGTGCAATCCTCTTCTTCTTTAATCCGAAATTTCTGGCTGTCTTCTATGCTTCTACAGCCCTGTTTGTGTCGGACCTGTTCGGAAACCACATAGTTGGTTTTCCCAAGAGACGGCTCAAAGATGTCATTTAATGGAAAAGTTAATGGGCCTATTCAAGTAAAAAGGATTTTTTCCACGATGTGCCCCAGATCTTACCTGGAATATTCCTGTTGGCAGTGTCATCATGTGAAAAGGAACAGGTCTCAGCCCAGGCCTGAGCCACGTCAGCTATTTCTTCATCCCAGCTCTGGAACAAACAGTAAGATGACCATTATGAAAACATGCCCATGTAATATACAGAGATTTTTAAGTTCTAAAAAATGAAAATTTTCAGCAGAAAAAAAATTGATACTTTTTCTCATTTTTGCTCGAAACATTGATTGTGTGTACACCTTTAAACCGTCTGGGCGAGGCAGTTCTAACAAGTACCCACAATCTATATTTTGGAGCAAAAATAAGAAAAATAGGTATACCCCTGCAAACCCCAGTTTTTCTTTACAAAAGTGGGGTTCACAGGGGTATACTTTTCATGGACATTTTTAGCTCACCTGAGCCGAAGGCTTACAAGGTGAGCTTATAGGATGGCCATGCTCCATCGTCCTTCCGTCCGTCCGTCCGTCCGTCCGTCCACAATTTCAAAGATCTTCTCCTCTGAAACTGCTTGGCCAATCAAAGCCAAACTTTATGTGGAGCATCCTTAGGCAGAGGGAACAAAAGTATATATAAATGGTCCAGGTCACATGACCAAGATGGCCTGCCATGGCTATAAATAGCAAAAGCCTTTAAAAATCTTCTTCTCCAGAACCAGTGGGCCGATTTCCACGAAACTTGGTATGTAGCATCGGGGACACAGGCCTATCATAGTTTATATAAATCATGACCCTGGGATGACCTTGACCTATTTTACGGCAAGGTCAACTTAGGTCGCCAATGCATTTGAATGGCAAAAAAATGGTAAAATGCTATTTAATGGGTAAAACTTACTGGGAATAGGCAAATGGACATAAGATTAATGTTGCCCCTGGGGGGTTGTCTGCCCCTGCCCCGGGGCTATATACATGTATATTTCCATAATAAGGAAACATCTCCCCTGAAACCGCTTGACCAATCGAAGCCAAACTTAATATGGAGCATCCTTGGGAAGGGGGAAAGAAAGTTTATATAAATGGCCAAGGTCACATGACCAAGATGGCCGCCATGGTTATAAATAGAAAAAAACTTTAAAAATCTTCTTCTCCAGAACCAGAAGGCCAATGATTTTGAAACTTGGTGTGAAGCATCAGGCAATGGAGCTCTACAAAGTTTATATAAATCATGACCATGGGATGACCTTGACCTTTTTTTTACGGCACGGTCAACTTAGGTCACCCATGCATTTGAATGGGAAAAATAGGAAAATTTCATTTAATGGCAGAAAACTTGCTAGGAATGAGCAAATGGACAGAAAATTTATGTTTATGAAAATATTTTGGGCCCAGGGGGTTGTCTGCCCCTGCCCTGGGGCTATATACATGTGTATGACCATAATATTCAAACATCTTCTTCTCTGAAACCACTTGGCCAATCAAAGCCAAACTTTATGTGGAGCATCCACAGAAAAAGGGAATGAAAGTTTGTATAAATGGTCAAGGTCACATGACCAAGATGGCCGTCATGGCTATAAATAGCAAAAAACATTGAAAATCTTCTTCTCCAGAACTAGAAGGCCTATGATTTTGAAACTTGGCATGAAGCAGCAGGCAATGGAGCTCTACAAAGTTTGTATAAATCATGACCCTGGGATGACCTTGACCTATTTTACGGCAAGGTCAACTTAGGTCATTAATGCATTCGAATGGGAAAAAATAGTAAAATGGAATTAAATGGGGGAGACTTGCTGGGAGTATGCAAATGGACAGAAAATTTCTGTTTATGGGAAAAAATTTGACCCCAGGAGGTTGTCTGCCACTGCCCTGGGGCTTTATACATGTATTATGATCATAATATTCAAACATCTACTTCTCTGAAACCGCTATACCAATAAAAGCCAATTTAAGTGGAGCATTGTTAGGAAGAGAGAATGAAAATTTATAGTAAAGGCCAAGGTCACATGACCAAGATGGCTGCCATGGCTATAAATAGCAAAAACCTTTAAAAAATCTTTTTCTCCAGAACCAGAAGGCCTATGATTTTGAAACTTGGCATGAAAAATCAGGCAATAGAGCTTTATAAAGTTTATATAAATCATGACCCTGGGATGACCTTGACCCATTTTAAGATCATTTGGCAAGGTCAACTTAAGTCACATATCCCAGACCTCAGGTGAGCGTTTATAGGACCATTGGTCCTCTGGTTTCCTGATGATAGCTCGATTCCTAGCATGTCAGTTTTGTTCTGAATCAGATGGGCAGCACAATATTTTGTGCACATTTGAATGAACCATAATCAACTTGTATAGTCGTGCTCTAAGAACACAGAACATCCATCATTATCATTTAGTTGAGGCCACTTTCATTTTAGGGGGTTAAAGGGGTGATTTTATTCCATTTTTCCTGGAAGCAAATAGAATAGCCCCAAATGGTATGCCACATTCTGCAGCATCCCATCTGGGGCTAAACTGTTTGCCTATGTCCCATAAAAAGGATGCCAGGCTTATATGAATTAACAATAGGTTTGCATTAATTACCACAACATGACCTATATTTTTAAGTTGTTTGGTTTTTGTTGTTGTTTTTTTTAAATGTTTGAAAATTTCAAAGTAGGTTTGAAACTATTTACTGACCAGTTTGAGCATATTTGTAGCTGGTGGTGTCACATTCCCTCTGTACTGGTTGTGTTCTTGTAGTATGACTGCCTGATCTGCTTGGCTAACACCTAAAATAGTTACAAGGGAATATGTAGACTCGTACATTTTACTCAGCTGATGTTACAATCTTATGTAGACTCGTACAACTCAGCTGATGTTACAATCTCCATGAGCCGAAATGACTCGTCATTCCGAATGTAACTCATATGGGGTGATATGGAACATATGTGTGATATAGCTTAGTGAGATTTCGCAAGAATTTAATTCTAAGGCAACATTACAATGGCATGTCCGTATATTGTTATATCTCCTTATTACCCACTTTTATATGGTAAAACGAATTTAATTCTAAGGCAACATTACAATGGCATGTCCATATATTGTTATATCTCCTTATTACCCACTTTTATATGGTAAAACTGGGGTATACAGGAGTATACAATTTTTCTTATTTTTGATCCAAAACATACATTGTGGGTATGTGTACCCACAATGTATGTTTTGAGCAAAAATAGTAAAAATATCAAAATTCTTCCGATCAAATTTTCAATTTTTACAGCTGAAAAATTCTGTATATTATTGCATGGGCATGTTTTTGTAATTTTAAAAGGTATTACCTCCTTTGATATACTGTGAAGATCGTGGTTTGCAAGCCGAGTGGGTATGTAGCACTTTATACTTGTCTTTGCAATGCCGTGTCTGTAACACATTTAAAACTGGTTACCACACCAGAATAATGCAAATGACAAATTACATTTTTTAATCAAAATTTAATCTTTTCAAATTTAAAGTTGGTTTGAATTCCTTGTAAGCATGTCCAATTGTCTTGACCTGTTTAGGTGTGGAGCTGACTGGCACAGTTGGAAGACGCAGCAAAGACTGTATGGACTCCAGGGGCAAGGTTCGCAGGACTTATAAAGAGGATGACTGCATTGCTACACACAAAATAAAAATGGACTTGGCATTGTGGTGTCAGATTTTTCCCCATTTTGTGTTCATGTGAGCTATCTGGTGCCAGGGAAACCAGAGTTCTGATCCCACCTGGCCCAAAACCTAATGCAGCCTTTCCCACACCCCATTGATGCTTTGGATAAAATTTGATTGTTACTGAATGGCCCAGTGGCCTTAAAGATATTTATATTTGAGCCGCCGCATGGAAAAACCAACAATCCGCATAGGCAAAAACAAAGGAGCAGCTCAGCTTCGCAGTAACTGCGAAGCTGATCAGTGCCTTCATTTTCGTTCCATGGATAGTATAATCCCTCTACTTAAATCCAAAATTTCAAGTTTCGAGCCTGCTTCTGTGATTGTACAGGCCAGTCTGTGTTGGACCTGGTCAGAACCCAAATTGTTGGTTTTCTCATGCACAAGCTCATTTATATTTGAAAGTGTGACCAGCATATGGATGCATGCCCAGATGCACACATAAGGTCAAGGATGGACCCAGACTCAAATACCATCCTATAAGCTCACTATGTGTGCCTTCAGCTCAGCTAAAATCTATAATTAGATTACTTACTTCTCGCTTGCATCGATGGAGGCTGCCATCCCCTTTAACAGAAACTGAAATTATGTATGTGATAAGTATCTTTTTCATGCAGTTTAAACATCTCTCCATACATAGAAGAAAATAAATAAAAAAAAAAACAAAACAAAAAAAAAACAACAAAACATCTTATATAGTTGTGTATCTATATACATAAGTATCTGATGCCAGTCATCTGAGCAAAGAAAAGATTGTGCAAAACATTGCCTTTAAAAACGTTCACAACCCTAATAAAAAAAGACAACTGTATGGACCTTAAAAATCATCACACATATTATTATTATAATCGTTTTATGCGTGAAATAAATTTTTGTTCCACATTATTCAGTTTTGTTGAAAAAAAAAAAAAAAAAAAAAAAATGATACAAAAGGCAATCCTAAATACCGTTTAACCTCATTATAACGTGCAACGCTATAATCCCGTTTTCATTATAACGCTCCAAAATTGGTTATTTTGTAATTTGCCTATAGTGAGTAACCTCATTATAACACAGTTTCACTTATAAAATGGTCTCTTTCTATGGACCCCAAAAGATAGTGTTATTATGAGGTTGACCTGTACCTGCATCAAAAAGAAGCCAAAAAGTTAAACAGCAAATGCATCTGAGAAAAAAATCCATGATTGGTTATCACTTTATTCTATGAATATAGAAACCCTTATGGAAATTAAATGAGCTGCGATGCGAGAAAAACGGTCTTCGGGGTTTCTGACCAGGTCAGATACAAACTGGCCTGTACAGTCTCAGAAGATGGTTGGAAGCTTGAAATTTCAGATTTATGAAGAAGAGAAATTGTACCATCCGTGTGGCCAAAACAAAGGCGCTGTAACTGCACAGCTGATCTACATCTTTGTTTTCGCATAGGCAAACATCCTGTTTTCTCATGACGCGGCTCAAATGAGAAAGATAACTCACATTCACAGATGTTTGTTATGGCAACAGTAGTGAGCCGCAACGTGAAAAAATGGTCTTCCGGGTTCCTGACCAGATATGATGCACCTACAGAAGATGGCTAGAGGCTTGAAATTTTGGATATAAGTAGAAGAGGGATTGCACTATCCTTGTAACCAAAACAAAGGCGTTGATTAGCTGTGCAGGTACTGCACAGCTGATCTGTGCCTTTGTTTTCGCATATGTAAAAATCTGGTTTTCTCATGACATGGCTCAAATCAAAACTGGTCTTTTTCATTTCATTTCTATTCATTACAATATGAGCATCTTTGAAAATAAATCTGCCTTTGGAATACATGTATTATAACCAGTGACAACGCTATTCTGTGGCACTTTATCTTTTAGACTTCTATACATGTATTTTGTGAGCAGTAAACAGAATCAATGATACTGGTCACACTGTACATGTTCTTTTGTTCACATGTAGCAGAAATTTACTTGAAGCAGGTTTTAATATGATGTACTTATAAATTGGACAATATTTTATTGTAAAATAGATAAGAGTTTATCTAATTGAAAGAATGACCATTTCAAGCCTCTCAATTGTTGATTCATATAAGCCGCGTCATGAGAAAACAAACATTCTACATAAGCGAAAACAAAGGCTCAGATCAGCTTCGCGGTAACTGTGAAGCTGATTAGCACCTTTGTTTTCGCTATACGGATAGTACAGTTCCTATACTTTCTAAATCCAAAATTGCCAGCCTCTAGCCATCTTCAGTATATGTACAGCTTGGTTTGTATCTGACCTGTCCGTAAACCACGTTATTGGTTTTCTCATAACACAGCTCATATGAAATATAGCAACAGGTATATTTTCATTGTAAAACCGTGCAAAGAATGACATTTTCCAATATAAGAGAAGAACAGAAAAATGATCAGGATGACCTGCATTAATTTTACATAAAAAAAAATGATCAGGATTACCTGCATTAATTTTACATAATAAAAAAAATGATCAGGATTACCTGCATTAATTTTACATAAAAAATGATCAGGATGACCTGCATTAATTTTACATAAAAAAAATAAATATCAGGATGACCTGCATTAATTTTACATAGAAAAAAAAATGATCAGGATGACCTGCATTAATTTTACATAAAAAATGATCAGGATGACCTGCATTAATTTTACATAAAAAAATAAATATCAGGATGACCTGCATTAATTTTACATAAAAAAAATGATCAGGATGACCTGCATTAATTTTACATAAAAAAAAATGATCAGGATGACCTGCATTAATTTTACATACAAAAAATGATCAGGATGACCTGCATTAATTTAACATAAAACAAATAATCAGGATGACCTGCATTAAGTTTACATAAAAAAATGATCAGGATGACCTGCATAAATTTTACATAGAAAAAAAATGATCAGTAGACCTGCATTAATTTTACATAAAAAAAAAAAATGATCAGGATGACCTGCATTAATTTTACATAAAAAATGATCAGGATGGCCTGCGTTAATTTTACATAAAAAAAAATGATCAGGATGACCTGCATTAATTTTACATAAAAATTGATCAGGATGACCTGCATTAATTTTACATAAAAAAAATGATCAGGATGACCTGCATTAATTTTACATAAAAAATGATCAGGATGACCTGCATTAATTTTACATAAAAAAATAAATATCAGGATGACCTGCATTAATTTTACATAAAAAAATGATCATGATGACCTGCATCAATTTTACATTAAAAAAAAATGATCAGGATGACCTGCATTAATTTTACATAAAAAAATGTTCAGGATGACCTGCATTAATTTTTCATAAAAAAAAAATGATCAGGATAACCTGTATTAATTTTACATAAAAAAAAAATGATCAGGATGACCTGCATTAATTTTACATAAAAAAAAAAAAATGAACAGGATAACATGCATTAATTTTACATGAAAAAAATGTTCAGGATGACCTGCATTAATTTTACATAAAAAGATCCTGTCCATGAGGTTATCAAACATTTTCAAGGCTAAACCTAAGATCAGCATCAGGATAACATGCCTGTGACATGTATATCCCCTCAAACCCCACTTTTATTTAGCAAAACTGGGGTATGGACTATGGAGTGGTATACCTATTTTTTCTTATTTTGAACCAAAACTTACATTGTGGGTACTCATTAGAACCGCCTCATTGATTGTACCCACAATCAATGGTTTGAGCTAAATTATTAAAAATATCAAAATTTTTCCAATGAAATTTTCAATTTCTGCTTTTGAAAAAATTCTCTATATACAGTAATTTATCCGGTTTCGAATCTTATCCAGTTCCGAATCAAGTGGTCGTATCATCACGAACTACACAGCAGCTGTTCAATTAAAAAACAAATATTTTGTATGGTCATGAAGTCTATCTTTTTCTCTTCCTCTGCACGAAGTCAGATTTTGAAAACTTATCTGCATGCTAAAAATAAATCTGTTCTTCGAGATGACCTGTCGAATTAGAATGTATATTGCACTTGTGTAATTATCCGCAAGGTGCAGGTTTCCGCAAAATGCATGAACCTTGAACATTATGTTTTCCAACATGCCCAACATAAATTATAACACACCAGGAAAACTGAACTTCATTTATTGATTTTCTGTTGCGTAGGAGCTTGTTAATTTTATCTACCAAAGCTAGTTTCGGGTCAGTAAAAATTAATTGTGTCGACATAGTACATGTACTCGTAAATCTATTAATATCGCAGTACACGTCTTAGCGCTAAACCTAAAGGAACTGAGGAGGGAGTGTTTAAATCTCAGTAAGTATTTTATTTGATGTGTGTGTGCGTGCGTGCGTGCGTGTCGCCACAATACCACAGTCTTTCATATGCAATGCAGTTTGTTTGAATTGATGCTTAACGTTCTAGTCCACAGCTATGGTCATGTCAGGACTTTGCCCCCATTTTATGGGACTTGTGCCCAAAGTTCTCACCGCTATGTCTAGTGTGGGTTCGAACCCCGCTCTGGCCATGTGAGACAAACCAAGTTCTGCTTGCGAGCGTGTCAGGTGGTTTTGTTTTTCTCGGGGTTCTCCTGTTTTCGTCCCACCTACTGATTGGCGCGTCTCATATGAGCTGAAATAATCATGAAAGGGACGTTCAACTGAATCAAAAGTGGGGGGGGGGGGGGCAAGTTAGGATGCCCAGACATCCTAAACTAAACATGCTTCAAATATAACCACACAACAAAGCCAAGAAGGACAGACACTGGGTTCGATCCTCACGTTGAGCGCCGAGTTGAGCGCGGAGTTATGCTTTTTGGTCCTCATATAAGGAATCTAGCAACATCTCTCTTTTTCACTCTCTCTTTCTCTCTCTCTCTCTCTCTCTCTTCTATCTATTATTTTGATTTCTTCTTTTGACATAGTAGTCTAGTGAGTAGCTGTTTCCCAAAATGTGGCTATTCATTTACCCAAACTTAACTAAATTAATGAATGCCAAACCCCCCACCCCATTGCCGAGTGGTGAAGAGCTGATTTCATTAACGCGTTTCATTCGATCGTCTCAACGCTGTGTTTGTTGTGGGCTCATGTGAGACAAGTTCTGCTTGAAGGTATGCAAGGATTTTTTTTCCTTTTTTTCTCGGGGGTTCGCCCGTTTTCACCACACCAACTGACTGACTCGTCTCATATGAGCTAAATGATCTTAAAAGGGATGTAAACTGACCCAAGATAGATAGATAAATAAATGAATGAATTTTAAGTGGGGGGGGGGTGGTGGTGCTGGAAGATGTTTCCTGGCCTGGATATTATTTTTCTCTCACGACGCGGTCCTGTCTTTTTATTGGTATATATTACAATACGTAAGATAGTAATACAGAATTTACTCTGCCCTAGATATGTTTTTCGGCCAAAATTGGATCCTGTTTTTTTTTTTTTTTTTTTTTTTTTTTTTTTTTTTCTAAATCTTACAGCCCCCCCCCCCCCCCCCCCCCCAATAATAAAAATCAAATGGTCGTTTCCTTACACAGGTGATTCTTTGTGCAGTCGATCTGCATCGCGAACAAAACATGCTGTCTGGATTTCTAGTCTAGTTGACATACTCCTGTTAGATATCTCTGTTTACACAACATTAAAGCTGTGTTTGAAATTCAATGTTAATCAAACAGGTGAAAGTTAAACTCATAAAACATCAACAACAAAACAAACAAACCAACAAACAAACAAAAATAAAAATAACCAATGAACAGCCCATGATAACAAGCTCTTAACTGCAAAAATCTGGAACCAGTTACGCCATTATCGACTTAGAACATGTATTTGTTTTTGATTGAAGCCAATATCCAGAACGTAAGTTATACATCGTATACATGTACACAGTTTTTTGACACTTTTTCTATCTGAAATGGTAAACTGTGTGTAAGTCTTGTTTTACAAAGAAGTAATGAAGCTACAAACTCAAAATCATAACGCAATAGCGCCAGAGAGTGTCCTGTTTAAAAATTATCCCAAGTGATTCGGAACTGGATAAATGATTCGGAACTAGGATAAATTGGTGGTCTGCTTCAAAGCCATCGTCTGGCCCACAGAATATTCACAATTAATCAGACTAAAGTTCATTATTTAGAAGAAGGATTATACTTTCTAATGTAAGCTCGAAACCTAGTTTGCTGTGAGCAATTATCTGGAAACCACTTCGAAAAAAAAAGTGACCCGGAACTGGATAATTTACTGTATTGCATGGGCAAGTTTTCAAGCTCATGTTAAAATGATGACTGTAACTTGCTTTTAGCAAAGCAGAAAACAAAGATCAGTTGCTGGGTTTTTAGCACTTTTGTTTTTGTAATTTCTCATGTTGTTACATGTATGTAACCTGAGTGTAATATAGAAAATGAAATAGAGGTTCCTCTATTTCAGAGGTTCCTCTATTTCATTATTTCAGAGATTCCTCTATTTCATAATGCAATGAGCAGCAGCATCAGAGAACTAACAACTTGCATATGCAAAAACAAAGGCACAGTTCAGCTGTGCAGTAACTGCACAGACAATCAGCACCTTTATTTTCCCTCCATGGATAGCATGATGCCATTTTATTCAAGAACTGATATTTCTTGCACACCAGACAGAAATTGCCACACTTTTTGCCTGGGTGATAAAATTGCATCTCACCCAGGTGTTCTCACCCAGGCTAAAAAAAATACGCAAAACCTTGAAATAAACCAGATTTTGGGGGTTGTTGTGCAAGAAAAAGAATCTAATATGGTGTTCTGTTCTAGATGGAAGTTTCCAACCCTCGGGATGACCGTGCTGAGCGGAACCTCGGCAGAGCCTCGGTTCCGCTCAGCACGGTCATCCCTTGGGTTGGAAACTTCCATCTAGAACAGAACCCCATATAAGATTCTTATATTCTAGCCTCTAGCCTTGTTTGTACCCGGCTTGGTTGGTAACCCACATTGTTGGTTTTCTCACGTGTCAGCTCATTTAAAAATCAAGAGGGAAACAACTTAGATCGTTTTTACATAGACACAATTTAAGGATGTTCGCTGCTAACATTTGTCATTTCGGAACTTCCGGTTTTTCTTTTGTTGAATATCTCGCAAACGGTTGCAGATATTTTCCTAATATTTTATATTTGGATTAATATTGATGATATGCATTGAATGAGCAGTGAAAATTGTCAATCTAAGAAACTTCATTTTTTCACCCCATTTTCTGCAACATTTCAGAAAATTTTATTTGTCAGTAAAATTTAGGGGGTAGGGTAGATTAATCTTGAATATTACAAATCTTCAAATTTATTGCACTAGTTCGATGTTTATTTTAGCTGCAGTATATGTGTACATGGTCTTCTAAGTCAGTCTTTGGGTCTTTGGTGTGCTGGTTATAAAATTTTAGGTGGTTTTATGAAATGGGCTTTAAGAAACAAAACAGCCGAAAAAAGGCTGAAAATGGCGATTTTCAAGTTGTTGGTTCTCTCTTATATGCACACTACCCTATATATTTCTTACTTTTATTCGAACAATATTACCAAGTTCTATGTTGTGTGAAAATACAAGAAAAAGTTTGAATCAACAAATATGGGTTTGGCATATTTCAAAATATTGCTATTTTCCGACTTTTCAAGTATGGGGGTAGGGTTGGAAAAGGAATCGTAAAATTTTGTAATCCACTTCAAGTTGCAAATTTTTATTTGCTTTTGGTCCAAAATAGTCTGCGATACGTAAATACTATGACTTTTAAAAGCATTCTAAGTATATGTTTGTTCAAGACAGGTATGTTTCAAAGAATTAAAAAATAAATTAATTTTACCAAATTTAAAACATGGTGCTCAGAGGTCTCATTCAGAGGCATGTAGCTTGAAAAAATGCACACTACCCTATATTTATTTTGTTATTAAATGTCTTGTGTTGTATTTTGGAATCAAAAAAGAGGGGTTAGAAAAAAAGTTTGAATACTTTTTCATTGGCAGCGAACATCCTTAAATGAGCTGCGCCATGAGAAAACCAACAATGTGGCTTCTTGACAGGTCTGACACAAACTCGGCTGTACAGTCACAGAAAACGACTAGAGGCTGGAAATTCTGAATTGAGAAAGTAGAGGAATTGTACTACATGTATCTGTGTAGCGAAAGCAAAGGCACTGGTCAGCTTCACAGTTACTGCAAAGGTGATCTGCGCTTGTGTTTTCGAATATGCAAAACATTGGTTTTCTCATGGCACAGTTAAAATGTCTAACAATATTACTGACCGCTGTTATTAAGGGCAGCAACAAACAAGTGTTCTTATCAATGCTTTTATAAGATTAATAAGGAGTTTAGTATAATAAATATTGATAATCTTTTAAATTACCAATGACATCTGAGTCACGACGTGAGAAAACCGGCCTTCGGGTATTCCGACCATGTGCGACACAAATCGGCCTGTACAGTCACAGAAGATGGATAGAAGCTTGAAATTTCGGATTTAAGAAGAAGAGGAATTGTTCTATTATTGTAGCGAAAACAAAAGCGCTGATCAGCTGTGCAGTTGCTGCACATCTGATCTGCGCCTTTGTTTTTGCCTATGCAAATTGTTGGTTTTCTCATGCAGTGGCTAGTATAATAAATATTGATAATTTTTTAAATTACCAATGTCATCTGATCAATTACATTGTAGATGTAGAGCTTCCTTAAATGAGCATAAATAAATGCTAATCTCCAAAATTCTATTCTAAAATGCCAATAAGTTAGATCTATGCTGGTGGATAAATATATATCTATCGGCCAAAGTATCAGGACAGGTATTGTCAATCATAATATTTAGAGTAAATTCATGAGAAATCCTGCTTTTTAGCACACTTATTCACATTGTTGTGACTGCCAACAGAGAACTCAACTACGAGTTTTGAGGGCGAACACTGTGCAAATTGAAAGTCAGTTATCCTGAAAATTGAAAAAAAAAAAAAAATACAATGAAAAAGTTTATACAGGTCAACCTCATTTAAACACTATCTTTGGGAAACAGGACATGTTATAAGTGAAACCATGTTAAAATGAGGTTACTTACTATAGACCTATAGCAAAATAATCTACTTGGGAGCCATGCCATGGCATGTTATATTGAAAACTGCAATATACCGTAATGAGTCATGTTATAATGAGGTTGAAGTGTATCAATTTAAATCATTGCAAAAGCATTATGGGGTGCTTTATAGCTCGATTTTGACCTCAGACTCCTCAAAACGTCGACGAGTCCATGAAGTAGCATGATAAAGGTAAATCAGTCCGAAATGCCACAAGTTTTCTGTTATACTTCTGTTGCACACACAGTAAGTATTTGTATAGTTACAATCTGAATATCCTTTCACATGCTACTAAGTAGACTTGTCGATCTTTTGACGTGTCTGATGTTAAAATCAAGCTATAGCTCTGTTAATGCTTCATATTGGTGCACATCTAAGGCATAAACAAAATACAAGTAGATGACATTGTCTTTCTTTTTATTTTCACAATTCATAAATAGCAACAATAAGGCAAGCACTTATTTTTACATAACAAAACAGTTTGATTCAAAATGATACTATAATAAATATGATCCATGTCATGAGAAAACAGGCTTTTTGTCTTTGTGAAAACAAAGGGGCAGATCAGCTGTGCCCCTTTGTTTTCACTGCACAGATAATACAAACCCTGTTTCTTCTTAAACCCAAAATTTAAGCTCCCAGCTCTCTTCTGTAGCTGTGCAGGCCGATTTGTGTCAGACCTAATCAGAAACCCTAAAGACCGGTTTTCTTGCAAGGCAGCTCAAATCAGCAGCCCTGTTAGACAGTACTTCAGGAATCCATTTGTATCTTAGGTTCAATTAATATTCTGTTAGTGACACACAGGTCTGAAACATTGAAAGTAGTTTCACTCATGACCTGGATCAATTGAGCTGTGACATGAGAAAAATGGTCTTCCGGGTTTCCGACCAGGTCCGACACAAAGCTGCCTGTTCAATCACTAGAGGCTGGAAATTTTGGATTTAGAAAGAAGAGGAATTGTATTATCCGTGAAGCAAAACCAAAGGCGCTGATCAGCTTTGCATTTATGCGAAGCTGATCTGCGCCTTTGTTTTTCGCCTATGCCCAAATCCGGTTTCCTCATGACGCGGCTCAATTATAAGTTCTAAAATTCTGTACATGCATGAAAAATAAATTCATACAAAACATGCAAAGTTTAATATGTGTCATTATTATTTAGTGCAAATCTCTGTTTATGCTATAGATGTCTAGGATTTAATTTTCAACAAATTGAATTTCTTGTTAATTCTGGATTATAACTGTACTATCAGTCAGCTGTATTTAAGCAAATACAATTCATGTACTGAAGAAACAAACGTCGAAAAACAAAGTTTGTCTTTAAAAAAAAGATGTTTGTATGTTCTGTGATTTAACATCCCAGTCAAAAGTTTTTCAGACATGTTGTGACAGAGCCACCGCTTTCTGGGTATTAAACATTACGGGTAGTAAATATGTCTTACTCAAGGAAACAACCCTGTGAAAGAGGGGATCCAACCCTGACTTCTCAATCCTGAATTTGACACACTAACCACGAAGCTACCAATCACCCTAGACCCAGACCTTCAGCTGTGGTTTACAATCTCCATGTATACACAGTAGCATTCAGGGGCCAGTTGTTCAAAATTAACGATGTCGTTAGTTAACGATTCGTTAAAATTTCAAATGGCAATATTACAAATACACTGTTATTTTTTGTTGATAAAATGTGAGAATCCTTTGCAATGCAAAGGATTCTCACATTTTTTCAACAAAAAAAAACAGTGTATTTGTTACTTTAGCTGAAATTTGCTTAACAAATTTATGTCTTAACGATATCGTTAAGCTAACAACGCTTTGAACAACTGGGTCCTGAATGACACACAGCCTCAGTTCCATTTGTGTACTT
The DNA here is from genome assembly GCA_964017185.1 of Rugalucina vietnamica. NCBI lineage: Eukaryota > Metazoa > Mollusca > Bivalvia > Lucinida > Lucinidae > Rugalucina > Rugalucina vietnamica. The sequence goes on along the minus strand of OZ024878.1, from coordinate 24,708,008 downwards.
TGTGGGAAAAAATGTTTTAATTTACACATCACAATTACAAACACTAAACTCCCTGTGAAAAACCAAATCCTGCTCACCCGCACTTCACATACTGGTTGAAGTCTTGAAGAGATATTAAATTTTGTCGCCAGATGATGTTTCATAAGAAAAAGTCTCTGATTTCCTGTTTTGAATTCATAATTTCTGTGAGATTTACTCATTCAGCTTTTGCATTTGCTCCCCATTTCGGAGCTCTGGGCTAAGCCAATCAGACGGCAGCTCTAATGACACGACATCAATGCACCCGTCATGATGTCAAGGCACTTGATGTGACGTAAGGTCAAGTTTGGATGCACTCCCCACGTGCCAACCTTATGCAATCTTTCTTTATTCAATCGTAAATTGTTTTATCAAATCGAACCATCAAGGTCCGCAAGGGAGCATAGTGGAGTGAGGTTTCGCAACTACCAATTACGCCACAAAAATAGGCGTCATTTATAAAGCTACTCAATAATCAGCCAATTTCTTTCATCAATCATTCAATTGGGCTTCTTTAATTAACATAATGATATGTGTTACAAAAGATGCAAATGGGTGAAACATATTAAATGTGTAATATTGCACTGTCATAGATTATTTATGACATGAATGGTACAAAACACTACAGAAAAAAATAATTCTTCAAAATTCACATCAGTCAGTTAGCCATGAAAATGGGAAATATCATCTCTTTATATGTATAAATTTTATTTTCATAAACACTTACAAGAACATGGAGTTAAAAATTCGAAAATAATGGTCCCATGAAAACAAACATATCAGACGCACAAAGACGAAACCGTCAAAATTGCATGTGTACACAGGCGCCAACTAAACATGACTGAGGTGGGTGCAGTGGGCCAGTGACAGAGCATTAGGCTACGAAATTAGAGGTTTTGGGTTTGAATACCGCTGGTGTTAGGTTAAACACACTAACTCCCCTTAATACTGGTTTGTACCCAGGAAACACTGGCTGCATCCTGACATGAACCAAAAATCTTTGTCTGGGACAGTAAACTTCAACACCAGGCCCCTAAGTTATACAGTGAACTCGACAATAGAGAATCATCGACAATGGCGAACCACTCGTAAAGATATTGCAGAATTTCTTGAAACTTAGACAAAATATTGTTCCTTATATAACTCAGTCATTTACTTTCATCTATGCCTTGGGATTTGGTAAAAGAATGGAGTCGAAATTCCACCGGACAATAAAATCAGGGTTGCTGAAACGCTTGACCCCTCAACTAAGATGCCTAGTTTATTGTTCCATAAAAAGTAACGTTCAGATAAAATGTGTTTCATACCTCGTTTCTAAGCATTTGATTATGACCACTTTTGCATTACTCTAATGCCTAATATCCCTAGTTATGCAATATGCCTGTTTTTGATAAAAGTTTTGACATTGAAGGTAGCTATAAGCGGGGAAAGATGTATATGTAAATTCGACAATAGCGAATCATACTATTTGTGGTGAAAAGAATGTGCACAAAGACCTGATAATCTACCTTTTGAAGGCTTGCCCTGGAACCATTTGTTTTAGTCAAAAGTGTAACTAGTATTCGTGCAAGTCGTGGTTTAACCATCTTCAGTTTAGGCTTACATTGATTCGTTAAAGCAATTAGACATGCTTAAATCGGTAAAATTGACCTTTCCGATATGGCATTTGCTGTTGACAGTTAACGTAAAGCACAAAAGCAAATTAACACCATATTATCGAACACCGTTTAGTTTCGCATGATGATGGCACCATTAGTGTGCAAATATACTCTTCTAAGATGGTTTCTTTTGGACTATATGCTATTTGATTCGCCATTGTCGAGTTTGGTTCGCCATTGTCTAATGCAAGAGGTATCATATCAACAGAGTTATCTCCCGTTAAGAAACTGAATGAATTAAAATTATTATTTTCCTGTAAAGCTGAGATATGTTAGATGTTCTTAGTATCAAATAGAATAACATTCCCATGGTCGTGTTTAAAATAATAGCGTTTGACCTCTTAGTGATTCGCCATTGTCGAGTAAACTGTACAACTTTTTTCATGCCCAACTCAGCTGAGACTGAAATTTATCCTGCTCATAAATGTTGGCATTTTAACATGTATAAGCAGAATAAATTACTGGTTTTGCTAATCTAAACCTGATAAATGTATTTCTACCAATATTGGCAATTTCAGTATTTATGAGCAGCTAAAATTTTATGCTCAGCTGAGTTGAGCACAAAAACAGTTTTACAATCTCAAAACCAGGAACTGCCACATGCAACTTCCTTGGCATGCCTTGTGCCTGCTCATTCTATGCTTATAGACATTAAAAAGGCAACACTTTATATCAATTTCAATTTTGAAATAAAAACTGATCTTTGAAAAGTGTTTTCACAATTGTATATCGTTGGCTCGTTGACAAAACCTCGTAACTGCAAAAAACAAATTTTTCAGGAGAAGCAAAACACTAAAAATTGTATATTAATAATATATAAATGTGCATGTTTACAAATTGTCGTATATACAAAACTTGATAAATGAAAGCTAGAAGCAGATTCTAATGATGAATTAAAAAATGCATTTATGAGAAATCATGTATATGCAACTTTTGCATATCTAAAAGATAAAGATTTTCTTGTATTTAATTTTTTTGAAATTGCATATACGAGGTTTTGTCACCTTTTTTCAAGTCCTTTTACCATTTGTAGTTACGAGGTTTTGTAAGGTCATCGAAAAACTAACTTCCCATTGGACATAACCTACAAGGCTTTGTCACAAGCTGAATTTGAATGTTTTAAATCGCGCCATGTGAAAAAACGACTTTTTGAAAAAGTGCAGTTACGAGGTTTTGTCAACGAGCCAACGATATCCTTTAAAATTTGGACATCAAATTCAGGATTTTGATCTGCACCAAGTCTACAAACCATTAATTAAGTTTCTTCTTATGTCGACATAAGTGAACTTTATTGTAAACATTCCAAAACTCAATTAACACATTTGATAGCAAAAAGTGTTGCATTTCTTTTGGAGCTAATATATCTACAGTTTAATGCTGCCATGATAATTTATGAAATATCTATTTAAAAAATCCAACACTAAATTTGATTTTTCAAAAAATTAATACATTCCATGCTTAAATATCATGATATGAAGTTTTTTGTGTTTTTTGAATGAATGAATGAATGAATGAATGAATGAATGAATGAATGAATGAATGAATGAATGAATATTACACAATGTGATGATTGGAAAAATTACAAATATTTTCAACATTGAGCTCAGCTCAACAAAATGTTTCTGACGAATATCGAGAGCTTTTTCTCAGACAAAATGACCAGGACATTGGATTTGAAGCTCACAAATACAAATAGCTGACATTACAATAAACAGTACCACCTTATGTAGGAGAGACTCTGTTCTTTTCAAATGAGCCATCTCGTCAAAAAAACAACAATGTGGTTCCCAAACAGGTCCAACACAGATCAGGCTGTACAGTCACAGAAGCAGGCTAGAACTTATAAATTTGGGATTTAATAAGAACAGGAAGTGTACTATCTGTGTAGCGAAAACAAAGGCGCTAATCAGCTGATCTGCATCTTTTGTTTTCGCATATGCAGACTGTTGGTTTTCTCACGAGGTGGCTCAAATTTTAAGCTTGAATATCATAATGTGTGACTGACTTCTCATCCTTTTATCTCATAAGATTGTCACCTAGAATGTGATAATCTATGACTTTTTCATGCCTTTATCAAATGAGCTGCGCCATGAGAAAACCAGATTTTTGCCTATGCGAAAACAAAGGCGCAGATCAGCTGTGCATTCACTGCACAGCTGATCAGCGCCTTTGTTTTCGCTACACGGACAGTACAATTCCTTTTCTTCCCAAGTAGAAAAATTTCAAGATTCTAGCCATCTTCTGTAGCTGCCCAGGCGGGTTTGTGTCAGACCTGGTCGAAACTCCCAAAGACTGGTTTTCTCACGTCACAGCTCAAATGAGATCTAATCATTTATGAAGATATTCTGTTATGCTGCTGAGGCAACCATGAAATGGGTGCCATAAGCAGAATTTAAGCTATAATGTCACAATGTGTGACTAACTAGTTGTGCTTATATTATATGAGCCACATCATGAGAAAACCAGATTTCTGCATATGCAAAAGCAAAGGCGCAGATCAGCCGTGCAGTACTTCACAGCTGATCAGCGCCTTTGTTTTTGCTACACAGACAGTACAGTTCGTCTTCTACTTGTATACGAAATTTCAAGCATCCAGCCTTCTTCTGTGACTGCACAGACCAGTTCATGTTGGACCTGGTAAGAAACCCCGAGCGTTGCGGCTCATATAAGATCAAAACATGTCACCTATTCTTGCTTTTATCACATGATCAAAATCATCCATGATGAAATTTTGTTACTTGGGGGATTTTGTCGGTTTTGCCATACATTCCTGTTACATGGATGCAGCTAGCAGGCATAGTCGATAAAACAGCAGTCACATATTAACGGATAGCACTAACGGACACCTAATGTACAGAATTATTTCCAGTCAGTTTGTTGAGCACTCAAATGTGTTACTTCTCCATTTCATGTGTTACTTGTCAGTTCCTCATTTGGTTTATGTGTTCTTGTCCAGTAGTATCCATTTCATCCAATGACAATTTTTGGTCATGTTCAAAACTGTGAACCGACGCCACCAGATGAGTAATGGATAGGCGGCTCCTTTATCTTGTACGACAACATTCTTCGCCAGACAAAAATGTACTTTTTACAGTAAGGTATTTCATTGATTAGGAGTATATATGGTAATTTAATGCATTTTCTGTCCGTTCATCATCCGTTGACATTATCCAGTACTAAATGACTACTGCTTTACTGTGTGACCTATTGGTACTTCTATCACATAAAATCAATATCATCCATGAATATATTCTGTTGTTGTGGTTGCTGTGACATTGGCGCCATGTTACCGGGTGGGGGACCCTGGGGCATCCCCTGTTGTACCATCATCCCCGGCTGACCTTGACCCTGCATCATCATCTGTTGTTGCTGTTGTTGTCGTTGCTGTAATGATATATGAGCCGCATCGTGAGAAAACCGGATTTTCGCCTATGCAAAAACAAAAACGCAGATCAGCACCTTTGTTTTCGCTACATGAATAGTACAATTCCTCCTCTATTTATACTTAAAATTTCAAGAGTCTAGCTTTCTTCTGAGACTGTACAGGCTGGTTTGTCTTGTACCGGGTCAGAAACCCTGATGACCGGTTTTCTCGCGTTGCGGCTCATATGAGATGATTGTCACATGATAGTCATGAGATATACATATGACAGTCGTAAGACATTCCTTAAAGAGGCTAGTCACATTCACATGGATGTCAGTTAGTTTCATTTTCACTTGTACAAAAATCACACAAGACATTCTCGACAACATTCACATCGTAACATCAGTCTGTTTCTATGCAATCCAAAGATAGAGTAAAGGTCAGTTACTGGGTTAGATTTTTCTCCATTTTCACGCTTTAAAGGTAATGATGACGTACCTGGTTCATCATCATGTGTCTCAACTGTTGTTGTTGCTGTTGTTGTTGTTGTTGTAGTTGTAACTGTTGTCTCTGTTGCTGTAATTGTTGTTGTTGTTGTTGAACTGAAATTTCATATAAAATCACGACATTACCATAAATTCCAGTTTAAAGCCTCGCACCAGAGACAGCCAATACAACTGAGAACAACCCATGCCGATGAAATAGGGTGCAATTACTTGTGGGGGAACAATTTACCCACAGGCGCTTGAAGTTACATTAGTGACCCAAAAAGCATCAGATTTACGGTAGTGTCTAAGGTCTATATATATATTCTATATTGACTTACACTATGATTATAATTATATATAGGACTTCAAGCGCCTGTGATTTACCCATCAGGATAACATGTCCATGTAATTTATACCTCCTTAAAGCCCACTTTTACATAGATTGTGGGTACTCTTTAGAACCGCCTCAGCGAGGCGGTTCTAATGTGTACCCACAATCAATGTTTTGAGCAAATATATTAAAAATATCAAAATTTTTCTAATAATATTTTCATTTTTTTTACATTTGAAAAAAAATCTCTGTACATGTACATGTATATTGCATGGGCAAGTATTCATAATGCGTAGACAGATGTTTAATTCCTAGTGTCTCTCATTGCTTTCATTTGAATTTATTATTCTCATTTGCTTTCACCGTCTCTGAATAACCTGAATTACAAAATCACAAAATTGGCGTTAACACTAAAATGCCTTTTCCACATGTTCTGCCATAGAGAAGTAACCCATATATGCCCTCAGTGGAGTTTAGCATGGACATTTGAGCCGCCTTATGAGAAACCCAACAATCTGCATATGTGAAATCAAAGACACAGATCAGCTGTGCAGTAATTGAAACACATCACATGATCTGCCAACCTGACCTTCCAATCACGGCAGACAATCTCGTATGAATGAGTGGTGCAATGGGACATAACAGCGGTAACCGAGAAGCTGATCAGCGCCTGTGTTTTCGCTACACAGATAGTACACTTCCCTTTTTTTTTAAATCCCAAATTTCAAGCTTCTAGCCTGCAACTGTGACTGTACAGTCTGATTTGTGTCAGACCTGTTCGGAAACCACATTGTTGGTTTTCTCACGAGACAGCTCATCTATCTCCTGTCTCACAAAACCCTGTTGTGTATTGAAAAAGTAAAGACTGCCGGTGGTTCCCAGGGAGATTGAAAAATTGTTGACACCAGGATAAGTGTCTTGGTTTATCCGGTATTTAATCCTGACATTGAAATACCATCTCCTTGAGCACCACCTATAATCTTGTTCACCACTGATCTCCTGAGTGACAAACTCCAATACAGCAGTCATTTTCTAGGCTGAAGGAAGGTATATAATAATATCTAGGGTTGCAAATAACATTTTTATGGGAGATCTTTAATGTACCGGTGATAGATGAAAACAATAATGCTCAGCGACTTCAGCGATGCAAAGTGAAAATGTTTGCATGTCAACAAAATCACCACCTCCCTAAAGTGATATCTTTTGTATTATTGAAGATTAGACATTTATCCATCAAACCAGAGGACCAATGGTCCTGTAAACGATCACCTGAGATCTGCTTCATATACCAATAAACATATTTGAATATTATGGTATTTAACCCCAGTGCAGGGGCAGATGAAGCCCTTATGCCATTTTCTTTTTTCAAAAAAATCAATATTCTGTCCATCTGCCAATTTCCAGCTGATTTTCCTCTTCAGATAACATTTTAAAAGCAGATGAGCCCCTGGGTCCATTTTTTTTTCAGAATCATTAAATTTCAGTCCTACTGCCCATTTCCTGCAAGACTTTCACTTAAAATGACATTTAAAAAGTTTTCCCCATTCAAATGCATTGACGACCTATGATGACCTTGCCATAAAATAGGTCAAGGTCACCACAGGGTCATGTTTTATACACACATTGTAGTACTTGAGTCATCCATACTTCATGCAAAGTTTCGTTGAAATCGGTTCACCGGTTCTGGAGAAGAAGATATTTTAAGAGTTTTTACCATATATGGGCATGGCGGCCATCTTGGTCATGTGACCTGGATTATTTATATATACATTGGTTCCCCCTTCCTATAGATGCTTCATATAAAATTTGGCTTTGATTGGCCAAGTGGTTTCAGAGAAAAAAATCTTTGAAAAGTGTGTATGGACGACAGACCGGCCAAGGTCAAGAGATGACCTTGACCTAAATTAATCATATACCTTCATCTAATCCATTAGTTGTTTGCATCTACCACTTTTCAGATCTCAGGCTGCAATAGTTTTCAAAAAATAGCTAATTTCCACTTTTCCCATTATAAGTCTATGGAAATTTAAAGTTACCATAGCAACCAGAGTTCTTATCCGACTGGAATAAAAAACACAAATTATGTAGAGGCTACTGTCAAAAACATGTATACAAAGTACAGGATTCATCCACTTGACAGTTTCTGAGGAGAAGATTTTTAAATGTTTTTTTTTTCAAAATTTTGCCCTTTATGGGGCCCCAGCAACCAATCAAAATAAAGGATTAGGACAAAACTCGCAAGAAACGTCAAACACTACTCAATAAACATTTTTGCAAAAACAAAATTCAAATGTCTGCAATTTTAGCGGAAAAATAGCCGATTTTCACTTTTCCCATTATAAGTCTAAACTTTAAGTTGCCATAGCAACCAGAGCTCTTATCCGCCTGGAATAAAAAACACAAATTATGTAGAGGCCACTGTCAGGAACATGTATACAAAGTATAGGCTCCATCCCCTTGACAGTTTCTGAGAAGAAGATTTTTTAATGTTTTTCGAAATTTTGCCCTATATGGGGCCCCTGCAACCAATCAAAATGAAGGATTAGGACAAAAGTCACACGAATCGTAGAGGACTACTCAATAAACATTTCTGCAAAAACAAAATTCAAATATCTCCAACAAGACAGCAAAAACTGGCAATTTTCACTTTTTTGCATTATAAGTCTATGGGAAGCATAAGTTGCCATAGCAACCAGAGTCCTTATCCGATCAAAACAAAAAACACAATTATTCTTTCCCCCTACCTGTAGATGGTATATGTGTAATATGAGAACAATCGGCCCAGCGGTTTCAGAGAAGAAGATCTTTGAAATTGTGAACGACGACGGACGGACGGACGGACGCCGGAGCATGGGTATACTGTAAGCTCACCTATGAGCCTTCAGCTCAGGTGAGCTAAAAACTATTAAAGGGTTGCAGGAGATGCAAAGTTTCTTTTGTTGGGCTGGGAAATATTAAATTAGATAAACACTGACCTTTGTGTCAACAATTTTCAGATTTCTCTCCGAACCTTTACTATATTTAAGACACAACATGGTGTTGCACGACAGGGCATAAGTGGCCGTGTTTAGACCCTGACCAGTAAACCTCTTTAATTGTAGGTGTCTGATTTAAGGCAGCACATTTTCTGCAGTTTCACTGAGGCACAGGAAGAATAAAAATTAAATTGAACACCCATAAGATGAGAGTTTCAGATTCAAATCATGACAATATGCTGGCTTAGTATTCAACGTAGCTTTTTAAATACAGCAATCAAACATTTTCATTAGCTTAAAGAAACATTACTGTCTTTTTTACAAATTTATGTGGTAAAAGTGTAACAATGTTGGTTTGTTGAGATCACTGGTTCTCTTTGGAAATGCCTACAGGCTTCAAAAAAACTACAAACATGATTCAAACTTCATTAAAAATTCAAAATGAAATTAAAAATAATAAAAAAAATAAATTTTAAACAAAATTCAGCCCTTTATAACAAACCTTCTGCAGATAAACTCTAAATAATTTTCTTCTGTAGTAAAACAAAAGAAACTTGAAATTCAATAAACCATTTAATGCAGATCAGCATAACCTTTAAATTGTTGTTGATCAAACATGAGACCCCAATGAGAAACTAAATTTGAGGTTCATTATAGACCAGAAATTCCACAACGTGTCTGCTCTTTCATGCAGATAAAAACTCACAGACAAACCAACTCACCGACAACGACAAGTCACAGACATGTTTACTCAACGACAAAATAATGCGTATTATATTATTATGCAATTATTGTTTGAAAATTATGTTATCTCATGTTTGAGTCAAGATATTTAAAAAACTATTTTTCTCTCAAATATATTTCTTTTCATTTCGTTTAACTTATATTTGAATTTGATTCTGTAGCCTTTGAGGTAAGCTGCTTACATGTAGGCATACTTTCGTTTTTGATTATCTTTCACAATGTAAAAGTGTCTACTTTTGCACGCTTATGTGAAGTTTGACGTAAACACTCAAGCTGTCGTAAATGAGTCAGTGATAAACATGTTTTTTTCCCATACTACCTAAATGTGGACTAATAAAAAGTTTAAAATATGAGCCACCCCATGGGAAAACCAACAATCTGCATAGGCGAAAACAAAGACGCAGATCAGCTTCGCGAGTAGCGAAAACAAAGGCGCTGATCAGCTTCGTTCTTTGTCGGTGACTTGTCCTGTCTGTCAGTAGTCATGTCGGTGAGTGGGGTGTCAGTGAATATTTGCTATCGGTGAGCTGTCATGTTAACCATTTGTCTGTCAGTGAGTTGTCATAGATTCTGCTAATCTACAGCTACTATAATTATTCAAATTGATGTTTCTCATGATACGACTCAAGTTAAAGAGAAGAACCATATCCTAAACTAAATATTGATCATGCAGTTTCATAATCATGCAACAGGTAACCAATGTGTGTCATAAAGAAACCATAATATATACAAATCATTCATGAAGAAACTTTGACATAATCATGAAGAAACTTTGACATAATCGTGAAGAAACTTTGACATAATCATGAAGTAACTATAATATAAACATATCGAAACATTAGCATATCAATGAAGGAAAGAAAAAATGGTGAACATTGAAGGATAAGTGCATAGTTTGTTTGGTGCGGCAGCTAAGTTTTATACAAATATGTGATATAAGTTCAACTTTTTCTCTTTAGAGGGATATAGCAGATAAGCTATGCCTTTGGAGACCGATTTATAATGACTTCATACAATATAGCAAACAAAACAAAAAAGCAATTTACAATAGGAACAAGCAGGTATGCTTTATCAAGTAAAAGAATTTCAGAGTTCCAACCATTGCAATAACATGTACATGTATAACCGCAAAGACTCTGAAAAGTTACATTATCACAATGTAACATTGTTTTATTTGAGATAAAAAAGAAGAAAAACTTATAAATACATATGTATACTGTAGCACTAAAGGTATCCCCTACCATGTCAACCCATAGAACATGACAACAATAGCCCATAGATTTCAGATGCTACATGTAAAAGTAATCACTGTCCAAGAAGACATGTTCACTGATCAGGTGTAACCATTAAAATGCACACAACATATGACATGTACAGGTACATACAAAATTGCATTTTACATCTCTTTCGAAAAGTATCAAAATATTATATTTGACTATGTATATTTATGTATTTATACAAAAAATTACCCAAAATATTGTCTTTATGCTAAGGGCATGACAATTTAATACTTCTTTACAACAGTTCATTATTGACACTTGCAAAGTTTACAAAGTTTTGTACAGTGTGTGGTCAGGGCAGTTAAAACAAGTGCAGCAGCATAGCATCTTGGACAGTTTAAACAAGTAGCACCTGAAAGACTACCTACCTGTGTACATATTTGGCTGAGGACCATAATACATCTCATCTACGGAAAGAGAAATTGTTAGGCGTAAAGATTGTTAATAAGCAAACAGAAAACGGAAATCCAAACCAAAGACACAGTAACACACAGAGTAAAAAAAAATCCTAAAGCAGCAAAAAAGCAGACAACAGTTTTTAATGTCTGCAAAATATCTTAAAGAAATGAAAAGAATTTCACTTCATTATGTATGGTGTTGAAAATTTTAAGATTAAAAGACAAACACTGTAGACCCAGATGAGCAGTCCACTCTGAATCAACAATCATGATGTTGGCATGAGTGGCTTTGATTTTTTTTTTTTTTTTTTTTGCCCGCTGTTCATACACTTCAACATTATAACACCCCTTACTATAACATGGCTTTCAGTATAATGTGGCCATGTCATGGCCCCCAAACTGGTTATTTCCCTATAGTTCCGAGTAAGTTCCAGATAAATAACCTTATTATAACACAGTCTTTTGAGTCTACAGTATCAGACACTGGTCTGATTCTGCATTACGAAATCTTGCCCATGCAATATACAGAGAATTTTTTCGGAAGCAAAAATTGAAAATTTCATTGGAATTTTTTTTTTTATTTTTCTTATTTTTGCTCAAAACATAGATTGTGGGTACACGTTAGAACCGCCTCGCCGAGGCGGTTCTAACGAGTACCCATAATCTATGTTTTGGAGCAAAAATAAGAAAAATAGGTATACCCCTGCTAACCCCAGTTTTACTATAAAAAAGTGGGGTTTAAGGGGGTATACATTACACGGACATGTTTTCTTGGTGGTATACTCAAAAGACAGTGTAATAATGAGATTGCACAGTATGAGGTTGCAGAAGTCCTTTTTTTTTTCTGACAACTTTATTTTGAATAATGCAGAGAGCGAGCCTGTGAAGGAATGACAAACACTGTAGACCCTGATCAATCTGCTCCCATAGGAACAGTCTGATTTGTGTCTATATATTTAGTTAAAAAAGCCAGTGGAAAGTTTAGACTTGCAACAGGTTTAAGTAAATAGTGCATCTAATTAAAGCTACTGGCTAACTTCAAATTTGCTATATAAATTTTAAGCTTTGAAATAAAAACACCAAAACATGTGTTTTGACATGAAGAATGGTTACATTTTTTTTTCTATAAATCATTGTATTTACATGTTCATTTTCAAATAAATATGAGCCTGTGCATAAGAAAACCAACAATTTGGGTTCCGACCAGGTATGACACAAACTGGGCTGTATAGTCACAGAAGCAGGCTAGAAGCTTGAAATTTCAGATTTAGAAAGAAGAGGAATGGTACTATCCAAGTAGCAAAAACAATGGCACTGATCAGCTGTCCAGTTACTATACAGCTGATCTGCACCTTTGTTTTCGCCTATGCATATTTTTGGTTTTCTTATGCAACGGCTCAATTATTGTTTTCACCAATTAGACATGTCTTTTGTTTTATTCCAGTAGTATCCATTCTTCAATAATATCTCTTTTTCAATTTTGATGTAAGGCTCAATCCGAATAAAAGGTTTAATTGAATGTTTATGTCTACAATGATATACAAGCCTAGATGCAAAGAAAAAAAAACCCCACAAAACTTTTAGCATATGCAACAGCAAAAGAAAAACAACTTATCAGTTGCTTGTTTTTTCATGATTAATTTTTAATACGTATCTGATTGCATCAAACTAGTCTTTACAGCTGTGCAAGATGGTTTGAGTCTGACATGGCGCCTTTTTGTTAAACAGGGCTAATTACTACATCTGCCAACTACATGAAGTACATTTATATGTATAAATCTGAAATACTATTCTAAGTACAAATAAAATAACAAAATATTATAACACATTTCTGACATTCTCATGGTTTATTTGAATTTTCATAAAACTTAATAAAAGCATGACAGACTCTAAAATTAAGCATGAATTCAAGATGTTAAAAGCAAGGACACAAAAACATTTTATCGAAAGAAAGCTTAAAAGCAATACTTGCATTATTTATCTTAACTTTTCCACATCATTTTCATACCTCATTTTTTTCTTTCAAATTTTCTAAGGACATGTACTTAAATTAAAAGTATATCACCTTCCAATCATAGTTGTTCATATGTTATATGTATATGTTCATATGTGAAACACAAACATGAAGTCAGGTTAGTTAAACACAATTATAACATTTGAGCATGCGCGTGAGGAAACCAACAATTTGGGTATCCGACCAGGTCTGATATAAACCAGGCTGTACAGTCACAGGAGCAGGCTAGAATCTTGAGATTTTGAATATAAGTAGAATAAGAATTGCACTATCCGAGTAGCGAAAACAAAGGCGCTGATCAGCTTCGCGGTTACCACGAAGCTGATCTGTGTCTTTGTTTTCGCCTATGCAGATTGTTGGTTTTCCCATGTGGTGACTCGTTTGTCAATCATAAAATTATGGCACCAAGCTGTATCATTACAAAACTGTATCTGAGTTTAAGACCTGGCCTCCTGGTTATAAAACTATTTTTCAAGCTCAACATAGCTGAGCATGAAATTAAAATTTCTCATAAATACAGAAATAATCAAAATTGGTAGAAAATTCAGATTTAGATTAGCAAAGCCTGCAATTTATCCTGCTAAAAAACGTTAAAATGCCAACAATAGTTGGCATTTTAACATTTATGAGCAAGATAAATTTCAGTCTCAGCTGATTTGAGCATAAAAAAGTTTTATAACCTCGAGGCCAGGCCTGACAAAAAATTGACTGTAAAGAGACCAAAGATAGCTAGAGGCTTGAAATTTCTAATTTAGGTGGCTACACAATACACACAGCTTAAAGAAAGGTGATGATAATGCACAATTACAGCTTAGCTGAGCTACACCTTTGCTTAGACGTTTCTCAAAATACTAGAAAAAAAGTGCCTAGAGAGGCACATATACCCCTGGCTGATAGCCACCAAGCCCCCCTCCCCCTCCTGCAACCACCCAGCACATGCACACCCCTGCCATTGAAAATGTCTGAACAAAATATAGTACCCTTATCAAATAGAGTGAGAGATCTACTTTAGAACAGTACACAGAGCTGACTTGTGTACTCCATCTAGGACTTAATCGCGGACATTGTGGTCCTAGATGGGACATAAAAACAGACTGTCATTCTAAAACAAACAAACAAAAAAGTGATGTCCTAGATCTTGATCTCTAGCCCCCCCACCCCTCCCACTACCACCACCCCCGCCATAGACCCAAAGGTCTGAACCACACATGGTACCTATGGTCTAAGTAAGAATGCTTTTCGACAAGTGGTTGTCAAGATATAGACCTACAGAATATTAATCTCCTGCGGTTTGGTGCTATGGAATAAAAATCGGCAGGGTATCTATCATCCAAATAGGAATACATTCTTATGAGTGTTAAGATATGGACTAAGAAAAAAAAAAAAAAACACTGTGCAAATAACACATTTTAAAGGTGACCTAGATTTTGACCTCTAGCCCCACCCCCGGGCATGGACCCTGGGGTCCAAACTCATGGAAACAAAGCAAACCCTATAGGGTACCTATGGTCCAAATATGAATGGTTTGTGACCATTGGTTCATGAGATATACACCTCTAGAGAAACTTTAACCAAAACTTTGACATAGATTCTATGAACTTTCCGGAATTACAAACGAACATATGAAATAACTAACATACGAACGGAAAAGCGAAAGCTATATACCCTTCGGCATAAATGCCGGGGGTATAACAACTCGAGGCAGACTTTACAAAGTCTGCATGTCAGAATAGCACCATAATTCCAAGATCTGACATATACATGTATGATACTTTCTGGTTAGTCATGTGCTAAATAATAACAGTAATTTTCTAAATAGGCAACAGAATGAGCTGAGATTGAAAGTGTATGATACATACCTAGTAACTGTTGTTGTCGTGCTTTCTGTTCCTGCATTTTCAGTGCCATCTGGATGTAACAAAAGTTTGTACATGTATCTATTTCGTGTGTATCTTTATGCATATGACCAAGTATAACATTTATTTTAAAGTATTTAAAAGCACTGAAAAATGTATTTTTAAAAAAAGTCTCTCAAATATATTGACAGTCGGTGTCGACATTAGTTAAGTACTGTAGAACCGGAAATATTCGTGAGAATTTAATTTTCGCTAATATTCGCGAATTGGTTGCCTTGCAAATTCAAAGTTCTTGCTAATAAAGAGGCACTATAAACTTTAAAGAACACATGGACGCTCACTCGAGAATTCAAGAAGTCGCTAATAATTCGGAAACAGAATATTTGCGAAATAAACGTCACACGAAAATTTCCAAATTTACAGTATGATAGAACTCAATTCATTTAACCCAATTTTTTCTTCCACTTCCACAAATGCAATTATCAATGGATTTAATCAGTCAGAAATATTAAAACATTTTCTGTATGCCGAGTAATTACGCACCCCATTGACACTTTTTCAGCTACATCAGGACAAGAGCTATGGAGTAATTGTGTCTTGATCAAGAACACAACTCTGTGACAGTGGGATTCAGTGGGATTCAAGCCCTTACCTCACAATCTTGAGACTGACAATCAACTCATAAGCCGTAGGGCTCCCAAAAGCAAAAGCATCCATTACGAAAACTTGCCCATGCAATACGTAGCGATTTTTTTCAGAAGCAAAAATTGAAAATTTTATTGAAATAAATTTTGATAATTTTAATGTTTTCGCTCAAAACGTACATTGTGGATACACATTAGAACCCCCTCGCCGAGGCGGTTCTAATGAGTACCCACAATGTATGTTTTGAATCAAAATTAAGAAAATTAGGTATACCCCTGCAAACCTAAATTTTTCTATATAAAAGTGGGGTTTAAGGGGGTATACTTTTCATGGACATGTCTTCCTGATGAGAGCCAAACCTTAAAATATTCTATCAACATACCATTTGACTATCCTGGTCCATGGGCATTCCAGGTCTTACACCAGCCTGCATCGCCATAGCACCACCAGGCATCTATGATAAAAAAAGTCTTTTTTCAAACAAGATCCTAAAATCAAGATCAATGTTTTAGAAGTATAAGGGGATCAACAAATAACCAAGTCAATTTAGTAGCATCTGTAACCGAAATCAGCGCATGACATTTGTATCATTTGGATTCAACCATGGCTTTTGTCATGCTTTCATTTCCGGGATACACATGCTACGCTTTTGGTTTTCAACACTCCCCTCAGGACCTAGCTTCTAATAATGAATGGAATAGCACGTTTGATCCCTACAACAAAAACGGGAAAATTTCATGTTAGAATACGCACAGGCCCTTGAAGTTATAACCATATGCCCTAAAATGATAGTGCCTACATGGCCATACCGTATTGCCATGTAGACACTGAAATGAAGCATTATTTTATGATTTATGGCTATAACTTCAAGCACCTTTGGAATAATATGTGCTATTTCACCTTTGTTCAGTATATAAAATCTGGAGATGCAGTGCTTCCTCTTGTTACTTTCATGCAGGTCTGATCCAAATACTTTAGTAAGGGGCATTGCAATACCCAGAGGAGGCTCCTATGGGATGCTGTAAGTTTTTATCGGTTCCCTATTACAGAACTCTTTCCTGTGGTCCATATGTTGGTGACCTCCCATGTCTGTATTCATACTTGTGATACATCTGAGAAGCAAAATAGGGAGACTTCCCTTTCCAAATAGGGAGAATGATTAAACAAAGAAGGAAATTCTTGATTTCAAATAGGGAGATCCAAAATTCCAAAAAGGGAGATATATAAGATATATAGGGAAATTCCAAATAGGGGAATTTTGTCAAAGATCCCTCCGAGATAGGGAGATATCACATGCATGCCTATATTTGGCTACTCCATCATGGGCATTCTCCCTCCCGGAAACACCCCTAAAGGATCTTATGGGATTCTTTGGATTTTTATTAACTCCCTATTTCAGGCCTCTAACCTGTGGTCCTGTCAGGGACCTCCCATGCCCATATTAGGTTGGTCCATCCCCGGTATTCCCCTTCTGGAACACCCCTTGAGCTTCAATGGGATTCTGTTGTCCTATATCAATCCACATTAAAGGCCTCTTACCTGTGGTCCCCATGGTGGCCCCTATTGGAGACCTCCCATGGCTATATTTGGTTGGTCCATTCTGGGCATTCCCCCTCCTTGAAAAAGGGGCTTCCATGGGATTTTTTAGTTTTTATCATTTACCCACTTGACGCCTCTTACCTGTGGTCCCTGTGAAGGTCCCTGTTGGGGGCCTCCCATGCCCATATTTGGTTGGTCCATCCTGGGCATTCCCCCTCCTGGTACACCCCCTGGGGCTCCCATAGGATTCTGTGGATTTTGCTGCATCTGTTCAAAAGAAAACAAGGGTAAATAAAAATGATAAAACTAAGACAGGTGGATATGTATTGACCATCATTCAAAAAGTCATCAATATTGCCCAAAATGTGAGAATAAGATGTTCACAGTATAACAGCCGTGTACTCTAGAGCAGACTGCTCAGCATTTGCACAAGTGATGTCTATGAATATTCGGGTAGGATGTTTGTTCTTAACTCATATAAACCTGGCGTCTTTTTTGTGGGACATAGGCAAACAGCATAGCCCCAGATGTGACGCCGCAGAACGCTATGGGGCTATTCTGTTTGCACAGAGAAATTTCATCGAAAAATGAGATGAAAAATAAAATCACTCCTAACACCCCTAAAAGTGAAAGTGGACTCATCCAACTGATAATGATGGGAGAATCCATTCGTCAAATATGGGTTAAGTACCTCCTTTCCTTATGTCTACAATGATGATAAAGACCAAATCACTGTCTTTGGACAAATTAGTTGTGTGGAAATTCTCTTAAACAAATACAACGAGGGGTGATGACAAATCGAAGAGTACAAAATAATTAAATGTGTAACTGTGAATTCGGAAATGCTTGTGAGAACTTAATTTTCGCTCATATTCGCGAAACTGTTGCCTCACGAAAATAAAGTTCTCGCAAGTTAAGAATTACTATAAGCTTTATAGACTGCACAAGTACTCGCTCAGGAATTCAAGAACTCGCTAATAATTCGGAAATAGAAAATTCGCGAAATAAAAGTCACGCAAAAATTTCCGAATTCAAAGTATCTGAATATTCAGAGAACATTCTAGTATGATGAAAACAGAGGGCAAAGCTAAAAATATGCAAATAATTCCTTGAAGAACTGCAGGAACACTCAACCACATTTAACCAAATGAGCCGCCTCGTGGGATAACCAACAATGTGGTTTCCGAACAGGTCTGACACAAACCGACCTGTACAAGCACAGAAAAGAGCTAGAAGCTTGAAATATCGGATTTAAGTATAAGAGGAATTGTACTATCCGAGTAGCGAAAACAAAGGCGCTGATCAGCTTCGCAGTTACTGCGAAGCTGATCTGCGCCTTTGTTTTCGCCTATGCAGATTGTTGGTTTTCCCATGTGGTGGCTCAAATGTTTACAGTCTGCCCTAATAATTTGATGAAAAAAAAATCTGACATATTGTAAAAGTCTTGAGTACATATCATATATATTCTCTGGGCAAAACTTGAATAAGTCTCACAGCTTTCAAAAGAGCAGATAAATGCAAGAATTTGATAATGAAGCTTTAAATTCATTTATTTACATAAAATAAGAGAATCTTTTTTTTTTTGAATAGAATAAAATTGGAAAACTGACCAGAAATATATGAGCCACCACATGGGAAAACCAACAATCTGCATATGCGAAAACAAAGGCGCAGATCAGCTTCACGGTAACCGCGAAGCTGATCAGCGCCTTTGTTTTCGCTACTCGGATAGTACAATTCCTCTTCTACTTAAATCCGAAATTTCAAACTATTAGCTCTTTTCTGTGATTGTACAGGTCGGTTTGTGTCGGACCTGTTCGGAAACAACACTGTTGGTTTTCCCACGAGGCGGCTCATATTTCAACTGCCTCTAAACTATCTTCTCTAAAGTATTTCCCAAAGTAAACATGGACTAGCCCTCACCAAGGGTAAAGCCAGGCTCATGTCAATGTTTCAAACATTCACCTCTAACCAACTAAAACTTGTGCTTCTCAAAACTCAATTTCATTTTGAAGATTTTAATTGTATGTATTGTTTTGTGTTATTGTTGTTGTTGTTGTTGATGGTGATGATGATTCACATGTACAACCTTTTCATGAAATAAAAAATACTAAAACTGATTCTCATCACATGAGTCATTTAACATAATGTCACACTGATTTCATACAATCACCATAAAATATTAGCAAGAAAACTAGCATGCAGGTGATAAGCTCATAGGAATTAGTCTACCAGGGTACCTCAGGAAACATGGAGATAAGAGCCTTTATTTTGTTTGTCTTTTTGTTCTGTGGTTTAACATCCAAGTCAACAATTTATCTATCATGTTGAGACGTAGACACCAATTCTAAAGTGTTAACCAGTAGTATAGGGAATTTTATGTCTTGATCAAGTACACAACCCCAAGCAAGCGAGGTTTCATCCCAGACCTCTTGATGGGGAGTCAAACACAATAATCACTACACCACCATGCTCCCCTGCCTCAATAAGTGGTATGGTTTATTAATGGTGACTTTCAAACACTGAATATCATAGCAGTGACACTGTAACCAATGAAATGCAAGTTATATTCCCATCAACCAATCAGCAGGCTTTAAATCTGTGTAGGTGGTCCTAAACCTGGCCTATCAACCAATTACATTCAAGCATTTTCCCAATAACCAATGAGTCAAACCTGTGCGGGCAAGCCCAACGCTTGAGAAACAACCAATGGATTCTGTCCAAACTGACTGATTAGCTTGGCTTGCTGCTAGTGACAAAATGTTGACTTAGTGCTGAATTCATAACAGACACACATTTCCAGAAAACTAAGCAATGAATATGTATCCTGAATCCCATTCTTTTACATGATTTTCTGTTTCTTTGATTTCTTTTTATATAAAGTGTATACATATTGAATTCTAAGAAATAGCCCATAAACAGTAAGCAAGCCATCCCTTTTTCCCAGATCCCTTAACCTAGATGTACACATGCAATATCCTGAATCACACAATGACCTACATACATGTTCTGGAAATGTGTGTGTTAACAAAACAATCCCTTCCCAGAATTCATTATCGCGTAATACCTACCCAGAATACCTACAATTAAACTAAACTTGAACTTTTATCTTTTTAACATACACTTTTGTATCAATATAGGGATCAAACATGATTTTCCATTCATTAACATTCGCTAGGTCCCAACGGGAATGTTGAAAACCGAGGGCGTAGCCCGAGGTTTTCAACATTCCCTGAGGGACCTAGCGAATGTTAATAAATGACAAAATCATTTTGATCGCTATTATTGCATAAATTCTGCAGAAACGAAAGAAATAAGATGCAGAAAAGAAAGAAATATAGTGCACTTTATTTTACAGCCTCATCACATTTTCATACGGGTAAGAACTTTCGTTTTTATGCTCGTTCCAGGCGGACTTCAGTTTCTCATTACTAGCACCTGCTTTGTGTGGCGCCCGGTAACGAGCAGCTGCTGCATAAGTAAAAGCCATGTATTAACAGCACGTGCGCACGTGAATTGCAATATTAATGCATGGCTTTCTCTTCATTAATAAACGGTTGTTAATATCGTGTGACACGGGTATTTATGCAATAATGGTGGTTAATGTTCATGTAATATATAAGTTCAGTAGTAGGAGTATTCTAAAAGCTGACTCTCAACCAATGTTAAGTGCTTCAGTGCTATACTATTCGAAAATATTAGCTGAAATAAAAGTGATGTGAAAGTGGGCACTATTTTTGGGACTAAGTCAAAAATATAGCCCTGGATGAGACTTCATATTGGGTTGTTGCTTACAGAAATTTAATCAAAATTGAAATAAAACAGAAAATTTCTACAAGTGCCCATAGAAATGAAGAAGAATAACCACTGACATGGGTGTAAAATCCCACTGTAATAGCTTTTTCACACCGGTTATCAAGAGACAACCCATGTGTGTGAGAAAAACCAATGCAGATGTAATCCATAAGCGACAATTGCGGACAACTTGCCACAAGTTATGCACCAGTCATTTGTAACCACTGCCCCCCACACCTACGGGGGTCAAAGGTGGTGAATAGCCGGGCTAAAGTTTGGGGCAATTACTTTTCATGTGTCCCCGCAGTGCAGGGGAAATGACGGGGTTTTGACATTAGGATCCTTACCCCAGGGAGATTTTCTATTGCGAAGGGCAGGGCAAAGAGCAAAGATTTGACCTCCAGTTTGTCACCTGGGGGTGGGGCTTATAGTAGGGCACTGAAAGCTGAAAAGTCATAATCACTGCCCTTCCCTGTAGGTGGGGGAGCAGTGGTTACAAATGACTGGTGAATTATTTGCATCCTACAGCCTTAGGCTGATTTTTTCATTGTCTCTGGATATCTGGAGTGTTTTCTTTCGTTAAAATTACTAATACGTACCCTCTGTTTGTGTTGTGTAATGACTTGCCTAATACCATTGACAACGCCACTCTGGTCATTAGGAATGAGGCCGACGAATTGTTTTCTCTTGTTACTGAATAACAACAACAGCACTCGGATGTCACATGGTGGGGTTGATGTGAAATGTACACAGCCAGCCTGCAAAATAACCAGGCATCTAGGTTATCAAAATATTTTCATGCTCAACCCAGCTGAGCATGATACTTAAACTGCTCATAAATACTGAAATGGCCAAAATAAATTAAAATTTCAGACACCAAAGCCTGCAATTTGACTTGAAACCACTTTTCCTGGGCAGGCTCAGACCTGAGCGGTTAACCAGAAATCAGATGGTTAGTCAGTAGCGTGTAAACTTTGCCTGGAGGCACAAACAGCCCATCTATTTCTTTAGGCCCCAATGGACAGTGGCCAAGAAAATAAATGAGCCTTGCCTAAGGACACACTGCAACGGAGGTAGTGGAAGAAAAAGAAGCTGGCAAAGAAGAATATGAAGATGGAATAAGAAGATGAATCAGATGATGAATCAGAAGACGAATATGAAGATAGAAGAAGAAGAAGAAGACATCAAAGCAGAATGCCATACTTACAAAACCATTGCCCATAACTTTGTAGAGATTCCGTAAGTGGTCCATTGACTGTTGATTGTTATGAAAATGAAAGGCCACCTGGCGACTGTTTCTAAACAGGGGATGTAACTGGTTGGAGTTGAGTAAGGTCTGAGGCATCAGCTGCATTATTAAGGTACTTGGCCAGTTGGAGGTTTGTCTGAAAATATAGACAATTTTTTCTCTATTTTTTTTTTTTTTTTTTTTTTTTTTTTTTTTTTTTTTTTGTACTGAGGTTTAACATCCCAGTCAAATATTTTTCTGTTATGTTGGGATGGAGCCACCTCTTCCTGGGTATTAACCAAGGCCCAGTTGTTCAAAATTAACGACATCATTAGTTTATGATTGGTCAAAATTTCAAACATGAATATTACAAACACACTGTTATTTATTGTTGATAAAATGTGAGAATCCTTCGCCATGCAAAGGATTCTCACATTTTATCAACAAAAAATAACAGTGTATCCGCATTTAGGTCTTAACGATGACGTTAAGCTAAAAAGTTTTAAACAACTGGCCCCAGTACGCACTGAGTTTTAAAAATGTGTCTTGCTCTAGTACATAACACAGTGATCCCAGTGGGAATCGAACACAGGACCTGATAAACCGTAAATTCAGAAATTTTCAAGATTTCTTTATTTCCAACTAATTAGTGAGTTCTTGAATTTGGGAATGAGTACTCTTGCAGTCTCTAAAGCTTATAGTAACTCTTCGTTGGTGAGAAATGTGAATTTGCTTTAAAGTGTCATAAAATCTACTTACATTTCAGGATCGGTCTGCCCTATAGAAACCATACACAGTAAGTTTCTAGTTATTTTACTACTGGCCCCTTGCATCGGACCCATAGACTTTTTATCTTGCCATTCTAGCTGACCTACAAACAGAAAATTTTTGTGGACCATATGTGAAATACAGTCAATGGACATAATTATTCGCCACCAAATATCTTTCCTGATTATACTTTACATGATAAATGTGTTTCAGCATATCAGCAAAAGACATTACCTTGTTTTGTCATTGTGAAAAAGATGAATCTCTAGCCTAGGTATATTAATTAATATTTTGGCTTGACTTAGAAAGTGTTTTACCTCTCCATACCACTGTCCTGTTATTCAATTGGTTGGCTCCTGTCTCAGGCAGGGTTCCTGTTGTCCCCGGGGCAGGCTGTCCTGGCATCTGTGGGGGGTTCATCTGTCCGGGCAGACCTTGTCCAGGGTCCATGCCAGTGTTGCCCATATTTGGCATAACATTTCCCATGGCATTGTTCATATTTGGGTTTTGTGGGTTTAGCATGCCTTGATTACCAGGCATATTAGGCCCAATGCTTGGGCCAGGGCTAATGGACTGGGTAACCGACATTTGAGCATTTGCTCCGCCTCCTTGGCTGGCATTTGGCATAGAACCGCCCATTGCACCTTGTGAGCCAATCATATCTTGCTGACCAGGCTGATTCATTTGAGCTCCTCCCATGCCTCCTTTTGATTGGATGGCACCAGTCAGCTGATTATTTGTTGCCATGGTGGCAACTGTATTCATAGGCCCATGGTCTTGCTGCATTTGGGGGTTTGGCTGTCTGATTCCTAATCCGGAATTAGGTGGCCCTGTCAAAATACAAAATTGCATTCTTATTCCAAATAACAAGTTGATCTTCAAATTTAAGATTATAAACATCCAACATACAAGCATGAAGACCAAATTGAAAGGATGAATCAAATGGCACTACTTTTGCTTTTGAAAGAGCAAGCCATATACCAAATATGTATGAGAAAATTCAGTATCAGCAGCCAGGTTTAACACTAAAAATAATCAAAGCCAGTTACATGCATTTGGCCAGGTCAAGAATGTCTGAGTATTTTACGATCAAGATGCATTATATTTTAATAAAGGAGCATGCTAATTTTCATGTTCAGTTAAAATGAGCACTCACCCATGCTATTTATATCCTGCCCAGCTGTTGTCATGACACCCGGGCCTGACATTGATGTGTTCCTGAAAGCTCCCATTGGACCCTGATTCAGTGGAACTTGTCCTTGACCTTGAAGGTTGTTGGCCATACTCGTCTTCTGGGGAAAAAAATGAAGAAATCATCAAATGAGCATTGTCATGATAATTCATGATGTCTTCAGACCATGCATGACAACACAAGGCTGTAAAACCACATATTAAGATGCTCAAAGGCTGTAAACTTTGGATTTTGAAAGAAAACAATTAGTTGCTATGACATTTTCTGTGACTTGCGGCTGGATTGTTGCTGGGGTAAAAGATGTGACCTTGACCTAATTTACCTGTAGTTGTCCTAGCAATGGTTGACCTGGCTGTTGACCTTGTAATGGTTGACCTGGTTGTTGACCTTGTAATGGTTGTGGCCAAGGCAACTGTGGGGTTTCCGGTGCCATTTTCTGTGACTTGTTCTGCTGCTGGTTGCTAGGAAACATGTTGCTGGGGTAAAAGATATGACCCTGACTTAATTTACCTGTAGCTGTCCTGGCAACGGTTGACCTGGTAATGGTTGTGGTTTTGGCAACTGGTAGGTTTGCTGTGGTTGTTTGTGAACACATGAAGCTAAGGTAAGAGATGTGAACTTGACCTAATTATTAACTCACCTGCTCACCTTGTAATGGTTGACCTGGTTATTGACCTTGCAATGGTTACGGTTTAGGTTTAGGTAATTGAAGGGTTTGCTGTGGCATTTTCTGTGACTTGTTCTGTAACTGGTTGGTAGGAGACATTTGTTTCTGGGGTAAAGATGTGACCTTGATCTAATTTACTAACCTGTAGTTGTCATGGCAATGGTTGACCTGGTTGTTGACCTTGAAATGGTTGAGATGGGTTTGATGTGGCTTTTCTGTGACTTAATTTTGTTGCTGGTTTCTAGGAAACACCTGTTGCGGGGGTAAAAGATGTGACCTTGACCTAACTGACTCACCTGCAGTTATCCTGGCAACGGCTGACCTGTTTGTTGACCTTGTAAACTGAGGGGTTTGTTTTTGTTGCTGGTTGCTACAAAAGACATATTGTTGGGATAAAAGAAATCACTTTGACCTAATTTACTCACCTGCAGTTGTCCTGGCAACGGTTGACCTGGCTGTTGACTTTGTAATGGTTGTGGCTTATGTAACTGAGGGGTTTCCTGAGGCATTTCCTGTGACTTGTTTTGAGGCTGGTTGCTATGACATGCGCGGATCCAGAAATTTTCATGAGAGCAGGGTCCAACGAAAGTGGTAATTTTTGGTCACAGACGAACCCCCCAAAAATCCCGAAATTACCTTTTTTTTAGGTAAAATTTTCAAATTTCAGGGGGGGGGGTCTGGACCCCCGGTCCCCCCCTTTAGATCCGCGCATGTATGAAACACATGTTGCTGGAATAAAAGATGTGACTTTCACCTACTTTACTAACCTGTCCTGGCAATGGCTGACCTGGTTCAGGTTGTTGACCTTGTAATGGTTGTGGTTTAGGTAACTGAGGGGTTTGCGGTGGCTTTTTTGCAACTTATTCTGTGGCTGGTTGCTAGGAAACACCTGTTGCTGGGGTAAAAGATATGACCTTGACTTAATTTACCTGCAGCTGTCCTGGCAACGGTTGACCTGGTTGTTGACCTTGTAATGGTTGTGGTTTAGGTAACTGTGGAGTTTGCTGTGCCATTTTCTGTGACTTGTTCTGTGGCTGGTTGCTATGAAACACATGTTGCTGGGGTAAAAGATATGACCTTGACTTAATTTACCTGCAGCTGTCCTGGCAACGGTTGACCTGGTTGTTGACCTTGTAATGGTTGTGGTTTAGGTAACTGTGGAGTTTGCTGCGCCATTTTCTGTGACTTATTCTGCGGCTGGTTGCTAGGAAACACCTGTGGTTGGGGCGAGGCTTGTTGTTGACCTAAGGGTGAAGGTTGTTGACTGGGTTGTGGTGAGGGCTGCTGGGCAACATTTGGCATCACTGAAAGCAGAAATAAGCTGCCTCGTGAGAAAACCAACAATGTGGTTTCGGAACAGGTCTGACACAAAACGAACTGTACAAGCACAGAAGATGGCAAGAGGCTGGAAATTTTGGATTTAGAAAGTAGAGGAATTGTACTATCCGTGTAGTGAAAACAAAAGCGCTGATCAGCTTTGCAGTTACTGCGAAGCTGACCTGCGCCTATGTTTGAGCATATGCGGATTGTTGGATTTCTCATGAGGCAGCTCAAATATTAAAGGCAAAGATTAAATTGAATATTTTACATGCTGTTACGTTAGGTGATGTTGTACAGGATGACCTGTTTAATAAGAGCTGTCACAGGACAGCGTGCTCGACTGCTTCTGACCTTTGTCAAACATAAGGCCAAACCCTACCAGTAACCCAAAGCATTATGCTCATACATCTTTTTGCCTTGATGCAATAAGGCAAAATCACTGAACCATGAAAGTTAATTATAACTACCTAAGATTTAAAGGTCTCACTCATTTTGTGAAAGAAGTGTGTTCATATACCAACTGAGTGCCAAGACACAAGGCAAAATCACTGAACCATGATATAAGGTCACAATGACCTATAAGTATTTCAGGGTCAAAGGTCTAGTGATACTTACTCATAATGTGAAAGAAATATGATCATATACCCATTCAGTGTTGAGATATAAAGCAAAATCACTGAACCATGAAATTAGGTCATAGTGACCTTTAAGTATGTTTGGGTTAAAGGTCTGGTCACACTCATTCATAATCAGAAAGAAGTATGAAAAAATACCAACTGAGTGTCGAGATATAAGGCAAAATCACTGAACCATGAAATTAGGTCACAGTGACCCAGGAATACTTTACGGTCAAAGGTCTTGTCATACTCATACACATCGTGAAAGGAGTATGTTCATATACCAATTGAGTGCTGAGATATAAAGGAAAATCACTGAACCGTGAAATTAGGTCATACTGACCTAGGACTACTTTAGGGTCAAAGGTCTTGTCATACGCAAACATAGTGTGAATGAAGTTTGTTCATAAACTACTTGAGTGCCGAGATATAAGGCAAAATCACTGAACCGTGAAATTAGGTCACAGTGACCTATAAGTATATTGGGGTCAAAGGTCTGGTCATACTCACTCATAATCTGAATAAAGTATGAAAATATACTAATTGAGTGTGAAGATATAAGGCAAAATCACTGAACTGTGAAATTAGGTCACAGTGACCTAGGACTACTTCAGGGTCAAAGGTCTTGTCATACGCAAACATACTTTGAAAGAAGTTTGTTCATAAACCATTTGAGTACCGAGATATAAGGCAAAATCACTGAACCGTGAAATTAGGTCACAGTGACCTAAAAGTATATTGGGGTCAAAGGTCTGGTCATACTCACTCATAATCTGAAAAAAGTATGAAAATATACTAATCGAGTGTCAAGATATAAGGCAAAATCACTGAACCGTGAAATTAGGTCACAGTGACCTAGGACTACTTCAGGGTTAAAGGTCTTGTCACACGCAAACATACTTTGAAAGAAGTTTGTTCATAAACCATTTGAGTACCGAGATATAAGGCAAAATCACTGAACCGTGAAATTAGGTCACAGTGACCTATAAGTAATTGGGGTCAAAGGTCTAGTCATACTCACTCATAATCAGAAAATAGTATGAAAATATACTAATTGAGTGTCAAGATATAAGGCAAAATCGCTGAACCATGAAATTAGGGCACAGTGACTTATAAGTATATTGGGGTCAAAGGCCTGGTCGTACTCACTCATAATCTGAAAGAAGTAAGAAAATATACTAATTGAGTGTCAAGATATAAGGCAAAATCACTGAACCATGGAAAGTAGGTCAACGGACCCTTACTGTCATGACACACAAGTCAGTGTCACAAAGTCAAAAGATGAATGACCAACCATCTTCCTAAGTTGTTTCTATTAAGAAATAAAAAGAAAAAAAAAAATCGGGGAGTTCTAGATTTTAAACTCTACCCCCACCCCCCTGACTCCGTCCCAGAGGTCCGATGTCATGGAACCTTAAGTGTATGAAGTATGAATGCTTTATGATAAGTTGTTGTCAAGATATGGACTCCTTGTAAAAGTTACACAGCAGTACATCTATTTTTTACAGTGTTCTAGGTTTTAACCTCCAGCCCCACCCCCCAGGCATGGACCCAGAGATCCGATGCCATGAAATGAAACTCAACCCTACAGGGTACCTATGGTCTGAGTATGAAAGCCCTCAGAAAGTTTTCAAGATATAGACTTCTAGAATACTATATCACAGAAAAGCCATTATTATTAATGGTGTTCTAGATTTTAACCTCTAGCCCCGCCCCCTGGCATGGACCCAAGGATCTGATGCCATGGAATGAAAGCCGACCCTACAGGGTGTCAATGGCCCAAGTATCAATGCTTTCTGATGTGTGTTGTCAAGATATGGACTTCTAGAAAACTTTAACACAAGAATTGCCCTTTTTGAAGGTGTTCTAGATTTTAACCTCCAGCCCCACCCCCTGGCCTGGACCCAGGGGCTTGATGCCATGGAATAAAAGCTAACCCTACAGGGTATCTATGGTCCAAGTATGAATGCTTTCTGATGAGTGGTTGTCAAGATATGGACTTCTAGAAAACTTTAACGCAAGTGTGACGTGCACGCGCACTGGAACGGGAACGTGGACGACCGGGGTGACTGCAATAGCTCTATGCACTTCATGCAGTCGAGCTAAAAAGGGAAAAAACATAAGGCAAGACTTCAGATCGCATGGAGGAATTATAGAACATGATACAAATAGGCATTAAGGCATCATTAAACATTTTCTAAACATACCTACTAGGTATAGAATTTAAGACTCAGATTAAATCTCTGATATATATATCTTGGTTTTTGTCAACAGCTACAATGTACATGTACATGACTATGTATCAACCATGAAACATATAACTGATATATACCATTACAACCACCTCACTTCCTTCTAATCAAGAGACTTGATGTTAAAAATTGAATGTTTTCATGAAAATTGTATAATCTAAGCTGTTCAAAGTTCAATATTTTCATGAAAATTGTAAAATTCAAATTGTTAAAAGTTGAATATTTTCATGAAAATTGTAAAATCTAAGCTGTTCAGTTGAATATTTTCATCAAATCTGTATAATTTAAGATGTTCAAAGTTGGGTGTTTTCATGAAAATTGCAAAATTCAATTTATTCAAACTAGAACATTTTCATGAAAATTGTATAATTTAAGCTGTTCAATGTTGAATATTTTCATGAAAATAGTAAAATTTAAGCTTTCTTACCAGAAGGAGCTTCAGGTACTTTAAAATCTCCAGAGGTGGCTGGAGCAGGTGACTTGGCACCTAAAAAGATAGAAAACAAATTCATAAACCGTATAGTGAATTAGTAT
Organism: Rugalucina vietnamica; assembly: GCA_964017185.1. NCBI lineage: Eukaryota > Metazoa > Mollusca > Bivalvia > Lucinida > Lucinidae > Rugalucina > Rugalucina vietnamica. Next base: position 24,678,325 of record OZ024878.1, on the reverse strand, counting down.
AGGCACACGGGTGGCCTTCGTAATTTTCAAACTACAGGCAATATAACGTAAGTTTTGTGCCTTGGAATAGCTGGAGCAGGTAACTTGGTCCCTAGAAAGATAGAAAACAAATCTATAGACATAGTGGATAAGTAATGGCACAAGTGTGAGTTTTGTCTTGAAATGTTATTTCCTGCTTTATCAGAGTAATATTGGAATCGTAAAGTATCACTGCTATCAGCACTACTTAAAATCAGCTTAAGGAAAACTAAACATTTATTTTGTATTCTTTTGTATTGAGGTTTAATGTACCAATCAACAGGGTATTAACCAGACTGAGTACTATGGAGAGTTAACACGGGGACCCAACTGTTAATCGTAATTATTGATGCGACGTGGAATGTTAATGCATGCTAATATGAAGTTTCGTATGCGTCGGCGATATCATTACGAATGCGACGTTCCACATCCTCTGCCCTTGAACGGTAAGTATCACATGTTTTGCTCTCGCGAAAATAAACAAGGCCGAGTTTACAAAGTCGACGTCCACTATGATCTGCAAAATTCTTCTATGTTCCCACTTGAAGTCAATTGGAATACTTACGGCACTTGTGTTTTTCAGCTAATGGTTTATAAAGTTGACCTGTAGATACAATTTTGCCACGGAAACTCATTACATTCTTAAATTCCTTTTGTTTTTCTTTGTCTTGGTCGTAAACTAAAAAGTATAACACAGTCCTGTGGGTGTCTTTATTGAAATATATATCCAAACGGCTTTGTAAATGCACATTTATCTACAGAGCGTGAAAAACAGTAAGATAAGCATCTGTTGTATGCATCGAAGACGTTGTTTAAATCTAATATGCGACACAGAAATGCATCATGGAAGAATGAGACCGATGATTCAGTAAAATAAAATAGCAAATGTTGCGATATGGAGACAGTGGTGCATTTTCTTCAATAAATATTTTTAGAGACATGTTAAAGGGGTCAACAATGCATGGTTTTTATACTGTATTATTACTTGCAGAGGCTGGAGACAGTTGTTTGAGCCCGAGGCCGAGAGTTCAGATAGGCTGGCTGTTTTATCGTGTTGCTTCCCTGAATAATTACCTTAGAATACCTAACATTTCAGTTTGGAAAAGTGTTACATTGGATGTGTTGTTAAAATTCAAACAGCAACATGTCTTGAGATAACCAGTACTTATAATAAATAATACTAAAACAAAGAAAAAAAAATACTTTTGAGATCAAAGAAAATGGAGTAGTCTCAAGGAAAATATTGCTAACAACAGAGAAAACGCAGAACGGTTCAGAGAGCAGTTTTGTGCCTCTTATGCATGATATTTGGAAAATATGACAGAAACAATAATTGTTTCATGAGAAAACCTGCTGTTTGCATGCGTGACAATAAAAGACATAGGTCAGCTGTGCTGCCTTCATGCAGACTGATCAGTGTCTTTGTCTTTCACTGTTGCCTAGATAGTACATCATATTTTTAGTCTCTAAAATTTCATTATGAAGACAGATTTTCTTGTCAGTGTGAACTTTAACAAGAAAACTTGTGCATTAATATGCATGGGCTGAGCAGAAACCACTCCGTTCAACAATAGACTCTAGTTATAAATTTTTACTTCAGAATATGAATACATTACATGTGTATGTTGTATGAGATATACATCCTATACAGGCAGCAAATATGAACTGATTGATCAGATTGATGAACAGGTTATCTCAAGACATGTTGTTTTTCACTAGTGCATACATGTCTTTATGACTTTACAAGACAGATTCTGGTAGTAGTAGACAGGTTAAAATTAATTACTGTTGTGGCAGATGGTGATAAAACTCTCAGCAGGGCCAGCAATTTTGATGTAATACTGGAGGCTAATGATCCTGGAAAAACAGTAAACCTTTGATCCCTTTATCCAATGAAAGAGCATGGAAATTTCGTTGGCCGAACTACCAGAAATCTATACCCCATAGAGGTACTTGGAAGCTCTGTCTGATAAGCTCTTGCCATAGTTGATCACTGTTCTTATATAACACCATTCCAATGGAAAACTACCTCGCAACCGCACCTAAAAATCACATTAACCCCTTTAATTCTGTTGTTTTCCCCCCTGCTTATCAGAAATGTATGGAGCCACCCGTATTCAATGATCAAAAATTATTTGGTTTAGCCTTAGATTCATTTAATGTAAGGAAACATATAAGTTCTGTAACTGATATGTCCGAAAATGATTTGATGTTTCGAGGCAAGAATAAATCAGTTGTGTCACTCGAATGTTGACAAAGCTGAATCAGAAACCCCACTCTGTGACCTCATTCAAAATAAAAAGTAGTATATGCTTTGAAGCTCGCTCTACGAAGTGCATGTAGTCCAAGGAAAAACGCCATGCAATATTTCGCTTGATAAAGGCACCCTTTATGCTTCTGCATGTACGTAAATAACTTTTGAAAGAGCCCAACAAAAGTGCTAATTCTTCTTTGACTCATTCTAGTGGTATGTACCTTCATCTTCGATGCATACAAAAGATGCTTATCTTACTGTTTTTCACGCTCAGTAAATAAATGTGCATTTACAAAGCCGTTTGGATACAAATTTCAATAAAGGCACCCACAGGACTGTGTTATACTTCTTAGTTTACGACCAAGACAAAGAAAAACAAAAGGAATTTAAGAATGTAATGAGTTTCCGTGGCAAAATTGTATCTACACGTCAACTTTATAAACCATTAGCTGAAAAACACTAGAAAAAGTGCCTTGAGAGGCACGTATACCCCCGGCTGGTAGCTGTCCCCTCACCCCCCCCCCCCCCCGCCCCACCTCCCCACCCCCCCCCCCCCCCCACACCCACCCTCCCACCGCCCCCAACCCAGACATTGCTACTGAAACTAACACATTGAACCTAAATTTCCAAATAAAAGATAGCACCCTCAACAAGTACATCTGCAAAAAGCACTGTCTAAAACCATTGGGAGTGTAGTAGAATAGTAGAATGACAGATCTATTTTAGAGCAGTATACAGAGCTGACTTGTATACTCAATGTAGGACTTGATCGCGGACATTGAGGGTCAGGTCCTCGGTCCTAGATGGAAAATAGAATGTCATTCTTCAATAATATTAATAAAAAAAATAAAAAATATACAATGTTCTAGATTTTGACCTCTAGCCCCACCCATGGCATGACCCTAGAGTCTTATGTCAATAGGAACAATTCATACCTTATAGAGTACCTATGGTGTAAGTATGAATGATTTCTAAACATGGTGGTAAAGAAAAGTACATAAAATATAATTTTTAAAGAAGTTCTAGATTTTGACCTCTAGCCCCACCCCCCGCACATGGACCCTAGAGTCTGAACCTTACATGGTACCTATGGTCTAAGTATGAATCCCTTCTGACAAGACATTGTGGATGTCAAGAAAATGGACTTACAGAAAATTTATTATGGTATCTATCATATTATAAATGTGTCCTAGATTTTGACCTCTAGCCCCACCCCTGGGGATGGTACCGAGGATTTGGTGACATGGAATACGAGGATTTGGTGACATGGAATATGAAAGCAAACCCTATAGTGTATTCATAAACTAAATCCCTCTGATTGTTTGTTAAGATATGGACTTAGAGAAGAAACATTAACATTGTAAATAGCACATTTTAAAGGTGACCTAGATTTTGACCTCCAGCCCCACCCCCGGGCATGGACCCTGGGGTCCGAACTCATGGAAATGAAGCAAACCCTATAGGGTACCTATGGTCCAAATATGAATGGATTCTGACCATTGGTTCATGAGATATACACCTCTAGAGAAACTTTAACCAAAACTTTGACGTAAATTCCACGAACGTTCCGGAATTACGAACGAAGAAACGAACTAACTAACTAACATACAAACGGACGAACGGAAAAGCGAAAACTATATACCCGTCGGCATAAATGCCGGGGGTATAACAAGTGCCGTAAATATTCCAATTCAATTCAAGTGGGAATATAGAAGAATTTTGCAGATCATAGTGGACGCTGATTTTGCAAATTCAGCTTTGTTTATTTTCACGAGAGCAAAATATGTGCTACTTACGGTCCAATGGCAGAGGATGTGGAACGTCGCATTCGTAACGATCTCGCCGACGCATACGGAACTTCATAATAGCATGCATTAACATTCTAAGTCGCATCAATAATCACGATTAACAGTTGGGTCCCCGTGCTCAAGGACATGCCCCAGTATGGGTTTAACCCAGGACCTCTTGATTCAGCGTACGACGCTCTACTACAAGGCCATCAAGCTCTCCTGCCCATGGTTTTACCAACTGGCTGTCCCAGGACTGGGGTGAGGCATACGGTAACAAATAAAGAGTGTATTATTACCAATTATTTTCTTCTGTTCATCTTTATCTTCTGGCACTGGGGTGTGAGCTCTCTCTGAAAGAGACAGAAAAACAAACAGTAGAAATGATGTTCAGCATCATTATGACCTGCCTCCATGATATTACATTATCCTCATTTTAAAAAAAAAAAATGTTTGTGCTCATTATGCATTTATGGGCAGAAAAGTATAAAAATTGCGCTAAGTTTTAGTTTCATTTGCGTGCTTGTATTAGCACATGTGCATTGGCTAGCTGTGAGTATTTTTAAATCATATCTAGGAACAACAAATTATGTCTCAGCACTGTTACCCCTGTTCAGATACTAGAAGTAGAAAAGTCAAAACAGGTTAACAGCCACTTTAATTCGATATATTTTCATTTTATAGCACTCATATCTCTCTGTACCACAATACTTTGAGCACCATCATGTAGCCTCTTTATACTTTTTACAAGTTTATGTTTCAATATTTCTTTTCTTTAGTCTAAAACCTTAATTCCTTATCAAAATTCCTGGATTACCATGATTCATTATAAAATGTTCCATATAATCTATAAAATCTGTGATGGCAAATTTTCTATTTATTTAGGAAATTCGGTGAGCGCAAATGTAAAGTTTACCTGGAAAAGTGTGTGGTCACATGAACCAATTTTTGTGATAAATGAGCGCAAATGTGATGCCACCCATGCCTCGCTATAATGCAGTTTTCAACATAACATGGCACCAAAAATGATTATTTTGCTATAATTATATGTCTATTGTAAGTAACATGGTTTCACTTATAACATGGTCTGTCTTTATGGACCCAAAAGATAGTGTTTAAAGTTATTGACTGTATTATCATATGGTCAGTATGCATACTTTTTTGTGCTCAACACATAATGGTATGAAACTTTCATGCTCATAAAATCAGCGCCCATAAAATTTTTAGTAGACTCATCAAAAGGATAAAAAAGTTACTTACATGTAGTTTTACCAATATCCATACCTTGTAATTGAAATCCATGAAGTAAGACAAGATGTTGTAGATCTATAGAATAATCTTTGGTCATCGCAGGAATATCATTGGTAGTTGCCTGCAAGAGAAAACGAATACATGTATAAGTAAAAAATGACAGAGGACCAGCTCAGGGCTACAAATGCAAAAGGCACCAAACTTTTTGCATCAACTGTAAGTTTAGAAATGTTCATGAGAATGTTCAACAGGTGTACCCTAAATTCCATACATAATTTCTAATGTCTTTGCCAATGGCTTATTTGTCAAATAACACAAAACCCCAAAGTCTAACTACCTGTACATCATTTGCCTGTGGTTTCCTATTGTTGCATTTCAACCCTGGAGTTTTTTTTCTAGAGCACAGTTTCCGCAGGTTCGGATTTCAGTAGCACAAATCCTTTACATTGTTCTGGACTTGCTTGCTGCTTTTCTCTTAACAGATTCTTTAATGAACACATATTTTCTCAATGAAGACAATATTATATGAGCCGCCGCATGGGAAAACCAACAATCTGCATATGAGAAAACAAAGACGCAGATCAGCTTCGCGGTCACCGCGAAGCCGATCAGCGCCTTTGTTTTCGCTACACAGATAGTACAATCTCTCTTCTTCTTTAATCTGAAATTTCAAGCTTCTAGCCTACTTCTGTGACTGCACAGGCCGGTTTGTGTCAGACCTATTCGGAAACCCCGAAGACCGGTTTTCTCGCGTCGCGGCTCATATTATATTACATTTTCCCAGACATTAGACAAAAACTCTCCCACTTAAAGACAATTTACAAAGCAAGCTTTCAAAATCAATAATTGAGGATGGATTTGAATTTCTTAATTTCAAAAGTTCATCTTTATGGGTCCAGGTAAAAAGCATCAGGAAAACATGTCCGTGAAATAAATACCCCCTTATACCCCAATTTTATATAGAAAAACTGGAGTATGCAGAGGTATACCTATTTTCCTTATTTTAGCTACAGAACATGGATTGTGGGTACTTGTTAGAACCGCCTCGGGTACCCACAATCATTATTTTGAACAAATTTTTGAACAAATATTTTAAGAATACACATGTATTTTTTTTTCCAATGAAATTTTTAATTTTTACATTCTGAAAAAATCTCTATATATTGCATGGGAAAGTTTTCGTAATGGTTGGTTGGATGATCATTGTTTTACGTCCCAGTCAACAATTTCTCAATCATGTTGGTTAAGGATACAATTTCATGACGGAAGAGTTAGATTCAAGGCCCTGAGGTTATAAAACTTCTGTGACTGGACAGCCTGATTTGTGTCGGACTCGTTCGGAAACCACTTTGTTGGTTTTCTCATGAGGCGGCTCATATACAGAAACATCTCATTAAGAGTGAATCATGTAGTTCCAATTACATTTGAAAGTCTATGCCTACACATTCTGCAAATACAAGTAATTAACTTAATATGACCCATGTCACAAGAAAACCGGATTATATTGATACTGAAGCAAAGAAAAGTACCAGCACTTTCCTGCTATTTTCAAGACTTTAGTTTCTCATAACACAACATGCCCATGAAATACATCATGCGATATACAGAGATATTAAAAGTTCTAAAAAAATGAAAATTTTCAGCATAATTTTTTTTATATTTCCCAAATTTGCATTCAAAACACAGATATGGGTACACGTTAGAACCGCCTCCCCGAGGCAATTCTAATGAGTAACCACAATCTATGTTTTGGAGCAAAAATAAGAGACAAATCCCTGCATACCCCAGTCTTGCTACATAAATGTGGGGTATGTGGGGGGAATACATGACACGGACATGTTGTTGTGATAAATATCCCTTTCACCCCATTTTTATGTACATAAACTGGGATGTACAGGGGTATAAAGTTTTTTTCTTATTTCTAATCTAGAACACAGAAGGCAGTTCTAACGTGTATCCACAATCAAGTTTCAGCAAACATAACGAAAAATTATCAAGATTTTTCAATTGTTTTTTTTTTTTTTTTTTTTTTTACTGCAGAAAAAAAAATCTCTGTACATTGCATAGGTGTGTTTTCTTAATGGTTTTCCTTTATTTGTGTCTAGCCTTGCCCCGAGATTACAGTTTTCAATCTCAACTTCGTTTAAATTAGCATGATATTCAAAATGATTCCAATTATCGAAACACACTCTAATTCATCAGGAAAACATGTCCCTGAAAAGTATACCCCCTCAAACCTGACTTTTCTATGGTAAAACTAGGGTTTGCCTGTGTAAACATAGTTTTCTTATTGGTGATCCCAATGATGGATTGTGGGTACTCGTTAGAACCCCCTCGCCAATTCGAAAGATTATTTAAATATTGAAAATATCATATTTTTTTTTCTAATGAAATTTTCAATTTTTACTGCTGAAAAATTTCTCTGTATATTTCTATGGCAAGTTTTCGTAATTGCTTGTATACACTAATTATACTCACTTCTTCATATAGTTTCTGTAAGGCAGGGATTTTTCTTGGAGATATGATTGACAAATTTACACCTCTCTGAAACAAATATACAAGTACTTAATAAATTCAAAATATATAACGGGTTAAAGCTTTATCTCCAGGATTAAGAGCTGAGGACATGCATGTACTTGTACATGTACCCTCTACCAAGTTACCTACTTCACAGCTTAGTCCAATACATGTACATTTTTCATTTCAAGAATTATAATGCTCTATAATATGGAAAGATGGTACTTCACCTTTGGTAGCTTATGCATGGATTAAACGCAGCCATCTAAAATTCTATTTTCTAAAATATAACAATTTTTTCTGTCATACCACTGCCACTTAAACAAATTAATTTGAAATTCATAATATTTCAATGCAGTACAAAGATCAGACTTTGAAACGTTGTTAACAGTTGAGCCCTACATACTCATCTATAAATGAGCCGCCTCATGAAAAAAAAAAAATCTGCATACGCAAAACCAAAGGTGCAGATCAGCTTCCCAGTAACTTCGAAGCTGATCAGCCGCCTTTTGTTTTCGCTACCAGGATAGTACAACGCCTCTACTTTCTAAATCCAAAATTTTAAGCATCTTGCCATCTTCTGTGCTAGTGCAGCTAGATTTGTGTCGGACCTGTTCAAAACCATATTGTTGGTTTTCACGGAAGACGGCTCAAATTTAGAACAACTCTTATTATCATTTTCTGTAGAAACTTTAACAATATACAAATTTGAAATTTTAAAGGAAAAGCATCAGACAGTCAGAAACATGATATTAAAATTACAACCACAAAAATCACAGAAAACGACAAATGAGCCAACACATGGGAAAACCTACAATTTGCATAGGCGAAAACAAAGGCACAGATCAGCTTCGGGGTAACCGCGAAGCTGATCAGCGCCTTTGTTTTCGCTACACATATAGTACACTTCCTCTCTTTCTTAAATCCAAAATTTCAAACTTCTAGCCTGCTTCTGTGCTTCTACAGCCCGGTTTGTGTCTGACCTGTTCGGAAACCACATTGTTGGTTTTCCCACGAGGCAGCTCAAATCTCTCCACTTACCTTGGCTAACATGTTAGCTAGCTGGTCGCTATAGAAACCAGTGTATCTAATTCCCTCCATGCTGGGGAGATGGTATGGCGGTGAGTTACATATAAGAATACAGTGACGGTCTGGGGTCACTCTGTAACGAAAACAGCAGGGATAATTTTCTGGGGAGATCTAATCAGCTGGCTAACTGTCACACTTTGGAGAGGATATATATAAGCTATTACAGCTTCCAAATGCTCAATATAATATGCTTGTAATATATATACATGTATTAATGGACAAATAAATATTGTTTAACCCAACTATCACTCCGCTCCACTTCGGTACCTGGTTCCACTACCCTGGTATGGAGAGGTTTAACAGCATACTGATGGAAACTTTCCCTCCAGGGGACATTGTCAGAAATTTACTAACATTACGAAAACTTGCCCATGCAATAAACAGAATTTATTTTAGCTTTAAAAATTGAAAATTTTCAGCTGAAAATTTTTTAATTTTTTATATTTTTCTTATTTTTACTCAAAACATAGATTGTGGGTACACGTTAGAACTGCCTCGCAAACCCCAGTTTTACTATATAAAAGTGGGGTTCAAGGAGGTATACATTGCACGGACATGTTTTCCTGATGTTTTTTGCCTAAAATCTATGCCTAAAATCTATCTGAATTTTGGCTAAATGAACAAAAAAATCTTGCCTATTTCCGTTCCATTTTCTTTTTAATATTACGGAACCAGGATAACCCCTGAATTAGTGAAGATGTATTATGAGATGCATCTTATGAGAAAACTGGTCTTCAGGGTTTCCAACCACATGAGAGGCCCTACACAAACTGGCCTGTACAGTCGCAGAAGAAAGAAGACTGAAGAAGGAAAGGGATTGTATAATCCAGCTGTGCAGATAGACTGTTCTGTTATTACACAGCTTATCATGCCTTTCCTTTGGCACAATGTAAAAACATAATTGAGCCACCACACCAGAAAACCAACAATCTGCATAAGCGAAACCAAAATGCAGATCAGCTGTGCAGTAATTGCAATTGCACAGCTGATAAGCGCCTTTGTTTTCACTACACAAATAGTACAAACCCTCTTCTTCTTTAATCCATAGCATGCGTCTGTGACTATACAGGCTGGTTTGTGTTGGACCTGGTCGCTAACCCAGATTGTTTGCTTTCTCATGCAGAGGTTCAACTATTTTTCTCATGACATGCCATAATTCATAATTTGTTCTGCTTTGACACACTTAAGACAGATTTTCTGATCCGACGTGGCTATTTGTATGAAATTGTATGGAATTAATCTAAAGATCATATTACACAGACAGTGTTTAATATTTTCTCAATATCTTTGAATGAAAATGTTCAAGAAATTAATGACATTCACTAGATCTACTGTAACAAGGACAAATTACAAAGAAAAAATAATTGTAGAAAGTTTCACAGGTCTAAAATGCGGATTCAAATATCTGTATAAATACATGAGCATGTATTGTTCTGTAACTTGCTTGAATAAGCTATATACAAATAATAAACACGGTGCCATATTCAGTGATGATAGAAAGCAACCAATAACAAATGCTCAGAGTCCATCAATATTATATGAACCTCAACGCGACAAAATGTACCTTCGGACATTCTGACATTACTAGTAGAAGGCAGTAAAAAGTGGAAAAATGATGTAATATAGGTTTTAGAAAAAACACTGAATTTATAATCTTTGAACGCTGGGCTTCCAAATAAATGAACTTTAAAGCATATTTATTATCAATATTTGGAGTTATCTGCCCTTGTTTTAGCCCTTAATACACATAATTTTCCAATATTTGTCGTTAAACGGTAACCATAGCAACCGCATCATCATAAACATAGACATTATAATTACGACAGATTGTCTGTAAGAATGGCATGCTTCTATCTTAATAATAGGTTCTGACCAGTGCTTTAACAGTTTTATGCAAATGCATCAAGCTTTGTAAGCTCTACGAACATGCAGAAACGCATTACGCAACTTTGACGTCATTTTTCAGAACAATGACGTCTGTAGGGTTCATATACTAAATTGGTCATAACTCACATAATAACTGAAATAATCTGGTCAAATAAAGACTAAAAGACTCTAGAAACATCAAGCATTCAAAGTAACTTTGTTTTTCTAATACTCAAAAAATTGTCCGAAGGTACATTTTGTCACGTTGAGGCCCATATGACTTTCTTTACATGTCACTGCTTTTCTTTTTATAACTATTCTAAAATAAGACCCATTTGTTACATTATCTGTGATTCTTTTCTCTTTTTCCTCATCTAAGTACAGATAGTGAGATGAATGTTTATAATGATAATCTCTGAAATTACTGATGACATGTATTCCAAATAATATATAACAGTGTGTGTTTACCTGTCATTATTTCTTTTCTCTTTAATATCGTCAAAAACATGCAGGGCTGTCCGTAATCCCTCTGATATATGACTGTGTGTTTCTCCACACCCTCCTAGGAATCTGTAAATTTGAGGGTGATTGTAAAGTTTGAGTTCTAATGCAATTAGCTTTTAATGGTTATAGCTATCAAAATGTCTTCTGACACTAAATTATCAGCGGCTTATGAATCTAGCTGTCTCTAAACATTAATTTAACAATATAATCACAGCTGTAAAAAGCCTATGAGGTACATGTATCTGCTGTCCAGGATCAATGGTCTTAACGTTTCACAATTTCATAGCAATAACTGACATCAATGGTCATTAGTACACTGTCAAGGTACATTAGGCCAAAAAAATAAATGTCTTGTTTCCGGAAACATCAAAATATTTTTATGGGTCGGTAGGTAGGCACAAATTTTTTTTAGAAATAATTTTTTGTATAGGAAAAGCATGAAAATCATTTAAAATTAGCTTAAAAATAGAAAAGAATTCTCAGATGTCTCAAAAAACATTAGAGTAGGCCCCAAAAAAGTAGGGTCAGTAGGGTTTCCGGAAACGAGACAATTTTTTTTTTGACCTTAGCTACATCACCAACTACATTTTATACATACTTTGCCAAACTGATGGGGTTATTGTTTTGCTTGTTTATTAGTTGTGGCTTTATAGCGTCCGAGTCATTTTATGTGACTTTCTGCCCAACATTAGGATGTCAAGACTTCCAGAATGAGCTTGAAAAATAACCACCCAAGTGAACTAATAAGGCTTATATGTATGGATGGTTTGACTTGAACCACGTTTCCTGGGCAGGCTCAAATTTGGATAGTTATGAAGTCCTCTTGTCAAGAATGCAAAGCATAATATTTACTTTTTTACTTGTTCACTGTTCAAAAAAAAAGAAAGAAAGAAAAAAAAAGAAAACAGAAAAACATATGAGCCGCATCGTGAGAAAACCGGATTTTTGCCTAGGCGAAAACAAAGGCGCAGATCAGCTTCGCGGTAACCGCGAAGCTGATCAGCGCCTTTGTTTTCGCTACTCGGATAGTACAATTTCTCTTCTACTTAAATCCGAAATTGCAAGCTTCTAGCTCTTTTCTGAGCTTGTACAGGCCGGTTTGTGTCGGACCTGTTCGGAAACCCCGAAGACCGGTTTTCTCGCGTCGCGGCTCAACTTACGGCACACTGTCCAGCCATGTCAACAACTGATGAGTACTGGTTGTAAGGTCTGAGCATCTTGTGGCTGAGTCGGGGGCAATGTCAGCGGAGTAGAATGTCACCAGGTTGTATAGTGTGCAGCTATACTGAAAATACAAAATTATGACACTTTTTTAATTTTTTTTGCAGGAAATGTCATCCCTCCTTTTACTTCCCATTTAATTTAAGGCCTAAAAAAATATGTGTGTTTCAGGTTACATGAAATTTTAAACTAGGAATGGGTGTTTGTAAAACACTATGCCCCCAACTGTATGTTTGTCCCTAAACTAGCACAAATTGTAGGGTTCGTTTATTTCATTTGAATGAAGTGAAATTTAATTTCCTGAAAAAAACTGTTCGGTTTCTTCTGTTTTGACCTCGATCCAGAAACAGAGAATGTAAGCTTTATGCCGGCAAGTTAAAATGGAGTAAAAATTTCAAAATTGAGTTATTTTGTCAAAATTTGACGGAAAGACCTCAAAAGTTAATCAGGTAATCTTCTTCTCAGCCCCAACCAGTATACCAAATATAAAGGCTCTAGCTCAAATTTTGAGATATCGTGCACACAAGATTTTCAAATTTTATTTTCAAAGGGACAAAATTCAGAAAAGGGGCATAACTTGGATATGAAAAAAATACGGGTCAACTATTTTTTCATAAGGAATCTATATACTAAATTTCAAAACCCTAGCATGTAGCGTTCAAAAGTTTCAATTTTCACCGAAAAGTCGAAAAATCAATCAAAATCCGTATTTTTTTTCAAAATTTGACGGAAAGTTCTCAAAAGTTAATAAGGCCATCTACTTCTCAGCCCCAACCAGTATACCAAATATGAATGCTCTAGCTCAAATTCTTTTTTAGATATCTTGCACACAAGATCTTAAAATTTTGTTTTCAAAGGGACATAACTCATAAAAGGGGCATAACTCGGACATGGAAAAAAATACAGGTCAACTATTTTTTCATGTGGAATCTGTATACTAAATTTCAAATCCCTAACATGCAGCATTCAAAAGTTTCAATTTTTACCGAAAGTCGAAAAATCAATCAAAATTTCAAAATTCTGTATTTTTGTCAAAATTTGACGGAAAGTTCTCAAAAGTTTTTCAGGCCATCTACTTCTCAGCCCCAACCAGTATACCAAATATGAATACTCTAGCTCAAATTCTTTTTGAGATATCCTGCACACAAGATTTTAAAATTTTGTTTTCAAAGGGACATAACTCAGAAAACGGGCATTACTCGGACATGGAAAAAAATATGGGTCAACTATTTTTTCATGTGGAATCTGTATACTAAATTTCAAATCCCTAGCATGCACCATTCAGAAGTTTCAAAAAAGTGACTAACAGACATACGCACCCCCCCCCCCCCAACACACACACACAGACAAGCCGAAAGCAATATGCCCTTCCCACTTTTTCAAAGTTGGGGGCATAAACAGTGTTAATACTGGTAAAATAAGACATGGTCGGGTAACCTGAAACAAACACATTTCTTAGGCCTAATGCATATGATTTCTTCTGTTACCCTCTTTCTCCCTCAGAAGAGTGGGATTAAAGTTTTGGACAGAGTTATTGTCCTATACAGTGATCATAATTTTGTTTGGTTGTATTGATAATTAACACCCCCAGTCAAGAAATTATTAGTCATGTAGAGTATTAACCAGTACTGTGGGGAGTTAAAGTGTCTTGCTCATGGACACAACTCAGTGCTCCCAGTGATAATGAAACCCAGGATCTTTTGATTTGGAGTTTGATGCTCTAAAGCCACCACACGTCCTCAAAAGTGATTACTGTTGTTGTTTTAATACTTTTTTGCAGCTTAAAAAATTATCACCCCAAAATTTTAATAGAAAACTTCACTTTTAGTTTAAAAAGAAATGCTTCATAAAATAAGAGCTGTCGCAGGACAGCGTGCTCGACTGCTTCTGACCTTTGTCAAACGTAAGGCCAAACCCGACCAGTAACCCAAAGAATTATGCTCATACATCTTTTTGCCTTGATACAATAAGGCAAAATCACTGAACCATGAAAGTTAACTATAACTACCTATTCACTCATATTGTGAAAGAAGTGTGTTCATATACCAACTGAGTGCCAAGACACAAGGCAAACTCACTGAACCGTGAAATAAGGTCACACTGACCTATAAGTATTCCAGGGTCAAAGGTCTAGTGATACTTACTCATAATGTGAAAGAAATATGATCATATACCCATTCAGTGTTGAGATATAAAGCAAAATCACTGTACCATGAAATCAGGTCATAGTGACCTATAAGTATGTTTGGGTTAAAGGTCTGGTCATACTCATTCATAATGAGAAAAAAGTATGAAAAAATACCAACTGAGTGTCGAGATATAAGGCAAAATCACTGAACCATGAAATTAGGTCACAGTGACCCAGGAATACTTTATGGTCAAAGGTCTTGTCATACTCATACATGTACATATCGTGAAAGAAGTATGTTCATATACCAATTGAGTGCCGAGATATAAAGGAAAATCACTGAACCGTGAAATTAGGTCATATTGACCTAGGACTACTTTAGGGTCAAAGGTCTTGTCATACGCAGAAGTTTGTTCATAAACCACTTGAATGCCGAGATATAAGGCAAAGTCACTGAACCGTGAAATTAGGTCACAGTGACCTATAAGTATATTGGGGTCAAAGGTCTGGTCATACTCACTCATAATCTGAAAAAAGTATGAAAATATACTAATATATAAAATATACCAATTGAGTGCCGAGATATAAAGGAAAATCACTGAACCGTGAAATTAGGTCATATTGACCTAGGACTACTTTAGGGTCAAAGGTCTTGTCATACGCAGAAGTTTGTTCATAAACCACTTGAATGTCGAGATATAAGGCAAAATCACTGAACCATGAAATTAGGTCACAGTGACCTATGACTACTTCAGGGTCAAAGGTCTTGTCATACGCAAACATAGCGTGAAAGAAGTTTGTTCATAAACCACTTGAGTGCCGAGATATAAGGCAAAGTCACTGAACCGTGAAATTAGGTCACAGTGACCTATAAATATATTGGGGTCAAAGGTCTGGTCATACTCACTCATAATCTGAAAAAAGTATGAAAATATACTAATTGAGTGTTGAGATATAAGGCAAAATCACTGAACCGTGAAATAAGGTCACAGTGACCTAGAACTACTTCAAGGTCAAAGGTCTTGTCATACGCAAACATACTTTGAAAGAAGTTTGTTCATAAACCATTTGAGTACCGAGATATAAGGCAAAATCACTGAACCGTGAAATTAGGTCACAGTGACCTATAAGTATATTGGGGTCAAAGGTCTGGTCATACTCACTCATAATCTGAAAAAAGTATGAAAATATACTAATTGAGTGTCAAGATATAAGGCAAAATCACTGAACCGTGAAATTAGGTCACAGTGACCTATAAGTATATTGGGGTCAAAGGTCTGGTCATACTCACTCATAATCTGAAAAAAGTATGAAAATATACTAATTGAGTGTCAAGATATAAGGCAAAATCAATGAACCGTGAAATTAGGTCACAGTGACCTATAAGTATATTGGGGTCAAAGGTCTGGTCGTACTCACTCATAATCTGAAAGAAGTAAGAAAATATACTAATTGAGTGTCAAGATACAAGGCAAAATCACTGAACCATGGAAAGTAGGTCAACCGACCCTTACCGTCATGACACACAAGTCAGTGTCACAAAGTCAAAAGATGAATGACCAACCATCTTCCTAAGTTGTTTCTATTAAGAAATAAAAAGAAAAAAAAAATTCGGGGAGTTCTAGATTTTGACCTCTGACTCTGACCCAGAGGTCCGATGTCATGGAACCTAAAGTGTATGAAGTATGAATGCTTTATGATAAGTTGTTGTCAAGAGATGGACTCTTTGTAAAAGTTTCACAGCAGTACATCTATATTGTACAGTGTTCTAGATTTTAACCTCCAGCCCCTCTCCCCAGGCATGGACCCAGAGAATCGATGCCATGAAATGAAACTCAACTCTACAGGGTACCTATGGTCCGAGTATGAAAGCCCTCTGATAAAAAGTTTTCAAGATATAGACTTCTAGAATACTATATCACAGAAAAGCCATTATTATTAATGGTGTTCTAGATTTTAACCTCTAGCCCCACCCCCTGGCATAGACCCAGGGATCTGATGCCATGGAATGAAAGCCGACCCTACAGGGTGTCAATGGCCCAAGTATCAATGCTTTCTGATGAGTGGTTGTCAAGATATGGACTTCTAGAAAACTTTAACACAAGAATTGCCATTTTTGAAGGTGTTCTAGATTTTAACCTCCAGCCCCACCCCCTGGCCTGGACCCAGGGGCCCGATGCCATGGAATGAAAGCTAACCCTACAGGGTAACTATGGTCCAAGTATGAATGCTTTCTGATGAGTGGTTGTCAAGATATGGACTTCTAGAAAACTTTAACGCAAGTGTGACGCGCACGGGAACGGGAACGTGGACGACCGGGGTGACTGCAATAGCTCTATGCACTTCGAGCTAATGAGCTGCATCATGAGAAAATTAACACATCAAAGACACTGATCTGCGATGATTAGCAACTTTGTTTTAGCTTCACAGACAGTACAATTCCTCTACTTTATAAATATAAAATTTACAGCCTCTAGCCATCATCAGTAGCTGCACAGCCAGGTCTGGTCAGAAACCTGGTTACCACAATGTTTGTTTTCTTGTGTCACCGCTCCAATGTGTAGAATTCTCTTCGAATTGAGATGACCTTGATGACAACTCCTCTTACCATTAACACTGCCCATGGCAAATTTGCAGTCAAACTCAAGGGAGATAACTTTACTTACATCATGTCCATAGTCAATAGGATCTGGTGGCCCTCCATTGAAATGTCTAGAAAAAAACAACACATTATTTCTCACATTATGGCAGCTTTGTCTAATGGAATAAATCACAGATGTTAAAGTTTGTGAGCAAATTGTGAAAAAGTGGTTCAAAATATTTAATCAAAAGTTTGATATTAAAATCTACATGTATTGATTTCTACATGTACTCAGTCTTCACGAAAAGTGTCGGTCTCTCGGTCATTTCCGACAAATTTTGAAACTGACCGGTGATTTCTGTCATGTTACCGGTCAAACCGTCCGACAAGAAAAAGGCCAGTTCACAGGGTTAGAAATAAGCAGTTGCCCACTTGCTCGTCACGGGTCAAATTTGGTGGGGGCAACCTGATCTTACCGAAAGGTTGCCCCCAGGACAACCTGAAATTTTCCAAGAAGTGTTTAATCTCATCATTCTTAGATGAGCTAAAATACAAATTCAAAGCAATGACAATTGGACTGTACCTTTGAATTCATGCATAAACATGATAAATAATCTTCATTTCATAACATTTATATGACGTTTCTATGGGGGCAAGTTCAAACCATGGGGGGCAAGCTCAGCTTGATTGCAGGTTGCACCCGGACAAGTTGCTTCCCGGGTCTTATTTCTAACACTGAGTTCATACTATAAAATTGTCATCTCGCCTTTTCTGCGACGAATGATAAAATAAATCAACTTTGTTCCGATTGTTTTCTGCAGTTTGTTGAGTTTGCGTGCTTGTCTAATGGTCATGTAACACCTTAATTGTCGATATCAAAAGACGGTAGCCGATGGAGTTTATTGAAAACAAATATATGACGCGCGCTGTCTATCTTGCACGATAGTACCGCCCACATGGTCATTTGGTCCAGCCTTTCTATTAAATATTCATTACACGTGATCACTAGCTACCAATGAAGACCAGTATTGAGAATCGCTTCGGTTGATGTCACGGAAATTTACCCATCATTGAAACACGTGAACAATTATGCCGGTGGTCAAGGTTCTGGCAACACAAAAACATGGACCACATAAATTGATTTGACTCGCAAACAATATGTCTTTAATCATAGGATTTTGCTATCAAAAGCGGTTAGTAATATTTGTTTTCGCCGACTTTAATTACACAATGAATACTTCATTTCAACACCTCTTTGATCTTCTTGTCAGTTTGTGTGTAATTAAAATTACTGACTTTAAAAAACAAAAGCGATGGATATAAAGAAATTAATTTATTTCTGCTACTCAAATTTGTGTTTTTGAAGTGCCGATCGAAAGCATATATGAAATTTGATCTTCATTCAATCATTAAGGCAACATGAGTAAACGTAAGGCAGATTTTGGTACTCTCGAAAAAGAGAATAAGCGTACGAATTCTTTTGCTCATTCGTGGAAAACAATGAGCTTACGAAGCTTTTTTTTTATTTTTTTTTTTTTTGGCCATTTTTTCTGTCCGACAATTTTTTTTTCTGACCAGCAAAAATTTTCAGTCTGTTGGTTGTTTTGAAGTTTTCGCGAAGACTGCATGTACTTCATATGATGCATGTATTGTTATGTAAAAATTAGTTAAATTACAATAATAAAAGACAAAGTAAGTTGTAGTATCAACCTAGACTGAATGATAACTATGTCAAGAGATGTCTTTCTGGCCATTCTCACAGATGTGGTTAGTCTGGAGGAGATCAGAGGAATTAAGAGAGCAGAAACTCATTGAAAGTAAAGTACATTTGAGACAAGTTACCCATGAGGAGAAAATTTACATTATGATTAGAGACAGTGATCAGGAAAACATGTTACAAGAAAAATAATCATACCAGTGAGTTTCTATCTATCTATCTTCCGTTACAGCTTAACCTACGAAGTCAACTTCAGAAGAAGGTCTAAAGCCATTGTGGCTTTATTAATACGAAATTATGGAACTTACTTTAAAGTTGGTAGAATGTAATGCTGCTTAAGATCTTCAATGTAGGCACCTAGGTTTGCAGTTCCTTCAACGACTAGAACAACATCAGCTGGTGGCCTGTCAAAGGCAACCATAGTTAACTCCCTTGTTAAAATTTCTGGATTTTGGAGTCGTGGTTTTTGAGCTCAATTGTAACTTCAAGATGGGAGACCTCTTCCTGCAAACAAAAAATGAATCAAACTAAAGTAAGGCTGGAAAATGTTTGTGAAATCTGAACCAAATTCGAGTTGAAACGTCAAAAATTACCAGATTTTGTAAAGCTGGTTTTTCCTGCAAAAAATCCCCCGGAAGTGCCTCACAACCCCTAAGATTTTCGTCCGTGGTAAAATATAATTCGTAGGACTAGAGGTGGATTCTTGGTATGTTTGCCTTTGTCATTTAGTCGACTGATAATTAAAGCGAATTTTCTGCAAAATAATGATATATTCCCATTTTATGAGTTTTGCACCAATAAATTAAAAATGCGTATGAATAAATTGGGGATTCCGGTCATGACGTAAGAAAAGGAAGGAGTAAAACCCGGAACCAACGCCCGGTACCGATAATTTTAACCGGTCCCGATAGCGTAATGGTTGTCCGCTTCTGAAGGCGGGAGGTCGTGGGATCGATCCCGGGCCGAGTCATAAAGACGTTAAAATGGTACCAGTGGCTATCTTGCTTGACACTCAGCATTATAAGGCAAACACTGGCTTCTCTTCTCCAAAAACAGTTGTAAAATATACTCGGCAAAAAAGTTTTGAACCACCAACAAGTTTTTCAAATTACTTGTTTATAGTAACATATTTTGTGCCTTTCTGGATCTCAAATAATTTTTTAACTTTAAAACTCTTTAGAAAGGTATGAAACATAAGCATTAGCAAAATCAATGGTGCGTGGCGGTGCTTTAAAGTACAGTGGAGTGTCAAAAAAAAGTGAACCAAAGTGGCCAAAATTTGCAAGGTGGTCATCTTGCATATCACAATTTTAGGAATTTCCTTATAAACAATTGAAAATTCTGTCATTTTCTGATGACATTGATGCAAGAGGACATCTCAGTTTAAATTTCATGCAGTTCATGACCTGAGCCTCCAGAATTCACTTCAAAATCATGATTTTTTTATTGCAACCGAGGCAACTGTTTCAGCAATCTTGCATGCATTTTTTTCTAAACTAAAAAACAAATCACTCCCAAAAGCATGCAAATTATGCTCTAAGACCAATTAAAGTTAAAAGCATCAGTTCTGTGTTGCACATTCATTAACAAGATGCCTGTTAGAGGCCCGGCCGGGGGTAGCTCTTTTCATATGATGTAGCCATCAACCAAAAGACATAGATAACCAGCACAACAAAAAGACAGGCATAATAAACAGCAGTATAAATATCCACCACAACAGAACCGTCTTGGAGCAGCCTGTATAGAAATTACTAAGTAGCTTCAATCGAATTTACTGGATACAATTATCGCCCTTAGTCTGTCGTGATTAACAAAAACAAAGAAAGAAAGAAAGAAAGAAAAGAAGAGAAAGAAAGACAAAGTGAACAAAATTGTTCTGTTCTAATGGTACAATCGTTAAAATAAGTGAGGGTGGGTCTGTAAAATTATTTATTTATTTATTTATTTATTTATTTATTTATTTATTTATTTCATTTTTGAAAAACAAAATGCTTTCAAATGGTCGGCTTGGTATGGGCTTTCATACCTAACATGTACGTTCATCGATTCCGGGACATCTCGGCCCATAACAAACTCGGCCCATGACAAACTCGGCCCTTGACAAACTCGGCCCATGACAAACTCGGCCACCAAATCTAGGACCATACCAACTCGGCCCATACAAACTCGGCCCCTATATTATGACGACCTCATTTCCGAGTATTGTATGAAGTTATAAACAGTGATTAAATAGAAAAATATCATTTTAGTGTTTTGAAGATGATACATATTAGCAGCTCCAGGTTGCTTTCAAATCCATATTGCATCGATATTATAAATAGAGGCCGAGTTTGATATGGGCCGAGTTTGTCATGGGCCGAGTTTGTATGGGCCGAGTTTGTTATGGGCCAAGTTTGTCATGGGCCGAGTTTGTTATGGGCCGAGTTGTCCAGTTGGGTTATGGTCAACTCGTACTTTTTCCAACTCGTCCCTAGTCAAGTCGTACTTTTCAATTGGTCAACTCGTACTGACGTAAACTCGTACCTTAAGTCAACTCGTACTTTTTTTTTTTTTTTGGTCAACTCGTACTTTTGAAATAATCTTATATATTTTATGAATATTTATTTGACAAATATGGTGTTTTGCATTTTATTGTGCCTTTTCTTGAAAAAAGATGTAATCACAAGCACTACATGCATGACGTATTTATGCTTTAGTTAATTAACTCATTGACCGTGTGAGCAGAATTTATCTGAATCTCATATTCAGGCTTAGACATGCATGACGTAAATCATCACCTGAGTGATGAGCGGATTTTCTCGATATAGGGTCCTTGATAATAGTAACGGTTAATTGAATATTTTTCCTACATGACCATGCAGAATGGGAACTGACTAAACATGGGTTTGAACCCCAATGACACGATGGCGCGCTGACGCATGTATTTCCGTCATTTTCTTGATGTTTATTATCAATATAACGGTTGTAAACTTGCTTGTGCTGGCATTAAAACTTTTTATTTAGAATTAAACATTTTTTTTATATCTTAGAAAACGCACTTTTAATTTTTGCAAAACCGTTTTAGCTAGAAACAAATTAATTTTAAAATTGTGCTCTCCAAATTGTTTTATAAAAATAAGATTATTTGTATGATTACTTGCATTACACATTTATTAGTTTGACATTTTATTATTATTTGTTTAAACTTCAGTAGAAAATAATGCTAATAAAGCTATTGTTGTACATTTTCTGAAGTTGCTTTGATCTTTGTAACAAGTTTTGCAAGAATTAAATATAAATAAATTTGTACTTGCTTTTATGTCTGAAAAGCGTAGTCTAACCCCAACTGCTCCATAATTGGATACAATTATCTACTCTAATTAACCTCAAGATAACAAAAGGGGTGCGATTTGGCAAAAGTACGACTTGACCAATTATAAAGTACGAGTTGACCAAAGTAAAAAGTACGAGTTGACTAACGTAAAAGGTTATGTATAAAACCTGTGGTTCCATTCACAGTTTCGTACTTTTGAGGTGGGCCAAAAATTTCAATATTAAGGGGTAGGGCATGACATTGGGCTGTAAATTATCCTCTTTCAATAATCTGCCGACATCTTTCCCCAAATCGGATCAATTATGCCTCAAACATGTGAAAAATACTTATTTTCTATTTTTAGACTGGTAAAAACCGGGATTATATAAAGATCCCGGATCGCTCGCCAGTCATAGCCGGTGACGCTCTACACTGTCGACTTTGCAGGGGTTATCTTTGTTCACAAATAGCGAAAAAAGTAGCTGGATGGCACATATTTGTGCACTGCTCATTATGATCCTGGATAGATTCTCTAAGTATGTGCATGCGATTTATGGGGCGTCCTTTTGCACAGAACATGCATGGGGGCCCATACTTTAGGCATATTTTACGAAAATTCACTGGTCTGAAAGAGGGGGTAGGGGAAAATATCCCCAACACAGGTAGGGTGATAGTCATTGCTAGGCGATTTAAATGATGTTATTTTGTTGTTAGACATTCGATTTAATGATTTTATGGGAGAAATCGGATTGTTCACCAGATTGGACAGAGCTATTATCAATTTTGGCGGATCTAGCTAAATTAACTGAAAAATGCTCTAAAAACTGTGGATTGCTACCTGTAACCGAACCAGACCAAACCGAACCTACGGAAATTACCGAACTTACCCGACCGAACCTACGGGAATTACCGTACGTTCCGGGCCGAACCTACGGAAAATGCCGATATATCGATACCGAGATTTAGCATCAATACCGGTTTAATTTGGAAAAATAAAAGGTAGATGTATGGAAGAGCGATTCTTAGGGCCTATATATAAACGCAAGGAGTACTTGATACGAAACCGATAAACACAAAGTAAGAAAATCAAAATACAACATACGTTCTTTAAATGAATGACGGACCATAAGTGAATTGAGTTTCCGGGTCATTAGACAAATTTTCATGCAACTAGTTTCTTATTTGCAAGATATCATGTGAAAAACGTGGACAGCTCGGGAATTCAAACTGTATACGGCTAAATACGGCAATAAATAAATAAATAAATAAATAAATAAATGAATAAATAAATAAATAAATGAAATAAAATAAAATAAAATAAAATAAAATAAAATAAATAAATAACTGGGTCCGAACATATAAACCGAACTGCGACCGAACCTGTTAACCGAACATGTAAACCGAACTGAGTTCGAACATGTAAACCGAACTGAGGATGAACCTGTTAGCCGAACTGGGACCGAACCTGTTAACCGAACATGTAAACCGAACTGAGTGCGAAAATGTAAACCGAACTGAGGCTGAACCTGTTAGCCGAACTGGGACCGAACCTGTTAGCCGAACTTGGGCCGAACACTTTCACCGAACTGGCACCGAACCTGTCAACCGAACTGTGGCCGAACCTGCTAACCGAACTGTGGCCGAACCTGCTAACCGAACTTTGGCCGAACCTGCTAATTGAACTGTGGCCGAACCTGCTAACCGAACTGTGGCCGAACTAGCCGAACTGGGACCGAACCTGTTAGCCGATCTTGGGCCGAACACTTTCACCGAACTGGCACCGAACCTGTCAACCGAACTGTGGCCGAACCTGCTAACCGAACTGTGGCCGAACCTGCTAACCGAACTTTGGCCG
Source organism: Rugalucina vietnamica (assembly GCA_964017185.1). Taxonomy (NCBI): domain Eukaryota; kingdom Metazoa; phylum Mollusca; class Bivalvia; order Lucinida; family Lucinidae; genus Rugalucina; species Rugalucina vietnamica. Next base: position 24,654,245 of record OZ024878.1, on the reverse strand, counting down.
AACCTGCTAATTGAACTGTGGCCGAACCTGCTAACCGAACTGTGGCCGAACTAGCCGAACTGGGACCGAACCTGTTAGCCGATCTTGGGCCGAACACTTTCACCGAACTGGCACCGAACCTGTCAACCGAACTGTGGCCGAACCTGCTAACCGAACTGTGTCCGAACCTGCTAACCGAACTTTGGCCGAACCTGCTAATTGAACTGTGGCCGAACCTGCTAACCGAACTGTGGCCGAACTAGCCGAACTGGGACCGAACCTGTTAGCCGATCTTGGGCCGAACACTTTCATCGAACTGGCACCGAACCTGTTACCTGAACTGTGGCCGAACCTGCCAACCGAACTGTGGCCGAACCTACTAACCGAACTGTGGCCGAACCTGCTAACCGAACTGTGACCGAACATGCTAACCGAACTGTGGCCGAACCTGCTAACCGAACTGTGGCCGAACCTGCTAACCGAACTGTGGCCGAACCTGCTAACCGAACTGTGGCCGAACCTGCTAACCGAACTGTGGCCGAACCTGCAAACCGAACTGTGGCCGAACCTGCCAACCGAACTGTGGCCGAACCTGCTAACCGAACTGTGGCCGAACCTGCTAACCGAACTGTGGCCGAACCTGCCAACCGAACTGTTGCCGAACCTGCTAACCGAACTGTGGCCGAACCTGCCAACCGAACTGTGGCCGAACCTGCCAACCGAACTGTGGCCGAACCTGCTAACCGAACTGTGGCCGAACCTGCTAACCGAACTGTGGCCGAACCTGCCAACCGAACTGTTGCCGAACCTGCAAACCGAACTGTGGCCGAACCTGCTAACCGAACTGTGGCCGAACCTGCCAACCGAACTGTTGCCGAACCTGCTAACCGAACTGTGGCCGAACCTGATAACCGAACTGTGGCCGAACCTGCCAACCGAACTGTTGCCGAACCTGCTAACCGAACTGTGGCCGAACCTGATAACCGAACTGTGGCCGAACCTGCCAACCGAACTGTTGCCGAACCTGCTAACCGAACTGTGACCGAACCTGATAACCGAACTGTGGCCGAACCTGCCAACCGAACTGTGGCCGAACCTGCTAACCGAACTGTGACCGAACCTGCTTACCGAACCGTGGCCGAACCTGCTAACCGAACTGTGGCCGAACCTGCCAACCGAACTGTGGCCGAACCTGCCAACCGAACTGTTGCCGAACCTGCTAACCGAACTGTGGCCGAACCTGCTAACCGAACTGTGGCCGAACCTGCCAACCGAACTGTTGCCGAACCTGCTAACCGAACTGTGGCCGAACCTGATAACCGAACTGTGGCCGAACCTGCCAACCGAACTGTGGCCGAACCTGCTAACCGAACTGTGACCGAACCTGCTTACCGAACCGTGGCCGAACCTGCTAACCGAACTGTGGCCGAACCTGCTAACCGAACTGTGGCCGAACCTGCCAACCGAACTGTTGCCGAACCTGCTAACCGAACTGTGGCCGAACCTGCTAACCGAACTGTGGCCGAACCTGCCAACCGAACTGTTGCCGAACCTGCTAACCGAACTGTGGCCGAACCTGATAACCGAACTGTGGCCGAACCTGCCAACCGAACTGTTGCCGAACCTGCTAACCGAACTGTGGCCGAACCTGATAACCGAACTGTGGCCGAACCTGCCAACCGAACTGTTGCCGAACCTGCTAACCGAACTGTGGCCGAACCTGATAACCGAACTGTGGCCGAACCTGCCAACCGAACTGTGGCCGAACCTGCTAACCGAACTGTGACCGAACCTGCTTACCGAACCGTGGCCGAACCTGCTAACCGAACTGTGGCCGAACCTGCCAACCGAACTGTTGCCGAACCTGCTAACCGAACTGTGGCCGAACCTGCTAACCGAACTGTGGCCGAACCTGCCAACCGAACTGTTGCCGAACCTGCTAACCGAACTGTGGCCGAACCTGATAACCGAACTGTGGCCGAACCTGCCAACCGAACTGTTGCCGAACCTGCTAACCGAACTGTGGCCGAACCTGATAACCGAACTGTGGCCGAACCTGCCAACCGAACTGTTGCCGAACCTGCTAACCGAACTGTGGCCGAACCTGATAACCGAACTGTGGCCGAACCTGCCAACCGAACTGTGGCCGAACCTGCTAACCGAACTGTGACCGAACCTGCTAACCGAACTGTGGCCGAACCTGCCAACCGAACTGTGGCCGAACCTGCTAACCGAACTGTGGCCGAACCTGCTAACCGAACTGTGGCCGAACCTGCTAACCGAACTGTGGCCGAACCTGCTTACCGAACCGTGGCCGAACCTGCTAACCGAACTGTGGCCGAACCTGCTAACCAAACCGGTTAGCCGAACTGGGTCCGAACGTGTAAACCGAAAGTATTAGCCGAACTGAGGCCGAACTGGGACCGAACCTGTTAACCGAACTGGGGCCGAACATGTTTATCGAACTGGGGCCGAACCTGTCAACAGGTTCGGCCCCTGTTCGGTTTACAGGTTCGGCCCCAGTTAGGTAAACATGTTCGGCCTCAGTTTGGTTTACATTTCGGACACAGCTCGGCTAACAAGTTCGGACCCAGTTCGGTTAACAGGTTATATGAATTATAATTTTTCATTTTTCGGTTACATCTTGAAAGTGACGTATCTGTTGGGGGCATAGTGTTTCATAAACATTTTTCATAAACATTTTTTTATATCAAAATTTGTATGATTTTGTTATTTGGATTGTTTAATAAACTTAATTGACATATAGAATCAATTAAAAGAATAATAATCGCGATATCAATCCGATAATTAGCTATATTTGACGAGCGCGTGAAAGACAGTCTTTATCGTGATAAAGACATGATTATGAAAGTGACACCTGCGTTTATTAACATTAATTGGATACAGAAGGATTATCATCAGCTATTCAGTGAAGGTGGTCATGCATAACAGCAGGGGTTCACTGTGTATAGAAAGACTTTGCTCTAAGTAATCTTTGAAGTATTAAATACAACCGCACCATTACAATAGGAAAGGAAAAGAAAATACGCCATTATAATTTAGATACTTAAAAAACAAACAAATAAATAAACAAACAACCTTTATGATCCTTCATTAAGCTTAACTTAGCGGTAAAATTACATAAAACCCTTTGTAAATAGTGAAATATAAGTGCTTGAACTTCAAAATTTTGGTCATTTTAACAGGTAATGCAATTAATTCCCGGTATCGAAAGATGTCCGGTCCGGATTTTCGATAATTTCCGTAGGTTCGGCCGGATATGTTCGGTAATTTCCGTAGGTTCGGTTCGGTTTGGTTCGGTTACAGGTTTTATACACAGCCAAGGTAAAATGCGGTACAAGTTTTTTTAGTACGAGTCGACCACAGTACGAGAAAAAAAAAGTACGAGTTGACCAGCACCCGTCCAGTTACCCGTTTATTATTGCAGTGTATTGCCTAAAAAGTAGTTCGTTTCTAAATTTAGATTGGGATTTCCCACGAGAACAAGGGAAGCAACTTCAGATCTGAACTTTGGGGAAAATGGTGGAAAATAATCCATCTGTAAAACTGTCAAAAATTATCGTCATTCTTCTGTTATTTGGTGTGAAAACAATTGACAGTGGTAAGCCACATGGTTTCGATAACAAGATGATTTGATTGCGAACCTAAAACATCTGAAAAAATAAAATAAAAAAAGTACACAAGATTTAGCTTTCAGAAAAAGCTGATTAAGAATAAGACTCGGATCAAATAAATACTAATTACTTGCTCAGCTTACTGACGCTCAATTTTATCATATATGTAGTAGGAGGAAAAAAAACATCCAGTCACAGCTGGCCTCGAACCCAAATGGCCGGGGTAGAAATCGGATGTCATAACCACGAGGCTTAAGGTCCGGACCAGTTAGACTGGTCAATTAAGCACCCTATACACTATATACAATGTTCTTTGCAGCCGCACTACCACACTCCTTCAAACTACAATGAAAAATTTGTTATTATATGTGTCGTGAGACCTATAAGTAAAAATATCCAGCCAGAGCTGGCCTCAAACCCTGAATGTGGTTTGGTAGGTCTTATGGTCCAAATTTTATTGGAGTGTATTTGAATAATATGTAAGATTTTTTATGAAAATGGTAGAAAATAATCCATCTGTAAAACTGTCGCACTACCACACTCCTTCAAACTACAATGAAAAATTTGTTATTATATGTGTACTGTAGTGAGACCTATATAGATAAGTAAAAATATCCAGCCAGAGCTGGCCTCGAACCCTGAATGTGGTTTGGTAAGCCACATTCACAGAAGATCAAGAAGATGAAATACATTTTCTCTTAAAATGTCCAGTTTTAAATGATGTCAGGAATACTAATCTATCAAAGATCCATGAACTGTATCCAAATACTGAAAGATTGAATGACAAAGATAAATTAATTTGGCTTATGTCCACTGAAGATTCCAATTTGATTCACTTGGTATACCAGTTACTTTCATCTCTCTCTGAAGAGAGAATTTTGAAGTTAAGGGCTTAATTTTATAAGTTGGTGACTTTTGATGGTTGATGTGTGGTGCTCTGATTCAGTGTGTCTTCACACATTTTCTACTCCCATATTGCTGTTTATTTGTTGTGCATGTAGTATATGTGATAAACTAGTAAGTTTTGTTATTTGCTCAGTTGTGGAGTATCCACTAGGTGAGGTATATGTAGTTCATGGTCTGTTAAAGGCAGCATCTCGTTGTTTGTGCTGGCTTTTCTGGACCATGGACTGCATGTGATGGGAGTGCTCGATTGGTCCCGGTCTTTAGTAGGCGCATTCGACAAGTTCGGCGATTCCTTACGGAATCGACCGGATATTTCCGGGCACAGTCCGGCACTCCGAAGTGATTTTTGTGGGGTGGGTGGAATAGTTTGTCTTTTTGTTATTCACTGCCTTTTATGGGCGCATTTCATGTATCCATTGTCAAATGTTATATGATTTGCAAATAAAGTTGAGTTGAGTTGAGTTGAGTTGGTAAGTCTTATGGTCCAAATTTTATTGGAGTGTATTTGAATAATATGTATGATTTTTTAAAAAAAGAATTATACATCTTGATAATGGTTTTTGAAACAGTTGCTCTTTTCAACTTACGACAAAATTAAACAGATTTCTTGTCTGCATCAAGCCTTCATCCATTCTGTTGTTTTTCACTCCTAACTTTTTGTTTACACTCCATGATTATGGATGTTTTGAGTCCTTTGGATTCCTTATTCTGAAAACTTAATGCCAGAACTTGAATGCGGAAATACCGCTTTTCAACATAGAGTAATAGTGTAAGCTGTTATCGTTTGTAAAGCTGTTATCGTTTGACTGCTGAAAGCTTACGACGCAGGGGTCACTCTGGCAAAATCAATGCGCACAGACTTGTGTTGTGTTTTCTTTTTTTTTCTATTTGATTCCCAATTTTCTCCTTTCTCCTCTCTATCTTCTTTTTCTTCTTGTGTCTTTTTTCATCCCTGGCAGTTTTGTCGCACTTGTTTGGTTTGAGCGTGGCCGCGATTAAAAAATAAAAGGGTAAACTTAACCTTTTTAGCTCGACTGCACGAAGTGCATAGAGCTATTGCAGTCACCTCGGTCGTCCACGTTCCCGTTCCCGTTCCCGTGCGCGTGCGCGTCACACTTGCGTTAAAGTTTTCTAGAAGTCCATATCTTGACAACCACTCATCAGAAAGCATTCATACTTGGACCATAGATACCCTGTAGGGTTAGCTTTCATTCCATGGCATCGGGCCCCTGGGTCCAGGCCAGGGGGTGGGGCTGGAGGTTAAAATCTAGAACACCTTCAAAAATGGCAATTCTTGTGTTAAAGTTTTCTAGAAGTCCATATCTTGACAACCACTCATCAGAAAGCATTGATACTTGGGCCATTGACACCCTGTAGGGCCGGCTTTCATTCCATGGCATCAGATCCCTGGGTCCATGCCAGGGGGTGGGGCTAGAGGTTAAAATCTAGAACACCATTAATAATAATGGCTTTTCTGTGATATAGTATTCTAGAAGTCTATATCTTGAAAACTTTTTATCAGAGGGCTTTCATACTCGGACCATAGGTACCCTGTAGGGTTGAGTTTCATTTAATGGCATCGGGTCTCTCGGTCCATGCCTGGGGGGTGGGGCTAGAGGTTAAAAACTAGAACACTGTCAAAAATAGATGTACTGCTGTGTAACTTTTACAAGGAGTCCATATCTTGACAACAACTTATCGTAAAGCATTCATACTTCATACACTTTAGGTTCCATGACATCGGACCTCTGGGTCGGAGTCAGGGGGGCGGGGCTAGAGGTCAAAATCTAGAACTCCCCAATTTTTTTTTCTTTTTATTTCTTAATAGAAACAACTTAGGAAGATGGTTGGTCATTCATCTTTTGACTTTATGACACTGACTTGTGTGTCATGACGGTAAGGGTCGGTTGACCTACTTTCCATGGTTCAGTGATTTTGCCTTATATCTTGACACTCAATTAGTATATTTTCTTACTTCTTTCAGATTATGAGTGAGTACGACCAGGTCTTTGACCCCGATATACTTATAGGTCACTGTGACCTAATTTCACGGTTCAGTGATTTTGCCTTATATCTTGACACTCAATTAGTATATTTTCATACTTTTTTCAGATTATGAGTGAGTATGACCAGACCTTTGACCCCAATATACTTATAGGTCACTGTGACCTAATTTCACGGTTCAGTGATTTTGCCTTATATCTCAGTTCTCAAATGGTTTATGAACAAACTTCTTTCAAAGTATGTTTGCGTATGACAAGACCTTTGACCCTGAATTAGTCCTAGGTCACTGTGACCTAATTTCACGGTTCAGTGATTTTACCTTATATCTTGACACTCATTTAGTATATTTTCATACTTTTTTCAGATTATGAGTGAGTATGACCAGACCTTTGACCTCAATACACTTATAGGTCACTGTGACCTAATTTCACGGTTCAGTGATTTTGCCTTATATCTCGATACTCAAATGGTTTATGAACAAACTTCTTTCAAAGTATGTTTGCGTATGACAAGACCTTTGACCCTGAAGTAGTCCTAGGTCTCTGTGACCTAATTTCACGGTCCAGTGATTTTGCCTTATATCTTGACACTCAATTAGAATATTTTCATACTTTTTTCAGATTATGAGTGAGTATGACCAGACCTTTGACCCCAATATACTTATAGGTCACTGTGACCTAATTTCACGGTTCAGTGACTTTGCCTTATACTGTAAATCCGGAAATTTTCGCGAGAACTTAATTTTCGCTAATATTCGCGAAGTCGTTGCTTCGCGAAAATAAAGTTCTCGCTAATAAAGAATTACTATAAGCTTTATAGACTGCACGAGTACTCGCTCACGAATTCTAGAACTCGCTAATAATTCAGAAATCGAAAATTCGCGAAATAAAAGTCTCGCGAAAATTTCCGAATTTACAGTATCTCGGCACTTAAGTAGTTTATGAACAAACTTCTTTCACACTATGTTTGCGTATGACAAGACCTTTGACCCTAAAGTAGTCCTAGGTCAATATGACCTAATTTCACAGTTCAGTGATTTTCCTTTATATCTCGGCACTCAATTGGTATATGAACATATTTCTTTCACGATATGTATGAGTATGACAAGACCTTTGACCGTAAAGTATTCCTGGGTCACTGTGACCTAATTTCATGGTTCAGTGATTTTGCTTTATATCTCAACACTCAGTTGGTATTTTTCATACTTCTTTCTGATTATGAATGAGTATGACCAGACCTTGAACCCAAACATACTTATAGGTCACTATGACCTAATTTCATGGTTCAGTGATTTTGCTTTATATCTCAACACTGAATGGGTATATGATCAGATTTCTTTCACATTATGAGTAAGTAGACCTTTGAGGCTTTGACCCTGAAATACTTATAGGTCAGTGTGACCTTATTTCACGGTTCAGTGATTTTGCCTTGTGTCTTGGCACTCAGTTGGTATATGAACACACTTCTTTCACAATATGAGTGAGACCTTTAAATCTTAGGTAGTTATAGTTAACTTTCATGGTTCAGTGATTTTGCCTTATTGCATCAAGGCAAAAAGATGTATGAGCATAATGCTTTGGGTTACTAGTCGGGTTTGGCCTTATGTTTGACAAAGGTCAGAAGCAGTCGAGCACGCTGTCCTGCGACAGCTCTTATTATCACAGAAAAAATCACATTTTTTCTCAACTTTCTGGGCCTTGCTTGTTTGATGCACTGTGCAATTTAGCTTTATGGCGGAACCTTCGAAATTCGGGCAATTCGAAATTCGGGGACAGTTAATTTATGCTTCTCACAGTTTCTATTTCTATGTAAAGTGTTTTGAGAAGTTTTTAACCCTAGTTGAAACTGAAATGTTTGCACTTGAACATGGTATAAAAATTGTATCTGAACAACAATTTTGTGCAATCCACAAGCATTTACATTTGCACACCCATTTTTTCAACAATGAAGAAAAGGAAATTCTTAACAAAATATAGTCCCAGGTCCCTTAGATTAAATTTAACTCAAATACAAACCAGGCATGAAAGATAATTTTAAGTACCATGAGTACTTTGGGGATATCCAGCTCTACAAAATGCTGAAACTCTAGCTGTTCTATCACCACTGGATAATTTTAAATTGAACTTTGTTTACTATTACACTGAATTTAGAAAGGCCTTTTTGTCAGGCTGAAAGTCCTACCTGAGCAATTTTAATGAAGTATACCTATGTTGACGCATGAAAGTGACCAATTTCTCAATTATGTATTAGTACAGCATATGTCACTGCACATGTGCAAGAACTGTTTTGAACCCGAGATTTAAGAGAGAGCTGTACTTTACAACTTAACATTAACTACACTGAATTTCGAAGGTACCATCATAAATCGGGTAAAGCCTATATTTGCTAGGCAATTTAACCATATGAAATGATCGCACATGTTAGCTGTAACAGTCATGGTACTTATTTACATAGTCTTCAATGCGTGTGTGTGTTTAGCAATTAATATTCGACATATTTTCAGATGGTACAAGCGATGGGTCAATATCAGTTTCCCCAGAAGCCATTTCTGTCAGTCTCGGAGAAAGAGTGGAAGTAAACTGCTCCGTCCATAACATCAGTCGTCCCTTTATGATGAGATGGGACAAGTACCTAAACAATATATGGAGACTGAACGTCAATACTCCGGTTGTGAAGACGTACAGTCCGTCGGACAATACGTTATTGTTGGTGATCATTAATGCAAGGCCTCAGGATGATGCGAGATACAGATGTGTTGTTAATTCAGCCGCAGGAAAGACGCTGAAGAAAGAAATGCAGATCTCTGTGAGAATAGGTAAGGCTAAAATTATTAGCATATGGGCCGTGTCATGAGAAAACCAACATTTTGCATATGCAAAAACAAAGGCGCAGATCAGCTTTGCAGGAACTGCGAAGCTGCATCAGCACCTTTTTTTTCGCTACATGGATACTACGATTCCTCTACTTTCTAAATCCAAAATTTCCAGCCTCTAGCCAACTTCTGTGCCTGTACATCTTGGTTTGTGTCGGACCTGTTCTAAAACCACATTGTTGGTTTTCTCACGACGCGGCAACCCTGACAACTTATCAGAGTTTCATAGTTTGAACCACACAGCACAAACTGAACTGTATAGAAACTGAAAATGGTACGGACTTCAAATGAAGTTTTGAATTTAACTCCTTTATGCACCAGTCATTTGCATCCCCGGCTCCCCCGGGGCCGGGGAATAGCGGGGCTTTTAACTTTTCAATTTTTAAAGCCCGGCTAAAAGCCCAGCACTGCCGGGCAAGAGTTTTGGTAAAACCCCTGCTAAAAGCCCCGGCTCCCCAGGGGCTGACAATAATGTGGAACAACAGCTGGGAGTTGTTCTGATGAAACTGAAACATGGGAGAAGGGCCTCATTTTATGCATGTAAATGTTTAGGTGCATTTGGAAATTAAATAAGTACCATAAAGATAATTAAAAATATCATTAAAATCTAATTTGAATTAATGTGACAGTGTATTGGCGGGAAATCATAGCCCCGGCAAATCCCCGGCACTGCCGGGACACATCAGAGGTTAAAGCCAGGCACTTTAGCCCCGCTATGTCCAGGGGTGGGGTAATCGTAATCTGTAATCGTAATCAGCTGTAATCGATTACAGATTTTGAAGTAATCAGTTGTAATCAGTAATCAACCATTTTTCTGATTACAAGTAATTTAATTTAATCAATTACATTGGAAAATGGCTTGTAATCATGATTATATTCTGATTACATCTGATTACAATTAGATAAACTTTGGCTGGTTTTATGTTAAATGTTAATGTGCATCAATGGTATACATGAATATGGGCAAAATCCACCCCCACTCCCAAAAACAACATAATTCATGAAACTTGTCTTTCTTGTTTGCAATTGCACAGGCAAAAGATGTTATTGTAATTTACACTTAAAAATGAAACTTATTTGATATACATTTTGATGCCTTTTGCAGTCTGATATGGAAATTGTATATTCCCTAAAAATTCATATTATCTAACAGTCTTAGCTACAAATCATATTACAGCAATCACAGGTAGCAATATCCAAGTATTTCAACAGCCTACAACTTAAGTCCAATTCGCATGCGCCAAAAATACACACGTGTAAATATACTCCGGTGTGCAAATTTTACTCGGGGTAAGTAAATGGCGCATGCGAACGCAAATACACACCGGAGTATATTTACATATGGGTAAATTTACTCCTGGGTCTGACCAGATGCAAATTTTATTTTTACAAATACACACGTGTAGATTTACTATTATGTCCCATGCGAACGCAAAGTAAAATTTACCCATGAGTATTTTTATTTCAAGTCAATATTCTGCTTTTAGATAACAAGTTTTCACATTTTTTGTTCCTAACTGATTATATGACAGTTGCTGAAACTGTGGACATTGTTGCTAAATAAGAGTTTATTGCCATTCATCACATTTTCAATCACATGGAGTGCAAACAGCCACACTATTTCTTCATCATTCTTGGTTAGGATTCTTGGGGCATTCTAACAGTAATTCCTTGTGAAAGGATGAAAAAAAGGGAACTGTATAACTGCTAAGGTTATGCCTGACCATTACATGATTCCCCTCTGCTGCCAAAGTCTACATGAACATCTTTAAGCAGCCTCTTCTTGTTTTGCAAATACAGAAAACTTAAATGAACAGGTTTTAATTCAGAAATGATAAATTTACCTACAAAAATACTCCTGGCGATAAAACCCATGCGAACGCAATTCAAATTAACTCTCAGGTTGATTTGCACACCGGAGTATAAATACACACCGGAGTATATTTACACGCGTGTATTTTTTGCGCATGCGAATTGGACTTTAGTGATTCTTCTAAATCTCAGTCTAATGCACCACTTAGGTTATAAATAAATATGGCTGTGTCACTTTAATTGGTTTGTTGGTCTATTGAAAACAAAGGTTGTTCAGGGTGTGAACAATTTCTTTTGTTGAATTAATTTGATTATACATTTGAGTCAAACAAATTTGAGATTTACCTGTGACTACACCTGTACAAACTGTGAACAATCAAGATATGCATTAATAGTCATTTCAACTATATTTTCTTTACAAATGGGGCATGTTAGTTTAACCAACTTGAAAGATCATTGAGTTACTGAAGTTAACCAAAATATTTTAGCTTCTTCCAGTTTGGTTTTCAAGGATCAGGACATGTTTATTATTGTGTCTGTTCCCGGTCACTGCTTATTGTTTTACTCATGAAAGGTCTTCCTTCTGACTGAAAAAAAATATTCATTAGATGCAGGTTTATATTTTGCAAGACTTTCATGAATTAAGCAATTTATCGTACTTGCCTGCTTGATAAAATTCAGCAAAATAACAAAAACTCGAAGACAAAACCTATTAATTTGTTGAATATTAATTTGTTGAATAGTATGTTTTGTTGATGGTTGTTTGGGGTTTAACGTCCCACCAACAGCTAAGGTCATATGGAGACGGTACTTCGGTTTATAGTCCCGTCTGACGGACTGGAGAAGCCACCTGCGACCCCTGGTTTACAAGGCGAGTGACATAACCATGGCACCACGGAGGCTTCTTGTATGTTGTGTGATGGTTTATCCATCAAAAAAGGTCATGGCGATGGGATCTTGGTTTAATATCAATGTCTGGTTCACCAATTCATGTCTGGTTTGGCTTCCAGGTAAAGGATATGATCATTCTCATAGAATTTAGTTCAAATGATACTTTTAGTGAATTGCTTTTGTTTCCACCTAAAAACCCAGTGAAAGACAAACAGCTACAGTACTTGTATTAAAGAAACCAGATTAGAAAAGATGTTAATTGTCATCTTACCAAAGTAATGAAAAGTAATCTGATTACATTGTCAAAGTAATTGTAATTTAACCGATTACATTCAAAATCTAATGTAATCAGTTGTAATCGATTACAATTTTTGGACAAAGTAATCTGTAATTTAATCGATTACATTGCAGTGTAATCGACCCCAGCCCTGGCTATGCCCCCACTATCCCCGGCCCCGGGGGAGCCGGAGATACAAATGACTGGTGCATTAAGCCTGGCGTCCCTTTTATGGAACATAGGCAAACAGAATAGCACCAGATGGGACGCCGCAGAATGCAGCGTCCCATCTGGGGCTATTCTGTTTACTTATAGATATTTCATCTAAAAATGCAATAAAATTTTAAAATCACACCTAAAGCCCCCCCCCCCCCCCCCCCCCCCCCAATTAAAGTGGACATATCCAAATGATAACAACGGGTGAATCCATTTGTCATATATGGGTTAAATTCATGTAGTGTTAATTGTGGTATCTTTCTATGCATTTGTCTTCACATGTATGTAGACTTAAATGATTCAGCTGAATATTATAGGTAGATTTTCGGTGACAACAACAATAACTTTATGAATTATTTATGGAAACATAATCTTATTATACGTATATACAGGTGTATTGTGTTCATATTAGACTAGTAAGTTACTTGTCTTAGGTGTCAACTAGGTTGTTATGATAATTTATGTAATCATGTTCTATCGCTTATTAGCTCATCTGAGCCGAAGGCTCACAAGGTGAGCTTATAATATGGTAGTCGAGCCGTCGTCCGTCCATCCGTGCGTCTGTCTGTCCGTTCAAACTTTCAATCTTGAATATCTCTGAGACTAGCTGGCCGATTGCAGTCAGATTTTACATGAAGCAGCATTGGGGTGGGGGATTGCCTGCCATAGGTTTTTAAGCAGATCGGATCGGAACTCTGGTTTCCATAGCAACAGATAGCTCCCATTGAGTTATAATGGGAAAATGTTGTGGCCACTCTAGCAACTTCATTTTTGATTGGATCTTCTTCATTCTTGGGAATAACGAGGACAACCATAACATCTCGGATGAGTTCAAATTTCAGCCAGGTTCGACCTCAGATAGCGGCGTTAGCTGCCCTTGAGCGTCTAGAAAAATCCCCATAGACTTATAATGGGAAAAATGTTGTGGCCACTCTAGCGCCTTTATTTTTAATTGGATCTTCTTTATTCTTGCAGGTAACAAGGACAACCATAATATCTCGGATGGGTTCGAATTTCAGCCAGATCCGACGTCTGACTGGAGTTAGCTGCCCTTGAGTGTTTGAAAAATCATTATTTTGTGTTGTGGCCACTCTAGCGCCTTCAATTTTGATTGGATCTTCTTCATACTTAGAAGTAACAAGGATAGCCATAACACCACGCATGATATCGAATTTCAGCCAGATTCAACCATTGACTGCGGAGTTATCTGCCCTTGACTGTGTGAAAAATCAATATTTAGTGTTGTGGCCACTCTAGCGCCTTCATTTTTATTCGGATCTTCTATATTCTTGGAAGTAACAAGGACATTTGTAACATCTCGGATGAGTTCAAATTTCGACCAGATCCGACCTCTGACAGCGGAGTTATCTGCCCTTGAGTGTTTGAAAAATCAATATCAAGTGTCTAGCGCTTTTCAATTTTGATCGGATCTTCTTCATACTTGGAAGTAACAAGGATTGCTATTACATCTCAGATGAGTTCCAATTTCAGCCAGATCAGGCCCTTGACTGCAGAGTTATCTGCCCTTGACTGTGTGAAAAATCAATATTCAGTGTTGTGGCCACTCTAGCTCTTCATTTTTATTCGGATCTTCTTTATTCTTGGAAGTAACAAGGACATCCATAACATCTTGGATGAGTTCGAATTTCGACCAGATCCGACCTCTGACTGCGGAGTTATCTGCCCTTGAGTGTTTTAAAAATCCATATTTTGTGTTGTGGCCACTCTAGCGTCTTTGTTTTTCAGTGGATCTTCTTCATTCTTGCAGGTAACAAGAATAATTACAATATCTCGGATGAGTTCGAATTTCGACCAGATCTGACCTCTGACTGGGGATTTGCCTGCCCTTTAGTGTTTGAAAAATCAATATTTTGTATTGTGGCCACTCTAGCGCCTTCAATTTTGATCGGATCTTCTTCATTCTTGAAAGAAACAAGGATAACCATAACATCTTGGATGAAATCAAATATGAGCCAGATTCGACCCTGGACTGCGGAGTTAGCTGCCCTTGAATGTTTGAAAAATCAATTTTTAGTGTTGTGGCCACTCCAGCATCTTCAATTTTGATCAGATTTTCAAAAAAAAAAACAAAAAAAAAACACTTTGTCCAGTGACTGTACTTGTTGACTCTCAGGTGAGCGATCGTTGCCCTTGGGCTACATGTTCTAGGAGAAATGAAGTTGCCACTTATGCTCTGTGCCTATTTCAAGATGTTTCACTGTAAGAGCAGTAGTCGGTACAAGATATTATACATTTATGTTTGCAATAGTTCAATTATTTATTGCCACTATTTCTAGGAGAAATGAAGTTGCCACACATGCTCTGTGCCCATTTCAAGATGTTTCACTGTAAAAGTAGTAGTCGGTACAAGATATTCTGCAGTTACGTTTGCGATGGTGTCGAAAATTGTCCAGATGGTTCTGATGAAGAGTTTTGCCCAGGAACAACCGGTAAACATATTTGGTAATTCATTATGAAAACATGCCCATAATATACAGATTTTTCTTAAGTTGTAAAAATTGAAAGTTTTCATGAGCAAACTTTTGATATTTTTCTTTTTTTTTTTTTTTTTTTTTGCTCAAAACATAGATTGTGGGTACACGTTAGAACCACCTTGGGGAGGTGGTTCTAACGAGTACCCACAATCTATGTTTTGGAGCAAGAATAAGAAAAATAGGTATACCCCTGCATACCCCAGTTTTGCTATATAAAGGTGGGGTACAAGGGGGTATACATTACACGGATATGTTATCCTGATGCTGTGAATTCGTAGTTGTTTGCAAAACTTCATTTTCACGAAGGTTTGCAAATTTGATTTTGTTAATAGCTTTAAAGACTGAATGAATAATAATTTAGCGAATTCAAGAACTTGCTAATAATTGCTCCGAGGGAGGGAAGTGGGGGGATAGCCATGGAAATGAGCAGGGCATTGACCAAAGCTTTGCCATGGCAGTGCTGGGAAATACCCAGGGTTTTCTTTATATAGGCAAAAAGGGCTGTGAAATGATGAAAAGATAGCAGGCTGCAGGGGAAAACAGCACTGGTTTTAGCAATGAGCAGTCCCCGCAGGTAGGGGCTTTTACCAGGGATTTGCTGGTCCCCGCTATTCCTCGGGGGGTAGGAGGAGTGGGGCCGTGGTTACAAATGACTAGTGCATTGAAGAATAGCTTATTTGACCACAGCTGTTATAGTGGACATAAAACATTAATTCAGTGAAAACAAAACATACATGTGCATGTTATATGTCCATGATCAGTTGCATCACTATACCAGTATACATAACCATATCTAGTTCCAGTGTGTACAAACAAGTTCCGATGCAACAACAGTCTATGTTTGGGTAAAGAGCATGTGTGTAACCAAGTCAACGACTGTGGTGATAACTCTGATGAAGAAAACTGTGACTACCTCCGAGGTTGGTGATTATCCTCACTATGTTATGGCTTTTACCCTCAGTTTCCTTGTGTTCTGGTTTTTACCCTCACTATGTTTTAGGTTCCATCAATGCTAAAGGAGTTTTACAAAAAAAGTGTGTTTCCTAGTATCAGATACATATGTAATGGTTTTCGCAGATATGTTGTAATTGCTTAAATGTAGAGGAAATATTTTCTTGGCAAAATTGAGCATTTAGTTTGTTGAATAATGTGCAGCAAAAATTCCAAAATTGGCTGACAAATAAAAAAAGTGCTGGTCAAAAACATTTTTGAATCGGGATTTTCTGTATAGCAATTTCATGAAAGGAAGGTGAATATTTTCCTGCAAAAATTTAGAATTCTTGGTATTTTACTGTTTGCTCAAAATCATTATAAAATGACACAAATGACTTACCTGAGACAGAATCTCCATGATTCAGTAAATTTTTTCAAACAGTAATGAATTCATGATCATTGATGATCATTGATTACCTCCCCTGCCAATGCAAAATTCCTATTCAAAATTCATTTTGGCCTTTAAAACTTTATCTGCTGATTGATTTTCAAAATTTTTGCAGGTCCTATTAGGACAAACTAAGGTCTTATTATGGATAGTTTTCATTGTTTCAATTTAGGACGTTTAGTGATCCATTATTTAGGTTTAGCACTGAGTCTGAGTACTGTTTAACTGTAAAGAGACAGTGTGATTGGGTAAACGAATGAATAAAATATCTTTAAAAAAAAAAAAAATACTCATTTTCACCAAGTAACATGAGCTTTGATTGGGATTTGCTCAAAACCACAAAGAAGAATGACCTAAACAGGACTCATGCGAGGGTTCAAAGGCTAGGACATTAACACCTTTACCTGTCTGCTTTACTGAAGTCAGATTTATTTCTAAATATTCAAAAAATTAATATATTAATAAAAAAAATAAATGAAATTTGACTGATAGTGAATCAGAGAAACTTTATAAATTGTGAAAAATGACAAATGCAGTAGAATTTTTACGCTGCATTGAATGATGAATAAGAAGCTTAATTTATTGCAAACAAGAATTCCACAGGTAACTACGTCTGAATGGTTTATTGATGACATGCCAAATTGCAATACATGTTTTTCACTCTGGGATGCAGCCCTAATATCAATGATTTCAGTCCGTAGATGAACCCTGATTTTGTTAGTCTTCAGTTGAGCCGCCCCATGGGAAAACCAACAATCTGCATATGCGAAAACAAAGATGCGCCTTTGTTTTCGCTACTCGGATAGTACAATCCCTCCTCTACTTAACTCATAAATTTCAAGCTTCTAGCCTGCTTCTCTAGCTGAACAGGCTGGTTTGTGTCAGACCTGTTTGGAAACCACATTGTTGGTTTTTTCACGGGGTGGTTCAATTATTATTTCAGGCCTAACCATACTTCCTCCTGGTGTACAAGAAGCACCTGAAGATGACCAGCTGTCCTGGCTTAAGACAACTGTTTATACCGTAATAGCCTGTACCGTCGGAGTTGTACTGTTCATATCAGTCGTTGTCATAGCCGTTTTTAGGATAAAAATGAAACGGGCGGCCGCTAGAAGAGCTGCCCGTAGAGCTGAGAGGCGGAGTCGTAGTTCCCATGGCAACGGGAGCAGGACCAACAGAAGTCATGGCCAGGAGGCTGAGCCCTTCATTCCTGGTCATTCGCCGACCCATTTGGGTAATATTATAGTTAATGTGAATAATGGTGTTCAGTATGTGCCCAATGTGATTCTACAGGCCCCACCATCATATGCGGAGGTCCTGGCTGAAAATATGGAATCCCCAGGGCGACATTCCCCACCCCCTATTTATACAACTATAGATAGAAATCCCTACAGATTTTCTGGTGCTGGGGACAGTGTAGACATTGATGAAACTGCTCCGTTATCACAGGCAGAAGAGGGATCTGATTGTATTAATGTATCTGAAACTATAACTGAAAATGTTTCCTCTAATGCTCATAATGAACCAGTATTAGAAAGTCAAAGTGCTGTCAGTACTGTAAATGAAGATAATCAAAACACTGACAGTACTGAAAGTCAAAATATAGCTCAACTTGACTGTGTAGATAGCTGCATAGATACAACACAGCATGATTTATCTGCAGAAGCTACAAATGATAATGAAGTTTTAGAAGCCACTAATTTATCAAATTCTGTGAAGGAAGACATACATGAAGGTGATAAAACTGATCAGATGGCATGTAGACCAAAACAGCTGCCAGTTCAAACTGTTTGTCGACCTAAACAAATACAAGTTCGGCATGGGGAAATTGTGCTTGACGGTAGTTCTTCAGGGTCTTCTTCTCCAGAAACTGTAAACAGAAACACACAAACGAATCCCGCTGATTATAATGTTGAACATCAAAATTCTACTGATTATAAAGCAGGGCAACAAAATCCTACTGATTGTAAAGCAGTGAACCTGTGTTCTGTCAAAACTGCACAAATACAGGTACAAGATGGACAGATAGTTCTAGCTAGTGACGAACAGGAAGTCGCAACACCTGGTGCTGCTAGTGAGCCACTAGAAACAGAAGGTGTGTCAACTCCAGGTCAACTAGAGGTCATTGAAGGTCAAATTGTTTTCAAATCTTGATGATGATAGTTGAGAAATAGGGTAAAAATGAAATAAATTTGTGACATTGATACACTGTAGCATGTCCTGCTATGTGGCTAGGACCTCATGAGTTTGTGTGACTCTTGTGTAAGTTATATTTATATATATAAAATAGTTTTATAGAAATTATGCTAAATGATAATGACAACAGAATTGCCAGCATATTTTGACTAAAGTAGGAAAGTAAAAGGGATTTTACAACCCATGTGTATGAGGATTTAGAAAGATTAGTGATTGTACTACTTTTATTACAAAAGCAAAGACGAAGATCAACTATAGTCTGCTTTGTTTATGGATGAATATTATTTTCTCATGATGCTGCTCAAAGAAAGATCCTTTTACTTATGTACATTACAAAAATGTATTAATATAAAATTGGTAATTTGGTAGCCAGTAAATATTGAATTTAAAAAGTATATTTGGTTTGTTAAACCTTAAGTTAGTTTAATAGCCCTGTTATATACAGTACATTTGTATTTTGTTTATTTATCTCAAATATTTCACCCTATATAGTGCATAATTGTAGTTTTACATTCTTTTTTAAACTTATATGTAAAATATTTAAGTCAGTATTGGTAGCCAGTAAAGTAACATTTGTAGCCAGTATATTTGATTTTTTATAACTTTAACTAATTTAAATTAATAGTTGTGCATTATACAATGTTGTGTTTTATGCATCCTTAATGTCTCAGTTAAAATAATGGCTAAATGAAGTCAAAGGCCGGTATATCTTTGGTTTTCAGATTAGAAATTTTATTTTACTATGGCACATGAATGAAGTGGCATTACTTAAAAGTCAGCTATATACATGTATTTTCATTAAACAAATGTGAAAATGTTGCGAGCCACTTTCTATTGTAGAAATATTTACATCCTGACATAACCGAAAAAAATGTTGACTTGTGCATTAAACAATAACTCAAATATATCATTGTGCTTTAACCCTCTAGTGCCCGGTGTAGCATATATGCTACATGTTTTTTAGAAAGCAATAACTTGTTAAAACATTGATAATTTGACTTGCTTTTCTTTAATTGTAAATTTATATGTTGCAGTATTTCCAGGAATTGTGGTATTTTTGTCAAGTTTTGTGTCACGTGACTTTTATCTTCCTTTCAAAATGGCCGCCACCATAAACATGTAGAAGTGTTAATCAGTGGTCATTTAAATTAAATGAAAAGATCATAAGCAGGTATGTACAAACTGTAAAACTTGTTTAATACAACTTTTTAAATGTTAAAAACAATAAATAAATGCGTTTTAAATATATATTTTACATGAACAATGCAGAACTTGCATTCAAATTTTGTTGTAGTATATTTGCTACATCGGGCATCTTATTGCATACTTCAGAAAGAAAGAAAGCTATTTGAATTCTTTCATTTAGACACAGCCCCTGACTCACTGGCATGAGACATTCTCGTTGCTGCTTTGCAAATTGAGTCCCAAAACTGTTGTAGGACCTTCAAGCAAGTGTCCTTAGAATTTCATGTGTCTCGAACTAGTGCCAGTGGTTCATGAAAGAATATTTTGTTTTTACCACTTGTCACCAAACATTCAAGATCCCATTGTATTTTGTAATTGTGTCACAGTGAATTTACAATATATCATATTTGCGATATTTGTACAGATGTTGTAAAATGGATTCAGAACCAAACTAGGCAAAACCAAAATGGCATTGAAATAAATTTTACAAACATAAATGAAACATGCTTCATGCATGTTAATGAGCCCTTGAAAACTTGGAGATTTGCCATTGAGAAGTCCTTGAAATTTCCTTGACTTCAACTTGGCCTTGCCTGTATGAATCCTGTATCATGATCAATTTCAAATTAGTCATTGACAGTATTTCGTTTTAGAACAGAATAGATTAACATATGTCAATTCATAACAGTATCGTTGATTATTGGCCCTGTCAATATATATGGTAATTTCTGATATCAGTATTTGCATCTTAAAAATTAAATGAAATATAAAGTTAACATGACAATTACAGGAATCAAGGAAATGTCAAATCTGCTTATCCGGATGTTTTGCCTATCCCATTACAAAAACATGCCCATGCAATATACAGTGATTTGTAAAAAATGAAAATTTTCAGTGGATTTTTTTATATTTTTCTTATTTTTGCTCAAAACATACATAGATTGTGGGTACACGTTAGAACCGCCTTGGCGAGGCGGTTCTAACGAGTACCCACAATCTATGTTTTGGAGCAAAAATAAGAAAAATGGGTATACCCCTGCAAACCCCAATTTTACTTTAGAAAAGTGGGGTATAAGGGGGTATATATTACACGGACATGTTTCTTTGACCAACATTACAAAGGCCAAGGATATGTATAATGTTAAATAATTTAGAACAATCTTTAAACATGCGGCAAGGCCGTTCTAACTATACTGAGTTCCACAGCCATTGCAACTCGTCATTAAATCTTTAATAACTTTTTGTGGTTCCAGTCGATTCATCCGAAATTCATGTATGTAGTCAAATCATTTTTCAAAGACGACCTGTAAAAATCAGCCGTCAGACTTTTTTCGTTCGCCTACAATTGGGTAGAAACTGGCGAAGGGGTCATTTTCAAAAATGAAGGAAATCAGCGATTTTAATGAATTTCTCGCAAAACTGTGCAAACCACCCTAATCTAAAGCAACGAAACACATTGAAAAACGACTTTCCCATAGCTGCAATACACTTTATTCAATAGGGCTAGGTTGCCAACACAAAATAAAGCATATGGTTGACATCATCATTGACGTCGACCATGTGACCAAGTGACGTTGAACGCCTAAAAGCAAGCATTTTTCGGGTACCAAAAATCAATGCCACTTTCTGGCGTTGAGCCGTGGGCTTCAATATTGGTATTGCCATACACTTGTCGGACGATCGTCCAAGATTTGAACTGTGTGAACTGTTTTGAAAAAATTCAAGCAAGGGCGCGCGTGGCCCGGAAAAGGCAGTTTAGTACCCTTGGACGTGTTCCCGCGCATGCGCACTAAAATCACAGATTTGATAACATGCGAAGACTTTCAAGCCATTTTAATGATAATAGGGCACAAAATTTTTCACATAATTGACCAGTTTAAAAGAAGAGATGAAAAAATAAAGTTGCGTTGGCTGTGGAACTCAGTATATATCTCCATTCTGAGATGACTGAAAAACTGTTGACTGGGATGTTAAATCACAATACAAACGAAACAAATTGCTCGAGATTTTACAACCATATTTTTAGAACCTACAAGATTAAAGAATGAAAATGATTGCAAAAGTACATTTGAAAACTCATTTTACCATTTGTCACATTTAGGTTATGGTGACTTGCAGTATATCGTTGGCTCGTTGACAAAACCTCGTAACTGCACTTTTTTCAAAAAATCTTTTCTTCACATGGCGCGATTCAAAACATTCAAATTCAGCTTGTGACAAAGCCTTGTAGGTTATGTCCAATGGGAAGTTAGTTTTTCGATGACCTTACAAAACCTCGTAACTACAAAAGGTAAACGGACTTGAAAAAAGGTGACAAAACCTCGTATATGCAATTTCAAAAAATTCAAATACAAGAAAATCTTTATCTTTTAGATATGCAAAAATTGCATATGTATGATTTCTCATAAATGCATTCTTTAATTCATCGTAAGAATCTGCTTCTAGCTTTCATTTATCAAGTTTTGTATATACGACAATTTGTAAACATGCACAATTATATATCATTTATATACAAGTTTTAGTTTTTTGCTTCTCCTGAAAAATTCGTTTTTTTGCAGTTACGAGGTTTTGTCAACGAGCCAACGATATATCATCTTAATGAACGAGACATTTGAGCCATGCCATGAGAATACAAACAATGTGGTTACCGAACAGGTTCGACTCGAACCGAGCTGTTCAAGCGCAGAAATAGGAAAGAGGCTGGAAATTTTGGGTTTAGAAAGTAGAGGAATTGTACAATCGGTGTCGCGAAAACAAAGGTGCTTATCAGATCAGCTTCGCAGTTACTGCGAAGCTGATCTGCACTTTTGTTTTCACCTATGCAAAAAGATTTTCTCATGACCTGGCACATATTTTAGGTCTGGTCATTTTTCATAGCTGAAAAACCTCAACCAAAAATATTACAATTCAGCCTGTGTTTGAGAAAACCAACAATTTGGGTTCCTACCAGGTCTGACACAAACCAGCTTGTACAGTCACAGAAGATGGTTAGAGGCTGGAAATTTCGGTTTTAGAAAATAGAGGATTGTACTATCCGTGTAGTGAAAACAAAGACACTGATCAGTTCGCAGTTACTGCAAAGCTAATCTGCGCCTTTGTTTTTGCCTAGATGCAAAATGTTTGTTTTCTCATGACCTGGCACATATTTTAGGTCTGGTCATTTTTCATACCTGAAAAACCTCAACCAAAAATATTACAATTAACCTCACATCCCCATTTATATTGCAGGTGTAATGTATTGTGTCTACATTTTGTTTTCGCTTTTGAAACAGCCGCTTGGGAAACTGTCAGACATGCTTGTATTGTTGTTTATAATTGTTTAAATTTGAAATGTTTAATAGAAAAGTTGTTATAAAAATATTTTCTTGTTTCTGTGTTCCATGGATCATTGTCTGGAGTTTGTTTGCATTACAAAAACACACCCATGTAATATATGGATTTTTCTTAATTTGTAAAAATTGAAAATTTTTACAAGAAAATTTGTGAGAATTGATATATTTTTGTTCAAAACATTGATTGTGGGTACAGGTTAGAACTACCTCGCTGAGGGGGTTAAAATGAGTGCCCACAATCTATGTTTTGGATCAAAAATAAGGAAACCAGAGGACCAATGGTCCTGATATCGCTCACCTGAGATTTTGTCTTTGATGAATGACCTTTGGCTAAGGCCATGCATGTTGGCCAACCTAAAATGTAAACTTGACCTCAAATACTCACATAATTATTAACACTATAAACTGTCTGTAGCTACTAACTTTTAGATCTTTCTGGCAATATTTGACCTTTCTGTTTAAATTAATAGTTTAATAGGTCACGGTCAAACCAAGGTCATGATTTATATAAACTACGAAGGGCCAGAGCCCCAAATGCTACATACCAAGTTTCATTGAAATCGGTCCACCGATTCCAGAGAAGTTTTTACCACATATATGGGCATGGCGGCCATCTTGGTCATGTGACCTGGACCATTTATATAGACTTTGATTCCCCCTTCCTAAGTATACCACATATAAATTTGGCTTTGAATGGTGAAGTGGTTTCTCAGAAAATTAAGTTTTAAATTTAATATGTAAATGACCTTTGGCCAATATCAAGAGATGACACTGACCTTGAATACTCATAGGACTTCATTAACTCAATAAGTTGTATGTATGTACCAACTTTCAGGTCACAGGCCACAAAACTTCCTGAAAAATCCCATGTTTTCCATTGAGAAGCCTTTGCGACCAATGTTGGCCTTGCCACAAAATAGGTCAAGGTCAACCCAAGGTCATGATTTTTATAAACTATGATGGGTCAGAGCCCCAAATGCTACATACCAAGTTTCATTTAAATCGGTCCACCAATTTCAGAGAAGTTGATTTTTAAAAGATTTTACCACATATATGGGCATGGCGGCCATCTTGGTCATGTGACCTGGACCATTTGTATAAACTTTGATTCCCCCTTCCTAAGGATACCACATATAAATTTGGCTTTGATTGGTGAAGTGGTTTCTGAGAAAATTAAGTTTTAAATTTTATATGTAAATGACCTTTGGCCAATATAAAGAGATTACCTTGACCTTGAATACTCATAGGACTTTATTAAATCAATAAGTTATATGTATCTACCAACTTTCAGGTCACATCTTGAAAAATCCAATGATTTAACTTTTTTCCATTGAAAAGCCTATGTGACCAAAGTTGACCTTGCCGTAAAATAGGTCAAGGTCAACCCAAGGTCATGATTTATACAAACTATGATGGGCCAGAGTCCCCAATACTACATACCAAGTTTTATTGAAATCGATCCACCGGTTCCAGAGAAGAAGATTTTTTAAGGTTTTTACCATATATTTGCATTGCGGCCATCTTGGTCATGTGACCTGGACCATTTATACAAACTTTAGTTCCCCCTTCCTAACGATGCTCCACATGAAGTTTGGCATAGTTTCGAACAGGGGTTTCAGAGGAGAAGATCTTTGAAAAGTGTGAACTACGACAACGACGGACGAAGGAGCATGGCCATACTATAAGCTCATCTTTTGAGCCTTCGGCTCAGGTGAGCTAAAAATACCGGTAATAAGTCCTCTGAAACATCAGGAAAACATGTCCATGAAAAGTATACCCCCCTTGAACCCCAATTTTATATTGTACAACTTGGCTGTAAAGGGGTATACATTTTTTTCTTATTTTTGGTCCAAAACATAGATTGTGAGTACTCGTTAGAACCGCCTCGGTGAGGCAGCTATAACTTAGTATAAGGTGAACCCACAATCAATGTTTTGAGCAAAAATATTACCAGAGGACCATTGGTCCTGAGAACGCTCACCTGAAGCCTGATCCTGCAGTATTAAGTCATCATCAAATGACCTTGACCTTGAATACTCACACACCTTTTTTGAATTCATAAGTTGTCTGCATCTGCAAAGTTTCAGGTCTCAGGCTGCAATAGTTTCCAAACCCAGTGATTTATGAGAAAACCACAATTTTAATTTTGATATTTAAATGACTTTGGGTCAAGGTCATCAAGAAATGACCTTGGCCTTCATTAATTACTTACCTTCATTGACTCCATTGGTTGTCTGCATCTAGCAACTTCCAGGTCTCAGACTGCAACAGTTTCCAAAATATCCATTGTTTCCGCCTTTTCCCATGTAAAAGCCTATGTTTCCAAAATTGACCTTGCCGTAAAATAGGTCAAGGTCATCCTATGGTCATCATTTGATCAAACTATGATGGGCTGGAGTCCCAAATGCTACATACCAAGTTTCGCCAAAATTGGCCTGCCGGTTCTGGAGAAGAAAATTTTTGAGTGGTTTTTACCATATATGGGCGTGGCGGCCATCTTGGTAATGTGACCTGGATTTCGCGATCAAACTTTCGTCTCCCCTACCCATGGATGCTCCACATCAAATTTCACTTTGATTGGCCCAGCAGTTTCAGAGAAGAAGATCTTTGAAAAGTGTGTATGGACAACAGACTGGCCAAGGTCAAGAGATGACCTTGACCTACATTAATCACATACCTTCATCTACTCCATTAGTTGTTTGCATCTACCACTTTTCAGGCCTCAGGCTGCAATAGTTTTCAAAAAATCCATAGTTTTCACTTTTTCCCATGTAAAAGCTTATGTTTCCAAACTTGACCTTGCCGTAAATTAGGTCGAGGTCATCCAAGGGTCATCATTTTATTAAACTATGATGGGCTGAAGTCCCCGATGCTACATACCAAGTTTTGTGGAAATCGGCCAACCAGTTCTGGAGAAGAAGATTTTTGCGTGGTTTTTACCATATATGGGCGTGGCAGCCATCTTGGTCATGTGACCTAGATTTTGCGATTAAACTTTTGTCTCCCCTACCCATGGATGCTCCACATAAAATTTCACTTTGATTGGCCCAGCAGTTTCAGAGAAGAAGATCTTTGAAAAGTGTGTATGGAAGACAGACTGGCCAAGGTCAAGAGATGACCTTGACCTACATTAATCATATACCTTCATCTACTCCATTAGTTGTTTGCATCTACCACTTTTCAGGCATCAGGCTGCAATAGTTTTCAAAAAATCCATAGTTTTCACTTTTTCCCATGTTAAAGCCTATGTTTCCAAAATTGACCTTGCCGTAAATTAGGTCAAGGTC
Source organism: Rugalucina vietnamica (assembly GCA_964017185.1). Lineage (NCBI taxonomy): Eukaryota > Metazoa > Mollusca > Bivalvia > Lucinida > Lucinidae > Rugalucina > Rugalucina vietnamica. The sequence goes on along the minus strand of OZ024878.1, from coordinate 24,627,777 downwards.
ATCCTAGGGTCATCATTTTATCAAACTAGGATGGGCTGGAGTCCCAAATGCTACATACCAAGTTTCATGAAAATCGGCCTGCCGGTTCTGGAGAAGAAGATTTTTGAGTGGTTTTTACCATATATGGGCGTGGCATCCATCTTGGTCATGTGACCTGAATTTCGCAATCAAAGTTTTTGTCTCCCCTACCCATGGATGCTCCACATAAAATTTCACTTCGATTGGCCCAGCAGTTTCAGAGAAGAAGATCTTTGAAAAGTGTGAATGGACGACAGACTGGCCAAGGTCAAGAGATGACCTTGACCTAAATTAATCACATACCTTCATCTACTCCATTAGTAGTTTGCATCTACCACTTTTCAGGCCTCAGGCTGCAATACTTTTCAAAAAATCCATAGTTTTCACTTTTTCCCATGTAAAAGCCTATGTTTCCAAATTTGACCTTGCCGTAAGATAGGTCAAGGTCATCCAAGGGTCATCATTTTATCAAACTATGATGGGCTGAAGTCCCGGATGCTACACACCAAGTTTCGTGGAAATCGGCCCACCGGTTCTGGAGTAGAAGATTTTTGAAGGGTTTTTACCATATATGGGCGTGGCGGCCATCTTGGTCATGTGACCTGGATTTTGCGATCAATCTTGAAATGCCACTACCCAAGGAGGCTCCACATAAAATTTCAACTAGATCGGCCAAGCGGTTTCAGAGAAGAAGATTTTTGAAATTGTGGACGACGACGGACGACGACGGACGGACGCCGGATCATGGCCATCCTATTAGCTCACCTTGTGAGCCTTCGGCTCAGGTGAGCTAAAAAAGCATTCCCAAGTAAAACCAAGTTTTACTATATCAGAGACCAATGGTCTTGATAATGCTCACCTGAGACTATGTCTTTGAAAAATGACATTTGGTCAAGATCGTTTTGGCAGGCATCAAAAATGACCTTAAACTTAAATAGTTACTATATCAGAGACCAATGGTCTTGATAACGCTCACCTGAGACTAAGTCTTTGAAAAATGACATTTGATCAAGATCGTTTTGGCAGGCATCAAAAATGACCTTAAACTTAAATAGTCATATAACCTCATTAAGAAATTATCTTGGTAAACTGTCTGTATCTTGTGGTAAAATAGGCCAAGGTCAACCCAAGGTCATAATTTATATAAATTATGATTACAATCTAACGTTGCTACACTGTAAGCTCACATTGTGAGTCTGGCAGTTCAGGTGTGTTAAAATGTGCACTTTCATTTTCCTTTTGTCCCAATTCAAAAAGAATTGACAAAATCATGATAAAATTCTTATTACTATGGCTTGATTGCATTCAAAATATATTTCCATGACCAAATTTTAATGAAAGAAATGTCTGGGAAGTGAAGATCAATCAACACAGTACTGATCGAAACGGGACAGAGTCCTAAATTGTTGCATAGAAATATAAATAGAAAGTTTCTAAACTGCTTTTTTCAGAGGACAAACATAAAAGAAAGGACAGAATTCAAAATATGCTGATTTATTGAACTTGCAGCATGTATTGCTATAAGACCTGCAATGTTTATATGATGCCTCTATGTGACCTGCATTGTCCTGTTTACCTGTTAACAGAACACGGAACCATAAGTCACCTTTGACACGACAATAAACATTTCAAGATGTCATCATGTATACCCCCTTAACCCCCACCTTTATGTAGAAAAGCAGGGGTTTGCAGGGGTATACCTATTTTTTCTTATTTTTGATCCAAAACAGATTGTGGGTACTTATTAGAACTGCCTTGCCGAGGCAGTTACAAACATATTGAAAATATAATTTTTTTTCCAATGATTTTTTTTTTTCAATTTTTAATGCTTAAAATTCATTCCCTGTATATTGCATGGACAAGCTTTCGTGGTCACAAGTCCTTGTCATCTGTGTCCCATACATCCAATGACACGCTCAGCAGGTATTTCAGTATATCATCCTGTCTCATAATCCTGGGTAACTTATACTGTAGAGAGTAGGACGCGGGATTTCGTTGTAACGTCATTTCTTTCACTTTCTGGAACGTCCCTGCCCGGACCTGTATCAGTCTGACGGGTTGTATTTTTCTGTTTCGTCTGTAGTTGGCGTAAATCTCGTGTAGCTGGACCAGTTCTTCATCAACCTGAAACATTATTATTTGTGCAATCAGTTTTAGTTATATTAGAATAATTTATAACTAAGTTCTGTGGGTATAATTATAATTCCTCATCAACAAAAAAAATAATTCTCCGACTGACTGATCCATGCCTGGGATACATGGTAGGTTAAGGGAAAACAAGAATATTTCTTTGGTTGGCCTTAATTAGATTTAGTTTATAAACTACTGGCTGTAGTTTGGTAGATAATATAACAGTCAACAGTTTGGAGAAGATGGATTTAAGGGAAATGTAAAACACTTTAAAATTTACAGTTTTTGCTAAAGAAACCAGGAAATGCCACTTAAAAACATGAGTATTCCTAGAAATTCAAAGTAGCCAACTATCACAGATCTGCCATCTTGACTGCCATCTTTGATTCTTAGAATGACCAATACTAAAAAGTGCCACACTCGACTCTTCAGAGTTCTATGTATGTTTATGAATAAGGTATTTGTTTTTATATTTGGGCTGCAATGCGAGAAAACCGGTCTTCGAAGGTTCCGACCAGGTCTGACACAAACCAACCTGTACAGTCACAGAAGCAGGCTAGAAGCTTGAAATTTCAGATTTAAGAAGAAGAGAAATTGTACTATTCGTGAAGCAAAAATAAAGGCGCTGATCAGCTTCTGATCTGCACCTGATCTGCACCTTTGTTTTCGCATATGCAAAAATCTGGTATTCTCACGATGCGGCTCATTTCATATAAGGAACAATCCCATACTAGTTAAAATTGCACCTCACTTGTAAACCATCTTGGTCACCATCTTCAAGACATAAAAATATCTTTGCCACATAATAATATAACCAATTTTGCATATGCAGACTTTTTTTAAACATGATTTATGTATGAATTATGTATGACCTATTACAGTTTAACCTCATTATAACACACCTCACTACAATGCAGTTTTTAATACAACAAGCTCATGTCATGGCTCCCAAATTGATTATTTTGATATGTCTATAGAAAGTAACCTCATTATAACATGGTTTCTTATAATACGGTCTGCGTCTATGGACCCAAAAGATAGCGTTATAATGGGGTTGACCTGTACTTTAGGCAGCCGCCTTACAGTTCAAGTTTAAATTTCCGAGCATATCACCGTGCTATTAAGTATATCACCGTGATATTAAGTTCATCGAGATGTCATTGACACCTGAATATTGCATAGGCGTATTTTCGTAATGTCTGCATTGTTCATGCACACATGACGAGAACACGCCTATGCAATATTCAGAGATTTTTACACCTTCAAAAATGAAAACTTTCAGTGGAAAAAAATAGATAATTATTCATTTTTGTTCCAACATTGTTTATAGGCACATGTTTACCTTATTTCACACAAATTTCTTGAAAATCTCCATGAAAATGAAATAATTTGGTTCCAGATGGGGGTTTGATCAAACCCCTTGAACCCCTTCTAAATCCGCCACTGTTCTAGAACAAGAATCAGAAAAGTCATATACCCATTTAACCCTCATTTTTACTACTTAAAATGGGGGTATTTATTTCACAGACATGTTTCCTGGTGCATTGCGAAACTTGCCCATGCAATATATAGAGTTTTTTTTATTATTATTATTATTATTATTATTATTATTATTATTATTATTATTTTATTTATTTTTATTTTTTTTTTTTCAGAAGAAAAAATTGAAAATTTCTTTAGAGAAATTTTTTTTTTTTTTTTTTAAATATTTTTGCTCAAATTATACATTGTGGGTACACATGAGAAACTCAAGAAAATTGGGTATACCCATGCAAACCCCAGATTTTCCGTATACAAGTGGGGTTTAAGGTGGTATACATTTCACGGACATGTTTTCCTGATGCGCAAAAACCCAAGATTTATGTTTGTCAGAGCGACATGTAGGAGGTGTAAATGTCATTTGAGCAACCTCTTTCAAGTCTAAAAACAGCTTTTGCACAGTTTTGTATTTCAGGGTTGCATTTTTCACATGATTGCCTGTTATAAAAGCATTTTTGGCGTGTTGATGGGCCATTAAATGAAACCTTATATCCATATTTATCTCACGTTTCAACCTATTTTTTGCCCCAGGCAGATATTTTTTACCCACAATTTAAACTAGGGCGCACACTAACATACAGTTCTTGTGCACCTACAGGATGTATACTGATTGTCACAAGTTAAGCATCGACTAGGCTTTAATTTTGTTAGGCTTAATTTAAGTATTTAACCAGCCTCCTCGGTATACTAGTTAGAGAAGTATGATACAGTCCCTTATCATGTAATATCATCTGCAACTTTCCTTGACTGAGTCCCTATTCTTTCACCTTGAGCTTATGTGCATAATACCAACTGGACCCGATGAGACGTGTTTAAAACCTTTCGCCTATGTTACCAGGACCCAATAATTATTGTTCAAAGCATCGTTAGCTTAACGATATTGTTAAGACATAAATTTGTTAAGCAAATATCAGCTAAAGTAACAAATACACTGTTATTTTTTGTTGAAAAAAAAAAATGTGAGAATCCTTCGCAGTGCAAAGGATTCTCACATTTTTTCAACAAAAAATAACAATGTATTTGTAATATTAATGTTTGAAATTTTAACGAAACGTTAACTAACAACGTCGTTAGTTTTGAACAACTGGCCCCAGGTTAGCAAAGTCCGGACCATGTTACTTTTAAAGATAAGTAGCTTTACAAAACATACCATGTGTTTTTCCTGTGATGATAGCTGTCCATTCTGCTCAAGCTCTAGGAATACAACATAAAAATGTCGGCCAGTTATACCACCTGAAAATATGTTCTCAAAATTTGGATGGAAGCACATTTAAATATATAACTAAAATCATTTCGTGCCACCTATCAAAGGTTTTATATATTGATGCTGAATATCATTCAATTGACAGATGCCAAGACATGAACATTCAAGATGACATCTAAGATGGCTGCCAAAACTAGCATTACGAAAACTTGCCCATGCATCAGAGATTTTTAGCTTTAAAAACTGAAAGTTTTCAGCTTAAAAATTTTGACATTTTTCTTCTTTTTGCTCAAAACATGGATTGTGGGTACACGTTAGAACCGGTTCTAACGAGTACCCACAATCTAATGTTTGGAGCAAAAATAAGAGAAATAGGTATACCCCTGCAAACCCCAGTTTTCTATATAAAAGTGGGGTTCAAGGGGGTATACATGTCACGGACATGTTTTCCTGATGGTGTGGGCTTTTTTGTATATTTTCCTCACAGTGAAATGTGTACATTATCACTTATTCTGAATTAAATAATAAAAATTGCATTTAAATTATGCGCTGTCCATTTGATATGAAAAGGTAGGCATTCCTGTTGGATGCCATCCTGAGTTTTGGTATAAAGAAACACTTCCAACCAGGCCAAAAGCTGGCCTGGAAAATGATCTGTAACATGAAGACGTCAAGCCTTTTCTGTAAATGGCCTTAGGACGAAAAAAGAAACGCAAGAAATAGTTTTACTGGCCACTTTAATTTAAAATTGCATTGTGCATGAATAAATTGAAATTTCATGAGAAGTCAAATCACATAATGTCCGCCAATATTATCTTTGAAAAAGAAAATAAGATGATAAGTAAATAGTACGTGCATTACCTGTCAAGCTTTCAACATGGATATTTTCAACAGAAGTAAAATCGACAATAAATTTGCCTCTCCAACTTTTCGCAGCAAGATAGATGGCGCTGTTGAGCAATATTTCTGGTACTTTCTCTAGTTCACAAGACAAAATGTCACCTCTCCTGTAATACGCCATTGAAATTGCTTAAATTTTGGTTAGTTTTAATATCGAGCAGGTATGCATAATAATAATAAATTATGTTTCGTTTCTTTGACTGTTCGGTATACATTTAATTTCTTTGACTGTTAAGGAGAAAATGACTGTTAAGGAGAAAATAGATCAAGGCTGCATTTCAATTGTTGCTATATACTAAAACATATTTTCTCTGTAGCAATGTTTGTCTAAATATTTATGTATAACAAGTTGTAAGGGGGGGTCTCACGCTATATGAAATTTACATAGGGTTCTGCCCACGCACCGATTTTTATAATATTATGCATATTGCTTGCTTGGTGCATGACCACTTTATTAGTAATATAGATTTTCTCTTAACTACTTGAATTTTTTAAATACAACATTTTGTATTAGAGGGGGTCTGAATCTAGGGGTGTGTGTGATTAAAGTCGCCCATAATCGTCATAATAGCCTCTTCCTAGTTCTGTTTGTTTGTAAAATGATCTAGAATGATCACATATCATTGTGGTATTGCATAATTGTTGATAGCTATAATATTGAAATCAGCTGATTATCATTTGTTTTGCAGACGACCCCAAATTTTAGCTCCATAATGATGTAACCACATGTTTGATTTTCGATTTTAACATGTTCCAGGTTTTGTCAACCTATAATTTTAACCTCAAATTAGGCTGCACATATATAGATTATATGCTGAAAATTGCATGAAATTTGAAGACCGGTAACATCTTTTTCTAGAACATTGAATGATACAAGTCATAATTCTGAAAAACACAAAATTAATAATGATTTATCCAATTATAAGTATTTTATGTTATTCACATGTTACAAAGCAAACTTTTTGTGAATAATTTTCCAGCGAAACAATTTCGTGTCTTGCATGACCATCAATGCTATTATATTTATTTTGAATATTGATTTAAGTGAGAAAATTGCACCCTGTCTTGGACCTTATAAAGCATATCTGCCCATTCTTTTTAGTTTTCATAATTAGATTTTAGTACATGATTCTATTAGTTAGCCATTCTCTATAGTGCATTCATGTTTATGATGCAATGACCTAGTTTTTACTGTTTTGATTATTTTTTCCAAAAATTACGTTGTTTAGGTATTAATTAATTAAATAAGCTTATACATCCTGTAACTCACGCCATATGGAAAACCTAAGGGATTTAGCATTTTGCATAAAATAAACCCAATGAGGCTAAGGACAGTTCATTTCCTGCTGATTACTATATCACGACCTCAGAAAAAACACCCCATCCACCCAAGTATATAATGAAGCAAAACCAATAGGATGAAGAGAGAAAACGAAATATCAATAGATAAAATTATATGATAAGTTACTATTAACAAGAGGAACTGGTTAACTACTTGTGTTTTTTTTTTCCTTTCTCATCCATTTGAAGCATTAAACGCATGTACTTACTAGAGAGCATTTTACCAATATAATAGCATGTTTGAAACAGGTCATACCATATATCATATCTAAGATGAAAGCTATTAATTTTATGCATGCATTTATCACCTGCTACAGCAGGCAAACCTATTACTGGAAGTTTCAAACAAATCTGATATTAAAAGTGAAAGCTATACCTGAGCATCACATCTGAACACTTACAAAAAGCCTGTCACATAGCTGAATTATGCACTTACTAGATAAGTACATGTATAAAGATAATAGCGATCGAAAAGTTAGAAAGTGCCACTGTATTTGGTATTCTTGTCAATCTTTTAACTAAAGTTGGCATCAGCAACAATCAAATAAGTTAAGTTATGAATAAGTTATCTTATAAACGACAATACAAAGATGGTAAAACAAATGGAGGAATCAATCAAATGTCTATTACCATTACGGTAGTCAATCACAAATTAAATGAATGTTACTCAAGTAGAATTATCCAAATGCATCTAAACCTAAAGAAATATTAAGTGATGAAATTATAGAAACAAAAACATTTCATTAGTATATTAAAACCTGAAAAAGTTTGCTGATCATTTGTATGAAAAATTGATAAAAACTTTGAGGTAGGTCACTATAACATATGTGAAATTGCCAAATCAAATAACCATTTTTTATTAAGAATTCATATTACTTATGTAATTTTTCATTTCCAATGATAAAATTATGGAATAACATGATTTTAGACGAAAAAAAAACAGCTTAAAACATTAAAATCCATTTTTGTCAAAAATTGACCAACATGTATATCATGTACATTTTAACAGTGTTACCGGTTTTGAAAATTTATAAAATTTTACCAGCATGAAGAGGGTACCACTGGCCAATTTTATGGACAGTATCATAGGTTGACAAGCACTGGAACATATCAAAATATGAGACACAATTTGTCATTCTCGAAATTATTTTTAATAAAATTTTCATAATTTCAAGTTTAAGTTTCCATAAAAACCATATCTGTAAATCTATTTAAGCCAAAATGGTATCAAAGTCACCCATGTGGAGTCCTTTTTGTATACCAGTTTTAATTGGTTTAATAAAAGTTAAATAAGTGATAATATAAAGGCAAAGAATAACGCAGGTATGGTCACAAAGGTGGAGTAAGTCAGGGTGGTATCCTGAGACCAAAAAATGTTTTTCAAAAAAAATAAATGCATTTTTATAGTTGTTAGAATGAAGGCATTCACCATGCAAAGCAAGAACAAAATTGGTGCGTGGGCGCATATGAGACCCCCCCTTTAATGTTTTTAATGACATACTTTCATTTACAACACTGTAAATTTAATGTCATTGCTTTAGTAACCCACTTTAAAAAAATAGGGTAACCTGTGTAAAAGCATAAGAAACAACGGCGTTTAGTAAAGAAAATGCAGAAATACAGTCACCGGTAAAACAATGCAGGGTGCATCGGGAACGGTCGTAAAAATGGACAATAATGCTTTCGATTTTATGTTTGCCAATTTAAACTCGCGCCATCAGACCTTTCCATGGGCACCAACTTGCCTCGTTTGCAAATTATTTAAAATTTTCATTTGAAAAGCCTTATACAAATTTGTGAAGGCATTCGGTATCCCTAAATTCGTACACGTGTAATTTAAAACGCAGTTTCTTGTCAGAAGGCGCCAGTATGCTGAGTATTTTCTATCGCGTCATTTGGGTGTATCTGCAATGTACTCACCGCCTAATGAACTTATATTTCGGTACGGTACCATAAAAACCGATTACTTCAACCAGATCCTCGGTTCGGTATCTGTATAAGCCTTCCCACGTTGTAACAACAATTTCATAAATTCGACCCACTTCTACCTTTGAAAAGAATAGAGACATCAGAAAAACATGCCCATGAAAAGTATATCCCCTTAAACCCCCAATTTTATATTGAAAAACTGGGGTTTACAGGGGTATACCTATTTTTAGCTCACCTGAGCCGTTAGGCTCACAAGGTGAGCTTATAGGATGGCCATGATCCGGCGTCCGTCCGTCCGTCCGTCGTCCGTCCGTCGTCCGTCCGTCCGTCCGTCCGTCCACAATTTCAAAGATCTTCTTCTCTGAAACCGCTTGGCCAACCAAAGCCAAATTTTATATGAAGCATCTATAGGAAGGGGGAACCAATGTGTATATAAGAAATCCAGGTCACATGACCAAGATGGCCGCCATGCCCATATATGGTAAAAACCCTTCAAAAATCTTCTTCTCCAGAACCGGTGGACTGATTTCAACGAAACTTGGCATGAAGCATTGATGGCTCAAGCACTACAATGTGTATATAAATCATGACCCTGTGATGACCTTGACCTATTTTACGGCAAGGTCAACATAGGCCGCCAATGCATTTGAATGGGGAAAACTTTTAAAATGTCATTTAAAGTGAATGTCTTGCAGGAAATGGGCAGTAGGACTGAATATTAATGATTCTGAAAAAAATTGGACCCCAGGGGCTCATATGCCCCCACCCCGGGGCAATATACATGTATATTACCATAATATTCAAACATAATCTCCTCTGAAACCGCTTGGCCAATCAAAGCCAAATTTTATGTGAAGCATCAATAGGAAGGGGTAATCAATGTATATATAAATAATTCAGGTCACATGACCAAGATGGCCGCAATGCCCATATATGGTAAAAACCCTTCAAAAATCTTCTTCTCCAAAACCGGTGGATCGATTTCAAAGAAACTTGGCATGAAGCATCAATGGCTCAAGTACTACAATGTGTATATAAATCATGACCCTGTGATGACCTTGACCTTTTTTTGCGGCAAGGTCAACATAGGTCGCCAATGCATTTGAATAGGGAAAACTTTTAAAATGTCATTTAAAGTGAAAGTCTTGCAGGAAATGGGCAGTAGGACTGAATATTAATGATTCTGAAAACAAATGGACCCCAGGGGCCCATGTGCCCCCACCCCGGGGCAATATACATGTATATTACCATAATATTCAAACATCTTCTCCTCTGAAACCGCTTGGCGAATCAAAGCCAAATTTTACGTGAAGCATGTATGGAATGGGGGAATTAATGTATATATAAATTATCTAGTTCACAGGACCAAGATGGCTGCCATGCCCATATAAGGTAAAAACCCTTCAAAAATCTTCTTCTCCAAATCTGGTGGACCGATTTCAAAGAAACTTGGCATGAAGCACCAATGGCTGAAGTACTACAATGTATATATAAATTATGACCCTGTGGTGACCTTGACCTATTTTAAGACAAGGTCAGCATAGGTCGCCAATGCATTGGAATTGGGAAAACTTTTAAAAAGTCATTTGAGGTGAAAATCTTGCAGGAAATGGGTAGTAGGACTAAATATTAATGATTCTGAAAATAAAAATGGACCTAAGGGCTCATATGCTCACACCCGGAGGCAATATACATGTATATTACTATAATATTCAAACATCTTCTCCTCTAAAACCACTTGGCCAATTGAAGCCAAATTTTATGTGAAGCATCTATAGGATGGGGAAACCATTGTATATATTAATAATCTAGGTCACATGACCAAGATGGCCGCCATGCCCATATATGGTAAAAACCCTTCAAATATCTTCTTCTCTGAAACCAATAGATTGACTTAAATGAAACTTGGCGTGAAGCATCCATGGCTATAGTACTACAATGTATATATAAATCATGACCCTGTGATGACCTTGACCAAGTTTATGGCAAGGTCAACATGGGTTGCCCATGCATTTGAATGGGAAAAACTGTTAAAATGTCATGTGAAGGGAAAAGCCAGCAAGAAATTTGCAAATGAACAGATTATTGATTATTCTGAAAAAAGAAAACGGCCCAAGGGCTTCATCTGCCCCTGCACTGGGGTTAAATACCATAATATTCAAACATGTTTATTGGTATATGCAGCAGACTCAGGTGAGCGTTTACAGGACCATTGGTCCTCTGGTTTCTTATTTTTGCTCCAAAACATAAATTGTGGGTACTCGTTAGAACCGCCTCGGCGAGGAGGTTCTAACGTGTACCCACATTATTATGTTTTGGGCAAATAGAAAAATATCAATCAATTTCTACTTAAAATTTTCATTTTTTACAAATTTAAAAATCTCTGTATATTGCGTGGTTTCGTAATGGGATGCTGGAAAACAGAATTTCACTCAGACACGATCTCTATATTAATATTTTGTTGATTTAATTCTTAACGCCCATGTCAACAATATTGTCATCATGTTGAGACGAATCAAGCGTTTTCGCTTGGTAGTACCAGGATGAAGGCTTACAAGAGATTGTTCATTGTTGGGATGTGTAACTGAACGCTTTGACGAATGTTTTGGCGAAAGACTTATCAAAATCTACTAGGCTTAAAAACAAACGGTTTATGATTTTCAAATTGACTGGTTTCGGTTACTTAAGCCTCTTCAGTGACCCTGTAGTTTTGACAAAACGGAGCCAAAGAGAAATGCATGTACTGTAATTTTGCAACTTTTAGCAGGATAGTTGATACAAAAAAATAGTATTATCCAAACAGAGCCAAATAGATGAAACGTCGGTTAGAAAATGAATCTAAACCGATAACGAATTTCAGGTTTCTCAGAATACCCTCGCTGATCTCAAAGGACCAAAAGTAAGATATGATCTGCACTATAGATAATGTACAGGGAGACTCGAATTGTGAATTTTCATTTTACCACCATTAAATTGTAGTTTAAAAGTTTAAAAAGCAACTTATTCTGATCGTAACGAGTATAATTATCACCTGGTACCTGGTGAACCAAAACCGTTTTTGGCTTATCGTTGTAAATTTCATCTTCTGGAATAAATTCGAAGAAATTCAATGTGGCCAGGGCTACATAGGAATGGTCATCTCTTTTGAGCCCCAAGTTGAAGCCATATGCTGTTTCCGTGGATACATGATACGGTGAATAAATTGGCACATTGCCAATGTATCTATCCTTTATGATTTTTGCCTGTAATTGAAATATACCATTGGCATTAAGTTGAGCATATTCAATATCAAAACTTATTTCACTTATCCAGAGAAAAGAGGAACTAGTTGCTCTTCAAGTCTGGTTTCCAGCTTAAATGAGGTCAATGTGGCAATGAAATGTGACATGCCGGGTGCTGACTGGCCGATCATGCCAAAATGTAGGTAAATGTATTTGTATTAAAGTTTGTTTGTTTGTTGTTGTTTTTTTTTTTCTTGTTTTTTTTTTTTTTTTTTTTTTTGAGAGAGAGAGAGAGAGAGAGAGAGAGAGAGAGAGATTTAAAGTGAATTACATTACCGCAGTTTGGAATGTTCCTGTTGAAATGCAAAATAGAGCGGTGCATTCAGGCCATATTCTGGGAACTATAGCACGAAAACCCCTCTGGAATTCTTTCCTCAAAATGTTTGCCCTTTCTGAATTTCCACCGTTTAAATTTTGAAGAAAAATGTTTCTTAAATCACAAGGAACCTTAACCAGATTTGATATGGTACCATGTTCGATATCGTGACAAATGGATTTCCATTTTTTCTCCAACGTTTTGAAAATCGTCAAACCTTGAGTTGCTGTAGAGAAGAAAAGATTTCCTAAATTTTCCTCCAACAAACCGAAAACTAAGTTGATGTAAATAGAATCGTCTTCGCTTGAAAGTTTGCCAGCTTCGTTAGGCACAACATAAAACATCAATGAAACATTTGCTGCGATACCGGCAATAGATCCGGATTTTATACCACTCTTTGAGTAGTAGAAATTGGGGTGTGTCCTAATTGATATAGTCTTGCGTAGTAACTTGTTACCAGGAGTTTGAAGCAAACACTTTTGTTCCATGAGAAACCATGGACCTGTATATTTTCGGAATATATCCAATGATTTTGCAAATATTTTGGATTTTCCGCCAGATGTTCCGGACGTGACCGCAAGGTAGTCGGCTTTTTCCGGAAAGAACACATTTTCACTCCCTAGCGTTTCTACCTCATTTACCAAGTCGCCGTAATCCACATATGACGTCAATGGTATATTCGTTACATATTCTGATACTGACGTGATTTTGTTAACGACTAGTTTCTGTGCACATTTTGTGTTTTTATTTCGTTTGATAATGCGCAAAAGTAGCGCTTCTTGCTGTGTTTTGCAATTTTTAGTCTGCCATTTGAACGATACGTGCAAAAACGACCCGATAATAAATATCAATTTGTGCACTGCATATTGTGAAATAAGTGTTTTCCATGTGTGACTAGATGACGGTTTCAAGCGGTATACGTCAAACAGAAGAATTCCTGTAGTCAGTAATATAACGGCAATCGTATCTGAAATATAGAATGATAAATGGAGCGTAAATGTTGAAATAAAAATTCGAAAATGCAATAAATAAATAAATAAATAAATAAATAAATGTGACGGCAGCTAGTCTTTATTACCGATATGGTGAGTACATAGATAAATTTAATTGTAGTATTGATTTATTTTTCTCTTTCCAATTTTGCGGCCCTCTTAGGTGTCATCTTGTGTCGCATCACAGGGTTAAATGTAGAAAGACAGATACATTTTTTGGTAATGTTCGTGTGATTTGTTGCTTCCTGTGTGTCCTAAACTACAGTGGTCATGCTAAGTCAGCCACAAAAGAATGTGTTGGGCGCGGGGATCAATTTCTGGCTCGTTGCTCAGGCTATGGACATAGCTACTGCACACGGTACAATTTCAGAAATTATATGCTGTACAACAAACCGAAACATAAATAATTTGAGAAAGAACTTGGAAAGAAAGAAAGTTTATGAACAGATATAGCATTTGGGTTTATCTACATATACAAACCGAATGGCGGAGTTAATGTCCTGCCGCGTACCATACAAAATATACATCGCCCCACTCCGAGGAATGCGCAAGACGCTGCCAGGGATGCTACCCACTTACACATTATCTTGGGACATTCTATCTGAAAAGATATAAATGCCATCAACATACGTCAATATACATCAAGATTATACAATGCACGTCATTGAAAGATAGATTGTGAAGATAGAGTTTTGCATTCGATTTTCAATAAATAGATAAATAAATAAATAAATAAATAAATAAATAAATAAATAAATATTGTTTATCCTTGAAAATTTTATTGGGGTCTGTAACATATCTAGACCAAAGAGGCCATGTTCTGAACCTATTCCCTCCGTTTTATAAACCGAATGGCTTTTGGGGTTAGTGTATCGACAGACTTTGTTAGTATTTTTTAAATAGTTTCCAAGATATGCATTCTAATTTTTACAAAAAAATACATTGTTAAAACGACAAGAGAACTGCAATCTATATTTAAATAAAACAAAATATATGTTCTAATCAATTAATTAAAAATAAAAATGAAGCAAAATATGAAAAAATAAACTTTAATAGATAAAAGAAACAATGAAAATAAGTTGAAATTTTATGAATTAAATCAAATTTATTAAGTATACTATACTTGCTTGATATTAATGAAAGTAAATGATCCATCTACACTATACAAGTATAGGCTGACATACAATTAAATCACGTATGTTACTGCTAGATAATAATATAGCAAAAATGAAATATGTTCGTAAAGAACGAGGGTAAATATCGTTTTACACTGTCGCATCATTAAATGTACGTGCGTGGATACCTATTATATGAGCCTTCGCATGAGAAAACCAACAATTTGAGTTCGGGCCGACCAGGTCCGACTCAAACCGGACTGTACAGTCACAGAAGAGGCTGGTTAGAGGCTGGAAATTTTGGATTTAGAAAGTAGATGAATTGTACTATCCGTGTAGCGAAAACAAAGGCACTGATCAGCTTCGCCTTTGTTTTCGCCTATGCAGATTGTTGGTTTTCGCATGCGGCGGCTCATATTTCAATAGCACTTGCCTTGTTTGAAAAATTTGCGCTACACTCGCTCTATCGGTAGCATGTCCTATTCGTAACAAAGCTACTCACGTCGCCTGTAAAACTCACCTGCCTATCTGTATACTGAGTCGTCATTTTTGTTTGATGCTAGCCGGCTGACTACCTTGATGGGAAAGAGCTTGTCGCCGCGCTTCATGCATTTTTATAATGTCTCGTTTTGTCATCGCTTTCCCACCTGGTCCCGAGGTTATAAAACTTTTTTCATGCTCAACTCAGCATAAATTTCAAACTGCACATGAATACCGAAATAACCCCAATACACTGAAACAAAGTTATAAAGAGGCCACTTTTCAAACTCATTTTTTGTTTCTAAGCCAAGTTCAAAATTGCAAAATTTTTTGCCAAAAGACGTGTCTTTCAAGAAAGTAAAGTTCCAAAGTGTTAAGAAATAATTTTCTTTTACTAAAGGCGTTTTTGGAGTAAAAATGCAAAAATCAATGTTTTTAAATAAAAAATTGGATACAGCACACCATTTATTGAAATTAGGAACGGGTGTCATCAAAGGGGTCGTTACGGCTCGGAAAAACATCAAACATTCGAATTTTCTCTACTGGTAGAATTTTTATGCATTTTTAAAAATCGCCAATTTTGAGATTTTTTGAAAAATTCATAAATGTGCCTCTTAAACATGTTGAACCCTGTTAAATTCACTTGATGAGGCCTGGAAATGAGAGATATAATTCGACTGAACTGTTTTTGACCATTTTCGAGGACCAACATGTCAAGGCTGCCGCACACTTCCGGTTTCAATGCCAATTTTTAACGAACAAAATAACAAAATTTGTGGACGATTTTTTTAATTTTCAAAGTTTATCAGAGTCTAGTATTTGACCTAAATAATCGCTGAAAATTTCAATGCCGTGCTGCTGATAATAACGCAACTGGAGAAGAACAAAGTTGGTATGCAAATTGCATACAAAAGCTGAATTCCTGTTATTCAGGTTGTTGTCTTCTTGCATGTGCAAAACAGAAACGAAGATTCTTATTGCAGCAACACTTTTGACTTAATTTTATCTTGCATCATGGCAGTCAGTAGCACTTTCAAATAAATTAAAATGTAAAAACACAACGTCATAATATGACATTTAATTTGATGTTAATAAAGTGTGACTTTTTGAAATAGGGTACCTTTACACATGCTTCGTCTGTGTGAGAAGTATCACGCATTTTGGAATGCAGAAACTCACAGAGCCACTGTTAGACATTGGTTTATTCATATGATCATGAATTTTAATTGATCGTATTTTACTTTCTGAACTAGAAGACAAAATATGAGGTGGCCTCTTATAACTTTTTTTCAGTGTATATTGAAATTGAAGGTTCAGATCTCAAAAGCCTGTAATTTATCCTGCGCATAAATGTTAAAATGCCAACAATTTTTGGCATTTTAACATTTATGAGCAGGATAAATTTTAGTATCAGCTGACCTGAGCATGAAAAAAAGTTTTATAACCTCGATGCCAAGTGCATGGGTTGGAATTTAAGTCTTGAACTACAGTGTATTTGTTTCCCAGTCAACAATTTTTCAACAGTGTCGCACTAACCACTGGACCACCGCGCTCTCCCTCTTGAGAAAGTAATTTTTGATGACGTCATATGCATATATAGATCTAATAATTATCGTTCTTTCAATGATAAATTTGACACGTGGCAGAGGAAAAGCTAAAGCATAAACATTTTATGTAATTATCCCTTGTTTATATGATTTATACTTTTATAATTTGCACGATAGAAAATAAGTAAAGATGTTTTAGAAAGCATTTCGCTAATTTTAATCATGTGAGTTAAGCAAACTCGACGGCGAGCCTTTAACATGTTAAAGGCCAAAGTCTTGCACCACCCGGCAAGAGGCCCGGCCGGACCAACAGAGCTTCAAAGGTCACTCTACGATTCTTTAAAGAAAAACTAGCTTTGGGGTAGTGTCTGTGACAAAATGCTCGCAAAACGTAAATATCTCATCCAGGAGAGACAGGATATTTTTTTCTCGTAAACATGAAAATTAATGCATGGGAGTCTCTGGAGTTTTCCAAACTTGACGAATACTTAATGGGTGGTACATAATTTAGTCATAGTAGGCTAGTCTCAATTTTAACTTCATCATTGGGCTAAGAGTGACACGGTTCTCAATTTAAGCTTCAATATTTGGTATATGTATGTTGCTTACCCCTATTTATACTAAGTATTCCACCAAAGAGTCATTCTAAGCAAAGAACCCATTATTTGGATCATTCCAGCAAGATCGACCAAACTGTAGTGTATGAAACGTGGAATGAACCCGGCGCAGTACACTAAATGAATGCTTTGAAATTGCTTACGTATTACTTATGAATCATGGGTGTATTGATGTATTTACTTACGCCCCCAACCTGCATTCCTACTGTACCTACTCTCTAAATAAAGTAATTACTTACTAACTTACGTAATGCGCATTGCATATTTGATATATAACTGAACTGAATTAACTAATTTAAGCCTGGTGTCCCTTTTATGGGGCATAGGCAAACAGAATAGCCCCAGATGGGACGCCGCGTTGCGGCGTCCCATCTGGGGCTATTCTGTTTGCGTGGAGGAATTTCATCGAAAAATGAGATGAAAATTAAAAATTACTCCTAACACCCCTAAAATGAAAGTGGACTCACTCAATGGATAATGATGGGGAAATCCATTCGTCAAATATGGGTTAAAGACTGTAGCTATTTATTTATACAATGAGACTAATGATCGAGTGTTTTTTTTTTTTTTTTTTTTTTTTTGTTTTTTTTTTAATTGACGAAACTAAAGTGCCATGTGCTCCAATGAAGGTTTCCTGAATCTTGGCTGGTGTAAAATGAGCCGCGTTGTGAGAAACCCAGATTTTTGCCTGGCATTTGTTTTGCGGAAAACAAAGGTGCAGATCAGCTTCGCAGACTGCGAAGCTGATCAGCGCCTTTTTTTTCGCTACACGGATAGTACAATTTCTCTTCTTCTTAAATCCGAAATTTCAAGCTTCTATCCTGCCTCTGTGACTGTACAGGTCGGTTTGTGTCAGACCTGGTCGGAAATCCCGAAGACCGGTTTTCTCGCGTCGCGGCTCAAATATTCTGACTCATGAAGAAAAGATCGTGATCATATATGATATTATTAACATATCTTCGCCTTTGTTTTCGCAAATAAATAAATAAATACATAAATAAATAAAGATTTTAGTTTATTGTTTCACGAAGCGGCTGGTTTTGAAATAGTATTGTTTCATGAAGCGGCTCGTTTTGAAATATGAGGAGCGCGGTGGCGTGGTGGTAGAGCGTCGGAGTCCAAATCGAGAGGTCCTGGGTTCGATCCTGGGTAACTGCGAAGCTTATCAGCGCCTTTGATTTCGCAACACAGATAGTACAATCCCTCTACTTTCTAAATCCAAAATTTCCAACCTCTAGCCATCTGTGCTTGTACAGTCGGGTTTGCGTCGGACCTGGTCGGAACCCAAATTGTTGGTTTTCTCACGCACAGGCTTAGTCTGGCGGGTCAGCCGTCAAAATGAATTCTTGATAAAATGAATTCTTGATAACTGATTTATCATTTTGACAAAATGGCAAAATGAACCACTGGGTATGATACTTCATTTTGACGGCTGACCAGTCAGATTAGCACAGGCTCATTTCCAAACTTTAAGAAAAGCTGCTGATACCGTGGCTAGAATGTTCAGCTATATTTATTAAATGCATTTTAACTTAGTGATTATACATGTATGTGAAGTAAGCAGTAGCAGTAGCAGTAGGCAGTATACTGCTGTACTGCTAGCAGTTGGCAGTATACTGCTGTACTGCTAGCAGTTGGCAGTATACTGCTGTCTCTACTGCTAGCAGTTGGCAGTATGCACACATGCGCATGCGCACATAATCACCAGTAAACGATTCGGATGTCGACTGAAATTAACGTTTTATTATTACAAATAAAAAAGTACAAGTATATAGGCAATGATCAGGAAATGACACAATCAGAAAGAAATTCCCACTCCATAAACCGAGGGGTGGGGAAAACAAAATGGCATTTAGGTGCTTGTGTACTTATACGAATACCAAGAAAACATATAGTAAGCCAAGTGAGCAGCTATTCCCCTATTCTCCACTCAGTTACCTGAGCTGAACTAAAATATGAAAACCTACATACATGTAAGGCTAAACAACACAAAAAATAAGTACAAATAGGAATAGAGAGATGAGGAATCCATTAATCCCAGCATACACACAGACACCAGTAAGGGCAGCGCATAACAGTACAACCCATTGTTTTTCAACAATGTAGCTTTCCGTCTACTAGTTTTAATCGAGGAAGCGAGGTAGCCGGCGGCGAGGAAAATTTGTCCGTCCGAACACGCTTCCCTTCGTGTCATTTGCAGGAATGACATGCTACAGTGTGCCGTCCTTCGGATCGGGATGTTAACTGGAAGTCCCCTGTGCACGGACAGTCACCCCCTGTGCAGGTTAAAGATCCCTCCACAGGTTCTATTTATCCTAATGCATGTAGGCTCATCCTGCAAACACACCGGAGTGTACAATGTACACCTCCCAAGAATAATCAGAAATTGATTGATGGAAGAAACAAGAAAACAAAACAAATAATAGTTTCGGATTAACTTTTTTAGCCTTTAGGGTAACGAATGAATGCAAAATAAATATGGACACGCCTTGATAGATTTATTTGTGTTTGCATGATAGGGATAGTTACGGATAACTTACGGATATAAAAATGCTGTAAAATAAGTTTGCGTCAACCGATTGATATGAAAATTTGTCCGAATAAACATTGATCGTTTGAAATTAAATGCCATTGTCATTTTAAAACAATGACGTGAGACGTTCTTGCACGAGACAGCGTCATGACGTCACTTCATGTGACCAGGCGCACCTGTACCCCATGGGTTGACTTTTTTTAGTGTATTTGGGTGTTAGAAAAGTTGGTCTACAATTTTAAATGAAAAATAATTTTCTAACATTAATTGACCATTTTTTCGAAAACATACGGCATTGTGTTGCTTTATTTGTCGAAGACATCCCAGATCATTTTTACCTGCATCCGGGTTTTTCCCATATGGGAGATGAAAAAGGCAACAAACTGCATCTCTTTAAAAAGTACTTTAAGATTATGCTTTTTTTATACAAGCCACCATTGGTCCTTATTGTTATTCATTTTAATCACTTTTTGTGTGACGAAAGCTTTTGCAAAGAAAAATTAATATCTAAAATCTGCGGATTTTGAAATTTTATGATGCATGCAGGCCATCGTAGATAAGATGCGTTCGGATTTTCTCCATTAAATATAGGCGTGTTCAGTTCAAAGGCTCTGCTCAACAGAACGAGTCGTTTCGGTCCAGCGACTCTTAAGGACTCTCGCCGTAAGGACATTTGAAAAGCATTTCCTCTCAGTCATGTTATTCGTCATGCAATTCGTCAAATTATTTGAGCCCCGCCCCAAAATACTAAAATACTTTACCCGAATATATCCCTGAATTATTAAAAACATGCTATAAATCATAGCAAAACCTTCGTTTTTGTAACTATCCATTCTAATGTCATTTCCACATGCAAAGAATGCGCCTTAAATATATACATGTAGTCTCACCAAGGGTTTCGGAGAGAAGGACCGTTTATTTCCAGGGAGCTGAGGAGAATGATAACGTATTGCATTTGTGCTGGAGAATGAGCATAACGTTTTGGATTATACGGAGCAGGGACCAGAAAGCTCAGGACTATTTTAAGGAGCCGATGAAAAGGGTCATTTCCTCGAAAGGCAGCAAGGAACTAAAATATGTCCTGGTAGGTCTCAAATAGTCATCAATGGTTCGATTTAGATAGAAATATAAAACATGTATCGTTGAACAAAGTAAAATATAGCGTTGTCAAATAAAGGGCAGCGTTTTCGATTTTACAAATTCAAAAACTCAAATATAAATACATACTGCACTCAACAGGGGAAAGTTTATTTTACAAAATTTTGATACAAAATCAAAAAAAGGCCATTTTCAGATAGCTTTGAAACTATGGGCCATTTTCAAGTTAGCAGTACCTATAGTCAGAGAGTTTTGAAACTAATGAAATAGTACGTATAGTTTTGAAACTAATGAAATTTGGGTCAAACTTAGGACTGGTCAGGACCTTGAAACAGGGCAAGTTTAAAGAAAATCGTTCGCTCAGTTTTCGAGATATCGAAGTTCGAAATAGCCGACCCCATACCCAATATGGGCAGTATGGGCCATTTTCAAGTTAGCAGTACGTATAGCACAGAGTTTTGAAACTAATGAAATTTGGGTCAAACTTAGGACTGGTCAGGACCTTGAAACTGGGCAAGTTTAAAGAAAATCGTTCGCTCAGTTTTCGAGATATCGAAGTTCGAAATAGCCGACCCCATACCCAATATGGGCAGTATGGGCCATTTTCAAGTTAGCAGTACGTATAGCACAGAGTTTTGAAACTAATGAAATTTGGGTCAAACTTAGGACTGGTCAGGACCTTGAAACTGGGCAAGTTTAAAGAAAATCGTTCGCTCAGTTTTCGAGATATCGAAGTTCGAAATAGCCGACCCCATACCCAATATGGGCAGTATGGGCCATTTTCAAGTTAGCAGTACGTATAGCACAGAGTTTTGAAACTAATGAAATTTGGGTCAAACTTAGGACTGGTCAGGACCTTGAAACTGGGCAAGTTTAAAGAAAATCGTTCGCTCAGTTTTCGAGATATCGAAGTTCGAAATAGCCGACCCCATACCCAATATGGGCAGTATGGGCCATTTTCAAGTTAGCAGTACGTATAGCACAGAGTTTTGAAACTAATGAAATTTGGGTCAAACTTAGGACTGGTCAGGACCTTGAAACTGGGCAAGTTTAGAGAAAATCGTTCGCTCAGTTTTTGAGATATCGAAGTTCGAAATAGCTGACCCCATACCCAATATGGGCAGTATGGGCCATTTTCAAGTTAGCAGTACGTATAGCACAGAATTTTGAAACTAATGAAATTTGGGTCAAACTTAGGACTGGTCAGGACCTTGAAACTGGGCAAGTTTAAAGAAAATCGTTCGCTCAGTTTTCGAGATATCGAAGTTCGAAATAGCCGACCCCATACCCAATATGGGCAGTATGGGCCATTTTCAAGTTAGCAGTACGTATAGCACAGAGTTTTGAAACTAATGAAATTTGGGTCAAACTTAGGACTGGTCAGGACCTTGAAACTGGGCAAGTTTAAAGAAAATCGTTCGCTCAGTTTTCGAGATATCGAAGTTCGAAATAGCCGACCCCATACCCAATATGGGTAGTATGGGCCATTTTCAAGTTAGCAGTACGTATAGCACAGAGCTTTGAAACTAATGAAATTTAGGTCAAACTTAGGACTGGTCAGGACCTTGAAACTGGGCAAGTTTAAAGAAAATCGTTGAAGTTAGACCATTGGACCTTGAAACTGGGCAAGTTTAAAGAAAATCGTTCGCTCAGTTTTCGAGATCTCGAAGTTCGAAATAGCCGACCCCATACCCAATATGGGCAGTATGGGCCATTTTCAAGTTAGCAGTACGTATAGCACAGAGTTTTGAAACTAATGAAATTTGGGTCAAACTTAGGACTGGTCAGGACCTTGAAACTGGGCAAGTTTAAAGAAAATCGTTCGCTCAGTTTTTGAGATATCGAAGTTCGAAATAGCCGACCCCATACCCAATATGGGCAGTATGGGCCATTTTCAAGTTAGCAGTACGTATAGCACAGAGTTTTGAAACTAATGAAATTTGGGTCAAACTTAGGACTGGTCAGGACCTTGAAACTGGGCAAGTTTAAAGAAAATCGTTCGCTCAGTTTTCGAGATATCGAAGTTCGAAATAGCCGACCCCATACCCAATATGGGCAGTATGGGCCATTTTCAAGTTAGCAGTACGTATAGCACAGATTTTTGAAACTAATGAAATTTGGGTCAAACTTAGGACTGGTCAGGACCTTGAAACTGGGCAAGTTTAAAGAAAATCGTTCGCTCAGTTTTTGAGATATCGAAGTTCGAAATAGCCGACCCCATACCCAATATGGGCAGTATGGGCCATTTTCAAGTTAGCAGTACGTATAGCACAGAGTTTTGAAACTAATGACATTTGGGTCAAACTTAGGACTGGTCAGGACCTTGAAACTGGGCAAGTTTAAAGAAAATCGTTCGCTCAGTTTTCGAGATATCGAAGTTCGAAATAGCCGACCCCATACCCAATATGGGCAGTATGGGCCATTTTCAAGTTAGCAGTACGTATAGCACAGAGTTTTGAAACTAATGAAATTTGGGTCAAACTTAGGACTGGTCAGGACCTTGAAACAGGGCAAGTTTAAAGAAAATCGTTCGCTCAGTTTTCGAGATATCGAAGTTCGAAATAGCCGACCCCATACCCAATATGGGCAGTATGGGCCATTTTCAAGTTAGCAGTACGTATAGCACAGAGTTTTGAAACTAATGAAATTTGGGTCAAACTTAGGACTGGTCAGGACCTTGAAACTGGGCAAGTTTAAAGAAAATCGTTCGCTCAGTTTTTGAGATATCGAAGTTCGAAATAGCCGACCCCATACCCAATATGGGCAGTATGGGCCATTTTCAAGTTAGCAGTACGTATAGCACAGAATTTTGAAACTAATGAAATTTGGGACAAACTTAGGACTGGTCAGGACCTTGAAACTGGGCAAGTTTAAAGAAAATCGTTCGCTCAGTTTTCGAGATATCGAAGTTCGAAATAGCCGACCCCATACCCAATATGGGCAGTATGGGCCATTTTCAAGTTAGCAGTACGTATAGCACAGAGTTTTGAAACTAATGAAATTTGGGTCAAATTTAGGACTGGTCAGGACCTTGAAACTGGGCAAGTTTAAAGAAAATCGTTCGCTCAGTTTTCGAGATATCGAAGTTCGAAATAGCCGACCCCATACCCAATATGGGTAGTATGGGCCATTTTCAAGTTAGCAGTACGTATAGCACAGAGCTTTGAAACTAATGAAATTTAGGTCAAACTTAGGACTGGTCAGGACCTTGAAACTGGGCAAGTTTAAAGAAAATCGTTGAAGTTAGACCTTTGGACCTTGAAACTGGGCAAGTTTAAAGAAAATCGTTCGCTCAGTTTTCGAGATATCGAAGTTCGAAATAGCCGACCCCATACCCAATATGGGCAGTATGGGCCATTTTCAAGTTAGCAGTACGTATAGCACAGAGTTTTGAAACTAATGAAATTTGGGTCAAACTTAGGACTGGTCAGGACCTTGAAACTGGGCAAGTTTAAAGAAAATCGTTCGCTCAGTTTTCGAGATATCGAAGTTCGAAATAGCCGACCCCATACCCAATATGGGCAGTATGGGCCATTTTCAAGTTAGCAGTACGTATAGCACAGAGTTTTGAAACTAATGAAATTTGGGTCAAACTTAGGACTGGTCAGGACCTTGAAACAGGGCAAGTTTAAAGAAAATCGTTCGCTCAGTTTTCGAGATATCGAAGTTCGAAATAGCCGACCCCATACCCAATATGGGCAGTATGGGCCATTTTCAAGTTAGCAGTACGTATAGCACAGAGTTTTGAAACTAATGAAATTTGGGTCAAACTTAGGACTGGTCAGGACCTTGAAACTGGGCATGTTTAAAGAAAATCGTTCGCTCAGTTTTCGAGATATCGAAGTTCGAAATAGCCGACCCCATACCCAATATGGGCAGTATGGGCCATTTTCAAGTTAGAAGTACGTATAGCACAGAGTTTTGAAACTAATGAAATTTGGGTCAAACTTAGGACTGGTCAGGACCTTGAAACTGGGCAAGTTTAAAGAAAATCGTTCGCTCAGTTTTTGAGATATCGAAGTTCGAAATAGCCGACCCCATACCCAATATGGGCAGTATGGGCCATTTTCAAGTTAGCAGTACGTATAGTCAAAGAGTTTTGAAACTAATGAAATTTTGGTCAAACTTAGGACTGGTCAGGACCTTGAAACTGGGCAAGTTTAAAGAAAATCGTTCGCTCAGTTTTCGAGATATCGAAGTTCGAAATAGCCGACCCCATACCCAATATGGGCAGTATGGGCCATTTTCAAGTTAGCAGCACGTATAGCACAGAGTTTTGAAAATAATGAAATTTGGGTCAAACTTAGGACTGGTCAGGACCTTGAAACTGGGCAAGTTTAAAGAAAATCGTTCGCTCAGTTTTCGAGATATCGAAGTTCGAAATAGCCGACCCCATACCCAATATGGGTAGTATGGGCCATTTTCAAGTTAGCAGTACGTATAGCACAGAGTTTTGAAACTAATGAAATTTGGGTCAAACTTAGGACTGGTCAGGATCTTGAAACTGGGCAAGTTTAAAGAAAATCGTTCGCTCAGTTTTTGAGATATCGAAGTTCGAAATAGCCGACCCCATACCCAATATGGGCAGTATGGGCCATTTTCAAGTTAGCAGTACGCATAGCACAGAGTTTTGAAACTAATGAAATTTGGGTCAAACTTAGGACTGGTCAGGACCTTGAAACAGGGCAAGTTTAAAGAAAATCGTTCGCTCAGTTTTCGAGATATCGAAGTTCGAAATAGCCGACCCCATACCCAATATGGGCAGTATGGGCCATTTTCAAGTTAGCAGTACGTATAGCACAGAGTTTTGAAACTAATGAAATTTGGGTCAAACTTAGGACTGGTCAGGACCTTGAAACTGGGCAAGTTTATAGAAAATCGTTTGCTCAGTTTTTGAGATATCGAAGTTCGAAATAGCCGACCCCATACCCAATATGGGCAGTATGGGCCATTTTCAAGTTAGCAGTACGTATAGCACAGAGTTTTGAAACTAATGAAATTTGGGTCAAACTAAGGACTGGTCAGGACCTTGAAACTGGGCAAGTTTAAAGAAAATCGTTCGCTCAGTTTTCGAGATATCGAAGTTCGAAATAGCCGACCCCATACCCAATATGGGCAGTATGGGCCATTTTCAAGTTAGCAGTACGTATAGCACAGAGTTTTGAAACTAATGAAATTTGGGTCAAACTTAGGACTGGTCAGGACCTTGAAACTGGGCAAGTTTAAAGAAAATCGTTCGCTCAGTTTTCGAGATATCGAAGTTCCAAATAGCCGACCCCATACCCAATATGGGCAGTATGGGCCATTTTCAAGTTAGCAGTACGTATAGCACAGAGTTTTGAAACTAATGAAATTTGGGTCAAACTTAGGACTGGTCAGGACCTTGAAACTGGGCAAGTTTAAAGAAAATCGTTCCCTCAGTTTTCGAGATATCGAAGTTCGAAATAGCCGACCCCATACCCAATATGGGCAGTATGGGCCATTTTCAAGTTAGCAGTACGTATAGCACAGAGTTTTGAAACTAATGAAATTTGGGTCAAAATTAGGACTGGTCAGAACCTTGAAACTGGGCAAGTTTAAAGAAAATCGTTCGCTCTGTTTTCGAGATATCGAAGTTCGAAATAGCCGACCCCATACCCAATATGAACAGTATGGGCCATTTTCAAGTTAGCAGTACGCATAGTCAGAGAGTTTTGAAACTAATGAAATTTGGGTCAAACTTAGGACTGGCCATATTGGGTATGGCGTCGGCTATCTCGAACACCGATATCTCGAAAACTGAGCGAACGATTTTCTTTAAACTCGCCCAGTTTCAAGGTCCTGACCAGTCCTAAGTTTGACCAAAATTTCATTTGTTTCAAAACTCTCTAATATGCGTACTGCTAACTTGAAAATGGCCCATACTGTCCATATTCGGTATGGGGTCGGCTAACTCGAACACCGATATCTCAAAAACTGAGCGAACGATTTTCTTTAAACTCGCCCAGTTTTAAGGTCCTGACCAGTCCTAAGTTTGACCAAAATTTCATTGGTTTCAAAACTCTCTAATATGCGTACTGCTAACTTGAAAATGGCCCATACTGCCCATATTGGGTATGGCGTCGGCTATCTCGAACACCGATATCTCGAAAACTGAGCGAACGATTTTCTTTAAACTCGCCCAGTTTCAAGGTCCTGACCAGTCCTAAGTTTGACCAAAATTTCATTTGTTTCAAAACTCTCTAATATGCGTACTGCTAACTTGAAAATGGCCCATACTGTCCATATTCGGTATGGGGTCGGCTATCTCGAACACCGATATCTCGAAAACTGAGCGAACGATTTTCTTTAAACTCGCCCAGTTTCAAGGTCCTGACCAGTCCTAAGTTTGACCAAAATTTCATTTGTTTCAAAACTCTCTGACTATACGCACTGCTAACTTGAAAATGGCCCATACTGTCCATATTCGGTATGGGGTCGGCTATCTCGAACACCGATATCTCAAAAACTGAACGAACGATTTTCTTTAAACTCGCCCAGTTTCAAGGTCCTGACCAGTCCTAAGTTTGACCAAAATTTCATTTGTTTCAAAACTCTCTAATATGCGTACTGCTAACTTGAAAATGGCCCATACTGTCCATATTCGTTATGGGGTCGGCTAACTCGAACACCGATATCTCAAAAACTGAGCGAACGATTTTCTTTAAACTCGCCCAGTTTTAAGGTCCTGACCAGTCCTAAGTTTAATCAAAATTTCATTGGTTTCAAAACTCTCTAATATGCGTACTGCTAACTTGAAAATGGCCCATACTGCCCATATTGGGTATGGCGTCGGCTATCTCGAACACCGATATCTCGAAAACTGAGCGAACGATTTTCTTTAAACTCGCCCAGTTTCAAGGTCCTGACCAGTCCTAAGTTTGACCAAAATTTCATTAGTTTCAAAACTCTCTAATATGCGTACTGCTAACTTGAAAATGGCCCATACTGTCCATATTGGGTATGGCGTCGGCTATCTCGAACACCGATATCTCGAAAACTGAGCGAACGATTTTCTTTAAACTCGCCCAGTTTCAAGGTCCTGACCAGTCCTAAGTTTGACCAAAATTTCATTTGTTTCAAAACTCTCTAATATGCGTACTGCTAACTTGAAAATGGCCCATACTGCCCATATTGGGTATGGCGTCGGCTATCTCGAACACCGATATCACGAAAACTGAGCGAACGATTTTCTTTAAACTCGCTCAGTTTCAAGGTCCTGACCAGTCCTAAGTTTGACCAAAGTTTCATTAGTTTCAAAACTCTCTGACTATACGTACTGCTAACTTGAAAATGGCCCATACTGTCCATATTCGGTATGGGGTCGGCTATCTCGAACACCGATATCTCGAAAACTGAGCGAACGATTTTCTTTAAACTCGCCCAGTTTTAAGGTCCTGACCAGTCCTAAGTTTGACCAAAATTTCATTTGTTTCAAAACTCTCTAATATGCGTACTGCTAACTTGAAAATGGCCCATACTGCCCATATTGGGTATGGCGTCGGCTATCTCGAACACCGATATCTCGAAAACTGAGCGAACGATTTTCTTTAAACTCGCCCAGTTTCAAGGTCCTGACCAGTCCTAAGTTTGACCAAAATTTCATTTGTTTCAAAACTCTCTAATATGCGTACTGCTAACTTGAATATGGCCCATACTGTCCATATTCGGTATGGGGTCGGCTATCTCGAACACCGATATCTCAAAAACTGAGCGAACGATTTTCTTTAAACTCGCCCAGTTTCAAGGTCCTGACCATTCCTAAGTTTGACCAAAATTTCATTTGTTTCAAAACTCTCTAATATGCGTACTGCTAACTTGAAAATGGCCCATACTGCCCATATTGGGTATGGGGTCGGCTATCTCGAACACCGATATCACGAAAACTGAGCGAACGATTTTCTTTAATCTCGCCCAGTTTCAAGGTCCTGACCAGTCCTAAGTTTGACCAAAATTTCATTAGTTTCAAAACTCTCTGACTATACGTACTGCTAACTTGAAAATGGCCCATACTGTCCATATTCGGTATGGGGTCGGCTATCTCGAACACCGATATCTCGAAAACTGAGCGAACGATTTTCTTTAAACTCGCCCAGTTTTAAGGTCCTGACCAGTCCTAAGTTTGACCAAAATTTCATTTGTTTCAAAACTCTCTAATATGCGTACTGCTAACTTGAAAATGGCCCATACTGCCCATATTGGGTATGGCGTCGGCTATCTCGAACACCGATATCTCAAAAACTGAGCGAACGATTTTCTTTAAACTCGCCCAGTTTCAAGGTCCTGACCAGTCCTAAGTTTGACCAAAATTTCATTTGTTTCAAAACTCTCTAATATGCGTACTGCTAACTTGAATATGGCCCATACTGTCCATATTCGGTATGGGGTCGGCTATCTCGAACACCGATATCTCGAAAACTGAGCGAACGATTTTCTTCAAACTCGCCCAGTTTCAAGGTCCTGACCAGTCCTAAGTTTGACCAAAATTTCATTTGTTTCAAAACTCTCTAATATGCGTACTGCTAACTTGAAAATGGCCCATACTGCCCATATTGGGTATGGCGTCGGCTATCTCGAACACCGATATCACGAAAACTGAGCGAACGATTTTCTTTAAACTCGCCCAGTTTCAAGGTCCTGACCAGTCCTAAGTTTGACCAAAATTTCATTAGTTTCAAAACTCTCTGACTATACGTACTGCTAACTTGAAAATGGCCCATACTGTCCATATTCGGTATGGGGTCGGCTATCTCGAACACCGATATCTCGAAAACTGAGCGAACGATTTTCTTTAAACTCGCCCAGTTTCAAGGTCCTGACCAGTCCTAAGTTTGACCAAAATTTCATTTGTTTCAAAACTCTCTAATATGCGTACTGCTAACTTGAAAT
The DNA here is from genome assembly GCA_964017185.1 of Rugalucina vietnamica. Lineage (NCBI taxonomy): Eukaryota > Metazoa > Mollusca > Bivalvia > Lucinida > Lucinidae > Rugalucina > Rugalucina vietnamica. The sequence continues at coordinate 24,597,830 of OZ024878.1, read as the reverse complement.
TGGCCCATACTGCCCATATTGGGTATGGCGTCGGCTATCTCGAACACCGATATCTCGAAAACTGAGCGAACGATTTTCTTTAAACTCGCCCAGTTTCAAGGTCCTGACCAGTCCTAAGTTTGACCAAAATTTCATTAGTTTCAAAACTCTCTGACTATACGTACTGCTAACTTGAAAATGGCCCATACTGTCCATATTCGGTATGGGGTCGGCTATCTCGAACACCGATATCTCGAAAACTGAGCGAACGATTTTCTTTAATCTCGCCCAGTTTTAAGGTCCTGACCAGTCCTAAGTTTGACCAAAATTTCATTGGTTTCAAAACTCTCTAATATGCGTACTGCTAACTTGAAAATGGCCCATACTGCCCATATTGGGTATGGCGTCGGCTATCTCGAACACCGATATCTCGAAAACTGAGCGAACGATTTTCTTTAAACTCGCCCAGTTTCAAGGTCCTGACCAGTCCTAAGTTTGACCAAAATTTCATTTGTTTCAAAACTCTCTAATATGCGTACTGCTAACTTGAAAATGGCCCATACTGTCCATATTCGGTATGGGGTCGGCTAACTCGAACACCGATATCTCAAAAACTGAGCGAACGATTTTCTTTAAACTCGCCCAGTTTCAAGGACCTGACCAGTCCTAAGTTTGACCAAAATTTCATTTGTTTCAAAACTCTCTAATATGCGTACTGCTAACTTGAAATTGGCCCATACTGCCCATATTGGGTATGGCGTCGGCTATCTCGAACACCGATATCACGAAAACTGAGCGAACGATTTTCTTTAAACTCGCCCAGTTTCAAGGTCCTGACCAGTCCTAAGTTTGACCAAAATTTCATTAGTTTCAAAACTCTCTGACTATACGTACTGCTAACTTGAAAATGGCCCATACTGTCCATATTCGGTATGGGGTCGGCTATCTCGAACACCGATATCTCGAAAACTGAGCGAACGATTTTCTTTAAACTCGCCCAGTTTCAAGGTCCTGACCAGTCCTAAGTTTGACCAAAATTTCATTTGTTTCAAAACTCTCTAATATGCGTACTGCTAACTTGAAATTGGCCCATACTGCCCATATTGGGTATGGCGTCGGCTATCTCGAACACCGATATCTCGAAAACTGAGCGAACGATTTTCTTTAAACTCGCCCAGTTTCAAGGTCCTGACCAGTCCTAAGTTTGACCAAAATTTCATTAGTTTCAAAACTCTCTGACTATACGTACTGCTAACTTGAAAATGGCCCATACTGTCCATATTCGGTATGGGGTCGGCTATCTCGAACACCGATATCTCGAAAACTGAGCGAACGATTTTCTTTAAACTCGCCCAGTTTTAAGGTCCTGACCAGTCCTAAGTTTGACCAAAATTTCATTGGTTTCAAAACTCTCTAATATGCGTACTGCTAACTTGAAAATGGCCCATACTGCCCATATGGGGTATGGCGTCGGCTATCTCGAACACCGATATCTCGAAAACTGAGCGAACGATTTTCTTTAAACTCGCCCAGTTTCAAGGTCCTGACCAGTCCTAAGTTTGACCAAAATTTCATTTGTTTCAAAACTCTCTAATATGAGTACTGCTAACTTGAAAATGGCCCATACTGTCCATATTCGGTATGGGGTCGGCTAACTCGAACACCGATATCTCAAAAACTGAGCGAACGATTTTCTTTAAACTCGCCCAGTTTCAAGGTCCTGACCAGTCCTAAGTTTGACCAAAATTTCATTTGTTTCAAAACTCTCTAATATGCGTACTGCTAACTTGAAATTGGCCCATACTGCCCATATTGGGTATGGCGTCGGCTATCTCGAACACCGATATCACGAAAACTGAGCGAACGATTTTCTTTAAACTCGCCCAGTTTCAAGGTCCTGACCAGTCCTAAGTTTGACCAAAATTTCATTAGTTTCAAAACTCTCTGACTATACGTACTGCTAACTTGAAAATGGCCCATACTGTCCATATTCGGTATGGGGTCGGCTATCTCGAACACCGATATCTCGAAAACTGAGCGAACGATTTTCTTTAAACTCGCCCAGTTTCAAGGTCCTGACCAGTCCTAAGTTTGACCAAAATTTCATTTGTTTCAAAACTCTCTAATATGCGTACTGCTAACTTGAAATTGGCCCATACTGCCCATATTGGGTATGGCGTCGGCTATCTCGAACACCGATATCTCGAAAACTGAGCGAACGATTTTCTTTAAACTCGCCCAGTTTCAAGGTCCTGACCAGTCCTAAGTTTGACCAAAATTTCATTAGTTTCAAAACTCTCTGACTATACGTACTGCTAACTTGAAAATGGCCCATACTGTCCATATTCGGTATGGGGTCGGCTATCTCGAACACCGATATCTCGAAAACTGAGCGAACGATTTTCTTTAAACTCGCCCAGTTTTAAGGTCCTGACCAGTCCTAAGTTTGACCAAAATTTCATTGGTTTCAAAACTCTCTAATATGCGTACTGCTAACTTGAAAATGGCCCATACTGCCCATATTGGGTATGGCGTCGGCTATCTCGAACACCGATATCTCGAAAACTGAGCGAACGATTTTCTTTAAACTCGCCCAGTTTCAAGGTCCTGACCAGTCCTAAGTTTGACCAAAATTTCATTTGTTTCAAAACTCTCTAATATGCGTACTGCTAACTTGAATATGGCCCATACTGTCCATATTCGGTATGGGGTCGGCTATCTCGAACACCGATATCTCGAAAATTGAGCGAACGATTTTCTTTAAACTCGCCAAGTTTCAAGGTCCTGACCAGTCCTAAGTTTGACCAAAATTTCATTTGTTTCAAAACTCTCTAATATGCGTACTGCTAACTTGAAATTGGCCCATACTGCCCATATTGGGTATGGCGTCGGCTATCTCGAACACCGATATCACGAAAACTGAGCGAACGATTTTCTTTAAACTCGCCCAGTTTCAAGGTCCTGACCAGTCCTAAGTTTGACCAAAATTTCATAAGTTTCAAAACTCTCTGACTATACGTACTGCTAACTTGAAAATGGCCCATACTGTCCATATTCGGTATGGGGTCGGCTATCTCGAACACCGATATCTCGAAAACTGAGCGAACGATTTTCTTTAAACTCGCCCAGTTTCAAGGTCCTGACCAGTCCTAAGTTTGACCAAAATTTCATTTGTTTCAAAACTCTCTAATATGCGTACTGCTAACTTGAAATTGGCCCATACTGCCCATATTGGGTATGGCGTCGGCTATCTCGAACACCGATATCTCGAAAACTGAGCGAACGATTTTCTTTAAACTCGCCCAGTTTCAAGGTCCTGACCAGTCCTAAGTTTGACCAAAATTTCATTGGTTTCAAAACTCTCTATTATGCGTACTGCTAACTTGAAAATGGCCCATACTGCCCATATTGGGTATGGCGTCGGCTATCTCGAACACCGATATCTCAAAAACTGAGCGAACGATTTTCTTTAAACTCGCCCAGTTTCAAGGTCCTGACCAGTCCTAAGTTTGACCAAAATTTCATTAATTTCAAAACTCTCTGACTATACGTACTGCTAACTTGAAAATGGCCCATACTGTCCATATTCGGTATGGGGTCGGCTATCTCGAACACCGATATCTCGAAAACTGAGCGAACGATTTTCTTTAAACTCGCCCAGTTTCAAGGTCCTGACCAGTCCTAAGTTTGACCAAAATTTCATTTGTTTCAAAACTCTCTAATATGCGTACTGCTAACTTGAAATTGGCCCATACTGCCCATATTGGGTATGGCGTCGGCTATCTCGAACACCGATATCTCGAAAACTGAGCGAACGATTTTCTTTAAACTCGCCCAGTTTCAAGGTCCTGACCAGTCCTAAGTTTGACCAAAATTTCATTAGTTTCAAAACTCTCTGACTATACGTACTGCTAACTTGAAAATGGCCCATACTGTCCATATTCGGTATGGGGTCGGCTATCTCGAACACCGATATCTCGAAAACTGAGCGAACGATTTTCTTTAATCTCGCCCAGTTTTAAGGTCCTGACCAGTCCTAAGTTTGACCAAAATTTCATTGGTTTCAAAACTCTCTAATATGCGTACTGCTAACTTGAAAATGGCCCATACTGCCCATATTGGGTATGGCGTCGGCTATCTCGAACACCGATATCTCGAAAACTGAGCGAACGATTTTCTTTAAACTCGCCCAGTTTCAAGGTCCTGACCAGTCCTAAGTTTGACCAAAATTTCATTTGTTTCAAAACTCTCTAATATGCGTACTGCTAACTTGAAAATGGCCCATACTGTCCATATTCGGTATGGGGTCGGCTAACTCGAACACCGATATCTCAAAAACTGAGCGAACGATTTTCTTTAAACTCGCCCAGTTTTAAGGTCCTGACCAGTCCTAAGTTTGACCAAAATTTCATTGGTTTCAAAACTCTCTAATATGCGTACTGCTAACTTGAAAATGGCCCATACTGCCCATATTGGGTATGGCGTCGGCTATCTCGAACACCGATATCTCGAAAACTGAGCGAACGATTTTCTTTAAACTCGCCCAGTTTCAAGGTCCTGACCAGTCCTAAGTTTGACCAAAATTTCATTTGTTTCAAAACTCTCTAATATGCGTACTGCTAACTTGAAAATGGCCCATACTGTCCATATTCGGTATGGGGTCGGCTATCTCGAACACCGATATCTCGAAAACTGAGCGAACGATTTTCTTTAAACTCGCCCAGTTTCAAGGTCCTGACCAGTCCTAAGTTTGACCAAAATTTCATTTGTTTCAAAACTCTCTGACTATACGCACTGCTAACTTGAAAATGGCCCATACTGTCCATATTCGGTATGGGGTCGGCTATCTCGAACACCGATATCTCAAAAACTGAACGAACGATTTTCTTTAAACTCGCCCAGTTTCAAGGTCCTGACCAGTCCTAAGTTTGACCAAAATTTCATTTGTTTCAAAACTCTCTAATATGCGTACTGCTAACTTGAAAATGGCCCATACTGTCCATATTCGTTATGGGGTCGGCTAACTCGAACACCGATATCTCAAAAACTGAGCGAACGATTTTCTTTAAACTCGCCCAGTTTTAAGGTCCTGACCAGTCCTAAGTTTAATCAAAATTTCATTGGTTTCAAAACTCTCTAATATGCGTACTGCTAACTTGAAAATGGCCCATACTGCCCATATTGGGTATGGCGTCGGCTATCTCGAACACCGATATCTCGAAAACTGAGCGAACGATTTTCTTTAAACTCGCCCAGTTTCAAGGTCCTGACCAGTCCTAAGTTTGACCAAAATTTCATTAGTTTCAAAACTCTCTAATATGCGTACTGCTAACTTGAAAATGGCCCATACTGTCCATATTGGGTATGGCGTCGGCTATCTCGAACACCGATATCTCGAAAACTGAGCGAACGATTTTCTTTAAACTCGCCCAGTTTCAAGGTCCTGACCAGTCCTAAGTTTGACCAAAATTTCATTTGTTTCAAAACTCTCTAATATGCGTACTGCTAACTTGAAAATGGCCCATACTGCCCATATTGGGTATGGCGTCGGCTATCTCGAACACCGATATCACGAAAACTGAGCGAACGATTTTCTTTAAACTCGCTCAGTTTCAAGGTCCTGACCAGTCCTAAGTTTGACCAAAGTTTCATTAGTTTCAAAACTCTCTGACTATACGTACTGCTAACTTGAAAATGGCCCATACTGTCCATATTCGGTATGGGGTCGGCTATCTCGAACACCGATATCTCGAAAACTGAGCGAACGATTTTCTTTAAACTCGCCCAGTTTTAAGGTCCTGACCAGTCCTAAGTTTGACCAAAATTTCATTTGTTTCAAAACTCTCTAATATGCGTACTGCTAACTTGAAAATGGCCCATACTGCCCATATTGGGTATGGCGTCGGCTATCTCGAACACCGATATCTCGAAAACTGAGCGAACGATTTTCTTTAAACTCGCCCAGTTTCAAGGTCCTGACCAGTCCTAAGTTTGACCAAAATTTCATTTGTTTCAAAACTCTCTAATATGCGTACTGCTAACTTGAATATGGCCCATACTGTCCATATTCGGTATGGGGTCGGCTATCTCGAACACCGATATCTCAAAAACTGAGCGAACGATTTTCTTTAAACTCGCCCAGTTTCAAGGTCCTGACCATTCCTAAGTTTGACCAAAATTTCATTTGTTTCAAAACTCTCTAATATGCGTACTGCTAACTTGAAAATGGCCCATACTGCCCATATTGGGTATGGGGTCGGCTATCTCGAACACCGATATCACGAAAACTGAGCGAACGATTTTCTTTAATCTCGCCCAGTTTCAAGGTCCTGACCAGTCCTAAGTTTGACCAAAATTTCATTAGTTTCAAAACTCTCTGACTATACGTACTGCTAACTTGAAAATGGCCCATACTGTCCATATTCGGTATGGGGTCGGCTATCTCGAACACCGATATCTCGAAAACTGAGCGAACGATTTTCTTTAAACTCGCCCAGTTTTAAGGTCCTGACCAGTCCTAAGTTTGACCAAAATTTCATTGGTTTCAAAACTCTCTAATATGCGTACTGCTAACTTGAAAATGGCCCATACTGCCCATATTGGGTATGGCGTCGGCTATCTCGAACACCGATATCTCAAAAACTGAGCGAACGATTTTCTTTAAACTCGCCCAGTTTCAAGGTCCTGACCAGTCCTAAGTTTGACCAAAATTTCATTTGTTTCAAAACTCTCTAATATGCGTACTGCTAACTTGAATATGGCCCATACTGTCCATATTCGGTATGGGGTCGGCTATCTCGAACACCGATATCTCGAAAACTGAGCGAACGATTTTCTTCAAACTCGCCCAGTTTCAAGGTCCTGACCAGTCCTAAGTTTGACCAAAATTTCATTTGTTTCAAAACTCTCTAATATGCGTACTGCTAACTTGAAAATGGCCCATACTGCCCATATTGGGTATGGCGTCGGCTATCTCGAACACCGATATCACGAAAACTGAGCGAACGATTTTCTTTAAACTCGCCCAGTTTCAAGGTCCTGACCAGTCCTAAGTTTGACCAAAATTTCATTAGTTTCAAAACTCTCTGACTATACGTACTGCTAACTTGAAAATGGCCCATACTGTCCATATTCGGTATGGGGTCGGCTATCTCGAACACCGATATCTCGAAAACTGAGCGAACGATTTTCTTTAAACTCGCCCAGTTTCAAGGTCCTGACCAGTCCTAAGTTTGACCAAAATTTCATTTGTTTCAAAACTCTCTAATATGCGTACTGCTAACTTGAAATTGGCCCATACTGCCCATATTGGGTATGGCGTCGGCTATCTCGAACACCGATATCTCGAAAACTGAGCGAACGATTTTCTTTAAACTCGCCCAGTTTCAAGGTCCTGACCAGTCCTAAGTTTGACCAAAATTTCATTAGTTTCAAAACTCTCTGACTATACGTACTGCTAACTTGAAAATGGCCCATACTGTCCATATTCGGTATGGGGTCGGCTATCTCGAACACCGATATCTCGAAAACTGAGCGAACGATTTTCTTTAATCTCGCCCAGTTTTAAGGTCCTGACCAGTCCTAAGTTTGACCAAAATTTCATTGGTTTCAAAACTCTCTAATATGCGTACTGCTAACTTGAAAATGGCCCATACTGCCCATATTGGGTATGGCGTCGGCTATCTCGAACACCGATATCTCGAAAACTGAGCGAACGATTTTCTTTAAACTCGCCCAGTTTCAAGGTCCTGACCAGTCCTAAGTTTGACCAAAATTTCATTTGTTTCAAAACTCTCTAATATGCGTACTGCTAACTTGAAAATGGCCCATACTGTCCATATTCGGTATGGGGTCGGCTAACTCGAACACCGATATCTCAAAAACTGAGCGAACGATTTTCTTTAAACTCGCCCAGTTTCAAGGACCTGACCAGTCCTAAGTTTGACCAAAATTTCATTTGTTTCAAAACTCTCTAATATGCGTACTGCTAACTTGAAATTGGCCCATACTGCCCATATTGGGTATGGCGTCGGCTATCTCGAACACCGATATCACGAAAACTGAGCGAACGATTTTCTTTAAACTCGCCCAGTTTCAAGGTCCTGACCAGTCCTAAGTTTGACCAAAATTTCATTAGTTTCAAAACTCTCTGACTATACGTACTGCTAACTTGAAAATGGCCCATACTGTCCATATTCGGTATGGGGTCGGCTATCTCGAACACCGATATCTCGAAAACTGAGCGAACGATTTTCTTTAAACTCGCCCAGTTTCAAGGTCCTGACCAGTCCTAAGTTTGACCAAAATTTCATTTGTTTCAAAACTCTCTAATATGCGTACTGCTAACTTGAAATTGGCCCATACTGCCCATATTGGGTATGGCGTCGGCTATCTCGAACACCGATATCTCGAAAACTGAGCGAACGATTTTCTTTAAACTCGCCCAGTTTCAAGGTCCTGACCAGTCCTAAGTTTGACCAAAATTTCATTAGTTTCAAAACTCTCTGACTATACGTACTGCTAACTTGAAAATGGCCCATACTGTCCATATTCGGTATGGGGTCGGCTATCTCGAACACCGATATCTCGAAAACTGAGCGAACGATTTTCTTTAAACTCGCCCAGTTTTAAGGTCCTGACCAGTCCTAAGTTTGACCAAAATTTCATTGGTTTCAAAACTCTCTAATATGCGTACTGCTAACTTGAAAATGGCCCATACTGCCCATATGGGGTATGGCGTCGGCTATCTCGAACACCGATATCTCGAAAACTGAGCGAACGATTTTCTTTAAACTCGCCCAGTTTCAAGGTCCTGACCAGTCCTAAGTTTGACCAAAATTTCATTTGTTTCAAAACTCTCTAATATGAGTACTGCTAACTTGAAAATGGCCCATACTGTCCATATTCGGTATGGGGTCGGCTAACTCGAACACCGATATCTCAAAAACTGAGCGAACGATTTTCTTTAAACTCGCCCAGTTTCAAGGTCCTGACCAGTCCTAAGTTTGACCAAAATTTCATTTGTTTCAAAACTCTCTAATATGCGTACTGCTAACTTGAAATTGGCCCATACTGCCCATATTGGGTATGGCGTCGGCTATCTCGAACACCGATATCACGAAAACTGAGCGAACGATTTTCTTTAAACTCGCCCAGTTTCAAGGTCCTGACCAGTCCTAAGTTTGACCAAAATTTCATTAGTTTCAAAACTCTCTGACTATACGTACTGCTAACTTGAAAATGGCCCATACTGTCCATATTCGGTATGGGGTCGGCTATCTCGAACACCGATATCTCGAAAACTGAGCGAACGATTTTCTTTAAACTCGCCCAGTTTCAAGGTCCTGACCAGTCCTAAGTTTGACCAAAATTTCATTTGTTTCAAAACTCTCTAATATGCGTACTGCTAACTTGAAATTGGCCCATACTGCCCATATTGGGTATGGCGTCGGCTATCTCGAACACCGATATCTCGAAAACTGAGCGAACGATTTTCTTTAAACTCGCCCAGTTTCAAGGTCCTGACCAGTCCTAAGTTTGACCAAAATTTCATTAGTTTCAAAACTCTCTGACTATACGTACTGCTAACTTGAAAATGGCCCATACTGTCCATATTCGGTATGGGGTCGGCTATCTCGAACACCGATATCTCGAAAACTGAGCGAACGATTTTCTTTAAACTCGCCCAGTTTTAAGGTCCTGACCAGTCCTAAGTTTGACCAAAATTTCATTGGTTTCAAAACTCTCTAATATGCGTACTGCTAACTTGAAAATGGCCCATACTGCCCATATTGGGTATGGCGTCGGCTATCTCGAACACCGATATCTCGAAAACTGAGCGAACGATTTTCTTTAAACTCGCCCAGTTTCAAGGTCCTGACCAGTCCTAAGTTTGACCAAAATTTCATTTGTTTCAAAACTCTCTAATATGCGTACTGCTAACTTGAATATGGCCCATACTGTCCATATTCGGTATGGGGTCGGCTATCTCGAACACCGATATCTCGAAAACTGAGCGAACGATTTTCTTTAAACTCGCCCAGTTTCAAGGTCCTGACCAGTCCTAAGTTTGACCAAAATTTCATTTGTTTCAAAACTCTCTAATATGCGTACTGCTAACTTGAAATTGGCCCATACTGCCCATATTGGGTATGGCGTCGGCTATCTCGAACACCGATATCACGAAAACTGAGCGAACGATTTTCTTTAAACTCGCCCAGTTTCAAGGTCCTGACCAGTCCTAAGTTTGACCAAAATTTCATAAGTTTCAAAACTCTCTGACTATACGTACTGCTAACTTGAAAATGGCCCATACTGTCCATATTCGGTATGGGGTCGGCTATCTCGAACACCGATATCTCGAAAACTGAGCGAACGATTTTCTTTAAACTCGCCCAGTTTCAAGGTCCTGACCAGTCCTAAGTTTGACCAAAATTTCATTTGTTTCAAAACTCTCTAATATGCGTACTGCTAACTTGAAATTGGCCCATACTGCCCATATTGGGTATGGCGTCGGCTATCTCGAACACCGATATCTCGAAAACTGAGCGAACGATTTTCTTTAAACTCGCCCAGTTTCAAGGTCCTGACCAGTCCTAAGTTTGACCAAAATTTCATTGGTTTCAAAACTCTCTATTATGCGTACTGCTAACTTGAAAATGGCCCATACTGCCCATATTGGGTATGGCGTCGGCTATCTCGAACACCGATATCTCAAAAACTGAGCGAACGATTTTCTTTAAACTCGCCCAGTTTCAAGGTCCTGACCAGTCCTAAGTTTGACCAAAATTTCATTAATTTCAAAACTCTCTGACTATACGTACTGCTAACTTGAAAATGGCCCATACTGTCCATATTCGGTATGGGGTCGGCTATCTCGAACACCGATATCTCGAAAACTGAGCGAACGATTTTCTTTAAACTCGCCCAGTTTCAAGGTCCTGACCAGTCCTAAGTTTGACCAAAATTTCATTTGTTTCAAAACTCTCTAATATGCGTACTGCTAACTTGAAATTGGCCCATACTGCCCATATTGGGTATGGCGTCGGCTATCTCGAACACCGATATCTCGAAAACTGAGCGAACGATTTTCTTTAAACTCGCCCAGTTTCAAGGTCCTGACCAGTCCTAAGTTTGACCAAAATTTCATTAGTTTCAAAACTCTCTGACTATACGTACTGCTAACTTGAAAATGGCCCATACTGTCCATATTCGGTATGGGGTCGGCTATCTCGAACACCGATATCTCGAAAACTGAGCGAACGATTTTCTTTAATCTCGCCCAGTTTTAAGGTCCTGACCAGTCCTAAGTTTGACCAAAATTTCATTGGTTTCAAAACTCTCTAATATGCGTACTGCTAACTTGAAAATGGCCCATACTGCCCATATTGGGTATGGCGTCGGCTATCTCGAACACCGATATCTCGAAAACTGAGCGAACGATTTTCTTTAAACTCGCCCAGTTTCAAGGTCCTGACCAGTCCTAAGTTTGACCAAAATTTCATTTGTTTCAAAACTCTCTAATATGCGTACTGCTAACTTGAAAATGGCCCATACTGTCCATATTCGGTATGGGGTCGGCTATCTCGAACACCGATATCTCGAAAACTGAGCGAACGATTTTCTTTAAACTCGCCCAGTTTCAAGGTCCTGACCAGTCCTAAGTTTGACCAAAATTTCATTTGTTTCAAAACTCTCTGACTATACGCACTGCTAACTTGAAAATGGCCCATACTGTCCATATTCGGTATGGGGTCGGCTATCTCGAACACCGATATCTCAAAAACTGAACGAACGATTTTCTTTAAACTCGCCCAGTTTCAAGGTCCTGACCAGTCCTAAGTTTGACCAAAATTTCATTTGTTTCAAAACTCTCTAATATGCGTACTGCTAACTTGAAAATGGCCCATACTGTCCATATTCGTTATGGGGTCGGCTAACTCGAACACCGATATCTCAAAAACTGAGCGAACGATTTTCTTTAAACTTGCCCAGTTTTAAGGTCCTGACCAGTCCTAAGTTTAATCAAAATTTCATTGGTTTCAAAACTCTCTAATATGCGTACTGCTAACTTGAAAATGGCCCATACTGCCCATATTGGGTATGGCGTCGGCTATCTCGAACACCGATATCTCGAAAACTGAGCGAACGATTTTCTTTAAACTCGCCCAGTTTCAAGGTCCTGACCAGTCCTAAGTTTGACCAAAATTTCATTAGTTTCAAAACTCTCTAATATGCGTACTGCTAACTTGAAAATGGCCCATACTGTCCATATTGGGTATGGCGTCGGCTATCTCGAACACCGATATCTCGAAAACTGAGCGAACGATTTTCTTTAAACTCGCCCAGTTTCAAGGTCCTGACCAGTCCTAAGTTTGACCAAAATTTCATTTGTTTCAAAACTCTCTAATATGCGTACTGCTAACTTGAAAATGGCCCATACTGCCCATATTGGGTATGGCGTCGGCTATCTCGAACACCGATATCACGAAAACTGAGCGAACGATTTTCTTTAAACTCGCTCAGTTTCAAGGTCCTGACCAGTCCTAAGTTTGACCAAAGTTTCATTAGTTTCAAAACTCTCTGACTATACGTACTGCTAACTTGAAAATGGCCCATACTGTCCATATTCGGTATGGGGTCGGCTATCTCGAACACCGATATCTCGAAAACTGAGCGAACGATTTTCTTTAAACTCGCCCAGTTTTAAGGTCCTGACCAGTCCTAAGTTTGACCAAAATTTCATTTGTTTCAAAACTCTCTAATATGCGTACTGCTAACTTGAAAATGGCCCATACTGCCCATATTGGGTATGGCGTCGGCTATCTCGAACACCGATATCTCGAAAACTGAGCGAACGATTTTCTTTAAACTCGCCCAGTTTCAAGGTCCTGACCAGTCCTAAGTTTGACCAAAATTTCATTTGTTTCAAAACTCTCTAATATGCGTACTGCTAACTTGAATATGGCCCATACTGTCCATATTCGGTATGGGGTCGGCTATCTCGAACACCGATATCTCAAAAACTGAGCGAACGATTTTCTTTAAACTCGCCCAGTTTCAAGGTCCTGACCATTCCTAAGTTTGACCAAAATTTCATTTGTTTCAAAACTCTCTAATATGCGTACTGCTAACTTGAAAATGGCCCATACTGCCCATATTGGGTATGGGGTCGGCTATCTCGAACACCGATATCACGAAAACTGAGCGAACGATTTTCTTTAATCTCGCCCAGTTTCAAGGTCCTGACCAGTCCTAAGTTTGACCAAAATTTCATTAGTTTCAAAACTCTCTGACTATACGTACTGCTAACTTGAAAATGGCCCATACTGTCCATATTCGGTATGGGGTCGGCTATCTCGAACACCGATATCTCGAAAACTGAGCGAACGATTTTCTTTAAACTCGCCCAGTTTTAAGGTCCTGACCAGTCCTAAGTTTGACCAAAATTTCATTGGTTTCAAAACTCTCTAATATGCGTACTGCTAACTTGAAAATGGCCCATACTGCCCATATTGGGTATGGCGTCGGCTATCTCGAACACCGATATCTCAAAAACTGAGCGAACGATTTTCTTTAAACTCGCCCAGTTTCAAGGTCCTGACCAGTCCTAAGTTTGACCAAAATTTCATTTGTTTCAAAACTCTCTAATATGCGTACTGCTAACTTGAATATGGCCCATACTGTCCATATTCGGTATGGGGTCGGCTATCTCGAACACCGATATCTCGAAAACTGAGCGAACGATTTTCTTCAAACCCGCCCAGTTTCAAGGTCCTGACCAGTCCTAAGTTTGACCAAAATTTCATTTGTTTCAAAACTCTCTAATATGCGTACTGCTAACTTGAAAATGGCCCATACTGCCCATATTGGGTATGGCGTCGGCTATCTCGAACACCGATATCACGAAAACTGAGCGAACGATTTTCTTTAAACTCGCCCAGTTTCAAGGTCCTGACCAGTCCTAAGTTTGACCAAAATTTCATTAGTTTCAAAACTCTCTGACTATACGTACTGCTAACTTGAAAATGGCCCATACTGTCCATATTCGGTATGGGGTCGGCTATCTCGAACACCGATATCTCGAAAACTGAGCGAACGATTTTCTTTAAACTCGCCCAGTTTCAAGGTCCTGACCAGTCCTAAGTTTGACCAAAATTTCATTTGTTTCAAAACTCTCTAATATGCGTACTGCTAACTTGAAATTGGCCCATACTGCCCATATTGGGTATGGCGTCGGCTATCTCGAACACCGATATCTCGAAAACTGAGCGAACGATTTTCTTTAAACTCGCCCAGTTTCAAGGTCCTGACCAGTCCTAAGTTTGACCAAAATTTCATTAGTTTCAAAACTCTCTGACTATACGTACTGCTAACTTGAAAATGGCCCATACTGTCCATATTCGGTATGGGGTCGGCTATCTCGAACACCGATATCTCGAAAACTGAGCGAACGATTTTCTTTAATCTCGCCCAGTTTTAAGGTCCTGACCAGTCCTAAGTTTGACCAAAATTTCATTGGTTTCAAAACTCTCTAATATGCGTACTGCTAACTTGAAAATGGCCCATACTGCCCATATTGGGTATGGCGTCGGCTATCTCGAACACCGATATCTCGAAAACTGAGCGAACGATTTTCTTTAAACTCGCCCAGTTTCAAGGTCCTGACCAGTCCTAAGTTTGACCAAAATTTCATTAGTTTCAAAACTCTCTGACTATACGTACTGCTAACTTGAAAATGGCCCATACTGTCCATATTCGGTATGGGGTCGGCTATCTCGAACACCGATATCTCGAAAACTGAGCGAACGATTTTCTTTAAACTCGCCCAGTTTCAAGGTCCTGACCAGTCCTAAGTTTGACCAAAATTTCATTTGTTTCAAAACTCTCTAATATGCGTACTGCTAACTTGAAATTGGCCCATACTGCCCATATTGGGTATGGCGTCGGCTATCTCGAACACCGATATCTCGAAAACTGAGCGAACGATTTTCTTTAAACTCGCCCAGTTTCAAGGTCCTGACCAGTCCTAAGTTTGACCAAAATTTCATTAGTTTCAAAACTCTCTGACTATACGTACTGCTAACTTGAAAATGGCCCATACTGTCCATATTCGGTATGGGGTCGGCTATCTCGAACACCGATATCTCGAAAACTGAGCGAACGATTTTCTTTAATCTCGCCCAGTTTTAAGGTCCTGACCAGTCCTAAGTTTGACCAAAATTTCATTGGTTTCAAAACTCTCTAATATGCGTACTGCTAACTTGAAAATGGCCCATACAGCCCATATTGGGTATGGCGTCGGCTATCTCGAACACCGATATCTCGAAAACTGAGCGAACGATTTTCTTTAAACTCGCCCAGTTTCAAGGTCCTGACCAGTCCTAAGTTTGACCAAAATTTCATTTGTTTCAAAACTCTCTAATATGCGTACTGCTAACTTGAAAATGGCCCATACTGTCCATATTCGGTATGGGGTCGGCTAACTCGAACACCGATATCTCAAAAACTGAGCGAACGATTTTCTTTAAACTCGCCCAGTTTCAAGGTCCTGACCAGTCCTAAGTTTGACCAAAATTTCATTTGTTTCAAAACTCTCTAATATGCGTACTGCTAACTTGAAAATGGCCCATACTGTCCATATTCGGTATGGGGTCGGCTAACTCGAACACCGATATCTCAAAAACTGAGCGAACGATTTTCTTTAAACTCGCCCAGTTTCAAGGACCTGACCAGTCCTAAGTTTGACCAAAATTTCATTTGTTTCAAAACTCTCTAATATGCGTACTGCTAACTTGAAATTGGCCCATACTGCCCATATTGGGTATGGCGTCGGCTATCTCGAACACCGATATCACGAAAACTGAGCGAACGATTTTCTTTAAACTCGCCCAGTTTCAAGGTCCTGACCAGTCCTAAGTTTGACCAAAATTTCATTAGTTTCAAAACTCTCTGACTATACGTACTGCTAACTTGAAAATGGCCCATACTGTCCATATTCGGTATGGGGTCGGCTATCTCGAACACCGATATCTCGAAAACTGAGCGAACGATTTTCTTTAAACTCGCCCAGTTTCAAGGTCCTGACCAGTCCTAAGTTTGACCAAAATTTCATTTGTTTCAAAACTCTCTAATATGCGTACTGCTAACTTGAAATTGGCCCATACTGCCCATATTGGGTATGGCGTCGGCTATCTCGAACACCGATATCTCGAAAACTGAGCGAACGATTTTCTTTAAACTCGCCCAGTTTCAAGGTCCTGACCAATCCTAAGTTTGACCAAAATTTCATTAGTTTCAAAACTCTCTGACTATACGTACTGCTAACTTGAAAATGGCCCATACTGTCCATATTCGGTATGGGGTCGGCTATCTCGAACACCGATATCTCGAAAACAGAGCGAACGATTTTCTTTAAACTCGCCCAGTTTTAAGGTCCTGACCAGTCCTAAGTTTGACCAAAATTTCATTGGTTTCAAAACTCTCTAATATGCGTACTGCTAACTTGAAAATGGCCCATACTGCCCATATGGGGTATGGCGTCGGCTATCTCGAACACCGATATCTCGAAAACTGAGCGAACGATTTTCTTTAAACTCGCCCAGTTTCAAGGTCCTGACCAGTCCTAAGTTTGACCAAAATTTCATTTGTTTCAAAACTCTCTAATATGAGTACTGCTAACTTGAAAATGGCCCATACTGTCCATATTCGGTATGGGGTCGGCTAACTCGAACACCGATATCTCAAAAACTGAGCGAACGATTTTCTTTAAACTCGCCCAGTTTCAAGGTCCTGACCAGTCCTAAGTTTGACCAAAATTTCATTTGTTTCAAAACTCTCTAATATGCGTACTGCTAACTTGAAATTGGCCCATACTGCCCATATTGGGTATGGCGTCGGCTATCTCGAACACCGATATCACGAAAACTGAGCGAACGATTTTCTTTAAACTCGCCCAGTTTCAAGGTCCTGACCAGTCCTAAGTTTGACCAAAATTTCATTAGTTTCAAAACTCTCTGACTATACGTACTGCTAACTTGAAAATGGCCCATACTGTCCATATTCGGTATGGGGTCGGCTATCTCGAACACCGATATCTCGAAAACTGAGCGAACGATTTTCTTTAAACTCGCCCAGTTTCAAGGTCCTGACCAGTCCTAAGTTTGACCAAAATTTCATTTGTTTCAAAACTCTCTAATATGCGTACTGCTAACTTGAAATTGGCCCATACTGCCCATATTGGGTATGGCGTCGGCTATCTCGAACACCGATATCTCGAAAACTGAGCGAACGATTTTCTTTAAACTCGCCCAGTTTCAAGGTCCTGACCAGTCCTAAGTTTGACCAAAATTTCATTAGTTTCAAAACTCTCTGACTATACGTACTGCTAACTTGAAAATGGCCCATACTGTCCATATTCGGTATGGGGTCGGCTATCTCGAACACCGATATCTCGAAAACTGAGCGAACGATTTTCTTTAAACTCGCCCAGTTTTAAGGTCCTGACCAGTCCTAAGTTTGACCAAAATTTCATTGGTTTCAAAACTCTCTAATATGCGTACTGCTAACTTGAAAATGGCCCATACTGCCCATATTGGGTATGGCGTCGGCTATCTCGAACACCGATATCTCGAAAACTGAGCGAACGATTTTCTTTAAACTCGCCCAGTTTCAAGGTCCTGACCAGTCCTAAGTTTGACCAAAATTTCATTTGTTTCAAAACTCTCTAATATGCGTACTGCTAACTTGAATATGGCCCATACTGTCCATATTCGGTATGGGGTCGGCTATCTCGAACACCGATATCTCGAAAACTGAGCGAACGATTTTCTTTAAACTCGCCCAGTTTCAAGGTCCTGACCAGTCCTAAGTTTGACCAAAATTTCATTTGTTTCAAAACTCTCTAATATGCGTACTGCTAACTTGAAATTGGCCCATACTGCCCATATTGGGTATGGCGTCGGCTATCTCGAACACCGATATCACGAAAACTGAGCGAACGATTTTCTTTAAACTCGCCCAGTTTCAAGGTCCTGACCAGTCCTAAGTTTGACCAAAATTTCATAAGTTTCAAAACTCTCTGACTATACGTACTGCTAACTTGAAAATGGCCCATACTGTCCATATTCGTTATGGGGTCGGCTAACTCGAACACCGATATCTCAAAAACTGAGCGAACGATTTTCTTTAAACTCGCCCAGTTTTAAGGTCCTGACCAGTCCTAAGTTTAATCAAAATTTCATTGGTTTCAAAACTCTCTAATATGCGTACTGCTAACTTGAAAATGGCCCATACTGCCCATATTGGGTATGGCGTCGGCTATCTCGAACACCGATATCTCGAAAACTGAGCGAACGATTTTCTTTAAACTCGCCCAGTTTCAAGGTCCTGACCAGTCCTAAGTTTGACCAAAATTTCATTAGTTTCAAAACTCTCTAATATGCGTACTGCTAACTTGAAAATGGCCCATACTGTCCATATTGGGTATGGCGTCGGCTATCTCGAACACCGATATCTCGAAAACTGAGCGAACGATTTTCTTTAAACTCGCCCAGTTTCAAGGTCCTGACCAGTCCTAAGTTTGACCAAAATTTCATTTGTTTCAAAACTCTCTAATATGCGTACTGCTAACTTGAAAATGGCCCATACTGCCCATATTGGGTATGGCGTCGGCTATCTCGAACACCGATATCACGAAAACTGAGCGAACGATTTTCTTTAAACTCGCTCAGTTTCAAGGTCCTGACCAGTCCTAAGTTTGACCAAAGTTTCATTAGTTTCAAAACTCTCTGACTATACGTACTGCTAACTTGAAAATGGCCCATACTGTCCATATTCGGTATGGGGTCGGCTATCTCGAACACCGATATCTCGAAAACTGAGCGAACGATTTTCTTTAAACTCGCCCAGTTTTAAGGTCCTGACCAGTCCTAAGTTTGACCAAAATTTCATTTGTTTCAAAACTCTCTAATATGCGTACTGCTAACTTGAAAATGGCCCATACTGCCCATATTGGGTATGGCGTCGGCTATCTCGAACACCGATATCTCGAAAACTGAGCGAACGATTTTCTTTAAACTCGCCCAGTTTCAAGGTCCTGACCAGTCCTAAGTTTGACCAAAATTTCATTTGTTTCAAAACTCTCTAATATGCGTACTGCTAACTTGAATATGGCCCATACTGTCCATATTCGGTATGGGGTCGGCTATCTCGAACACCGATATCTCAAAAACTGAGCGAACGATTTTCTTTAAACTCGCCCAGTTTCAAGGTCCTGACCATTCCTAAGTTTGACCAAAATTTCATTTGTTTCAAAACTCTCTAATATGCGTACTGCTAACTTGAAAATGGCCCATACTGCCCATATTGGGTATGGGGTCGGCTATCTCGAACACCGATATCACGAAAACTGAGCGAACGATTTTCTTTAATCTCGCCCAGTTTCAAGGTCCTGACCAGTCCTAAGTTTGACCAAAATTTCATTAGTTTCAAAACTCTCTGACTATACGTACTGCTAACTTGAAAATGGCCCATACTGTCCATATTCGGTATGGGGTCGGCTATCTCGAACACCGATATCTCGAAAACTGAGCGAACGATTTTCTTTAAACTCGCCCAGTTTTAAGGTCCTGACCAGTCCTAAGTTTGACCAAAATTTCATTGGTTTCAAAACTCTCTAATATGCGTACTGCTAACTTGAAAATGGCCCATACTGCCCATATTGGGTATGGCGTCGGCTATCTCGAACACCGATATCTCAAAAACTGAGCGAACGATTTTCTTTAAACTCGCCCAGTTTCAAGGTCCTGACCAGTCCTAAGTTTGACCAAAATTTCATTTGTTTCAAAACTCTCTAATATGCGTACTGCTAACTTGAATATGGCCCATACTGTCCATATTCGGTATGGGGTCGGCTATCTCGAACACCGATATCTCGAAAACTGAGCGAACGATTTTCTTCAAACTCGCCCAGTTTCAAGGTCCTGACCAGTCCTAAGTTTGACCAAAATTTCATTTGTTTCAAAACTCTCTAATATGCGTACTGCTAACTTGAAAATGGCCCATACTGCCCATATTGGGTATGGCGTCGGCTATCTCGAACACCGATATCACGAAAACTGAGCGAACGATTTTCTTTAAACTCGCCCAGTTTCAAGGTCCTGACCAGTCCTAAGTTTGACCAAAATTTCATTAGTTTCAAAACTCTCTGACTATACGTACTGCTAACTTGAAAATGGCCCATACTGTCCATATTCGGTATGGGGTCGGCTATCTCGAACACCGATATCTCGAAAACTGAGCGAACGATTTTCTTTAAACTCGCCCAGTTTCAAGGTCCTGACCAGTCCTAAGTTTGACCAAAATTTCATTTGTTTCAAAACTCTCTAATATGCGTACTGCTAACTTGAAATTGGCCCATACTGCCCATATTGGGTATGGCGTCGGCTATCTCGAACACCGATATCTCGAAAACTGAGCGAACGATTTTCTTTAAACTCGCCCAGTTTCAAGGTCCTGACCAGTCCTAAGTTTGACCAAAATTTCATTAGTTTCAAAACTCTCTGACTATACGTACTGCTAACTTGAAATTGGCCCATACTGCCCATATTGGGTATGGCGTCGGCTATCTCGAACACCGATATCACGAAAACTGAGCGAACGATTTTCTTTAAACTCGCCCAGTTTCAAGGTCCTGACCAGTCCTAAGTTTGACCAAAATTTCATTAATTTCAAAACTCTCTGACTATACGTACTGCTAACTTGAAAATGGCCCATACTGTCCATATTCGGTATGGGGTCGGCTATCTCGAACACCGATATCTCGAAAACTGAGCGAACGATTTTCTTTAAACTCGCCCAGTTTCAAGGTCCTGACCAGTCCTAAGTTTGACCAAAATTTCATTTGTTTCAAAACTCTCTAATATGCGTACTGCTAACTTGAAATTGGCCCATACTGCCCATATTGGGTATGGCGTCGGCTATCTCGAACACCGATATCTCGAAAACTGAGCGAACGATTTTCTTTAAACTCGCCCAGTTTCAAGGTCCTGACCAGTCCTAAGTTTGACCAAAATTTCATTAGTTTCAAAACTCTCTGACTATACGTACTGCTAACTTGAAAATGGCCCATACTGTCCATATTCGGTATGGGGTCGGCTATCTCGAACACCGATATCTCGAAAACTGAGCGAACGATTTTCTTTAAACTCGCCCAGTTTTAAGGTCCTGACCAGTCCTAAGTTTGACCAAAATTTCATTGGTTTCAAAACTCTCTAATATGCGTACTGCTAACTTGAAAATGGCCCATACTGCCCATATGGGGTATGGCGTCGGCTATCTCGAACACCGATATCTCGAAAACTGAGCGAACGATTTTCTTTAAACTCGCCCAGTTTCAAGGTCCTGACCAGTCCTAAGTTTGACCAAAATTTCATTTGTTTCAAAACTCTCTAATATGAGTACTGCTAACTTGAAAATGGCCCATACTGTCCATATTCGGTATGGGGTCGGCTAACTCGAACACCGATATCTCAAAAACTGAGCGAACGATTTTCTTTAAACTCGCCCAGTTTCAAGGTCCTGACCAGTCCTAAGTTTGACCAAAATTTCATTTGTTTCAAAACTCTCTAATATGCGTACTGCTAACTTGAAATTGGCCCATACTGCCCATATTGGGTATGGCGTCGGCTATCTCGAACACCGATATCACGAAAACTGAGCGAACGATTTTCTTTAAACTCGCCCAGTTTCAAGGTCCTGACCAGTCCTAAGTTTGACCAAAATTTCATTAGTTTCAAAACTCTCTGACTATACGTACTGCTAACTTGAAAATGGCCCATACTGTCCATATTCGGTATGGGGTCGGCTATCTCGAACACCGATATCTCGAAAACTGAGCGAACGATTTTCTTTAAACTCGCCCAGTTTCAAGGTCCTGACCAGTCCTAAGTTTGACCAAAATTTCATTTGTTTCAAAACTCTCTAATATGCGTACTGCTAACTTGAAATTGGCCCATACTGCCCATATTGGGTATGGCGTCGGCTATCTCGAACACCGATATCTCGAAAACTGAGCGAACGATTTTCTTTAAACTCGCCCAGTTTCAAGGTCCTGACCAGTCCTAAGTTTGACCAAAATTTCATTAGTTTCAAAACTCTCTGACTATACGTACTGCTAACTTGAAAATGGCCCATACTGTCCATATTCGGTATGGGGTCGGCTATCTCGAACACCGATATCTCGAAAACTGAGCGAACGATTTTCTTTAAACTCGCCCAGTTTTAAGGTCCTGACCAGTCCTAAGTTTGACCAAAATTTCATTGGTTTCAAAACTCTCTAATATGCGTACTGCTAACTTGAAAATGGCCCATACTGCCCATATTGGGTATGGCGTCGGCTATCTCGAACACCGATATCTCGAAAACTGAGCGAACGATTTTCTTTAAACTCGCCCAGTTTCAAGGTCCTGACCAGTCCTAAGTTTGACCAAAATTTCATTTGTTTCAAAACTCTCTAATATGCGTACTGCTAACTTGAATATGGCCCATACTGTCCATATTCGGTATGGGGTCGGCTATCTCGAACACCGATATCTCGAAAACTGAGCGAACGATTTTCTTTAAACTCGCCCAGTTTCAAGGTCCTGACCAGTCCTAAGTTTGACCAAAATTTCATTTGTTTCAAAACTCTCTAATATGCGTACTGCTAACTTGAAATTGGCCCATACTGCCCATATTGGGTATGGCGTCGGCTATCTCGAACACCGATATCACGAAAACTGAGCGAACGATTTTCTTTAAACTCGCCCAGTTTCAAGGTCCTGACCAGTCCTAAGTTTGACCAAAATTTCATAAGTTTCAAAACTCTCTGACTATACGTACTGCTAACTTGAAAATGGCCCATACTGTCCATATTCGGTATGGGGTCGGCTATCTCGAACACCGATATCTCGAAAACTGAGCGAACGATTTTCTTTAAACTCGCCCAGTTTCAAGGTCCTGACCAGTCCTAAGTTTGACCAAAATTTCATTTGTTTCAAAACTCTCTAATATGCGTACTGCTAACTTGAAATTGGCCCATACTGCCCATATTGGGTATGGCGTCGGCTATCTCGAACACCGATATCTCGAAAACTGAGCGAACGATTTTCTTTAAACTCGCCCAGTTTCAAGGTCCTGACCAGTCCTAAGTTTGACCAAAATTTCATTGGTTTCAAAACTCTCTATTATGCGTACTGCTAACTTGAAAATGGCCCATACTGCCCATATTGGGTATGGCGTCGGCTATCTCGAACACCGATATCTCAAAAACTGAGCGAACGATTTTCTTTAAACTCGCCCAGTTTCAAGGTCCTGACCAGTCCTAAGTTTGACCAAAATTTCATTAATTTCAAAACTCTCTGACTATACGTACTGCTAACTTGAAAATGGCCCATACTGTCCATATTCGGTATGGGGTCGGCTATCTCGAACACCGATATCTCGAAAACTGAGCGAACGATTTTCTTTAAACTCGCCCAGTTTCAAGGTCCTGACCAGTCCTAAGTTTGACCAAAATTTCATTTGTTTCAAAACTCTCTAATATGCGTACTGCTAACTTGAAATTGGCCCATACTGCCCATATTGGGTATGGCGTCGGCTATCTCGAACACCGATATCTCGAAAACTGAGCGAACGATTTTCTTTAAACTCGCCCAGTTTCAAGGTCCTGACCAGTCCTAAGTTTGACCAAAATTTCATTAGTTTCAAAACTCTCTGACTATACGTACTGCTAACTTGAAAATGGCCCATACTGTCCATATTCGGTATGGGGTCGGCTATCTCGAACACCGATATCTCGAAAACTGAGCGAACGATTTTCTTTAAACTCGCCCAGTTTTAAGGTCCTGACCAGTCCTAAGTTTGACCAAAATTTCATTGGTTTCAAAACTCTCTAATATGCGTACTGCTAACTTGAAAATGGCCCATACTGCCCATATTGGGTATGGCGTCGGCTATCTCGAACACCGATATCTCGAAAACTGAGCGAACGATTTTCTTTAAACTCGCCCAGTTTCAAGGTCCTGACCAGTCCTAAGTTTGACCAAAATTTCATTTGTTTCAAAACTCTCTAATATGCGTACTGCTAACTTGAAAATGGCCAATAGTTTCAAAGCTATCTGAAAATGGCCCATATTTTGTTTTTGTATCAAAAGTTTGTGAAACAAACGTTCCCCTGTTGAGTGCTGTGTGAATTTATATTTGGGTTTTTGAATTTGTAAAATCGAGGATGGCCACTTCGAAGAAAACGCTGCCCTTTATTTGAATGCCGAAACCCTTGGTGGGACTCGTGTATTTTAGGCGGATTCTTTGCATGTTGAATTGACATTAGAATAGATAGTGATTTATGGGCATGTTTTCTTTTTATTGTATTTACCTCTCTTTTGTGCACGTCATATTTGGCTTTAGTTGTTGTAAGCCCGGGCTAGGTCACATTAATGATTCGGGGATAGTTTCGGGTGAAGTCTTTTAGTATTTTCTGTCAGTTAATGTACAGTCAATTAGTACGTGGAGTGATCGGAAAGTAAAATTGTTGTCATTTCTTTCGTTTTTGTTATTTCGAGATGAAATTTCATCAAATAATGCAGCAATATATATTCGAGTATATAGGCAGTTATTCCATTGCAATAACGTTGAAGCTGTCGTTATTCGCCTAACGTTATGTGACGCAACGTAACGTCGAAGTTTTATTCTTATGTCAAAAAACTTCTTTGTTCAAAGTTTTGTAACACCCCCGTTTTAATTGCGTTTGTCAGCATATTATATAATACTTATTAAATGCAACGTACAAGCTACGAGGATGCTTATCGAATGGATTTGTCTCTATAGAGTCTCGCAAATACCGACTCTTAAGATTAAAGAACATATTTCATTTTCGGGAAGTCATTTTTATAAGTACGTATATATTTACTGCAAGCTCGAAACATTCTAGTTTTTGCCAGTCTTTTCTTTTTATCATTTCGTTAAACATAGGCTAGAAAACAAGATACATTCAGTTTAGGTTTACAAAATGAAATCAAAATTCTTGCATATTTTAGGCTAAGTTCGCCGTATTAGTAGATAAAGCATCAGAATGCCGTATGTTTTCGAAAAAAATAATGTTAGAAAAATTAATATTCATTAAAAAATATCAACCAACTTTTAAAAAATAATATTCATTAAAAAATATCAACCAACTTTTCAAACACGCCAAATACACTAAAAAAAGTCAACCCAGGGATACAGGTGCGCCGGGTCACATGAAGTGACGTCATTACGCTGTCTCGTGCATGAACGCCTCACGTCATTGTTTTAAAATGCCAATGGTATTTAATTACAAACGGTCAATGTTTATTCGTACAATTTCATATCAATCGGTCGACGCAAACTTATTTTACAGCACTTTTATACGTATTTTCCGATCGCCCCTCGTACATATGGTTGCATGCGGATAGGCCATTCGCATTCTATTAGTCACATCCGTAACAATTCTTTTCTTATTCATAATCAACCTTAAGTTTAGGAATCGTATTTGCAACAATGACATCCGTATCTGTGTGTATAATATCCGCAGCATCTGTTAGGTCAGCGAACACATTTTGAAAATAGTCAAACTTCAGACAATGATGAAAATCTAAACCGATGGATAATACCACGTTGCTGAAGGCCCTACGGACGATTGCGGATTAGGTACGATTCTTGCTACGAATATGACGGACAGATACGGAAGACTTATCAGCAAGCATCTGTATTTGCTAGTGTGACTGTTCTATGACCAATAGGAGTGGTTGCTGAAACCATAGCGAACGTCTCCATATACGCAAGTGACTGGTAATATGTAATATCCGTAACTTATCCGTATATATCCGTGGCTGTCCCTATCATGCAAATACAAATAAATCTATCAATGCTTGTCCATATTTATTTGGCATTCATTCGTTACTTTAGCCCCGCCCTTTACAGCTAAAAAAATAATCCTAAACTATTATTATATGTTAGTTAAACCTAGCCCTCAGACGGAAAGATACATGTAACTTGTTGAGAGAGAGAGCGTGTCCTCCTCTTCATACAAGTTGCTGAAAAATAATGGGCTGTACTGTGATGCGCTGTCCTTACTGTTGTCTGCATGTAAGCTTGGATTTTGAATGTAATTGTATGGATTCCTCATCTCTCTATTCCTATTTGTAATTATTTTTGTGTTGTTTTAGCCTTATGTACGTTTTCATATTTTAGTTCAGTTCAGGTAACTGAGTGGCCGCCTATTGGGGAATAGCTGCTCACTCGGCTTACTATATGTTTTGTTGGTATTGGTATAAGTAGTGTCATTTTGTTTTTTCCAACCCCTCGGTTTATGGAGTGGGAATTTCTTTCTGATTGTGCCATTTCCTGATCATTGCCTATATACTTGTATCTTTTTATTTGTAATAATAAAACGTTAATTTCAGTCGACATCCTAATCGTGTACTGGTGATTATGTGCGTATGCGCATATGTGCGTACTGCCAACTGCTAGCAGTACAGACAGCAGTATACTGCCTACTGCTAGCAGTACAGCAGTATACTGCCTACTGCTACTGCTACTGCTGACTTCCTACCGGTTGATTATACGATGATTAAATGGATAAAGGATCAGATATTGGCAGCTGAATAAATGCCGCATGTGAGAGAATGTCAGTTTTTGCCAAAAACGATTCTCCAACATCTTGTGGTAGGAAAACATATTTAACTCTCCGTAGTACTTGGTAACACCCAGAAAACCGTGACTCCGTCCTGACATAGCTGGAAAACTGTTTACTGGGACGTTCAGTCATATCCAAACTAAATCAGTTGTTTTCGAATAAATACCGTGTTTGTGAATGATTAAACTTGGCAGGGTTTTCACGCTGAACAGCTTATAAAACATGTTAAAATATGTCACACACACACACACACGCAGCACGCACGCACGCACGCACGCACGCACACACACACACACACACACACACACACACACACACACACACACACACACACACACACACAATCATCTATTTTAAACATCATTTGCTGTGAATACATTTGAGCCTTCGCATGAGAAAACCAACGATTTGCATATGCGAAAACAAAGGCGCAGATCAGCTACGCAGTAACTGCGAAGCTGATCAGCGCCTTTGTTTTCGCTACACGGATAGTACAATATGTCTTCATCTTAAATCCGAAATTTAAAGCATCTAGCCTGCTTCTGTGACTGTACAGGTCGGTTTGTGTCAGACCTGGTCGGAAACTTCGAAGACCGCTTTTCTCGCGACGCGGTTCAGTTTACAAAGTTCATTGACACCAATGCACTGTATGGTTCGCGACGCCCTGAGATGAAAATAGATGAAAGAGGTGATTTCAGGACTGACAGGGTCAATTTATACCTAGTATACTACACAAACTTGATAAGCACCAAGGTATAAAAATAGTAGTGTCCTTTATATATCGTAGTGTAAAGCACCCAAAGATCATCTGAAAATAACATGTAAATGCGTCAAAGCAACTTAATAATAATAATAATAATAATAATAATAATAATAATAATAATCTCTATATTTATAGAGGATAACGTATTTAGCACAACGGCCAGTCTTCCATACGGTCCTCTAGTGAATACATACATTGATTATTTTCGGACCTTTTTTGTTATTATTCGGAATTTTTCATATTAGACATGCGATGCCATATTTTGTTTTGGGAGAAGCCAGTGCTTGCCTTATAATGCTGAGAGCCAAGCAAGGTAGCCACTGGTACCTTTTTTTTAAAGTCTTTGGTATGACCCGGCCCGGGATCGAACACATGACCTGCCGCTTCCGAAGCGGACGCTCTAACCATTACGCTATCGGAATCGGTTGAAATACAGAAATTGTGCACTGCTCATTGTAAGCAAACCATTCAAATTTAATGGTTTGCTAATTCGATTGTTGTAATTGTCTGAATCCAAAGGATCACAGAAAAATTGACCAGATTTTGACCGTTTTTGAAAATCAGCCGGAAACGCATCCTGAAAGATGTCCCAAAATTGACATAATGTGAAAATAATTGTTTAGTGACATTGTTTCGACGGTGTACATGTTTCGGTAACGTAAGTCAATTTTCATTTTCTCTACACCCCACTTTTGTCCAGTAAAAATCTATCTTTTGAAGAAGAAGAAAATGTTTTCAAATTTTACAGCTTTTTCAATTTTTTAAATCTCTACATATTTCATAGTGATACTTGATCGAGCATTTTTTTTTCAAAACTTACCTCACTGTTTCGCGATAGATCAAATAAAAAGAACACACTTTGACATTATAATGCGACTTTATCCTTTTACTTCTAGCAAAGAAATTGATTTTCATACTACGACTGAACTTTAAGTCATAACTAAAAGGACAGACAGTACACGTGAACGCGTTTTAAATAAAAAAAAAGTTCAATTTATGTATTCAGCTTCGCCTTGACAAAACCTGCTTTGCTGACAGGCGACTCTGTTTCGCTCAGAACGAATATACGAATACGCTGTTCGCAGTCATCTAAATTAAATCCTGCAATACCAAGGTGTAATAACCACGAAAACAGGGTTTATCGCGAAGCAGCTTCTAAGTTGACGTGAGCAAAAATGCGTCGCACCTGTATGTAATCGATCCAAGTAAGCAGCTAAAGCCGTTGAAGAGAAAGTTTTAGAAGGGCCAACTCGGAACAAAAAATGCCAGTTATTTTTTTTCAAAATCGGCCTTCATTTGGAAAGTATATGGGCCACTTTAGGAGTTTCTATATCCTGTATATAAGTGACTTTCATTATCAAGCCAACGAAGTCCTTGCCATTGAATCGAGTTTGCTCCAAAACATAGATTGTGGGTACTAGTTAGAACCGCCACGTGTACCCACAATCTATGTTTTGAGCAAAAATAATAAAAATATCAATTTTTTTTTTCAGCTGAAATTTTTCAAATTTTAAAGCTCAAAAAATCTCTATTTATTGCATGGACAAGTTTTCGTAATGTCATGTTGCCAGATTTTCGTTACTGATGAGGCTTAACTGGTCGAAACCACGGTATGGCCAATTCCTTTTCTCATTAATGTTTTCACTGTTCTTAAAGGATCTCAGTTTTACTTTTTACAGGGTTCCCACGGGCACTGGAAAACCTGGAAAACATGGAAAATGGCTAAAAATAATTCCATGCATGGAAAAATCATGGAATTTGAAAAGTGATGAAATATCATGGAATAATCATGGAATTTTGTTATGAAATGCCAGTTTGGATGTCTTTGGAATTCAATTTTTTCCTCGCTCGCTTCGCTCGCTCGATAATTATTAATAAGTAAAGTTCTGTATTTTTCAACATGTTCAAAAGGTCAGTCAAATTAATTCGCCTTCATCAGAAAACAAGAAAATACCTTGGAGTGAGTTACTTTTGAAATTTAATTTTCTGTTCTTGCCTTTTAAAAAGTGTTATATGACAAAATAATAAATCAACAAACAGAAAAGTAAGTCCTGGAAATTCAACTGCGATCATGGAATAATCATGGAAAAGTCATGGAATTTTATTTTATACTTTCTGTGGGAACCCTGTTTTTATCTAAGTAACCGCTAAATTTAGACACTTAAAAAGTAAATAAAAGCATACTTGCTAGACAATTTCGAAAATCATTACACAGTTCTAGCTTATCCACAAAGATCACGTATCATGCAAATATTTGAATGATTTGAACCGAACAACATTCATTCAAGTTTTTAAATGATTTATTTGCAAAATTTATGTAATGTTTCCGGGATCAGTAACTAAAACTCGACCTATCAGACTGTTTGCTCAAGCAAACCTTCTTCGTATCTAAACGCTTACAAAACAAATTTTGGCTTACTCTCAGTTTTCTAAAATAATCTTCCTGGACCAATACCCAGGTAGCTAATTTGACCTACCTTGCATCCACCCCCCACCAGGACAATTTTTCACGGGCACCAAATCGTTCATTAGGACCCCAGAAATGCAAAGAATTTTTGTCCTAAAAGAAAAACTTGTTTGCACTATGAAAAAATGCATAGTTTCCATGGCAACCGTGATCGTGATTCTTGAGCATGGAGGTGTACATACAAAATTGGTTATATCTCTGCTATTACTTACCCTAGATCACTGATCATGGTATCATTTTAAAGCTTAGACATTGTTCTTACATCATATGGTAAGTAATACACGATATTTAATTTGCATATTCATGAATTTTAATGAAAACACTAAAAATGACAGAAAAATCGTTAAAAATCCTTAAATAAACTAATTTGAGGCCCAAACTATCATTGTGACACTTTGTTATTGAACCAGCAATAGCATACGACAAATTTATTGATGTCATGGGCCTAAATGAAAATTATCTCATTTGCATATTCAAAAATATTAATAAAAATGTCGAAAATCGAGGAAAAACAAGGCCGGGATAAACAAAAGCCATTGCAAGGTTTTGGATGGGTTATAAGATCTATCTTGTATACCTGAAAACAATTTTCATGGCTGCTAGTGTGGTCAGAGGGACCACTGTAATGCCATAAAATATTGTCCTCAACAATCAATACATTTGCATGATGTAAAATTACATAGTTTCCACACTTACACTTGTGTAATTCTAAAGAATAGGGTGTACTCACAAAAATATTCAAATACAAGCAAAAGCATTCTCTAGAATACTTTAATTGGGTCTGATAGTGATGCAAGGACTAAGCAATTTAACCTTTATACCTTTTATTCAAATCATTGATTTTGCTTATTCATGAACATTAATAAAACACAAGAAATCGGAGAAAAATCTTGGATAAAATAGGGGGTATACGTACAAAATCACTTGTACCAGAGCTGTTAATAAATCCAGGATGCTGAAAGAAGTATCAAATGAATGCTATTGCTATGTAGTATGACCATAAGCCTCATATAAGAATGATCTTATTTTCGATTTCATGAACTTTAATGAAAACTTCATAAATAGGAATGAAAAAGTGGAAACGTTTAACCGGTAATCCTACAAAATGACATGTATCTCGGCAAGCAAAAGCCCCAACAAGCTGAAAATGGCATCAAATGGTTGCTAGGGCAATATTATACCATCCTGTATTACAATATATAAGTCATTCGATTTGTTTTATTTTATGAATATTAACAAAACCTTTCAAATTTAGAGGAAATTACGGAAAAAATAAGGCGGTATACATAGAAAATTGCACGTATCTTGTTTACTGATAGACCTAGAGAACTATAATTGGTATCAAATGATTGCTAAGACAATGTTCTATAACCATATGATCTGATATATAAATCATCAGTGACTTTTGTTGTATGGGTATTAGATCGTTATATATTTTAAAAGAAAAATCAATGAAAAATGAATTGGTATATCTCAGCTGCCAATTTCCATAGAGCGTTGAATATGGTACCAATAAAATGCGAGGATAATGCTCTATTGCCATGCAGTCTGATAGCCTAACCATATTTTTTTCTAAAATTTGTTAACATTGAATAAAAATTTCGAAAATGTGTTATATTAACAGAAAATTGAAGCTTGTGCTCCATTAAAATTTATTAAATCTTGGTTGCCAGCAAGCATACCTTAAATATCTGAATGCATGACAATACAACATTGTCCTAGCTATTAATTGATGCCATTTTGAGTTCTCTACAGCCATTGGTTTTTTTTTTTTTTTTTTTTTTTTTTTTTTTTTTTTTTTTTTTTCAAGCACATTTTGGGTATGACATCATAATGGTGGGTTAAAGTCCCCCAAAATGGACGCAATATCCCGACATGACCATAGCTGTTGACTGGGACGCTAAGCCATAAATCAAAGAAACAAACAAATAAACCATCTTTTTACTCACTTTCAGGGTAGCGGCTTGCTACAAAATCCAACGTTTAAACATCTTTTCCCGTTCAAAAACCCATGCGACCAAACTTGAACTTGTCGTAAAATAGGTCAGTGCTAGCCCATTGTCATGATTTTTTATAAAGTATGACTGAGCTCGAGTCCCTGATGCTGCATACCAGGTTTCTTTGAAATCGGTCCACTGATTCTGGAGAATTTATGGGTTAAACCGTATATAATTGTGGCGGCCATCTTGGTCACGTGCCCTGAGCCAGTCATATACCACTACCCAAAAAAGCTTTACATGAAGTGTATTCTTGAGTGATGACAGCGGTTTAATGGGACATACGAGGGGCGTTTGGAAAATACGTAGCGTGGTCCATTATTTCAGTAACTGATCGTCAAACACATACAAGCTTGGTATTATTTTAAACAGCTTTCCTCTACGTCAAAGCACTAGTTTCATGAAGATGACATGATGATGCAGTCTGGAAAACTATTATGCATTACGAAAACATGCCCATGCAATAAACAGAGATTTTTTTTTGTTAGAAAAAATAAAACTTTTCACTGAAAATATTTGATATTTTTCTTATTTTTGCTCCAAAACATAGATTGTGGGTACTAGTTAGAACCGCCTCCCCAATAGGTATACCCCTGCTTACCCCAGTTTTGCTATATAAAAGTAGCCGGAGTACAAGGGGGTATACGTAATATTACACAGACATTTTATCCTGATGTGTAAACATGGGTACTGTTTGTATACAGGAAAAAACAAAACAAAACAAAATTCTCCATGAAATAGACAATTGTTTGTCATTTTTAGTTTAGCAATGCATGAACATTATTTGATAGAATAACATTATTTTAGAATAAGATTATTTTGCACCATTTTGTATCCAATCAATTCAATTTGCAAGTCATGACTGAATTTGCAAGTTCTTTGTAATTTGAGCCGCATCGTGCGACAACCGGATTTTTGCCTATGCGAAAACAAAGGCGCAGATCAGCTTCGCAGTAACTGCGAAGCTGATCAGCGCCTTTGTTTTCGCTACATGGATAGTACACTCCTTCTTCTTCTTCTTAAACCCGAAATTTCAAGCTTCTAGCCTGTTTCTGTGACTGTACAGGATGGTTTGTGTCAGATCTGGCCAGAACCCAAATTGTTGGTTTTCTCACGCACAGGCTCAATTTAAAAACGAGAAAGCAATACCTCGGCCTCTCGGAGTTCGCTTCAAATCGTTGTATTTTCTATGTCAAAACTCGTTAGTCACAATGAGTTTAAGTTGAAAATATAAAAGCAACATTTGTTTAAATTTATTTTGTGTTGTGAGCAGGATAAATTTCTGGCTGAGCTTAGCTGAGCAAGAAAAAAAAAAAAAAAAAAAAACCTCAGGGCTAGGCAGTATTTACCACTCGGTTTTACGCGGACATTGACCCAACTCATGTGCAACAAAAACATATTAGTATCATGTAACATGAGATACACAGTGACTTTTTTTTTTTTTTTTTTTTTTTTTCAAAATGCAATAAAGCATTACAAGGACATCTTGAAAACGATCATGTTTCAACAAAATATTTCAAGTATGATATTACTGGTAAAAGAACAGAAGTTGTGTGGGTTTGCTTTTTAATTGTAATACTGTAAGTTCGGAAATTTTCGCGTGACTTTTATTTCGCGAATTTTCTATTTCCCAATTATTAGCGAGACTTTGAATTCGCGATCGAGTACTCGTGCAGTCTATAAAGCTTACAGTAATTCTTTATTAGCGAGAACTTTATTTTCGCGAGGCAACGAATTCGCGAATATTAGCGAAAATTAAGTTCTCGCGAACATTACCGGATTTACAGTATTGTAATGAATACTAAAATTGGATATAAATATATAATTACCATCTCGGTCGTACTAGATTAGACCTACTCGGTTTATCTTGTTTGGTATAAAACAGAGAAAATTCTATCTGAAAATTGTTGTTGCAGTCGTAAAACAGTAGAGTACATGGCAATAATCTGTTTCACAGCCGTTCGGCGTCTACGCTCACAACGTTTAGAGGTTTCGAGCGGCTGCTGCATCCTTTGCAACGCTGCCGCAACGTCATGGCGAATGATCAACATGTTCATTTTTTATGCGATCTGCAGACGATGTTGGGAAGACGCAAGGCAGCCCAAAGACAGTCGTGTCTGTCGTGCGTTTCGTACGCTGAATGTGAAACCGGTCCGAGTTATGGGTTTAAGATGGTCGCGCGAGTTCGTGAGACAAACGCAAGCTTTGAATGACAGCTATATACCTCGCACTTAACCTTTTTTGACGAATGTATTCGCTCATCAATATCAACTGGGTATTTACTTTCATTTTAGGGGCGATAGGAGTGATTTATAATTTGATGAAATCTCTAAATGCAAACAGACTAGCCCCAGATGTGGCTCTGCGGCGTCACATCTGGGGCTATACTGGGTGTCTATGTCCCATAAAAAGGACGCCAGGCTTATTACTAAAACACATCTTGCCGTCTCGCCCGGTCGGTGGCGTGTCCAATTATTCTAAACAAATCGGGCCTGCATTCAATCCTCACGTCTGGTGCGTTTCTTTCATGAGGATTTGGTCATGAAAATATTTCTACGGCCAAGTTCTTCCTAAAGTATTTGTCACTTATAGTGGAGATAGAAGTGGGATCTGAGACTTTAAATTACAAAATAAACAAAATAAACAAACCGAAGTACATAATTATGAACTCAATGTGGGACAATTAACCATTTTGACTAAAAATGTCGAATATTCAACAAAAAGGACACTAAGTCACCGATATTATATGAGCCGCGTCATGACTTTTACATGTATTTGAAGGCAAAGACACAGAGGAACTGCGCACCTGGTCGGCGCCTTTGTTTGGCTTCATGGGCTCGACTAAACCCCTCTTCTTCTAAAACCCGACATTTCAAGCCTTCTAGTCTTCTTCTGTATCTGTGCAGGCCGGTGTCGGACCTGATCAGAAACCCGAAGATAGGTTTCATTGTGACGCGGCTCGATTATACGTGTCGCATTGTGAGAAAACAAACCTGCCCGTGGCCGAGCGGTTAAGAGCACTCGATCATCTCACCGCTGTGGCTGGTGTAGGTTCGAGCCCCGCACTGGGCAAAATGTAAAACAAGCCAACTTTATGCTTGTGTTTTTCTCGGGGTTCTCCAGTTTTCGCCACACCTACTGAGTGGCCCGTCTCAAATGAGCTGAAATAATCTTAAAAGAGACGTAAAACTGAAAAAAAATAAAAAATAAAAAATAAATATATAAAAATAAAAATAAATAAAAAATAAATAAAATGGCTTACAGTAGGCAGGCACATTCCGAAGTGTTCAGCCAGAGACACGGACTGATGAAAATTGAGACCATTATATTAAGAAAGACACTGAGCCACTAAAATACAATTGAGCCTGTGCGACATACGCGCCATTTATTGTTGTGTTCTGCCTTGCCTCACGCACCCACTTTTCCATTATTTGCATCTCAAAAATCACTTCTAAAATACAACGATTCTTAAACAGCAAATTTTATTCAAATCAATGTTTATCATGATAAGTGCTGTCCCCTTTTGTGCCCATATATCCTCCCCATATTTGCTGTTTTGCCGGCAAGAACTTCAGCGTCGTGATCGCGTTCTCGTTATTCACCCATTTGACTCGATCGTGTAACGTTACGTTGATTTTGGTGTATCTCTCGCGTCCAATTGCGTCCTCAAGGTTGACCTTGTAGATATCGACGTCAAACTTCATTTTGACGTATCTGGCGTACTCGTCACGAAGAACGCCGACGGAAACTAGATTGACGACGAGATCGAGTCGACCGTCCCCGTCGACGTCACCAATAGCACCTGGAAGAAAAGAAAGAACCCATTATTCAAACGCACGAGTCCACTGTCGTTTTGAGGGACATAAGACGTGGTTTTGAATTTTTACTCTATTATTGATGAAATTTCCTAAACTGAATTCAATTTTTTACTGAAAACATCAGGATAACATGTCCATGCAATCAATACCCCCTTCAGCCCCACTTTTATATAGTGAAAATGGGGTTTGCAGGGGTATACCTATTTTTCTTATATTTGATCCAAAACATAGATCGTGGGTTCTCGCTAGAACCGCCTCGGCGGGTCGGTTCTAACGTGTACCCATAATCTATGTTTTGAGCATACCTTTTTTTCCAATGAAATCTTCAATTTTTACGACTCAGTGAAAAAAGTCTCTGTATATTGTATGTACAAGTTTTCGTAATGAAATGAGAAAGGCCAGAAAGCTTTTCCCCATCAGTTCCAACACCTTCGTTACTCTCCGATATTTTCGAGAGTACTTACGTCCGGAAGTGGAACGCCGCGGCTTGGAGTTTGGCCAGAAAGTGAATAAATGACGTTGACGTCTTGTCACTGTCAAACGGCATAATTTAAAGCCTGTATCACACAAATGATTCGACTGGCGTTTACAGCGTTGTTCATTTTTCTCATATAAATTGTGAGTTCTATCAACGCGATCATCAGTAGAAATCGTTCCATATCATTACTCTTCTCACCAGTTGTTCTCTCATCTGGCTGTATCAACACACAGAAAGCACCGTCTCCCTTTCTTTTCCGCGTTTCTCGCCTACCACGTGACCATGGAACCTCGTTTTCAGTCATAGTATGGTTGGCGCCATATTTCTTTATCACATCCTGGACCAGTTTTCTGTCATCTGAGGTAAGCTCTAGAAGCAAAAAGTAAATCCCTAGTTTCTGAATGTGTCTTTCTGGAAATGATTAAATATCTCAGTACTTCAGTACGCATAAAGTAAAACAGGTCAGTTTAATCATAACTCGAAAATTTTTGTTGCTGTTATGTTCGGATTTAACGTTTCGCTTCAACAGCTCAGTTTATATCATGTATATGGTGTCCAGTCTTTTGAAGCCCAATCGGGATAGCACACACCATGCTTGTCGATTGGCTTAACCATTACCATGACTACGATACGACTGTTTCCAATCCTAAAGTGTACTTTAACCCATTGAGTGACGGATGGACTTTCCTATCGTTATCATTTGGGCGAGTCCACTTTCGTTTTAGGGGAATCAGGAGTGTTTTTTTTTTTTTTTTTTTTTTTATGAATTTTCCGAGTCTAAGCAAACAGAATAGCCCCAGCCCGCGTTCTGTGGCCTCATCTGGAACTATTCTGTTTGCCTATGTCCCATAAAACGGACGACAGGCTTATATGAGTTAACTTAACACAGAACCAGCATTCTTACTGTAGTAATATTTTTCTGAGCCTCTCTCCCATAGCTTCACCGGTGCCCTCATAACGGTTCTGTCAAGGGCAAAAACTTCTGCCAGAAACACAGTCTGGTCGGACTCGCACTCAACGTAGTCCTACAAATATATGAAAACATGTCCATCAGTTAAAATTGAGAATAGATCACGTACATGCACTTGACGTGATTATAGAAATCCTTTATTCGTGTGCTCATTCTCTCGCTTGAGATATAAAGGGAGGAAAATACTGCAATAATGATTGCATATGAAATTCAGTATTAACCTTACGGGTAATAGTAAACTACATGATTTAGACCCATACATAACAGATTAGTCTTTTTGATTAAACATTTTCGATCTACTATAATGTACCTTATCGATGACGGCTCTTTTTGACCGGAAGTGGCTTCCAGGGAGGATAACTCCGTCAAGATCATCTCTGTTCTCCTCAGTTACTTCTGTCTCCTCGAACTCCCAGTCTCCGTCTGGTAAATTTCGCCGTTTAACCTACACATATTAGTCAAATTAAGCAGCGCCCGCGGTTATAAAACACTTTTCATGCTCAAATCAGCTGAGCATAAAATTTCAACCGCTAAAAAATACTGATATGGCACGGGCCCAAATTTATTGAAGTTTTTGCTTTAGACCATCAAAGCCGGTAATTTATCCTGCTCATAAATGTTAAAATGCCAACAATTGTTGGCATTTTAACATTTATGAGCAGGGTAATTTATTTTTAGATTTTTAAATTTTAGTCTCAGCTGAGCTGAACATGTAAAAAGTTTTATAAACTCGGGACCAGGATGTTTTGGTGCTTAATGACTATGTTAGATGATCGGCTTGCAAAAACCACTAAATTCTGTTTGACCGTGGCAAGGAAGACTAATGCTGTTTCTTCCGTGTTCTTGCACTCTTCCCTCTATCGCTTCAAGCCAGTCATTAAAATTTGGCGTCACTATTTTTGAAAGAGATTCTGTACGCCGCTGCTATTTGTTTATTTCGGAATTGAAGTCATTTATTTCGAAAGCATCTAAATAAATATCTAAATATCTGTCGATCTCTGTAAAATGCAATGCGCTCTTGAGGAAAATCTAGCCAAATATCAATTCTATACAATTATATTTTGTTTGCAATACCTTAATTTATAAGAATCGAAAAGTGGCATGAGCTATACTGTGAAAAAAAAACAACATTACTATTCTCTGTATTCCCGTAGCTCCATGAATGGCACCCTCATTTTTCAGATCCAATCCGTTTCTTCCCTGTGCTCGAAACAAGAACACATCTCGATGGTGAGCCGTTGTCCTGGCAACAAGGTCAGATGATACGTCATATTTGTGAGTTGTGAGATTCCATAAAATAGCACCATCTTTTCCATCAAGTATGACAGTCTGTTGAAACGAGTAGCATGAATGAAATTACTTAGTTCACGCGCGTTTTCATCTGCAGACATTCAAAATCATAACCAAGAAAAACCCTGCTGATACTGTACTACAGTTGACAGATATTTGAAACGTAAATATATGAATCAGCTGGTTCGCACTGAGGTAAGTCAGCTGGCTTACTTGCACCCCGTTCTGACCTCGCTTCACACTCCGTGGAGAGGTATCACTGAGTACCGACGAGAAGATCCTGTACAGCACTGTGGCATCTCTTTACATTGCATGTGGTGAGAGGTATCATATAAGCCTGTGCGTGAGACAACCAACAATTTGTGTTCCGACCAGGTCCGACACAAACTGCCGTGTACAGTCACAGAAAATGCACAGAGGCTGGAAATTTTGGATTTAGAAAGTAGAGGAATTGTACTATCCGTGTAGCGAAAACAAAGGTGGTGATCAGCTTCGCAGTTACTGCGAAGCTGATCTGCGCCTTGGTTTTCGCCTATGCAGATGGTTGATTTTCCAATGCGGCAGCTCATATGTATATTGGAGTATTACGAACCATCGACGGAGAGCATCCCGTTTATTTCGAATTCACAAGATACAGGTCAATGTTTTGCAACCAGAACCATACAAGTTGAAACTTACATCTGTGGTGTTATAAAACGGCCATGCTCCCTTGCTCCAGTGCACCATAAAATCAATGACGTCATCGTCATTGAAATATCCAGGCGCTGGTGTGCTGAAAGTAAGAACTCGTTATTATTGATATATCTTGTTTTGTAAAGACTTGTTAATTAACACTACGCATGAAACATAACTAGGCCTAATGTTGGCCTCGAAGGCTCGAAGTCATATTTCTTTCAACTTCACAACACGACGTCGGAGACATATTTGCCTGCTGGTGTTGTCTTGGGATGCCTATCTATTGTTTTGTTTTTGTTTGTTTGTTTGTTTAGTTTTTTCAACGATGAGAGAAGAGAACTGTTTGTTTCAGCTATTAATTTGCCCTGGTCTGACGGCGGGTTTGGAAGAATACAAGATACTAAATAGGTCTGATTCACTCAACCACTGTGACATTCCAGATCATCCCATTCATACTAATGAGCCTCTGCATGAGAAAACCAACAATTTGGGTTTCCGACCCGGTCTGACACAAACTGGCCTGTTCAGTCACAGGAGCAGGCTAGAGGCTTGAATTTTTGGTTATAAGTAGAAGAGGAATTGTGCTATCCGAGTACCGAGTGGCAAAAACAAAGGCGCTTATCAGCTTCGCAGTTACTGCGAAGCTGATCTGCGCCTTTGTTTTCGCATAGGCAAAAGTCTGGTTTTCTCATAACACGGCTCATTTTATTTCATACGACACCGATTGTCATTAAATTGTGTTAGTCTTCTTTGAAAATCTTGGAAAATCTTAAAACCTTATCCGTTATATACATAAGGTTGGACCACTGCAAAAAAGACATATTTGCAAGAAAAAAATATACAGAACCACAGCAAAACACTGTTTCGGCATTTTTATATGCGTTTGTCAATACAGAGCGTTTAATGTTTCTTTTTCTTTTGCTGTATAAAACATAATTATCATAAGTTGTGACTGTTTCACTGGCGTCAACTCGTCATTATGCATATATGTACCTGTAAGACTCTCTTTCCTCGAATTTGACTTTCCAGATAACTTCTAAGGTTTCGCCGTCATATAAGATCATCCAGCCATTGAACGAACTCATCAATATGTCTTTGACGC
This sequence comes from Rugalucina vietnamica, assembly GCA_964017185.1. Lineage (NCBI taxonomy): Eukaryota > Metazoa > Mollusca > Bivalvia > Lucinida > Lucinidae > Rugalucina > Rugalucina vietnamica. Next base: position 24,557,596 of record OZ024878.1, on the reverse strand, counting down.
CGTCGTTATTCATATCAATCAACACTGGAGGAACCATCACACCTTTGACATCGCTCCTGGAACAATTGGTGCATATTTTGATGTATGGCGTGTTGTTGTTTTTTTTTTTTTTTATTCATTTATTTTTTTTTTTAATTTGTACTGTACCAAGGCAACAAGTCATGCACAGTGATTAAGGTCGACAAAAATGTTTGTTTTTCTTTTCATTTATTTATTTACAATATGAGCCTGTGCATGAGAAAACCAACAATTTGCATAGTCGAAAACAAAGACGCAGATCAGCTTCGCGGTGACCGCGAAGCTGATCAGCGCCTTTGTTTTCGCTACAAGGATAGTACAATTCCTATACTTTCTAAATCTAAAATTTCCAGCCTCTAACTATCTTCTGTGACTGTACAGCCCGGTTTGTGTCAGACCTGGTCGGAACCCCAAATTGTTGGTTTTCTCACGCACAGGCTCATATTTTAAGAGGGTAAACACATTTAGCAGGATGGCTATTCTACCACATGTCCCCCTGCAAAACATAAAACAAACCAACATATTTACAACATATATATCGCTAATTATTACACTCATTTTATCATTTCCTTAGAGGAGCTGATGCTAAAGCAGAAAGCTGAAGAAATGATGGTCAAAAGTGACCAAACTAACTTGAAAATTTCTATGGTCCCATTTGCATGCGGTTTCTTGAACCCCCATTGACCATAATTCCCTTTAGTGTTCGGGACTGGCTGATCGTGCGGTAAGTCCTTCACAAGACGATAGAAGTCAGGGACAGAGATGGCCATGAACATTCCTGAAGAAAAAAAAAAAAAAAAAAAAAAAAAAAAAAAAAAAACATGTGCTGTAAAAAATCTAAAATTTCATAAGAATTTTTTCTTATTATTTGCTCAAAACATAGAGATTGTGGGTACACGTTAGAACCGCCTCGGCGAAGCGGTTCTAATGAGTACCCGCAATCTATTTAAGAAAATTAGGTATACCCCTGAATACCCCATTTTTTCATATAAAAGTGGGGTTTATAGGGGAATATATTTCACGGACATGTTTCCCTGGTGATAAGTCTCGGAAGCGTGGAGTGTTTAGTTTGTTTATACCTTTGTGAAACTTTTTCTTTTTGTTGCCGCTTTTGGCTCCGATTAAAAAGTGTTTAACTTATGATAAGCAAGTAATTTTGAAGCAACATCGAGGTCAACCATTTTCTGCAATTTGGTAATAAATAAATAAATAAGTAAATAAATAAATAAATAAATAAATAAATAAATAAATAAATAAATAAATAAATAAATAAATAAATAAAACGACGTATGCGTGCATATGTTTAATGTATTGGATTTAGATAGCCATCTTCTACTCATAATTGTGTGCATTCAAAGTTTTGATATACAGCAATGGCTGAATCTTCAATTTCTAACATATAAACGATTTAAACGTAAACACAAATAAAATTACGATAAATCTTACCATCGACTGTTTCCCCGCCTGTGCCAAGAAGTACATACTGGGAACCATCTCTTCTCTCGTGGATTACCGGGGACATGTAGGTCTCGCGAGAGTTAGGAGTTGTCAAGTATTTTCCAATTGGAATCCCAGTGCGACCAGATATAAGCATGATGTGATTCGGATTTCTGTCATGGTTCTTGTAACATGAAACAATCATGAAAAATAAATAAATAAATAAATAAATAAATAAATAAATAAATAAATAAATAAATAAATTTGGACGAAAGAATACATTATTCATGGAAAACAAATTGCTTGTTGACGCCAGCCTACAAAATTGCCAAAATTTCACAATGACTTAAAACTATAGAAACTAGTGACGCTTTCTTTCCCACCTGGTGTCTGGGTTAGGGATTTTGAGAAGATGATTTTACAATCACTGTGCCTTCTGTTTCTGCGTATACTTTAGGTTATATTTAAACTACAATGTCAAGCGCAAAATATAATTCTGTTCCATTCAGAAATGACACAGACTAGGATTCCCGTTTATAGGTAATACTCATAACATCCTGCACAACAAGTATAAGCGTTACTACTTGTTTTGGAACTTGAAGTGACAATTACACTGAGTGGGTACACATTTTATTTGAATAAAAGCTATATGTTGATAAATTAGAGGATATAATTTAAGATTCACTACGCACAGTCTCGCAGGAAGCATATCAGAGAATACGCAAAACAACGTTTTCGGGGTGAACAAAGGTTTATTTGAACACACTTCAACGCTTTATATTACATATGTACCTTTCAAAATCAAGTAAATCTTATACACATATATTAGTTTAATGCATTAGATATCCAACAGCACCAACAACAGCCATGATTTTTATCTGCATCAAGATCTGGTAGTGAAGCCAAACATGGACACCTGTATCTGTTAATTTTACTAAAAAATCAATGCGTGTATACCAACGGTTTCAGTAGGAGTGTTGAGAAAATCGATAACCTATGATGGGAGGACCTCCTATGATAAATGCGATAGATAATAATTAAGACCAGATCAGGCTGCACAGTTTTGCAATATGGACAAAGTTTATTTATTTATTAATCATATATTTCTTGTACTCAAGAGTTGTGCGATGTTAGCATGATTTCCCTAGTTTCTGTATACGAAAATTCATATTCCCTGCTGCGAAGCTTGAATTGCTTCAATGACGACAAAATGGTTTGTACCCTACCAATATCTAAAACCAACAAGACAATTCTTGATCGAAACAGAACTTATATCACCTGTGCGGGCACAGTCGGGTCTCCTCCGTGGGCTATCACAATGTCCGGGACCCCGTCGTCGTCGAGGTCTGGCATGGCCGCAGGGGCGTAGATATTCCAGCCACGGTTCAAATACTTCGAGTCTACTGCCCATAATATTTCACCTTGAAAATAAATAATAACATCCATTTTTGTCTATGCGGAAGCGCAAGTCAAGTCTACAGAGTTGTTGTTTTATTTAATTTATTAATGTATCTTTGAACCCAACTTACAAAGCAGTGTCTGCTTTCTGATAATAGAAATAAATACCAACATATAAACAAGAAATGCATTTCTCTCCCACCTGGTGTCTAGGTTGGGATTTTCATTTTAATTGTATCAATACCTGAAATTTTTATTCTTACTTTTTGTGACATTGTCGGTTATTTTTAATCGCTTACACCAGAGAAGAAATCTAAAGCTACAGTAGACGTACCATTTTTAGGATTGATAGCCCTCATATCAGCCAAGCGTCCCGTAGCAATGCAATCGTCTGTGCCATCTTGATTAACGTCAATTCCGTGACAGAGAAGTTCGAAGATTTCTGCATATGTTGGCGCTTTCCACAGAAATTTGCCGTCCTTGCCGCGTAGAGCGACCACAGAGCCAGCACATGGTAGTTTCATACCTACATTAAAAGGACAAAATCAACCCATTAAAATGCCTCAGGGAACCTGTTAATTTGATGACAAGCGCACAGGTCCGGCGACCCCATAACTTTTCACCCAAATATAATATCTTGAGGCATGTGAATGAAACTTACGTTAACAGAAGTTGGTGGTCTAAGATTAAACGAGTATAGGTCTTAGATTAAACGAGTATCGTTATGTAATTCGGTTTTCCCAACGTATGGCAGTATGGAGTAGAGATGTGGAATGCATGACTCTAGCCAAGACATGCGTTAAGACGGAGATAGCTATGATATGTACGCGGGTTTGGGTGAAGGTAAAAATAACTGCATTTTTATCATTAATAACCATATGTTTTAGTTTTGCTAAGAAACACGAGTTACCGTTCTTTTCACAGAAATCTGCCATACTGGACTCAGTTAACATAGATGTGACGTCCTTGCCCAGCGCCAGCCCAATTATGACGTCATCAACGCCATCACCGTCGACGTCAACAAGACGTATACACGACTCTGTACCTATACCGCCAAGAGTAAAGAGCATTGAAACAGATTTATAAGTGTGAAATGATAACTTCATAGCTGGAAACAAAACTCAGTCTGGTTATTTTACCACTGTATATACCTACTTGTATTTTATTGTTTATGTTCGAGGAAGATTCTCTCCTTCTTGGTGCTTGTGATAGGCTATGTTTTTTCACGTTTTACGGTTTCATTGTGGCACTCCCTGGATCTTTAGCTATTTTTCTTCATATCATGTCGATTATTTGGATGGTCAGAAACGACGAGGCCAGGAAACGATAATAACTGAACACCATGTACCGGTCAAGTTATTGCACTATTATAATACTATGGTTATCTGATAGTACGTCTCTCACTAATGAGAAAGACCATCATTATTTCTTGAATAGTGCTGATGTGTGTTGGTGAGTTCTTTGATGGCTGACTAGGCCAATTCTGGCTCTAAACTGTCGGTTGCAAGTAGAGCAAGTCAATGTCATAGAGTCTGCTGGTGGCACATTTGTTTTGGCTTTGCGCTCTCTTCGCTTTCTTTCAGCTTCACAGATTCTCTTCTTTTCATAAAGAGCTGCTCCTTTGTTGATGAGACCTCGCCACTTTGATCGCTCCTGTGCAGTCTGTTCCCAGGACCCCATTGGTATTTCGAAATCCTTCAGAGAGGCTTTGAGGGTGTCTTTGTAGCGTTTCTTCTGGCCACCTTGAGAGCGCTTTCCCTCCTGTAGTTCTCCATAGAAAACTTTCTTTGGAAGTCGCGCATCAGGCATTCTTATAACATGGCCAGTCCATCTTAGCTGTGCTAGCTTTAAGACTGTATGCATGCTTTGCATCCCTGCTTTCCTCAGGACCTCTGTGTCTGGAATCTTGTTCTGCCACTTGATTTTTAACAACTTTCTCAAACAGCTTAAGTGGAAATGGTTAAGTCTCTTTGCATGGCGTTGGTATACTGTCCAGGTCTCACATGCATACAAGAGGGTTGGCAGTACCACAGCCATGTAGACTTTCAGCTTGGTGTCAAGCTTGATTCCATTTCGCTCCCAGACATTTGCACGGAGTCTTCCGAATGCCACACTAGCTTTTGCAATTCTGGCAGTGATCTCATCATCAATATGCACTGCTCTGGAGAGAGTGCTTCCCAGGTAGGTGAACTTGTCAACAACTTTCAGTTTTTGCCCATTCACAGTGATGGTTGGTTCATTATATGGTTTTCCGGGGGCTGGTTGGTGTACAACCTCTGTCTTTTTTGTGCTGATTGTGGTCATCTAAATGGAGACTAGATATCTTAGTTAAGCAATAAAGCATGTAGGTCATGTTAGTTCGCCTACTGAAGCTGGCATGGAAAAATTATCTTTTGTAGTTTTTAAACACGATTGGTTGTACTTTATTTTAAACATATTTTTACTCCACCACGACATAGGCGGATAACTACGGTATCCATAACTTACCCCAGTTTTGCATTTTTGTTCTCCAGTTATCTGTCCGTTTGTTAATAACATGTTTTGTTTCTGTTTCAGTATGAATATGAAATACTGTTTTCTGAATCTTCTGTGTGAAAAATCCTGCCATATAACCAGCGCCTGCGCACAATAGGACAGTCGCAAATAAAACAGCAGCTCGCGTTGGTGAACAGAAGGAATCATCCTTTTCCTTTCGTTTCTTAGAAAATTTATAAGCTGTTCCATTATTTCGCAATGAGTCTCCCCTTAAAAGTTTGTCAGTATCCCTTATAACAACTTTGGACGCGTGAGCCTCGTTTTCGTCATCTGATTCGGAACGCTTCTGTTTTATTTGTTCCTCTTCCCATTCATCGTCATCAGAGTTGTCTCCCATGGGAAGAAGCTGGCTGTACTGGGTTTTCTCTGAAACAATTCATAGAGGTACAAACTAGAGCTTCATATTATCAAACTGCAATGGACACGTGTAAAAATGAAAATAAATTACACCATTTGTCGGTGACTATTAATATGCCTTGTGCATGAAAATATATAATTATGACTGAATTGGACTGATACGAAACTTCTAGAATTTACTGCAACTATCATATGCTGCTACTTCCAAACGTACGCAGAAAATTGCTGAACAAATATACGTTGTAAACTAGTTTATTTGATTAAAAATTGTTTATTTTTCTTAATTAAATATGAAATATGCTGATGTTTTGCTTCCATTTAAATTCAATCATCCATCATTGAAAAATAGCGACAGGAAAGTATAAAGTATACATATAGGATACATCCTTGGATAAGTATAATTCTTGTTCCATACCTGACATGTTTTATTTGTTCTGTCTACATCCAAAAATGGTTCTTCAATATAATCCCAAACTGACCTTGTACTAATAGACCACAGCTAAATAGCGAATCTAAGAGATAAGGCCCTGGACAGAGATATGTGTGAAAGGTCATGTCCGCGCTTTCCCAAAATCAGTTTCAAGAGATAGCACAATAAAGTTTGATATCATTTTCAGACAACACTTGTATGGCAAGCCGTTTGCACAATTAGTCGAGAAACTTTGGTTGCCATACACTTGTTCGTACTGGTATATATGTAGCACATTCGTATATGACGTTCAATCTGAAGTTCGAGTTTTTTCTTATATTCAGATGCTAAAATGGGACGAATTATCACAGCGGGCTAGTGGTGATTACTACCTAGTTTTGTATTTACTAGTATTTGGCACGGAAATACAACAAATCTTGTTAACTTGCGCATGCAAATATACGCCGTATAAACGGTGACAACATGTGTCGTATACCCTGTGATTTTAAACCGTCGTGAACCAAAATTTTGGTACAGTTTAATTGTTTGTATGCTTTTCGGGCACGTTCTGTTTTAACAGAAGGTGGACCATAATGACACATTCTCATGAATGAATTTTAGCCTGTGCGTGAAAAAACAACAACAACAACAATTTGGCTTCCGACCAGGTCTGCACTCAAACCGGCCTGTACTGTCACAGAAGCAGGCTAGAAGCTTGAAATTTCGGATTTAAGAAGAAGAAGGATTGTACTATCCGTGCAGCGAAAACAAAGGCGCTGATCGGCTGTGCAGTCACTGCACAGCTAATCTGCGGCTTTGTTTTCGCCTATGCAAATTGTTGGTCACATGCGATGGCCCATTTGGAAATCTGACGTATTCCCATGAACTGATATTACCCCTGAACTTGACACAAATTTAGTTATAAAACAAATGGGATTGTAATATATATTAGCAGGCATTAGCCATGTCATGGCAAAGTACACAAATCGGTGAAGATTCGGTCGTCCATTACTATTTTGTTCGAAATGTTTAAACAATAACATCAAATGGGGATAGACATGTTAACGTAATGATGAGCAAATATTTTGTCGCTGGAACTTGCTCACACTTCAATCACACAATCAATCTTACTTGCTCACACAATCAAAATATCAAACTGCTTCCAAAGGATCAAACTTTTATATTTTAATTCCACATAGATAAACATTTTACATGCAAACTAATTCAATTACACGGCCTGAAACCGATTGTTTTCTATGAACGTATGGATTTGCATTTTTCAGTGTTTCACGCCTATTTACGGTGGATAATCAATACCTTTTCTCGTCTTTGGGTGCTTATTGTCTGTTGACACACTCAATCACTTCCGGGAAGGTCACCCACGAAATTTGTGAAATTTTAAATCTAAAATGTGGTGTTTCTTAGTGATGACATTGTTATTTGTATGACATGAAATTTCATCGTGAAAACACTTGCCTTTACCAGAGAGACGTAAGCAAACATCATGATAACAAGCCTGTGCTGTATAATTTGTAACCAGTGGCTCCCAGATTTGTATGGTAAAACGGAGTTCCACATAGATAAACATTTTAATCTTATTTTTGTTTAATCTATGTGATGTCTTTGTCTTTGCTCTCTCCTTACAGAAATCAGTGTGAATGGTATATACGTGTTAACGTGATTACGAGCAAACATTTTGTCTCTGGAACTTATTCACACTATCGAAAAAATGGCTGTGGCAGAGGAAAAAGGCACCTGCCATTGTCTTAGTCTATTGTATATAAATTAGTATAGTTGACTCTGCCAACAGACTTACACCACTCCTAAAAAGACAATGGAGAGCCCCTCACACATTCACTGATGCAAAAATAAATAAGAAAAAAATACATGCCTTCTGTGAGGATTGAACCGGAGACCCCTAGGTGTAACTATTAAAAAACGGCAGCGCCCGGACTGTCGCGGCCAAGCCACCAGATTGGTTCCCGGTCGTGAATCTTTTAATGATAATCTTTGATAACCTATTTTATGAAGCCGGGAACAAGTAATTTACACGGCATGCAAACTCGTTCAATTACACGGCCTGAAACCGATTGTTTTCTATGAACGTATGGATTTGCATTTTTCAGTGTTTTAACGCCTAATTTCTTTGCTTAATCAATACCTTTTCTCGTCTTTGGGTGCTTATTGTCTGTTCACACACTCAATCACTTCCGGGAAAGTCACCCACGAAATTTTTGTAAAATTTTACATCTAAAATGTGGTGTTTCTTAGTGATGGCATTGTTATTTGTATGACATGAAATTTCATCGTGAAAATGCTTGCCTTTTCCAGAGAGACGTAAGCAAACATCATGATAACAAGCCTGCGCTGTATAATTTGTAACCACTGACTCCCAGATTTGTATGGTAAAACGGAGTTCCACATAGATAAACATTTTAATCTTATTTTTGTTTAATCTATGTGATGTCTTTGTCTTTGCTCTCCTCTTACAGAAATCAGTGTGAATGGTATATACGTGTTAACGTGATTACGAGCAAACATTTTGTCTCTGGAACTTATTCACACTATCGAAAAATGGTTCTGGCAGAGGAAAAAGGCACACTGCCATTGTCTTAGTCTATTGTATATAAATTAGTATAGTTGACTCTGCCAACAGACTTACACCACTCCTAAAAAGACAATGGAGAGCCCCTCACACATTCACTGATGCAAAAATAAATAAGAAAAAAAAAATACATGCCTTCTCTGAGGATTGAACCGGGGACCCCTAGGTGTAACTATTAAAAAAACGACAGCGCCCGGACTGTCACGGCCAAGACACCAGATTGGTTCCCGGTCGTGAATCTTTTAATGATAATCTTTAATAACCTATTTTATGATGCCGGGAACAAGCAATTTACACGGCATGCAAACTAATTCAATTACACGGCCTGAAACCGATTGTTTTCTATGGACGTATGGATTTGCATTTTTCAGTGTTTTAACGCCTAATTTCGGTGGTTAATCAATACCTTTTCTCGTCTTTGGGTGCTTATTGTCTGTTGACACACTCAATCACTTCCGGGAAGGTCACCCACGAAATTTGTAAAATTTTACATCTAAAATGTGGTGTTTCTTAGTGATGTTATTGTTATTTGTATGACATGAAATTTCATCGTGAAAATGCTTGCCTTTTCCAGAGAGACGTAAGCAAACATCATGATAACAAGCCTGCGCTGTATAATTTGTAACCACTGGCTCCTAGATTTGTATGGTAAAACGGAGTTCCACATAGATAAACATTTAAATCTGATTTTTGTTTAATCTATGTGATGTCTTTGTCTTTGCTCTCTCCTTACAGAAATCAGTGTGAATGGTATATACGTGTCAATGGACTACGAGCAAACATTTTGTCTCTGGAACTTATTCACACTATCGAAAAATGGTTGTGGCAGAGGAAAAAGGCACACTGCCATTGTCTTAGTCTATTGTATATAAATTAGTATAGTTGACTCTGCCAACAGACTTACACCACTCCTAAAAAGACAATGGAGAGCCCCTCACACATTCACTGATGCAAAAATAAATAAGAAAAAAAAATACATTCCTCCTCTGAGGATTGAACCGGGGACCCCTAGGTGTAACTATTAATAAAACGGCAGCGCCTGGACTGTCACGGCCAAGGCTCCAGATTGGTTCCCGGTCGTGAATCTTTTAGTGATAATCTTTGATAACCTATTTTATGAAGCCGGGAACAAGTAATTTACACGGCATGCAAACTAATTCAATTACACGGCCTGAAACCGATTGTTTTCTATGAACGTATGGATTTGCATTTTTCAGTGTTTTAACGCCTAATTTCGGTGGTTAATCAATACCTTTTCTCGTCTTTGGGTGCTTATTGTCCGTTGACACGCTCAATCACTTCCGGGAAGGTCACCCACGAAATTTGTAAAATTTTACATCTAAAATGTGGTGTTTCTTAGTGCTGGCATTGTTATTTGTATGACATGAAATTTCATCGTGAAAATGCTTGCCTTTTTCAGAGAGACGTAAGCAAACATAATGATAACAAGCCTGCGCTGTATAATTTGTAACCACTGGCTCCCAGATTTGTATGGTAAAACGGAGTTCCACATAGATAAACATTTTAATCTTATTTTTGTTTAATCTATGTGATGTCTTTGTCTTTGCTCTCTTCTTACAGAAATCAGTGTGAATGGTACATGTATATACGTGTTAACGTGATTACGAGCAAACATTTTGTCTCTGGAACTTATTCACACTATCGAAAAATGGTTGTGGCAGAGGAAAAAGGCACACTGCCATTGTCTTAGTCTATTGTATATAAATTAGTATAGTTGACTCTGCCAACAGACTTACACCACTCCTAAAAAGACAATGAAGAGCCCCTCAGACATTCACTGATGCAAAAATAAATAAGAAAAAAAAAAACATGCCTTCTCTGAGGATTGAACCGGGGACCCCTAGGTGTAACTATTTAAAAAAAACGGCAGCGCCCGGACTGTCACGGCCAAGACACCAGATTGGTTCCCGGTCGTGAATCTTTTAATGATAATCTTTGATAACCTATTTTATGAAGCCGGGAACAAGTAATTTACACGGCATGCAAACTCATTCAATTACACGGCCTGAAACCGATTGTTTTCTATGAACGTATGGATTTGCATTTTTCAGTGTTTTAACGCCTAATTTCGGTGGTTATTCAATACCTTTTCTCGTCCTTGGGTGCTTATTGTATGCTGACACACTCAATCACTTCCGGGAAGGTCACCCACGAAATTTGTAAAATTTTACATCTAAAATGTGGTGTTTCTTAGTGATGGCATTGTTATTTGTATGACATGAAATTTCATCGTAAAGATGCTTGCCTTTTCCAGAGAGACGTAAGCAAACGTCATGATAACAAGCCTGCGCTGTATAATTTGTAACCACTGGCTCCCAGATTTGTATGGTAAAACGAAGTTCCACATAGATAAACATTTTAATCTTATTTTTGTTTAATCTATGTGATGTCTTTGTCTTTGCTCTCTCCTGACAGAAATCAGTGTGAATGGTATATACGTGTTAACGTGATTACGAGCAAACAATTTGTCTCTGGAACTTATTCACACTATCGAAAAATGGCTGTGGCAGAGGAAAAAGGCACACTGCCATTGTCTTAGTCTATTGTATATAAATGAGTATAGTTGAGTCTGCCAGCAGACTTACACCACTCCTAAAAAGACAATGGAGAGCCACTCACACATTCACTGATGCAAAAATAAATAAGAAAAAAAAGACATGCCTTCTCTGAGGATTGAACCGGGGACCCCTAGGTGTAACTATTTAAAAAAAACGGCAGCGCCCGGACCGTCACGGCCAAGACACCAGATTGGTTCCCGGTCGTGAATCTTTTAATGATAATCTTTGATAACCTATTTTATGATGCCGGGAACAAGTAATTTACACGGCTTGCCAACTCATTCAATTACACGGCCTGAAACCGATTGTTTTCTATGAACGTATGGATTTGCATTTTTCAGTGTTTTAACGCCTAATTTCGGTGGTTAATCATTACCTTTTCTCGTCTTTGGGTGCTTATTGTCTGTTGACACACTCAATCACTTCCGGGAAGGTCACCCACGAAATTTGTAAAATTTTACATCTAAAATGTGGTGTTTCTTAGTGATGGCATTGTTATTTGTATGACATGAAATTTCATCGTGAAAATGCTTGCCTTTTCCAGAGAGACGTAAGCAAACATCATGATAACAAGCCTGCGCTGTATAATTTGTAACCACTAGCTCCCAGATTTATATGGTAAAACGGAGTTCCACATAGATAAACATTTTAATTTTATTTTTGTTTAATCTATGTGATGTCTTTGTCTTTGCTCTCTCCTTACAGAAATCAGTGTGAATGGTATATACGTGTTAACGTGATTACGAGCAAACATTTTGTCTCTGGAACTTATTCACACTATCGAAAAATGGCTGTGGCAGAGGAAAAAGGCACACTGCCATTGTCTTAGTCTATTGTATATAAATTAGTATAGTTGACTCTGCCAACAGACTTACACCACTCCTAAAAAGACAATGGAGAGCCACTCACACATTCACTGATGCAAAAATAAATAAGAAAAAAAATACATGCCTTCTCTGAGGATTGAACCGGGGACCCCTAGGTGTAACTATTAAAAAAACGGCAGCGCCCGGACTGTCACGGCCAAGACACCAGATTGGTTCCCAGTCGTGAATCTTTTAATGATAATCTTTGATAACCTATTTTATGAAGCCGGGAACAAGTAATTTACACGGCATGCAAACTCATTCAATTACACGGCCTGAAACCGATTGTTTTCTATGAACGTATGGATTTGCATTTTTCAGTGTTTTAACGCCTAATTTCGGTGGTTAATCAATACCTTTTCTCGTCTTAGGGTGCTTATTGTCTGCTGACACACTCAATCACTTCCGGGAAGGTCACCCACGAAATTTGTAAAATTTTACATCTAAAATGTGGTGTTTCTTAGTGATGGCATTGTTATCTGTATGACATGAAATTTCATCGTGAAAATGCTTGCCTTTTCCAGAGAGACGTAAGAAAACATCATGATAACAAGCCTGCGCTGTGTAATTTGTAGCCACTGACTCCCAGATTTGTATGGTAAAACGAAGTTCCACATAGATAAACATTTTAATCTTATTTTTGTTTAATCTATGTGATGTCTTTGTCTTTGCTCTCTCCTTACAGAAATCAGTGTGAATGGTATATACGTGTTAACGTGATTACGAGCAAACATTTTGTCTCTGGAACTTATTCACACTATCGAAAAATGGCTGTGGCAGAGGAAAAAGGCACACTGCCATTGTCTTAGTCTATTGTATATAAATTAGTATAGTTGACTCTGCCAACAGACTTACACCACTCCTAAAAAGACAATGGAGAGCCACTCACACATTCACTGATACAAAAATAAATAAGAAAAAAAAATACATGCCTTCTCTGAGGATTGAACCGGGGACCCCTAGGTGTAACTATTAAAAAAACGGCAGCGCCCGGACTGTCACGGCCAAGACACCAGATTGGTTCCCGGTCGTGAATCTTTTAATGATAATCTTTGATAACCTATTTTATGAAGCCGGGAACAAGTAATTTACACGGCATGCAAACTCATTCAATTACACGGCCTGAAACCGATTGTTTTCTATGAACGTATGGATTTGCATTTTTCAGTGTTTTAACGCCTAATTTCGGTGGTTAATCAATACCTTTTCTCGCCTTTGGGTGCTTATTGTCTGTTGACACACTCAATCATTTCCGGGAAGGTCACCCACGAAATTTGTAAAATTTTACATCTAAAATGTGGTGTTTCTTAGTGATGGCATTGTTATTTGTATGACATGAAATTTCATCGTGAAAATGCTTGCCTTTTCCAGAGAGACGTAAACAGACATCATGATAACAAGCCTGCGCTGTATAATTTGTAACCACTGGCTCCCAGATTTGTATGGTAAAACGAAGTTCCACATAGATAAACATTTTAATCTTATTTTTGTTTAATCTATGTGATGTCTTTGTCTTTGCTCTCTCCTTACAGAAATCAGTGTGAATGGTATATACGTGTTAACGTGATTACGAGCAAACATTTTGTCTCTGGAACTTATTCACACTATCGAAAAATGGCTGTGGCAGAGGAAAAAGACACACTGCCATTGTCTTAGTCTATTGTATATAAATTAGTATAGTTGACTCTGCCAACAGACTTACACCACTCCCTAAAAGACAATGGAGAGCCACTCACACATTCACTGGTGCAAAAATAAATAAGAAAAAAAACATACATGCCTTCTCTGAGGGTTGAACCGGGGACCCCTAGGTGTAACTATTAAAAAATCGGCAGCACCCGGACGACACCAGATTGGTTCCCGGTCGTGAATCTTTTAATGATAATCTTTGATAACCTATTTTATGAAGCCGGGAACAAGTAATTTACACGGCATGCAAACTCATTCAATTACACGGCCTGAAACCGATTGTTTCTATGAACGTATGGATTTGCATTTTTCAATGTTTTAACGCCTAATTTCGGTGGTTAATCAATACCTTTTCTCGTCTTTGGGTGCTTTTTGTCTGTTGACACACTCAATCACTTCCGGGAAGGTCACCCACGAAATTTGTAAAATTTTACATCTAAACTGTGGTGTTTCTTAGTGATGGTATTGTTATTTGTATGACATGAAATTTCATCGTGAAAATGCTTGCCTTTTCCAGAGAGACGTAAGCAAACATCATGATAACAAGCCTGCGCTGTATAATTTGTAACCACTGGCTCCCAGATTTGTATGGTAAAACGGAGTTCCACATAGATAAACATTTTAATCTTATTTTTGTTTAATCTATGTGATGTCTTTGTCTTTGCTCTCTCCTTACAGAAATCAGTGTGAATGGTATATACGTGTTAACGTGATTACGAGCAAACATTTTGTCTCTGGAACTTATTCACACTATCGAAAAATGGCTGTGGCAGAGGAAAAAGGCACACTGCCATTGTCTTAGTCTATTGTATATAAATTAGTATAGTTGACTCTGCCAACAGACTTACACCACTCCTAAAAAGACAATGGAGAGCCACTCACACATTCACTGATGCAAAAATAAATAAGAAAAAAAAATACATGCCTTCTCTGAGGATTGAACCGGGGACCCCTAGGTGTAACTATTAAAAAAACGGCAGCGCCCGGACTGTCACGGCCAAGACATCAGATTGGTTCCCGGTCGTGAATTTTTTAATGATAATCTTTGATAACCTATTTTATGAAGCCGGGAACTAGTTAATCACACGACATGCAAACTAATTCAATCCCACGGCCTGAAACCGATTGTTTTCTATGAACGTAGGGATTTCCATTTTTCAGTGTTTACACGCCTAATTTCCGTGGTTAATGAATTAACTTTCTCGTCTGTGGGTGCTTTTTGTCTGTTGACACAATCAATCACTTCCGGGAAGGTCACCCACGACATTTGTACATTTCTACATATAA
The DNA here is from genome assembly GCA_964017185.1 of Rugalucina vietnamica. NCBI lineage: Eukaryota > Metazoa > Mollusca > Bivalvia > Lucinida > Lucinidae > Rugalucina > Rugalucina vietnamica. The sequence goes on along the minus strand of OZ024878.1, from coordinate 24,542,416 downwards.
AATGTGGTGTTTCTTAGTGATGGCATTGTCATTTGTGTGACATGAAATTTCATCGTGAAAATGCTTGCCTTTTCCAGAGAGGCGTAAGCAAACATCATGATAACAAGCCTGCGCTGTATAATTTATTACCACCGGCTCCCAGATTTGTATGGTAAAACGGAGTTCCACATGGATAAGTTTTTATTTTTATTTAAAATATGTAATGTCTTTGCTCTCTCCTTACAGAAACAACGTGAATGATAAAAAACGTGTTAACGTGATTACGAGCAAACATTTTATCTCTGGAACTTATTCACACTATTGAAAAATGGCTGTGGCAGAGGAAAAAGCACACTGCCATTGTATAACTCTTTTGTATGTTAATTAGTATAGTTAACTCTGCCAACAGACTTGCAGACAATGGAGAGCCCCTCACATTCTCTCATGCAAAATGAAAAACATACATTGAACTGGGGACCCCTAAGTGTAGCTATTGTAACTAGAGAACTAATGGTCCTTTAAACGCTCACCTGAGACCTGGGAAATATACTATTATGGTCATGGGCGACCTATATTGACTTTGCTGTAAAATAGGTCAAGGTCATCACAGGGTCATAATCTATGTAAACGTTGTAGTACTCTAGTCCACAATGCTACATGTTGAAATTGGTCCACCGGTTCCAGAGAAGACTTTGAAGGGTTTTCACCATATATGGACATGACGGCCATTTTGGTAATGTGATCTGGATTTATTATGTATAGATAGGTTCCCTCTTCATATAGATGCTTCATATCAAATTTGGCTTTGGCCAATCGGCTTCAGAGAAGCTGTTTGAATAATATGGTGATATACATGTATATTGCCCCCTAGTGGGTGCAGACCAGCCCCTAGGTTCTTTTTGTTTTTTTTTCAGAATCATAAATCTTCATTCCATTTACCCCATTTCCTTAAAGTTTTTCTTCTCAAATAACATTTTCCCCATTCAAATGCATGGGTCACATACATGTGTGTTGACCTTGCCGTAAAATAGGTCAAAAGCATCTCAGGGTCATGATTTATATAAACTTTGTAGAGCTCCTCTCCCTGATGCTTCATGCTAAGTTTCAAAATCATAGGCCTTCTGGTTCTGGAGAAGATTTTTAAAGGTTTTTGCTATTTATAGCCATGGTGGCCATCTTGGTCATGTTACATTGACCATTTATATAAACTTTTCTTCCTCTGTTCCAAGGATACTACATATAAAAATTGGCTTTGATTTGTCAAGTGGTTACTGAGAAGATGATCTTTGAATATGATGGTAATATGCCTGTATATTGCCCCGGGGTGGGGGCAGACCTGCCCCTTGGGTCCAGTTTTTTTTCTGAATCATAAATTTTCTGTCAATTTGCCCATTTCCATAAAGTTTTTCTCTTCAAATGACATTTTGCACTTTTTCCCCATTCAAATGCATGGGCGACCTATGTTGACCTTGTCGTAAAATAGGTCAATGTCATCCTTATATACTTTGTGCAGCTCCTCTCCCTGATGCTTGAAGCTTCATGCCAAGTTTCAAAATCGTAGGCCTTCTGGTTCTGGAGATTTTTAAAGGTTTTTGCTATTTAAAGCCATGGCGGCCATCTTGGTCATGTGACCTGGACCATTTATATAAACTTTTGTTTCCCTTTCCTAAGGATGCTACACATGAAGTTTGGCTTTGATTGACCTAGAGAAGATCTTTGAAATTGTGGACGACAGACAGACAACGGTGCATGGCCATACTATAAGCTCACCTATTAAACCTTCTGCTCAGGTGAGCTAAAAGTAAGCTGCGCCCAGACTGTCACGGCCAAGACACCAGATTGGTTCCCGATCGTGGAACTTTAAATGTTAAACGCTAATGGGTTCAGGTCGTGTGACTGAATTAGTTTGCATGCCATGTGAATTACTAGTTCCCAGCTTCATAAAACTGGTAATCAAAGACTTAACATCATCAGGGACTGCTAGGTAAAAATATTAAAAGATCTCTGTGCCCCGACTGTCATGCTTCCAGATTGGTTCCTGGCCTTGAATATCAAAATGATAAATCTTTGACTTCTATTAGATGTTATGAACATTTATGCCTAACTGAATTTCCCTCTTAGTGCTATAGGCTCTTATGTGACAGGGCTTTTATGTTGCGGATTTCACATGAATCTCATTATGGAAAGAAAGAAAACAAGAATTTCATTTCTAGAAAATCATTTCCAGTTAGTTTTATTTTGTTTTATCTTCATAGCTATCTTGACAAAATATACCATGACACAACACAATTTAGAAAAAGGGCTTGACTGAAAAATTAAAACATCACCAGACAGTTAATAACAAATAATAAAACACAAAACTTCACAAAATTGGTAATTGGCTGAGTCAATGAGAAATGCATCCCAAATCCTCCCATTTCTGCTGAATGGTCTTGTCCATCACTATCATTTGGGTGACTCTACTTTCATTTTTGGGGTGTCGGGAGTAATTCTAATTTTTTATTTCATTTTTCGGTGAAATTCCTTTAAGCAAACAGAATATCCCTAGATGGGACTTTGTCTTCTGTGGCATCACATCTAGAGTTATACTGCTTGCCTATGTCCCATACAAAAGACACTAGATTTATATTGTTTATAGACTAATAATTTAAGTTTCATAATTTGAAATTTTCATCTGAGGACATGCTTTTATTTGTCCAACTTGATTGGCTCCAGTAATGGATTGTGTATTTTTTCTCTTGCTCAGCCTTTAAATCAAAGTGGGTTAATACTTAATAAGTCAAATAACAAACATGAATTCATATGATTTATGAAAGAATATGCCAAGATAAAGGTTTATGTAAAATTTAAAAATAAAATGATCGCTATTCAATAGCATGACAACCATTAAAAGCATGTTCAACACTTGTCACTGGTTAAATACAGAAAAAGCACTAACTAATAGTCTTTGATTATAAGACAACAAAATCCTGAGTCACACTGTAACAAAACCAACAAGGTGGCATTTTCACACATTCATGACTTGTAAGCCTAGGTAATGTAACTAAAATTATTTTCCCGGCTATTAAATTTTTGGATTTTGTCTCCATGCACATTTCAGATATTTATTTTTTTTACAAAACTGAGGAACTGGCCAATACAAGAAAAATGTGCAGCATGGCAAAACGGACATTTTCTCAGCCATTAATTTTTGCAAATTCTTCTTTCTCACAAAAAATTGAGAAAATAAAATGGTTTACAGTATTTGAACAGTTCAAAATCTTTGCTGAATGTAAAGCCATATTGTTGGTTTTTGTGCAATGCAACAAAGTTATGTTTTTAAAGGTAGATAAATAATATCACTTAACATTGATGGCACAGTGTTTTAAAAACACCTAATTATAGAACTACAAATGCGTTTTTCAACTAGTTTACCTAATAAAATGATATGACTTCATAACCAATCAAATTTGTGTACAATTAGCTTGACTCTTTTGTAGAATCAATGACATTCCCATGCAATAAACCCCCCCTTTAACCCCACTTTTATGTATAGCAAAACTGTTGTCAACCCCAGTTTTGCCCATCGTCGAGGCGGTTCCATTGTGTAACCACAATGTATGTTTTAAGCCAAAATTTTTCCAATGAATTTTTCAATGTTTGCTTTTGAAAAATAGCTTTGTATATTGCATGGGCAAGTTTTCATAATATTTATGGTGTAGATCTCAAAAGCACTAGTGTAAGAATTTAAGAAACATTCTTTGAAAACAAACCAAAGGTATCCCATACTTGAATTTCAAAGTGTCACTCTCTTATTCTTTTAAGACCACTTTTTGAAGGCAAAATCAAGTTGAGAAGAAAATGTGCATGTTCCTATATTCTGACTTTTGATCCCAAAACCATTATTTATTAATAAATGAGCCGCCTCATTGGAAAACCAACAATCTGCATAGGCGAAAACAAAGACGCAGATCAGTTTCGTGGTAACCGCAAAGCTGATCAGCGCCTTTGTTTTTTCACTACATGGATAGTACGCTTCCTCTTCTTCTTAAATCCGAAATTTCAAGTTTCTAGCCATCTTCTATGCTTGTACAGGTCGGTTTGTGTCGGACCTGTTCAGAAACCACATTGTTGGTTTTTCCACGAGGAGGCTCAAATTGTTGACTATGGTGTTTGTGTAATATATCACTTCATATTGCACACACATATCTGTCCACTTTTCACAAATTACAATAACAGTTAAAAGAAACGCATTACATAATATTTACAAAAGCCTAGACAGTAAAATATTCACTAAAATCTAGTAATATACATGGTTCAAAGAGGGACCCTTCTATTCAAAAAGATTAAAAGTATAGATTTGAAGTTAAAATCTCAGTCAATTACCTTATCATTCTGAGAAAGCCTCGTTGGCAGTTTACCAAAATTTGATGGACACTCAAGACTCCCCCTCTAAAATCAAATTCTAACACACCTTGCCTATATAGCCAATGTTTAAAAACATGTTATATTGTGCAACAATTTCACCTTATTTCGGCCATTTGTGACGTCAGCTATCCCATCAAGCAGCAATGGACAGTGCAACGTCGTTTTAGCACTTAACAAATGTAATAAATATGTGTAAATACCCGCATTATAGTCAAATATTTTGCGGGATATCTACAATGCAATGGCGAAAACCTCCACAATATCAACCGTTTCAGCAACTTTTATTCCATTTATTGTGTGTTAGAATCGAAATAGATCAGCTCAGGTGCGTGAATTGTTGAGTAATAATACACTGTCTGTCGGTCAGTTGTAATATAAATCACTCATGCTACGCGCTCGTGATTTGATCTTCTTTACAACTGACATCCAAACAGTGAATTATATTACTCAACAATTCACTGCTAGAGCTATTTTTTAGAAAAACAAAAATAAAGGAGGTGAAGATGTATCTTTTGCATTGAATGCTTGTTGATATAATAACACTAATTATGATTGTCGAAATATGGAGGAGACCTAAAGTGCAGATGCTACTGTACTAGTGTGGAGGTGTAGACTATTTTGTTAATAGACCTTTTCCATTTGTTCTATCAAAATGGCTTACAGGTTTTCAATCCAGTTTTATCAACAGATTTTTGCAAAACCATATGAGCCACGACACAAGAAAACCGGTCTTGGGGGTTTCCGGCCAGGTCTGACACAAACCGTGTAGTGGAAACAAAGGCGCTGATCAGCTTCGCAGTTACTGCGAAGATGATCTGCGCCTTTGTTTTTGCATATGCAGATTGGTGGTATTATAATGCGGCAGTTCATATTGCAGTAAAATGTTACTATTCAATAGAACAAGTAGCCATTATTTGAGCCTCATCATGAGGGATAGTACAATGCCTCTTTTTCTTTAATCCTAAATTTCAAGCTTCCAGCCTTCTTTTGTGGCTGCACAGGCCTGTTTGTGTCCGACCTGCTCAGAAACCCAGAGCCCAGACAGCTCCTTTGATGTAGATCCCCTGCTGTCATCCTTTCCAACTTTGAGTCTTAAGAAACAAATACATTTAGAAATGCAAATGAAAACCTTGTTACACAATATAATTATACAGTGAACATCACAGGGATATACAAATATGATATTAAAAACGACACAATAGTTGAAATATAAAAGTTGTTTCCAGTTGCATTGTTAAACCAGAGGACCAATGGTCCTGTAAACGCTCACCTGAGACCTGAGATATATACCAATAAACTTGTTTGACTAGAATGGTAATACACATGTATATAACCCCAGGGTAGGGTCAGGGCAACCTCTGGAGTCAATTTCTTTAATAAATCATAAAGATTCAGTCATTTGCAAATTTACTGCAAGTTTTGCCCTTCAAATGACATTATAACAATTTTCCCCATTCAAATGCTTACGCAACCTAAGTTGACCTTGCCATAAAAAAGGTCAAGGTCATCCCAGGGTCATGATTTATACAAACTTTGAAGATCTCCATTGCTTGATGCTTCATGCCAAGTTTCAAAATCAAAGTCCTTCTAGTACTGGAGAAGAAGATTTTTAAAGGTTTTTGCTATTTATAGCCATGGCGGCCATCTTGGTCATGTGACCTTGACCATTTATACAAACTTTCATTCAATCTTCCTCAGAATGTTCCACATAAAGTTTGGCATTGATTAGCCAAGCGATTTCAGGGAAGATGTTTCAATATTATGGTCATACACATGTATATAGCCCCAGGGCAGGGGCAGACAACCCTCTGGGCCCAAAATATTTTCATAAACATAAATCTTCTGTCCATTTGCTCATTCCTAGCAAGTTTTTTGCCATTAAATGACATTTTAACACTTTTCCCCATTCAAATGCATAAGCGACCTGTGTTGACCTTGCCGTAAAATAGGTCAAGGTCATCCCAGGGTCATGATTTTCATAAACCTTGTAGAGCTCCAGTCACTGATGCTTCACACTAAGTTTCAAAATCATTGGTCTTCTGGTTCTGGAGAAGAAGATTTTTAAAGGTTTTTTTTCTATTTATATCCATGGCAGCCATTTTGGTCATGTGACCTTTATATAAACTTTCTTCCCCCCCTTCCCAAGGATGCTCCATATGAAGTTTGGCTTTGGTTGGCCAAGCGGTTTCAGGGGAGAAGATGTTTCATTATTATGGAAATATACATGTATATAGCCCCGGGGCAGGGGCAGACAACCCCCCAGGGACTAAAATTTTCCATTAACATTAATCTTCTGTCCATTTGCCTATTTCCAGTAAGTTTCACCCATTAAATAGCATTTTACCATTTTTTCCCATTCAAATGCATTGGCGACCTAAGTTGACCTTGCCGTAAAATAGGTCAAGGTCACCGCAAGGTCATGATTTATATATACATTGTAGTACTTGAGTCATCGATGCTTCATGCTAAGTTTGGTTGAAATCGGTCCAGTGGTTCCGGAGAAGAAGATTTTTGAAGGGTTTTTACCATATATGGGCATGGCGGCCATCTTGGTCATGTGACCTGGATTATTTATATATACATTGGTTCCCCCTTCCCATAGATGCTTCATGTAAAATTTGGCTTTGATTGGCCAAGCTGTTTCAGAGAAGAAGATCTTTGAAAATGGTGGACGACGGACGGACGGACGACGGACGGACGGACGGACGACGGAGCATGGGTGTACTATAAGCTCACCTTGTGAGCCTGACGGCTCAGGTGAGCTGAAAACAGCTGTATAGGCCAATTATCAATTAAGTATTATTAATGTTTCGTTGTTGTCTACTGTAAATTTTTGCTTCACGTTTTGTATTTCCATAGTATTAAAAACTCTTCTATTTGATCAGAATTTTGGGTGGGTTGGTTTTAATGTCTTAGGTTTCACTCAATACCTTAGGTCATATGGAGTTAGGAACTTGGCAAAGACTGGAGAAGCCCTGATCAAACCCAGGACCCCTGGTTTACAGGGCAAGTGGGTTTACCACTATGTCAGAGGCTTCTGGTCCGAATTTTGCTTCTTTTCATTCAATACTTAAATCTACCACAGCAGTGTATAAAAAGCTGTGTCTTGTTTAAAGCACTTGGTAATAATAATATCTCAATAATCCTACATGTGTGATTAAGACGTTAAACATTAACTGCCGCATAAGAAAACCAACAACATGAACAGGTGAAAACAAAGGCACAGATAGCTGATCAGCGTTTTGTTTTCGTCACAGAGATAGAACAATAGGTATACGTACCTATTGTTCTTAGATTTGAGCCGCCTCGTGGGAAAACCAACAATGTGGTTTCCGAACAGGTCCGACACAAACCGGCCTGTACAAGCACAGAAAAGAGCTAGAAGCTTGAAATTTCGGATTTAAGTAGAAGAGGAATTGTACTATCCGAGTAGCGAAAACAAAGGCGCTGATCAGCTTCGCGGTTACCGCGAAGCTGATCTGCGTCTTTGTTTTCGCCTATGCAGATTGTTGGTTTTCCCATGGGGCGGCTCATTTAGATCTGAAAATTCAAGCTCCTAGCCTACTTCCGTGACTGTACAGGCTGGTTTTTGTAGAGCCTGGTCCGAAACCCAGATTGTTGGTTTTGACATGCTCAAATTTTTTCTCTTGTTAGAGCATGCCCCTTTCCGGACTGGTAGAGATTATGAAAATACTATCAGCTTCAAATTAAAATGTTGGTAAAAGATCTGCAAAAACTATGCAATAACCTCCTTCCATATAAGGGGAAAAAATAAAATTGTGTATGTCTGCTGTTTAACAGATATATCTGAAATATTTGAGCTGCGACGCCAGAAAATCGGTTTTCGAGGTTTCCAATCAGGTCTGACACAAACTGGCCTGTACAACAACAGACGATGGCTAGAAGCTTCAAATTGTGGATTTAATAAGAACAGGGATAGTACTATCTGTGTAGCATAAAAAAACAAAGGCGCTGATCAGCTGTGCATTTACATTTGGTCATTTTCGTTGGCATATATTGTATTTTTTCTTTTAACACTTAGCCAAAATTATAGTATGGAAACATTGGTTTTAACAGGAAATATATTTGATTTTAATCAGACTTTGTTAAGGCACCAGGCCTCTCCACTTTAAGCATAATTACTTTTGTACAGAATCAATGAGTGTAGGTAAATTTACCAAGTGTGTTGGTTTCATTACAAAATGTGTTGGTCAGCAAGACCAATTCATAATGTAAACCAATACATCAAATAAATAAACAAATCTATTTGAAGAGAAACCTTGAACTTCAAAATTAACCTAATGAAATACATATTTATCTTGGTATGACTAAAATGACACTAAGCTACAAACACTAAAACTAATTTAAGTTGTTTGTACAAAATATACACAAAATAAAAAAAACAATATATATAAATAGTCTTTTTAAAAAGCTATATACATATAAAACAACCATGAATTTGACACAGACAATGGAATATGAGCCGACTCGTGGGAAAACCAACAATGTGGTTTCCGAACAGGTCTGACACAAACCGGCCTGTACAGCTACAGAAGCAGGCTAGAAACTTGAAATTCTGGAGTTAAGTAGAGGAGGAATTGTACTATCCGAGTAGTGAAAACAAAGGCGCTGATCAGCTTCGCGGTTACCGCGAAGCTGATCTGCGCCTTTGTTTTCGCCTATGTAGATTGTTGGTTTTCTCATGTGGTGGCTCATATGAACAAATGAAAAAGAGAAAATCATATTTGAAAAGTATAGGATACTTTTTTCTTCCGTGTTGTGAAAATTCTGGTCAGCTCCTGAAAGATAGATTTTGGCAGTATACCAAAAACCTTAATTTACTACAAAATCTGTATTAATCATGCTAATTAAAAAATTCTGTGTAAAGACCAGCTGATGAGTCCACGTAAAACATTTACAGAACATAAATCTGACAATATGTCTGCCTAAATGAAAACTTCAGCTACAGTTATGCTCCAATATATTACTAACTAGAAAATGTGTTTATGAAACACTATGCCCCCAACTGGTAAGTCATTTTCAAGATGTAAAAATGTCCAAAAAATGACTAAGTTCAAATTGTAAAAAAAGTGACAAAAATTAATCTGAGGAGTATATCCCAACCACATGCATATCTTCAAAGCATGGTGACAATGTCTGCAAAGTTTCAAAAGTATCGGTATTAAATTGTAGAAGGAGTTGCGCACACAAGTTACCCTCTATCCATTCACTAAAATGCCCCCAAAAATAGCTACGTTCAAATTGTGAAAAAAGTGACAAAAATTAATCTGAGGATTATATCCAAACCACATGCAAATCTTCAAAGAATGGTCACAACATCTGTAAAGTTTCAAGAGAATCGGAATAAAACTGTAGGAGGAGTTGCGCACACAAGGTACCCACTATCTATTCACTTTATCAAGAATTAAAAAGGGAAATAACTTTCACAGAATGGGCCCCTAGCCCCTTGAATTTACCTGAAAGAAAAAATACGGGTCCTCTTAATTTTCATATACAAACTACATACCAAATTTCAATATCCTAGCTCTAACGGTTCCTGACCGGGTGCTAAGCGTTACGCACGCATCACAGACAGACAGACTGACTGACTGCACAGACAGACTGACTGCACTGCACGAACAGACCCAAACCAATAACTTCTTCGAAGTTGGGGCAAAAAAATCTGCATTTATTGATGTATATTGCTATAAACTGATACATCATATGCTTTCAAAAACTGAACTTTCTAAGTAAAATTCTTACAATGTATCATCAATATGATGTATAAAAATACCAGTGATCAAAATGGTTAGTCTTCTACACAACTAAAGTTTACAAAATGAGCCGCGACGCGAGAAAACCGGTCTTCGGGATTTCCGACCAGGTCCGACACAAACCGGGCTGTACAAGCTCAGAAGCAGGCTAGATACTTGAAAGTTTGGCTATGAGTAGAAGAGGAATTAAACTATCCGAGTAGCGAAAACAAAGGCGCTGATCAGCTTCGCGGTTACCGCGAAGCTGATCTGCGCCTTTGTTTTCGCCTTGGCAAAAATCCGGTTTTCTCACGATGCGGCTCAAATGGTGATGAATCATAGATGTTATGTGGTACAAAACTGGTAAATGAGCTGCCTCGTGAGAAAACCAACACTGTGGTTTCCGAACAGGTCCCACACAAACCGACCTGTACAAGCACAGGAAAGAGCTAGAAGCTTGAAATTTCAGATTTAAGTAGGAGAAGAATTGTACTATCCGAGTAGCGAAAACAAAGGCGATGATCAGCTTTGCAGTTACTGCGAAGCTGATCTGTGCCTTTGTTTTCGCCTATGCAGATTGTTGGTTTTCCCATGAGGCGGCTCATATACAGTTAATGTCCATGAGCATTTCATGATCCGACCTCTTGCTCACAAGTCTGCGATAGTCAAAATGAGATTTTTCTCGCTTCTCATAGCTATACATAGCTAATGTGATACTGCTATACTCTCTGACTTTAAATAAAATTTGTCTTTTGTCTTATGGGAGCTATTAATTATAAGTTATGTTCATATCCACTATCTAGGAACACGAATCAGATCTAAATATAGTAACGAAGGGAGACAAATCAGATGGTTTCTCCTCATAATGTTCCGTTTTCTGATGATAAAACATCACATACACTGAGGATTTCAGATATGATGCTTACATACTGCAAAACACTAAATATCCGCAGCATTTGTGAGTTTGGATTTTTTTTCTTTCCATTCTTGGCATAACAATCTTTTTTTTTTTTTTAGTTTTGATTGTGCTCCTTTCAATCTAGGCCTTTCATACATGTGATGAGTCTGAAAGAGGAATCAGGGAGATTTTTGTTCCATTTGAGGGAGATTTTTTAAAATGTATAGAATATATAGGAAAATTCCTGTTTCATTTCAGGGAGGTTTTGAATTTTTGTTAAAAAAGTGGTACATTTTATAAGAATTTTTTACCAATTTTCGGCTCATTTCCTGGAGTCTCCCTGATGATGAGGGAGGTATCACATGTATGGCCTTTGACCAGCTTTTTACAGCTTTATTTAGTGGGAAAACCCACAAACTTTATTCACAACTTGAAAATGTTCATAAATGCTACAAAATATTAGTGCTTTACCATATGTTTATTATGACTACATGACTTATGCATCAATCATTTGAAACCTTGGCCCAAGAGGAGGGCGTGTTTGATTTCCTGCCCAAACTGGCCATTGTAACCTAAAGACTTACAAATATATCAATACCCATGCTATTCCCCATCCCATAGAACCCGAAGGTTTCAAACAACTGATACACAATAAGGTGTATATTGGTCAGATGGTTTGCCTAACTTTGGTACAAGTTGGCATATGGTCCTCCCCTCGCAGGGTATGGTGATTTTTCCTGAGTTCGCGCCATCTCGTAGACAACATCATCTTCTCGCGGCGCCGGGGCTTTACGCAGATAATACATGAGAAGACAGACAAATACGATGTCTAAGAGCTGAAATGATAAGACAATACATGCAGTTTATGACAGCCATGATTTACAGGCATACATGTAAACAGACAATGATTAGTCCAAATACTGATTTGTTATTACAGATGTTAATTAGAACTATTAAAGTATTTCAGAAACTTTCTTTTTCACTTCTCCATTACAACACTGCTTGAAATGCTGACATATATTATATGAGCCGTGAGAAAGTCGGTCTTTGGGATTTCTGACCAGGTCCGACACAAACCAGCCTGTACAGTCACAGGAGCAGGCTAGAAGTTTGAAATTTCGGATTTAAGAAGAAGAGAAATTGTACTATCTGAGTAGCGAAAACAAAGACGCTGATCAGCTGTGCAGTTACTGCACAGCTGATCTGAGTCTTTGTTTTCGCATAGGCAAAAATCTGGTTTTCTCGTGACATGGCTCATATGTATATCGGCACCTCAAGATAAAATGTATAAATTAATCTGCACAACTTAATTGCTTGAATAGGATTTCAGCATCCGTTGTATAAGTCATTTCAAAACCTAAATGCAAATGCCTAAGAGCGATGTTTTTGTCTGCTACTATGGGACCAAGTAGTGTGATCAGGATTTGTCCATTTTAAATTTGCATTGTGGTATGTATGTATGAAGAATTCTTTTTAGGTATTTGTTGTTACGATAACCTTAGTAGTAAGTTTTGAAATAATTAATTGAGCCACGTCATGAGAAAACAAACGTTTTGCATATGCAAAAACAAAGGCGCAGATCAACTGTGCAGTAATTGCACAGCTGATCAGCGCCTTTGTTTTTGCTGCAGGAATAGTATAATTCCTCAACTTTCTTAATCCAACATTTGAAGCCTCGTGTCAGACCTGGTCTTCAAGGCCACATTGTTGGTTTTCTCATGATGCTGTTCAATTCCGGTAGAATGTCCATCCATGACTTACCAAGAGCCCCACTATTGAAAATCCTATTGCGGCTATTATGCCAATATTTTCTTCGAAAAATTGTACTAGCGCTGTTCCACAGCCCTGAAACATAGAGTATAAGATTATGATTCCAGGCCCCGAGGTTATAAAACTTTTTTCAAGCTCAGCTCAGCTGAGACTAAAATTTATCCTGCCAACAATTGTTGGCATTTTAACATTTATTAGCAGGAAAAACTAGAATTGTCAGAGAATCTGACTATAGCCCCGCTTCTCAGCTTTTTTTGCAGGGTGAAAAAAAACAATGACAGGTAACTATCACAGGCTATCACAAGCTAGATCTCATCAATATTGATGCTCATACAAAATTTGGTCTGATTATGTCAATTCGTTCTCTGTCAAAATTTTGCGAAAAATGACGGTAATAATCCAAAGCTAGATCTTGTCAATGATGATGTGCATACAAAATTTAGACGGATTCTGTCAATTCGTTCTGAAGATATTGAGCGGAAACAAAATTCTGAAGTCAATCAAGGGCTGTTAACGCCATCAAAATTTTGTGAAAAATGACGGGTAACAATCCCAAGCCAGATCTTGTCAATGTTGATGTGCATACAAAATTTGGTTGGACTCTGTCAATTCGTTCTCAAGATATTGAGCGGAAACGAAATTCTGACGTTAATTAAGGGCCATAACTCTGTCAAAATTTAACAAAAACTGAAGGGTATTACAATCCCAAGCTAGATCTTGTAAATGTTGATGTGCATACAAAATTTGGTCGGATTCTGTCAATGCGTTCTCAAGATATTGAGCGGAAACGAAATTCTGACGTCAATTAAGGGCCGTAACTCCGTCAAAATTTTGCGAAAAATGACAGGTAACAATCCCAAGCTAGATCTTGTCAATGTTGATGTGCATACAAAATTTGGTCCGATTCTGTCAATTTGTTCTCAAGATATTGAGCGGAAACGAAATTCTGACGTCAATCAAGGGCCATAACTCCGTCAAAATTTTGCGAAAAATGACGGGCAACAATCCCAAGCTAGATCTTGTCAATGTTGATGTGCATACAAAATTTGGTCGGATTCTGTCAATTTGTTCTCAAGATATTGAGCGGAAACGAAATTCTGATGTCAATCAAGGGCCGTAACTCCGTCAAAATTTTGCAAATAATAACAGGTAACAATCCCAAGCTAGATCATGTCAATGTTGATGTGCATACAAAATTTGGTCGGATTCTGTCAATGCGTTCTCAAGATATTGAGCGGAAACGAAATTCTGACGTTAATCAAGGGCCATAACTCCGTCAAAATTTTGCGAAAAATGACAGGTAACAATCCCAAGCTAGGTCCTGTCAATGATGATGTGCATACAAAATTTGGTCCGATTCTGTTAATTCGTTCTCAAGATATTTAGCGGAAACGAAATTCTGACGTCAATCAAGGGCCGTAACTCCGTCAAAATTTTGCGAAAAATGACGGGTAACAATCCCAAGCAAGATCTTGTCAATGATGATATGCATACAAAATTTGGTCCGATTCTGTCAATTTATTCTCAAGATATTGAGCGGAAACGAAATTCTGACGCCAATCAAGGGCCATAACTCCGTCAAAATTTTGCGATAAACGATGGGTAACAATCCCAAGCTAGATCTTGTCAATGTTGATGTGCATACAAAATTTGGTCAGATTCTGTCTATTCGTTCTCAAGATATTGAGCGGAAACGAAATTCTGACATCAATCAAGGGCCATAACTCCGTCAAAATTTTGCAAAAAATGACGGGTAACAATCCCAAGCTAGATCTTGTCAATGTTGATGTGCATACAAAATTTGGTCAGATTCTGTCGAGCCATTCTCAAGATAATGAATGGAAACAAAAATGTCGGAAGGACGGAAGGACAGAAGGACGGAATAACAGAATAACGGAACTACGGAAGGACAGGGTGAATCCAGTATAGCCCCCACTTTTTCAAAGCGGGGCTATAATTACTGGCTTTGGTGATCTAAACCAGTAAACCTGAAATTTCAATTTAGTTGGGCTATTTTGTCATTAGTGAGCAGTTGAAATTTCATGCTCAGCTGAGTTCAGCATGAAGAAAGTTTTATAACCTGGAGCCTGATGTTTTGGGACATTAATGTATGTTTTGGGACACCTCACATTTTCTCCAAAATGATTATTTTATAGCCTTTTAAACTTTGGGACACAACAAAATTTGAGGAAAAAGAGTCAATTATTAGATTTTTGTAATGGCACATATCAATTTGAAACACACAATAAGCTCCACACACCTTAGATGAAATATTTTTGATTTTCTGTATTTCAAATTATATGATTTTTTTTTTCTGATTTTCTGTATTTCAATTTAAGCGAAATATTTCTGATTTCTGTATTTCAATATTATCTTTAAAACCTGCAATTAATCTTACACTGATTTTCTTTGTGCATGCTCCAGTTTCAGTGCATACAGAAATTGCAACAGATACTTTCAATTCAAAAATGAGTCATATTCCCCATAAATGTTTCTTTCCAGTAAAAATGTGCCTTCTGGATTATTACAAGATCCAACTCAAACCAACCTGCAAATGTAAATTGCTTAGCTTATGTTGAACATCAGATTAATCATTATGTTCAGACAGCTGAGGCACACTTTATTTTTTGCATTTATACTTTTTTTCTTTTGTTTTTTACTTTTTCCATTCTCGTATACATAGACTAAAGTGTGTATTGAAATGAAATAATTAAGAGCTTTTCTAATATTTTATCTGCAAGGAAAAATCAATGGCATCTTTTCACTGTAATAAAGTAAGATATGAGCCTCAACATTCAAATCTGAAAAAATGTTGCTTGTACCCAGCAAGACTCAAATATGCTGTGTGTGGAGGAATACTGCTAATGATGGACCATAGGTTGTTAGCAACATATTGTGAACACAGCATAAACTGATATCTCAAAATGGATGATTGTTATTGCTAAGGCTGATCCAAGTCTTAAACACATGCAATACAAAGGCACATTTTTTTCTCTCATCTCTTCTCAATAATGCAGTCAGAATTCTTTAAATCACTCTGGCAATAAAGAGATCCTTATTACAAGAAACCTGTTTTGTACACAAAGCAAAGGTAAAGATAAGCCTAGGAATATGCATAGTTTGACAAGGAACAGTTCTTTTAGTTGCCCTGATCGCTTACTATATATTGCTTCAGATGAATTAAGCCATTTTCAGTAGCTAAGTCGTCCAGATGGAGTTTAATATGATACCAAATCTTTAAACACATTTTTTCCAGTGACTTCTGACTTCAGAGCTTAAATGGCATTAGCCTATTTATCCTATCAAACAGATCAAATCTTTCTAAAATTCTGATGGCAATATTATGGGTTTATAAATGCTATATTTTGTTGTCTGTTTGATGTTACAGATTTCCAGAGTTTGAAACAGTTCAAACTCTACCATTCACAAAATAATTACTTTTTCAGTTATTGTTTTTTTTTTGTTGTTTAGTGTCCTGGTCAATGGCTATGGTCATGTCAGGATGTTGCCTCCATGTTATGGGACTTCTATCCAACATTAGGATGTCATGACACCCAAAACGTGCTTGAAAATATAACCGCCTAAGTAAACAACTAATGATTATTATGTATGGATGGTTTGATGTGGACCACTTTTCTTGAGCAGACCCAGCTCTTCTAAGCTTTTAGCAAGCCTGGAGGCAAAAGAACCCCATATATTTCTCACAACTCCAATGAGCGGGCACCCACTTTTTTAATTACCACAAACTCTATCAATCAAAATACCCACATTCATATATCGACTTTTCAAGCTTACCTTTTTGAAAATGTTTTTATTTAATTCATTTGGCAGGATATTTCCCGCTGAACTGG
Source organism: Rugalucina vietnamica (assembly GCA_964017185.1). Lineage (NCBI taxonomy): Eukaryota > Metazoa > Mollusca > Bivalvia > Lucinida > Lucinidae > Rugalucina > Rugalucina vietnamica. The sequence continues at coordinate 24,525,758 of OZ024878.1, read as the reverse complement.
GATCCACCAGATAAATGGAACAGTACCCAAACTCAGATCCGGGGGCGTCTTTGTATTTCCAGTAGTCGCTACAACACGTTAATGGAGCTTTATTTCTTCGATTTTCGAAGTGTAGGTCGTTCAGTTGCCACACAGAGTCACTGTAGTCTGTATAACTAGTTCCACCACAACATTTCAACTAGAAACAAGGAAAACAAACCATTAACCAATATGCGATGAAAAGTTATTACCTGGGTGAGTCCACTTTCATTTTTAGGGACATCAGGTGTAGTTTTGATTTTTTCTCTCATTTTTCGATGAAATTCCTCTAAGCAAACAGAACAACCTCAGATGGGGTGCCGCATTCTGCGGCGTCACATCTGGGGCTATACTGTTTGCCTATGTCCCATAAAAAGGATGACAGTCTTATGTGAATTAATGCAGTCATGTATTCAAGCATTTTTCAGTCGTGTCGAGAACCATTTAAAGACCAAGCTTTTGTTGAATTTTTAGGCTTTACCAGCCAGTCAACATTTTTTCAATCATTTCAGGTAGAGCAACCACATGTTTAGTTCTTAAACTGTAATATGGGAAGTAAAGTTCAATATATGAGCCACCTCGTGAGAAAACCAACAATCTTCATATGCGAAAACAAAGATGCAGATCAGCTTCGCAGTAGCCGCGAAGCTGATCTGCGCCTTTGTTTTCGCTGCATGGATAGTACACTTCCTCTTCTTCCTAAATCCGAAATTTGAAGCTTCTAGCCTGCTTCTGTGACTGTACAGCCTCATTTGTGTCAGACCAGTTCGGAAACCACATTGTTGGTTTTCCCACGAGGTGGCTCATATGTTAAAACATCCAGTTTAATGTACGATTGCTGAACATAATATTAAAAGAATTTCACATCAGTGTCAGGGATAGATAGACAAATCTGTCCTGAGGGTCACTTTGGCATCACGAGGCTCATGCCAAACTGTGACCCTAGGGACAGATTTGTCTATTTGTACCTTACAAACAAATGAGCCGCCTCGTGGAAAAACCAACAATGTGGTTTCCGAACAGGTCCGACACAAACCGACCTGTACAAGCACAGAAAAGAGCTAGAAGCTTGAAATTTCGGATTTAAGTAGAAGAGGAATTGTACTATCTGAGTAGCGAAAACAAAGGCGCTGATCAGCTTCCAGTTACCGCGAAGCTGATCTGCGTCTTTGTTTTCGCCTATGCAGATTGTTGGTTTTCCCATGAGGCGGCTCAAATAAGATTCTTTTCTTTGCCACCTTAATGCAGCGACACTTGATTAGAATAAAATTTACATTGAAAATACACTGTTTTTACGTCTGCCCTTTTGAAATAGAACATTTCTGACATCATTCCAACAACAAAGTAGCCTGATGTCCTATACAACCAATGTTAAAACATATAAACATGTGAACGCAAGGCCAGACAACCAGGGGTAGACAAGCATTTCTGACCCTGTCGAAGGCCTTGGATATACTGATATTTTCTCGTCTGGTGTGCAAGAAATAGATCAACAGTATATGTGTACATATAAAACATACCTCCCACTGCATGTAATCAAAGGCATTGGTTATTTTGGGATCTAGGCCATACTTCTTCTGAACCATCTCTCTCAGGAGCTGGGAATTCTTTATTGTAGTCTCAATCTACAAAACATAAAATTGAATGTACATGCATTGTCATCTTACAATCTACTTCTAAATTTTAGTGAACAGTCTTGTAATTAGTACACAGAACAATGAATCTTTATAATGCATTAGTCTCTCTGTGGCCTTCATGATGGAATGAAAAAAAACTTCTATATATGGCTTGATACTGAATAATTTTACTTTATCTTTTAAGAAATTCCAACCCTTAGGCCCACCGTTCCCGTGGAAAACTCAGCAAGCCTAGTTTTCCACTGGAATGTTGAACCGTCAGGTTGGAATTTTACTGTCTCCACTGAACAGTCCAATGATGGACACTACCGGTATTTAACTGTACTTTTCTTGTCAATTTCATCTTTCATGACCGTGACACACCCTTGATTATTACATTTACCATTGATGCATTAAAGTTATGATATACATATACCGGTAGTTGACACAAACCTCTTCTCTGTAGATATAGCCATACACCCCCGCTCCAGCCATCAATGCCAGTATAATTGGTAGGAATATCAAATACTGAAAAATATAATACATAAGTTGTAATAGACTGGCTCCCATCATATGTTCAATATTGCCTCACAGTTACCATGTCAAATATTTTTGTAAGAGTTACCTCTCTTCTTAGGCTCAGAACAAACTCAGCAATCAGAAGATCTCGAGCAATGTAAGATGTGCATCTTTTACTATAAAAACAAAAGTTTGACGATGGGAGCCAGTCTAAAGTAGCAACAATGTGTTACATGTTACATTCAAAACAAGAGACAACTGTAACATTATCTGTGCATGACATTGTGAATGGGGGGGGGGGGGAGCGGGGGGGAGTCGATGATACATGTACATGTATTAGACTACCTGCTATAATTTCTAGGGCCTCTAGAAAAAGGTTTTGATGGCATTTTTTGTTAATGCTCGGCATCCATGCTAGAAATGTTCTTTGGGGTATGACAAAGTGTCCCAGGCCGGATGCCACGTCTGAATCTTCAAATTAAGGTCATGGTAAGGTCAAAGGTCAACTAGGTGCATTTCGGTTTTAAAATCTCTGTTTTATAATCTAATTTGTCATAAATATTATTTTTATAAGTGTCTAACTATGCTTAATATGCTCAAAACCAGCCATGCAGTAATAGAAATAATAAACAGAACAATTTGAGGAATATACTTCCTATTATGGGATAGATACAAGTACAGCTTTTGCCAAAATCATTTCAGAATAGCTTGCACAATGTTTGTAGTAATATTTGTAGTCATGAATTTCAGATCCATTTTTCTTTACACATTTTTATGCTATTTAGAAGTAACAATAATCTTTCCTAGAAATAACAACACCTAGCCGCACCGACGTATATAGAACGCCACAAAGGCTAGATGCATTGCTGACGTATATAAAACGTTCCAATTCATTGCAAATCAAAATGACCCGAGGGCTAATTTGACCTAACTTGCACCCCAGGACAATTTTCGTGGGTGCCTAATCGTTCATTGGGACCCCTGAAATGCAAAGAGTTTTTGTCGTACAGGATAAACTCATTTGCATTTTGAAAAAAATGCATTATTTCCATGGCAACTGTTAACGTGATTCATTAGCATGAGGGTGTACCTACAAAATCGATCACAGTTTTGCTGTTACTAGTCCTAGACCTCTGAATATGGTATCGGGTTAATCCTGAGGCATAGGCCTTTAATCGCGTGGTAAGTACTGCAAAGTAACTAATTTTCATATTCATGAATTTTAATGAAAACATTAAAAGTGATTTAAAATGGTTATATATCCATGAATAAACTAATTTTAATCCTAAATTATCATTATCACACTTTGCTACTGCACCAGTAATACAGTATAATGAAAATATATTGATGTCATGGGCATATATGATAATAGTCTCATTTGCATATTCATGAATATTGATTAAAATGTTGAACATCCGGGGAAAGCAAGGGAAAATCTATTGCCATTTAAGGATTTTATGTAGGTTATATAAGATATACCTTGCACTTTAGGACAATTCTCATGCTGCCAGTTTGGCCCGAGGGACCTAAATGCCATAGAATATTGTTGTCCTCAACAATGAGCACATTTGCATGATGTGAAATTACATGGTTTCCACGCCCACTCCCTATAACGTGATTCTAAAGTATGGGATGAACGTACTAACAAACCCTTATCCCACCAAGAATATGCTCTAAGATATTTTGATTGGTCTGATAGTAATGCATTGGCATAGCAATTTAACATATAAACATAATATTCAAATCATTTAACTTACTTATTCATGAATATTAATGAAGAAAATAAGATAAGGTATTGAGTATACATACAAAATCACTTGTTCAAGGGCTGTGAATTAATCTAGGATACTGAAAGAGGTATCAAATGAATGTTATGACAATGTTTCTAATCACCCTGAAGTCTGATAAAAGAGTAATCTGATCTTCAATCTCATGAATATTAATGAAAATCTTAGAAAATTCAGTATGAGAGAAAAAAATGAAACAAAGTAAACAGGTAAATGTACAAAATGACTTGTATTTCGGCAACCAAAAGCGCTAAGGTCCTAAAAGTGATATCAAATGGTTGCTTAGGTAATATTAAAGCACTTAATCTAAAATTTGTAAGTCATTGGATTTTTTTTTCATAACCATTGATAAAATCGTTAGACATTGGAGTAAAAAATGCGGAAGAATTAAGAAGGAAACCATGTAAAACACGTGTATCTTGGTTACTGATAGACCTAGAATGTTGTTTTTTGGAATCAAATGATTGCTAAGACTGTAATTGGAATCAAATAAGGACAGTGTTCTATAATCATGTAATCAGATATATAAATCATAAGATATTTTTTGTATGGACATGAATGAGGACTTAATGAATTAGAAAACAATCATCAAAAACGAAGTGGGAATACCAACAAAATTACTTATATCTCGGCTGCAAATGCCCTGAGAGCCCTGAAACTGGTATCAGTATAATGCTATAACAATGTACTATTGCCATATAGTCTTTTAGATAAAACCATATTATATTGAATATTGTAAATACTATGTAAGATACGAACAAAATAATGAAAATTACAGAAAATTGAAGATTGTGCTCCAAGAAAATTGCTTATATCATCTTGGTTGCCAACAAGTATGCTAAATACAATCTGAATCTATATCAATAAAGTATTGTCCTATCAATTATATGATGCCACAGCTATTGGTAGTCGAGACCCGAGATATATGCAATCTTAATGGTATAGCCCTTCATTATTCGGAGATTTTTCTCTAATTTAAGCATGTTTTTAATATTAATACCACAAAAATATCAAAATATTTACATATCTGATAACAAAAATATAAAACATTGTCCTAGCACTCAGCTGATACCAATTTCAGCACTCTAGGTCTATCAGTAGCCAACTACATTTGCTTTCACATGTACACCACGTTAATTCGTCCCGATTTTACTCCAATGTCTGAAGGTATTATTAATGTTCATGAAAATAAAAATCCAATGGCTTATATATTTTATATATTTTTGTATAGTTAAAATGGTATAATATAACCCTAGCAATCATTTGATGCCATTTTCAGCACTTTAGTGCTTTTGGTTGCCGAGATACACGGCATTTTATAGGTTTACCCGTATAAGGTTTTCTTTTTTTCTCTCCTATTCCAAAAGTTTTCATTAATATTCATGAGATTGAAGATCAGATTGTTCTTATACCAGACGCATGGGTGATATATCTTTTCCAAAGCATTCATTCTATACCTCTATACCACTTTTAACATTCTAGGTTTATAGACAGCCTTGGGGTAAGTGATGTTTGTACGTATACCCCCGATTTTTCTATGATTTTCTCAAATTTCTTATGTTTTGTATCATTAATATTCATGAATTAGCAAGTTCAATGATTTGAATATTAGGTATTTATGTTAAGTATTACTGTCAGGCCAATCATAGTAGTTTAGAGCATATTATTGGTTTGATATGAGTATTTTTTTAAGTACAGCCAATTCGTTTGAATCCCAGGTGGGCGTGGACACAATGTTATTTTACAACGTGCAAATGTGTTCATTGTTGAGGACAATATGGACAGTTATTAGAATGTTCATGTTACAAGCAGGAATTATAAAATAATATCAGAAGTGCATTAAAAAGTCATAGCAACTTTACAGGATCAGGTTTATAATCAAGATTAGTTGTAGCATTTTATTTTATATTGATACAATGCGATTTAGCCTGGGGTGCTTTATTAGCACAAATACGGCATGTTTACTACTTTAAACAAAGGAAAATTACATTTTAGCCCTCTGCATAACACTATGTCCATTTACAACTGTTTCACTCATAATTAAATTAGCAAATTAAGATAAAGAAAAGAACTGGTTGTATTTGTAAGCATTTTCAGCATATTTGCACCAGTTTGACCTCTGACCTTCCTGTGTATCGAACCCATGTGTCAAATTAATCCTTATGGCAAGCCTCTGGGTCATTCCATATAAACTGGCAGCTGTTTTTATTTATTTTATAGCATTTTCGAAACATAAAAATACATATTTTGAAATTAAGTATTATTTTTCTTACAAAATGCACTTAGTTGACCTTTGACTTTACTGTGACCTTAAAACGCAAATTCACGCTTGGCATCCGGCCCTATGTTGTTTGTAGTATCCCAAGGAATGATTCTAGCCTGGATGCCGAGCATTAACAAAAAATGCCATCATGAGTTATCGTAGAAATTAAGCACGGCCGACTATTTTCAAAATGTCTAAAAGTATTTTATGCAATAATCTTGAGGCAAAAATAAACTTGGTTCAAAATGACTTAAATAGGATTCTAACACTTTTAGTTGTAAATATTATGTGATCTCAAGATTGCAATAACAGTACCATTACAGGATTAAAGTAGTCTGTAATTTAAGGAGATGCTGCTGTTATTGAATGGCATCGCTTTTGCAATGAAGCAAATTTTCCAATGAGGAAGCTAAAATCAAATTTGATATAAACTTGCTTATCTCTTTAATGTAGCTAGTCGGATCAATGGGATAATTTGTGTGAAATTTTCAGAAATTTTCTGATTAACATCTCAAACATCCAGACAAAAAATATCTAAAAAGCTCACCTCTACGAATAATGTACAGAAATCAGCTCATTCTGAACCCTCCATTAAAATCTATAAAACTAGCATAAACTAGAAATTGGCTGCAAGCAAGGCTTTCAGTATACCCCCCGCAAAATTATCTGAAGCTGGCCAATAACTTCCTAAGTCAAACATGCAAAAAATTTGTCAAAGATATCTTTTCAGCATTATAATCCTTCATGTACATCCCCAGTATGCCAGTCACATCTATAAGATATTAAAAGAATATATTGAAAGCTTGAGGTTGATTTCACTGTATGCACTATGATCATTGTTTATCATGAGAAATGGTAAAAATTGGCTAAGTTAAATAAAAGCTGTAAGTTTGTCAAAAATTAAATTTTCAGCATGAAAATTATTCATGCACATCTAAAATATATCTGGAACAAATCTACAAAGAATCTTAAAGAAACATTGAAAGCCCTTAGGGAGGAGTTGATTTCACAAAGTATGCACTACCAACCATTATTGTATATAAGCAATGGTCAAGAAATGGCTATGTTGAAAAATGATGTAAATTTGTCAAATATCACTTTTTCAGTATTATAATTATTCATGCACATCTTCAATATGTGTGGAACATGTCTGCAAAGTATTGAAAAGAAATACTGAAAGCCCCAGGAGGAGTTGATTTCACAAACCATCATTGTATAAAAGCAATGGTCAAAAAATGGCTATGTTAAAAAATGCTGTAAATTTGTCAAAAATTATTTTTTCAGTATTATAATTCTTCATGCACATCTTCAATATGTGAGGAACATGTCTGAAAAGTATCAAAAAGAAATACTGAAAGCCCTTGGAGGAGTTGATTTCACAAAATGTGCACTACCAACCATTTTTGTATATAAGTAATGGTCAAAAAATGGCTATGTTGAAAAATGCTGTAAATTTGTCAAAAATTATTTTTTCAGCATTATAATTCTTCATGCACATCTTCATTACGTGTGGAACATATCTGCAAAGTATTGAAAAGAAATACTGAAAGCCCTAGGAGGAGTTGATTTCACAAAATATGCACTACCAACCATTATTGTTTAAGCAATGGTCAAAAAATGGCTATGTTAAAAAATGCTGTAAATTTGTCAAAAATTATTTTTTCAGCATTATAATTCTTCATGCACATCTTCAATATGTGTTGAACATGTCTGCAAAGTTTTGAAAAGACATACTGAAAGCCCTAGGAGGAGTTGATTTCACAAACTATGAACTACCAATCATTATTGTATATAAGCAATGGTCAAAAAATGGCTATGTTGAAAAATGCTGTAAATTTGTCAAAAATTATTTTTTCAGCATTATAATTCTTCATGCACATCTTCATTACGTGTGGAACATGTCTGCAAAGTATTGAAAAGAAATACTGAAAGCCCTAGGAGGAGTTGATTTCACAAACTATGCACTACCAACCATTATTGAATATGGCAATTATCGAAAATTGGCTAAGTTCAAAATGCCGTAAATTTGTCAAAATTCATTTTTTCAGCATAATACTTCTTCATGCATATCTTCAATATCTCTGGCACATATCTGCAAAGTATCAAAAGAGAATATTGAAAGCTGTAGGAGGAGTTGATTTCACAAAGTATGCACTATTAGCACTATGGCAAACATTCTATGTATAGGTTTAAAAAGTCCCATAACTCTTGCAAAACTGACCCTTTGGCCCCTAAATTCATATCACACATGTGTTGTCTAATGGTGCAGGTGTGTTGAAAATTTGAAGAACATCGGGCAAAAACTACTTAAGTTATTCAGCAAAGATGTCAAAATGTTGACGGAATGACGGAATCACGGAATGACGGAATCACGGAATGACGGAATCACGGAATTACGGACAGACTGAAAACAGTATACCCCCCTAAAACTTCGTTTTGCGGGGGGTATAATAAAGTTAATTTGACAGCTTATCAGCCATGCAAGCAGTCTCCACAAGAAAACTGATAAGCATCAATTTTAATGTATTCTACACCTGGTTTTCTGTTACTGGAGACTTGCAATGCATACCCAGATCAGTTGTCTCCGAACAAAGAATCTTGTTGAAGGCAAAACATGCATTCCGTTGTTTTTTTTATTTTGGGGTGTTGGTTGATTGCGGTTTAATGCCATATATAAGGTCATATGGAGACGAGGCCTTGGTTTATAGTTCCATGCAACGGACTGGAGAAGCCCGGGATTGAACCTGCGACCCCTGGTTTACAAGGAGAGTGACACAACCACTGCACCACAAAGCCTTCTTGCGGGTGGAGGACGTTGGAGGGAGAGATGTAGGGGGGTTCGATCCTCACCGGTGACACCGGGTTGAGTCTTTGATTAAGGCACATTAACGGTTAAATACCCAGGAAGTGGTGGCTCTGTACTGACATGATTGCAAAATTGTTGACTGGGGCGTTAAGCCTTAACTCAAACAAATCAAACAATTTGCGAACAGTCATGATTCAATAAAACCCGTCTTGTGAATTTCAGTCTATGCTGCACCCTAGCCAGCATGCTTATCAGGGGCCTGCTTCCTGATATAGAGATCAAACTGTTTAGAAATTGGGAACAAAAGTTCTAGTCAGGTTTACGGATTGCACTTTATTTTTATTTTTTTATTTTTTTTTATGACTTCATAGGAAAAATTACACCTCTACGAATAATGTACTCCAAAGGATTTTCAGCAGATCTTGTTCATCTGATAAGACGCTGTGAGTCTGTCACATAAATCATTAACCATAAGTTGTTCCAGGTCATTATAGCAGGCATTCATTAGCTGTTATGGCATCAGTATATTTCAGTCTGTTCTATTGCATATCTTAAGATTATAAACTTGTTGCACACTGATCTGTGTTTTTAATTGGAAATGTGCTTAGATGCACAGGTTGGTCTTCTCCACTCTCACTTGTAATACAGAAAGGTTTTCCTAAAACTTGAGGATAGCTACTGATTGTTCTTGAGTTGGTGAGATACAAGCTGAGCTGCACAAAAAAGCAACAGGCTTCAGATTTTGAGGAAGTGTGAAATATGGTTAAATTTACATTCTTAAATCAAAATGCTATGCCTTTGGTTTCCTATATGCTTCAACCAACCAGGTTTTCTAATGGCTACATGTTTTGGTCATGTCTCAAAAACCTTTATTTTTGCTTAATTTTTCCTATGAAGTCATAAAAAAAAATAAATGAAAAAAATAAAAATAAAGTGCAATCCGTAAACCTGACTAGAACTTTTGTTCCCAATTTCTAAACAGTTTGATCTCTATATCAGGAAGCAGGCCCCTGATAAGCATGCTGGCTAGGGTGCAGCATAGACTGAAATTCACAAGACTGGTTTTATTGAATCATGACTGTTCGCAAATTGTTTGATTTGCTTGAGTTAAGGCTTAACGCCCCAGTCAACAATTTTGCAATCATGTCAGTACAGAGCCACCACTTCCTGGGTATTTAACCAGTACTATGGGGAGTCAATGTGCCTTAATCAAAGACTCAACCCGGTGTCACCGGTGAGGATCGAACCCCCCTACATCTCTCCCTCCAAGAAGGCTTTGTGGTGCAGTGGTTGTGTCACTCTCCTTGTAAACCAGGGGTCGCAGGTTCAATCCCGGGCTTCTCCAGTCCGTTGCATGGAACTATAAACCGAGGCCTCGCCTCCATATGACCTTATATATGGCATTAAACCGCAATCAACCAACACCCCAAAATAAAAAAAACAACGGAATGCACGTTTTGCCTTCAACAAGATTCTTTGTTCCGAGACAACTGATCTGGGTATGCATTGCAAGTCTCCAGTAACATAAAACCAGGTGTAGAATACATTAAAATTGATGCTTATCAGTTTTCTTGTCAGAGACTGCTTGCATGGCTGATAAGATGTCAAATTAACTTTATTTATGCTAGTTTTATAGATTTTAATGGAGGGTTCAGAATGAGCTGATTTCTGTACATTATTCGTAGAGGTGAATTAAGCAAAAATAAAGGTTTTTGAGACCTGACCAAAACATGTAGCCATTAGAAAACCTGGTTGGTTGAAGCATATAGGAAACCAAAGGCATAGCATTTTGATTTAAGAATGTAAATTTAACCATATTTCACACTTCCTCAAAGTCTGAAGCCTGTTGCTTTTTTGTGCAGCCCAGCTTGTATCTCACCAACTCAAGAACAATCAGTAGCTATCCTCAAGTCAGTTTAGGAAAACCTTTCTGTATTACAAGTGAGAGTGGAGAAGACCAACCTGTGCATCTAAGCACATTTCCAATTAAAAACACAGATCAGTGTGCAACAAGTTTATAATCTTAAGATATGCAATAGAACAGACTGAAACATACTGATGCCATAACAGCTAATGAATGCCTGCTATAATGACCTGGAACAACTTGTGGTTAATGATTTATGTGACAGACTCACAGCATCTTATCAGATAGAGGTGATTCTGATTAATGAGCCCTGTCATGAGAAAACAAAACTGCATTTTTTTACCTATGCGAAAACAAAGGCGCAGATCAGCTGTGCAGTAACTGCACAGCTGATCAGCACCTTTGTTTTCGCCACACTGGTAGTACAACCCATCCTCCTGCTAAATACAAATGGTCAAGCTTCTAGCCATCTTCTGTAGCTGCACAGGCCTGTTTGTGTTGGACCTGGTCAAAAACCCCATAGACATGTTTTCTCGTGACCAGGCTCAAATAGGAAGATATGTCATTCCATGTAGCTTCTTATCAGACTTACCAGGTCTGACACAAATCAACCTGTGCAGTCTCAGAAATAGGCTAGAAGCTTGAAATTTCAGATTTAAATAGAAGGATCTTACTATCCCAGTAGCGAAAACAGTGTTTTCGCATAGGCAAAAAGCTGTTTTTTTCGTGCCGCTGATCATTTCTAGTTCTTTAAAATCTGAGACTCTTTCTCAGAAAATATGACTTTGGATAATTCTTACTTCACCCAAACTGCTTGTTCAGCTACAGAGAAGATTGTGTAAAAAAACACTATTTGAGCCACCTCGTGGGAAAACCAACAATGTGGTTTCCGACCAGGTCCGACACAAACCGACCTGTACAGTCAGGGAAGCAGGCTATAAGCTTGATATTTAGGAGTTAAGTAGAGGGAGAATTGTACTATCCAAGTAGCGAAAACAAAGGCGCTGATCAGCTTCGTGGTTACCGCGAAGCTGATCTGCGCCTTTGTTTTCGCCTATGCAAATTTTTTGTTTTCCCATGAGGCGGCTCATTTAATGCAAGGGATGGATGTGGAGGCTGTTTTGTACCCTTTATTAGGTTTTGTCATGGCGAGGATCACTTGGAATGTTTGGCATCCCATGAGTGTTTTTGAGAGTTTTTGGAGACTGATGTATTTTCAAGGTGTTGGCAATATAAATGAGCCGCATCATGAGAAAACAAACATTTTGCATATGCAAAACCAAAGGCGCAGATCAGCTGTGCAGTGATGCACAGCTGATCAGCGCCTTTGTTTTTGCTCCATAGATAGTATGAAGCATCTTCTTTCCAAATACGAAATTTCAAGCTTTGTGACTGTACAGGCTGGTTTGTGTGGGACCTGGTCGGAAATCTGGAAGCCCAGTTTTCTCACATCGTAGATAAATCATGAGAAAATGATGAGTTCACTCTCACTGAATATGCCACTTTCTTCCAAAATTCTCTGAGGGAGCTAACTGTTTCTCCCTAATAAATCTGTCAGCAGGAGATGTAATTATGTTGATGCAGACCACATTAAATCAACAAACACATGGGGCAGGGTTTCTCAGATCCTTAGATAAATTATCAAAGAAGCTTGTACTGATAAAATGTGCCTTCATTGTTTTCCAACTAGTTCAGGTACAGACAAACCTGCATAGCTTAACTGAGAGTTTTCAGTTTTGAACAGAGTGAGATGCTACTTTGCATAACACATCAAGATCTCAGTTTGTTTGATGACTTTGTCTTAGCCTACAATAAAAAAAGAGATTTTTTGTGATGCGGCTCACACATTATAATCAGATTAATTCTTGTAGCAGAAAGGCTAAGATTTTCTTGAATGTGAAACTTTACAATTTGATGACACAAAACATTTGTATTAGTTCCAGTCTGATCATGACATGTTTTGTTTCCACAAGTCTAACTTTGAAACTTTTGAGGATTAACTACATGTATAAAGTGACTTTATTTCAAGAGGGTGATAAAAATGTAAAATAGGTAATCTTCCATGAGGCCCTAATACTATAAAATAATAATATTATAATAATACTAATCTCCATCTTTGAGGAGGATAACCAAGACTTTTAGCATGAATGCCAGTCGTATTTATGGCCCTCTAGGAATCGTTAATGTTGCCAGGTATGCGACCCAGTCCTGTTAGCTCAAGCAGTAGAGTGTACAATTTATGATCAGGAGGTCATTGGTTCGGACCCTGGTTGTGCCATTCAAAAAAACATTAAAATGGTACCAGTTGCTACCATATGTCTTGAGCTCGGGGTCTTCCAGCAAGCAATGGCTTCTCTGCAAAACGAAACGCATTCAACTAGTAAGTCCGATAATAGTGTCTGCATTTACCAGAGGATCGTATGGAAGACTGACATTCACGCTCAATATGATATCCTCCCAAAACATGGAAATTATTATTATTATTATTATTATTATTATTATTATTATTATTATTATTATTATTATATACTGAGCAAAGGTGAAAACTCTACACTTCGGCTCTATATTTCTGCCTGTCTAATGTTTTTGTTAAAAATGTTTAAAATGAATGAATTAATATGTTGAGGGGCCGTAAATTGATATCATGATCCTGCTGATAAGGGCTATAAAATCTAACAGTTTCTGGATTCTCAGCCCTGAGGAAAATTTTGTCATAAAAGAAGAGAGTGAGTTTGAGTCTAGCAAGCCAGTTTTGTAGACCATTCCATATCTTCAATAAAATAGAATGTCTTATGACTATGCAGTGGAGCAGCTAAGCCAGTTTTGTGGCTTCATTCATTGTCCCAGTCCAATTTCACTATTTACACTTAAATCTTTCGTTGCTGGCTCAGTACAGCCACAAAAGATGATTGAAGGTACATGAGCCGCTCCTTGAGAAAACCAACAATTTAGTTCCACACAAACCAGCCTGTACAGTCACAGAAGAAGGCAAGAAGTTTGAAATTTTGGATTTAAGAAGAAAAGGGATTGTACTATCTGTGTAGCTAAAACAAAGGTGCTGATCAGCTGTGCAGTAACTGCACAGCTGCTCTGCGTCTTTCTTTTCACATATGCAAATTGTTGGTAGGCTAACATGTAATATTTAAGCATCTGAGCAGAGCTTTCCTTTCAGAGAGTAAGTATCACATGATACTGTTCAACGTCTGGTTTAAAAGTCGAGTGACATAACCACTGAGCCAGGGAGGCCTCTCCAAGTATCAGTAACATTTCCGTTCACAGAATCTGAAAGTCAATGCCAAGACTAGTATTTTAAAAAATTCATCATTAATAGCTTTCTACATAATTTCCCAACAACTACAGTACAAGCCAATTTGGCAAAAATATGTCATGGCACATTTCAGCTGAGGGAAAAAATTATTACAAACCTGGACCCAGTTGTTCAAAGCATCGTTTTAACGATATCGTTAAGACATAAATTTGTTAAGCAAGTATCAGCTAAAGTAACAAATACACTGTTATTTTTTGTTGAAAATTTGTTGAAAAAATAACAGTGTATTTTTAATATTAATGTTTGAAAGTTTAACGAAAACGTTAACTAACGACATCGTTAGTTTTGAACAACTGGGCCCTGAATCTGAATCTGAATAGTTTACTGGTGACACGCCAAATGACATTATTTCACCAGGGGGTTCGGATGGGGGAGAAATTAGTCCCTTGAACGCACGAGTGAAGCGAACTTGGACACACAGTCATCAGACATTTCAGCAGAGGAGACAAGTGAATCAGGGAGGTCATTCCAGTCCCTGATAGTCTGTGGAAAGAAACTACTTTTGTACGCTTCTTTGCTAGCTGAAGGTATCTGAAAAGCCAAAGAGTGTTGATTTCTACAACGCCTATTCTTTGAGATAAGGTCATTTGTGGGTATTCTGGCTTTACCCTTTAGACCTTTGTATAGCAATATAAGTCTACTATCCTTCCTCCTTTTCTTAAGAGATTCCCATTTCAGTTGACCTAAAATGCCAGTCATGCTCCCAGTTTCAAAAACATAATTTCCTGTCACAAACCTTGCTGCACGATTTTGGACCTTTTCCAGTTCTTCCTGGAGGCCATGAGTGTGAGGGTCCCAAACTGAGCTTCCATATTCCAAGACCGGCCGCACCAGTCCTTTATAAGCTGCTTCTTTCACATCTTGGGGACAAGAATACAAATTTCTCCTCAAGAATCCGAGAGTTCTGTTAGCCTTTGTACAAACATTGGAAATATGAGTATTCCATTTCAAATCATTTGTGATAGTTACACCCAGGTATTTTATGCTTTCAACGTTTTCCAGTAAAGTGCCCTCAAGGGTGTAGTTAGCCTGTATCTTATTAGACCGTTTATTTGTCAGCTGCATCATGTTGCATTTGACGGGTTGAAATCTCATTCCCCATTTTCTAGCCCAACTGCCTAAGCGATCAATGTCTCTTTGAAGTTTCAATGTATCCTCTTCATTCTTGATTTCACGATAGCAAACACAATCATCAGCGAAGAGTCTTATTTCAGACTCGATGTCTGCTGAGATGTCATTTATATACACGGAAAACAGCAAGGGGCCGAGAACGGTGCCCTGAGGGACACCCGACACAACTGGAGCCCAATCCGATTTAATACCATTAACCACTACCCTTTGTTGTCTGAAACAAAGGAAAGCATTTATCCAATTCAGTGTTGTTCCACCTATTCCATAGCTGAACAATTTGCTTTTAAGGAGTTCATGGGGAGGAGTATCGAAAGCCTTTTCAAAGTCGAGTATAAAAGTGTCGACCTGGCCTTTTTTGTCTAAGATTTTGGCCCAGTCATTTATCACTGTAGTCAACTGAGTTTCACAGCTATGCCATTTCCTAAATGCGTGTTGCCTGTCCGACAGGAGTTCATGTTCATCAAGATGGGCCATAATATTAGAGCATACAATATGTTCAAGAAGCTTACAAGGAATGCATGTCAAAGAAACAGGGCGGTAATTGCGGGCAAGTGACCTGTCGCCCTTCTTAAACAGGGGGCAAATATTAGCAAGAGACCATTCTTTAGGAATTTCACCTGAATCAATTGACTGCTGGAAGAGATGGGCGAATACCGGCCCTAATTCCATAGCCAGTTCCTTTAGGACTCTGGGATGAAGCTCATCAGGCCCTAAGGCTTTAGACGGGTTTAGACCTTTGAGAAGTTTGGTCACCCCTTCCTTTGTGACCACAATATCATGCATGAATGGGGCAGATCTATCCATAAGAGGGACCTGTTTGTATTCACTTTTAGTGAAAACATCCGAGAACTGACCATTAAATTCTTCCGCCTTCTCAAATTCTGATTGTGCTATTCCACTTCCATTTCTCTTTTTCAACGGGGGAATACCTTGGGTATCTTTTTTCTGAATGTTTATGTACCTGTAAAAATCTCTAGGATTAGCCTTAACATCTCCTACCAAGTTGTTCACATAAAGATCATGCTGCTTCCTAATATCAGCTTTGATCTCTTTCCGTAAGGATTCAAATTTAGATCTAAATTTTGCACTACCAGTCTTTTTAGCTTTTGCATGAGTTGCATTTTTTCTGCGAATCTTCCTTCTTATTTCAGGTGTTATCCAAGGGACAGATGAAACTGAGTGACTAGTTTTTGAGGGGATATGTTTATCTGCCGATTCCTGAATAAACGATGTAATGAGATTGAAATTTTCCTGGACCGACCGAGTATCTGAGTAACCGTTGAAGTATCTTTCCTTTGCAAATTTAAGTGTTTCTGCTCTCATAGATTCATAATCACCTTTCTGATAACGATACACTTTTCTCCTAGGTTTCTTTATAGGGGGGATAGCAATTTTCAATGTGCCAGAAACAATGTCATGATCACTGAGCTTATCCGGGGAATGAATGTCTACAAACTGACCAGGAAGAGAGGTCAAAATTAAGTCCAAAGTATTTCTTTCTCTAGTGGGGAAATTGACTAATTGTTCCAAACCATGGTCATTCATGATATCTATCAAAATCTGACCCTCCGTCTGACTCAATGATGACCCAGATTTGCTGAGTCTGTCCGGCCATACAATATCTCTAAAGTTAAAATCACCTAAAACATGAATTAAGGGGGGTTTGTTGCCTTTATTAATATTTTTGATTTTGTCAAGCTGTTCTCTAAATAAATTGTCAAACTTTTCCAGGGAATTCAATAAGTCATTTCCATTGTCCGATACTGGTAAATGACCATCGACAGGTGGTCGATACCAGCTAGCCACAAAGTGAGTTTTCTTATTTACAAAAAGTTTGACCCAAACTGACTCTGAGTCATTGTCCAATTCTGTGAGGGGCATGTGTGGGATGTCCTTGTGTACAAGAAGCATGACACCACCACCATTTAAGGTTCTATCCTTTCTGTACACGCTGTATGGAAAAGATTCCGGAAATAATTCAGACGTTAATATGGAATTGTCAATTTTTGTTTCCTGAATCGCCAAAATCTGAGATTGGTGAAAATCAATGAAGGCCAACAACTCAAGTTTTTTTCCTCTTATACTGTTTATGTTGATACTGGAAAATTTCAGACCACTAATAAAACTGTTTTTGCTATTCAAGGTTTCAGCGGACTTGGTTTCATGACCTTTTGCAAGTAGGTCAAACCTATTTTCACTTTCCAAGTTAAACTGTTCATTGAAAAAAGAGTCTGAGAAATTGAAAAAGTCACATTTTGGGCAAATCCATGTACAGTTTGAGTTTTGCATCGTTTCATACTCTGAGTCTGACATAAAAGAACAGTTATTGTGCACCCACATTTCACATTTGTCACACTGGACAGCCTTATGGGAATTCAAAACAGCACCACTGCATAGGCTGCACTCAGCTTTACAGTTTGAACAATACCAAGAATCATTACCCGACTCAATCTTTTGTAACTCAACGGGACCAAGATTTACGCAAGATGCATGGAAGCGTTTCTCGCAATCTTCACATTTAACTGCTTTCTCGGCCGCCTTACAATACTTCTTGCACGTGCGGCACTGGAACCTGGGGCCTGGGTTCATTTCTATATCTCCAGCCAAAATAATCAGAATCAACAAGTTTGTTCCCTTTGAAGGATTGAAACTGCGTAATCCTTCGGAGCCTCTTCGGTTACCAATTTTCCTTGTGAAAGCCAAGCTCTGAGCAATTCCACCAACTAATTTACCAAATCCTACACTACAGTCCTGGTTCGCGTCTAAAATATCTCCTGATGTTGTCCACTTCCAAACACAGAGCCCGAAAACCAACAACAAAGCCAACCTGAGGAGCAGCGGACAAGACTTCGGTGTATGGAAACAACATACCAGCTCTTTTCCACCCCGACAAGTCAACCGCCCCACAGTTGGACCGACAAAACCTGAAGCCATGAGTTCAAATTCAAATGATTAAACAAAAAGACCTTCAATCACTATATGAAAAAAATGTGGGTGGGGGAAGGTCAAACCAGAAAAACTATTCAGATTCTTTAAATTTTATGACAGATCGTTGCAGCCCTGCTAGAGCCGTTCAATGTCACTGTCAATGAAGCTTGAACAAATTCTGGTCCAAAAGCTTGTCAGCTCTCAGGCCAAAAAGTTTCAAGAAAAGAAATTTTCAAGTAAAGTACGAATCGTTTTGGCGCGAATCGCACGACTTAGAAAATCGATACTTAGACTCTTAATTTGGGGGAAAACAGCGACCAACAATGGGAAATTGCAGGTCCCAAACTTCTTGACCTAAAGTCGGGAAGTTTTACAAACAAAAACAATGGGAAATTCGAAAAATAATAGAAAAAAACTTCTCTTTCAAAATTCTGTGTCCGTGTCGCCGAACCGAACCGAACCCTCCGAACCGAACCGAACCCTGAATTATGAAGTTGTTATAATTGGTGATAAGAATCAGAAGGCAATCAGCAGATGTAAAAATATTTTTCCCAGAAGAATGTATGGATCAATACTATGGCACCAATGCCTCTAAGCTGACTGAGTCACTGGTGATAGTTTGCATTTTAAGTCACCAGATATATTTACAATGTAGACAGTAAAATGTTTTGTAGTAAGAAATGCATGTTGTGGTACTAATGGACACAAAATAGAAGAGCACACTGGAGCTCTCCCTTCACAATAGAAAATCTCCCTGGGGTAAGGATCCTAATGTCACTAGAAATTCGTGTTTGTAAAACACTATGCCCCCAACTGTATGCTTGTCCCTAAACTGGCAGTTTGTATGATTCATTTATTTCATTCGAATGCAGTCAAATTTAATTTCCTGAAGAAGCTGTTCGGTTGCATCTGTTTTGACCTCGATCCAGAAACAGAATGTAAGCTTTTTTGCAGGCAAGTTAGAAATGAAGTAAAAATTTAAAAATGGAATAATTATGTCAAAATTTGACAGAGAGTCCTCAAACGTTAATCAGGTGATCTTCTTCTCAGCCCCAACCAGCATACCAAATATGAAGGCTCTAGCTAGCTAGCTCAAATACGTTTTGAGATATCTTGCACACAAGATTTTCAAAATTTGTTTTCAAAGGGACATTATTCCAACAAGGGGCATAACACGTACATGAAAAAATACAGGCCAACTATTTTTTCATGAGGAATCTGTATATGAAATTTCAAAACCCTATAATTCACCATTCAAAGGTTTCAAATTTCACCGAAAAGTGGAAAAATCAATCAAAATTTCAAAATTCTGTAATTTTTGTAAAAAATTTGACAGAAAGTTCTCAAAAGTTAATCAGGTCATCTACTTCTCAGCCCCAACAAGTGTACCAAATATGAAGGCTCTAGCTTCAATACTTTTTGAGATATCTTGCACACAAGATTTTCAAATTTTGTTTTCAAAGGGACATAACTCAAAAAAGGGGCATAACTTGGCCATACAAAAAAATACGGGTCAACTATTTTATCATGAGGAATGTGTATATGAAATTTCAAAACCCTAGCATTCACCATTCAAAAGTTTCAAATTTAACCGAAAAGTGGAAAAATCAGTCAAAATTTCAAAATTCCGTATTTTTGTTAAAAATTTGACAGAAAGTTCTCAAAAGTTAATCAGATCATCTACTTCTCAGCCCCAACAAGTGTACCAAATATGAAGGCTCTAGCTTCAATACTTTTTGAGATATCTTGCACACAAGATTTTCAAATTTTGTTTTCAAAGGGACATAACTCAAAAAAGGGGCATAACTTGGCCATACAAAAAAATACGGGTCAACTATTTTATCATGAGGAATGTGTATATGAAATTTCAAAACCCTAGCATTCACCGTTCAAAAGTTTCAAATTTCACCGAAAAGTGGAAAAATCAATCAAAATTTCAAAATTCCGTATTTTGGTAAAAAATTGATGGAAAGTTCTCAAAAGTTAATCAGGTCATCTACTCCTCAGCCCCAACAAGTGTACCAAATATGAAGGCTCTAGCTTAAATACTTTTTGAGATATCTTGCACACAAGATTTTCAAAGGGGGGGTCTCATATGCGCCCATGCACCAATTTTGTTCTTGCTTTGCGCGGTGAATGCCTTCAATCTAGCACCTATAAAAATGCATCTATTTGTTTTGAAAAACAGTTTTAGGTCTCAGGATAGCACCCTGACTAACTCCACCTTTGTGACCATACCTGCATTATACTTTGCCTGTATGTTTATCACTTATTTAACATTTATTAAACCAATTAAAACTGGAATTCAAAAAGGACTCCACATGGGTTAGTTTGATACCAGTTTGGCTTAAATAAATAAACAGATAGACTTTTTATGGAAACTTAAACTTGACATTGTCAAAATTTTATCAAAAATATTTTCGAGAATGACATATTGTGTCTCATATTTTGATATGTTCTGGTGCTTGTCAACCTATGATACTGTCAATAAAATTGGCCAGCGGTACCCTCTTCATGCTGGTAAAGTTTCATAAATTTTCAAAACCGGTAACACTGTTAAAATGTACATGATATGCATGTTGGTCAATTTTTGACAAAAATGGATTTTAATGTTTTTAGCTGTTATTTTGTCTAAAATCATGTTATTGAACAATTTTATCATTGGAATTGAAAAAATCACATAAAGTTATGAATATTTAATATAAAAATGCTTATTTGATTTGGCAATTTCACATATCTTATAGTGACCTACCTCAAAGTTATTATTAATTTTTCATACAAATGATCAGCAAACATTATCAGGTTTAAATATATTAATGAAATGTTTTTGTTTCTATAATTTTAACACATAATATTCTTTTAGGTTTAGATGTATTTGGATAGTTCTACTTGAGTAATATTCATTTAATCTGTGATTGACCACGGTAATAGTAATAGACATTTGGTTGGTTCCTTCATCTTTTTTACCATCTTTGTATTGTCGTTTATTAGATTACTTATTCATAACTTTATTTATTTAATTGTTGCTGATGCCAACTTAAGTTAAAAGATTGACAAGAATACCAAATACAGTGGCACTTTCTAACTTTTCGATCACGGTTTTCTTTATACGTATCCAGTAAGTGCATAATTCAGCTATGTGACAGGCTTTTCTCTTTGTAAGTGTTCAGATGTGATGCTCAGGTATAGCTTTCAGATTTATTTTTATTCTTCATTAAACATATCCATTACTGACAGTCTGTCTACCATTTTGGTTCTTTTTTCTATTTTTGAAATGAAAATTATAGTAATGAAAAATGGAACTGAACACTGAGACAAATATCCAAACTTGATGTATAAAAATCTCAAGGCTTTTAACAGAATTATGAATCCATATATGACCATGGGTTTATTAAACTAAATAGTCAACTATAAATGCAGCAAAATGGTTGTAGTTTCATGCTGATAGCTGTCTAGATACTCTTCTTTAATCCTATCCTTGGTTTGAAATCATAGCTGTTTTTATAATTATATGTGAGCTAGGTAGAAAAAAACCTGTCAGCTACATGTAAGTTTATAAGATCAAAAGCCGGTTTCCAATTGTGAAGTTTTCGAAGTATGTTTAAAACTTGCAGTTATAGGTTTGCCTGCTGTAGCAGATGATTAAATTCACGCATAACATAAATAACTTTCATCTCAGATTTGAAATAAACATTCAAACATGCTATTATATACATGTATTGGTAAAATGTTGTCAAATATACATGCATATAATGCTTCAAATGGAGGAGAAAAAACACAAGTAGTTAACCAGTTCCTCTTGTTAGTAACTTATCATGTAATTTTATCTATTGAGATTTCGTTTTCTCTCTTCATCCTATTGGTTTTGCTTCATTATATACTTGGGTGGGTGGGGTGTTTTTCTGATGTAGTGATATAGTCAGCAGAAAATGAACTGTCCTTAGCATCATCTGCTAATTTTATGTAAAATGCTAAATCCCTTAGGTTTTCCATAATGTGTGAGTTACAGAATGTAACCATCAGCAATATAGCCGTATAAGTTCATTAAATTAATTAAATACCTAAACAACTTTATTTTTAGAAAACAAAATAATAATTAAAACAGTAGAAAAGTAGGCAATTGCATCATAAACACGGATAAATCATAGAGAATGGCTAACTAATAGACAGAATCATGTTCTAAAGTCTAATTACGAAAACTAAAAATAATGGCAGATATGCTTTATAAGGTCCAAGACAGGGTGCAATTTTCTCACTTAAATCAATATTCAAAATATATATAATAGCGTTGATGGTCATGCAAGACACAAAATTGTTTACCTGGAAAACTATTCACAAAAAGTTCGCTTTGCAACGTGTTGATAACAAAAAAAATACTTATAATTTGATTAATCAATAGTAAGTTTAAATTTTTCAGAATTCTGACTTGTATCATGCAATGTTCTAGAAAAAGATGTTACCGGTCTTCAAATTTCACGAAATTTTCAGTATATAATCTATATATGTGTAGCCTAATTTGAGGTTAAAATTATAGGTTGACAAAACCTGGAACATGTTAAAATTGAAAATCAAACACGTCGTTACACCATTATGGAGCTAAAATTTGGGGTCATCTGCAAAACAAATGATAATCAGTTGAATTCAATATTATAGCTATCAACAATTAGGCGATACAAAAATGATGGGTGATTATTCTAGATTATTTTACCAACAAACAGAACTAGGAAGAGGCTATTATGACGGTTATGGGCCACTTTAATCACACATACCCCTATATTCAGACCCCCTCTAATAAAAAATGTTGTATTTGAAAATTTTAAGTAGTTAAGAGAAAATCTATATTACTAATAAAGTGGCCATGCATCAAGCAAGCAATGTGCATAATATTATAAAAATCGGTGCGTGGGCAGAACCCTATGTAAATTTCATATAGCGTGAGACCCCCCCTTTTGTTTTCAAAGGGACATAACTCAGAAAAGGGGCGTAACTCGGACATGAAAAAAAATACGGGTCAACTATTTTTTCATGAGGAATGTGCATATGAAATTTCAAAACCCTAGCATTCACCATTCAAAAGTTAACACACACACAGACAGACAGACAGACAGACAGACACAGTCAGACAAGCCGAAAGCAATATGCCCTTCCAACTTTTTCAAAGTTGGGGGCATAAAAACCCCGTCATTTCCTCTGCACTGCGGGGACAATCAAAAAGTGATTGCCCCACACTTTAACCTGGCTATCCCCCACCGTTTCTCACAGGTAGTTGTGGGGGGCAGTGGTTACAAATGACTGGTGCAATGTGTATGCATTTGTATTTTAACTTGATCTCTTCAATGGTCATAGATACATTTTACCAGACAATCGGCTCAAGATATTTCTTACTATGTACAGTAAAACATTAGCACAGACTCCATCAAAATGTATCCTAAATGATTTTTTTCAAGATTTCAGATATGTCTGGGGTGATCAAAGGTATCTGTTTTTGATTTTTTGCAAGACGTTTTGTCTGATTTACCTCTGTGGGTGCTGATTACAAAGTATCTGATCTTTTGGAGTTATGGATAAAATGAGAAAACCAACAATTTGGGTTCTGATCAGGTCTGACACAAACCAGCCTGTACAGTCACAGAAAAAGGCTAGAAGCTCGAAATTTTGGATTTAAGAAGAAGAGGGATTCTACTATCCATGCAGCGAAAACAAAGGCGCTGATCAGCTTCGCGGTTACCGCGAAGCTGGTCTACGCCTTTGTATTGGCCTACGTAGATTGTCCTTCATGGAGACCCAAACAGGGCTTCTAAGTCAGACATTAGATACCTTCCACATCTTAAAGCTCCATTTCTACATTTTTCTTGTTTGATTGTTTCTTGCCACAGTACCAAAGTACTCACTTTCTCCTCTAGAATTGATTAATTGCTGCATGTTTAATCATCTCTTTCCCCAAGAAAACAGAAGGTAATTGACAAGTGACTATCATGTCTTGTGAAAAATGTTGTGAGTAGTATGAGCCGCGACACGAGAAAAACGGTCTTCGGGGTTTCCGACCAGGTCTGACACAAACCGGCCTGTACAGTTTCAGAAAAAGTCTAGAAGATTGAAATTTCGGTTTTAAGAAGAAGAGAAATTGTACTATCCGAGTAGCGAAAACAAAGGCGCTGATCAGCAGATTGTTGGTTTTCCCATGAGGCAGCTCAAATGTTGTGACTAGTATATTAATGGCATTCCAACAACTCTAAAACATGCTGCGCTGAGCATTTGGGATGCCTCATCAAAATGCATGTTCTAGTACATGCACTGCAGGAAGTTTGTCTGTGGAACTGAGAGATATGAGCCGCGACACGAGAAAACCGATCTTAAGGGTTTCCGACCAGGTCCCACACAAACTGGCCTGTAGGGTCACAGAAAAAGGCTAAGCTTGATATTTTGCATATATGCAGCGGAGGAATTGTATTATCCGTATAGTGAAAACAAAGGCGCTGATCAGCATCTTTGTTTTCGCATATGCAAAAATCCGGTTTTCTCATGATGCAGCTCATATGGGTAAATTCGAATGAAACAATGAATTTACAAAGTTTACGGAATGTGTGTCCAGAGCAGTGTAGGCCCAGATCAGTATCAGCAAAATGGGCAATTTCTTTAAAAAGCGAATGTAAATAAGTTTGTGGGAAATTCCTGCAATGTTTTGAGTTGCAAAAAGAAATGAGCCGCCTCATGGGAAAACCAACAATCTGCATAGGCGAAAAAAAGATGCAGATCAGCTTCGCAGTAACTGCGAAGCTGATCAGCGCCTTTGTTTTCGCTACTCGGATAGTACAATTCCTCTTCTACTTAAATCCGAAATTTCAAGCTTCTAGCATGCTTCTGTAGCTGTACAGGCTGGTTTGTGTCAGACCTGTTCGGAAACCACATTGTTGGTTTTCTCACGAGGCAGCTCAAATAACTTGTGGAATCTTTATTTCTTTGAAAAGTCCGAAAGCAAAACATTTCCGCAGACAAAAAAGAACATAAAGTTTCATTACAGCAAGACTTTGAAATTCCCCTGACACATAATTACAAGAGGCATAGCAAGCTTCAGGAAATTGAGATTTTGACGTCGTTAATGCACCCTCTCTAAATTCTTTCAAATCAAGACTAAACAAGTGTTGGAAAGGGCACCCATACAAGTTTGATCCATGGTGTTACACTCCGGGCGAGAAAATTCAACGGAGAATCAACCAGAATGCGTCTACAGAGGTCTTCGGGCCTGGAAGGACGTCGACTACGTAAGAAACGTAAGAGATGTTTAGCTTTTGAAAGGCTACTTTCTCCAGATCATGCCTGCAGATTTTCAAGTTGGGTGATCAACAGGGGCTTATCATTTAGACTACCGGGGCTACCGGCTTCTTAGTATATAGCATGAAACAACAACTGTGCGGGCAAAACATGAAATCCTTCACAGACATGGCTTTAGTCTTGGGAGCTTATCAGTAATTTTATCTCACCTTCCACAGAGAAGCTGTTATCATAACAATTTTGTCTCTGCAGCAGACCATTAAAAGGTTTGTGCCAGTAATAAATACACATGCCAACTGTCAGGTAGTTAGTTAAACCATTTGTAATTTTTGTAAAAATACGAACTCGTGAAAGAGGAGATTGCATAGACAAAGATCAGACTGGTGACATGTCTCATTTTATTACAAATTGCATCAGAAACTGTATCATCACCTTTCTTGAACAAAAAAATGAAAACTAAAATATGAACAAAATATTTTACAAATGTGAGAGTACAAATGTTTGGATCATGTAAAGTATTTCATGAAAGCACTAGCATTATCATTTCAGCATTGTATAGGAAATGGCATCAAAAGTTAATGTTAAAAAATCTCTTAAATTCCTTAAGAAATCTGAAAGGAAAATTCTAAGTGTTTCTCTCAAAAAGGAAAAAACATCATTTGTTCAGAATTTACGGATATGCTTAGAAAATGATTATAAAGCCTATCTGAAACCGTTACCTCTAAGACAATCTGTGTTTTCATTTGCAAATAATTGTACTGTGTTTAATGAAGTGTCTGAGAATCTTTTCAATACCCTCATCGATATTTTTGACTCAGTTAAAAAGGGAGGGTCAAAGTACAGCAAATTCCAGCTAAAATGGTACACTTTTTCTGGCAAATGTTTAGACAAGACAACAGACAGTGCATTTGATGCAACTAACCCAATTCGAACAGACTGTGATAGAATCCGTCCCTGGATCTAGTGTAAAGGATTTTAGACTGTACATGTCATGTGTTCTTCGCCTGGCAATTGATTGCTTCCAGAAAATAATTATTGTGTGCAAAAAAGCTAAACATGAAAAAACATCAGTAACAACACGTGTTGCTCGTAGTTATGATGACACTGCACTCCAAAGAATTGCAGGAGCAATGCTCAGGAAAATGCTTAGGAAGCGATTTTCTAAGAAGTACTACAAAAACCTAACATTAAACCGACAACTTTTAACAAAACAAGAGTCAAAACTGCTGCGCCTTATGTGTCTTAGCAAGGCTGAAAAACAGTCAGAGAAGTTACCTGTTGGTTTCCAAATGCTTGACAAGGGACATCTTCTTGTTTTGAAGCCTAGAATGCTCCAGTTTGTCAGACATTTCAGTATTTTGTTCAGGACAAATGTAAATTCACAGAAATACACAAGTCTGGGCCCACAGCTGTTTAAAGTAGCAAAACTTGTCACCACCAATAGCAAGACTACCCGGACAATGTTTTTTGATAGTGCCCATAATGTTTGTGGAAAAACGGATATTCCAGAAGATGCTATCCTGAATGTGTACAAAGAATTCACGGAGAAATTATTCAACACAATGGCAAATGAACACTTGAAAAAAGTGAAATTTCTAAGTTTGACTGCTGCACAGGTTATGTTGCGTGACAAACTCAATGTCTATGCATCGAAGACTGGTCCAAACCAAAGGTCAAAACCATGAACAGCGTGCAGAATATTATTTTTTCCTCAGAGGTGTTTGACTAAATAATCCCAGAGGAACATTGCGATAGTCTTGATCTTTCACGGTGTGGCCTTTCACTACTTTTTTCATTAAAATACTAGATCTAGCAGTTGCATAGTTTGTGGCACTTAACTGTCCACCCGCGCTGTACTTAAGTTGTGAAAACAGAGTTTCTACAGCATTTCCATTGAGTCGAACCGGTATGATGTAATGGTGTGTATTCGGATGTCGTTGGAAAAAATCTCGAATGAACCATTTAAATCCATAGACCATTAATCTTGTTAAATCCCATGTTTGCCATGCTAAAAATTGTGTCACTTTATTTGAGAAAATGTTAATATGTTGCAGTACGGCATCGTCACACCAGCCCATAAAGAAATGGAAACCTTCATCTATATTGTGTAAAACAACCGAGTCTGCACTTTTGATGGCTGTATGTGACAATATTCCATTTTCAAACATCTTGTTACAAGCTTGGAGATACTGAACAGTCAACTCTAGTGAACATTTGTCGTTTGGATTAGTTTGTATAAATTCTTTGATTTCTGAAATCACATGGTCTTGCTGCATTGTTTTCGAAGCTTTGACATTAAGTCGTGTCCATTTATCACGAAAAACATAACTGTATAATAAATCCGGAACTCGTCGAACCTCGCCTCTTTCAGCACATGACTTTTCTCTGTTATAGAGATTGAATATCGCATCCCATCCGCCTTCATTTTCTTTTATATGGAAAACTCCGCAATCACCTGAGCACAGCAGTTTTAGCAGCTTTAGGTTTGCGCTTGCACCATCGCATATCAAAAGTACAATCTGAAAGTCATATAAGTAAAACAGATGCATAGTCTCCATCACACAAGACATAATGAACTTATGATCAAGGCCCTCCTGGCTTGTATAGTATGGTCCAATTATGTCGACATTTGCCACTACATCTCTCCACAGAAACTGAAGTATATAGGAAGCTTTCTTTGTTTTGTCATCTTCACTAAGTTCTTGATAAATGTCATGAAGGCTCGACATGTCATCGTGTGTCAATGCATGTCCAATAAATTTATTCGACTTTGAATTCCAGTATATGTTTGCTGTTACTTTGACCTCATCAAATATCAGCGCTCCTTCGTGCAAAGGGACAGGCATGTTTGCAGCAAGTTTCAGTTTACACAATTCTGCATACTTTGTCTTTTCTTCCTCCATCCGTTCATACATAGGCCCTTTCGCTCGCATATACTGTTTTAATGAGGACACTGAAGGAAGAGATATCATTTCTAAAGACTTTAATGCTTCATATGCTGCTTTACTTCTTGAAAAAATGGCCAATGCTATCCTAAGTGTTATGACACTGAAACGATTCCCACTTTTTCCGGGCTTGTTTTTCTTCTGATCTTTATTAAATATTTGTTTGCTGTTATTCTTATCATGTTCCCAGATCTTTCTTAATATGTCACCTTGGGAATTTTCTTTGAATAAAGTATCCAATTCTGCACTAAAGTTGTCACCGATTTTGCTCATAATGTCATTCATTTGTGATGACTGGTCTTCATTGAGTGTACACATATATTTTTCATGAGTCTGAAGTTTCTTTTTCATCTTGAACAACTGAGTTCGCTTTTTCCTAAGCACTTTCCCTTTTGTTCGTGGTGTCATATGAGCAAGTGGTGTATTCTTTGGTGGCGTTTTCTTTGGCAAAGCCGAACGATTTTTTGCCCGCTTCTTTGACTGTCGCAAAGACTTAAGTAGTAATTGGCATGGCATGCATGCATACTTTCCGTATCTTCTTTCAAGTAATTTTGGGTTGAACCACAGCTGGCAATCCAAACTGTCTGATCGCTTATTTCCAGCCCACAGTCTGAGATTAATAGGCTTTCTTCTTATGTCATTCTTTATTTCATTGTACTGTTTTAAAATTCCAGGACAGACTGTATAGTCACTCTCTAACTTCATTTGCATCAGATAGTCTCTGAATGATGCATCTTGCACTGTCCCTCTTCCCAATGTTACTAAAAAGACTTGGAATTGAAAATTCCCATCTTTGTCAATCAGTATGCGAGCAGCTTGTGAGGGGCCAGATTCAGTGTCAACAATGTCCGTTTGCGAATAAACAATCAGCCACCGCAAGTCTTTTCCTTTTACTTCTTGTGATGCAAAACCTTCTTGTAGTAATTGGTGTTGAATTTGTGAAAACAATACATTAATTCTGTGTGTTTCACTGTTCGGTTTGGGTAATATTGGTCTGTAATTATCCATCGTGGTCTAAATCTTAAGCTACATGTGCATTTTTTTTTTTTTTTGCAACACCTTTTCAGAGGAGACTTTCCCTTGTTAATGCCTTAAAATTAAACACAGTATATGATCCTGTCATGAGTAAACCTGTTTTAGTAAAACTGTCCATATGCACCAGTTCAGTGGGGCTGCTGCACCTTCTGATCACTGG
The DNA here is from genome assembly GCA_964017185.1 of Rugalucina vietnamica. Classification (NCBI taxonomy): domain Eukaryota; kingdom Metazoa; phylum Mollusca; class Bivalvia; order Lucinida; family Lucinidae; genus Rugalucina; species Rugalucina vietnamica. The sequence continues at coordinate 24,496,086 of OZ024878.1, read as the reverse complement.
TGTCAGCATAATTGTTGTGCCATTTCTACAAAAATGCATTTGTAGATGCTTAATATAATTTGTATGAAGCATATGTTAGAGACTTAAAGTCAGCCAACACTGTGACAGGTTTAATCATGCAAAGGTTCATGTAATTTTTGTTTGTCGAATCCACACATTTAACTTTTTCTTTAAAAAAATACACACTTTCTCATGTACATGTATCCAGCACAAAATTCTGTTTAGATTTAATTTTGTAACGTTTGGACTACTAAAACAATATTGTAGTCATGTGCATGAGACAAACTATGTATGTTGCTTACAGCCTGATGGGGTTAAAACTAAGATTTTTTAGCCACAGATTTAATTTTTGGCCATGGAACTTAAGATACACAAATCATGTTTTATACTATCACATGTTTGAATATAAAGCACCTGATCTGACTGCGCTGATGTTCACTTTTTCACTCACATGACTTGCATAAATAGCTTTTATCATGATATAACTACCCTTTGCCATGGCATGAACATTATAACAACCACATGTTGAGCTTATCTTAATCTGATCTTCAAATGATGGCTGAAATTGCAACTTGCGGTTAAAACAAACACATTAATGCCAATCACAGCTGAAATCAGTGAGCCAATGATCAGAGATGATAATGCCTCTATCACTCTCCTATGATGTTTCCAACCTCATAGCCCCGGTAGTCTAAATGATAAGCCCCTGGTGATCAATATTTACCAATTCTTCCAAGAAAACAGATTCAATATTGTGAGTCTGAGACAAAGTAAACTGCTTGTCTTCAGAGGCATCAGACCTTATTTATTCAATAAAATGAGCCGCCTAATGAGAAAACCAACAATTTGCATAGGTGAAAACAAAGAGGCAGATCAGCTTCGTGGTAACCATTAAGCTGATCAGCGCCTTTGTTTTCGCTACTAAGAAAGTACAATCCCTCTTATTTTTTAAATCCGAAATTTCAAGCTTCTAGTCATCTTCTGTGCTTGTACAGCTCCTGTTAAAAAACCACATTGTTGGTTTTCTCACCAGGCGGCTCAAACTACATTAGGAGCCCGTTCATGCCATGAGATGAGCTCAACTGAGGAAAACATTTTTCCTGGAAGAAACAAACTGCCCTACCCAGTCCCATCTTTAGCATGTGGCCAAGTGAAGGAATCAAATCAAGACAAATGGATCAGTCCTTTACTATGGTTTAAAGTTGTTATACTTGTTTCCAAAAAATTGGAGCAAAATAAAACATCAGGAAAACATGTCCGTGAAATGTATACCCCCTTAAACCCCACTTTTATATAGCAAAACTGGGGTATGCAGGGGTACATTGTATATCTATTTTTCTTATTTTTGCTCCAAATCATAGATTGTGGGTACTGGTAAGAACCGCCTCGGCGAGGCGGTTCTGATGTGTACCCACAATCTACGTTTTGAGCAAACATAAGAAAAATATCAAAAATTTTCTGCTGAAATTTCCAATTTTTATGGCTGAAAAAAATCTCTATATATTGCATGGGTGAGTTTTCGTAAAAAGAATAAATGTAGGTGTTGAACCTATCAGGGAATGCTGGAACATATCTGTCTATAAAAGATTTGAGCCGCCTTGTGGGAAAACCAACCATGTGGTTTTCGAACAGTTCTGACACAAACCAGCCTGTGCAGTCATAGAAGATGGCTAGAGGCTAGAAATTTTGGATTTAGAAAGAAGAGGAATTGTACTATCCGTGTAGTGAAAACGAAGGCGCTGATCACCTTCGCGGTTACTGCGAAGCTGATCTGCGCCTTTGTTTTCGCCTATGCACATTGTTGGTTTTCTCATGGGGCAGCTCATATGCTTTTTTGGGTGTCATTGGAACATTTATCCTTTCAGACATACATGTCAGTTCCAGTCCAAGAAAGAAATGAATTGTTAAGCTTGGATCTTCTCAATTGTGAAATTGGCTTTTGGTCCTCTTTATTGGAATCAATCTGTTTGAGCAATGACATGAGAAAAACTGCTTAAAACATATCCATAATAAAAAAATGCTAAGGAACAATCCTATCTCTAGCTTTAAGTTAACCAAAAGATGCAATGGGAAGAAACATCTTTGGTAAACAGTTTTGGTGTGGTAAATTAACATAAAGTACAAAATGTACATGTATGGTTAACGGGCATACCCTATTTTCCTTTCGCTTTGTCATAAACATAGACTGTAATTGCAACCCACACAAGCATCTCATACCATCTAGTTCTAGTGTACCCTATCTATTCTGAGTAAAAGATATTTTTCATCTAAAAATCATCTTATTTTACAACCTCAAAACTCACAGTATATTCATTTTGCCAAAAAAATATTATATGGGCATTATTATCTTTCCCATAATTTGCCCCAAAACAAGACATATTCATATGCTTCACAACTCTCTGCAGACCCCAACTCATTCAGCAGATGAGAGAAGGCCCAGGCTGCATGTAAGTGTAGCAACAAAATAGGGTGTTAGCCACCAGCATCCAAGGGCAGTATTTTTCTCTTAAGGACACCCCGAAAACGATCAACAATGATGAGAATTCAAAAATCACTACATCTGCAATTTGGTCATAGCATGGCAAAACAGCAGCTTATTGAATCACACCATGGAGCAAAATATTCAAGAATGGTTAAAATAGCTTATGATGCAGACACTTGACAATATCTCATGTTACAGACGCTTGACAGATACTCATTTATGACCAATCGTAGGTAGCCTTACATCTTATATTTTCTGGGGTAGCTCTGCTCACACTTTGGGCCAATCGCTTGCAACGTAATAATTACTGGTCTGTGCCCATATACTTATCGCTATTAGCCTAGTAACGATTTATCCTTTCTTGCAGCATGGTACACGCCAACACAATTATACTTACTGCTATAAGAGCCCACTTATCTGGCCTCGCCGCACCGTACACACCAACTATTCCAAAGATAATGATAAGAGCACCGGTTGCTATGAATATGTACACCGCTATGGTATATTTCTGTAGTTCATCATCCGCACTAACATACTGATTCACCCAAAAGTCAAGACGCAGCCATATCGAGAAACCAAGCACCACTCCTCCGATAATCTGAAAATACAGTAAAATATGGTTGAGTGGTCACCCCTAAAAGTCAATTCATTATCTGCACTAACATACTGGTTCACCCAAAAGTCAAGACGTAGCCAAAATAAATTATCGAGAAACCAAGCACCACTCCTACGATAATCTGAAAATACAGTAAAACATGGTTGAGTGGTCACCCCTGAAAGTCATTATCTTTATTATTTGCACTAACATACTGGTTCACCCAAAAGTCAAGTAGTAGCCATATCGAGAAACCAAGCACAACTCCTCCAATAATCTGGAAATACAGTATAACATGTCTGAGGGGTCAAAAGCTTATTAGGATAGCCAAATATGTTAAATTCCTTTCAAAATGTATATTTTGCAACAGCACACACTTAAATCATATCCAGATTCCATTATGAAATGAATGCGTCAAAATTTGTCAAAATTTGTATCTTAAGATGATTTAAGATGATTTGAATCTTTAGCAGTGGTAGAGCTAAATTTTAGAGAGGGCAGGGAGCATATTGTCAGTACAAGGGCTCTTTGTGTGCGGAATTCTGTTATGAGCGCACAGAAAGCGCCATTTTCTCATTAAAAGGGCCTTTTTTTGGCTACTTTTAGCTATTTCCTCTCATCTGAAGGCTTTATACAAATTGTTACTGCGAAGCTGATCTGCGGCTTTGTTTTCGCCTAGGCAGATTGTTTGTTTTTCCATGTGGCGGCTCACATTTCAAATATGTATGGTACAAGAACAGAAAATGGTTGACGCTGAGCCCAAAAACAATCCAAGCCCCTTTGCCTGTGTGAATCTAGTTTCTTTGCTTTGAGGTTTAATGTCCCAATCTACATTACTGTATTTGTTATAATTTGAGCCGCTGCATAACAAAACCAAAAATCTGCATATGCGAAAACAAAGGCGCAGACCAGCTTCGCAGTAACTGCAAAGCTGATCAGCACCTTTGTTTTCGCTACATGGATAGCACAATCCCTATTCTTCCTTCATCCGAAATTTTAAGCCTCTAGCTACATGTATCTTCTGTGATTCTGTAACTGTGTAGGCTGGTTTGTGTTGGACCTTGTCGGAAACCCAAATTGTTGGTTTTCTCTTGCACAGGCTCATTTTTCAGTAATGCCAGGACTGAGCCACAGCTTCCTGTGTATTAACTACATGTAGTACTATGACAGTGATCTCTCAATCCAATCTAACTCTCTAAACACAGTGCACCCCCTAGCCTTGCCCAAGGCTTAGAAATAAAGAAAAACGCCTTTCGTAATTTTCATTTTTTTAATCTCTACGGCTAGTCTAGTCTATAGATGGGGCTCGATTTCTTGTAAAACTCAGCCTAGACGATTGAAGAAAAATTCATTGATAGACTAGCTTAGAGACTCGAGAAATTTCAATATAGAGAAAATAATAAAAATGAAAACAATAATCATATGACATTAATATGTTTTACAGACTAGTAGCTAGTCTATGCACCCCCCTATAAAAAAGGGAAAATATCTGTGACAGATATAGATGTATCACAGCTTGTCATACTTGAGAGACACATCACATTTCTATAGCTCATTAGAACCATGAACAATATTGTGCAGAGATCTCAAATTACTTGTAAAGGAACAATCAATGTGTGCAATTACACAAAATTACAGGAATTGCAAGGCTATTTATGGTGCTTAACATGAACATTAGAGAATTCCGAACAATTTCATTATTAATGGCTCTTTTCTAAGTGGAGCTAGCATCAGGAAAACATACCCATGTAACATATACATCCTTGAACCCCAATTTTATATAGTAAAACTGGGCTAAAAAGGGGTATATAATCTTTCCTATTTTTGATCAAGAGAGATTGTGGGTACCAGTACTCATTACAATGTTCCAATGTGTACCCACAATCAATGTTTGAGCAAAAATGCATTTTTTTCCCAATGAAATTTTCAATTTTTACAGCTGAAACAATCTGTAGTTTTCATAATAGCATGTGAGCAGTGTCATTGGAAAATCTTTTTGCATCTGCTGATCAGTGATTAACATTATGAAAACTTGCCCATGCAATATACAGAGATTTTTTTTAGCCGTAAAAAATAAAAATTTCACCAGAAAAATGTTGATATTTTTCTTATTTTTGCTCAAAACATAGATTGTGGGTACACGATAGAACCGCCTCGCCGAGGCGGTTCTAACGAGTACCCACAATCTATGTTTTGGAGCAAAAATAAGAAAAATAGGTATACCCCAGCATACCCCAGTTTTGCTATATAAAAGTGGGGTTTAAGGGGGTATTCATTGCACGGACATGTTTTCCTGATGAAGATGGTGACAGGGAAGCTGATCAGTGCCTTAATTTTATCTGGCAGTTTTTCAGCCATCATTTCAGAAAGGGAAATTCAACCTGATATGCATCAGATAAATACTGTATTTTAAAATACAGACCTACTTTTTTAATCAGATTAAAAATTCTTAACTAGATTGCACTTAAAACAAATAACAAAGCTTTAATGATTCATACTGCTTTGCTTTTTTCCTATAATTCCAATTACTTGGCTCAGATGAGTTCAATAATTTCCCATCAATAATGTTACCTGCTTTTTATTATCATAATGACAGCTTGATACATGGAAATCATGATAGCAGTTTCAGAAATTCTACAGGCTACACCAATATTATACAGACAACAAGAGCATGTAAAAGCAATTTGAGCCTTCGCGTGTTTGGGTTTCCGACCAGGTCCGACACAGACCGTCTGTGCAGTCAGAGAAAAGAGCTAGAAGCTTGAAATTTTGGATTTAAGTAAAAGAGGAAGTGTACTGAGTGGCGAAAACAAAGGCGCTGATCAGCTTCCCGGTTACCGCGAAGCTGGCCTGCGCCTTTGTTTTCGCATATGCACTATGCAGATTGTTGGTTTTCTCATGAGGCAGCTCAATTTATTTTCTCACAGAACTGAAATGACATGTATTTCAAAGTTCCAACCATCTTCAGCAGCTATACCATCAGGAAAACATGTCCGTGAAATATATACATGTACCCCCTTAAACCCCAACTTTTTTTATAGTAAAACTCGGGTATACAGGGGTATACCAATTTTTTTATTTTTGCTCCAAAACATAGATTGTGGGTACTCGTTAGAACTGCCTTGGCGAGGCTATTCTAACATGTACCCACAATCAATGTTTTGAGCAAAAACATAATTAAAAAATACATGTATCATTTTTTTCATGCAAATTTTCAATTTTTAAAAAATCTCTGTTGCATGTGCGTGTTTTCATAATGCAGCCCTGTTTCTACTGCACCAGGACTCGGGCTTATGAAACTTTTTTTTCATTCTGCTCATAAATATGGAAGGCCTATTAAACTGGCATTATGAAAACTTGCCCATGCAATATAGAGATTTTTGGAACTGTAAAAACTGAAAATTTCAGTAGAAAATTTTTGATATATTTCTTATTTTTGCTCAAAACATAGATTCATGTGGGTACACGTTAGAACCGCCTCACTCTTGAACCTGTATACATGTATGTAAACTCAAAATGACTGTGTTTTCTTTATGTTGCAGCTTGAATGAGATCTATTGCTTATAAATATGCACAGCTTCCATTCAGACTGCACTCTGCTTCCAGACATGAAAGCTGGTTATCACACCAAGATCTTACGTATCTTCATAGCAGGTGCTAAAGCTAGCACTTAAGATCATATAGCATAGCAAAATATGCACCTGTGTGGCAGAAATTCAACATATAAATTAGCAACTTGGATAGCCATCTGATCTCAGTTAATGCACTAACTAGTCATTTGCACCCCCCCCCCCCCCCCCCAAGGCCCGGGGGAGGGCGGGGGATAGTCGTGGAAATGAGCAAGGCTTTCACTAAAGTTTTGCCACGGCAGTGCAGGGGAAATACCCGGGGGTTGCTTTATATATGCAAAAAGGGCTGTGAATGAAAAGATAGCAGGCTGTACGGGGGAAAACAGCAGTGGTTTTACCAACGAGCAGTCCCCGTAGGGTGGGGCTTTTAGCTGGTATTTGCTGGACCAAAAGTCAAAGTCCCCACCATTCCCCATGGGGAATACTGGTTTTCAACCGTCACAGCTCATTTTGTTTCCTGCGCATAAATCATTTACAAAAATAAAGCTTGCCAAAATATGACAAAACAGAAATGTAATTAAGATAAATCCAGCAACCACAGATAAAGATTTCAAGATGTGATATTATTACAGCAGCAAACAAATGGATCATACACAGTCAGAAGGCAGAAGGCTACAATACATGTAAATTGAAAATCCATGGTCCAAAACATGCTCATCCATAATTAATATCTTCATGCTGCTATGGGCACAGAATAATAAAAAGTCAGATTATAAGCTACAGGGTGACTACGGAGCAAGAGTCTCCCTTAATGGACAACTTCATCATATTCAGCTAAGGGAGAAGTGAAAATGCATAAAATATATCCAGCAAACCTGAAATTCCCCCTTTTTTTCAGGAAAGTTCTACCAAACTTTTTGGGCTATCTTAAACCCTGTGGGTAGGTGCAAACAAAATGTGAGTAAAAATATTTTCAAAAACACTTTTAATAAAGTAACTTTAAGTATTTAAGTTCCATCCATTTTGATTTTTTTTTTTTTTGCAAAGTTGACTTGTTTTGTCATCGCTAGTATTCGCTACAATTATTATTCACAGACCTCCATTGATGATTTGTTTATTTGATAGAATGGCCTTTTGATCTAAAGATCTTCCATTTGGCTTTTCTAAGTAACTTGTTTGTGACAGAAGTTATATGGGTTTAAACTCAGGGATGTCATTAAGAGCCGGCAGTCGGCAAAAATAGCCATGTACTTTTCATTTTTTCAAGATTTTAGCCGGCTACTTTTAACTGTTTAAACAATAATGAATGGCAATTTTGCCTGTTTATCTGTAATTTCTGCCAGCTACTCAAAATCGTAGTGAAAACCCTGATTTAAACGCAAACAGTAGAAAATCATAAAAACGTTGACTCTCTGAATTTGTCAGCAGTCACGAGTGGATACCAAATTGGTTGAATATTGTGCCGTGGATTAAGGGTTAAGCAACCAAAATTGACATTCAAAAGCCTCCATGGCATTAGGGTTATTGACCGCTATGCCACTAGTATTGTTACCCAAGGTAACATCAAGCAAACATGTCGATGCAGTAAATACCCCCTTATTAAACCCCACTTTTGTACAGTGAAAATGACCTTTGCAGGGATACGCTATTTTTTCTTATTTTTTGCTCCATAACATAGATTGTGGGTACCGGTACTCACAATGTTTTGAGCAATAATATTGAAATCATCAAAAATTTTCAGCTATAAATTTTCAATTTTTTTTTTTTTTTTTTTTTTTCTTTTGGCATATTGCATGGGCATGTTTTTGTAATGAGCAAGTTGAATCCTGTGTTTTTCAAGTCCTTCAACCAGACAGAATAATTGAATTTCTACCTGCACTGTAGCCTAGCCACTAGGCGTTAAAATGACAAATATACAAAAGGTAAAAATCATTTTATATAAAATGTACATCATTTGGACATAATATGTGTCTACTCCTCTGTCTCGATTTTATAAATCTAGCCAAGTTATGTACATCGGTGCTCTAGCTTCCAAGAAGATAAAAATTTAATTACAAAAAAGGAAAAAAAACACCAAAACATATTTCTCAATTTATCAGACTAGTAGCTAGTCTACCTGCACTGCAGAAGTTAAGTGTTCATCAAAAGTGCCTAATTTGATAGCATATCTCCGCGATAAGATCAGGTATGAAAGCTTTACCCACCCAGTGCCTGCCATGCCCAGTCTTCTGAGCCAGAAATTCCATTTAATCAATGTCTATTGTCAAAAATACCAATGTTACAATATTTCGTAAGTAATATGCAATAGTTGAAAAAAAAATAAGAATATAGACTCAGTGAATTTAGATATTACTTGAAAGTTTCACTCTACACATGTACAAAACACCGTATATGTCAATGTGCATGTCTGACACTGTGTATAATTTCACCAAATAAAATGATTTTACCTCATTCCATGTGTACCAGTGTTTGAGAATCGTAATCAACTCAATTGAACTCATATTCACTATGTTAGTTATATTGTAACCACATATAAATTTTGCACTTAAAATGCTCAATTCAGGCCGGCAGACATGGCGAGGCAGGCACGGCATGGTCAAAGGTTTCATACCTGACCCTGCAATAGTTTTGATTGACAGATTTTCCAAGATGATCTAGACCCAGTTACTATAGAATGTATGATATCATCCAATAAATAGAGATTATTATATCACTATTTTCATATCGTACCTCGTATCAACCCGAGATTCCCGTATCAGCCCGAGACTCTCGCATCAGCCCGAGGGCTGATGCGAGAGTCGAGGGCTGATACAGGATTCGAGGGTTGATACATGGATACGATATGAAGATTGTCATATCGTAATCTTTTTTTTAACCTTATTTTAATTCATGACCAAGTTTTTTTTTCCTTTCCTTGTTATATTTATTCATTTATTTTAATTTATTTTATTTCATTTTGTTTATTCATTTTGATATACCGCCAAAGCGTAGAGTACAGCGCATATTATTTCCGCATTAATTAGCACAAATCGAAAATTCGTCTGGACATGACAAAATACTGTTGCCTGGGACATAAAACCACAATCCAAACAAACAAATCTAACATGTCGGCGGTACACTACCTAATGAACTCAATACAGTAGGAACCCAGTGCTCCGAATGCAAAGAACAGAATATAATTTTATTAGCCAATCATTTGGTTTTATCAATTTTGGAACTGATACGGCTTTCGAGATACTGTGTCGCTATATGTGAACGTAACTCTCTGTATTGCATATGCAAATAGAACATATTTTGTAGTAAATATATGATAATTGGCATTATGAACCGGTTACCTGAGTGATTACCTATGGCTAAAAGTGTTTGGAAAGTCCTGAAAGCAGCCGGACTGAAACCAAAACAAACTCTGCATTATGAATATGAACTTGAATACATCATCATTCAATTAGCATAATGAAGCTGTTTCTTACCCAGATTATTGCTGTTAGGATTATTACAAGTATCCTGAAACAGAGGGCTTTGCTTGAGGAATTCATTTTTGCTTGCTTTATCACCGATTATTAGTCATAACGGTTAAAATCCACTAATTTCTGTTCAGGTCATCTTTTGTTTGGAAAATACCAATTTCCGCTTATTACGAGCACCTGCCGCTAGGTGTCGCGATAAGATGTCGGTGTAAGCCGGTTCATCATTTGACATAAAAGCCGGACTTTTGACGATTGATACGATAGCGACGCGGGAGCACCCACATAGCGGAATTTTTCGTTGTGTTTTTTTGTGAATAACAGCTAATGGCGCCACGAGCTGTTATCCCGGATACAATCGGCCAAGTCATTAATGCTTTGGAAAGAGACGCAGTCTAGCGATTTGAATGGGAGTTGTCCAGAAATCTGGAAAATGTGTCACTTTTTGTGGATAATGATGCCAAGGTCAACTATTCACTTCCTGTGAATCCTCGGAAGAAAAAAAGAAGAAACCGCCATCTGCAAGAAGACGCGCAACGTTTCCTGGAGAAGAAGGCTGCTGAAAAAGCAACCTCGCCGAAGCGGTCTGTTTCTCAAGCAACCATTCCAAAGGAATTGGAATCCGTTCCCAAAGAACTGGACCTTTCACCGGAGATCAGAGATCAGGAAAGAGCCGATCAATCTGTGCTGGTGGAATCTGAAACCAGTAGCGAGACAAGCAACTCCGCCCATCTGCATAACCAGGCATCGGGTGTTTCCCTTCCGGCTTCTATACAAGAGGAGCATGAAATTCTAAATATTGACAGCGACGACGATTTTGGTGACACAGGAGTTTGTGCTAACTGTAACCGTGAACCAAAAGAAGGTACCGAACTCAAGCGGTGCGCCTGCTGTCTTATCACCAGACATTGTAGCACTGACTCTCAACGGAAGGACTGGGGGTTTCACAAATTTGCCTGCTCTGTTGTTGCCAAAAGGGCTCCAACAAAGACAGTCTGCATGCTTAGTTTTTAACCCAATCACGGTTGATAACTATGCTGCCTTCTTTAATTGCACGCCGGTGGGTCGGGCGTCAGACTCTATGATGGCCCCGACTTAAAGCTATTCATTTTAGTTGGTTGGGGCCGGAGCTTCTTGTCTGTTGCTTGGCCCGCCGGGGTCCAACTGATGTTTTTCTCTTGCTCCGGAGTTAGTTAGTTATTCGGCGCCCAGGGATCTCCATCGTCGGGCAGCTTACTGAATCTGTGAGTCCTGGTATTTGATTCATCAGGATGTTTATCAAGATTTATTTGTTTGTTCTTGATGATTCATTGACTAGTTAGAGATTCACCACGAGGACCAAAGAACTAACTAAATGTTATTAACCACTGCAGAAGCTGAGGGTGAGGTTATGGCCATATAAAATCGATTTAAGCCCCCCAGTTATAGTTATTTATAACTGACCGTTCCAAGGCGGTACTACTGTTGTGGTTCACACTTATCTAAGTTATTCCAATTACGAGTTTCATGTTGCATGGCTTTGTGGCCACCCGAGTATAATTTGGCTGTTCACTTAGCCCGCTGCATTTTACTTGTTCTGTCCAAGCTAGCATTGTGACCACCTAATACCTTCAATAGCTGCTCACCCTGCTTACGGTTATTCATGTTAAACGTTGGTATCTATGTTTAGTATGTTCTTAATACGATTTTTCTTATTTCTTGTATATTACTGAACCACTGCAGAAGCTGAGGGTGAGGTTATGGCCACGTAAAACCGGTTTAAACCCGCCAGTAACTTTGCGTTACTGATCGGTCCAAGTCGATACTTCTTTGGTGGTTCTTTTTGTTTCATGTCTTGGTGTTTAAAATATTTTGTGATGTAGGCGCTTATGTATGTTTTCATATTTTTAGTCAAGTTAAGGTAACTGAGTGGCCACCTATTGGGAAAATAGCTGCTCATTCGGCTTACGAAATGTTTTTTATGGTATAAGTACCTGATTGTTAGTTTGGTTTTTTCCCAAATCGGTTTTTGGAGTGGGAATCTTTCTCTGATTGCGCCTTTTCCTGATCTTTGCCTACTTGTACCTTTTTAGCTACGTGGATCTCAGTTTTAGTGGTTTGGTGGAGGGTGATTTTACTCTTTTTTTCTTATTGGTGTGGAGGAGTTCACATAAAACTGTAAATTCACAAACTTTTAGATTCTTAGTGCAAAACTTTCATTGATATAATTGACATTTTTACCACGTGGGTGCTCCCAGCTGTTGGAGGAAAATACACAAAAAAGAAAGAAAAGAATCGGCAATCCAAGTTAGGTCCTGCCAACCGTGGATCGAATCCGCAAAACCGACTTCACATTCCACCTTACACAAACAAGTTATCATCACCTCTGCTATTTATGTGTGATAAAATGCGTGAACAGGCGGCCATAAAAAATTCGCATACAAATTTTATCATTCTCTGTACGCTTTATTATCAACAGCATGGCAATGCAATTTGCATCGATTATTTATGACTACACAACTCTGATTAAGTTTGAAATTTTTAAAAACCATTGACAAATTTTGTAAAATTTATGCTCAGAATTTGGCATGAAAACCGCCGGAAGTTCAAATTTGCGACAGTCATGGCACGTTTGTCCTTACAAAAGGACAAATTGAGTTTTGTTGAGTTCTGTCAGGTAAATTTATCACGAATTAACATGTTTAATACGCGCATTGAAGCATTTACATTTGCTTTTGATGTTTTTCCAAGTTGGAAGGACCTATTTGTTGACATCCGTCCGTAATTTTAACAAATGCAATGTTAAAAGGTAAAAGTAGGCAATGATCAGGAAATGGAGCAATCAGAAAGAAATTCCCACTCCAAAAACCGATGTGGGAAAAACTAAATTAACAATCAGGTACTTATACTAAGAAAAGGTAAAAGTCGGCAATGTACTGGAAATGGCGCGATCAGAAAGAAATTCCCACTGCAAAAACCGAGGTGGGGAAAAACTAAACATACAATCAGGTATGCAAGCGAAGAAATCACATTGCAAGCCGTGAGCAGCTATTTTCCCAATGGGTGGCCACTCAGTTACCCAAACTTATCTAAAATATGAAAACGCACATCAGGTGCTGACAGCACATAAAATAAACACCAGGATATAGAACAACAAGAACCACCACAGAAATATCGCCTTGGAACGATTAGTAATATAGTAAGCCGAATGAGCAGCTATTTTCCCAATAGGCGGTCAGTCGGTCACTCAGTGACCCAAACTTAACACTTAACTAAAATATGAAAACGTACATCAGGTGCAAATGTTCAGCATAAAAATTCAACACCAAAACATAAAACAATAAGAACCACCACACAAGTATCGCATTGGAATGAACAGTAATTTAAAATTACTGGCGGGCTTAACGTGGATTGATATATTTACAAAGTCCCTAACCCCCCCTAAACTTTGAACATGTTGTTCTCAGTCCTGGGATACAGATCATTCATGATATTACATCTCCTGAAAGTGCTATGAATGACAAACGTTATCCTAGTAATATAACCAGAATTTGTATTTGCATTTTCGTGCATGTTGGTAGTGAAATGCACTGTTAGTTTGAAAACTGCTTTTATTTTTCTTGCATTGTTTTACGCTTAAATAAGAAATATTGTGGGATGAGTGTTGGCACGGTAGTTAGTAAGTAGAAAAATCTATCAACTGCTATCATTTTTGTTCTGTTTGAAACAATTCTTACCGAAATATCTGCAGACAAAAAGCCCGTTTTTTTTAGACTAATCAAGGTCAAATTAATGGGCTTATTTGTTATGTAAAAAGGCTATGGAAATATACTGTATATGTATGTTCTACCTGAATGAACAGACTACCTGTCCTATTTTAACAGGTATACACAGCGTGTACATACTATAATGCATATAAATATACTGTACAAAATAATTTTATCTATGTTTTATTTGAGACATGTCTCAGAGGACTTTAAATCCAACGTTACTTCAACACCACACAACAATTGTTTTTACCCTCATTAGATACATAAAAGATATTGTCAGAAAAACTTCCCTAATGTCTAAAACGTATGAAGACACTGTTCAAAGTAAAAGTTGCTTAATTTATTTGGCATGGTATATTTAAGGTACAGGTATTTGCATAAGTGACGGACAATATTATTTAAAGTAATAAATCTGATAAAGATGATGCACCTGCTATTCATGCAAATCGTTTCTAAGCTAATTTTTCAGCTTGCAAATTAGTTGGAGAACATTATTTAGACCTTCACAAAGGTGTCTATCAATTAAAATCAAAAATTTATTTTAAAGGATTATTTATGGAAATTTATTAGAAAAATAGGTAATTTCACTAAAAACTTCTATTACAATGGCTTCCCTTTGGAAAACATTATCATTCATAAGAAAGTTAAGGTTTAGGGAATTATTCTGGTATGTAACATGCCACATTTTTTTTTAAAAAATCTATGAAATATTTATGAGCAGAAAACACTGTTATTATAGTAATAAGGAACCTTAAACTAGTTTCACAGGATCTTAACCTCACCCTCAACTTCTATAGTGGTTTACAACATTTAGTTAGTTGTTCGGTCCTCGTGGTGAATCTCTTACTCGTCAATGAATCGCCAAGGACAAATAAATAAATCATGATAACATCCAAGATGAATCAAAAACGAGGACTCACAGATGCAATAAGCTGCCCGGCAATGGAGAGCCTTGTGCGCCAAACAACATCACTGAAAGTCCGGAGCAAAAGAGAAGCACCAGTTGAAGCAACAGACAAGAAGCTGTGCATCATTAATCGCGATTACCTGATGAGACCCTGGAAGTGGGAGTCCCAGTATCCAATAGCCTCTTAAAGTTTTGGAAAATATCCCCTAGATTTGACAAATATCACAAAAAATTGTATCCTGATATCCTTAAATATCCTCCATGAGCCTCCCGGTATCCCGCACCCCTTATCTCTTTAATTACTTTGTCAATATCCCTATAAATACACTTCTAGGTCCTTTCTGATGATTCCCCGCATATCAGGATACTTCCTTGCTAAAATGCATATTTTCTACTCTTATGAACATTTTCTACGGTCTTTGGCTCTTTTAGCCATTCTACAAAAGACGAAAAAAGTTGTGAAAGCATCGTATTGTAACCGGTCGATCGAGTGGCTCGGTAGCTCAGCGGTAGTGCTCGCACGGTAAGCGAGAGACACTGGGCTCGAGTCCCGGTCAGGCCACGTTCTTTTTTCCGCCCCTGTGACATTTGGTGGCTAAGTGTGGGTCCGTGCTCGGGCTGCGAGCAGCAATCTGATAAATACTGTCTCGTCGGTTCCGGCATGGTTCGGAGCAGATTCGGGGACGAATCTAATTAAGCAGGGGGAAAATGTAATCGGTCGATCGTGTGGCTCAGTAACTCAGTGGTAGAGTGCTCGCACGGTAAGCGAGAGACCCTGGGTTCGAGTCCCGGTCGGGCCGCGTTCTTATTCCGCACCTGTGACATTTGGTGGCTCAGTGTGGATCCGTGCTCGGGCTGCGAGCAGCAACCTGAAAGAGATTGTCTCGTCGGTTCCGGCATGGTTCCAAGCAGATTCGGGGACGAATCTAATTAAACAGGGGGAAAATGTAACCGGTCGATCGTGTGGCTCAGTAGCTCAGCGGTAGTGCTCGCACGGTACGCGAGAGACCCTGGCTTCGAGTCCCGGTCGGGCCACATTCTTTTTCCGCCCCTGTGACATTTGGTGGCCAGTGTGGGGGGAAAGAACGCGGCCCGACCGGGACTCGAACCCAGGGTCTCTCGCTTACCGTGCGAGCACTCTACCACTGAGCTACCGAGCCACACAAGCAATTAAGCAGTGGGAAAAAGAACGTGGCCCGACCGGGACTCGAACCCAGGGTCTCTCGCTTACCGTGGGAGCACTCTATCACTGAGCTATCGAGCCACTTGATCGACCGGTTACATTTCCCCCCTGCTTAATTAGATTCGTCCCCGAATCTGCTCGGGCTGCGAGCAGCAACCTGAAAGAGACTGTCTCGTCGGTTCCGGCATGGTTCCGCGATATTCACCGCGATAGTCAATTTACACCGGTGTATTACGGTAAATGAAGGTACCGGCGATTAGACCGTACTGTAGACCAGCAGCTACCGAACCAACCGGTGTCGATGTAAATAAACGAGAACGAATGAGTCAAATAAAAGTTCTTTGATTTTGTAAAACATAGATCGTAAGTGCAAACGTCGGCTTTATGATTGTCAAATTAAAATCAGCTATATGGTCAAAAAATTTACCCGAAATGTTTGCACGACGTTTTCAATAATTTATCCGCTATTTTCGGTGTCAATATACTTTTAGCAAAGCGAAATTATCTGGCAATATTTAATGCAGACAATGTATGTCCAGAATATTGTGTGTTTTCAGGTTCATTTGAATGCCAGAAAGTGTATGTTAGATTTTGAAGGTAGCGTGTAGTAATCAAGCATTATTGAACATGCAATTTAGCCCGTATATCCCCCATCCTTCCCCTTAGGTGGTGGGGGCAGTGGTTTAATACAAATGACTGGTGCATAATTTCTTTCGATTCATTGGAAAGCTTTTCTATCTTACATTTTCTGGCACTTTGCGAAGAGGGGGTCTTAGTTGTACTGCTTAAAAGTGGTGATTTGTTTAATAAATTCTCCATGATGAAACAATCTACATTCTTTCCGACTGGCTAAATTTCTTAATATCACAGCATACTAAACAAAAGGATCCGCATTCCAAATTGTATAGGATAACACTGAGATGAATGGACAATTTCTGTGAGTTTTGAGCTATTTTTTCAACAGTTTTCCATTGTTTCTATGGGTGTTTATGCTTTTTTTAACACCTCATTTCCTTGTTTTATTTCTTTAAACTCACTGAAAATTTCCGAAATGTGTTTCGTGGCTAGAGGTAAACAATAATTATTCATTCTAAAAATGTACATACCTTCGAAGTTATCTGCGGTTTTGGAGAGAGAAAGAAGGTGATCGATCACTGGTCCACCTGACCCTGATTCACGCTGTATGACAGTGGGTGTGTTAAAATGACGACTTAGTGTTGTTCGATTATGGAATTTTCATAATCAATCATCGAAAATAATGAGACAAGCTTTTTCAATCAATTATCGATTATAATCAAAATGGGTAACTGGACAACTCGGCCCATAACAAACTCGGCCCATGACAAACTCGGCCCATAACAAACTCGGCCCATACAAACTCGGCCCATAACAAACTCGTCCCATACAAACTCGGCCCATGACAAACTCGGCCCATATCCAATCGCGTTTCCTAAAACACATAGCCGACAAAAACGTTATAAACTTCGGTGGACTTATCTCTTTAATATGACAGAAAATTGAGTTTTCATCATGATTATATTAGAACAGACGTATTGAACAAAAATAAGAAGGTAAAAATAAAAAAAGAACACACGATAAGGTATAAATATGTTTTATCATTAAATCATTTGAACAATTTAAGTCATGCAAGTATACCCATTATCTTTTAATTAATATGCTACATGTAGACTGAAATGTGATAATTATATTGATTTGTTCACTAATTGTTTGTTTATTATAATTGACTGAGTTCTTCGTCCAAACAAATACTGCCATTGCCCAATTACTGGTCAGGTGTGACAAAACATTGACAACGATGATCATTTTGTAATTGACTGACTTTCTTTTACATAAAATACACGCGTTCATTTCCTTCCTTCTTTCTTTCTTTCAAATATGCCCATCATCGACAATAAACTCAGCGTAACAGCAAACTCTGCATTACATGTACTTGAAATTGTTTGTTAAGGCTACAAATCTTAATACCAATCATAATTCATTGAGAATATGGATTGGAAAACAGCCTGGAGTTGCTAATATGTGTCATCTTCAAACATATACTATAAGACTTAAGTTTAGCAATTTTTATTTGATTCCGAAATTGCAAATTGGTATAAAGATGAACTGAACTAAACTCTTTTTAACCCATCAATATTTAATCCTTAAGGAACCCCAATTTCCACTTTTCGCCGAAACGCCATCTTTTCCTGACGCAATTACGCTACGTCAAAGTTAACAGGGGTGTCACCTCAAAATTAACAAGTGTTTCTCTGCATATGAAAAGTTAACCTTTTATTCCCAAAGCAGCCATTTAACATCTTCCTGTGCTCAAAAAGAGTACAGTACCATGATCGTAGAGATTTGGGTCCATTATTGTACCAGATAACGCCCCCGGTGTATGACGTATTTGACGTTATTTTGTTCCCTGGCCTTTCTCCCGAGGTGAACCCACATGTGTTTAATTGCTGAAATGACGTGCGATTTCGCTTTTACGAGTAAAATTTCGCTTAGTAGGCCTATAAGTTTTGATGTGATGGCAAGTCTGGACTTGCACCTTTACGCCGTTTAACGTTTACAGGACCAAAAACGTAACGGCGATATTCACGGTGTTCGCACCACGCAGGTTGTTTCCTGTCAGCTGTTTCGATACAAACCCATCTTTCCATGCCGTGAATTATCAAACCTGATATTCGTGGTTGCCTAAAAAATCGATTACGTCACTATGACGTCAAATTGGCATTGCCCTATATCATGATAGCCTTACGTTGTCTGGCGTCATGATGCCGGTTTTTGATGTTATCAGATGATGGAATATGGTTCTAGGAGACTGTATCGTACTCTAGCAAACTTAGACATTTCAATTGGCTTCCTTTTTCTTCATGTCTGCACTGAGCATACTGATATTCGTGTAACGCTGGTTTAACGTCAGGCCATGACGGCGTCCCCTCATGGAATTTTTCAAATGTCATTCCGGTTTATTCGTTATGACACTTTTACCAATCAAACAAGGCAAAAAATGATAACATGTGATGCACGTGGAATGCTGGGCACGTGATTTGCATGATTTTTTAAACGTAACGTAGCAACTCGTGGACGTGAGAAAAACGCACAAACTCGTCTCGAAACATAAATTTGAGCATCACTTGACATATTAAAAGCGTATGTAAAGTTTTCAAACATTTGATTTTGAAAATAATGATGAATGAAAAAATTGCTAAACTTAAGTATACTATAGTATACTTATACTAAAAATGATATTTTCTATCAAATCAATGTTTAAAACTTCCTTTCATACTCAGCATTGAGGTTGTCATAGTATCTAGAAGATAGGGGCCAAGTTGGTATGTGCCGAGTTGGTATGGTCCTAGATTTGGTGGCCGAGTTTGTCATGGGCCGAGTTTGTCAAGGGCCGAGTTTGTCATGGGCCGAGTTTGTTATGGGCCGACATGTTCCGGAATCATCAAAATGTGACCAATACTGATTTCCTTTCACAGAACTGGGAAGAGTACTCTGCCAACACATATTCAATTAAATCTAAAAATATAATGTATGGAATAGGTGAAGTAAAATTGTGCATTTAATATGTATGACTTGCTATTTTATCTACATTTTTAACTCAGAAAAAATTCTTAAATCAATGTAAGAGAGTGAAATTTACTTCAGAAACAGTTCCACTATAATGCGCTGGTCGGGGTTCACAAATCACGGGCCCGTTATACGTGAGTCGTGTAACGGAAAGGCTATTCTACCAAATCCGACCAGACTGCACGCCGTTTCTGTTGTTCGTTTGGGTGGGGGAAAGCACCTTATAGGCTCATTAAAAACCATTAATTAATAAACCATTTACCTCGAGATCTTTGTACAATGGAATAATAAATTGCAAGTTTGCATATTTTAACATTTTAATCCATTGTAAACACTCTATAAACAATAAAATTCATTCATTTATGCACCGCTCATTTCACCCAGTGAAAATATATTGGATAAAAACGGTAGCAATTTTACTATAAAAATATTGCCAATTTCAGTAGCGGATCATGTGTAAATACTTGATTTGAGCAGCTCCATAAGATATAATGGTATCTCAATATTTTGGACTAATAATCGCCGACACGAAAACATAGAGTAGCGTCACCTAACGTGCACCTGCCATGGTGCATGTTACGTGCCATGATGCACAAATACATAGAGTAGCGTCACGTAACGTGCCATGGTGCTTGCTTTAACGGACATTTTCTGCGTTTTAGCAATGACAAGTGACAGCCATACGCCGAAAATCTAGAATGCAGACGACCATGAACTTCCTCAAAAATCAGGTGCCCCCGCTTATAGTTACGAGAATTGGTGTGTCTGATCTCACCGCCTCGGAAACTCATACGTGCGTGAAGTCATGGAGTGACTTTGAAAAAAATCGATTGGCCAATGAGCGCTCGTTTTGAATGCAGGCCGCGCCTACTTTCGGCTCTCTGCAGATGTAATAAACAGTTGCATTACGCATTCATGGTAATTTAATTGGATTAAACGGACCGATATCATGTGGCGTGCATGTATTCTTCGGCAAGCATGAATGGATTGCGATTATCGGATTAGGAATAAATGGGCGATTAAGTAAACGCACGTGTAAAGGTTTGACAACTTTGTTTAATGATCTCGTTTACCGTCTACTTACTGATAATCCATTGCGGGATGTTGTGTATCCCTTGGCTTATTTTCACAACCTTTGTGACCTATCTTAAGAAAACAATGGGTGTCATTCACGCTCACCGGCAATGAATTTCAGGTTGCCAGGCGGGCACCCTAAGCACCCTACCATGATTGCATTAAACTTGGCTTCCCGGCGTTTCAACCAGTGTCGGGCAATTGGGAAATTGCTTATTTCTAACACTGTTAAAATAATCAAGATTTTGCCGAATTTCGGCGAATGAGGGCTCCTACTGTTAGCGACAATCGATTCCTGGACAGCATAATCGATTGTCGCCGACCTGGACAATTTTTTTCAATTTTCGATTTGACTCGATCATCGTTACAACACTAAATGACGTCACCGAGAACGTGACATGATGACGTCATAAATTGACATATTGAAAAACATGGCGAAGGTTCAAAAGGTCTTTGTCCCAACTGAAAAACATGATTATATTACTAAGCCAATTTGGGCTTTTTTATGCCTGATGGGTGCACAAAAGTACTTCATTTTTTATATGTTTTTTTTTTTTTTTTTTTTACTTACTGTATACTGAGTCAATCAATTTCCAACCATTACCCCAGGAGCTGTGGAATTGTGACTTGCTCAAGGCCACAACGAATGGAGACCCAGCTGAGGATCGAACCCAGGACCTCTGGGACTGGAGTCCGACACTCTACCCCTGCGCCAGTTGGCTCCACCGCGAGTCTGCTCCACTATGTTATGAATTATGTACTATGTTTATAACTTGAAATCCTTCTGTAAGTTATTTGCTTTTTTTGACTTCGCATACTACATGTTCATGTATATTAAAAGTTTATTAAATTAACATTGATTGTACAAAGAACGTGTCTTTTAGCAAATTAGCACAAAAAAAGGTGTGCGAAGCCATGTCCACTAACAGTGTGAAAACTATGCCAATCAGATGGATGCAATACAGCACATGCATTAAATGAGCCACCACATGGGAAAACCAGCAATCTGCATAGGCGAAAACAAAGACGCAGTGATCAGTGCCTTTGTTTTCGCTACTCGTATAGTACAATTCCTCCTCTACTTAACTCCAAAATTTCAAGCTTCTAGCATGCTTCTGTGCTTGTACAGGCCGGTTGTGTCGGACCTGTTTGGAAACCACATTGTTGGTTTTCCCAAGAGGCGGCGGCTCAAATGACATTACACCATGGCATCATAAAATGCGTGGCTACCATGGTATTATATGATTAACTTGTCTACCTTTGTTTACACAACAACAGTTGTATGGTAAGTTGAAGTGATTTGCAATGACCTCAAGAAAAGCTTACAAAGTGTGCGAATCATGCCCCCTTACACACTGTTTTAGGTCCGTCACAGTGTGAATGATTCTTTATGATATCAGCTACTGATTCTTGATGATATCAGGTAACGGATTCTTGACAAATGCTACGGATTCTTGACAAGGATTGATACTCCCAATTGCTAACAGCAAAAAATGGTAATTTTAGATAGTTGTAGATCTAAATTTTGTCAGGAGACATATTAGAAGCATAGTTCATGATAATCTATGTATATATTCTACATGTTAGGGTTTCAAAATAAAACCAATTAGATAAATTGAGCAAATATGAAAAACATGGCAATTCGGTATAATTGTGTGAATTCCTAAGCAAACATGTTTGGAAACATTGAAACAGTTAATAAAAGTGATATGTGGACCTTCAAATTCTACATTACCCTGCGTAATAACCATTTTTCATTTTTTTGCATGCTACGGATTCTTGATGATACGTTACAGATTCTTTATGATAACAAAATGTGGGTAACGGATTCTTTATGATATATGTTACTGATTCTTTATGATAAATGTTACAGATTCTTTATGATTTAAAGCAAGTTTATGATGTTCTACAACTTGAAATGCAGATTTGGACCCATGGTCCACCAATGAACTGTATTTTTATCAACTCCACACTGCAAGAAATATGATGTGCAGTGTAAAATTCGATCAGATTTATCACAAACCAATTAATAATTGTGATTAATGTAGAACCTTGTTGTATATTTGTGTATATCACAAAACACTATTATTTATTTATTAACTTTTTGTTAAAATCAATTCAATTTTTTCAATCAGTGAGACCGACAATCTTATAAGTACATGTAGTATTCATGTGTGTACAATTTTACATTTTTTTCTGTTTTGGGTCTCACAATGATGGGCATTGATCCCATTTCTTACCACCTTACCGCTTCGCTATGTCACCTTATGTATGTTTTCATGTTTGGGTAACTGAGTGACTGCCTAGTGGTAAAAAGCTACTCACTCAGATTACAAAATGTTCCCTAAGTGTACCAAAAGGTACAAGTAGGCAAAGATCAGGAAAAGGCGCAAACAGCAAAAGATTCCCACTCCAAAAACCCGAGGTGGGAAAAAACCAAACTAACAATCAGGTACCTATACCATGAAAACATTTCGTAAGCCGAATGAGCAGCTATTTTCCCAATAGGTGGCCAATCAGTTACCTTAACTTAACTAAAAATATGATAACATACATAAGGCGCCAACAACACAAAAATATTAAACACCAAGACATAAAACAAAAAGAACCACCACAGAAGTATCGACTTGGAACGATCAGTAACAAGAAGTTACTGGCGGGTTTAAATCGATTTTACACGGCCGTAACCTCACCCTCAGCTTCTGCAGTGGTTCATAACATTTAGTTAGTTCTTCGGTCCTCGTGGTGAATCTCTAACTAGTCAATGAATCATCAAGAACAAACAAGTATAGTTTTTTTCACATTGGTTTTCGGAGTGGGAATTTCTGATTGCACCGTTTCCTCTAATCATCATCATTGCATACTTTTTTCCTTTTCGGTGCCACTTCAGGGAGGTAACATTTACTGCCAGACTGGAATTCAGGAAATACAAATTTTCAAGGCCACTAACGAGTATTGATTATTTGAAACAGATCCACATTCCTTTCAATGGTGTTTCAGGATCTCATTTCTATGGCAAGCCAATTTACTGTTTATTCAAGAAAGCAGACATCTGTTATGCAATATTAGATATCTTGTTTAATAAATATGATATTTACTTTAATTTATTAGATATCTATTATAAAGAAGATATCTTATATAGCAAATACGATATCCATTTAATTATATTAAATATACAAAATGTAAATATTAGATATTCACAATGTTAATTTAGATGTCTTATATAGTATATTTAGATATCATTCAGGCTTAATAAGATATCTTATTTGTAAAAATAGATATCTAAATTGACAAATAAGATATCTTAAAAATTATATTAGATATCTTATTTGTAAAAAGTATATGACATATCTTAATTCATACTTTGTCATAAAGATATCTGATATAGCAATTATGATATAAGATATTAGATTTTTTTCTTAATATGACATCTTAATCAGCATTTGAGAATATGACTTCTTAATCAGCATTTGAGATATCTAAAATAGTTGTATAGATATCTATGTTAACATATAAGCTTTTTATATTTGTCAAATAAGATATCTTCTTGAGTATATAAGATATCTTGATTACATAAGATATCTAATATGCTTAAGTAGATATGGTTTTAGACAAATAAGATATCTTATTTACAAAAAAAGTTATCTTATATCCTTTATTAGCTATCTTATTGAGCTAAACAAATAAGACACCTTTAGTTTATAATATACAATTATTGACTATTGAGTCATTGAATATGATGTGATATCCAACAGAGACTACCGATATTGACCGAGGCAAAGCCGAGGTCAATATTGGTAGTATCTGTTGGATATTACATCATATTCAATGACTCAATAGTCAACAATTGTTTTATTATATAACACTCTTTTTATACAGTGATAAAAATAATTTTAAAATAACTATTTTTTTCTGTAAATGAATTAGTGCATACATATAGTTTACATATAGTCCCAGCATGACTGAAAAATATTCATTGGGACATTAAGTCTACATTCAAATAAACTAAACAGTAATAAACATCATTTGTACTTCATCCGCGTTACTGCTTGACAGTAATCAATGTACATTTCCAATGACACAGAGAGTTCTAAATTTAGTAACTATATTCAATGGGAAAAACCCCAGGTCATAGAATATGACAAAATATGCAATGGGCTGAAAGCATTGTCTGAAATACTGTCTATTTATAGTTATATAATAATATATCTTATTTTTTTGCCCAATCACAACCTTTTTCTTTTACTTAAATAAGATATCTACTATGTCAATACAGATATCCAATTTATAGCTTTAATTAAGATATATTGTATAAATCATATATCTGAATTATAAATTAAGATATCGTTTTTATAATTAAAATATCTAATTTACCATAAAAGATATCTTATTGACCACTGTATATAAGATATTTGTTTTACCAATTTAGATATCTTATTTGCTAATTTAGATACCTAGTTTAGCAATAAAGATGTCTTATAAACCAAAGTAGATAATATCTTGATTAATCTTGTTAGGAAGATATCTTGATTAATCTTGTGAAGAAGAAATCTTATTTAGGTATAGCAGATCTCTCATTTAGTATATTAGATATCTAAATTATATTAGTTTCATAATCACTCAATCATCTCAGCGCTGTGTTTAGTGTGGGTTCAAGTCCCGCACTGGGTAATTGTGAGACAAGGCAAGTTCTGCTTGCAGGTGTGACAATTGTGTTTTCTCGGGGGTTATCCCATTTTCGCCCACCTACTGATTGGCCCGTCTCATATGAGCTGAAATAATCCTGAAATGGATGTAAAATTAATTTAAAACCAGAGGACCAATGGTCCTGTAAACGCTCACCTGAGACCTGAGATTTATACATGTACCAATAAACTTGTTAGACCAGAATGGTACAATGCATGTATATAACCCTAGGGCAGGGTCAGAATAACTCCTGGAGTCAATGTCTTTTTCAAATCATAAAAATTCAGTCCATTTGCCAATTAACTGCAAGTTTTGTCCTTCAAATGGCATCTGAACAATTTTCTCCATTCAAATGCACGGGCGATCTAAGTTGACATTGCCGTGAAACAGGTCAAGGTCATCCCAGTGTCATGATTTATACAAATTTTGTAGACCTCTGTTCCTTAATGCTTCATGCCAAGTTTCAAAATCATAGGCTTTCTGGTTCTGAAGAAGACAATTTTTTTAAAAAAAATTGCTATTTATAGCCATGGCGGCCATCTTGGTCATCCGACCTTGACCATTTATATAAACTTTCATTTCCTCTTTCTAAGGATGCTCCACATAAAGTGGCTAAGCCGTTTCTGAGAAAAAAGTTGTTTGAATATTATAAACATCTCACGTATATAGCTCCGGGGCAGGGGCAGACAACCCCTGGGCCTAAAATATTTTCATAAGCATAAATCTTCTGTACATTTGCTCATTCCTAGCAAGTTTTCTGCCATTACATGACATTTTTCTATTTTTTCCCATTCAAATGCATGGGCGACCTAAGTTGACCTTGCCGTAAAATAGGTCAAGGTCATCCCAGGGTCATGATTTATATCAACTTTGTAGAGATCTATTCCCAGATGCTTCTTACCGAGTTTCAAAATCATAGGCCTTCTGGTTCTGAAGAAGAAGATTTTTTAAACGTTTTTGGTATTCATAGCCATGGCGGCCATCTTGGTCATGTGACCTTGACCATACAAACTTTCATTCTCTCTTCCTAAGGATGCGCCACAAAAAGTTTGGCTTTGATTGGCCTAGCGGTTTCAGAGAAGAAGATGTTTCAATATTATGGTCATATACATGTATATAGCCCCGGGGCAGGGGCAGACAACCCCTGGGCCCAAAATATTTTCTTAAACATAAATCTTCTGTCCATTTAAAAAAGGAAGTGCAGTGCCGTAGGGGTAGACTACAGGACTCTGATGCGGGAGGCCCTTGGTTCTAGACATAAGTCTACCATGCAAGTTGTGTTCATGAATCTATAGTATTGTTTAAAACACAAGAAGTGGTGGCCCTTTGCCCCAACATGACTCAAAACTTGTTTACTGTGACATCTAGTCATATCTTAACCAAACCATATCATAATATTTGAAAATAAATGCTCAAATCTCAGTTTGCCTGATAAACTAATGACTCGTTTACCAAACCGCATAGTACAAACCTGCTTTGTAGATCAGAGACATTAATAATTGCCCCCCCCCCCCCCCCCCAAAGCAGGGGGTCTTTGCTCCCTGAAAGAAAAAATGACCTTTCTCCCCAGCTCATAAAATGTTTTCCTCAGCCCCCTGCTCCCTAAAACTCCAAAAAATTATGCTTTCTCCCCAAATCCCTTAAAACAAATGACCCTTCTCCCAAATTCTCTGAAAATAGATAGCCCTTCTCCCTGAATCCCCCAAAACCCTGGGAGGGCCTCATAATTGGTAGTTTATCTCGATAAAAGAGTGGTAGGTTGTAGGCTATGATGTCATAAAGAATCTGTAACATATCATAAAGAATCCGTTACCCATCATTTTGTATCATACTGAATCCGTGACAAAATTTTGTCACAGATTCTTTATGATACTATTGATGCTTTAAAACACATAAGTCTGCAAAACAATTCCTTTGAAGATTTACATGCATTGAAAAGTGTTAGTTCATAGATACTTAGTTAAATTTCTAAACTGTTGATAAAATGTATTGATGTGTTATGTATTTTAATATTCATTTTCGATTTTCCTTGCTTAATTAACCATTTTAAGGATTTAATCACCCATTAACTTTCAACCTGTATACCAATATTGCTAAAATTGATGGAGAACAATTTCCAGCTCATATATACTATGTATGTGTGCCAAAAAGGTCATTTCAGGCATCAAAAACCTTAGAAACACCGGTTTCTCATCACCTACCAATAGATGAGCTAAGATAATCATAAAGAATCTGTAACGCTATCATAAAGAATCAGTAGCAGATATCATAAAGAATCATTTCGCACTGTGACGGACCTAAACCCCTGTGCTTACTCTAATAAGGCTTTTGATATAATGAGACAATATGCTGACATTTTACATATATGCATTTCCCTTATATTTCAGATCAAAATGCTAAAACAGATGTGCACATATCTAGGGTATTCTGGAACATTTGCAAAACTGAATCACACGCTGCATTTACTTCGAGCTAGTGGCATAATTAGATTACAACAGCAGAGGCATTGTGACTCTAATAGTGCAAAATGCAAATTTTCAACCTCTACTGAAGCTAAGTCCAAGCAGCCTCTGTTTGACAAGGAAGAATTAGCAGAATGGAGTGATTGGCTAAGTGACAACAGAAGGAGTCATGTGACCAAGAAAGATCATGTGACTAGACAGTCAGGTAACCATGGAAACAAAGCTCTTCATATACCTGTGATGGTGGAGGAGGTGAAAAATATATTTGATGAAATCAAACCAAAGGTTAGGGATTAACCTTTATCATGCTGAGATTTATTTTTTCCAATATCGTGTGCCACTGAGTTTTTTTTTTTTTTTTTTTTTTGCAAGAAATTGTGTTTTCACCACTTTTCAGGCTTCAAAATCCACTATGTTGCATTTTCCAAAAAGCTAATACTTGCTTTGGGGGAGCGATACAAGTTCGAAAATCGCTATGTTTTGTGTCTAAACTGCACCAATGAGCCGCCATTTTAGCATTCAACAGGTCTGTAATAGCGATTTCTTACCAAAATCCCGGTTCAAATGCGTTTTCTAGGCTTAAAATGAAAAAAAAAAAATCATCGATCACTGACAATATTTCCTGATTCAGTTTTTGCACATTTATAGCGCGAATGTGATAGAGAGCACTCATTGTTTACAAAGGTAGCATGTGTAAAAATGGAGGGGAAAAAAATCGATGTCGGATGAGCGAAGGTGGCACAAGGGTACTTTCCCAAGGGTGCACGAATGCGCCTACAGCAAGTTAAAGGTTAAATGAGCTGCAATGTGAGAAAATCGGTCTTTGGGGTTTCCGCCTAGTTTTGACACAAACCAGTCTGTACAGTCATAGAAAAGGGTTAGAAGCTTAAAATTTCGGATTTAAGTAGAAGAGGAAGTTATGTGCTTTCGGTGTTGCGAAATCAAAGGCGCTGATCAGCTGTGCAGTTATTTTTTGTTTGTTTTCGTTTATGCAAAAGTCTGGTTTTCTTGAGGTGCGAGCTCAAATGTCCAAAGACTTGAGCTTTGAGCCTGCCTGGCAATATTTTAGAATGAAGTAATAGCCTAGAATAAGTTGTAAAAATTGAAAATTTTCAGTAGAAACTTTTTGATATTTTTCTTAATTTTGCTCAAAACAAAAAACAAACAAACATAAATTGTATGTACACGTTAGAACCACCTCGTCAAGGCGGTTCTTACGAGAACCCACAATCTATGTTTAAGAGCAAAAGTAAGAAAAATATGTATACGCCTGCATACCCTAAAAGTGGGGTATAAGGGGGTATATATTACACGGACATGTTTTCATGATGATATGAGTCCTTGTAAGGCAGTGTAGCTCTTACATGTATATATTAAGGAAAGGCTTTGTTGCTGGTACTAATTTGATGTTAAAAAAATTACATGTAATCAAGGCTTGGTATCCATTCAATAGCCATAATAGCCAAGCTACCTAGGTGTCACTGATCACATGAAGGATGCTTAGGTCCTTTCTACAGCAGATACTCTGGGCACCTTTATTATACGGTAATAGGACTGAGCAAAGCCCAAGACTGAGTGATTGCTGGAGCAAAGCCAAATTATTTCTGTATTTGTGCAACTGCTTTATTTGTTAGATATGACATTTGGAGCTGGAGGTCATACAAAGGCTTTACTGCATCATTTCCCCGACTTTAGAATCCTGGCTCTTGACAAAGAGGAAATAGGAATTCATGAATATGTATTAGCAAAACATAAGTTCATGAGAACATTTCCTAACTTAGTCTTCTTGTCTTTCAGACTATCTTAGATATGACATTTGGAGCTGGAGGTCATACAAAGGCTTTACTGGATCAGTTCCCTGACTGCAAAATCTTTGCACTAGACAGAGATCCTTACGCTTACCAACTGGCTCAAGACTTGGCAGAGGAAAGGTAATAATTATTGGCAATTAGTTTGCAATTCAAAATACAGTTACTGAGTTTTATGTCCTACATTTAGATTCCAATTTAAAAAATGTCAAATTTGTAGAAAATATACTGTTTAACACTGACAGTCATGTTTGATCAGAAGTTAAAGGGGAGTGTGGTAGCCTTGTCGAAGAGCATAGAATTCAAAAGCAAGATATCCTAGATTGGATACCTACCCCTGCCAAATAGTGTCCTTTAACAAGAAGCTAAGCTCCCCACAATACAGGGATCAAACATTATTTTCCATTAACATTCGCTAGGTCCCAAGGGGAGTGTTGAAACCTGAGGGCGTAGACCGAGGTTTTCAACACTCCCCGAGGGACCTATCGAATGTTAATGATTGACAAAGTCTTTTTTGATCGCTATTATTGCAGAAGTTCTGCACAAATGAAAGAAATAATGATGCACTATATTTTACAGCCTCATTACATTTTTATAATATAGTTTACGTGTAAAAGCTTTCATCTTTATGCTCATTCCGGGCGGACTTCACTTTCTCATTATTGGCATGTGCTTTGCATGGTGCCAAGCAACAAGCATGAATAAAAGCCATGTATTAACAGCATGTGTGCATGTGAATTGCAACATTAATACATGGCTTTCTCGTCATTAATAAATGGCTGTTAATATCATGTGACACGCATATTTATGCAATTCCCAGGAAGAGACTTCATCCTGACCATATAGTGTCCTTTAGCAACCCATTTGAAGCTCCCCATAGTTGTGGATAATACCCAGGAAGTGCTTTCATACTGACATGACTGAAAAAAATATTGACTGAGACATTAAGCCATAAACAAACCAAAGTCATGTTTGTATTTGTGCTTTTACTCTTTTCAGACCAGGTAGGGTCATTCCACTTCTAGGTCGGTTTTCTGACCTACCCACAGTGCTTAGCGAAATCAACCAATCAACTTGCAGTATAGATGGCGCTTTGTTTGATTTAGGCTCCTCCTCTATGCAGTTTGACCAATCAGAAAGAGGCTTCAGTTTGAGTAGGAATGGTCCGCTAGATATGAGAATGGATGGAGAAAGGTAGAATTACTGTTAGTTTGGAAATGTTTGGAGTGAATATGATGCTTCTAGATGAGAGTGCATGGTGACAGGTACATGTGTAGACTAACACCAATGTAACCATGCAGTGGTTGAGACTTAATCAAATTGAGATCCTAGGTACTTCAGTGCAAAACAAATTAATCTTTTTAAAAGCAGCTGAAAGACATTGTCAAATCAAAAATAGGTTTTCTTTTGCCAATTGAACTTTGAAAACTTGTCATGCTAGCCCAAAGCACAAAATGTAAATTATTGCCAGAAAATAGCTATTACAGCTTAAATATTTTATTTGTTATAAATATTGTTTATGATTTTTTACTTACATTAAAGATTCTTGTGGCAGCCCCGGTGGCCGAGGGGTTAAGAGCACACATTAACACACTTAACCATTTGATCATCTCACTGCTTTGTCTGGTCAAGCGCCACATGGGGCACATGTGAGACAAGCCCAGTTCTACTTGTGTCAGGTGGTTTTTCTCGCGGTTCTCTTGTTTTAGCGCCACCTACTGATTGGCTTGTCTCATATGAGCTGAAATAATCTTGAATGTTAAACTGAATAAAAAAATGATTCTTGTGTCTTTTGTTTGTTTGAGTTGATGCTTTACGTCCCAGTCAACAGCCAAGGTCATGTCGGGACGCTGCCTCCACTTTATGGGACTTTTACCCAAAATGAGGATGTCATGACATCCAACAAGTGCTTAAAATATAACAACCATCCAACCAAGCCATAAAGGCTTATTGGTGCAGATGATTTGACTTGAAACCACTTTTCCTGGGCAAGCTCAGACCTGAGCAGTTAACCAGTAATCAGGTAGTCAGTCAACAGTGAAACAAGCTTTGCCTGGAGGCACAAGCAGCCCATCTATTTCTCCAGGCCCCAATGGGCGGGGGCCCCTTCTTGTGTCTTGTCATATGTGTATGGTACTCGGTATTGGGACCCTTATTCTGCTACTGTGAAATGCTTTCATGTAGATTTGCCTGCAAGTTAAAAATTGATACCATTTCACTATAATCTTTCAGGGTTCACGGTCAGCCCACAGCTGCCGATGTTGTCAATATTCTTGATGAATCAGAACTTGCCAAAATACTCCATAAATATGGGGATGAGAAAAAAGCCATGAAGATAGCCCACGGTATAGTTAATGCCCGATCGGCATTTGGTAAAATAACCACTACACATCAACTGGCAGACATTGTTAGCGGCATTTTTCCAGGGTAAGGTTTTAATTTGAGCCATATGTCATAATAAAACTTTGGTTTGGTTGCAGACTAGGTCTGACACAATCCGGCCTGTAAAGTCACAGAAGAAGGCTAGAAATTTTATAAATTTCTGATTCAAGAAGAAGAGGGTCTGTACTATCTCTTAAAGTGAAAAAAGGCACTGATTAGCTGTGCAGTTGTTTCATAGGTGATCTGTGCCTTTGTTTTTGGGAAGGTAAAAAAGCATGTTTTATCATAATGAAGCTCATTTAATGCATCAATAT
This sequence comes from Rugalucina vietnamica, assembly GCA_964017185.1. Lineage (NCBI taxonomy): Eukaryota > Metazoa > Mollusca > Bivalvia > Lucinida > Lucinidae > Rugalucina > Rugalucina vietnamica. The sequence continues at coordinate 24,463,826 of OZ024878.1, read as the reverse complement.
ATAACCATGCTTTCAGAAATTATTTTGAATTCGTAAATGTTTGCGAGAACTTAATTTCCACTAATATTTGCGAATTCGTTGGGGATATGTGTTGATAAAATGTGAGATGTGAGAATCCTCTGCCATGCAAAGGATTCACACATTTTATCAGCAAAAAATAACAGTGTATTTGCTTATGTAGTCGGCATTAACTTAACGAGTTGAGGTCTTAACGATGACATTAAGCCAAAGAAGTTTTGAACAGCTGGCTCCAGAATGCTTATTTTACCTCTTTCAGTGCCTACACACGAGACAGTCTAAACAAACACGCCCACATAGCCACAAAGACGTTTCAGGCGTTACGAATCTTTGTGAATAACGAACTGAACGAACTTCACAATGGTCTAGAGCTAGTCAATCAATACCTACGACCCGGTGGAATATGTATCGTTATATCATTTCATTCGCTGGAAGACAGGATTGTGAAGAGACTTTATCATGATATAGAAATGGACTTAGAAAGTAATATTAGTATTCAACAAAGGCATAGACTTTCTAATCCTTCAGCTATATTTACGAAAGAGGAAATAGCGGAGTTTATGAAAAGGACTAAATGGGATCCGTTAAAGAAAAGTATTATTGTGCCGACCGAGAACGAAGTTCAGTCAAATGCTAGAAGTCGATCTGCCAGATTACGGGCTGCTTATAGAGTAGTTCATGATAAGTGAATAAATCAATTGAAATCGAACACAATAGTTTGAATTTTATGTACTACCAAGAATTTTCAAAAATATGCCGCAGGACTATGCCTCTAATTTTGAAAAAGAAGCCTTGTTAACGTAGTCAATTGCCATGTACATTACGAAATCATGCCCATGTTAGGGGGTGGGTTTTGCTTTGGTCGAATTTGGCTGGACCGTGAAGAAAATGTAATGCATGTTGTCCTGTTCAGGCTACATTGGTGCATTAAGATAGTCCATTATTTTTCCACTGCACTGATGTTAAATATGGTCACTGATCTGATATTCATTATGGTCACTGCACTGATATTAAATATGGTCACTGCACTGATATTAAATATGGTCATTGCACTGATATTAAATATGGTCATTGCACTGATATTAAATATGGTCACTGCACTGATATTTTAAATATGGTCATTGCACTGATATTAAATATGGTCACTGCACTGATATTAAATATGGTCACTGCACTGATATTAAATATGGTCATTGCACTGATATTCATTATGGTCACTGCACTGATATTAAATATGGTCACTGCACTGATATTTTAAATATGGTCATTGCACTGATATTAAATATGGTCATTGCACTGATATTAAATATGGTCACTGCACTGATATTTTAAATGTGGTCATTGCACTGATATTAAATATGGTCATTGCACTGATATTAAATATGGTCACTGCACTGATATTAAATATGGTCATTGCACTGATATTCATTATGGTCACTGCACTGATATTAAATATGGTCACTGCACTGATATTTTAAATATGGTCATTGCTTTGATATTAAATATGGTCATTGCACTGATATTAAATATGGTCACTGCACTGATATTTTAAATATGGTCATTGCACTGATATTAAATATGGTCACTGCACTGATATTAAATATGGTCACTGATCTGATATTCATTATGGTCACTGCACTGATATTAAATATGGTCACTGCACTGATATTTTAAATATGGTCATTGTACTGATAATTAATATGGTCACTGCACTGATATTTTAAATATGGTCATTGCACTGATATTCATTATGGTCACTGCACTGATATTAAATATGGTCACTGCACTGATATTAAATATGGTCACTGCACTGATATTAAATATGGTCATTGCACTGATATTCATTATGGTCACTGCACTGATATTAAATATGGTCACTGCACTGATATTAAATATGGTCACTGCATTGATATTAAATATGGTCATTGCACTGATATTAAATATGGTCACTGCACTGATATTAAATATGGTCACTGCACTGGTATTAAATATGGTCACTGCACTGATATTTTAAATATGGTCATTGCACTGATATTAAACATGGTCACTGCACTGATATTTTAAATATGGTCATTGCACTGATATTCATTATGGTCACTGCACTGATATTTAATATGGTCACTGCACTGATATTAAACATGGTAAGCCAATTCATGAGAAAAACATTATTGAGATGTTTCTGAAAAAAAAAAAAATCAGCCGCACATGCACACAGTTCATAGCCATGACTTTTCACTGCTAGAATGTGAAATCTCTCAAAGGTCAAATTTCAAGTCTTCCACAAAGCTTCTGGGGATACACAGCCTAGTTTGTGTCAGACCTGGTCAGAAACCCTAAAGATAGGATTTCACACTATGCTAAATAAGAAATGAGCCGCTGCACCAGAAAACCAACAATCTAGATATGCGAAAACCAAGGCGCAAATCAGCTGTGCAGTAACTGCACAGCTTATCAGCGCCTTTGTTTTCGCTACACGGATAGTGCAATCGCTCTTCTTCTTATACCTGAAATTTCAAGCTTCTAGTCTTCTTCTGTGACTGTATAGGCAGATTTGTGTCTGACCTGGTGGCAACCCGAATTGTTGGTTTTCTCATGCACAGGTTAATTAATACTGAGTTTCAATCAGTCGTTACCTGGTTCAATTTAATTAAGCTGTCACATTGACAGCTCTCTAGCAAAGAAAGATACCCAAAAATTGTTGACCAGTAATGTATGCCCCTCCAGTTCATTTGGTCTGTGATAAATAGATCATGGACCGCTTGATGCTTTGCAGTAAGGCCTAGTTTCCACGGACAATGTCTCTTTGATGAAAATTATTTGTCACAGAAACTTAGGCAATGAGTTTGTGTTCACACACTGCAAAGATTACTTATATTACTGAGCTCACTCACCTTTGTCACAGATATTTGAAAATGAAACTTTGCTGCAGAATTGAGTTTACATGAGCATATTTTTCTGTGACAAACCTACTTTGTCAAAGAAAAATTGTCCATGGAAACTAGGCCTAAAGCGGCTTTCTTAAAGACTTACTACCAAATGCTGGATAATATAGGCTTTTTAAACAGGTCTGAGCTTGCAAAAAAAAACAACAAACAAATGTGGTAGGTCTCTTTTTGTTTACTTGGATGGTAGTACATTTCAGCACATTGCGCATGTCAGGATATCCCAAAGTGTTAAGTCCAAATATTTCAACGTGATATCCAGACATGACTGTAGCTGTTGTGTGGGACATTAAGCCACACAAAAAAACACGTCTCTTTAGAACCAAAAGAAAATGGTACAGGCCAATCACATTACGCTATCTTTGGGGCCCATAGAAGGAACTGCCATAATTAGAACTGATGTCCTGCCCTATTAGCCAAAATAAAAACTACAAACAAGTTATAAAACTATATGAAAGTATGGTTAGCCCATTGAGCAGCTTCATCTATTAAAACTGGAAAAGGCTGGGTTGCCACACATAGGGAAAAGTCAGGGAAATTTGAATTTTTTCAAGGTCAGGGAATTATCAGGGAATTTTGCAAACCATCAGGGAAATTTGGAACTGTTGGCAAATGTCTGGGAATTTTTTTGAAAATAAAAGATTCGAGTCAAATTACTTTGTGAATTTTTGTACATCCCATCAGTTTTTGGGTCAGTCTTACACAAGTTAGTATCCACAAGTGTATAACTCTATGTTTAATTAAATTCTGATCGGTGTGTTGTAGTAATAAATGACTCTACAAGTTTTAAGAATTTGCTTATTAAACGGTTATTAGAGAATGTGCGGCAATATGTCAATGTCAGGGAAATTTGAGTCTCCGTCAGGGAATGTCAGGGAATTTTGTTTCCATCCAAGCGAGGCAACCCTGAAAGGTGGCCTATCCATTTGTAATGAAGCAAAATAAAGATCAACCAACATTTGAGCCGCATCACAAGAAATCCAGATTTTTGCATATGCGAAAACAGTCGAAGATCAGCTTTGCAGTAACTGCACAGCTGATCATCGCCTTTGTTTTTGCTACACGGATAGTACAATTCCTCTTCTACCTAGACCTGAAATTTCAAGATTTTAGCCATCTTCAGTGGCTGCACAGGCTGGTTTGTGTGGGACCTGGTCGGAAACCCCAAAGACCGGTTTTCTCGTGGCGCGATAGTACAATTCCTCTTCTACCTAGACCCGAAATTTCAAGATTTTAGCCATCTTCAGTGGCTGCACAGGCTGGTTTGTGTCGGACCTGGTCGGAAACCCCGAAGACCGGTTTTCTCGTGGCGCGGCTCATTTATAAAGAAGATATGGTTTTTGAAAACCCATTGTCCAACAGTTAACATCGAACGTTTTTTTATCCACATTTCGACCGCCCTCCATCCTGGTGTATGTGCTGGTATTATACATGTACATGTAAGTTTAATTCCATGGATTCATGGAGATTTAAATTGGTCAATTTTCTATGCAAGCAAACATCAGGAAACATGTCCATGAAAAGTATACCCCCTTGAACCCCACTTTTATAAAGAAAAACTGGTTTGCAGGGGTATACCTAATTTTCTTAGCATGGATTGTGGGTACTCATTAGAACCACCTTGCCGGTTTCTCAGGTGTACCCACAATCTATGTTTTGAGCAAAAATAAGAAACATATCGAAAAAAATATACCAAAAATATAAATTTTTTACAACTTCAAATATCTTTGTACATGTATATTGCATGGACATGTTTTCGTAATGAAGGTATGGAAACATTACAAACACATTTGAATCTGACTTAATTTTAATAGTGTATTTACAGTGAACTTACTTAAACCATAGCATGCTTAACAAACTACAATGTTTGAAGAATTTCATCATGCTCTTTCAACCCAAAAAAATATTGAATGATTCTCACACAGAGTTTGTCTGTTTTTCTGTGATTTGCTGTACAGAAAAAAATACAATGTTTCACAAAAAGGAATTATGGAATGTCAGATCTTCCTGATTAAAACAATGATAAAATATACACATAAATAATATGAAAGCAATTTTTCATAGGATTTAAATGGAATGTTCATTAAAACCTTGGTATTTCTGCAACTGCATAGAAAATGCTAAATGTCACAGCCATGCTTTTTAACAGGTATCTGGTGACTGCATATTGCTAGTGCGTAAGTGATTTGAGAATGATAAAGCTAGATTTCCTTTAAACTTGAATAAGCATGGCATACTATTTATGTGTCATATGTATGCAGTACAGCCCCAGATGTAAGACTGCAGAACGGGGCATCCAATCCGGGGCTATTCTAATGACTCGAGAGGAATTTCACTTTAGAATGACATGAAAAAATTAAAATCAATCCTGATGCCCCTAAAATGAAAGTAAGCTCTACCAAATAATAATGATAGGCAAGTTCTTTCAACATAAATGGGTTAAACAACCAGCATATTTATGTAGTCAGTTTAAAAACTAGTCGAAACAGTAAATTCATTTCATATTCATCCAGCAGTCAACCAGAATCCTTGCTGACTAAATTGACTTTTGGAAAAGTCTATAGCAAAACTCCAATATTTTAGTGAGATACATGAATCTGGTCAACTATAATAACATCATTACAACCTTAGTCTCAATAAAACCTTGATTATTAAACAACTCTGTGGTCCCATATAAAAAGATAAAACAGTATATACTATACAGGGTTTTCCCTCCCTTAGAAAAATAGTCAATGACGATGAATGTACATAGTAAAATATATAGGTGTTTACAAAATGATGTGTATTTACATTATATACAATAAATGATATGTTTGTTTGTTTGTATTGAGGCTTAACGTCCCAGTCAACAATTTTTCAGTCATGTTTGGACGGAGCCAACTTTTCCTGGGTTTAACCAGTACTGTAGGGAGTTAATGTGTCTTGCTCAAGGACACAACATGGTGACGCCTGTGGGGATTGAACCCAGGACCTCTCTATTTGGAGTCCAACGCTCTACCACTACGCCACTGCGCTCCCTATAATAAATGATATGTGTTGTATATGTACATGTATTCCTGAAATAAAAATGAAACAAAATCTGCCACACTGAACCAATCTTGAACACACTGCTATAACATAATTCTACTTAATTTCATGTAGTGAGACTGTGACACTAGATTTCACAAACATAATTTAAAGCGGCTTCCTTTTCAATAGACCATGAACATGCATTTTTCAGTACAAATTAAACAGAAAATTCAATCTTTAAATTTTAAACCTACTCTCATATCATGGCCGCCAATATACAAAATCTTTTTCTTTCTTTTAATGTATGAGCCGCCACATGGGAAAACCAACAATCTTCATAGGCGAAAACAAAGACGCAGATCAGCTTCGCGGTAACCGCGAAGCTGATCAGCGCCTTTGTTTTCGCTACTCGGATAGTACAGTTCCTCTTCTTTCTAAATCCGAAATTTCAAGCTTCTAGCCTGCTTCTGAGCTTGTGCAGCTCGGTTTGTGTCAGACCTGGTCGGAAACCACATTGTTGGTTTTCCCACGAGGCGGCTCGTATAATGGTTAAATTGATCAGTTATGACAAAATTGATGAAATGAAACAATGAGCTGAAATATGAGAAAATGCTACACAAATGTAATAAAAGCTAAGATATTACCATACTATGAAATGATCTCGCCTAAAATAAGTACATTTAGTTCTTCAGCCTATGAATGATCATTTTGCTTTTCTCCCATTTGCTGAGCTGTTTGATTTTTCATAGTGAGCAAGACATCAAAATACATGTACATATATGTGTAAAACATACATGCATTCTTCTGGTTTGTGCAGAATGATAATGCAGTTTTCAACTTACAAACTTTACCCTCCTCTTTGCATTTTGTTGCCACTCTTGCTTTTTTTATCTTTTACTTTTAAACGCAGCAATATACCACATGTATTTTTGGAGGTGATTTTTATAGAGTTTCTGGTGTTAAAGCTACAGCAGTATGACTGGATTTGATCTGGCTGGATAGTGCATACTGAGATTTATATAACAGCATTGAACTGACTTGGGTTATTGCTTTATGCTATAAAAAGCTGACAGATTAAAAGATTTTATATTTAATTCTCCATGAAAAATAAGTAGTAGGGACTCATTTAAAGTGCTAGATATTCATTTGAAGCTATGAGAAACCACAGATTATTGGCAAGGTGGTAATACTGAGTTCCACTAACTAAATTTCATGAAGAAAGTGCCAAAACTAACATATGTCCTCCTTTACTGTCACTTGATTCACAATTTAATAAGTGTATCCACCTTTAGTCCCTATAGGGCTGAGAGCAAAACCAATGGCTGTGTATATAATGGCCGAGAATATAAAGGTCATGATACAGGTTGTGAATGCGTAGCTCCCCCATTTGTCAGCGTATTTCACGTCTCCGGCACCATAAGCTCTGTCCGACATGACTGAAAATAAAATGAGTGGATGTTTCAAGTCATTGTGACTCAGATAATACATGTATGAGCAGTCTTATCAGAAAACAAACAATCTGCAAATGCAAAACCAGTAACTGCACAGCTGATCAGTGCTTTGGTTTCGCCCCATAGACACATGTACTACTATGCCTCTTCTTTCTTAATCTGAAATTTTCTAATTATTTTCTGTGACTGTACAGTCTAGTTTGTGTCGATCAGAAACCAAAATTGTTGGTTTTCTCATGCCATGGCTCATATATATGGCAAATTTTAAAAGTTCATGTATTCTATGACAATTCTTGCATAGCAATCTAAAATGCATAAGATGGTCATAAGTTATGTAAATGATACTAAATCTGTCAAAATTAAATGTGTTACTAATTATTGGTAGCTAAAACACATGAATACATGTACGTGTAAGTCCGAAATAAACAAATTGAGGAATGAACTCACTTGAAAATATGAGGGCTATTGGTCCCACAACAGGGTTAAGGATGCATATCAATAGCGACAAGATCATGTAGTTGGGTGGTTTCCTGCCGATATAGCGACCATTAAGAACATCTTTCCTGATGAAAACGGGATCTTTTGTGACCAATACATCTTTTGTTGTGGTCATAAACACATCAGTGTTGTTAGCTGTAAAAGACTTGGGATGTGACGCCATCTTACTGCTTTGATTCTCTTCAACTTTTACCACCTGAAAGCATTAAAAATACATGTACATAGTAAAATTGATTGTTTTGTGCTTTTCATCTCAGTCAACAATTTTTTAGCCATGTCTGGACACAGTCATCGATTCCTGGGCATTAACCTGAACTTAAACCTGACACCAGTAGGGATCAGTGAGTCTCGATCCAGTCGGACCTCTTACATGAGGAGATGATCAGAAATTGATCGACTCAGCATCAGAAGAAAATTCAAGAAAGACAGACGATCATTGAATGACAAACTTTCGTCTCTTTTTATAAACAAGAAAAACTTAATCTAATCAATTTGAAATTTGCAATTTATGATAGACCCGGTCGGCAATCTACTCTTTCGTGAGAAAAAAATCAATATTGGTTACGGAACTGCACCTTTCCCGCTCTTCGCTCATTCGGTCGAGGGTACAACTCGGTCAATATCGTTGTGATTTAATCATTTTTAGACCCTTATAAAATCACAATTTGTTTGAAATATAACGGGGTTCATACCTTGAGTTGAAGAAATAATAAAGATCTAAAAATACATGCAAAGGTTTATCAATAATTTTATTTTGTTTTCATATTTTCTGCTTTTAATTCAGTATGGTTACAGCAATAAACACCGAGTAATTCACCTCGTACGAATGACCTATGATGTCACGTCATATTCCTCAATTTGGTGAAATAATAATGTCATTGGCGTGTCACCAGTAAACTATTCAGATTCATGCCAACCGAATGAATTAAATAATGCATCTTAATTTGACAATTTAAATATTAATTCCATATAGATCTACTCAATACTTGACAGCTAAGGGTTTAAATTAAAAAAAAAAAATGTATACATGACAGAGCTACATAATGGAACCAGGAAATATGTGAAGAAATTAGTCACTACACCTGTGTCACCTGTATTTTGTGCCTGTGGCAGTATGAACTGCATGACCCACTTACCCGATAATCGGCGCTTTAACTAGGGCGAGATTCCACGCATCAAGTGTTTGATGATATATTTTCTCTTTGTCTGGTCACAAACACGAATTCATAATGTACAGAGCAGCTTTAAAAACAAACTTCACCTGTAAATTTTCGCTTCAATCAAAACATTGCATCTACGCATGCGTACAGGTGCGAAAATTTCCGCTTTTTAGCTGGAGCCCGGCTTTTGTGACAACAGAGACGTAATGGGATTCAGAATCGAAAACCAGTTACACAAAAAAGAAAATAAAAAGGAAAACCGACTGAAAGACGACGAATCTGTGTTGAGTCACAAAAGCACGGGATTTTTCATTACTAAACTATTTTGTTTATTGTTTCCTTATTTTAAACTGCTGTGAAACTGCACCGAGAACTGCACCCAATCAAATCAATGCAATTTCTACACTACATATACATTTTTGTGAAAATAAAAAAGTCATCTGCTGTGATGGCCGAGTGGTTAAGGCGTTGGACTTGAAATCCAATGGGATATTCCCGCGCAGGTTCGAACCCTGCTCGCAGCGAATTCTTTTTTTTTTTTTTCATCTTACATTTTATAATCAATTATTTTTATTATTTTCTATGGCATATGGAGAAAACTCAAAGATTCGAACTCTTCACAGACAAGGGCCTGATATCGGCCTCATGTGTTGGTAAGAAATTGAATTTTGGAATTTTGAAGAGAAAAAAGTAGGCTATTGATAGGTCCCTGCTTATAAATTCTAGCACAACTTTTACTTTCAAGTTAGACATGTTGCATGGCAACGCTCCGAAAAGCATAGAAGTACCATTTTTTTGAATTTTGGGTCTATTTTTCACCATTCAACAACATTCTCAACTACCTGCCCACGCGACGAACAATAATTATGAAGTATCATCCAGAGATATTGTATGCTAAGTATCATTTTGTTCGTCGAGTGGGCTGGCACTTAAAAATCAAAAAATGTGTACAGAAATTGTCAAAAATAGACCAAAAAGTGCAAAATGTGCTCTATCTATGGTTTCATCTGGGCGTTGGCATGACAACGCTTGTTGGATAAATGAAGTACTTGTTCTTGTTTTTAATAGAGGAGACATATGGCTGTTTAAGGAACAGTTTTCTCACCTAAATTCCAAAATTTATTTTTTTTAGCAAAATCTGAGGCCAAAATCAGACGTTAAAGGCCCTAGTTTTTTTTATATTCATTTATTTATTTTCATCCACATGAACAAGTAGGACATTGTTTAATAGATTTAACTATCCTTTTTTTTCATAATTATACATGTATTTTGTACGAGATGATTATGCTTTAAAAAAAACTTGTCTTCTGTATCGTTTTGTTTTCTTTAATGAAGTTTTCCTTTTCTTATTTTATATCCAAATTCATTAGTTGTTTGAAGTCTTTTCTGGGTTTCTACATAACACAGCACCCTTGCGCCTGATCTGCACTTTTATTTTCTGAAAACAAAAAGAGAAAAAAAAAAAATAAATGGAGATTTCCAAAATTGGTAAATATCAATTACAACTTGTAGTGTGGTCTTGTTCCGCCACAGACAAGAGGCGGGGGAAAAGGACAGTCTGAACACTTTCTGGACACGCATGAGGAGCAAAATAACCGACATCAGGAAAACATACCCACTCGATCATACCTTACTTTTATATAGTAAAACTGGGGTTTACAGGGGTATACCTATTTTTCTTATTTTTGATCCGAAACATACATTGTGGCTGAGATAAAGATACATCTTTATACATCTTTATCTCAGATTGTGGGTACTCGTTAGAACCGCATCGGCGAGGCGGTTCTAACATCCCAGATAGCAAGGATACGTTGGGCCCACGTGGGTAGTTGGTGGAAATGTGGGCGTGGATTTGTCAACATTGGACCCACATCGGTCCAACGTAATATAGCCATCTAATCCGCTTATGAAATCTATTAAATAACGTTGATATATAACAAATATCTTGCGTTTCTCCATTCAGGCTAACATATTTAGTTAGTAATCACATTTTTATAGACTTTTACTCTTCCAGAGTACATTACATCGAACCAACGTCGCATTTATGTTGGAAGCAGAACATAATTGTATAAAAACTTACGCAATAATTAAATTAGGGGTTTAATTTTGAAACACTCGAAACACAGTTAAAATTAATTGTAATGGTCCAATAACAAAAATGGGACCATTTTAAATTGATGAGTTTGTAAGGTCGGTTAAACGTGGGTTTTCCGACGCTTTTCCCACATTACATTTCAAGATTACATAATAATTGCAAATATTAATGAAGATAAGCAACAATGACAGAAACTAAAAATAAACAACGGTATATTTTATATTGCTTTTAAAATGTTTGTCATGTTTGATTGTCATTAACTGTTAATTTTCTTAAATATGCAATTACACCTTTAACTACATGTACACCTAAATCTAATGAAAAAAATCTTTGAATAAGTATGCAAGACAACACAGACATATATGTATTCTTATATTGCTCCCTTTAAACTGCATCTCTTGAGCAGTGGGAGTAACAGTCGTGCTTACAAGCACACTGGGCATCTTCTTCATAAGAGGATGCAAAATATGAAAACTATATACATGTAAGTTATAGAAATAAATTAAGTAATAAAATATTAATTAATTGTAATGATAAAATTAAATACAAATGTGGGCTCGACGTGGAACCGACATTCAGGCATATGTGGATCCGATGTGGAGCCATCATGAGGGTTCCATGTCGATCCCACGAGCAAACTTGCCGACGTCGGACACACGAAGTGAATGTTGGCGGTCAACATCGTGCCCACGTGGGTCCAACATATCATTGCTATCTGGGATGTACCCACAACCTATGTTTTGAGCAACAATATTAAAAATATCAAATTTTATCCAATGAGATATTTTAATTTTTGCAGCTGAAAAAAAATCTCTATATATTGCATGGGCGTGTTTTCGCGGTGGAGCTCTTTCCCAACACGGTAGCCACCCGGCTAGCATCAACAAAACAAAAGGTGGCGAGTGCCACAGAGGTAGACAGAATAAGTAGAAAACACGAAGCTAAACTGATGAAGAATAGTCTTGGAACGACTAGGAAAGGAATTACAGGAATTTTAATATTACATCATGAGAAAACTAACATTTCGCATATGCGAAAACAAAGGCGCAGATCAGCTTCGCAGTAACTGCGAAGCTGATCAGCGCCTTTGTTTTCGCTTCACGGATAGTACAATTCCTCTACTTTCTAAATCCAAAATTTCCAGCCTCTAGCTACTTTCTGTGCTTGTACAGCTCGGTTTGTGTAAGACCTGTTCAAACGAACCACGCTGTTCGTTTCTCACGACCTGGCTCATTGTTGTTGCTCTAGGTCAGTATGGTAAGAACCACCTACCCCCAACGTTCGATTGTCGAGAACCCTTCCGTGACTGCCATGAATCGTCCGCATCCGCCATCTTTGTTTTACTCTCGAGGTCTTTGTGTCTGCTGCTCAGCTCATCTTCGGTTCGACTTCCGCTCGTGGCGCTGGTCTCGGTCCGGTCGTCGTCCGTCGAAGTCTCAGCCCCGTCCCCGTCAGTTCTGTGTTTTCCGTGCTTGACATAAGGTGATGCGTCACAAGTTGAGTAAAAAGCCCCGACACTGTTTACTTGTTCAAGGTTCCCCTCTCCTAACAACGAAAACAGTTTTGTTTGTTTTACTGTTACCGTACTACAGACTTTCAGTCATGTCGGAAAGGAGCCATCGCTTCCTATGTAACCACTGCTCTACGAATCTTAGAATGTCCAGCCCAGTGATGACAATTCACGGCCAAAAGAGTAGGTATCAACCACAGTACCTCCCGATCCGGAGTCCCATACTCTGTCATTTCGTATATTCTTGAAATAGTAAAAATGAGAAAACTTGAAAAGCAGCTTAATTGATAAGTAGAATCTGTATATGTTAAAACACTAACAGTATGGTAACAAGTCCAGTATGGTATTCAATATGGCTACCAACTGCGAGACCAACCGACATAAGATATAAATATGACAATATGTAAACAAAACAACTACCAATGATGTCCGAACCAGAATACCGTTGTATAGTGCATTTACTTTGACCGTGCCGGTTGACCCCTGACATAGATATGCATTTGTTGATCGGACTGCTTCAAACATATTTTCAATAATGCAATTCTATGATGGTAAACAAGTATGTGACAACGAGCTTCACGTGGCACTGGAAAATGTGTAAAACAAATAGGTGCCCATTTTCTAGTGTTTACAAAACTTTTAATAGATACGTGAGGTCACCGGCACGGTCAAATTAATTGCAATATAACGTTAAAATACTAACTCAACGAATCTAGTATGGCATTCAGTATGGCTACCAAATCGAAAGACGTTACAATAAAACAATTACCCATGATGTCCGAACCAGAATCTGATCGTGGAACTGGTTCGACTTCCAGAAGAGCAAGGGCAAGGTCACGCTCATATTCTTCTTTGTTGGTTGGTGGAATCTTCTTTTTGTTGTAGAACTCTTGAATATCTGGAAACGATTGATATATATGTATTACACTATGATCAGTTTTAAATGAAATAATTATTCTTTTTATTTTTCCCACCTATAATTGTAGATCTAAAATGTTTCATGGGATCTATTTATTTAAGACAATAAACAGAGTAAAATCGCCCTAAATTCACCGATCAATAAAACACCCGAAAAATAATGGTCTCTCAAGTAATAATTTGACAATTCAAAAAGATTATGAAAAATTTTCAGCCTCCATACCTTCAGGAATCAGGTCAATCGGGGAATGAAGAGCTTTTCTGGCATGTGCCTCACGTGCGTGTCGTGCACGTGTTCTTGGTGATTCAGTCGAGTCTATATCACTACCACTGAACAGCCATTCAGCAGCGCTACATATGTCGTAATCCTAAAACAATACAAGGAAAAATTCTTTACTTTAGATCTAACTCGCCCCCACATGTTGGTCACCACAGCTAAGCTTAACTGAGTTTTTATAGGGGAAAAAGACAGAAATGAAACGAGCGAGCTGTTCCCGGATGTTGAGGGGAGTAAAGGTAAATTAGTCATCATCTGATTCAGAGTTCTAACACTCCTAAAATAATAGTTGTATGATATAGATTATACACATACATGTACATACATTGTATAATCAAATAAACGCTATATCTAATAATGATAAAACGGAAATAAAAAGCAAAAAAACTTACATTGGCCATGAGAGCTTGTCTAACTTGCCTCCTAGTAAATCCTAGCGACATCAGCATTTCTTCATCAGTTGCACAATTACTATATGCTGCCTCTAAAATAAACAAATAAATAAATAAATATTTTTTTTTAATTTTCTCGGTACCTCGGTATTTCGTACCTTTATCTCTTTTTATGTTCGTTAAACGATTCACTTTTTGCGCGGATTGAAATTAAACAATATTCATTAGATACAGTGGCCTCATGGCTAAAATCCCATTTTCGCTGTTTCGCGGAGAAAAGAACAACAGCTTATTGGTAAGTTTCGCGGTGAAATTTTTGTATTCACGTTGGAATAACTTTTGGCCTGAATAATTACGATTACCATATGTCGTACCTGCAAGATTACCCCGCTCCCTATGTCTGTTCTGGCGCGTTTGTTCTTGCACTGGATCTCCATCTGTTGCACTGTTTTCACCTGAATGATAGGAATTACAGGCTTATCAGTCTTTGTGGTTATTAAAAGTCCGTGCAAATTGACAATGCCTATCATGAAGACAACACTGAGCTATGCACAGAGATAACACTGTATTGATTTAATAACTGATATAACCATGATTACATGCACCTAAACCCTCAGTTCCATAAATGGACAGTGTTGAAATTACATGTAGTACACTTAAAACATGTAATTAACTCATCTCAAGTTCATAATCATACAATATTTAGCCAATCTCATTGTACTACGTACAGACATCCAAAACGTGTAGAAAGCCTTATGACTCATGTAAAAATGATGATAGTTATTGAGTACCTCTCCGATTGACTCTATCCCTTCTCCTGATATGGTGGGTTTGTTCTTGTACGGATTCGTCATAATCTGCTGTATGTTCATCCCCTGAAAAATAGGCAGTTATTGTAAAGCTTGTTCTGTCTCGGTCATTTGTCAAATATACATCTGCAATAAGAAATATAACTACTTGTTAAAATCATATGTTAATGAAAAGGTATTACATTGTAAAGTGTTTTACCTGTAAGCGTTCTGTTGACTAGTCGGGCTGAAGCTTGAAGTAGCCCAGCACCCAGTCGAACAGCATCTGGCTCTATGTCAGAATTGGCAAACAATTCACCAGATTCCCCAACATAACTGCGGTACCAGGACGCCATTGCTGGTTGCATAGGTGGAAACACGTGACCTGTGACAATGAAAACCAACAAAAAAGTTAAATATCAAAAGAAAGTAACTATATGGCATCGTTGTAAAAAAAAATATTATCCTCGTATGGAAGGGTTAGTAGAATTCAATCTAAGACAGTAAGATACAGCATGGCAATGGGTTTATTGTTTATTGGGTTAAACTCACAGCGTTCAGGAATCAGTTGCTTAAAAAGATGGATACAAAAATTTGCAATTAGAATAAACAAGAAACAGAAATTAAAAAAAAAATACTAGAACCATAGCATGTTTTCTGTTATAAATGTGTGCCAAAATCATTGTGAAGTATAATTGCTATGATAAAAAGCAATTGAATAAATAACTGTTACACTTAGCTGAAGATTAAGAACCGTTCAACACATCCAAACCTACCAAAACGCGTGTTTCTGCTATTCTCATGGTCAGCTGGTCCTTGGAATTTGGGTCTTGTTGCCAGATCAGCTCGTCCTAGACGGCCCTGTCGTGTTGGTGTCTCTGGTTCATAGACGGTTAGTTCCGTTGCTTTATCTGTATCACTCTTTGTAGTATGAGGTCCAGGTTTAGAATTGCCCATGTTTCTTACCCCCGCGTTGTCAGCGACAAGAATTTCCTGTTTAAATTTAACGAGTCTGTCCCTATCTGTGTACAGATCAGACCTAGATGTGAATGTGGTGTCAGGCATATTCGCTATTTTTGGCCTATCCGCTTGTATTTCAGCCAACAGCTTCTGCCTGTCAGTGCGAGTTTCAGTTAACACACTCTTTGTATCGGCGCCCATACCTCGCTTGACAGTTTGAGGGTCAGGGTTTCTTTCACATATTTCATGTCTAAATATTTCCTTGTCAGGGGAGTTAGAATCCATTCCCGCTTCTTCATCATACACCATTCTCCTGCTTGCACCTAGCCGTTGATGTTTGATATCTGACTCGATCTGTTGCCTGGGATTTCTTACTACTTTGCCAGTTATTTCTCTATTTGGTGCTTTCATAAACGGCTCTGTGTCCGTGCTGTCGATATATGTTTTCTGCAGTACACTTTCAGTTTTCGGCCGTGTATCATCGACCCCTATAGCCAACGGTTGATTAGGAATCTGTACTGTATTCTCCACATTCATTTCTTGGTCGACTTTCATTTGATAGGCTTGTTGTTCCAAATCGTCAATCTGTTCTCTCATAAATGGTTTTGGTTTTGGCATAATTGGTTTCATTTTCGCTATTTTATATGGATGTATGCTTTCTTGTTCGGGCGTTTTTGCATTTTCAGCGATTTCTATTTTCTCACGCCTCGTGTTCGGGATCTGAGCATCAGGTTGTAGAATGCTTTCTCTACGATTATCTTCAGTTAATCTGTTCTCAGTTTCGTAATCATGGTGAGTTTCAAATTTTCGCGTATCGTCTTTGGTGCTAAATACATGTGTTTCGAATCCAGTGTCATATCTTCTAATAGGCATATACAGATACGTAACCGGGGCATCTTGTCTTGATTGCCTTATATGGTACTGTAGATCAGGGCAAGTGGAATTTCGGGAAACAGTGATATGGTCGGGCACGGGTTTGCCAGTATTTACTTTGCTCGTACGATCAGGCGTCATGTCTTTCGTCAGAATGTTCTCTGTGTGTAATTTCATGCTTAACTCATCTGTGACTCGTTTTCTTAAATCAAGTTCAGCTATCACGTTAGCACCATCTTTCTGTGTAGCTGTTTTATCATGATTTGCTTCTGAAGGTTGAACGGCTAGCTCACGTTTATATTTACTTCTTATGCTTTCTTTTGACTGTGATTTTTCTGGAACAAAATTACACTTATAGTTAAAGTCAGTTAAGTTGGCATCTTCAAGTTCTTAGCAATATACATGAAGACAAATAATTCATCAAAACTTTATTGTATCAGATTCTGTATTGCATTCATCATAAACAATAAATGCATTTGTCATTGTAAATAAAAATAAAACT
This sequence comes from Rugalucina vietnamica, assembly GCA_964017185.1. Classification (NCBI taxonomy): domain Eukaryota; kingdom Metazoa; phylum Mollusca; class Bivalvia; order Lucinida; family Lucinidae; genus Rugalucina; species Rugalucina vietnamica. The sequence continues at coordinate 24,446,433 of OZ024878.1, read as the reverse complement.
GAAATCCTTTAAGAGCAGTGAGCATATTAATGAGAAAGGGGATGGGCCATACCGCGTTTTCGGCTACCTAAAAAAGTACAAGTAGGCAAAGATCAGGAAAAGGCGCAATCAGAAAAAGACTCCCACTCCAAAAACCAAGGTGGGAAAAAACCAAACTAACAATCAGGTACTTATACCATGAAAACATTTCGTAAGCCGAATGAGCAGCTATTTTCCCAATAGGTGGCCACTCAGTTACCTTAACTTAACTAAAATATGCAAACATACATAAGGCGCCAACAGCACAAAAATATTTTAAACACCAAGACATAAAACAAAAAGAACCACCACAGCCTCTTCAGTGACCCTATAGATTTGGCAACATGGATCCAAGGAGAATTACTGTAATTTTGCAACTCGTTACAAAGACTAGTATAAACCAAATGAGGCCAAAATATTAAATGTTGTTTAGAAAATGAATCTAAACCGTTAATAATTTTCTGATTTCTCAGACTACCCTCTCTGATATCAAAGGACCAAAAGGAAAATATAATCTGCACTATGGATGATGTACGGGGAGACTTTTTAGGGCCGCCACACGGCACAACACCAGCTGCATTAATAGCAAATAAAAATAAAACTGAGATCCTTTAAGAGCAGTGAGCCTAGTAATGCGAAAGGGGATGGGTCATACTGCGGTTTCGGCTACCTAAGCCTGCTCAAGCCTCTAAACCTACTTATCCGTAATTCTTTTTTCTAGTCTACAGTCAAAGTGTAACCATGTATAAAATGAACGTTACATAAAAATAAAAATAATAATTTATTCCCTGAACGATGTTGTTATTTTAAATTTTTAATAAAATGCAATTTTAGTATTCAATTTCATACCTTCAACAATATTGTTATTAGAAACGATGGTTTGTACTGCTTGGCTGACGTGCCGTACTATTGGCGTTTTCTTTTTCTTAAACTTGACCTCTGTCTCAGAAATTCCCTGGATATGTTTTGTTTGTATATCTTCTATCACTTTCTTTACGATTCGTTTTGGCCCTCTTGGAGATCGAACTGGTGTTCTGTTCATCATATGGTCTGAAGCTGTGAAAAGAATAAAGTTATTTAGCTGTGAGTTAACGTCATGGCAAGTCTCAACTGTCTCAAGTAAGAATCTCAAATAAGATTGAACGGATGGAGGGAAAAAGTAAAGGAGAATCTAACATACGTAGACGTTCCGCGTTTTATGGCAAAATTAAGCTTTTGGTATGTAATTTTATGTGTTTGCCTTGGGCGATGAATCAAGATCATTTTCTTATTTCCTGATGATAAATTTGCACAATTGGATAAGAAAAATATTCTCAGTCATAATACCAAACTCATCATTTCCATACCTGTAAACAATGCTCCTTCTGGCCTCACATCTTGATGCTTAGACTTATTTTCTGACACCATATCATCATTGTTGCAAGAAATTTTCATCAGCTTATTCACTCTTGAACCCTCTTCGATGTAGAAAATCCTCTGTGCCGATGTCTGGCTGGCCTCAGCTACCACCGGTATGACTTCATCGCCGTCACTGCGGCTCAGTATTACTGAGCGGACATTTTGGATGCTTTCTTTGCGTGTTGCACTGACATCGCGGACATTTTGGATGCTTTCTTTGCGTGTCGCACTGACGTCACGGACATTTTGGATGCTTTCTTTGCGTGTCGCACTGGTATCACGGGATTTCTGAACGCTATCTTTGCGAACCGCACTAGTGTTACGGCCATTTTGAACACTATCTTTTCGACTCACACTGGTGTCGCGAACTTTTTGGACGCTTTCTGTGCGTGTCGCACTTTTGTCACTGTTATTTTGGATGCTTTCTTTGCGTGTCGCACTTTTGTCACAGACATTTTGGACGCCATCTTTGCGAGTTGCAGTGGTGTCTTTTAAGTGCTGGCATTCAGCACACACATCTTTGTGCACATTCGTTTTGGTGGACTTCTTTTTGACGTTCATGGTCTCTGCAGGGTCTTCGGATTGAGTAGTGTTTATTTTCTGTATAAAATCCCTGACATCAATCGCAATATATGATTCAGATTTCAGCGGACTCATAGGGCTGGACTGTGGTGTGGATTTCAGCCATTTCCCACCAGAAGCGGGACGTTTTTCGTCTTGGATAGCGCTTTTTTCTCTGTTTTCTGTAACGTAAATCATCCCACATAATATGAAAGTCTTGACAAACGCTTGATTCTATATGGGTTTTACCACTCGTAATGTTGTCACAGGTTGGTATTTTGGCTTATGAAAACATTACGAAAACACGCCCATGCAATATACAAAAAATTTTAAAGTTGTAAAAAAAAAGAAAATTTTCATTAGAACCGAGGCGGTTCTCACGAGTACCCACAATCTGTGTTTTGGAGCAAAAATAAGAAAAATAGGTATACCCCTGCATACCCCAGTTTTTCTATATAAAGTGGGGTTTAAGGGGGCATTCATTGCACGGACATGTTTTCCTGATATCAGTTATTTAAAAAGGGGTCTCAATCACTGATAACAACAACACCGGTAGCAACAACAACAACAACCATCACAACAAAAACAGTATTTTAAAAATACAATTTGTTTTTTACCTTTCTAGAAAACTTTAAACTGCAAAAGAAACAAACACCAGGCCCCGAAGTTATAAAACTTTTTTTATGCTCAGCTCAGCTGAGACTAAAATTTATCCTGCTCATAAATGTTAAAATGCCAACAACAATTGTTGGCATTTTAACATTTATCAGCAGGATAAATTACAGACTTCGGTGATCTGCTTCTGATTTTTAAATTTATTTTGGCTACTTCTCTTCTTATGAGCACTTAAAAGTTCATGCTCAGTTAAGTTGAGCATGAAAAATGTTTTATAACCTCGGGGCCAGATTAAAGTAACAGTTGTAACCGGCTCGTCTCTTAAGCGCCTCGTAGCCATTTTGAAAAGATCAGATTAGCATCAAACGATTCAGAATTTTTATACATACCTCTGGCATTTTTCAATTTAGTACCAGCCACGACAGTGTTACTCATATCTCTAGCAATGTTATCAGCAACTGTGTTACCATTCGTTCCACCTGTAAAATATCAGCCAGTGCATGACAAAAAAACAACAATTTTGTGTCCCGACAAGGTCTGACAGAAACCGGGCTGTATAGTCACAGAAGCAGGCCAGAAGCTTGAAATTTTGGATTTAAGAAAAAGAGGGTTTTGGTTTAAACATATTTATTCCATCAATTTTCAAGTACAATGTACACAATATTCATATGGTACAGGATTTGATAAAAAGCTAAAAGCTTATGTAAATCATTTCCTGAAAGTAATAGAATGATAACATATTAGAGTGGAGAATGAAAACTGTGTATGCAAATAATAATAATACTAAAAATAATGATGATGATGATAATGATAATAAAGAGCTGCTTAGTGAGAAAATACTTCATTTGATGATACAAGCATGAGATTTTCACCATATGTTCTTTACTTGACACACGTTAAATTCCTGGCCACTTGAAATACCGTCATTTTAAAGATGGCCACCAAAAAACAAAATGGCCGACAGTTGTAAAAGGAGTCTATGTAGTAAATTGCTCATATATTAGGTCCTGATCATCATAGAACAACAATATTGATACCAAAATGAAGCTTTATGGCTGTTCTTTCTAATAGATGACAACTATGCAAATGACCTCATTTGCATATTCATGAATATTATTGAGATCTCAATTTTTTGCTTAACAATTCAAATAAAAAACTCATCTCATTTTCTGGACCATGTTATATGTTACATGAAATGCATAACTGTGGTTTTGATATTTCTACATAATGAATTATCATAAATTAATAACAGCTAATTAGCATATTCATGAATATTCATATTAAAATATTTTAAGACTTTATATGTCCGTATCTATCAGTTTAGTTTAGAAAGTTCATGCAGTAAATTGCTCATATCTTAAGTCATGTTCATCATAGAACAACAATATTGATACCATACCAACTTAAATTTTAATGATTATTCTTTCAAATTACCTCATTTGCATATTCATGAATATTGGTGAGGTCTTAATTTTATCACTAAAACTTGAAAAAAAAATCACATCTTATTCTCTGAATGATGTAAAATGAGATGGACAACTGTCGCTATGATATTGCTAGACCATAAATTATCATAAATTAACAACAGCTAATCAGCATATTCATGAATATTCATTTTAAAATACTTCAAGACCGCATATCCTTAACTATCAGTGTAATTAAAAAGTTCATGCTGAAATTGTTTATAAATATTACTTTCATTGTAAAATAAATTTCATTAACATCAGTTCTTTGTCACATGTGCATTCGCTAACTGAATATCAAAAAGTATTTGTCATATAAAATCATGTTTGATCCCTATACAGGATGTCCACGGTCAAGAAAAAAGTTAGGGAAAATATTTTCAAGGTCAGGGAATTGTCAGGGAATAAAATATTTTTTTCAAGGTCAGGTAATTGTTAGGAAATTTTAACATCCGTCAGAGAATTTTGTATTATGAGCCAAAAGTCAGGGAAAAGTCAGGGAATTTTGAAGAGACAGGTTTATGAATTGCAAAAGATATCAAGAATAAAGACTAAGGCATTTTCTTCATGTTTGAAATTTGCAAATTTTGGTCTGGGAAATTTGATTCGAGTCAGGGAAATGTCAGGGAATTTTGCGTAGCTAAAATTATGGACACTCTTCAAAAGTAGGTATATTGTATACCTATGCACATATTTAAACGAAAACTTGACAAATCATCTTTGTGGTGAGCTTCTCTCGATAAAATCATTTCCGACCAATTATTTGTTTCCAACTACTGTCTATTGACTGATAACTACATCAATCAGTTAAATAAAAATATTTATAATTTATAATTGCCAGTGATGCTCATTTCAAGCTCATTTCAAGCATACCAGAATGGGCGTCAACACAAGTCTTACTTATGTGTAGCGAAAACAAAGGCGCTGATGAGCTGTGCAGTTACTGAACAGTTGATCTGCGGCTTTGTTTTCGCCTATGCAAATTGTTTGTTTTCTCATGCGGTGGCTCATTGAATATCAAATAGAAGATCTTACACGAGTGGTCATTTTATATGAAATTTATGAAACGAGCATTTGGTGAGTTTCATTTTCATATGAAATGGCCACGAGTCCACGAGTGAAAGATGGTCACTTTTAAAGACCTATTTCCATGTCTATTGAGGGTCATTAGATAAGGGACAGGGCATTAGAAAACCCAGTTCCTTGACATTGACTCAGAATACAGGTAGGGGCCAAAACAGGAACAATCAATATTGATTGCAGAGGGAGGCAGTTTTATTGCATATGTTATCAGGGACAATAAAATCAATAAACAGTGGAAATACAGGTATTCTCCTTTAGGGGCCTCTTTATGACCCCCTGCAGAGATGTGATAATCACCTCATTATGACAGTCCTTTGATCTAAGGACCATATTGCACCATTAGGGGTCATTAACCAAATAAACAGGGGTACCCCTTTTAGCTTCTTCAGAAGTAGGTCTTTAAGGCGATTTAAACTTCATAAACATTATTCTATTTCAACATTTATGACGATTGTTTCTTAAATGTCATCATTACCAAAGTTGGTGACAATTACATGGGTACGAAATGACTGGAAACCCACGATAGCAGTCGGGTTATTACCTGGAATTATGTCAATTAATTCGACTGTATTTCTCCGGTCCCTCGGCAGATCTGCGAGTTGCGGAGAGTTCGCTCTCTGCCAGAATTTTATCCAGCTTCTTCCCAACGTCTTTCTCTCTTCTTGTCGACATGCTTGGCACCGCGGCGGTGCCGTGTAGCTTAATCTTTCAACAACAGTTTGACATGTCGCACGTGAAGTCTGCGATACCTGAAAATAAAGACGATTTCAAAACATTCATTGGTTTAGAAAAATCTTCTGCGTTCGAATGAACGAGGTTGGTCTTTAGAATGTCATTTAAAAATAGTGTTCAAGTGTATATGTTCAAGTGTATATGTTAATCAACGATAACAACTGACAATGTGAAATTATCCCCGTCATCTCTCACAATCTCTGGATTTGAACTGATTCTTATCTGGTTATAGGACAACGGTCTAGTTGCAACATCCTTACCCAGTACGCCGGTAAGGATGTTGAAACTTAAGTTTGAAAACTTGCCTCTGATAATGGGTTTTCTCAGAATATTTTTGTGTGGAGGACGCTCTATGAAATTTATTTTCATGTCAAAATGTTGATCTTAGTCTTTCCTAGTAGGACATGCAATATTTTTGAAAATCGGTCAACAGATGTCACGATGCCCATATTAAATGCCCAAAATGAATTTTGAATAGGGATTTTGCATTCAACGGTCAAAGGAGATTATCCATGATCATGAAAATGGGTATTTTTCGATCACTTTAACTTGATCAAGAGGATGTTGTCCCTGGTAAGTCATTTGTATCATTTTATATTGGTTTTGAGCAATCATAATGAAATATCAAGAAATTTTATTTTTGCGGGGAAATATTTACCTCCCTTTCATGACATTTATTATTTGACCAGAACTTTTTTTTTATTTGTCAACCGATTTTCAAACTTTTTGCTGCACATTTTGCGACAAACTCATGCAGAGCCAGTGAGCAGCTTCCGATAAGCTGTCCATTAATGCTACTAACTTTTCATAGCACACACACCGCGGTTGGAGAGCCAGAATTGGATTCTACCGATATTACCATTCAGATACAGATACTAAATGTTCAATTCTGCCAAAGCAGTTGAAAAATATTACCGAAAAAAACATCATCAGACACTAGGAAACAGACTTTTTAGATAGGCCTACTAACCTAACACTTTCCATTTGTATGATCGCTTAGATGTAGGAGGTTGAAAAAAGATGAATAAAAATCTACTCACGGTAACGCTGTCAATGTCTGAGACCAGGGTTGTTGAAGAACTAGTCTTTTTACAGCACGTCAGCCAAGTACTTCTTTTAAATCTCAACCTTCTCTTCTTCTTCGGCATTGATTATATTTCAAAGCATTTTTACGATTTTTATTTCCATTTTCATGTTAACGCCGTTTGACGGTACCTCCTTGGTAACGGCTTGAATAACGCCAACGTCATGGAATAGAATAGAATAGAATAGAATGTCATGGTGTAGCTACGTAGTTTTGGGTACGTGAAGTAATGGTACGTCGGTCAAAAATTATTATTTTGCTTAAACAAAACTCAGACCGATCTGCTTTTTTGATACACCGACATATTGCATGAAATGTAATTACACTGATTCGTCTTTCAGTTATGACAGCCATCTTGGATACCATGCTTAAAATGTTTTAAATTTCGTGAATGGCCAATTTCTGTTTATTCTGTCAACCCCCTTACTGTACTTGTTACCTTTATAATAGGTTGATGCTAGCCGAATGGCGGAGGGTTACCGGCTTGTTGGGAAAGAGCTAGTCATCTTGCTCTTCGTGCGTATTGTAACTATTTTTTGTGGTTTGTGCTGAACTTTCTTTCCTGGTCCCAATGTTATAAAACTTTTTTCATGCTCAGATCAGCTGAGATTAAAATTTATCCTGCTCATAAATGTTAAAATGCCAACAATTGTTGGCATTTTAACATTTAGTAGCATGATAATTACAGGTTTTGATGATCAAAACATGAAATTTCATTTATTTGGTATATTTCGGCATTTATGAGCAGTTGAAATTTTAAGCTCTGCTGAGTTGAGCATGAAAAGAGTTTTATAACCTCGGGATCTGGTGTCACGTGAAATTCTAGAAGGACATCTGTGCTGTAATAGGGCATGATAAAAAGACATTGAGTCCTAATTAGGTATATCTAAAGTTGTTGCTCACCCAGCTTTATTATATAATGAGAATCTGACATGTTTAGCAGTATCTGGCTCTTAATAAATAACCTAATACGTTTAAAGCAGCTTCGTTGTTCTAAGTATTCATTACGAAAACTTGCCCTTGCAATATACAGAGACTTTTAAAGTTGTAAAAACTGAAAATTTCCAACAGATTTTTTTTTATAGTTTTCTTATTTTTGCTCAAAACAGCGATTGTGGCTACACGTTAAAACCGCCCCGGCGAGGCGGTTCTAACGAGGACCCACAATCTATGTTTTGGAGCAAAAATAAGAATGATAGGTATGCCCCTACAAACCCCATTTTTTCTATATAAATATATATTATTAGAAAAAGAAATGATGACAATAACCACGCAGCTTCAAATGTTTATAAAATGTTTACCTATACCCCCTACTTTTTGTGGCCTATTTCAAGAATAGGGGTACCCTAAGACTTTGCTCATCAATCCCAGAAAGTTTACGAGACAATAGGAAATGATGACTCATTGTTAGACGTACAACTTCAACTGAAAGGCAGATTCCCACACCTAAGCATATTCCCGTGCATGTATCTGACAGGCATACAGCGACAATACAGCGTATTAATACGGGATCACAAGACATACCTAGACAGCTCAATATCAAAAAGAATATTGTCCCTTCCTCAGCAACCTCGTCAAAGAACATTATTAATCGGTGACTCGATCTTAAACCCAATAAATCCGAAAGGTATTGAAAAAAAGGGCTCCGGGACGTTTCGCGCAAAAACCAGTTCCTCCCGGGACGGTTCGCGCAAAAATATTTTTCGAACGGGACGTTTCCTCCCGGGACGGTTCGCGCATTTTTAAAAAAATGATTTCAAGGTTTTGGTTATCAAAATTAATCAAGTAAATGCAATGTGTATGTTAAACTAATTATGGACTTAATGGAAATGTATTTTTATCTTTGATTTTTCTGAGAAAAATGTTTTGTTCTTATTTTTTCTTAAATTAAGGGGACGATTCACCCACGGGACTGTTCGCGCAAATGTATTTTTCAGTGATAATGCAAACGTTTTCTTAAAAAGGAAGGAATAAAAAGTCCATATTATTAAAGAAATATCTTTTATTCAATATTTAAATGATATTCCACATGTGGGTTAATTTATCAAGGCTAGCCATGAAACATTGAACAAAATATAGCACCTGAATAAAAAATAACAAGTCGTTGCTTTGCTGTTTTGAAATTTGAAAATAGGTAATAAATACGACATTTACAATTAGAAATTTTGTTTGTATCTTCATTGTCCTCTATATATACTTGCTCGCTGTCGGCGTTACATTGTATCTATCCCATATGGTTCTGGAATTTGCAGTGAGGTCTGCGGGACGGCACTTATTCTCAGCCAACGTATTGCATCAATCATACACAAACTGTTTTTGTTTTCTTCTTATTTTCATTTTTTCATATCTGTAATTTTTGATTCAATCACAAAGGATCTCGGAAGAAAATATAGGTTTTCCGCCCAAAGTTTGAGTGTTTCTGGCAGCTTCTGTGTTAATCTTATAGACAAAATGTTGCATTCTCCGTAAAATAAAAGGTTTGTTTAATGCAACAACATGGCGGAAACCTTTTGATGTTACATACCTGCAGCATAAATCTGTGCCAAAAGGGGAGGGGGTCAGATTTTTTCGAAAAATTATTCTGTCAGAAAACAACTTGTTTGCCATAGAATATCAAGAAAATACTACAATATGCTTATTGCAACCTAAAATAGTGGGTAGAAACTATTTATGGACTAATAACTGGTACATCATGTTTCTCAGATTTATAATTCTAAATAACACTGCCCATCACTTTTGCAAAAACCTGTACCTTAAATATACTATGCAAAAATATTAAGCAACTTTTACTTTGAACAGTGACTCCATATGGTTTGTAGACATTAGGGAAGTTCTTCTGACAGAGCCTTGCATGTATCAAATTAAGGTAAAACCAATAGTTTTGTGTTGCTTATGTAACGTTAGGTTTTAAGTCCACGGACGCACATCTCAAATACAACATAAACCATCAAAAATTGAGAAACATATTTTGCACACTATATTTATATGCATTGTAAGGTGTACACTTAATGTGTTAACCTATTAAAATAGGACAGATAGTCGGTTCATTCAGGTAGAACATACATATACAGTATATTTCCATAGCCTTGGTACATTACAAATAATAGAGCTGAGCCCGTTTATCGGTTTTTGGGCTTTTTGACAGCCTTCCCCCCCCCCCTTGCCCAAACATGACATTTAGATATAATATGTCCTTTACAAAAACACAGTTGTGTTCAAAATATTTTGATTGGGCAAGGGGGGGAACGTGGACTTATAAAAAAGTTTCCTATTTTCTATATGCTCCTATATGAAATTCAACGATTTTGTCCAATTTTTAAAGTAGTCACTTCTTGACTTACACACATCATTACATGTCTAAATACAACAGAAACTTACTTTTCGACCGTAATAAACTTCATTTAAGTGCCTGGAACTTGAGATTTTGAAGATTTCTTGGGCAATCTCACTAAAGAAATCTTCCGAGATCCTTCAATCCAGAGCCTGGATAAATAAATAAATAAATAAATAAATAAATAAATAAATAAATAAATAAATATTTGTTAAAATGGGTGTTATGACAACAATTGCAGTAATTATAACGTAATTAATTTTGAATTGGCCACTAAAGTTGTTTGTGATCAAACGGGTAAACAAAATAAGATGATAACGCATATCACCATAATGAGCCAAACAATCTAATTTAACCAAGGGTTCATCAAACATATGAACTATTTGTTTTTAATGATGCCAATGATTTAATTATCAATGACTTAAAGCTCACATTATGACATTTAGCGTCAAATTAAAGTAATCAATAATCACGGCGACTAATTTTTTGTTTACGTCACATCCCAGTCAACATTTCAAATGTTATTTGCAACACGGCTACCCAGCGGGTTCGACCCCCCCCCCCCCCCCCCCACACACACACAAACATATAGTCGAAAATAAAAAAAATTGAGCATACCCGTATTCCCGCATCCACGGTGTTGCTTACCCAGCCTCACCCAGCCCCACCCACCACCGCACCACACACACGAATCACAACTCAGGGCCTGCTGTGGTCTTTTGCATCTTCACATGAATTTAATGTCGACATGCAGACAGCATATAATAAAATTAAAATATATACTTAAAGATAAATCTTAAAAAATTAAATCCCAATGCGACAGAAACTAGCAACTACATGTATAAAAATAGCATATACTATTTATTTTGCAGGTTGCAACAGTAAAAACGGATTTACCCATGTACATGCATGTTTTTCGCTCACGCATCGAAAACAACGACCTTTCATAACAAGTTTATGAAAAATGTGGCAGAGTGTTGAAATCGCTTCCCATATTCATAAGCTTAGAGAGAGATTGGAATCATGCACATTTGCAAAGCAAAACACTTATTGTATCAATCAATTTATTTATTACAAAAAATGGGTGAATCGACCTCTAAATTTAATTTTGAGCGAATCGTCCGAGTTTTTTTGCGCGAACCGTCCCGTTCGGTTTTTTGCGCGAATCGTCCCGGTCGAATCGTCCCAGGGAGGAACTGGTTTTTGCGCGAAACGTCCCGTAACCTGAAAAAAGGGGAATACTGAAGCATTCAAAAAGTGGAGCGAAAATCTCTAATGTAGTAGATGACATTGGAACATACAACTTGAAATCGTTCGACGCTGTAGTCGTGTCTGTTGGTGGGAATGATGCGAGCAGTAAAACTGAAATAAAACTGTTTGAGGAGAAATACGACCAATTTATTAGTATAGTGAAAGCAGAGAATCCAGATTGTGAACTGTATATATGCTACATATCTCCTCGCGGCGACACCGATGTTCGAAACTACAATGAGTGCATCAGTCAGCTAGGAAAATACTGGGAGAAACATAAAGTAACATTAATTACAGAAACGGAAACCTTCTACTAGGGCAAAGATGAACTACCCACATCCCGTTATTTTGGAAATGACGGAATACATTTGTCGGGTTCTGGTGTAAAGCGACTACTGCACGCGATCGATTCTAAAATACACATCGTTGCAGATTTTGACTTGTGTACCTTCAAGTCAAGTGGATCGGGGAACAGGCGAGACTACGCATCACGACGTCCGGATACATCCCTAGTAGCTGGTGGACGTCAACGCCGATTTGTTCCTGCAGCAAAAACATGAAACAGAAGGAATCAAAACGGTCGAAGCGGTTGGTACCATGGACAAAGAGAAAACAACGCGTACGACGGTAGGTCTAAACGAAGGTGTTTCGCATGTGGAATGGTTAGCCATCTGCAAAAAGACTGTTGGAACTCTGTATAGGGACTCGGCATTACTGCCAAAACAGTAATAAAAATGTATTTAGTATTTTAAACAATATATGTAGTAAGTGCAATAATCTTCAATGCGCCTGTATAGAAACTGATTTACAAGACATTTCTAGTGTTATAACGTGTTCTCAACATTTGCATACAGAGACTTCTCATCAATTTTGTGATTTTAGTGTTCAAGAAATGGGCAATGCAAAAGTATCCATTCAAAATAAAGTTTATAGTAATGTAAATAATCATTCAACAATAGAGTCTAATATACATAGTAATGCTGAACAAAGCACAAGTTTAAATCACATGCTTCCCCCTTATACATGTAATAGTTTGTCTGCTGATAGTGTGCACATCACGAAAACATGTCCGTGTAATGTATACCCCCTTAAACTCCACTTTTATATAGCAAAACTGGGGTATGTGGGGGTATACCTATTTTTCTTATTTTTGCTCCAAAACATAGATTGTGGGTACTCGTTAGAACCGCCTCGGCGAGGCGGTTCTAACGTGTACCCACAATCTATGTTTTCAGCCAAAATAAGAAAAATATCAAAATCTTTCCACTGAAAATTTTCATTTTTTACAACTTAAAAGATCTCTCTGTATATTGCATGGGCATGTTTTCGTAATGAAGAGTCCGATACGCAATCGTTGGACAATAACGATGGTCAATCTTCTTAGTGAACGTCAGTCTTTTTATAAATAATTCTAATTCTAGTAATTCTGAAGAAACTGTAGTGAATTTAGGAATGAGAAAGAAAGGCTTGAATATGGGCTATTTAAATGTTTAAGGGATATCTTCAAAATTTTCAGAAATTGAAATTCTTTTAACCGCTAAAATAATGAGAATGTGCACGTTTTCAGCATGTGTTAAACAAAATTAAACAGTAGTAAATTAACTAGTGTTTTTAAAATACCAGGGCTTCATTTGCCATTTCGAAAAGATAACCACACAAATGGCGGTGGAGGCATACTTGTTTACGTTAAAGATCATATAATAGCAAAACGCAGAGAGGATCTTGAGTTTAATGGCATTGCATGTTTATGGTTGGAAAAAGGGAAAATCCTTTTTACTCGGATCTCTTTATCGAAATCCTACAGAAAGGGTTGAATGGTTGGACCGCTTTGAGCAATTTTGTGAATATGCATTAAACGAAGGAAAAGAAATAATCATACTAGGTGACTTTAATAAAGATATATTAAATTCAAATGCTAATTGGTCCATGAGCTATTTAAGATGTCGGTACCACCCGGCCTGAACAGATCCCCCCCCCCACACTTTTTGATAATTTGGGCATGTATAGAGTTAGATAAAATCGGGGGGACCTTTCTAGGTGGTAGCTTTATGGTAAAAATCTTCGAGTTTATTCAAGTATACCCCCTTCACTTGTCTGTGTTGTTTCTCATATATCTTAAGTTTTCTTAAATTTTTGCAACAAGATAGTCAGCTTGTTCATATATCTAGTTATATAACATGGTTATCAATTATTCTCAAATCAATCATTTGATACCCATTTCAGCCCTCTAGGACTTTTGGTTGCTGAGATATAAACGATTCTGTTGGTATACCCCCTCTATTTTTCTGTGATTTTATCTAACATTTCAAGTTCTCATCAATATTCAAACACTAACAAAGTCAAAATGTCCATAACTTTTATCCTAGGATTATAGAATTTTACCATAGTAATCATTTGATACCAATTTTGGGTCTTTATAACGTTTGGTTGCTGAGTTATAAACTTTTTGATTGGTATACCCCCTCCACTTTTCTGTGATTTTTCTCTAATATTTAAAGTTTTTATCAATATTCGAAAAACAAGTAAGTGAGATTGTTTGTGTGTATTACCACGTGGTTTTAGAACATTATCCTAGCAATCATTTGATACCAATTTCAGCTTTCTAGAGCTTTTCGTCATTGAGATATTATTAGTTTTATTGGTATACCCCCTTCTTTTGCCAGTGAGTTTTCTCTTATATCTTAAATTCTCTTAAATATTTGAGAAACAAGAAAGTCAGCTCGTTTATATACCCTTAATATAGTTATAGTATATTGTCATAACAATCATCTGATAGCAATTTCAGCTCTCTACGACGTTTGGTTGTTGAGATATATACGTTTCCGTTGGTATACCCCCTCTAAAATTCTGAGATTTTTATCTAATATCTAAAGTTCTCATCAATATTACAACAACGAGAAAGTCAAAGTATTTATATTTCTTATTAAATGATTATACAACATAATTCTAGCAATCATTTGATACCGATTTCAGCTCTCTAGAGCTTTTGGTCACTGGGGAATTTGCAGTTATATTGGTATACCCCGTCCGTTTGCCAGTGATTTTTCTCTTATATCTTAAGTTCTCTTAAATATTTGAGCAAGAAGGAAGTCAGCTTGTTTATATACTCTTTTAACAAATATAGCATATTGTCATAGCAATCTTTTGATACCAATATCAGCTCTCTAGGACTTTTGGTTGTTGAGATATATACGTTTCCGTTGGTATACCCCCTCTATTTTTGTGAGATTTTCATCTAATAATCAAAGTTCTCATGAATATTACAGCAAATAGAAAGTCAAATTATTTACGTTTCTTATCAGGTGATCATAAAACATTATTTTAGCAATTATTTGATACCCGTTTCAACTCTCTAGAGCTATTGGTCACTGAGATATAAGCAGTTTTATTGGTATACCCCCTTCGTTTTCCAGTGAGTTTTCTCTTATATCTTAAGTTCTCTTAAATATTTTAGCAACAAGAAAGTCAGCTTGTTTATATACCCTTAATATAGTCATAGTATATTGTCATCGCAATCATTTGATAGCAATTTAAGCTCTCTACGACGTTTGGTTGTTGAGATATATACGTTTCCGTTGGTATACCCCCTCTAAAATTCTGAGATTTTTATCTAATATCTAAAGTTTTCATCAATATTACAACAACGAGAAAGTCAAAGTATTTATATTTCTTATTAAATGATTATAAAACATTATTCTAGCAATCATTTGATACCAATTTCAGCTCTCTAGAGCTTTTGGTCACTGGGGAATTCGCAGTTTTATTGGTATACCATGTCCGTTTGCCAGTGATTTTTCTCTTATATCTTAAGTTCTCTTAAATATTTGAGCAAGAAGGAAGTCAGCTTGTTTATATACTCTTTTAACAAATATAGCATATTGTCATAGCAATCATTTGATACCAATTTCAGCTCTCTAGCACTTTTGGTTGTTGACATATATACGTTTCCGTTGGTATACCCCCTCTATTTTTCTGAGATTTTTTTCTAATAATCAAAGTTCTCATCAATATTACAACAACGAGAAAGTCAAATTATTTACGTTTCTTATCAAATGATTATAAAACATTATCCTAGCAATCATTTAATACCAATTTCAGCTCTCTAGAGCTTTTGGTCACTGAGATATCAGCAGTTTTATTGTTATACCCCCTTCGTTTGCCAGTGATTTTTTCTTATAACTTAAGTTCTCTTAAATATTTGAGCAACATGAAAGTCAGCGTGTTTATAACCCTTTAAATGAATATAGAATATTGTCATATCAATCATTTGATAGCAATTTCAGCTCTTTAGGACGTTTGGTTGTTGAGATATATATGTTTCCGTTGTTATACCCCCTCTATTTTTCTGAGATTTTTATCTAATATTCAAAGTTCTCATCAATAATCCAACAACGCGAAAGTCAAACTATTTTTGTTTCTTATCACATGATTATAGAACATTATTCTAGCAATTATTTATATAAATTTCAGCTCTCTAGAGCTCTCTAGAGATATCAGCAGTTTTATTGGTATACCCCTTTAGTTTGTCAGTGATTTTTCTTTTATATCTGAAGTTCTCTTTAATATTTGAGCAACAAGAAAGTCATTTTATTGTATATATCGTATTAAATAATTATAGCACATTGTCATAGCAATCATTTGATACCAATTTCTGTTCTTTATGACTTTTGGTTCCTGAGAAATACACGTTTCTATAGGTATACCCCTTCCATTTTCTGTGATTTTTCTCTTATATTTAAAGTTTCCTCAGTATTAGAACAACAAGGAAGTCTGATTATTAATGTGTCTTACTGAGTGGTTTCAGAATGTTATCATAGCAATCATTTGCTACCAATTTCAGCTCTCAATGCAAAATGGTTGCTGAGCTATAAACGTTTCTGTAGGTATACCCCTACATTGGTATATGATTTATCTCATCAATTTTTGAACACCAAGAAAGTCAAATCTTTCTGTATCTTTTTCACATTATTATAGAACATTATCATAACAACCATTTGATACAAATTTCAGGAATCTAGAAATTTTGGTTGCTGAGATATCAGAATTTTGTTGATATCCCCCTTCGTTTATCTGTTATTTTTCTCTAATATCTGAATTTCTTTTTAGTATTTGAGCATTACGATAGTCAGCGTGTTAATATATCTTATTACATGGTTATAGAGCATTGCCAAAGCAATCATTTGATACAAATTCAAGAGATTTTGGTTGATGAGATATAAACAATTATGCTGGTATATTCCATTTTCTGTGATTTTTGACTAATGTATAAAGTTTTCATTAATATTCGAACACCAGGAAGTCAGTTTGATATTTATATCTTATTACATGGTTATATAGCATTGCAAAAGCAATCATTTGATATCTGCTCTCTAGGTCTATCAATAGCCAAGATACATGTGGTACTATAGGTATACCACCTTACTTCCTGTGCTTATTAGGGGTGGATGTGAACACACTGTGATTTTACGTGACACAAATGGGCATTAAAGTGATCCTCTGACCAAACTGGTACCCTTGAGCATTTGTTGCAAGTTACATTCAATAACCCACACCAAACCCTTCAAATGGCAATATATTTTCCCTTTGTAAATCCTGATTTTCGTCATTTTCATTAATATTCATGAAAATGCAAATGAGATGAATTTTTATTTAGGCCCATGGCATCAACAAATTTGTCAAATAGTATGATTGGTACAATAACAATGAGCCACAATGACAGTTTAGGCCTGAAATTAGTTTTTATGGGATAATTGATTTTAACTGCTTCTTTTTTCACTTTAATGTTTTAATGAAAATTCATGAATATGCAAATAAGATATTTTCTATTACTTATCAAAGGATGAAAGTGCTTTGTCTAAGCTTTAATATGAGACCAAATTCAATGGTCTAGGATAAAAAACAATTGAGATATTTTCAATTTTCTATGTGTACCCCCATTATTAATACGCAAAATTTGAATATTTAGAGTAATTTATTTAGACATAGCGTAAAACGCAAACGCTTCCACTTCCAGAAGGCAGAAAACAGGGTTTGATAGCTTTTTCAATGTACTTTTAGAGAATCATAGTGTAAATTTTCCCCTGGGGAGGGATGGAGCTATGGGTAGCTAGACGACTATTTCCTACCATTTGTTTGTGTTAAAATGACATTTTTTTCATTCTGGGGTATCATAAATAACGTGTAATTTCACCCTTAAAGCTACCAGCAATTCAAGTCCCCCCGATTTTTTACAAGTCTACAAACATAGTCCTACATGAAAATCATAAGGGGATTTGTTCAGGCCGGATGGTACCGACCTCCAAAATTTACGGTATTGGCTCATGGACCAAATAGGGAATGGTTAATCATGACTGAATCTTTAGGTCTGAGTCAGTTAATTACTCGACCGACAAGGGTTACAAATAATACGAGCACACCGACTGATCATATTTACTCTACTCACGAAGAAAATTTATCAAAAGTTGATGTCTGTAAAATAGGAATAAGTGATCATTATGCGGTCTTTTGCAATAGAAAATTAAACTGTAGTTATAAACGTAATGCTCATAAATCTATTACTTACAGGTCTTTTAAACATTTTGCAGAAAGTGACTTTTTAAATGATTTGTCTATTCTGCCTTGGGGTAATATTGACAACTGCTCAAATATTGACGATGCTCTTGGGGCTTCATTGAAACTGTTAACAAACATGCGCCTATAAAACAGCACAGACTCAAGAAAGATATTCAACCAGACTGGTTAACTTCTGAGATTCTTGACAGTTTGAAAGAAAGAGATGAGCTTAAAAACCAAGGCCGTGTTGAAGAATATAAAGTATTGCGTAATAAAATATCATGTTTAATTCAGAAGTCAGCTACTTACAAAAATAAAATTGAAAATGGTAAAGACGACCCAAAGTCAAATTGGAAGATATTTAAAGAATTTGGTGCCTCTTATAATGATGATAACAATATTTTAGTGATATTTTAATATTTCTAGTGATGATAACAATATTTTAGGTTTGCGTATTGATGATAAGATAGTGTCAGACAACACTGAATTAGCGGAAATTTTCAATGATTACCTCATATTGCTGCTAATTTAAAAGAACCTATAGAAAATATAGATTTGAGTAAACTTAAAAGTTTTGTAAGTTCAAAGGTTCCAGATGACGCATATTTTAATCTACCGGATAATGATGAGAGTTTTATATATAATTTTCTTTCAACTCTTGATATAACTAAAGCTACTGGTTTGGACGGTGTTGGTCCGAGACTTTTGAAATTGTCATCTGGTGTTATTGCTAAAAGTTTAACAACCCTTGCAAATAAATGTTTGTCTAGCGGAAGTTTTCCAGCTATCTGGTCAGTCCGCTCCATAAAGGAGGTACTAAAGAAGAACTTAATAGCTATAGACCAATTTCTATATTGCCAACATTGTCAAAATTACTTGAAAAGTTTATACAAAAACACTTCATGGAGTATTTAAATGCATTCGATTTGATTCACAAATTCCAAAGTGGCTTTCGGGCGGGTCATTCAACTGAAAGTGCTTTATTATTGATGACAGAGCGTTGGCTTAAGCAATAAATGAAGGGAAGCTGGTCGGGTCAGTCATGGCTGATTTTAGAAAGGCGTTTGACCTGGTTGACCATGCATTACTTTTGGAAAAACTCTCATGTTATAAAGTAAGTGATATTTTTTTCCAATTAATGAAGTCTTACTTAAATAATAGAACACAGGTAGTATCTGTTAACAATGAAACATCTAACAAAGACAGCGTGAAATGTGGTGTTCCCCAGGGTTCCATCTTGGGACCAATATTATTCTTGATATTTATAAACGACCTGCCTCTATTCCTATCTGACACTGTTTCTTCTACGCATTTATATGCCGATGACACTACGATTTATGATGCTCAATATGATCTCGATGAATTAAAGAAAAACTTACAAAAGTCTCTTATAGCTCTCCATATTTGGTGCAAGAAAAATGGAATGTTACTTAACACTGATAAAACAAAAGTCATGATTATAACTACTAGACAAAAAAGATTACACCTAGATGAAAACATACTCACGCTATCGTACAATGATAACGAACTTCAACTTACAACAGGAGACAAAATACTCGGGGTGAACATTGACGAAAACTTAACGTGGACTAATCACTATCAATTGGTATGTCGGAAAATATCTTCCTACATTTGGTTTTATCCAGAATTAGTCGTTTCCTAAGTAATGGGCATAGACTGCTATATTACAAGTCATATATTCAACCCCATTTGAATTATTGCAATGTCATCTGGGGCAATGCATCTAATTCTTATGTCGCTAGACTTCAAAAAAGGGCATGTAAGTTAATACTTGGAATGAATATGATGATTTTGAAAGTGCAAAGGCTACATTAAATATACTTTCATTTGAGCAAAGTGTATTTGTAAGTAAAGCTAAGATTATGTATAAAGTAGCTAATGGATTAGTTCCAATATATATTTGTGATTTGTTTACTCGAAGGTCAGAAGTTACGCACGGCACATCCCTTAGATCCATAACAAACCAGAATTTTGCGATTCCAAAACCTAAGTTAACATTATACAAAGAAAGTATCTCTTATTCAGGTCCAGTTATCTGGAACAATATACTAAATGATATACGATATTTATCGAATGTTTCTTCTTTTAGTAAAAATGTATCAAACTGGATAACGAGCATGTAAGACAATTGCATTTGAATAAGTGTCCTTATTTTGTTAGAACATCATCTGAACAAACTTACAAGTACAATGTATGCCTTCACCTCCAAATTATTGTATCAAATTTGTATTTTCATACCCATTTATTGTTATATGTGTCTCTATACATAATATGTTCATGTTGCTGTTGATTTATTTGTATTTGAGGGCCCCATGGAAGATTGGATATAACCAAATGGGTCACCCTCGTAAAATAAAGAACTTACTTACTTACTTACTTACTTACTTACTTACTTACTTACTTACTTACTTACTTACTTACTTACTTACTTACTTACTTACTTACTTACTTACTTACTTACTTACTTACTTACTTACTTACTTACTTACTTACTTACTTACTTACTTACTTACTTACTTACTTACTTACTTACTTACTTACTTACTTACTTACTTACTTACTTACTTACTTACTTACTTACTTACTTACTTACTTACTTACTTACTTACTTACTTACTTACTTACTTACTTACTTACTTACTTACTTACTTACTTACTTACTTACTTACTTACTTACTTACTTACTTACTTACTTACTTACTTACTTACTTACTTACTTACTTACTTACTTACTTACTTACTTACTTACTTACTTACTTACTTACTTACTTACTTACTTACTTACTTACTTACTTACTTACTTACTTACTTACTTACTTACTTACTTACTTACTTACTTACTTACTTACTTACTTACTTACTTACTTACTTACTTACTTACTTACTTACTTACTTACTTACTTACTTACTTTAGCATTCCTGACAATATTTGTAATCAATGTGTTCAACATGAATCCACTGGTATAAGAAATTTAAGCAGTTTTGCAGACAAGTACGGTTTAAACCCACATTTTGTATTTTTAGACACTCAGCTCAAGAAGAGGGGTCGCTTATTGCTACGTATAATTTTAATATCAGTTTCATAGAAAACTAAGTTTTATCCATTATATCTTGTATTGCACGCGTTCAAGATTAAAATAACAGAAGTTTTTGAAATCTAGATGCCTTACTAAACATTCTGTGCTCTTTTGAATGATGTCTTCGAACTTTCTTAACACCCTGTACATGTACAATGTCGTGACCCGGATATTTTAAGCAAAGAAAAACATGTATACAAGATAGTAAAATTTGATATATACTTAGAAAAAGATTTGAACGATATTTGACTTTCATCGGCTTTCTTACATTTAATGAAATTTGGCTTTATGTGAAAATGCTTGCAGTCGACAGACAGTACCGTCCCATATTAAATGACATAATCCACCATACCAAAATTTCACAAACATTTGGAAATAATAATCCCATTTTCGTAGATCGTTTACCAACCATGTTTGTGTGCAATTTAGCGATCGCTTCTTGTAGTCAAGTTTTACACCAAATTTCACCGTCTCTGTCAATGTCTTGCTGCACGTTTCTGTCATATTGACTGAAGAGAAATTTGCATATCGCATTTGTTTTGCCTAATTACTGATACAGGGTCACGAGATCGGTTTAACTCATTTAAGCCTGGCGTCCTTTTTGTGGGACATAGGCAAACAGCATAGCCCCAGATGTGACGCCGCAGAACGCGGCGTCCCATCTGGGGCTATTCTGTTTGCACAGAGAAATTTCATCGAAAAATGAGATATATAAAAAAAATACACCTAACACCCCTAAAAATGAAAGTGGACCCATCCAATTGATAATGATGGTAGAATCCATTCGTCAAATATGGGTTAAAAAGTAAGCAGTAGACTGACAAAGGTTGCAGCTAAATGAATCCAGTAGAAACAAGAGGACCAATGGTCCTTTAAACGCTCACCTGAGATCTGGGATATATACCAATAAACTTGTTTGACTATTATGGTCATGGCGACATATATTGACCTTGCCGTAAAATAGGTCAAGGACGTCCCAGTGTCATAATTTATGTACACATAGTAGTACTCTAGTCCACAATGTTACATGCCAAGTTTTGTTGAAATTGGCCCATCTGTGCCGGAGAAGAAGATTTTTGAAGGGGTTTTAACATATATGGATATGGCGGCCATATTGGTCATGCGACTTGGATTATTTATGTACACATAGCTTCCCCTTCCTATGGATGCGCCCTATCAAATTTGGATTTGATTGGCCAAGCGGTTTCAGAGAAGAAGATCTTTGAATATTACGGTGATATACATGTATATTGCCTAGGGTCATGATTAATTTAAACTTTGTAGAGCTCCTCTCTCTGATGCTTCATGTCAAGTTTCAAAACCATACGCCTTCTGGTTCTGGAGAAGATTTTTTTAAAGGTTTTTGCTATTTATAGCCATGGCGGCCATCTTGGTCATGTGACCTGGACCATTTTATATAAACTTTCGTTCCCTCTCCCTAAGGATGCTTCACATGAAGTTTGGCTTTGATTGGCCAAGCGGTTTCAGAGAAGAACGTATCTTTGAATAGCATGGTAATATACGCACGTACATGTATACTGCCCAAGGGTGGGGACAGACCAGCCCCTTGGGTCAAACTTTTTTCAGAATCATAAATTGTCAGTCCATTTATTTTAAGTTTTTCTCTTCAAATGACATTTTGACAATTTTCCCCATTCAAATGCATGGGCCACCCATGTTGACCTTGCCGTAAAATAGGTCAAGGTCATCCAAGGGTCATGATTTATATAGACTTTGTAGAGCTCTTCTCCCTGATGCTTCATGTCAAGTTTCAAAACCATATGCCTTCTGGTTCTGAAGAAGAAGATTTTTAAATGTTTTTGCTAGTATAGCCATGGCGGCCATCTTCGTCATGTGACCTGGACCATTTATATAAACTTTCGTTCCCCCTTCCTAAGGATGCTCCGCGTGAAATTTGGCTTTGATTGGCCTTGTGGTTTCAGAGGAGAAGATCTTTGAAATTGTGGACGACGCCGACGGACGACGACGGACGTGAGCTAAAAATGCTCACGTGACTTTTGGGTATAGAGGGTTGCTACGTTTGGCGCATTAATATATTGGAACCAGTGACACGTGAAATTTCATTTCGATACTGATTTGTTGCAAATTGACTGTTTCTGCCAGATTTATTAATTATTTCGGTAAATATAATTGTATCCGTTGCAATGAAATCGAAATAAGTTTAATATCCCTCAATTGTTTTTCTAAGTACATTGTATATGAGTTAATAGATTTAGTTCCTTATTTCAAGTTTTGTTTATTCAAAGCGCTCTAAAATTTATTTAAGTGTTAATAGGCTTTGTTCAAGGGGGTAATGCATGTTATTTGTTTATTTTTATCATTCTTTCGACTTAAACATTACACATGTAAGAGCAGTTAAATTGTTTTAATATGCCCATTACGAAAGCATGCTCATGCAATATACAGAGGTTTTTTTTTTCAACTGTAAAAATTTTAAATTTCATTGAAAAAAATTTGATATTTTTATTTACGGACATGTTATCCTGATGCCTCTTCACATGTATATTCAAATATGGTCAAAGAAGAAATGAATATTTTCAAAAATAATCAGTATACGTAAACTAAAATTTCGATAAATGTAAATGAGTGAGTGAGTGAGTGAGTGAGTGAGTAAGTTCTTTCTTTTAAGAGGGAGACCCAATTGGCAAATCCAATCTTTCTTGGGGCCCTCTTGAACAAGTGAACATATATACACTTTCATAACATATATACAATTTCATAGAAAGAAATATATGTTTTTGGTATAGAGTAAGTACTTTATTTAAAGAGGGTAACACGGTTGGCTAAGCCAATCTTCCCCGAGGCCCTGAAAACATATTGTTGTACCAGACCCTTGCTGTTTTCGTAAAAATATTATGTTATTCTTTATTATATGCATTGACAACAAAATTAAATTTAAGCCAAGCAAGGAAATTTTATGCTTCCGATGCGTGAATGGTTCGTTGTTGAAACAAAGATTTAATATTTTTTAAAAAGGATTGAACATGAGTTATTGACTTATTTCCATTATATATGACAGTATTTTCTGTTCAATTCATGGCTATCACAGTTTGGAATTTCAGAAAGGAATTTTTGTTGTGATTTGCAATGTAAGCTACAGGACTTTTCTCAGTTGCCGTCGAGGAAAAATGATTCTTTGCACCTTTAAATGTACATTTAACCAATATTGAAAAGAGATTTATTTTATACTTTACAGTGAAAACCAATGTATATCAAAACTTGATAAAATTGGTATTTTCATTGATATGAAATTTCACTGATATCAAATCTCACTGATATCAAAAGTCACTAGTGACTGATATCAGCCTATATCTTCACTGTAGATTTTGGATTACTTCTGACGTTTCCATTTACTTGACGTCATTAAATGTGTCTCACTTCAGAAATTCAAACGCCTATAATTCCGTTATTTATGAACGAAAACATAAAGTGTGGGTATTCATTTTCTTAGTTAGAACGTAAGGAACAATGTGGTACCAAAATTATTTGTGTTTTCAAAAATTTTTGGTTTTTGCATTTTCACCGCCTGCCTTGTGAATTGGAAAATGCCTGTGTAATGTATAAAATAAAAAGAAAATTCGCTTTTTTTTTTTCGGTGAATACCAAATATATTTCATCTCGTGAGTTGAAAACATAAAAAATTTTCACTCGTGCTGCGCACTCGTGAAAATTCTGATGTTTTCAACTCACTCAATGAAATATATTTGGTATTCACCTCAAAAAAGCAAATATCCTCTATGTAATTATTGTCATCACCATCTTCTAAAATTGCACCTCTAATAAGAATTGTTAAATACTTGGACGTATTAATTGCTGCTTGACATCAGCCTGAGGCGCCTCATGAGAACTTCAACAATATGTTTTTGAACAGATTTGACACAAACCGAGCTATACAAGCACAAAAGATGGCTAGAGACTGGAAATTATGAATTTAGAAAGTCGTGTAGCGAAAACAAGGGCGCTGATGGCACAGCTGGTAATGTCGTTAGGGGCTACCGGAAGGTTATTCAATGCGAATCTTCAATGGAACTTCCGAACAACTAAAAAAATTTCTGTTTATTGTATGGGTATTTTTCGTAATGGGACAATGATTTCCCCCGTTTCAGATGTGAATCATGGTCGGGATCACTAGAATAGCACTTGTGTTGATTTTGTGCCGACAGTGGGTACTTGTCAAGTCATGTGGTCAACCTGGAGCTACCAACAAGACTATACAAGTGCCGTGAGTTCAAGAAAAACGTTATTTACTACCGAGAGGGGAAAAAATTTCTTTCTTTTTCTGGACCATGTACTTTGAAGAAACAAGAAACATCTTTGAAAAAGATAATTGTCGAAGATTAATATCTGTTCTGCAATAGGGTACAGGATGCAGGAGAGACAGACAGACAGACAGACAGACAGACAGACAGACAGAATGACTCTTGCAGGGCCAATTCCAGACATGACTGAGAGGAAATGCTTTTCAAGTGTCCTTACGGCGAGAGTCCTTAAGAGTCGCTGGACCGAAACGACTCGTTCTGTTGAGCAGAGCCTTTGATCCGAACACGGCTATATTTAATGGAGAAAATCCGAACGCATCTTATCTACGATGGCCTGCATGGATCATAAAATTTCAAAATCCACAGATTTTAGATTTTAATTTTTCTTTGCAAAAGCTTTCGTCACACAAAAAGCGATTAAAATAAATAACAATAAGGACTAATAATGGATTGTCTAGTAAAAAACATCATCTTAAAGTACTTAATGCAGTTTGTTGCCTTTTTCATCTTCCATATGGGAAAAACCCGGATGCAGGTCAAAAATGATCTGAGATGTCTTCGACAAAAAATGACAGGCACGTCTTAGTCCCATCAGGAAAACATGTCCGTGCAATATATACCCCCTTAAACCCCACTTTATATAGTAAAACTGGGGTTTGTAGGGGTCTTCTTCATCCTGTCCCAATAAATAGTATAATGTTTGAATTAAAAGGGATAGAATCACGATTTTATACCTGTTGGATCTCCATAACCTTGCAAACGCATAGGTGAAAAGTTATTTTCCTAAAACAGAAATTACAAGTGTTACGAGAGCTGTACATAAACAGAGTACTATGCCAGTTTTTACGTGTTGAAAAATTGAATGAACGTCGGAATAGAAGTTTCAGAGCCTAATGATTTCCTGTCCAGTTATTACTCATCCAAAATGTTAATGCTGCTTTGTGTCAGATCTTTGCTGATTCCATTAATATAAGTTTTAGATTATTTATCCACTAAAATCTTTGTTTATGAGTAATAACATTTTGAAAGATATAATAACACAAAATGTCAGTGGAAGAGCTGTCCATGCCACAATAATAGCATGTACAAATACTACTACAACTTCAAAAAATCTATTTACTTCATAAGTTCTAAGCTTTTTGGTTGACGTTGACAGTGTATCTATTATGAAAGAGAGGGACAGCTCTCTTAGAAATTAAGCATCGCTCCACCTTATATGTGCAAGAAATGTTAAAATTGCCTGTATAGTAACTTACAGCGAATGTCCATTTAGACCATTTTGGACAAACTTGAGATAACTATCAATTTGAGATATTCACCACACAATTCAATTGACAACATTTATAACTACGAAAAGGTGAAACCTGTGCGGTGATTTTGAATGACCTATATTAAAAATATTATGACGTCATAAAGCAGGAGCAATAACTCTATATAAAGTCAAAATGAAAATATTCCACAAAAGTGTTTTCTGTTGCTCATATGAATGACAACATAATGTGTAAAATAAAAGCGCTGCAGGCATGCATGATACCCCGCCACGCAAATTTAATTTAGTACAAATGCACGGCATTAATCTACAATACCAAACCGCGTCTTCCAGATATGAACTCCTTAACAAAGTTTGAAGCAAATTTGTCTACAGATGCTCAAGATAGCGCCTAAAAACAATATTGTAACATAAATCAGGGGCCATTACTCTGTATTTATTTGACGAAAATTACCAATCTTCAATCCCAAACCACTCCTTCCTGATATAAACTTCTATACAAAATTTGAAGAAAATTGGTAATAAATGCTCCACATAGAGCCCGAAAATGAAATTTTAACATAAATCAAGGGCCATAACTCTGTACTTATTTGACGAAATTTTCTCATCTTCAATCCCAAACCACTCATTTCTAATATGAACTCCTATACAAAGTTTGAAGAAAATTGGTCTATAAATGCCCAAGATATAGGCCGGAAACGAAATTTTTATATAAGTCAAGGGCCATAACTCTGTACTTATTTGATGAAATTTTCCCATCTGCAACAAAATTTACCCATCTTCAACCCCAAACCACTCCTTCCTAATATGAACTCCTATACAAAGTTTGAAGAAAATTTGTCTATAAATGCCAAATATATAGGCCGGAAACGAAATTTTAATATAAGTCAAGGGCCATAACTCTGTACTTATTCAACAAACTTTACCCATCTTCAATCCCAAACCACTCCTTCCTAATATGAACTCCTATACAAAGTTTGAAGAAAATTGGTGAATAAATGCTGAAGATAGAGCCCGGAAACGAAATTTTAACGTAAATCAAGGGCCATAACTCTGTACTTATTTGACGAAATTTACCCATCTACAATCCCAAACCACTCCTTCTTAATATGAACTCCTATACAAAGTTTGAAGAAAATTGTTCAATAAATGCTCAAGATAGAGCACGGAAACGAAATTTTAAAGTAAATCAAGGGCCATAACTCTGTACTTATTTGACGAAATTTGCCCATCTTCAATACCAAACCACTCCTTTCTGATATAAACTCCTATACAAAGTTTGAAGACAATTGGTCAATAAATGCCCAAGTTAGAGCACGGAAACGAATCGCTGACGGACGGAGACGGACGGACAGACGGACGGACGGACACTCGAACGCATTTTTTTTTTTTGCGGAGGGTATAACATAATACCCCGCACTTTTTGAAGCGGAGGGATATAATAAAAGTGGACCTGTATATATACTGAACAAAAAAAGAAACGCAACAATAGGCCACCGAGGATTTTCGAGTTTAAGGGTAAAACGTTGATAATTTCAGGTCTGCTGCTGTATGATTCTCATTCATGGGATATTAAGGTTTATCATTCAAGAAACTGATTTTCATTTCGATAAAAATCGAATGAGAAATTTGTGTCGCCTTGAATTATGCAAATTGTGACAGATCTGCTCTGCGCATGCGCACACTTTTGAAACTCCAAATCACCAAGAAACAATGTCAGCTGCTCCCTAATTAAAATTCATGAAAAAGAAATAAAGTTCAACGACACAGAGGCTTGCAATAAAAACAATCAAAATCCCTATATGTTTAATTGAAAGGGGGATAATACCAATTTTATTCGTTTTATTTCTTTAACTTGTGAGTTATCTGCTGAGGGGTACATTGTGATTTTGAATGCGGGTTAAAAGCGGATTTAAATCGTACCATTATTTTAATGCTCGCGCATGCGCACTGTGTGGTTTTCCACTTTCAGCATGCCCATGGTCGGCATTAAATAACTCCGTAAATACGCATCAAAACGAAAATCGATTTCTTGCATTCGGAAGCCTAATATCTAAAGCAAGTTTATTGGTGGGTTGAAATTTTTCAACAGCATTAGAGGTAAAAAGCTTGAGTTGTTGGCTTTCATTGATCTTCATGAACCTCAGATTGTAGCGATTCAAGAAACAAAGATTGACAGTTCTATTTCAAATTCAGAATTGTTTCCGGAAACTTTCCCATATAGTGTGTACAGGAAGGACAGAACTCTTGATGGTGGTGGTGTCATGTTACTTATTCACAAGGATATCCCACACATGCCAATAACAGAATTAGAAAATAAGTCAGAATCAGTTTGGGTAAAAGTATTCGCTAATAAAACCGCACATTTTGTTGCAAGCTGGTATAGGCCACCCCATAGTGATGAAAACTTGACACCTTTGGAAGACCTACAGAAATTTGATACTTTGTTCAGAGAGCAGCTTAACAAAATTAGGGATAAACATAAAGGAAATAAACCCCCTCAGTTCATGTTCTAGGGGATTTCAACTTTGGAGATATTGTTTGGCCGGACAGACACAATAAATGTGGGTCACCACTGAGTAGGATTGAAGGTCAAATTTTGGTTGACATTATTAATGATCATGGATTTGATCAATTAGTCCACTTCCCTACCAGAGAAAGAAATACTTTGGACTTGATTATCACTTCTCTTCCCAATCAGTTTGTAGCTATTCACTCCCCAGATTGTCTCAGTGATCATGATATTGTTTCTGGAACGCTGAAGATTGTTATTCCCCCCATTAAGAAACATCGGAGGAAGGTGTATCGGTACCAGAAAGGTGATTATGAATCTATGAGGGCAGAAACATTAAAATTTGCAAAGGAAAAGTATTTCAATGGATACTCGGATACCCGTTCGGTTCAGGAAAATTTCAATCTTATTACATCTTTCATTCAGGACTCGGCAGATAAGCATATCCCATCAAAAACAAGTCGCTCTGTCTCTTCTGTCCCATGGATAACTCCTGAGATAAGGAAGAAGATTCGCAGGAAAAATATAACTCATGCAAAAGCTAAGAAAACTGGAAGTGCAAAAATTAGATCTAAATTTGAAAGCTTAAGAAGGGAAATCAAAGCTGATATAAGGAAGCAGCATGACCTTTATGTCAATAACTTGGTAGGGGACGTTAAGGCTAATCCCAGGGATTTTTATAGGTATATCAACAGTCAGAGGAAAGATACCCAAGGCATTCCCCCTTTGAAAAAGAAAAATGGAAGTGGTATTGCTCAATCAGATTTCGAAAAAGCAGAAGAATTTAATGGACAGTTCACAGATGTATTCACCAAAACGGTACACAACCAAGTCCCACTTCTGGATAGGTCGGCCCCATTCATGGATGAAATTGTTGTTACAAAGGAAGGAGTAACAAAATTCCTTAAAGGTCTGAACCCATCTAAAGCCTTAGGACCTGATGAACTCCATCCTAGAGTCCGAAAAGAATTGGCAAAAGAATTAGGACCTGTATTTGCACATCTCTTCCAGCAGTCAATCAATACGGGTGAAATCCCCAAGGAATGGTCACTTGCTAATATTTGTCCACTTTTCAAGAAAGGTGACAGGTCCCTTGCTTGTAATTACCGCCCAGTTTCTTTGACTTGTATTCCTTGCAAACTTCTAGAACATATTGTCTGCTCAAATATCATGGGTCATCTTGTCCAGTATAATCTTTTGTCGGACAAACAGCATGCATTCAGGAAATGGCATAGTTGTGAAACTCAGTTGATTACAGTAATAAATGATTGGGCAAAAATATTGGACAAAAAGGGTCAGGTTGACACTTTTATTTTGGACTTTGAAAAAGCTTTTGACACCCCTCCACATGAACTTCTTAACAGCAAATTGTTTAGTTATTGTATAGGTGGAAATACATTGGAATGGATAAATGCTTTTTTGTGCTTCAGGCAGCAAAGGGTAGTAGTTAATGGTGTTAAATCTGACTGGGCCCCTGTTGTGTCTGGTGTCCCTCAGGGCACCGTTCTCGGTCCATTGTTGTTCTCCTTGTACATAAATGACATACCCGTTGGCATTGACTCTCAAATCAGGCTTTTGCTGATGACTGTGTTTGTTACCGTGAAATTAGAACAGTAGAAGATACATTGAAACTTCAGAAAGACATTGACCTTTTAGGGAGCTGGGCCCGAAAATGGGGCATGAGATTTCAACCTGTCAAATGCAACATGATGCAGCTGACAAATAAGCGGATAAATAAAATTGAGGCCTCGTACACCCTCGAGGGAACGGTATTGGAAAATGTTGATAGCATTAAATATCTAGGTGTAACAATTACAAATGACCTCAAGTGGAATACCCATATCAATAATATCTGTACTAAAGCCAACAGAACACTTGGATTCTTGAGGAGAAACTTATTTTCTTGCCCCCAAGATGTTAAAGAAGCAGCTTATAAAGGACTGGTGCGCCCAGTCCTGGAATATGGAAGTTCTGTTTGGGGTCCTCATACTAAATGCCTCCAGGAGGAATTGGAGAAGGTACAGAATCGTGCCGCTAGATTTGTAACTAGGAATTATACTTTCGAAGAAGGTAGTATGACTGGCATTCTTGAACAACTCAAATGGGGATCTCTCAAGAAAAGGAGGACGGATAATCGACTTATATTACTATACAAAGGTCTGAAGGGTAAAGCCAGAATACCTACAGATGACCTTACCCCAAAGACTAGGCGTTGTAGAAATAGCCACTCCAAGGCATTTCAGCTTCCATCTGCTAGTATAGAGGCCTATAAATGTAGTTTCTTTCCCCAGACTATCAGGGACTGGAATGACCTCCCTGACTCTCTGTTTTCTACTGCTGAAATGTCAGATGATTGTGTGTCCAAGTTCGCTTCACTCGTGCGTTCAAGGGACTAATTTCTCCCCCATCCGAACACCCTGGTGAAATAATGTCATTTGGCGTGTCACCAGTAAACTATTCAGATTCAGATAATGCAGAAGTAGAAAATGCTATGATTTCTGATTGTATCAAAGTTTGCTAAAAATTCAGTGAAATATAATTGTTGCGTTTCTTTTTTGTTCAGTATACTATTGCTTTTCTATACTAGGGACCGAAATAACATATTGTAAATTAAATGAAAATTAACGCAGTGTCATTACTGTACCCTGTTTTAAAATGCGGTTACTATATGACCGTGCGTCGGACAGCAATAATTTTGATACCAATCTGATCAGAAAAGATCGGGTTTTCACCACATATGAACAACATTCTCATTGATTGTCCACAGAAAAAAATAATCAAGCAAGTGACAAGTTTTAAAGAACGCCCCTCGTATAGCGTAGCATATAGCTAGAACAAAATAGAATAAAAGTTACATGTCACTTGATGATGAGCTATCCTTTAGATTTGCAGACATTACCTGGCAGAACGATTCGTTAAAAAGGTAAGAAACAGTAAAACATCAATAAATATAAATAAATTATTATAAGTATAAATAAATTAAACGATGCTAGCGGGATTCGATCTCGTATCGCGAATTTACAAGTTACGAAGCATCAACCTTTTTCTTGCACGTTATCCATTAGGCCGTAGCAAAAGTGTTATAAATAATATGATTTTATCTAAATGAATACCCTTTTTAATTTGAACTATTGGGTCTACATTTAGAGCACATTTCATCATAAGACATATCATAAGGATGAGATATATCATAGTTACAAAATATGTACTAAGTTGGAACTTAGGAAACAACATGTCATAAAAGCCTGCAGGTGATAAAGCTATCAGCCCAATCTGTGACAATCATTGGGCAATTTACAAAGCCGTTATGTTTGAAATTATAACAAATAAAACGTCATTCCAGCCAAACAGACTCGTATTGTTTCATATATTGTTCTTCGCAGATGCAAGAAAAGTGTTACAGTTACAGAAACAAGATACCAAATAGTTTCAAAGACACCAGACTGCAACTGGATGGAAATGATCTTTGTTCTCTATGCAAGTATTGCATGCAGAACAAGATACATGTAAGTTGTTTAGGGTTGTGGCCCGGTATTCCGAGGGCCCTATAGTCCGAGGGCCCGGTAGTCCGAGGGCCCGAGGGTCCGATGGTCCGAGGGCCCGATAGTCCGAGGGCCCGATGGTCCGAGGGCCCGATGGTCCGAGGGCCCGATGGTCCGAGGATTTATGGAATAAATCCAATACCAATATTCTGATTCTCGGACTAGCGGGCACTCGGACTATTGGGCCCTCGGACTATCGGACCCTCGGACTATTGGGCCTCGGACTATCGGACCCTCGGACTATCAGGATCTGCAACATTTTCCAAGGTTTTCACACACACACACACACACACACACACACACACACACACACACGTCGCGCGCACGCACACACGCACGTGCTTTCATACATACGCACCTATACACGAATACAGATACATTCTTACACAATGATACATACGAGGGGAAAGCAAAAAGTTCGTGGACTTTCTTAATAACTTTTATAATTGACGTCCGATTGTTATCGTATTTTCACAAGTGTAATAATGGTCTATTGTCGACATTCATGTAAAATGTTATTTGTCGAATCTTATTTTTGATTGGTCAAATTACATCGACAAACACGTGGGGTTTGCTACCCCGGAGCACGCCGTAAAATCTCTGTTTACGTGTTTATAAATATAAAAATATCTTAAAAAATGGCATTTCTAAATCTCCTTAAATTATGGAAATATTGATAATAATGTAATTTGGCTTGAAATGTGAAATTGCAGTTCTTGCATTCGAAAGACAACGCTACAGCGACACTTTTTGAAAGACAAGTCTAAGCACTGAAAAATTTAGTAAAAATGACATTATTGGTAAATGGCGGAAACTTGCACATCGATAAAATTTGTGCGAGACTTCCGAATAAAACCTACAGAAACGTTTGATTTGATACAAACAGCTAGAGACACATCAGAACTGAAGCATACAACAGTGTTCAATGATGTGCAAAGTGTTAGTCACAACGAAATAGCTGTTAAAAACAACAAGTAAGCACAAAAATCTACGCGAACAGCTTTAACGTCATGGCATGCCCCGTATAATCCTAGCGACTGTCGCAGAAATTGTCATAAAAACTAAATTTTTCTAGCGATTTGCCTTAAACTTTCTACTGTAATCCTTCACGGATGGGGAATAAATATATGAAAATTTGCTTGAAGTCGAATGAGAAATAATGTTTTTATAGGAACTTTTGACTCGGCCAGCGTATACAAAAAAACCCTTTGGCAAATGACGTTAACGTCTTGGCGTGCTCCGGCTAGCGCTTACACGCACCAAACAAATTGCCATAGAAACGTTGTTCAGAAAAATCATAACACGTTACAAACGTATAGGTTATAACTTGAATGTTATGCGACAGTCTGCATGCTTAGTTTTTAACCCAATCATGGTTGATAACTATGCTGCCTTCTTTAATTGCACGCCGGTGGGTCGGGCGTCAGACTCTATGATGGCCCCGACATAAAGCTATTCATTTTAGTTGGTTGGGGCCGGAGCTTCTTGTCTGTTGCTTGGCCCACCGGGGTCCAACTGGTGTTTTTCTTTTGCTCCGGAGTTAGTAGGTTATTCGGCGCCCAGGGATCTCCATCGTCGGGCAGCTTACTCAGTTTGTGAGTCCTGGTTTTTGATTCATCAGGATGTTTATCATGATTTATTTGTTTGTTCTTGATGATTCATTGACTAGTTAGAGATTCACCACGAGGACCGAATAACTAACTAAATGTTATGAACCACTGCAGAAGCTGAGGGTGAGGTTATGGCCATGTAAAACCGGTTTAAGCCCGCCAGTAACTGTGTTACTGATCGTTCCAAGTCGATACTTCTGTGGTGGTTCTTTTTGTTTTATGTCTTGGTGTTTAAAAAATTTTCTGTGCTGTTGGCGCCTTATGTATGTTTTCATATTTTTAGTTAAGTTAAGGTAACTGAGTGGCCACCTATTGGGAAAATAGCTGCCCATTCGGCTTACGATTGTTTCATGGTATAAGTACCTGATTTTTAGTTTGGTTTTTTCCCACCTCGGTTTTTGGAGTGGGAATCTTTTTCTGATTGCGCCTTTTCCTGATCTTTGCCTACTTGTACCTTTTTATCAAGCGATTTGTCTGAAACTTTCCATGCTTGTTTGTATTAAATTGATCGCAAACATACGGTAATTTCAGAGAATATACTTTTTATTTTATTGACAAAGTCCACGAACTTTTTGCTTCCCCCTCGTACATACATACATACATAACCAATCGAGCAGGTGCACGGGGGTAATACAATAGGTACTACCTGTGTTGTCGACCGAGACGATACTGCATATATGGTTGTCGACCGAGAATTCCGGCTTCCGACCGAGTAGTGCGGTTGTCGATACACGACATAAGTGTAGTGTGTAGTGGACGGTGATAAAATCTCAACGTAATTTTTATTATTTTTCTGCCCGAACCTGTTGTTAGATATTTTCCTGGCCTACAAAGTATTCCAGCGAGTTGTTGCGTCGCTAGATTTCTCATGAAAAGATATTTCATCGTAAAATAGCAGAATGCAGAAAAAATGCAGATTCTTTGTTTTTTTAGCCTATACGATATCTTATGAAGTAATGAAAGATGTGGTATGCATCATTGCAAAGACAAAGACATCAGAATGCGTCAGAAAATGCATCGCTTGTTTATGTTGTAAGGGTGTTTTATTTTTATTGTTACTGCTGTCGATGACATGTAGATATATGCGATACTGTTGTCGATGTAGCCTGATACGGATGTCGACGATTTACAAAGATTAGGACATGTATTATTAGCACGATCAATTCAGTTTTCAAAGCTTTATTCCAGACATTTCGGGCCAGGGTGTCGAAATTGAATTATCCACGCCGTCTACAACACAATTATGATGCAATGCGGTCGGCGACAACAGAAACAGGCATATTTAATCACCAATTTTGACATTTAACAAGGACTATGTGTTGCAAGCAAGGAAGTAAATACGATTAATTAATTGTAAAGCATACAACAAATACTCTGACCAGAATGGACATGTACCCAGTCTCGTATTTTGCCTCATGGATCTTAGCTGCGGGCCGATTTGTAACGCTGTGCATAGCCATTTGAACTAAAACTAAACCAGATGTTTTATTATAGGGATCAACCATGGTTTTCAGTGTTCAAACATTCGATGGATCACGAGGAAGGCGTTTGAACACAAGGCCGCAGGCCGCGTGTTCAAACCCCTTCCGAGTGATCCAGCGAATGTTTGAACACTGAAACAAACCATGGTTGATCGCTATTCTTGCATTTTCTCTCTAATCCACTTAAAATCTCTTGAAAATAGCATTAACAACGTAAAAACTCACCGAAAACCGCGGAGTTTCTTCAACGTCGGCCATTTTGTTTAGAACGAAACGCATGACGTCACGTCGCATTGACCAATGACGTCGGCCAAAACCCATGTTCAAACGGCACGTGAATTTCATGATTTGAACATGGGTTTTGCTGTTTGAACACGGCTTTCGACCAATCGAAAATGGCTTCAAACAGCCATGCGCATAGATTTCTATGCAAGAATTTGTTTTTAAGTATAACGCAGTGTTATTTTTCCAGACCGAAATGGAAAAGTTTATCCAAATCCCAACTGAAGAGAGCTTCCTCGAATTGTCAGACACTGGGTCTGAAAGCATCCTAGACCTTTCAAACATAGAACGAGAGAGGGTCTCACCTGTTTCTGCAGGTCAAGTAAATGAGCTGTGTTCGCTGTGCAGAATATCCAGGAAAACCAGATGTCTACAAACGTTCAAGGTGAAATAATGCTTACTAGTACATCTGCTTTCTATGAACCCCCTGTATTAATGCCCTAAAGTGCAACCATTCAAGGGCCCAGTGTCAACCAGAGACTTCATGAAAACCCTACTGCAGTCAACTCTGAAATAGACGCAGTGAGCGCGGCTGCGCCGTCAACGTCATCCACTAGGTTATATAAAATCATTAAATTTGTTGTACATCGGCTTATTAATTCCTGGTCCTCAAGCAGTTTGTGTTTTAGGCACAATTTCGCTTGTGTAAGAGAGAGTGGGACTATCTTGGGCACAGGAGATGCATAAAGTAGTCTATGTTTATATCGGATTTTAATGATTTTCGCGCCCTCGTGATTATTTAAAGCTGCTCATAATGTCAAATGCCAGTGTGTACAGACAAATGCAGACATTCAGACTCGTGCCAAATTCTCAAAACGAGTGATCTTGCAGTTTATTCAGCAATATGTCCTTAGTAATTACCATCGACAGCCGTACCGTACACATGATTTAACTATCGACAACCGTATCGGTCGTTATCGACAGCCGTATCATGACTTTTTAAAAGCGTTCATAAAATGCACATGGCGTAAAGAAATGGGCGCATTATACTAGTTTTCAAGAACTCGGCTATAGAGGTAATATCCGAAGCAGTCCCATTGGTCTAGAAGGTTTTTGATAGCTGCAAGTTACACAAATACCTTGAAAAATGATGTTTTTAGTATCTTTCATATATTTGTCGTTATCGCTGTACAACAAAGCACAGAAGAGTATTAGAAGTAAAGTTAAATACCTCTTTGACGATCGGCGATGATTAAAAATCTATTTTCTCTGGTTTTTGATGTCCTGTTTACTACACACTGAGTTTGTGTCGTGTATCGACAACCGTACTACTCGGTCGGAAGCCGGAATTCTCGGTCGACAACCATATATGCAGTATCGTCTCGGTCGACAACACAGGTAGTACCTATTGTATTACCCCCGTGAGGTGAGATGCACAACACCTGAGCGCGAAACAGCGTTTCCTAAAAGCAGCGCTGGAAAAAGCAAACAACGAGAGGTTGTTTTGAAAAGAGGAGGAAATTGAAGTACCCCATGCATGGCGATCACATTCAACTGAATTAATTATTTTCCTTTAACCTCCTAAGAGGAACGCATTGGTAGTGGCCTTCAATTGAACACGGCTAACAAACCTTTAAATGCGTAACCACGGTTAAGAAAAGAAATCCGATTCATGTCCTTCCGGTTTCGCATCAGATGACCAACACAAGGTAAACAAACTTTTGCAGCTCGTGTTTCAGAGTAAAATATTTCGATTCGAAGACAAATATTATAATTCTCTCAATGCTATTTTATTAGTTAGACATTGCTATATTTGGACCCCAAAGGATATCCAGAAATTTTTCTTTATAATCATGATTTTTATTTATTCCCTACCCCAAAACACATGTTGGGATTGCATTGTACACGACGCAAATGTGGGTCAGTCGAAGGGATATTTTTTAGATTTCCGCTCATTACGTCCATATTAACGGAAAGCAATACAGTGCGCAGATGATTTTAACATTGTGTGAGGTCTGGTGACAGTTTCGTTGCCTCTGGCCAATGCATTCTATGCATATGTGGTTAAAAGCTGTGTCATCATTTCGGTTACGAATTTAATCATTAGAATGATAGCAATATAATCATTATAGAACACGTGTATTAAAGTTTTTGTTTTTGTTAATTGTTTTACGCTGAAAATTATTGTCACATTCTCTGGTCCTTTCTTAATAGGTGCTTACTCAAATTTGGTGTGTTTGTGATATTTGCAGTGAAAATGTTTGATATTATAGGGTTATTGCACTGATATCGGTGAATATTGTCCCGAGTTGGGATATCGAAGGACGCGAGCTTGCGAGCGTCCGTAGATATTCCAACGAGGGACAATATTCACCGATATCAGTGCAATAACCCTTTTATTATATAGCTATAAATATCTGCTTCTCATATTTGATGTTTTGTTGAGAGTTAGCCTTACAAAATTGAAATATCTACACGAAGGCCGCGATAATATCCATAAGTGATATCATTTTTGCACTAGTGCAATATCAGATGATATCATTTTTGCACTGTTACTTTTCGGAAGCACATTTTGCAATTGAATCAATATTGTTGACATTTTGTTTTCTTTTTTCGGCTTAAATTGCTTAAATCTGAATGTGACAAACTTCTTCTGACGCTTCGGCTAGGTATGACGTCATTTTCCACGCGACGTCAGATGAAGATGACGTCATTAGATTTGACGTCCCAATTTTACAATTTTGCACGATGACCGTCAAGTCAAGAATTTGGCAATTTTTCATAAACAGAATTTTTCGCTTTTAACAAAGTGTGCAATATCAAGTAAGTGTGCAGAGATCGTCTGATATCTGCACACTTGTTACTCGGCTTTTATCCCTATGTTTTAATCATTTGATATTTATAGCTATATAATAAAAAATAATACGAACTGTCTATGAAATACATGTTATACAATAGTTCACATGCGTGATATTCCTGTTCATGAAGACGATTTTACAGCATTCTACACACACTTTGATTTGTTTTTTCTTGGTTTTATGTCTTTCAAAACGCTTTACAAGGAAATAAATAACATAACTTGAACATGTTGAGGTTTTCAAACGTATCTTGAAATATATCCTTCATATTTTAATCATTAAATGCGTACCCATCTTTTCCTTCCCTTCAAATCGATAATGCCGGGCACTAACACAACGAAATACTGGCACAGACATCAGATGCAATTTAGTTAATACAAATATGTAAATTTGTCGTGGAACAATCACTAAAATTTGATATTTACCAGCAAATTGACCAATTTTTAGTTGTATTTCGCCGACTTTGGCCTTGTTGGAGCATCAGGTTCGAAGAAGGGAATGAATAACTCAAAGACCATCAAATTATTTTGCGAGCTACTTTGGTGCTGACTTACAATAGTAAATAAGTGACAAAATAGCATTCATAGATAATCGATATATTTCTGTACTAAAATATAATCATCAATCGATCCTAGTGGTGTATGTTTTGTTTACCTTTTCTTGGTCTTCATATGCGCAACCGGAAGGGCGTGAATCGGATTTTCTTTCTTAACCGGCGGTTACGCATTTAAAGGTTTGTTAGCCGTGATTGAAGCTCCGTGATCAGTGGTTGTCAGAGTGATACAGCAAATTACGTGTTGTACAGTGTAATCTTCTGATCCTCGGACTATCGGGCCCTCGGACCATCGGGCCCTCGGACTATCGGGCCCTCGGACCATCGGGCCCTCGGACTATCGGGCCCTCGGACTAACGGACCCTCGGACTAACGGACCCTCGGACTACAGGGCCCTCGGAATACCGGGCCTACACGAAATAGAATCACCAATTCTTCAACAAATTGATAAAGGCGATCGCTATTGACAGCCGACTGTTTGTTAGCATTTGCATATTAGAGATAAACATTATAGTATTAACTTAGGAAAGATCTACATATAGCTTACATGTTACATGTATATCATTTTAAACAACTCTTCCTGACTAAAACATGTTTTCCCAGACAAGAATCCTACGAAGTCAATGTCACGAAGGTGGAACATGGACAGTGCAACGCTACCGAGTGTTGCCGTGGATATGTTATGTCTTTCAAGACATGCGTGCCGGGTAAGCTATTACTATTTATCCACTGTAGAGCGGAAAATTCAAAATAGAGGAGTATAGTTCGGCAAATGGGTCACTGTATGGGCGGCAACTTTAATATTCATATCTTGGCGTGGTCGGCTAGTCCATCTGTTCAAGTAGGGAGATAATAGAAAAGTCGAATTCAGTCAGCCTAGAGCGCTGTCACATATTTAACCGTTAAAAATCAGCTACCTATTTTGTTCAATCCAGTAAACTAGACAAACTTGGATTTTCGTTCTAACGGACAACATGTGAGTTGAGTCTTTCAAATGTATACCTTTAGCTTTTACCTAGGTTAAAAGTAGACCATACCCAATAACGTATTCATAAGGTAACGCCCATACAGTGACCTATTTGCCGAGCTATACCAGTCATATAATGCTTACTTACATGTACATAGAAAAATATCCAATTTCCCGTCGCAATTACTAGTATATATAGACACTACCTGTGACTATTCTGGATGTCACCACCTCCTCCCAAAAAATGAGCCGCGCCGTGAGAAAACCGGTCGTCGGGGTTTCCGACCAGGTCCGACACAAACCAGGCTGTACAGTCACAGAAGCAGGCTAGAAGCTTGAAATTTCGGATTTAAGAAGAAGAGAAATTGTACTATCCGTGTAGCGGAAACAAAGGCGCTGTTCAGCTTCGCAGTTACTGCGAAGCTGATCTGCGCCTTTGTTTTCGCCTAGGCATAAATCCAGTTTTCTCACGATGCGGCTCATTAATTATACACATACTGCAGCAAGCTGATACTGGGTCTGGAAATTTCAAACAATTCAGTTGACACGAAAAGAGTGTTGCGTTTCTTTTTTTATTCACTACATTATAAAATACTTTATATTTTTCGAGAAAACACTAACTTCAAACATAATTGTCAAAACGGCGATCTACATAACAATTAAAAATAGTCACATGCTTTATAGTTACATGATATTGAGTACATAAAAAAAAATGATGCATTTCTTTTTATTATCCATTGTAGGTTGTCCTAATGGAACGTATGGTGAAAACTGTACACTGAACTGTACCTGTCCAGAAATGGCCTATTCCCAGTGTGATAAACACACGGGAAGTTGCACGTGCCGACCGGGGCTAATGGGCAGCAACTGCTCGGAACGTAAGTTGTCTGATACTACGTCTTCAAGATGAAATTATGACTTCCTGCAAACGAGTATGCGAGTCATCCCGTACATGTGCCAATTAATTAAAAGATAGGATATTCTGTGATGACCCCTCCACTTGTTCATAGGGTCCATGGTCCGTTCTGTTCACGTTGGGGCTCATATCGAGCTTTAACACTATTTTCTGCATTCTTGTAATGCCGATCATTGTGTTAGTTATACAATATACAATATTGTCAACATGCCTCTACCCTGGCCTCTCTCTAGATATCTTACATTTCGTTTCGGTAAGGTTAACTGACTTGTAGTGGAGCAAATATGGTTCAAAAAGTAGCTTAGAAATAGACATTTCTTGCCTAACCCGAGATGTACTCTGAGATGTAAATACACCATACATTGCCAAAAAGTCAGGGATTATCTCAAGATATTTCATTGCATTGACGCACTTTTAGAACACTTTCGTTTATCCAACTATTCATTTGTAAATTAAATGTTTGTCTGTGCGCACGGTTCGTTTGTTTGTTTGTTTGTTTGTTTGTTTGTTTTCTTGCTTTACGACCACGGCGTACAGCCAAGATCATGTCCGGCCTGTCAGTAATCCTAACCCTGAAATCCTGTCACACCAGGGCGGCGCTATCACGGCGTTCCAGAAAAATGCAGAACGCC
The DNA here is from genome assembly GCA_964017185.1 of Rugalucina vietnamica. NCBI lineage: Eukaryota > Metazoa > Mollusca > Bivalvia > Lucinida > Lucinidae > Rugalucina > Rugalucina vietnamica. The sequence continues at coordinate 24,404,404 of OZ024878.1, read as the reverse complement.
GAGGTGAGCGCGGTACGAACGCCACCAACGCCGTAGCAACGCGGTGGTATCGCCAGCTAACGCCGTGGGAAATCCTAGAACGCGAAGGGTCTGCGTTTCGTTTGTACATACTCATAACAAATGCCGTATAAGGGCGCCGTATGAACGCCCTGAGGACGCCGTGGCAACGCGGTGAGAACTTATCAACGCGCCATGAGCTACGCTGGCACGCAGTGAGATCACAGTGCAAACGCCGTGGTAGCCTATGGCGTTTGCACAGAGATGGCACGGCGTCCATCACGATATCACTGCATCCATACCGCGCCGATTCGGCGCTTTCACGGCGTGTCATTTATTTTACTGTTTTCTTGTGGCGTTTGCTAGGCGCTGTCATTGCGTTCACGAGGCGCTATCACGGCGTTTATTGCGCTCGCGTGGAGCTTTCACTTACCGCATCCAATAGTGTTTTCTGATGAAAATAGATAAAAAAAAATGCAAATTTTACAAATGACAAAAGCAAACAAAACACTATTTAAATCGGATGCACATACATGTATAAGATGTCTATCGAACAACAAGCTGGTTTATATTTAAGAAATGAATTTCATTTTTCTGGTGTTCATGGAGCTATGAACCGCAGTGGGTCGCGTGCAAAGTGAATGAACCCCGAAGGGGTTCATGTAAGCTTTGCTAGCGACCCACTGCGGTTCATAGCTCCATGAACAACAGAAAAATTAAACTCATTGCTTATATTTACATTCGTTTCTCACTATCGCTTGTTGAAAAAATCACCAAGGCGGTCACATTTACCAGCAAACAGAGAATCTACACACAGTGTGTGTTCAAACTGCAGAACGGCGTCGACGTTTACAACATCCAATCAGATTGGCGAGATTCATGTTTTTTGACGTCAAGTTTGGATTACGTCACGTCGCGTGACACAATGTTGTTCATGGAAGTATGAACACAGATGAACATCTAATGGTTCATCTAAGGATCCCTAAAATATGGATGTTTATTTCGATTTAAAAACAAACAACATCAATCAATATCAGCCAAAACTTAAAGACGTCACACACGTAATAAACTTGGACCAAGGCATAAAAAGGTAAAAGTAGGCAATTATCAGGAAATGGCGCAATCAGAAAGAAATTCCCATTCAAAAACGGGAGTGTTGCGTTTGTTGTCCTTTTTGCTTTTCTGCGTTTGTTGTCCATATTTGCGTTTGTTGTCCTTTTTGCTTTTGAAACGTTAGTTTGAAATTTCGTTTTCGCATATAATGTAAGGTATCGTACATCTGTGACTTTTAAAAATTGGTTACCTTCAAGTTTTGACGTTTTCTCGGCAACCATAAGCCGCGGCGTTCTGATTGTCATGTTGTATGCAAGGCAAAGAATTAATATCGTAATATTTTGAGTCGATAAGAAGAAATTTGCATTTTCTTAGTGTTGCCAAACTTTTGCGTTTAAGTATATTTCGTTTTGTTGTGGTTTAACATCCCTGTCAATAATTTTAGTCATGTCGAGACAGAACCGCCGTTTCCAGGGTATTAAACCTATCGAGAAAGAAATGTGCACACAGCACTGTTAGTCAGGTTCTGGGAGGCTTGCCCGGGAATAGTGCGGTTATCTTACATAGCCTAAGCTGTTGGTCGTGTACGTTTTTAAAGTATAAATGCACCCTGACAAAAGAAGGTTTAGTTGCACCGCGGCCATTTGTAAAAAATACGGTGTACAAAGCTGTACATACGTAGAAAAGAAATGCAGTGAGAAAACCCACTCTTTCCATCAATGCACAGATCAGCATTGGTACGACCGCTTTGCACATGTACATTGTATAAGAGAGAACTTTCTGAATACAAAAAAATTCTAACCATCTATCAACCTGTGACAGTGCAGCTCCTGGTTAGCGTCAGCCTGATCGACAATTCAAAACGAATACACGAAAGATTGATGTTTTATTTTGAGACATCCCCATGAAAACGACGTTTGTATCTCAGTGTATGGTGTACAACTCTATCTCGGGTTAGGCAAGAAATGTCTATTAGGAGTAGGTGGTCTACGGAGTACCACATTTGTTTCGATATACCAAAATGTTTGTCTTGGTCTGTAGTTTTGAAATCCAGCGTTTGCCACCTTGGCAAACCTTGCATAACTCCAGTATTCAAGATGGCGTCCAAGATGGCTGCCGTTTCCTAAAAACCAACCCCTACTCCAAAAATGCATCATATTTTTCATGTGTTTGCATTGCAATGGTATTTTAATGCCCCATTTCATGTAAGAATGATATATTTGTATATTTCAAGTAAAAAAACTGACAATTTAGGTTAAACAGGGGTAAAAATCATGTTTAAATTCACAAATGCATGTGCCCAAGGTTTTTCACCTAGGAATGTTTATTTAATGGCTCATTATTTATGATCAGATAGTTATGGCTGCTTTTTTTTTTACTTCTTTTCTATCAAATATAATATCTGTAAAGATTTTAGAGAAACAGAAGTTGTTTCTACATATAAGCTTCATGCTTAAAATCAGGTTTTAGACATCCAACCCAGCAAGACAAAAACAACAAAAAGTACATATTTTCTTATATAAAATATGCTCTTCAATCTTATTTGTTTTTGATTCTATATACCATAGTGTTTGTCGCAGTCTTAGTTTGTAGCATAAAATCCAGTGTTTGCCACCTCAGCAAAGCACAGGATAGCTCCAGTATTGAAGATGACATCCAAGAAGGCCGTCAAAATATAGAATTTTGAAAAATGAGCCAAATATGTCCCTTGACTTTCATTAAGAAATAAAAAGCTAAAATCAAGTTGTAAAACACTAAGAACATTTTCTTAATGCTATCTTCGTGTGTGTTTTTCCTTGTTAAAACAAAATTATTCAGACACCATAATCTTTTTATAACACTATTGTTGGGATTCAAACCAATCTCTGTGTTAGCTATATTCAATTTGTGTTATAACGAGAGTAAAATATATAGACATATACCAAAGGTAGTATGAAATGACCATTTGGAGTCCAGCTATGATCAGTGCTATATCCAAAACTATGTTTCTTGAACTGAGTTATAAGAAGGTCCAGATGTATTTATTCTAGTAATGAGTGGAATTTTTTTCTTGCCCGGCAAGAAAAAGAGCAACGAAGAAAACTTATTTTCTTGTACATCATAAGCTCCGCAATCTTATTACAAATGTAATTCACAAATTCTGGTTCTGCAATTAATATAACTTTTGGTGCAGTATTAATCTTACAATTAATTTAACCTTGGTGCAGACTGGATGTACGATATGGCACTATATAAAACAAAATAATACCAAACCATGTTTTGTTTCGACACTATAATCATATGTAGGTTCTAATTCCTCATTAACTGATTATGCTTTGAGTATTTATGTACAAGGTTTATGCAAACTGTGGTGCCATAAGAACTGTAAATCCACTTATCAGAGCATTAAAGCAAAAACAGTATAGAGGTAAAGTCAAACATAAGAAATGATTAGACTAACCGTAGAAGTACCATATCAGTTACAAAGTATTTTGGTTGGAAGAATAATTGCTTATTTGTGGCGAGATTTGTGACCTGTTAGAAATTAAAGTAAAGTAAGTGGAAGCTGGTCGATGTTAGCATGTGCTATTGGTGATTGTAACATTGATGTATTTATAAGAGTTGTTGAAGCAACAGGGAAAGACAATGACTTCAAAGTGCTATACATACATGTACTAATGGACCTTCCAAATGGTGACTTAGTTGCTGCTGGGGCAATATATTGTGCAGTAAAAAGAGCTGTTTGCTCAATGGCACATTAGAATATAACATTCAGCTATGACACTGAGCATGCTAAGGATAATTCTGTTTCATCTAAATATGCAGATACAGGTTCAAAGCGAAAAGCTGAGTATGAAAGTTCAATAATGAACGAAAATCAAGTTGTAGAGTTATCCAATTAATAGACAAATTTAAACACCTGGAGTTAGAAAGCTGGGCTATATAACATAGAATGTTAAAAAAAACAATCCATATAAAGAGCCTTTTTTATTTAATTATGGTCAGAATTATCATTTACGTAGTTATCTACTTAATAGACAAATTTAAATACCTGAAGTTGGAAAGCTGGGTTATATGACATAGAATGTTATAAAACAAACAATATAGAGAAGGTACAAGTAGGCAATGATCAGGAAAATGCACAAACAGAAAGACATTTCCACTCCAAAAGCCGAGGTGGGAAAAAATAAAATGACAATTAGGTACTAATAAAAAGAGCCTTTTTATTTAGTTATGGTCCAAATTATCATTTACGTATTGAGATTGATTTGGTACGAATCAGTGTGGCTGAAGCGCTGAATATGTTTGATCAACTATGAAAATCAAACCAAAGCATTTCAGCTGATGATACACACGGGCTTTTTGTAAATAAAAGCAGAAGATACGATAAATCATAAAACTATCGGTATGTTTATAAATGGTATTCTTAGAAACATTGAAATTGTAATGGATCAATCTGCTACCATTGCAAGCCTTTCAAGATATTTTACTGTACTAGACAAATGGTCGGCTTCAAGTGTGAACAATAAAAGATTTGCTAATGCTTCAGACATATCGGCTGAGCTTCAGTAGACTTGCACTGTCTTTAAGTTGCTTGTAATATTACAAAAGCAGCGATTTCTATTGCATACCCAAAACATGTAGGACTTGTTGTACTTGATCAAATCTGGAATAGACTCTTTGATTTAACAAATAGCTTATCTTCGATATACGATTACATGCCGTGTTTTATCATCAGCACACAAGCTAACACTCCCTCAGTGGAGCCGTCCCCTCAGAAATTACGTCAGAAATCAGGGGTTATGCTTATACTGGGAGTTACCAATAACTTTGACAATAACGAAAATGCAGTATATGTAAACTAACCAAACATGCAATGACCTCTATCGTTCTGATTGCGCCATTTCCTGATTGTTATTTTCATTTAGCTTTGATATCGCATTATGCAGGGTCCTGAAACGAATATAGATCTGCACCATCTAGGTGAAGATTAAGAACACTCGGAGGATCATAGGTGGTCTAAGTTCGTAACAAAATTAGTTTGTCTTTAAACTCACTGTGCGCAGAGAAGGCAATATTGTCGATGGCTAAAAAAAGGTACAAGTAGGCAAAGATCAGGAAAAGGCGCAATCAGAAAAAAATTCCCACTCCAAAAACCGAGGTGGGAAAAAACCAAACTAACAATCAGGTACTTATACCATGAAACAATAGTAAGCCGAATGGGCAGCTATTTTCCCAATAGGTGGCCACTCAGTTACCTTAACTTAACTAAAAATATGAAAACATACATAAGGCGCCAACAGCACAAAAAAATTTTAAACACCAAGACATAAAACAAAAAGAACCACCACAGAAGTATCGACTTGGAACGATCAGTAACACAAAGTTACTGGCGGGCTTAAACCGGTTTTACCGGTTTTCTAAAAAGCTACCTCGAAAGATAACAGTTTCAGGTTTCATTGCACTATGTTCAAGAACTGAAATCACCATCAGACTTAAGATTTGAATTCGACAATAAATGATAAAATAAAATGCTTAGTATTATTGGTAACACTATCAGTTGCAGCTCCAGAGCTATTGAATGACACTGTATGCTAACGTAAAGAAATGAGTGATGAATACTGCACAAGCTCTATGTGTCGACAACCATACACTGATACATAAATTAATGTACATGTAGTTATATACACAAATGTGCATACTACCTTTTCAGGCATATTGACAGAGGAAAATTACAGAGATTCAGACTATTAAAAGGAATTTAAGTTGCATCTGTTCAAACATACTCCAGCCCTTACCCCATGCATTTCTAGATTTGTATGCATAATGTAATATTGACAAAGAAATATATACATGAAAATATTTTTAAAAAGATAGATCCAAGTGTTTTAGCTTGATTTTTAAAACTGTTTTGTTAGTAAACAAAGGTTACAAATATAAAATGTTATATTTTGACGGCCTTCTTGGATGCCCTTTTGAAAACCGGAGTTATGCTGGGTTTGCAGTGGCGGCCAACGCTGGATTTAAAGGCTTAAAACCTTCAAAAAGCTTGCAAGACAAAATATTTGGTATATAGAATCAATAACAATCACGATTCAAGAGCCTATAATGTATAGGAAAATATGTATTTTTGTTCTTTTTGGCCTTGTCAGTGAGACCTTACTCCATTCATAAAATGATATCTAGAATATATATGTAGTTTTAACCATTCAAAAAACACATGAAAATAACAATACACTTGTTGTAGCCATAGCGGATCTGAAGATGATCCGGATCAAAATGATTTTCAAAAGAATTGAACAAAAACATAAAACAAGATTTTTTTAAAACGAACTTGGCCACTTGACTCTTGATTCAACTATGTTTCATTCCATCGGTCAATGATCGTGGATAATGACGTCAACATCTTGTTCACGTCAATGGTTCCCGGCTCATATACAGAAACACAATGGAAAAAGCTTTCTTTTACACACGGCGGTTCGCCGAATTTCTCGAAAATGAAAGGTACCATGTAAGATATCTCTCGATATTGGTTGCTAATATTTTCCCCAATTATTTTCTATCATTTTGACGAAGTTTCCGACTTAAATCGAATATTACGACATATTTAATTAGAAACGTTGAAATGGTATCATTGTAGTTACTCCGAATCACGTTTAACCGCATACTGTCATTTTATGCTCTCAAAGGACTTGTATTGTTTGATGTTTGTAACTAAAGGTATATTTTTACATTCTAGGTATTTATATTATAAAATTAAGTGTAAACTATGAAAAAAATCTGCGTTTTTTACAAACATCATATACTATTCCGACGTTATACAGATCACCCATGGAAAATCTTGTGTTCGGTGGGGGTGGGGTTGAGCAAACATGGCTATGGGAAAATGACGCCGAAAAAGGCACATGTTTTGGTCCTCGGAATATTTCATAAGGTTCACTGTATGACTACATGCAAAGAATTTGAAGAATAAACCCATCGGTGGTGATATATAGTCCATGATTCGGATTACCTCCAACTGATCCGCATTGACTTAAATTATGCATATACTTTCACGCTCCAGTGGTCACAGTCGAGTGCTTGATCAAAAATGAAAAGCATTACAGATGATGAGGAACAAAATTGGCTTCAAAATAATACTAAGTTTATTATACTCAAGTCATTCATATGCGCATGCGCAGCAATTTTCATGAACTTAATCCGGAATGGGAAGAATAATTGTAATAAGATAACTCTAAGTGTTTGTAGCTCAATTTAAGCATATCTGTTTCTAAACAAAAGTCAAGGGACATATGTGTCTCATTTTTTCAGAATTGTAAATTTTGACTGCCCTCTTGGATGCCATCTTGAATACTGGAGCTATCTTGTGTTTTACAGAGGTGGCAGACACTGTATTTTTATGCTACAAACCAAGACCAACACAAACACTATGGTATATAGAATCAATAACAAATTAGATTTTAGAGCGTATTTTGTATAGGAAAATATGTACTTTTTGTGTTTTTTTCCGTGTTGGGATGTCTAAAACCTGTTTTTAAGCATGAATATTATATATAGAAACAATTTCTGTTTCTATAAAATCTTTAAAAATATTATATTTGATAGAAAAGAAGTAAAATAGCAGCCATAACTATCTGATCATAAATAATGAGCCATTAAACAAACATTCTGAGGTGAAAAACCATGGGCACGTGCATTTGTGAATTTAAATATAATTTTTACAACTGTTTTACCTAAATTGTCAGGGTTTTTTTACTTGAAATAGACAGATTCATCATTCTTACACGAAATGGGGCATTAAAATACAATTACAATGCAAACACATGAAAATTATGATGCATTTTTGTATAGGGTTTGATTTTAAGAAATGGCAGCCATCTTGGACGCCATCTTGAATACTGGAGTTATGCAAGGTTTGCCAAGGTGGCAAACGCTGGATTTTAAAACTACAGACCAATACGAACATTTTGGTATATAGAAACAAATGTGGTACTCCATAGACCACCCCCTTGAAAGATAGCCCATGATATTTGCTCCACTATTGGGCCCGTGAGGATTTGGTACCGAGCTGTAAAAGCGAAAATTTCATATGCTAGATATGGCACTCGTATGCAAAATGTGGTACATGTAGATACAATTATATGTTGTCTTACGCCTCGTACGTCTTTCATGATTGCTTCTGTTTGTATTGTCATTTTATGATGTAATTTGTATATATGTATTCCATGTCTATATGTTTATTGCCGATGTGTTTGTTCATTGTCATGTCATGTGTAACTCTCCTTTCTATGGAGGAAATAAAGAATACTTACTTCCCCAAAGATCATGGTGTTTCCCGGTAAATATTTCATTTGTTGTTCTTACTAAATGGTTATTTGATATTTTCATCTAGCGATTGTTTGTACAACAGATATGGTATTCGTTTTTGGAAAGTCAACATATACAAGATGTTAATGTCAATTGGAATGGATAAATTGCAGCTTGTCTGGATGGTTACTATGGTGACGACTGTCAACATGCATGTGTTTGTCGTGGCAACGCGTCGTGTGACAGGGTGTCAGGTGATTGTAACTGTAAAGAACCCGGATGGATAGGAACTTATTGTGACGAAAGTAAGTCATATATACATGTATCCCTTTGATGCCAATCAGTAGTATATAGATCCCTTTAACGCCAAATATGGCAGACTATTAAATCTTAAGTATAAATTATTTTCTGTATGGCCTCTAGGGCATACACCCAGCAGGCACCTGACGTCTGTTTGACGTCAGATATTGGTTATATTTTGGTCGCGACGTCATATAACCAATTTCCAACGTCTATCAGACGTCATTTCCTGACGTCTTTTGGACGTCTGGATTGGACGTTGTTTTGACGTCAAACTATCTCGTCAGTTAGACGTCGTAATCAAGACGTGATTTAGACCTTGTGTTTTTCATACTTCTGACCATGTGTGGTGTGCAAATTAATGAAACTTCACTTTGGGTAAAAATCAGATCATTCGTTTTGTGTGTTTCTTTTGCTTTCTTCCTTTCTTTTTTTTCTATGTTACTTCCAGCAGACATTTGACGTCCGTTGGACGTCAGATTGACGTCAGACTCCAACGTCATAATAACGTTGGAGTTAGGTTGATTTTGAAAGTTTGTTTGTTGTCAAAACTAGACGTCAATCTGACGTGCTAAAGCCAACGTCGGTTTAACGTCTGAAAGCTGACGTCAGTCTGACGTCCTAAAAACGACGTTTGAATTCATGTCATATAAATAGTTTAAGGTGTATATTTTTTCGCATTTTTGAATAACAGTGGATTCAGAAGAGCAGTGATGCACTTTTGATAGTCCCTTTCACTCCTTTGATAGAGTTTTTCGGAACATACAAAATGTTCAAGATATTAATTCAGCCTGATGTTGGTACATCTTAAGTCCAATTCGCATGCGCCAAAAATACACACGTGTAAATATACTCCGGTGTGCAAATTTTACTCGGGGTAAGTAAATGGCGCATGCGAACGCAAATACACACCGGAGTATATTTACATATGGGTAAATTTACACCTGGGTCTGACCAGATGCAAATTTTATTTTTACAAATACACACGTGTAAATTTACTATTATGTCCCATGCGAACGCAAAGTAAAATTTACCCATGACACTCCTACATCCATCGCCAAAAAACAGCTCCAATGGAGCTGGCATGATTGGGCAATAAATCTCGGAAAATATCTTGTACCTTTCATGTTTTATTATCATTATCAGTAAACTGTGAAAATAACAAGAGCAACAGTCTCCAGATGTCTGATATCAGATTTCTTCAGTTTTTTTTCTTCTCACTTGGACCATGTTTAGAAATGTCATATTTCGAGGCACTGTGTATTTTATGGAGTGTAGTCATGGATTGGAGTCTTGGATTGGAGCCATGGAGTGGAGTACTGGAGTGGATTCTTGGAGAACTATGGAGTGAAATGTTGGAGTGTAAGAGAAACATTTATTCTGGTGGTAAAATTGGTCTCGTTTGAAAGGACGCCATAGCGGAACATGTAATAAATGCATCACCCGTGTAACGTTCAGCCGAGCCGAGCCACAGCAAACCCCGTCAGTGGAAAAGCATGCTCATCCACCAAGGGTGGTTTACTGCGCTATATACCCAACACTTACTCGATTCACCAAGTTTCGAGCTTGATACTGGCATATTACAAGCACTCAATATGCCGCTATGACGTTGCACCAACGTATTTTTCAAGGCCGGAGGCTATCCCGTCACATTACTTCCCCCTCCGGGAAGACTCGCCCCGAGTCGGCCTGGGAACTACTTGGGTAAGGCAACCCCGGTCTGGCAGTTGTCATAACGTGTAGCCGAGCCGAGCCCAGCAAACCCCGTCGGTGGAAAAGCATGCTCATCCACCAAGGGTGGTTTACTGCACTATATACCCAACACTTACCCGATTCACCAAGTTTCGAGTTTGAGTTTGTAGCTTATACTAGGAATATCAAAAACATATTACAAAGTTGGATAGACTGACATGTCAAGTTTTAAAACAGAAATGTTATGAGACTTGGGCTGTCAGTCTACATGTGTTTATATAATTTATAAACAACTGAAACAAAAAAACCTTTACAGCACTTTGCTATTCAGATTACGATATTAAGCTCTTTTTGTCAGAATGCCATGCTATGTCTTGATGTATGTATGCCATGTTATGTCTTCATGTATGTATGTTAGAAAAGTGAAAAATAAATTATATAAAAAAAAGTTTCGAGTTTGAAATTTGCATATTACAAGCACTCAATATGCCGCTATTACGTTGCACAAAAGTATTTTTCAAGGGAGGCTATCCCGTCACACCCGTATAAAATGGAAATAAATGGTTAATTTCTGTTACTTATCCATTACTCGCACAGTTTATGCATTTGTTACACATTTTGTGATGGCGTACGTTCGCCCTGAGACAAATGTCACCACCATAATTGAGTTTTCTGTTACACTCAAAATTTCACTCCACTGTTCCACTCCAAGAATCCACTCCAATACTCCACTCCATGACTCCAATCCAAGACTCCAATCCATGACTCCACTCCATAAAATACACAGTGCCATATTTCGAGCCTGTGGGTACGAATATATATGGGTACTCACAATTGTGGGTATTCAAAATTTGGGAGCACTTTTGCTATGTTTTGGAACATTTTATACTTTTTTCTAAAATTTTGGGCAGTTAAAATTTGTGGTCTTCAATTTTTTTGGTACTCAACATATGTGGGTATTCAAAGTGTGGATGATCAAATTTTGTAGGCACTCAAAATTGGTGGCAATCAGAAGATAGATATTTCAGTTAGATGTTATTCATATAAAGATGCGGCTCTCAAAATATTTATGAGTCTTCAAATTTGAGTGTATTTAAAATAAGTGGGTATTCAAAAGTGCATATAAATATTTTGGGGTATTGAAAATGTTGGAAATTATATTTTCTTGGTCTTCACTATAAGAATGTTCACAAAATTCAATCACAAAATTGTGGGTATTCAAAATAAGCTGGTTCATAAAATTATGAGTCAAGACTGAAATTGTTTGTATGAAACTGGTGTGGTCTTAGGGTACTCATGGAATCTTTGTGTTCATGTTATTTGTATGTACATGTATTCATCAATTATAGAATTTCACTCAGTATTTGTGGGTACTCAACATGTGGGTACCTAAAATAGTTTGGTAAAAATGCGGAAAGTATGCACATTCATATGAACTGAAAGTCTCAGTATGGAAAATTGCCACCTTAATGTTTTATAGACTCAGATCAGTGTATCATTTAGTTTGATCAGACACTGTATCCATAGTCTAATATTGAGACAAAGAGTAAATTGGAAGTTAATGGCATATTTCATCTAATTCTTTAAACAAACAGGTGGCCAGAGTCAAGAACTCATTATCTTTATCTAACTGCTGTGAAAAAATTATCTTCTTGTAAGAATTTATTGTGACAGCCTTAATGATTAGAAAAACCAGCAAAAACTCTGAAAACTGGCGATAGATGTAGGAGTGATGAGTATTTTTATTTCAAGTCAATATTCTGCTTGTAGATAATGAATTTTCACATTTTTGTTCATAACTGATTATATGACAGTTGCTGAAACTGTGGACATTGTTGCTAAATAAGTTTATTGCCACGCATAACATTTTAGATCATATGGAGTGCAAACAGCCACACTATTTCTTCATCATTCTTGGTTAGGATTCTTGGGGCATTTTAACAGTAAATCCTTTTGAAAGGATGAAAAAAGGGAACTGTATAACTGCTAAGGTTATGCCTGACCATTACATGATTCTCCTCTGCTGCCAAAGTCTACATGAACACCTTGAAGCAGCCTCTTCTTGTTTTGAAAATACAGAAAACTTAAATGAACAGGTTTTATTCATTTACCTACAAAAATACTCCTGGCGATAAAACCCATGCGAACGCAATTTAAATTTACTCTCAGGTTGATTTGCACACCGGAGTATAAATACACACCGGAGTATATTTACACGCGTGTATTTTTTGCGCATGCGAATTGGACTTTAAATGAACAGGTTTTAATCCAGAAATGATAAATTTACCTACAAAAATACTCCTGGCGATAAAACCCATGCGAACGCAATTTACATTTACTCTCAGGTTGATTTGCACACCGGAGTATAAATACACACCGGAGTATATTTACACACGTGTATTTTTTGCGCATGCGAATTGGACTTTATTTAAGCAAAATTTTATTGCTTTTAGACTTCTGGCTGAAAAAGGTCCTGCTCCCCCCCCCCCTAGGGAATTTTGCAGACATAGTCTATCTTAAAGAGCAGTCTTTTCTAATTCAAATGAGAGATGTTTGCACTTTGTACACCGGGGCGTAACGGTGTAACAGCTATTTAAAAATAACAACTGTTACCAGCTTATTATATTTGCAGTATTCTTTGATTGAGATTGAACAATAGGTTGTTTTACCATAATTCTGCCATTTTTCTGCAAGATTCTTCGAGGAAAGTATGTGGGATGCATAATTTTATCAAGTTGACATATATGGGTCTCTATATGTATAACGTATGTAACGTATGTAACAAAAATATGCGAATTTACATTTATAAACAAATAAGGTTTTCAGTAATAGTTTCTGTGGAGTACAAATCTGCAAACATCAATGTACAAGGTAAGAATGTCATGGTTGTGTTATTTGCATTCAAATGAGAGATGTTTGCACTTTGTACACCGGGGCGTAACGGTGTAACGGCCATTTAAAAATAACAACTGTTACCAGCTTATTATATTTGCAGTATTCTTTGATTGGGATTGAACAATAGGTTGTTTTACCATAATTCTACCATTTGTCTGCAAGATGTGTGATACATAATTATATCAAGTTGACATAGATGGTTCTCAATTTGTGTAACGTATGTAACAAAAATATGCAAATTTACATTTATAAACAAATAAGGGTTTCTGTAATAGTTTCTGTGGATTACAAAGCTGCAAACACCAATGTGCAAGGTAAGAATGACATGCTTGTGTTATTTTCATTTGCTAGATGTGCCTCAGTTGTAACGGTGTAACGCCAAGTTGTTTATATTTAGATTTCATGTAATGTTACAGTGTTGCCAATATCGCATGGAGTTAATTTGACCTACAAAATTGATCATATATACGTTATGACTTATCATAGACCACTGAACTTGGTTTCATTTTAAAGCTTCTTCACTATTGCCGTTTCATCTTAAGGTAAGTTATGCATATTATCTTATTTGCATATTTGTGAATTTTAATTTAAACATTAAAATGGCCAAAAATCATTAAAAACCCAGAAAAAACGTCTCTCAGGCCCAAGCTATCATCATTGCACATAGTGTATACACCAATGATACCATTTGACAATTTTACAGATGTTTTGGGTCTATTTGAAAATTATCTCATTTGCATATTTATCAATATTGATATAAAAACTATAAAAAGTTTGGAAAATCACGGAAAAATAACATTAATACTTACATAATTACTAGTGTCTGGCATGTCAATAGACCTAGAATGATAAAAAAAAATGTAGCAGCTTGATGCTTTGGGCTATGCAATTTGTCTTCTAGTCTGATAAATGAATAACTTATTTTAAGTTTAATGAGTATTAATGCAATTTTTACAGACTGGAGAAGAATCACGGATAATAATAGGATATACCTTACAAAATGACTTGTGTCTAGGTTACTAATAGCACTACTGTACTGAATCTGGTATCAAATGATTGCTATGACAATGAATTATAACATTGTAACCTGATATATAAACCTTCTTATCTGATAAAGATCACTGATATTAGAATTATTCGTAAACTTCATAAATAAGAGAAAATAAGAGAAAAATGAAGAGATAAACCAACAAAGTCACTTATATCCCGGCTGCCCATTGCCTTAGAGGGATTAATTGGTATCAGATATTTGATTGGACAATGCACCATTTCCCAGTGCTCTTATATACAAATCATATCAGATTTACTTTCATGAATATTTATAAAATGTTGATAAAAATAAAATGGTAAATAGCAAAAAATTAAGGGTGTCAAGCAAAGGAATGTGTGTACCTTTGTTTTAACCTCATATGTTTTGTGGTATATATACATGACAACATGACAATAATTCATATATTTTGTGATAACATAACAACAATTCATCATTAAAGTGACCAAATATTAACATTTGATGCCATTTTGACTACTGGACAGCTATTGATAGTGGAGATATAAGTGACTTTGTTGGTATACCCCTTCACGTTTCTGCAAATTTTCTCTATTTCTGAAGTTTTTGTTGCAATTCATGAAACACACATTCAGATATATTCATAACATCATATGGTACTTGAAGAAAATTGTCTTAGCAACCGGTCGATACCAATTTCAGCTGTCTAGGTCTTCCTGTAGCCAAGATTCATCTGGTTTAATAGGGCCCCGCCTCAATTCTTCGGTGGTTAATAGCCAACATCTAATTTAACCATTATATTTTATTAATGCTCATCAAATAACTTTCTATTATAGAAGGATGATAGAAAATTGCCCTTGCCATTTTCAGCACATTCAGACTTGAGCTTGCTGAAAAACATAATCATTTTGTAGGTATACCTGCTTATTTGTTATGCATTTTCTCTAATTTCTAAAGTTTTCATTAATATTCATAAAACTGAAATTCAGATGATGTATCTTGAGGACTGAGGGCATTAGTCCATTGCCGTCGCATTTATTTGATACCACTTTCAGCATTCTAGGTCTATTAACAGTTCAGGTACAAACGATTTTGTAGTAATACCCTAATTTTTCTGCATTTTTAAGAGATTTCTAAACGTTTAAAAATAGTATTTTGGGGTCCAAAGACATGATTATCAGAACTGAATAAGATTTCTAGTTTTGTTTTACACCAATAAGAGCTGTCGCAGGACAGCGTAGCTCGCCTGA
Source organism: Rugalucina vietnamica (assembly GCA_964017185.1). Taxonomy (NCBI): domain Eukaryota; kingdom Metazoa; phylum Mollusca; class Bivalvia; order Lucinida; family Lucinidae; genus Rugalucina; species Rugalucina vietnamica. The sequence continues at coordinate 24,388,924 of OZ024878.1, read as the reverse complement.
CTTGTGCTATGCCACTACATCTGTTAAAATCTATGACCCATGACCTTGACCTCAAGGTCACTCTGGTGGGTCATGATGGTACTACATAAAACTTCAGACCAATGCAAAGTATCAACTTGATCAATTTACATGTTCAAGAGATATAGACTTATAAAAACATTAACCAAAACTTAAACACAAAACTTCCAAGTCCGACCTCAAGGTCATCCAGGTGAGTTGTGATGTACAGCATAAAACCTGAGACCAATATCTATCAACCTGCAAGTATCAACTTTATCCATCAACATGTTCAAGAGATTTAGACTTTAACCAAAAAATTTAACAGAAAATTTCTAAGTCTGTGACCTTGACCTCAAGGTCACCCAGGGTAGGTCATGATGGTACTGCATAAAACTTCAGACCAATATCTAGCAACATGCAAAGTATCAACTCGATCAATCAACATGGTCAAGAGATATAGACTTACAAAAACTTAAATCAAAAACTTAAACACAAAATTTCTAAGTCTGTGACCTTGACCTCAAGGTCACCGAGAGTGGGTCATGATGGTACTGCATAAAACTTCAGACCAATATCTAGCAACATACAAAGTATCAACTCAATCCATCAATATGGTCAAGAGATATACTAGACTTACAAAAACTTTAACCAAAAACTTAAACACAAAATTTCTAAGTCCGTGACCTTGACCTCAAGGTCATCCAGGGTGGGTCATGATGGTACTGCGTAAAACTTCAGACCAATATCTATCAACATGCAAAGTATCAACTTGATCCATCAACATGGTCAAGAGATATAGACTTCTAAAAAACTTTAACCGAAAGTGTGACGCGGACGTAAACGTAAACGTAAACGCGGACGACCGAGGTAACTACAATAGCTCTATGCACTTCGTGCAGGCGAGCTAAAAACTAAATTATTCATAGGGAAACGTGAAGTGTTGACACCATTTTGAAATAGCATCATTTACATCTACTGTAGACCACGTCATTCTTTATTCATACATATATGTTACATACGTTACATTCCTCATTAAGATGTCTGAGACTAAATACTTGGTGACACCCACTCAGAACTATAGTTCTCCATAAACATGAAATATAAGCAAATAATTAACAACATTAGATATAGCCATTTGAAACGATTATTTACACGTTTTACGTAATTAGCAATACAATATTTGGCTTATGAAACTGCGGGTAGGGTTGCTAAATAACTCATTTAGTATAATATATACAGTATAGGAATTTTCTATCTCCTCCATTGAACATGGTAATGTAAAAATTCACATATATTTGAAAAAAGCTGGAATGTGTAACTAAAAAAAAACAAACAATGTCACTCACAATGCTAATTTTGAAAGGGTTATTTAAGAAATAGATCAGCTCTAGCAGTGAATTGTTGAGTAATAATTCACTGTTTGGAGGTCAGTTGTAAAGAAGATCAAATCACGAGCGCCTAGCGCGAGTGATTTATCTTCTTACAACTGACCGACAAACAGTGAATTATTACTCAACAAGTCACGCACTTGAGCTGATCTATTTCGATTCTAACACACAATAAACGGAATAAATGTTGCTGAAACCGTCGATATCATTCATATTTCCGCCATTGCATTGCAGATATCCCGCCAAATATTTGACTGTAATGCTGGCGTTTACACACACTTATTACGTTTGTTGTGCGCTAAAACGACGTTTCACCGTCTAACGCTGCTTTGTGGGATAGCTGACGTCACAAATGCCGCAAAGTAATGTCACGCTTATTCGCCCAGTGAAATTGTTGCACAATATAACACGTTTTTTACCATTGGCTATATAGGCGAGGTGTGTTAGAATTTAATATATATGTTACAGACATTACACTATAGGTGTCAGATTATTGCTCAAGCAACTTTAGTGTTGCGAATGGACATGTTTCATGCAGACTATATGAGATGGGTGAATGGAATAATAAAAATCTTATTTTTCTGACGCTAAAATTGCCATATCATTATTTTTAAAACATATTATGGTAACATGTAACATACTGTAACAGACACATGCTCCAATGTACATAAAGTAAACATCTCTTATTGGAACAAACTTGAATTGTCATTTAAGATATATGTATGCAAAATATCTAATGGAATAGAGCATTAGACTGGCATGTACTGGCATTCCTGCTATGTACAATGCCCTTCGTTATTCATTACATGTATGTTACATATGTTACATTCTAGATCAAAATCTTTGATCCAAGATACTTGGTTACAGATCCTCAGAGCCATGGTTCATGATAAAATAAGCAAGGAACTATGATATATATCCACCAGTTTCAAGTATTTTACATAATTCACCTTCATTGCAATAGAATAGTTCACATTTAAAACTGGGGGTAGGGCTACTAAATACTTCATTAAAGGCAATATATACATGATAGGAAAACAAACCTTGGTTTTTCTATCTGCCAATTGAACATGCTGATGGAAATAAATCTCAAATCTTTGGAAAAATGCATAGTGCAACAGTATAAGTAAATGATATCACTCAAAAGTGGTATTTTCAAAGGGTATCTTAAATTACGTTACGTATGTCACAGTAAGTGTGGGTCACATTTTTGTTCAAACGATTTAAATATGTAGTATAGACATACAGCAAGCAGACAGTATGAAAAAGTTGAGTAAAATGATAAACTCTTGTCATTTTTCTGTAGCTGAAAACACCATATCATAATTTCTTAATTTGGTTTAGGTAACGTATGTAACAGGCTGTTACAGGATAACGCCCCAACGCTCAGGGTGCAAACATCTCTTATTCTACTCAGCTTGAATTGTTCTTTAAGATAGGGTATGTCTGCAAAATTCCCTAGGGGGGGAGCAATCGACCCTCTGGCTAGCAGCCTATTTATGGTGCTAAAACCAATAAGACATTAGTGTGAGAAATAAGATTATTCTGAACAATGGTGAAATAAATATTAAAACATACAAATTTTATTTTCATCTTAATTGAAAGTTTGATAATTTAGTGAAAGACTTTATTTTGATTAATAGATAATCATTTTTTTTCTACATTAATTAAGCATGAGGGCGAAATATGGGATTTCCCATACGAGACTCAGATATGACTTTTAAGTGGCAAGGTTGAAATTATTATTTGAATTTGATATTATATAGAGGATCTTACACGAGTGGTCATTTCATATGAAATTTATTAAACGAGCCTTCAGCGAGTTTAATAAATTTCATATGAAATGACCACGAGTGTAAGATTCGTTTTATCATATGACTTCTAAAATAGGATTTTATCGCCTTCGAAGTGGACATATTTTCAATGAAAATTTACATTGTTGTTACGGACGTCGTCAATGACGTTACATCCCAGCAGGCACATGACGTCAAAATGACGTCATATCGACGTCATGACGTCGCATCGACGTTGATATGACGTCATTCTGACGTCATGTGCCTGCTGGGGTATTCCCGCAAAAGTGTTATTACACGTGTGGTCATACGATTTTTATGACATGACGTTATCCACTGGAAAACAGCGACGTCATATGATGATACATATGTGTAATAAATTATGTCAGTTTAAGGGCAGCTAACTCTGTCGATATATATGTAAAACACGTCCCCAGCAGGCATCTGACGTCAACTTGACGTCGGATATTGGTTGTATTTTGGTCACGACGTCATACAACCAATAACCAACGTCCACCTGACGTCCAGTCCTGACGTCAGTGGACGTATTGATATGACGTCGAAATGACGCCGGATTCAAACGTAAGTCTAACGTCATATGTCGACAGAGTTAGCTGCCCTTGAACTGACATAATTTCTTGCGCAAATGTAACAACATCAAATTCAAATAATAATTTCAACATTGCCACTTTTAAAAAAGCCATCCCAGCAGGCACCTGACGTCTGTTTGACGTCAGATATTGGTTATATTTTGGTCGTGACGTCATATAACCAATTTCCAACGTCTATCAGACGTCATTTCCTGACGTCTTTTGGACGTCTGGATTGGACGTTGTTTTGACGTCAAACTAGTTCGTCAGTTAGACGTCGTAATCAAGACGTGATTTAGACCTTGTGTTTTTCATACTTCTGACCATGTGTGGTGTGCAAATTAATGAAACTTCACTTTGGGTAAAAATCAGATCATTCGTTTCGTGTGTTTCTTTTGCTTCCTTTCTTTCTTTTTTTCTATGTTACTTCCAGCAGACATTTGACGTCCGTTGGACGTCAGATTGACGTCAGACTCCAACGTCATTATAACGTTGGAGTTAGGTTGATTTTGAAATTAAAGTTTGTTTGTTGTCAAAACTAGACGTCAATCTGACGTGCTAAAGCCAACGTCGGTTTAACGTCTGAAAGCTGACGTCAATCTGACGTCCTAAAAACGACGTTTGAATTCATGTCATATAAATAGTTTAAGGTGTATATTTTTCGCATTTTTGAATAACAGTGGATTCAGAAGAGCAGTGATGCACTTTTGATAGTCCCTTTCACTCCTTTGATAGAGTTTTTCGGAACATACAAAATGTTCAAGATATTAATTCAGCCTGATGTTGGTACATCTTTTTTAAGCAAAATTTTATTGCTTTATGGTGCTAAAACCAAATATTTACATTTTTATTGCAATCGCCCTAGATGAAAGTATCTTTCTTGATGTTCTTCATTTCCCAATGAAAAACATTAAGTCACGTGATCTAGAGGCCACGCCTATGGGCGGGGCGACGTCAAAACCCATCCAGTGACGTTGTTTGTTTACTCTTGTTGTCGTGACGTTGGTCGCGTATCGCCATGGCGTTAGGCGCGAAAATTTGACGTTTTGGCTGTTCCAAAATTACGTTAAGTTGGATTTAATGTCTAATAACATGAAAATGAGCGGTGATATGTGCAATTAAACATCTGATACTTGATTGATAATATAAAATGTAAATATAAGTATTGAAATTCAGATTTTAGCTTTCACTGGATGATGAAAAACATTAGCTATTTTAATGTCTCCGAGAAGCCCTTTGGGCTTCACAGACATTAAAACAGCCTAATGTTTTTCATCATCCAGTGAAAGCTAAAATCTGAATTTCAATTCTTAATAAGACATTAGTGTGAGAAATAAGATTATTCTGAACAATGGTGAAATAAATATTAAAACATACAAATTTTATTTTCATCTTAATTGAAAGTTTGATAATTTAGTGAAAGACTTTATTTTGATTAATAGATAATCATTTTTTTCTACATTAATTAAGCATGAGGGCGAAATATGGGATTTCCCATACGAGACTCAGATATGACTTTTAAGTGGCAAGGTTGAAATTATTATTTGAATTTGATATTATATGGGCCACAACGTGAGAAAATGTACCTTGGGGCAATTATTCGAGTATTAGACAAACAAAGTTACGCTGAATGTATGATATTTCTAGAGTCTGTTACTCTTTATTTGACCAGATTATTTCATTTATTTCGTGAGTTATGACCAATTTACTATATGAACCCTACATACGTCATTGTCCTGAAAAATGACGTCAAAGTTGCGTAATGCATTTCTGCATGTTAGCTATCTTACAAAACTCGATGCATTTGCTTAAAACTGTTTAAGCACTGGTTAGAACCTATTGCTAAGATAGAAGCATACCAATCTCACAGGCAATCTGTCGTAATTATTTTGTCTATTTTTATGATGCTGCGGTTGCTATGGTTACCGTTTAACGATGCATATAGGAAAATTATGTGTATTATGGGCTAAAACAAGGGCAGATAACTCAAAATATTGACAATAAATATGTTTTAAAACTCATTCATTTGGTAGCCCAGTGTTCAAAGATTACAAATACAGTGTTATTTCTATAACGCATATTACATATTTTTTTCGCTTTTTGTTGCTTTCTACTAGTAATATCAGAATGTCCGAAGGTACATTTTGTCGCGTTGAGGTTCATATAGAGGATCTTACACGAGTGGTCATTTCATATGAAATTTATTAAACGAGCCTTCAGCGAGTTTAATAAATTTCATATGAAATGACCACGAGTGTAAGATTCGTTTTATCATATGACTTCTAAAATAGGATTTTATCGCCTTCGAAGTGGACATATTTTCAATGAAAATTTACATTGTTGTTACGGACGTCGTCAATGACGTTACGTATTCCCGCAAAAGTGTTATTACACGTGTGGTCATACGATTTTTATGACATGACGTTATCCACTGGAAAACAGCGACGTCATATGATAAAATTTCTTGCGCAAAAGTAACAACATCAAATTCAAATAATAATTTCAACATAGCCACTTTTAAAAAAGCCATATCTAGGTCTCGTATCGGAAATCACCATGCTTAATTAATTTAGGAAAAAATAATTATTTGTTAATCAAAGTAAAGTCTTTCACTAAATTATTAAACCTTCTATTAAGACGAAAATGAAATTTGTATATTTTAATACTTATTTCACCATTTTTAAATTATTGATTGTTCACAATAGTCTTATTATTTACACTAATGTCTTATTTGTTTAAGCACCATATAGCAATAAAATTTGACATGAATAAGATATACCAACATCAGAGTGATTTAACTCTTAAACATTTTGTATATCCCGAATAACTCTATCAAAGGAGTGAAAGGGAATAACAATAGTGCATCACCGCACTACTGAATCCACTTCAGGATTTCAGAATGTTAATTTAACTGCGAACAAACATTCACGATATCGGTTTTAGCACGTCAGATTGACGTCTGTTTTTGACGTCAAACAAACTTTCAAAATCAACCTAACCCCAACGTCATTATGACGTCACATTTGAGACATCAAACCAACGTTGTTTTTCTGACGTCAGAATGACGTCTGTTTTTGACGTCAGAATGACGTCTGTTTTTGACGTCAAACAAACTTTCAAAATCAACCTAAATCCAACGTCATTACGACGTCGGAGTCTGACGTCAATCTGACGTCCAACTGACGTCAAATGTCTGCTGGGATATCTAGGTCTCGTATCGGAAATCGCCATGCTAAATTAATTTAGAAAAAAATAATTATTTGTTAATCAAAATAAAGTCTTTCACTAAATTATTAAACCTTCTATTAAGACGAAAATGAAATTTGTATATTTTAATACTTATTTCACCATTTTTAAATTATTGATTGTTCACAATAGTCTTATTATTTACACTAATGTCTTATTTGTTTAAGCACCATATAGCAATAAAATTTGACATGAATAAGATATACCAACATCAGAGTGATTTAACTCTTAAACATTTTGTATATCCCGAATAACTCTATCAAAGGAGTGAAAGGGAATAACAATAGTGCATCACCGCACTACTGAATCCACTTCAGGATTTCAGAATGTTAATTTAACTGCGAACAAACATTCACGATATCGGTTTTAGCACGTCAGATTGACGTCTGTTTTTGACGTCAAACAAACTTTCAAAATCAACCTAACCCCAACGTCATTATGACGTCACATTTGAGACATCAAACCAACGTTGTTTTTCTGACGTCAGAATGACGTCTGTTTTTGACGTCAGAATGACGTCTGTTTTTGACGTCAAACAAACTTTCAAAATCAACCTAAATCCAACGTCATTACGACGTCGGAGTCTGACGTCAATCTGACGTCCAACTGACGTCAAATGTCTGCTGGGATATCTAGGTCTCGTATCGGAAATCGCCATGCTAAATTAATTTAGAAAAAAATAATTATTTGTTAATCAAAATAAAGTCTTTCACTAAATTATTAAACCTTCTGTTAAGACGAAAATGAAATTTGTATATTTTAATACTTATTTCACCATTTTAAATTATTGATTGTTCACAATAGTCTTATTATTTACACTAATGTCTTATTTGTTTTAGCACCATATAACAATAAAATTTGACATGAATAAGACATACCAACATCAGTGTGATTTCACATCTTAAACATTTTCCCGAATAACTCTATCAAAGGAGTGAAAGCTCCGTGGTGCAGTGGTTAAGTCACTCGCCTTGTAAACCAGGAGTCGCAGGTTCGATCCCGGGCTTCTCCTTAAACCTCCTCCCGGTTGAGCCTTCGGGTGCTCCCGGAACAACAAACCCACAAAAACAACCTCAAAAACAACCTCCTATAGTACTGGTCTCGCCCAGGAAAAAAAAAAAAAAAAAAAAAAAAAAGGAGTAAAAGGGAATAACAATAGTGCATCACCGCACTACTGAATCCACTTCAGGATTTCAGAATGTTAATAAAACTGCGAACAAACATTCACGATATCGGTTTTAGCACGTCAGATTGACGTCTGTTTTTGACGTCAAACAAACTTTCAAAATCAACATAACCCCAACGTCATTATGACGTCACATTTGAGACATCAAACCAACGTTGTTTTTCTGACGTCAGAATGACGTCTGTTTTTGACGTCAGAATAACGTCTGTTTTTGACGTCAGAATGACGTCTGTTTTTGACGTCAAACAAACTTTCAAAATCAACCTAAATCCAACGTCATTATGACGTCGGAGTCTGACGTCTATCTGACGTCCAACTGACGTCAAAAGTCTGCTGGGCATACACAAGCCAAACAATTTAATTGAAATTTTCCATGAAGGAACTTTTTTCTAGTGTTAAGGTCTTTTGGCATTATCTTTGTCGAAATAAATACTAGAGTTTTGATATGTAACAAAAAAGTTTTGCTTTTACTTGCAAGTTAAAAATATTAACGCCTTTGATCAGAATTACGTCAAAATTTTGTTGAAAATAATAATTTCAGAATGCAATGGTACATTTGGAATAAACTGTTCTGAACCTTGCGCATGTAATGAAAATCAAATATGTGACCCCGTGAATGGTAATTGCACTTGTAAGCCAGGTCGTAGTGGAAGTAACTGCTCAAATGGTAAGAATTATCGCAAGATAAAAAATAATTACTCAGCCTTACTAAGACTATGCTAAAATTTTCATACAATTTATAACTAATTGAAATTTGTCGTATTTGCAAAATGTGTTTTGAGTGTTGCCTATTTGTACGAAAGTATTTTGATTTGTTCTTATGAATTGATTATTATAAATGGTGTTTTCCATTACAATATTACTATTGATGCTCAACATACCCTAAAAAGGTAACACATTTTTATCTCTTTTGTACTAACATACAATTTCCATTAATATTTACTCCTCATAAAATATTTATTTGTGCATATATTAAGGCCTGCAATTCTATCGATGACTATCCGCATGCTCTTGTTTATCACAATGTCTTTAAGCATTGTTAAAATTCTCTCATCACACCAAATCTTGACAGAATGTGAAGAGTGGACATATGGTGTGGACTGTCAGCTTAACTGCAGCTGTGATACAAACACGACTGAATTTTGTGACAAAGAACGCGGATCTTGTGAATGCTTACCTGGTTTTGTTGGTCAGAACTGCTCTGATTGTAAGTTTAATATAAATAATGATAAACAATAAAATAGTGACATAATTTAAACATAGTTTAACATAGCGTAGTATACAGTATATTTTTGTCTGTTCAAATAAATTTAGTTCTTACAATGATTTTAGGTATAATATATTTAATTTGTTTCGATTGCAAATTTTTGTTTTGGTCTTGTTTTTCCCAAAAGACTTTAACATGAATTAATATGATATATTCATTTTATTATATCAACATGCATTGTCAGTGCAGGGATAAAAAATAACATCATCAGTTTTTGTTTATCTTTATTTTTTAAGTCTGCCCTTTTGGGTTCTATGGAATAGGATGCAGAGGGGAATGTTCATGCCATGGAACGCCATATTGCGACCACATAAATGGAACATGCATCTGTCTTGGCAAACATGGAGAAAACTGTTCAAAAGGTAATTAAGCCATCACAATCTGGTTTCAACCAGGTCTGAACGAAAACGGCCTGCACAGTCACAGAAGCAGGATAGAGGCTTAAAATTTCAAATTTAAGAAGACGGAGGATCATACTATCCGTGTAGCTAAAACTAAGATGCTTATCATTTCAGATTGTGACAAAGGTCAATATGGTCCTGACTATAAGGAACGTGTAACTGCTCTGGGGGCAATTATTATGGAACATACCATCCTTACAATGGGACATGTTTCTGCAAAGCTTGTTGGACTGGAGAATGTTTAGCTCAGTATCAGGCTTATTTGCCTGATCCATTTCAGATTGTGACAATGGTCTATATGGTCCCGACTGTACACGAACGTGTAACTGCTCTGGGGACAATTACAATGGAACATGCCACCCTTATAATGGAACATGTTTCTGCCAACCTGGATGGACTGGAGATACATGCTCTGTCAAAGAAACAAAAACGGAAAATTCAGGTTCCTATATTGTTTGCTTATTAATGTAATTAAATCAAGTGGCAGTTAGTTAAAGAGACAAATCGTCGGTCGGATGCCGAAACCTCGTAACTCGACTTTTGGCCAAAATGCTTTTTTACACCGCGGAAATATAAACCATTCAGCAAATATTCTATCAAATTGTCATAGTCCTTGGCCAATCAGAACCCATAAAATTGCTTGTTAACGGGTATTTGACACAACATTTTCATCTGCAAAAGGTCTTATGAAATTCTAAAATACCGTGTTTTGAGTGACCAAAAGGGGTCAAAAAGTCGTATCTCAAAGAATTTTTCGATTTTTTCCATGTTTTTCGTCAATTGAAGAACGAAAAAAAAAACTCAAAATGTGGATTTTTGGAAATATTATTAGATCTATACCTGTATTTCAAAAGCATTGAAAATATAAAAAAAAATAAGTTTATTCTATGTTGTCAGTAATTAGCCATACATAGCTAATGTTATACTGTTTATACTTTCCGACTTTAAATATGTCTTATTCTGTCCCGCCCCTGTAAAGTTTAGAAAGTCGGAGATACGAGGATTTGGCACCCGACCGACGAAATATACAATGCACTTACAATACATTAGCTTAATTATCAGTAAGTATAAAAAGACATTTGACGCATCCTTTTTTTTAAAGCTGCTACTGTTATGGTATGTGCATGATAATTTATGCCAAAAGTCGAAGGCATTTCACTACACATTTATATCATTTTATTTGATAAAGTTATTTCATGAAGTTTGACCTTTGTTCAAAATTTCATTTAAAAACATTCAGAATCTTTTCAGGGGCACAAGCAGATACACCACCACAAGATGGGGGCTTTTTGACTAGAGATCTGATGATAGCTACCATAGCTGGATGTTGTGGAATTCTTGTCATTGTTATTGTCTCTGTTTCTGTTTGTGTTCTACGGCGAAGGAAGCGAAGGTGTTTATCCAGGTGAAGCTTCCAATTGAATTATCTTACATTTATCTCTTAAAGTAACTTGTATCAAACAGATATTGAATTAATCCAAGTCCTGACCTTCTTCACCATCACCATTGTTTTCATAAAAAAGGGTAACTACACAGTTAAAAGATAAACAAGAAACTAGAAATATATCAGTTTTTATTGATTTTTAGGTCAAGATGTTTTACTGATTAGCGATTTTTGGGCCAAACTTTTACTGATTAGCGATTTCAGAGGTACCCCATTGAGATCCTCAATTATCTAGTCTGTTACTGTTATTTCATGGCCCATTATATTAATGTTTTAAAACAAACAACTGAAAACTTTCCCTAAAAATCGCTGGTGCTATGAAAAATTACATAAAATACAGATAAAATGAATATTGGTCATTTTTCCTCTCAAAGGCCCTAAGATATTTTGTGTTGCTTTTACATCAGGAAAACATGTCCGTGAAATGTATACCCCCTTATACCCCACTTTTATAACAAAACTGGGGTATGCAGGGGTATACCTATTTTTCTTATTTTTGCTCCAAAACATAGATTGTGGGTACTCGTTAGAACCGCCTCGCCCAGGCGGTTCTAACGTGTATCCACAATCTATGTTTTGAGCAAAAATAAGAAAAATATCAAAATTTTTCAGCTGAAAATTTTCAATTTTTAAAGCACAAAAAAATATCTGTTTATTGCACGGGCAATTTTTCGTAATGTAAAGATATTGTTATTCGTTATGTGTCTTCATATCAATGGGGGGTGGGGGGGCATCAATTGCACTTGTATAATTTAATTGATTATTCTTTTCCAGAAAGAATGTAACACAGTGCAGTAAGTATAACAATTGTGCCTCTGCAGATTAACTAATATACAATGTAATTTTACTCACACATTTGTTTCTGCCTAAGCAATAACATATTAAAAGCATTTTTATAAACCTTCATAATGCTAACCAGCAACAGCATTTTTCTAACTGAGATGATTTTTTTGCGGTCACATGACACATGAATGAGTCTACTGCAGACAGTATCATTAGTTGATAGCCGTCATTCCATTAATTAACTGCATTTTCATTTTAAACCTTTTCTGACAGATACTGCTAGATACAGTGACACTATAGCTTCAAATGCTCTGGAGCTAGAAATGAACTAGAAAATCAACAAACTGATATACAGAAATTCTGATGAGGTTATCTTGTTAGAAAGATGGGGTGATACAAAACTATTATGGACCAAAGGGATGACTTAGAAACATTGATACACAATGATTATATTAACTCGTTTAAGCCTGGCGCCCTTTTTTGTGGGACATAGGCAAAAAAAAACAGAATAGCCCCAGGTGTGACGCAGCAAAACGCGGCGTCCCATCTGGTGCTATTCTGTTTGCTTAGAGAAATTTCATCGAAAAACTGAATAAAAATCTGAAATCATACCTGATGTTCCAAAAAATTAAAGTGGACCCATCTAACTGATAATGATGGGAGAATCCATCCGTCAAATATGAGTTAATATGCAAGAGGACAAACGTGTCAGGAATGACATGCAATTGAATGGCAATAAATAGAGGATATTTGCTTTTTTGAGGTGAATACCAAATATATTTCATCGAGTGAGTTGAAAACATCAGAATTTTCGCGAGTGCGCAGCACCGAGTGAAAACTTTTATGTTTTCAACTCACGAGATGAAATGTATTTTGTATTCACCGAAAAAAAAATGTTTTCTTTTTATTTTATACAATACTCGGGCATTTTCCAATTCACAAGGCAGGCGGTGAAAATGCAAAAACCAAAATGTTTTGAAAACACAAACAATTTTGGTACCACATTGTTTCTTACTTTCTAACTAAGAAAATGAATACCCACACTTTATGTTTTTGTTCATAAATAACGGAGTTATAGGCGTTTGAATTTCTGAAGTGAGACACATTTAATGACGTCAAGTAAATGGAAACGTCAGAGTTACACGTAATTTTAAAAAAAAAATCTACAGTGACGATATAGGCTGATATCAGTCACTAGTGACTATTGATATCAGTGAGATTTGATATCAGTGGAAATTTCATATCAATGAAAATACCATTTTTATCAAGTTTTGATATACATTGGTTTTCACTGCAAAGTATAAAATAAAGTGCCCTCATCAATTCATTAAGATACAACAGATCAAAAAAATAAAGGCCAAACAGTTATCTAAGATATGCATACAACTCAAGAAATAACTGAGGACAAGTCAGGAGATCAATGTGATGGAACTAATGAAAACAGTGATCATTACAGAGCTAGATTCTGTTAGAATGAACAAGAAAAATATAATATGAAGTTCATATTATATATGGCGTTGCTACATGCACAATGAATTATCTCCATCATATTACTAGAAAGTTTTTAGAAACGAAGGCAGATTTGACATAGTTTATAACCCAGAAAGTAGTGGCTTCTCACTATGACAAAATAATTTGACTGGAAAGTTAAATAAGCCATCATTTAACTAAAGTAAACCAAACAAAACTGGAAAAGCAGTCACTATTTGATCCAACGATGACTTTAACCCATTTTGTGGCGATGTCAAATTTTGTTTCTTAGGCATTTCTAAGATATTACTGTGGGAAACGTTGTAACAAATTGGAATAAGACTTCGATTGAAAGTTGGTTAATATACACCATGAGGTTTAGAGGAGACTTTCATTTATCATGTACAAATAAAGTTGACAAAGCCGACTGACGCCATGACATGCCAATCCTTTTAGCTTTTGAGTTGGCATATGTGTTGGACTGATTTCCCTCCTGGTGCACCCCCTAGTGAAGTATTGTCAATTTGGCGAGTCACTGGTAAACCATTCAGATTCAGATGCAAACTTCTGTGGTGCTTCTTTTTGTTTTATGTCTTGGTGTTTAATACTTTTGTGCTGTTGGCGCTTTATGTATGTTTTTCATATTTTTAGTTAAACTGATTGGCCGCCTATTGGGAAAATAGCTGCTCATTCGGCTTACGAAATGTTTTCATGGTATAAGTACCTGATTGTTAGCTTGGTTTTTTCCCACTTCGGGTTTTTGGAGTGGGATTCTTTTTCTGATTGTGCCTTTTCCTGATCTTTGCCTACTTGTACCTTTTTTAAAATACTGTATGTGTTGTGTGAAGAACGTTATGATATGTAATCAGATTTTTAGAGTTCAATATCACCGACATTGCCGGTTTTAATAAGAAAATGACACAGTATCCATTTATCATTTACTTAAACTGAGCATTTCAGCATTTCACTATTTTCTTTTGTACTGGACATTAATGTGTAGACCAAGAATAGCCGCGTTGTCTGAAGCATTCTCAATTTCTCATCATACACTCTTACTGTTTTCAGTTATGTTTGCAGTCCATCTCAATTCATATTTTTTCACCATTTACTAAAACTGTCATGGTTTTTGGTATACTTGTCATTTTCAAGCCAATGAGCTCAACAAATTTTGAAAATTATCATCAAATTCCATGAATGACAAAGTAATATCTTTCAGTCATCTTTTCCAAGGAATATCTCTGCATTTAGCACTGCCTGTGTTGATGAGCTGGTGGTTGAAGGAACTGGCCTAATTGGAGACTGGCAGGTTCTCTGAAACGAAAGGGTCAATTGTCTAGTAAATGATAACCTGAGGTCTGGTATATACATGTATAACAATATTAAAACCTGTATGAATACTATAAATGGTCAAATGCATGTATATAAATCCAAGGTGCTGACAGATAAATTCTTGGGATCCTTTTTTTTTTTGTTGTTGTTGTTGGTCAGACTCATGCAGCATATTCTGTCAATTTGCTAATTTTGTGCAAGATTTTCCCTCTCAATGACATTAACTTCAGTTTTCCCAAACCAAATGCACAGGGAACCTAGAGTTCACTATTGCCTCAAGTACTAGGTCAATGACAGTGAAAGTCGCAATTTATAAGCATAGATTGTTTCCGCCTGCAACATCCCAAGGTCTGTTGAAACTGGTGCACTAGCTCTGGAGTAGATTTTAGATACTTCTGTGGTGGTTCTTTTTGTTTTATGTAAAATTTTTGGTGCTGTTGGCGCCTTATGTATGTTTTATGAATATTTTTAGTTAAAGTAACTGAGTGGCCACCTATTGGGAAAATAGCTGCTCATTTGGCTTACAATACTTTACCGGTCCCCCATGGTAAACAGCTAAGGTCCATTCTATCCTATAAACCCTCCAGTTCACAGGTTAGCTTCCCATAGGCAGGTTACTAGTGTTTAATGCAAATTTCTTTCACAACAGACACAATGTTACATTTGTATGAGCAGAAGAGGAAGAATATTTTCATGAGCAAATCTACATACCAATAAAAGATTTGCTGATTTAGGGCTGTTAGTGTTAATCAAACATATTACCATGAAGTTGCAACATTATAATTGCAGGAAGCAGAAAAAATGTTCTCCAGCCTGAAATTAAAAAGTTACTAATTTTTAGTGTCTATCCATTGGACTTTCTAACTTTTGACCCAGGCTCAAAATTATCTGTACATGGCATTTACAGCATTTGTATTGACACTCTTCTAATCAAATTAGGAATCAATATGATTTTAAACAGGTTTTTACAAATTTTCAGTTGAGATTAAAAGCTGAGTTATTATATGATATTAGTTTTGGCCTGACATTGCAGCTACATCCTGTCTGATATACCAGCAAAACCCCTTGTGAAAAATATTTAAAGGTGCTTTAGAGGCACTTTTAGCCTTTACTGATTATTTGATAACCATTTTCAGATACATTGGCAGTTTGGTGAATTATATTTGTCAGTAACTATTTCTGAAGAAGGTGAAATACAAAAGGTGGTTTCCAAACATTTTATATTACTATACTGATTGTTCAAGGGCCATACTTCTGTTGTGGTTCTAATTGTTTATGGTTATTGGTTCACATTATGTGCTGTTTGCTCTTTATTCAACAGTTTTCATATTTTTAGTTAAGTTCAATTTGCTGAGTGACGACCTTGGAAGCAGCTGCTCATTCGCTTACCATATGCTTTCTTGGTACAAGTACCTGATTGTCAATTTAGTTTTTTCCCATTTGGGTGGGAATTTCTTTCCAGTTGTGCCATTTCATGACCATTGCCCACTTTTGCCTCTTTATAAAAAGAATCTGATATAGAACTATAAACTTGTTGCTCTATATTTCACCAATAAATAAACTTCATGACCATCTTCACTTTCCAACATGCTCTTACCCATTTACTACATCTGTGCCACCCATCAAACAAATTCCTTCATGTGTTCATGTCAGATAGTAAACTGTCTACAGACTCTGTATGACTGATTGACCTGAAAAAAAAAAGAGAACTAGAAATGCGTGTTTGTAAAACACCATGCCCCCAACTGTATGCTTGTCCCTAAACTGGCACTTTGTATGATTCATTTATTTCATATGAATGAAGCGAAATTTGATTTCCTGAAGAAGTTGTTCGGACCAGAAACAGAATGTAAGCTTTTTGCAGACAATTTAGAAATGGAGTAAAAAATCAAAAAAGGAGTAATTTTGTCGAAATTCGGCTGAAGTCCTCAAAAGTTTACCAGGTGAGCTTCTCAGCATCAACCAGTATACCAAATATGAAGACTCTAGCTCAAGTACTTTTTTTAGATATCTTGCACACAAGATTTTCAAATTTTGTTTTCAAAGGGACATAACTCCAAAAAGGGGCATAACTTAGACATGAAAAAATATGGGTCAAATATTTTTTCATGAGGAATTTGTATATGAAATTTCATAACCCATCATTCACCATTCAAAAGTTTCAAGTTGACCGAAAAGTGGGAAAAAAAAATCAATGAAATTTTCGAAATTGCATAATTTTGTCAAAATTTGACAGAAAGTGCTAAAATATTATTCACGTCATCTACTCCTCAGCCCCAATCAGTGTACTAAATATGATGGCTCTAGCTTTAATACCTTTTGACATTTCTTGCACACATGATTTTCAAATTTTGTTTTCAAAGGGACATAACTCCTAAAAGGGGCATGACTTAGACATGAAAAAATATGGGTTGAATATTTTTCATGAGGAATATACATTTGTAATTTCAAAATCTTAATATTCACCATTTAAAAGTTCCAAATTTCACTGAAAAGTGGAATAAATCAATGACATTTTCAAAATTGCATAATTTTGTCAAAATTTTAAAGAAAGTTCTCAAAAGCTAATCAGGTCATCTACTCCTTGGCCCCAACCAGTGTACCAAATTTGATGGCTTTGTAGAACTCCGTTCCTTAATGCTTCATGCCAAGTTTCAAAATCATAGGCCTTCTGGTTCTGAAGAAGATTTTTAAACGTTTTTGCTATTTATAGCCATGGCGGCCATCTTGGTCATGTGACCTTGACCATTCATACAAACTTTCATTCCCTCTTCCTAAGGATGCTCCACAAAAAGTTTGGCTTTGATTGGCCTAGTGGTTTCAGCCTCGGGGAAACGCCGGGACTCTACTTTTGGTCCAGCAAATGCCCGCTAAAATCCCCACCCCATGCCAGGACTTCTCATTGGCAAAACCACCACTGTTTTCCCCCCGTAGCCTGCTATCTTTCCTTTTTCTCAGCCCTTTTTGACTATATAAAGCAAACCCTGCAAATATCTTCCCCGCACTGCCATGGCAAAATTTTGGTCTAAGCCCCGCTCATTTTTACAGCTATCTGTGTCTTACCAGTGCCAAAAACATCTAGTATGACCGTTTTTATAGGGTGAACCAACATCATAAGGCCTAAAAAAAATAGCTGTGTTTCCGCTAACAGTCTGAAAAAAATTAGGGTAGGTAGGTAGGAAAATCTTTTTATTTTCATTTGAATTTTTACGCAAAAAAATCCAGGGTAGGTAGGTAAATGTAATTTTTTTATACGCAGTTTTTATTGAAAAAGGTCAAAATGGTCAATGGTGCGCAAAGGTATGAGGTCTACGTTCTTCAGCCATGTGAACCCATCAATGTCAAAGACTGGCAACATATTTTATAATAAGATTATAAAACAAGATTGCCTCAAATGCGGTTGATAAACTTTCAGTCTCATCTTGTTCATAGACCACTATCTGAGAGCAGGGTGGCCTAGTGGTAGGGCTTGCTGAACTGTAAAGTACTGTGTTGGAATCCCACCAGCACTGGGTCTTGTCCTCCAGAAAGAAACCTTCTCTCAGATATGCATCCCAACAATGGCAACATGACCTAAATAAAGTTGACTGCGATGCAAAACCCCAATACAAACAATTTAGGGGATGGTATAATCTGACATATTTCACACAACAATACTCTTATTGCATGCAACTTAGCAGGAAAGGCCAGTATTGACAAAATAATAAGAAATAAACAGCTTTATTTTCAAAACGAAATCTGAAGAACACAAACCATCAACATGTACACATGTACGATAAAAAGACTACTCCCAAATTCAAAACTATAACTGTAACTGCATATCTGTTCTGGGTCACCTCAGCCCATTGTACAACTGCAACTGAACCAATGAAAATGCCAAATGCAGGGACTCCCTTTATAAGGGATTACTGAATCTGAATACATGTAGTTTATTGGTGACACGCCAAATGACATCATTTCACCAGGGATTTGGATGGGGGAGTATTTAGTCCCTAGAACGCACAACTGAAGAATTCTGTGAAAGCAACACCTGTTTATTCTGATTGTATTATCCTCCAACTGCTAGGAGGTCTCTGCTATCCCCGAGTTACGGTATGATTACCATCACAAGTCTCCGATGATAGAACTACATTACCCGCCACTTAGTGACTTACTATCATCTTAACATATTTACAGTATGCCATACTCTATCATTGAAGTCATTTTATTTTGCGGGGGAGGTAGGAGTAGGTGGAGAGAAGCCAGTGTTCGCCTTATAAATGCTGAGCGCATTTTAGCAAGATAGCCACTGGTACCATTTTTTAACGTCTTTGGAATGACGCGGCCTTGGATCGAACCCACAGCCTCCCGCTTCTGCAGCGGACCCTGTAACCATTACGTTATCGAGACCGGTATATCATATTGCAGAAAGACAGGTTAGACCCAGATGAGAAAAGTTTGTTTAATTAAGAACACTTTGAAGTGTTGCGACATGCCTTCGGTATATTCACTTTTAGAACAAGACATTTCTAATTCACAGTGGAATAAACTCCTGAATGGCTCAGTTAACTCGTATGCCAGTTGAAGACGCATGAAGTCAGTGTGAGTGTGTGTGGGTACAGATTTTGTCCGTAAGTCATGTCTGAAGACTATTCACAGCACTAGTGTTGGGCAATCGGTTTGAAATTGCTATCGATTATCGGTTTATAATCGGAAGGACTAAACCAACTAGCTATCGATTGTGCAATCGGTTCAACCAGCTGTATATTGTGCAATTGCCCATATGTTTATGAGCAGACTGATCAGTTGTGAATATCTATTTCGAACAATGCCACTTACATGAACATAAGATGTAATGCATTTAGAAAATTTTACCTACATATATACTGTTCTGATATTCTGAAGAAAATGAAAAAAAAAGAAATTTCTCCAATGGAGCAACATATGCCAACTTAAGACTTCTAGAACATAGTGATGTGTGACATCTACCTCATACTTTGAAATTTTTAGCTAACCTAAAAATTGGCAAATATAAAATGCATAAAGTAAAATTAGTACTGAAACCGATTACAATCGATTGCTGCATTTTACTATCGATTGTCTCTATCGGAAGCCCAAACCAACTGACTATCTATTATAATCGATCATCGGCCCATCACTACACAGCACAGTATTCAGCCTCTTCACAGTATGTCCTTGTGAGCAGTTTGTTCTGGAAAATTGTAATGGGGCCTCAATTTATAGTCTCAATACGAAGGACTTGAGAAACCCGGGATCGTATCTACAATCTCTGGTTTACAAGGCAAATGGCTTAACCAAAGCGCCACGGTGGCTTCTAAATGACACCAAATTCTACGTCATTTCGACGGAGTCTCGCTAAATAATCGGGGGGAACTCTTCGATACAACAGAATAGACGTTGAAACTATCAGAGACATATCAGAAAAACCAACAAAACCCATGACACGAAATGCTTGGGTCGGGCTACAGAAAATGCTGGGTCGGATGTCGTAATTTTTATTTTTTTATTTTAACCATAAAAATAGCAGAGTCGGCGGGTTGAGACAGTGTCCGTCGGGTTAGCAGAAACACAGCTATTATTTTTTTACGCCTAACTCAGTTAAACTGATGCGTTAGGCTATTAAATAAACATATAAACACTTTGAAAAAACACAGGCATGCATCTCGAGAAAAATCTGTAAGCCAAACAATGCATCTTAGCCCAAGTTCTATTGTCCCAGGATGCCAAATAAAAAAATGTTCATACAATGACAATGCAAAACAGTGCAGAGAAGTAAGCATTTTCGAAAAGTTTTAACTTGTCATTCGTTTTGTTCGACTTCACTGACACTGTTAAATAAACTGATCATCGAGCAGATTATGAGATAGAAACTTACAAATATCAGCAACTTCAAGCATCATTATGCTTCAAGCTGACATAAAATGTATGATATTCCATAAAAAGAGCTACTCGGCCATGTGTTATTTCCGGTCAAAATGAAAGTAGAAAACGAACCACATCGGAGCGATTTTTAACAAAATTACAAACAGGTTTTCTGCCTGTTAAAACACACCTTTAACCAAGGCTGAGGTAGTGACCTAAAGTAGTGAATGAAAAATAAATGGGCCAATTAAGAAAATTAGCCAGATACTGATTTCACTTCTTTCGACCACTCTATTGACGTATTGTCAATTTAGCGTATCAACAGTAAACCATTCAGATTCAGCATAAACTGTATAGTGTGGTAAATTTGTTAGATTG
Source organism: Rugalucina vietnamica (assembly GCA_964017185.1). Classification (NCBI taxonomy): domain Eukaryota; kingdom Metazoa; phylum Mollusca; class Bivalvia; order Lucinida; family Lucinidae; genus Rugalucina; species Rugalucina vietnamica. Next base: position 24,367,787 of record OZ024878.1, on the reverse strand, counting down.
AATTGACATCGAAGAAAACTTAGTTAATCATAATGTCATTACAAGCCAGTCTGAATAAAATCGGAAATCATGTTGTTACATTATAGTGCAGGTCACAGCAGCTTGACACACATTCTTCACGTCAGTTGTGCATTTGATTGGTCGACAGAGCCACACCTCCAAATCGACGGCATTTGATTGGTCTACAGAGCCGTAGGTGATTTAACGAAACCAGGTCAAACACAAATCGAGACCCAAATCTAACGTTTTATACCCTCGTTTGCGAAAAACTCACTAAACATGCAAAGAAAAATTTACTCACCGCACGTCAGTCCAATAAACACACAAATTCGCCAATTAAAAGCACGAAATTTCCGTCGAGGATAAGCTTTGGAATCACCGACTCGAGAAAACAAAATGGCGACGTAAGTCAAGCTTGTCATGAATCAAAAACCCAACTGATTGGTTCCCCGCAGCAGGTATTGAAACCCATTGTAAAATTATTGAAACGAGTACCAGAGGGCTCTCTATGGCGTAATTTTGGACTGATCCATTTAAAAGGGGACAGCAGGTTATTTTAACTGTATTTCAATAGATCAAATAACGAATTCATAGTGACTAACCATAATAACATTCTACAAAATAACAATATAAAGCTGCTCCGACATTTTAGTTCTCTATCTTCTTCGAATTTTATTAAAATAAACAGCTAGTCAAATCTAAACACCCACCAAGAAGATACCAATCGAATTTTGATTATAAGATTAGGCACTATAAGACTAATTCTTTAAATAATTATTCTATTAATTAATCTAGAGAATTATTTATATTTTGAATAATTATAATAGTAATAATTAACGCCTAGAAAAGAAAACGACATAGCTTTGTTGAAACTGAGAATAATGAATCACTGGATGATTTTTTTAAAATCCTGAGCGAGGATTAACCAACGATTAACAATATGACATTCTTGAAAATGACACTGTTAAAAAACTTGACACCTTGACAAGTTACACGTTCTTATGAAGAAGTGCGCTAAGAAATAAGAAAGACAAAGAAGAAACAGGTGATCACTCTAGCCAACCAGAATAAATAGAAAACATTGACAAGAAATCACACTGGCAAATCGCTCCGAATATTCACAATAAAACAGACCAAACTAAACTCCAAACGCTTAATAGAGAAACTCGTGGTATGAAATGGATGACGCACAATGCAATTCTGCCCGAAGTCGAGATGAAAAATTCGAGTTTTCTCCTTAACCATAGGTTAAATAGGTGCAGTCAATGCAGAAACTGAACATTTATTGAATGAAAGTAACATAAAGAATCCAGGTTATTTCATTTTCGCAAACACTTCCGCCCAATGAACATATAGTGCTTCCAACACAATAACATTGAAGTGTTTGCGAAAACGAAAATAACCGGGATTTCTTATGTTACTTTCTCTCAATAAATGTTCAATTTCTGCATGGACTGCACCTATCTATCAGTCAGTAGAAGAAACGCTGTAGGAGAAAACTCGAAAATCTAACCTCAACTTCGTTCTGAGTTGCAGCGTGTGTCACCGATCATTTATCGGTTTGTATATATACAATACCACATGATTGTAAGTAGTTGTTACACGTAGTCGTAAGCTATTCGCTTTGCTTTTCTTACGAGGTGTTAGAAGTCCCGTTTTATCGCTGATCTTGGTAAATATGTACAACGACATGCCTTTGCGATACTAGAGAAGTGTTTAAATCATAAATATGCATGAATGTATGCATGATATTAACTCTGACTGATACAAACCTTTTATAAAGGTGGCATTCTGAAAGTTGGCATTCTGCCAAACGGTAGGGCTTTAGATTCACATGGGAACTACGCATAAAATCACCTTAAAATCGCTATTTACGATTCTCTAAATAAGAATTTGGGGATCATTTCTTTGGCCCCGATATGCAAATTAAGAAAGCATAAACACCCTGGAAAAGATTTTTGCATAATCATTTGCAAGCGCAGTCTTGTCACAAAACTAATGATTGCACAATCGTATGATTGCTTACGATTCAGTGGGACTGGCATTTATGGAAGATGAGAAGCCTGTTTCGAAGGCGAAAATTTTAAATCTAAGCAACGTCAGATAGATGAGTATGAACATTATGATTTGACTTTTGGTAAATAGCCCAGCTGAATATGGTAAACGTTTGATAATCAGTGTAGATTTAATCTTTGTAACTTAGAAGTGTGAAATGTCTACTGTTCATACACTATCTTACAGAAACTGCCTTTTCCGAAATCTCACTGTTCTGAAACACTTCAAGAGAAATATGACCAAGTCACCATTTTGCATTCCAGAAGTCTTAAAAGGCGCTGCAAAATTTTAAAAATCGGTTCACAAATAAAAATGTTGTGCCAGAAAATAATATTGAATATTTTTTGTGTGGGTAAAACTCTTAATTGATTATTTTTCATTTAAAATGAACCAAACCGGAAAAGAATGTGTAATTTACATAGCTGAACACCAAATTCACATTTCCCAACATATTTGCTAGATTTTCAATTTTAAGGTGTTTGAATTACCTCCTTTGCACGTGCAAAAAGCTTATTCAAAATAATTTTGGGCATAACTTTTTTATTAGTGACTCAATTTTCAAACTTTTTGTGGCACGTTTTAAAACCTTTGGGTTGCAAAAGTATAATATTGTCATATTTTGCGATACTAGTAAGTATTTTTCAGATACTAGTAAGTATTTTGAATAATGCAGTTTCTGAAAGACTGTGTAAGGACAGTACTGTCAAGTGTGACAAGGCGGTATACTATCACTATATACTTTCAGCAGGCGTTTGGGTACTATGTTTTGTGTTGATAATTGTATGTCAACTCTAACATCCATTTACCAGTGCATTTACTTTCCATCTAATTTTGTATTTGTGTTGTGCACCTTCTTTTTAATGTTCAGTTTGATTATGCCATCCCATGACTCTTCGTGGCGTTTTGAAATATACTAAGGACTGTTTCATAGTACCAGATATTGTTTTTGTAACTTTTTTTAACTCTAGATGAAATATTTTCTTGGCACAATTGAGCATTTAGTTTGTCGCAAAATATGCCGCAAAAAGTTTGAAAATCGGTTGACAAACAAAAAAAGTTATTGTCAAAAACATTTTAAATAGGGATTTTCTGTACAAAAATCTCATGATTTTCCCGCAAAAATTTAAGATTCTTGGTATTTAATTTTAAATATCTGACATTTTGGGTCTTGTGGAGTGAAAGTCGGAAAATTAGTTTTTAACATTTTTTACAATTTTTATTATGTTAATAATCCATGCCCAAAAGCTTTAATAAATAGCGCTAACGATTAATGAGAAAAATAGAGAAAACACGCACCACCCTCAGTTTGCATCTTAGGGTTTCTAATTGGTGAAGAAATTAATTAGCCTTGAAAAAACGTTTGTAACACGGAGTTATAGTGTCCTGTTTTGTTGACCTTCACAGTGAATGTTGTCTAAATATTATAGAATCGGAAACTGCAAAGGTCTTGCTAGAAATTTCCAACCTTTCCTATTAGACGGCGTCTGATGCTAGTGACTGAAAGCGCAAAAATCCAATTAACGTCGCATGCAGTTTTGTGACGTCAGCCTTAGTTTACGTTTTGTTACGTTAACGTCGTACCTCCACAAGACCCAAAATCTCAGAGAACGTCCCTTTTCATTATGGTTGCTCAAAATCATTATAAAATGGCTTAATGACTAACCTTAGATAAAATATCCATGATCTAGAAACATTTTTCGGAAAGTACACATTTTCATGATCATGGATTGTCTCCCTTGCCAATGCAAAATCCTTATACAAAATTCATTTTGGCCATTAAAACTTTACCTGCTGACCGATTTTCAAAATTTTTTTGCAGGTCCTGTTAGGACAAACTAGGATCAAGATTTTGACATGGAAATAACTTTTCTATCGTCCGTCCTCCAGACAAAAATTTTCTTTGAAAAACCAGTATCAGAGGCAAGTTTGGAAACTTTAGTATGTTCTGTCATCTTACTGGTCTGGTGAATGAATTATGTTTGCGAGTTATTGTTTCTAACATAAATTTAGAACAAGTTTTTAACATCCCAGTCAACAATTTTCAGTCATGTAGGAACAGAACCACTGCTTCTTAGGTGTTAACCAGTGCTACGGGGGTTACTTGTGTTTTGCTGGAGGACACAAGTCAACACAGTGGGATTCGAACCCAGGAACTCTCAATTTGGAGTCTGATGCTCTACTACAAGACAAATCCGCTTCTCATTCAATACAAATTTAATAATTTGTAGAAATCGGTGTAAATTGTCATTGTCGCTTCTAAATGTTTCTGTGCTTATTTCACCATTTTGTTATTCCCTGGCTATCCGTCCTAAATCATCGAATTCATTTTTTACATTCATACATAAGCTGGTGTTTTCGGACAGGTTAAATTAATGGACCCCCCATAAAACAGCCTGTGAAAACCGTGGACTTAAAATGTCTTAGCTTACACTTAAGAACCAATAAAAAGATCAATGATACTTATATAGAACCACGTTTCACGTAAAATTAACCTAACACACCATTTAAGATGATGCAAATTTGCATGAGCTATTTTTCACAGTGTTGGGAAAATTCCTCTATTGACATAATCGTTGTGTCTGGGGTAATATGGACCACCAATTTCCCAATGTAAATTTTCCATTTGGGGTAATATGGACCACCTAAGAATTTTGTCTCAAAATCTTTCTGAAAGTGATACACTGGACATTTGATACCACATGTCTTTAGAGTTTTAACTTTTGCACTTGCGTGATATGTTTTATGCTATTTTTGAATAAATTAATTTGCAAGTGCAGTTTATAAGTAAAATGTACATATTTTGAAATCTGTGACATTTTTGTCCTTTTTGTAAGTTGATTTTGATGCGAAATAATTTTCCAGTGAATTTGTTTCGTGAACATCTAAGTTTATTTTATGCTAAATAGACTTTTAAATAGAAATTTACATTTTTGTTTTCCGAATTCATTTATATGTTGATATCATCAGCATTTTAAAGTTGTGGTCCATATTACCCCAGTGGAGTGGTGCAAAGCATGCATACTGTCTTAAAGCTACATGTAGCACAGCTAAGGTAGACTGGCCATGTTATAAGAATGCCTGATGAGCGACTTCAAAGAAAGTCTTCTATGGAGAACTACAAGAGGGAAAGCGCTCTCAAGGTGGCCAGAAGAAACGCTACAAAGACACCCTTAAAGCCTCTCTGAAGGATTTCGACATACCAATTGGGACTTGGGAACAGACTGCGCAGGAGCGATAAAAGTGGTGAGGTCTCATCAACAAAGGAGCAGCTCTCTATGAAAAAAGAGAATCTGTGAAGCTGAAAGAAAGCGACAGAGAACGCAAAGCCAATACCAATGGTCCACCAGCTGATTCCATGACATTGACTTGCTCTACTTGCAACCGACAGTTTAGAGCTAGAATTGGCCTAGTCAGCCATCAAAGAACTCACCAACACACACGAACTTATTCAAGAAATAATGATGGTCTTTCTCAGTAGTGAGAGATGAACGACCATTATCCCAAACGTTTGGGGTAATATGGACCACCCATTGGGTGTGTTTCTCGTAATACGCAACAAAAAACTAGCTTACGGAATGAAGTAATTTTTATATTAAAATGGTTCACAAATGCCTGCCTCAAAACAGACTCTGTATGAAATAATAACGTTTAAGCCTGTGATTAAACTGATTCGTTATGTACTTAAGCGGTCCATACTCCCCCAAATTACACTACATCGGAGCCATCCGATAACAGAGCCAGCCGATATGGACGGAGCCTTTGTTTATTTTTGCTCCATTTTCGTTATTTTCATTTCATTTTAATGTTTCGCAAGTGGAGAAGGATCAGACAATTCCATACATCACTTAGATTAATATCCTTTAAACGGGAACAGCGAAAAAATGCTTGCAGTCATTATACAAACTGACCTCTCTTTACCTATCATTTTTGTATCGTTAAATAATTTCATTTATTTTATACTTAGCAGTGAAATAAATGTATATCAAAAATGGATAAAAGTGATATTTTCATTGCAGAATTGATATTGATATTTTCACTGGTGATTGATATCAGCCGATATTTTCACTGTAGAGTTTGGATTACTTCTGACGTTTCCATTCACTTGACGTCATTAAATGTGCCTCACTTCAGAAATTCAAATGCCTATAACTCCGTTATTTACGAACGAAAACATAAAGTGTGGGTATTCATTTTCTTAGTTAGAACGTTAGGAACATTGTGGCACCAAAATTATTTGTGTTTTCAAAAATTGTTGGTTTTTGCATTTTCACCGCCTGCTTTGTGAATAGGAAAATGCCCGTGTATTGTATAAAATAAAAAGAAAATTTACTTTTTATTGGTAAATACCAAATATATTTCAACTCTTGACTTGACAACATCTAAATTTTCACTCGTGCTACGCACTCGTGAAAATTTTGATGTTTTCAACTCACTCGATGAAATATATTTGGTATTCACCTCAAAAAAGTAAATATCCTCTACGCATCTTATGGACCGATAATTAATGTGTTTTGACTAAGAATGACGCGGTGACAAGCATTGTTATGAGTATCGGTGTCCGTTCGACACACGCCCAGCGGGCACATGACGTCAGAATGACGTCAGATCGACGTCGATGCGACGTCATGACGTCGCATCGACGTTGATATGACGTCGATCTGAAGTCATGTGCCCACTGGGAGCGCCCCCGACTGCTCCGGGCACATGCAAATGTCACCTTGAGAGACGGGATGGCACGTGGAGAAGCTTCTCGCGACGTTTCGGTGCCTGTTGTCCCTGGTGAGCCATTTTCATAACGGCTCGCAGCTTCAACGCTGGTATCACTGTGTGTCGGGTGGATGTCAAAAGGAATACTTGTACCTTTGCTTTGAAATATAATGTTACGTAGGTGTTTTATAAAATTGATGTTTTTTTGTTTTACTTCTTCCAATGTAGATATATTTTGTATATAGTGCATGCTGTATTGTATGTGAGAACATGTTCATATTTTATGTTGTCTTTTTTAATCTATACAGTGTCTCATAAGTCTTAATGGCTGGATATCAAATACGTTAATGTAGTTTTATGTACTTTGTTTATATGTATATTTGATATGTGACACACACTGACTTTACTTTACTTTACTTTACTTTACTTTACTTTACTCTTTACTTTACTTTACTTTACTTTACTCTTTACTTTACTTTACTTTACTTTACTTTACTTTACTTTACTTCACTTCACTTCACTTCACTTCACTTCACTTCACTTTGTTTATATGTATATTTGATATGTGACACACACTTACTTTACTTTTACTTTACTTTACTTTACTTTACTTTACTTTACTTTACTTTACTTTACTTTACTTTACTTTACTTTACTCTACTTTACTTTACTTTACTTTACTTTACTTTACTTTACTTTACTTTACTTTGTTTATATGTATATTTGATATGTGACACACACTTACTTTACTTTTACTTTTACTTTACTTTACTTTACTTTACTTTACTTTACTTTACTTTACTTTTACTTTACTTTACTTGACTTGACTTGACTTGACTTGACTTGACTTGACTTGACTTGACTTGACTTTACTTTACTTTACTTTAATTCACTTCACTTTACTTTGTTTATATGTATATTTGATATGTGACACACACTTTACTTTACTTTACTTTACTTTACTTTACTTTACTTCACTTCACTTCACTTCACTTCACTTCACTTCACTTCACTTCACTTCACTTCACTTCACTTCACTTCACTTCACTTCACTTCACTTCACTTCACTTTGTTTATATGTATATTTGATATGTGACACACACTTACTTTTACTTTACTTTACTTTACTTTACTTTACTTTACTTTACTTCACTTCACTTCACTTCACTTCACTTCACTTCACTTCACTTCACTTCACTTCACTTCACTTCACTTCACTTCACTTCACTTCACTTCACTTCACTTCACTTCACTTCACTTCACTTCACTTGTCGACACATTTGATTTAGACAAAACCATGTGCAGTTTGGAATTCGCCACAAACAAAACAGTAAGTCAGAAGTCCAGCGCCCGGAAAACATGCAATTAAAACAAACTTTGACAACACATTGAAAACAAACACTGTTCTCTCTTCGATTTCAGCCGATATGATACGGCGCCACACGGTCACTTTCATTAACGGGGCCAATGGCTCCGATTGTGCAGTTTCCTGAACTGCGTCATTAAGTGTCATATTGTAAAAATTGGAGAAGGTTCAATCTTGGAAAAAACATGCTCAAATGCGTGTCTGATCCGAAAATTTATCAAGCATGCATATTTTGATCGATCACTGGTCTCCTTATGCTATCTCTAAAGATCCTTTATTTTGATTTTTCACGCCAGTTGATGTGTCAGTGACGTCATGTGACGTTGACGACATTTCTTGTCTATTGTTTTCACTGTCGGGAAACAAATTCCGTGTAAGCTATCATTTGCACACATAACGGTGACGTCACAGAGAATTTTAACAGTTGGAACTAAACCTAAGTTCGGAAAATTTGTGGTACCGTTCGCGTAAGTTATTTGTGAAATATTCTAAATATCCTATCATATGCAGCACACATTTTTGGTTGTATAACTGTAAAAACTTTCACAATTTATCATCTGGTCACTGAGAAACACTTCGGAAACTTTAAAGTTCCGAAGTGTTCTAAATGTTGACAATTGTTTCAAAGAAAGAAAATGGTGCTCATTAATGTTTATAATATGCCGCATATGATAGGATATGCCGTAAAACATTTTTCTTTAATATGAAAATAGCAACGCGCGATTTCCCAAATTAAGAACAGTGCGAACGCGCGCTCTATACATGCGCGGATCCAGAAAATTTTCTCAGGGGGGTCCAAATTTCCAGAAGGGGTCTGACGGAAAATTTCAACATGACAAAAATTAATAATCTGGCAATTCCATGGGGGGTCCGGGCCCCCTGTCCCCAACCCCCTGGATCGGCCCATGATACACAAACGATAGCATACTTGGTTGGTTGGTTGTAGCTAAGCCCTAATTGGCCGTAGTGTTCTCTCGGTGAAGTGACTCTCTGTATTTTCTCTAAGTATAACTGTCACACAAGTAATCCTGTGTAGGTGGTGCGCTACTGTCTTGTTGAGATAGAAATAAAGTCAATTTTCCAATCAATGCCACTTAACCAGAGCCCCTTTTATCTGAAATTGTCAAACAATCCACAGTAACCACTTGTAATTGTATCAGCCTACTAACTAAGACACCCATTTGCAGCTCACTATGCAGAGTTCAATTCTGAATGCTCCTTGTATAAACACTGAACACTGGTGTTGACTCAGACTTAAAATGTACCAAGGTAGGAAGTAGTCTTTATCACAATTGATTTAAAGTTAGAATGCAGAAAACAACAAACATCACAAGGAGATGAATATCACAATATTTGCTCTTTATCACAGATCAATGCTTATAGCATGCTTATATAAAAACGTGTGAAAAACCTTTTGACTAGACTTATATTGAGAAATACTAAAAGTTTCTGAGTTCGATTGGGAAACAATTTGTGACAATGATGTTAATATATATGCAGAGAAATTTACAGAGAAATTACTTAGTCTTTCAGAGGAATGCATTCCTACGAAGAACGTTACTATTAGACCTCGGGATTTGCCTTGGATGAATAATACGATAAGAAAATTAATGAGGAGACGAAATCGTGTATATAAACAGTATAAAAAGAATAAATCTAATAACTTGTATGATAAATTCACAAAGTTAAGAAACGAGGTAGTAAGTAATCTTCGTAAAGCTAAAAACGAATATGTCAGTTCACTTGCGAAAAAATTAAAAACGCCAAATTTATCTTCAAAGGACTATTGGAAAACGCTTAAATCGTTCATAAAGCCATCACAGACGTCATCTATACCCCCACTCTACAATAATAATGAATATATAGGAGATACTGATGAAAAGGCTAACCTTCTAAACACTTTTTTCGCGGAGCAATCATTCTTAGATGACCACTTAGCAACTCTTCCAGCTTTTATTAACCACAATGGTCCGACGCTAGATTCTATCAGCTTTTGCCAACTGAAGTTAAAGACATTTTAAACACTTTAAAAATTGGTAAGGCCTCAGGTCCTGATAATGTTAGTACTAAAATTCTTAAAGAAGTCGCAGTGCCTTTGAGCAATCCTCTGTGCGATCTTTTTAATTACTCAATGTCAAAACGTGTTTGTCCAAGTATATGGAAAGAGGCGAATGTTTCTCCGCTTTATAAGAAAGATGATCCTGCTCTTGTGTGTAATTACAGACCTGTCTCTCTCTTGAGTACAATTGGTAAAGTAATGGGAAAAATCATTCATAAGCATATGTTCAACTTTTTTAATGACAATGAAGTTATAACTTGTTTGCAATCAGGATTTGTTCCCGGCGACTCGACAGCTAATCAACTGGTTGATATTTATAATACTTTTGTAAGGCCTTAAGGCCCGCTCAGACCATAACGTATTAGCCAACGTATGAGCAGCGTATGAAAAAATACCCAGTACGTTATTGTACGTTGTCATACGCTGTTGATTCTATGCTAAAAATCCGGAAAATTCTCTCTCTGAACGTATGCAAAGCGTATGCTTAGCGCACAGAACGTATGTCTAACGTATGAGTAGCTTATTCATAACGTATCCCTGGCGTATAATGACTTATAACAGCGTATAACAGCGTGCGCCCAGCGTTAGCATAGCGTTCGTGACTTATAAGGAGCGTATGAACAACGTACGTCTGACGTATTCCAAACGTATGCACAGCGTGCTTCTAACGAACTTGACGTTCTTCAAAAAAGAGAGTCAAACATATATCCAGTAAAAATGGAAAATGAATAAATAAACAAATAAATAAATAAATAAATAAATAAATAAATAAATAAATAAATAAATAAATAAAAGGAAATCAAAATGACCAAAGTAATCTACACACCTGATTCTTCGGGTGCATTTTGTGGATTTCTTATATCGTTTCTCAGAAGAATCATTTCCTAATTAGGTAGAACTGAGTTTATGTGTCACTTAACAAAAGCGACAAAATCATCAATAATGACAAATAATTGACTGGAGCTGAAAACTTGCATGATATAACACATACATGTAAACTATACTTAATTGTGCAATAGATCATCGTATTCGATACATGTATTTTAGTGACTAAGCTTCCATGCACACCAAAATCGAAACAAACAAATTGGCAATGCCTGTATTCTTGATTTACTTGAGCAGACCTAGTAGAAACATAATTATATTATTATGCCAGGGTAACGTTTTTTAAGATTCGCGTCTGTTTCTGTTTCAATCTTAACACTTCTCACAGCTAAGGAAGTCTCCCATAACAATTTCTCAACAACTTTTCGTTTCTACAAAATGTAATCATTCGATATACACGTACTGAAAATAACCAGTATATTGTGGAATCTACCTGCTTAAATTTTCAGTTACCTTTGATATTCGATTTTGTATTAAGCATATTTTAAAACGGCGACTTTAATATTCAACAAATCTTTGACACTTTATATGTCGATAATTTTATAAAGGGTCATCGAATATGAGCTTTGAAGGCATCCAGTTCTCACAAAAAATATTCTCCGGACAAGCGATAATACAACAGTGAACACAATTTATTGTGCAATTTGTTGTTGGCCGAGTATATTATTTTGATGCTTCCGTGTGGCAATTTAATCATGAACACAGTCCCTATTCATTCCATTTTTATACATAAAATCCCGAACGCTGACCAATGCGCAACGCGTAAGTTGTGCATACGCTGAGTACGTTCTTCGCACGTTTAACATACGCTGCGTACATTCCGAGCACGCTGCTCGTACGTTGGTAATGCGTTATGCATACGCTTCTCATACGCTAAACAAAAATCCAGGTGAGCTTTGGCGTACGACAACGTATGCGAACGTATGAGTAACTTACAGGTAACGTTCATGAACTTATGCATAACGTATTCGTTGCGTACGCCTAACTTATGAGTAACGTATTATCAGTACGTCGGCATACGTTGGAAATTTTGTGCATGCACAAAATTTCTGGGCGTACACGACGTACGACAACGTATGCCAGCGTATTGTAGCGTACCCCTAACTTATGCAAAACTTATGCCGAACGTATGCAACGTACACCAACGTATGGACAAAATATCTCATACGTCGGCATACATTAGCGCTATACGCTGTGGTGTGAGCACCCCTTTAGATGAAGAAAAGGAAGTTAGAGCAGTATTTTTAGGTTTAAGTAAGGCTTTTGATCGGGTATGGCATAAAGGGCTAATAAGCTGGTATAAATGCATCTCTTTTGGAATGGCTATCAAATTATCTTTCAAATAGGAAGCAAAGGGTTCTTATTCCTGGAGGAAGCTCTGATTGGCTACCTGTTCAAGCGGGTGTCCCGCAAGGCTCTATTTTGGGTCCTCTTTTGTTTTTAATTTATATTAATGATATAGTTGTTGATGTACATTCAACTGTCCGATTATTTGCAGATGATACAAGTTTATACCTTATAGTTGACAATCCAATTGAATCTGCAAGACGTCTAAACTCAGGCTTAGATCGTATGTATCAATGGGCCGAGCGTTGGTTAGTTAAGTTTAATGCACAAAAATCGGAAGCCCTTTTAATCTCAAGGAAAGTTAATAAACTTGTACATCCTCCACTCACAATGAATAATGAAATAATTAATGAAGTTTCTTATCATAAACATTTAGGCATTTTTCTTTCTAGTGACGGAACGTGGCATGAGCATATAAATTACATTACTAGTAAAGCATGGGCAAGGATTAATATTATGCGTAAACTTAAATTTCTACTAGATAGAAAATCATTAGAGATAATTTGAGCCGCCGCATGGGAAAACCCACAATCTGCATAGGCAAAAACAAAGGCGCAGATCAGCTTCGCAGTAACTGCGAAGCTGATCAGCGCCCTTGTTTTCGCTACACGGAAAGTACAATTCCTCTACTTTCTAAATCCAAAATTTCCAGCCTCTAACCATCTTCTGTGACTGTACAGCCTGGTTTGTGTCGGACCTGGTCGAAACCCCAATTACGAATTTAAAGCACTAGAGAAAATTCAATTAGAAGCGGCTCGCATAGTAACAGGAGCAACCAAACTAGTATCCTTTGAAAATTTATATAAAGAAGCTGGCTTGGAAAAACTTGAAGTTAGACGCTCTAAGCATAAATTATGTCTTTTTTATAAAATGAGTAATAATGTTTCTCCAGATTATTTGTCAACTCTAGTTTTACAACCTATTGAAAATACAATTGGTTTTAATTTACGTGACGCTTCGAATTTACGCCAACCTTTTTCAAGAACAGAACTGTATTATAAATCATTTTTACCCTCTTCTATAAGATTATGGAATGACCTTTCGTCTGAAATAAGAGAAGCACCTAGTTTTACAAGCTTTAAGTACCAAATAAATAAGAACCTAAAAAAAACCACCTAGACAATAGATATGCACTGCCACAAATACTACACACGCGCCTTCGTACTTCCTGTAGTTCTTTGAATCAACACTTATGTTCTAAGAATATAGTGAATGACCCGCACTGTCAGTGTGGTGCAATTGAAACCACAAAACATTATTTGTTTGAATGTCAGAGATATAGACAGATACGCGAGGAAATGATAAATGTAATATCAAGATATTGTACGCCTAGTTTAAAATGTCTGCTATATGGAGACGAACACCTGAGTTTTAATTGCAACTCGGTGATATTTATTAATGTACAGAAGTATATTTCTGACAGTAAACGCTTCAATTCTTGAGAAAATCTCTCTTTTTTTTCTCTCTCTCACTATATATACGTATATCTCTCTCTTTCTCTTTCTCTCTCTCAATTTGTTAATGTTAACATGTAGATCTATTGGTTTGAATGATAAATTGGATGTGTTATAATCATAGCTACTTATGTCACCGGCTGTTTGTAATTTATGTTATCAGGGAGACAGATTCGTATAAGCCATTTGGCTTCTTTCTGTATCCTACTATATATTTTGTATTGTATGTAATATTTGAGAATTTATACTGAATAAATATGTTTAAACCAAATACTAAACACTGAATACTCGTATTTCTTCTTTTTCATTTTTTTTTATATAACAATGATAAATGCATGACCATGAGACTATGATTAATGTTGATGGAAGCTAAAATCTATAATTCATTTTGAATGACAGCACATACTCATATTAATGCTCAAACATGCCTTAAACAGCATTTCTAAAGTCAGTCAAGCAACAAAATTCACAGGCACCCAAAAAACCAGCCACCATGACAATGAAAGATTTGACTATTAACCAAAAGAGATTATTTAACTCAATGATAAATTACCCCAAAGCGGATGGTGCTCCTTTATCAACAGTGATAATTCAAAAAAAAATAATAATAAAAAATAAAAAAAAAAATAATAATAATAATAATAATAATAATAATAATAACAATAACAATAATAATAATAATAATAATAATAAACAGTAATGATTAATGTGTAGGAGCTGGTGGCAGTTTATGAATTACAATTAATGAATTAAGTGTTCAACCACACACACACACACACACACACACACACACACATACAAAGTAAGATTCAGTATAATACATTACAGGAATGAGGAGGGGCGGGGGAATATGTGAGAAGCACTGTTTTTTTAGAAACCTCTTTGTGCTTGTGATGTACTCACTATAAAGCAACATTAAGAGAGATTCTCTGTACTCTTTGAATATTTCTTCAAAGGAAATATGAGGAAGATTTCTGCACTAATACAGTGAATTCGACAATAGAGAATCATCGACAATGGCGAACCACTCGTAAAGATATTGCAGAATTTCTTGAAAATTAGACAAAATATTATTTATTATATAACTAAGTCATTTACTTTCATCTATGCCTTGGGGTTTGGTAAAAGAATGGAGTCGAAATTCCACCGGACAATAAAATCAGGGTTGCTTAGACGCTTGACCCCTTCACTAAGAAGCCCAGTTTATTGTTCAAAAAAAAGGTAACATTCAGATAGCATGTGTTTCATAACTCGTTTCTAAGCATTTGATGATGACCACTTTTGCATTACTTTAATGCCTAATATCCCTAGTTATGCAATATGCCTGTTTTTGATAAAAGTTTTGACATTGAAGGTAGATACAAGCGGGGAAAGATGTACATGTAAATTCGACAATAGCGAATCATATTTTTTGTGGTGAAAAGAATGTTCACAAAGTACTGATAATCTACCTTTTGAAGGCTTGCCCTGGAAAAATTTGGTTTGGTCAGTGGCATAACTAATATTGGTGCAAGTCTTGGTTTAACCATCTTGCTTTGAGGCTTACATTGATTCGTTAAAGCAGTAAGATGTGCTTAAATCGGTAAAATTGACCTTTCCGATATGGCACTTGCTGTTGACAGTTAACGTAAAGCACAAAAGCAAATTAACACAATATTATCGAACACCATTTAGTTTCGCATATTGATGACACAATTTGTGTACAAAAATACTCTTCTAAAATGGTTTCTTTTGGGCTATATGCTATTTGATTCGCCATTGTCGAGTTTGGTTCGCCATCGTCTAATGCAGGAGGTATCGTATCTACAGAGTTATCTCCCATTAAGAAATTGAATGAATTAAAATTATTATTTTCCTGTAAAGCTGAGATAGGTTAGATGTTCTTAGTATCAAATAGAATAACATTCCCATAGTCGTGATTAAAATAATAGCGTTAGATCTCTTAGTGATTCGGCATTGTCGAGTAAACTGTAACTTGTGCTCCAGTAAGATAGAACATCTGGGTTAGTAATTTCTAACAAACACGGACCTTGTTTCCCGACACTGTGTTTTCATTACACTTGGCTGAAACGTTGTGTAAATAAATAGTAAATCTAACCTGCACTCCGGTACACTTCGTGACCTCGCTCCTCTCCCGTGGTATGGATAGGTCTAACGGAATACCGATGGAATTCCGTCTAAGTTATTCTCTGTAATTTATCCAATATCATTATCCGGCTCATAAAGTGTAAATTAACAGTTTTTAATTTCCTGAATGGTCGATTTCCGTTTTCACCAAAATATCATAAACTATGACTTGTTTAGAAAATTAATTCCAGTGATACGATAAACTTCAATGTTTTCTGTAATGAATGGTGTAATCAGCTTCCATTTTACTCTCGGGTAGCATAGAACTCTCTTCCTCAGGTACCAATATTCCTATATATTTACATTTTTATTGCCATCGCCCTAGATGAAAGTATCTTTCTTGATGTTCTTCAACATTAAGTCACGTGATCAAGAGGCCACGCCTATGGGCGGGGCGACTTCAAAACCAGCCAGTGACGTTGTTGTTTACTCTTGTTGGCGTGACGTCGGTCGCGTATCGTCATGACGTTTTGGCTGTTCCAAAATTACGTCAAATCGGATTTCATGTCAAATAACATGAAAATGAGCGATGGTATGTGCAATTTTAAACAATTCTGATACTTGATTGATATATAAGTATTGAAATTCAGATTTTAGCTTTCACTGGATGATGAAAAACATTAGTTGATTTAATGTCTCCGAGAAGTCCTTCGGGCTTCACAGACATTAAAACAGCCTAATGTTTTTCATCATCAAAGCTAAACCTTAATTATAAAAGGTATGCAATAACATCGTAACAGACTGTGTTGTGTTATTTGGGGTTGAATGAACTTCTTATGTAATCTCTGTATGCAAATTTTATTTTCAGTGGAAACAAGCTGTTTTTCTAGTGGTGACAGAACACATGATTACTGGGGTGGTTCATTCAACCCGGTCCATCACAGACCCCGGAATTTTATATAAATTGAATGTTTATTCAGAAAGCATGTAATAGTCCTAATGTGAAAATGTTTCTTACGTACACTGTTAAAAATGAAGACATATTCCCACAAGATTCCATTCCAATTAATACATTAGGAACTTGGTTTGTGACGAAAAATTACTTGGGGTACCAGAAAACGGGTTTTCCATACTTTAAAGACAAAGCCCATGCGCGGATCCAGAAATTTTCATGAGAGGGGGTCCAACGAAAATGGTAATTTTTTGTCACAGACGAGGGGGGTCCAACCCTCAAAAAATCCCGAACTTACCTTTTTTTAGGTAAAATTTTCAAATTCCAGGGGGGGGGGGGTCTGGACCCCCGGTCCCCCCCTCTGGATCCGCGCATGAAGCCGTTGGTGTGAGTTTCTAGAAAAATCATCTGAAAAGTAGATAGGCATAGCGCGCATTTAATATTACATTTGACAGAAGTTATCGCCCCTGGTTCATCCAACCCGTGATTCATTCAACCCCGGTCTCCTATATATGTACCACTACGTAACCCGGATATTTTAAGCAAAGAAAAGCATGTAGACAAGATCTTAAATTTGATATAGTTGATATATTTACTTCCTTTTTGAGAGCTTACAGTTTATTCAAAGCCTTATTAAACTTATACGTGTAAATTTGGATTGAATAAGATTTTCAGAGGGTAACGAATTTTTATTATCTTTCTATCATTGTAAACAATGTATATTGAAAAATATAAGAATCGTGTCAGAAACATACACTCACCCAAAGTTCTAAGTGGCCACCTTCAAATCACTATATAATTCCCAGATAAAAAGGTATTTTAGCTTCGTCACCATGCTCAACTGAAGCCATAAATAGTTAAGGATTGAAATTCAGATTTTAGCTTTCACTGGATTATGAAAAACAATAGGCTGTTTTAATGTATGTGAAGCCCGAATACTTATATTTACATTTTATATTATCAATCAGGTATCTGATTTTTAATTGCACATATCATCGCTCATTTTCATGTTATTTTACCTTTTAAAAATCTTCGTAATTTTGGAACAGCTAAAAGGTCCAGCTGGTTGACAAATTTCAATATAATTTTCCAAAGTATGATAGTATAGATATTTCTGAATATTTATATTTATATTTATTCATTTTATTTTTTATTTTTTATAATTTATTTATTTTTTATTTTATTTTATTTTTCTATTATTTTTTATTTTTTATTTTATTTATTTATTTATTTTATTATTTTTTTTTATTATTATTTTTTTTTTTTTTCGAAATTTATCATTTTCTAAGTGACCTCTTTGAAATTTGGGTGAGTGTATCTTGACAGTTTATGAATATTGTCTCATGACTACTCCGTGACTGGAATCTACTATATTTTCTCAACGTTTGAGAAAGGGGTTAGTGTATTCGCAAATTACTAACTGCTACATTCTCAAGTTTATGGATTTGTATAACTCGGGTTTGTTTCTGATATTCCGACCGCATTCGTAAAAACAATGTTTCGATACAATCTCGATAGCATTGCGGCAAGAAGGCTTGACGGACCTTTGCCCATCTTAGAATTTTCTTCTCATAAATGGAAGGTGTATATAATGCATATGGGAGGCCGGTGCGACATGTTAATTGCTATTTGATAAATGCAAATTTTGCTATATGTAAATGCTTTTTGATAAATGCTAATTGCAAAAGTGTGGCCAATCATATTTTGTTTGGTTACGATAACTAACATTGAATGCCAAAGGGAAAACACATTGATATGATTATAAATGTCAAATGCTATTTGCTAAATGCTCATTGCAAAAATCAACTTTGCTTGTAAAATGTTTTTATATATTGTAAATGAATCCAAAATAGTGCTAAATTATGAATGATGTTTTCAATAACCTTTATCGAACCTTTTCAAAATTTCCAGTTACCATTCAACATTTTGCAATAAGCATTTAGCAAAAAGCAATAAAAATCATGTCGCCTCGGCCTTCCATATAAACATGTGTAACAAAACTGAATTTTAGTCCAGCAAGGAAGTTAAATGCTTCGGTCGGTGAAAACTTGGGAGCAATCTTTTGCGTGTCGTTTAAAGCCAAGATGTAATAAAATTTCTAAAAGAGCTGAAAAGGATTTGATGATTCACAACCAATAACTAGTCTCCATATGACAGTAGTTTTTGTTTATTTCATGTCATTCAAAGTTTGATTTGATTTGAGCCGCCTCATGGGAAAACCAACAATCTGCATAGGCGAAAACAAAGACGCAGATCGGCTTCGCGGTAACCGCGAAGCTGATCAGCGCCTTTGTTTTCGCTACTGGGATAGTACAATTCCTCTTCTACTTAATTCCGAAATTTCAAGCTTCTAGCTCTTTTCTGTGCTTGTACAGCCCGGTTTGTGTCGGACCTGTTCGGAAACCACATTGTTGGTTTTCCCACGAGGTGGCTCATTATTTGTTTGAAAATGGTTCTACCTGGCGCGAAATGCAATGTAAGCAATGTATCGATAATTTTCCAACATACAACTTGATGATGATGATGATGATGATGGTGGTGGTGGTGGTGGTGGTGGTGGCGACGACGACGACGTTGAACATAGGACTTTTTTTAAACAGATTCGATGTTACTTGTATACTACTATTCAAAAATGATGGTGTGTGTCTTTTAATATAAGAAAGTCTAACCGATATTGAACGAGATTAAAAAGTCACCATCATCAAATTCTAAAATTGCACTCCTAATAAGAAAAAAAATAAAAATGGGTAAATACTTGGGCGTTTTAATTGCTTGTTGACATCGGTCTGATACTTCCTGAATAGGATAAATGTGTTTCAATGAAACATTTGAAAATACCCTCTTCATTTGAAAACTTGCTTCAAACCGCGGGTAAAACAGTGATGCAGATCGGCATACACATCCACGCACAATCTGAACAGCGTCTGTTTGGGTCCTAGTGTGAGAAGTGTGTCTCTCCTGTGTGCATGTATATCCAAAATGTTCTTATCAAGAGATTGGGTTTGGGTTTCAGGTGCAAGGTAAACCAGGAAGAGAGGTTTACTCATGTCAACGTTTTCGTTTTGAAGTGTTTTGTAAGTAATCGTATATTATCAAAGTTGTCATCTTCAACAAAATACTGGTTCAAATATGAGCCTGTGCGTGAGAAAACCAACAATGTGGTTTCCGAACAGGTCTGACACAAACCGGGCTGTACAGTCACAGAAGATGGTTAGAAGCTTGAAATTTCGGATTTGAGAATAAGAGGGATTATACTATCCGTGTAGCGAAAACAAAGGCGCTGATCAGCTGTTCAGTTACTGCACAGCTGATCTGCGCCTTTGTTTTCGCCTATGCAGATTGTTGGTTTTCCCATGCGGCGGTTCATATTCGTTAGACTAGAGTCGTGCTTTAAAAATTCTTTGTAGTATGACTTTGTTTTTTCCTTTGAAGTTTGTAACATTAAATCCAATTTTTTACAAGTGAATATAAAAGGAGGCGGGCCTACATATTAATACACAGGAAGGAAGCGGAATGAAAACTGTACTGTAACTTCTTGATGTTGGAAGTTACAGTATGGATCTGTGTCAACTTGTGGCCTGTCATACTACAAGTTAGTTAAAGACCAAGCTCTGTCTGATTATATTATGATTATTTGTTACAAAATCTCGGACGCAGTCGTTAAACGGGTACACTGTATATCGGGTAGTTAACATCACGCAACATGTCCGTGTAATGTATACCCCCTCATACCCCACTTTTATATCGTAAAACTGGGGTAAACAGGGGTGTACCTATTTTTCTTATTTTTGATCCAAAAATATAGATCTAACGTGTACCCACAATCAATGGTTTGAGCAAATACAAGTAAAATATCAATTTTTGTGGTATCGAAAATATTCAATTTTTCCATTACTAAAAATCTCTGTATGGGTCATTATCAAAAAATGGAGCAATCCTTGTCCTTGATGGTTTTCTCGCAAGCGCGATGTCCGAGGTTTGCTTTTTCCATGTATAATATTAGTTTCCGCGGTGCTTTACTAGAACCGCACGCGATTTCACGTTTCCGAGTACGTTATTTGCAAAAAAGAGATGCTAGAAGTGCTATTTTATCGATTTTTACCGTGTCCCTGGGTCAGGGTAAGTAGTTTTATTTGTTTCCATTGCAAAAGAAGCTTGACAGAAATCACATTTTCTGTGACCATCTATTGCATAGAATGTTATTGAAGTCAAATTCAAAAATCTTATAATATATATAGTGCTATTTAAGGGTGGGGGCACATATATAGTGTTGTCCCTGGAAAACGTATCAGTGCTGTCACAGTTATTGAAAATCGATTTTGACCAGAGTTACGAGTCATTTTCTCGGATCAAAACAATCGCGTTTTGTAGACGACACCAAGCTGAAGAAGTAATGGTAAAAAACTTTTTAACAAATCGCATTACTCCGTTCCTATACCATAAAGAAATGTCATAATTGGAGTGGGAATTTTACAAGCATCAGTCCTATCACGTGCATTTTGCCGCTTCTTGCAAATATCACATACATTTTAAAACCATGACTGAATTCCAACTTAGGAGCAGTTAGAATATACATACAAAGTTTTCATCCTGCATTCTGTTGTTAGTCATTAGAATTAAATTTCTGTGTGAAACTCAGTACTGTCACGGATCAGTGCTGTCACGGTCGTGACAGTAATGATGTGACAGCACTGAGTTGACTTCTGTCAGCAGGTGTGGATTCAGTTAATTTCCTAGGCTGACAAGAGTAAGGTCGCCTTTTACGAGAGGGTCTCAGCTACTAACGCCAGCAGCCAGAAGTGGCCAATTTATATCGCTTTGAAAATCATTTGAGGTGTGTGTGAGTGATACAAAACTACAAATTCAAAATGCTTCGTCGACCACTGTATACAATTAGCCACGGGGATGGTACTCCCATAATGATATTTAGACAGTTTGTGTATGTCGCGCGATAAATGCCCTTTTTGGTAGTCCATTCCAAATTAGATTACCCCTTTTCAGTAAAAAAAAAAGACATTTTAAGCCCCCACTTATACGGAAAAAAAAAATCGCCTTTTTGGTTAAAACGCCATCCCTTTCCTCGAGGGGATTGAGGGGCAACTCGGGGTAATGCTGGTACGGATGTGCCGTAAAACCTACCAAATTCATACACCTCGAAAAAGGGACCCGGTAATATACACACTAGGGGTCTATGATACATGAAAATACGAAAAATTTAACCTTTTCTGACACATTTGTCTTTCAGTGTGTTTGTAAGTTGCATACCATTACGAAAATATGTTACCCAGAGATTTTTTTAGCTTTAAAAATTGAAGAAAAAATATATCTGAGTGTGTACACGTTAGAACCGCCTAGGGTCAAATTTAAGAAACAAAAAGAAGTAACATTGTATACCCCATTTTACCCTGTGTACCTCACTACATAAATGTGGGATTTAATGGGATATGTGTGAAAGCAGAGGCCCATCCAAGGGGGTATTAGCTCCAAGCTCACTAAAAGAAAAATGACCTTTCTCCCTAGCTTCCTTGCTCCAAGCTTCCTAAAACCAAGAGTGTTCTCTTCTCCCTCCAATTGTTTTCCAGTTTTCCCAAGCTCCCTGAAAACAAAATGGCCCTGGGGAGCGCGGTGGCGTAGTGGTAGAGTGTCGGACTCTGAATCGAGAGGTCCTGGGTACGATCCCCACAGGCGTCACCGTGATGTGTCCTTGGGCAAGACACATTAGCTCCCTACAGTACTGGTTAAACTCAGGAAGCGTTGGGCTTGTCCTGACATGACTGAAATATTGTTGACTAGGACGTTAACACATACACAAACAAACAAAATGGCCCTGCTACCCAGCTCCCTAAAACCCGTGATATGGTCCCAAATTTAATGCGGTCTTTTGTCGTGAACAATCCTGGTTGTCTCAGACCTGGTCGAAAGCCCCAAAGACACATTTTCTCAGCGCCTCTACTGTGCTCTGCGTGTTACATCGCGTTTGGTTTGCGTGAAGCGAACGTGCTTTGTTAGAGCATTGGATCTACGCAAAGGTGTCCTTGGTTAGAGCGTCAGCCGAGGCTTCGTTGGTTGCGACCTTAAGTGAGTCACTGCCTCTAAGCTCATCGGTAAATGGTCACAAATTAATCATTTCCGCAAACACTGGAATGAAAAAGGCGAGATTGGATAATTATCAGTGCTGTCACGACATCAGTGCTGTCACGATATCAGTGCTGTCACGGTCATAATTATTTAAAATACTCAAAACGCATCATATACAAGTAATTGCCTTTGGTATGTAATGATACCATATTGAAATAGTAAACGTTTAGCAGAACTAATTTTTGGTTTAATCCTACAAGATAATGTCTACAAAAATAAAGCGTTTCAGAAACAGAACAAATCACAGTATGTGCATTTTCATTGAAGATCTCTTCCTCGTTAATTCATTGAAAGTATTTAAGGTTTGTGTGAATTATTGTTCGTAACAAGTTATATATGCCCCCACTTACAGATTGGGGAAGTCTTATCAAATGAGCGTTTTAAGCAAGAAAGTTTGTTCGTGACAGCACTGATATTTTTTCAAGGGTACCATACAATTAATTAATGCTGGTGCACTATTTGTTCAGTTAAACTCGGCATATTGTATTTCTATATTCTATATGCTCCTG
Source organism: Rugalucina vietnamica (assembly GCA_964017185.1). Taxonomy (NCBI): domain Eukaryota; kingdom Metazoa; phylum Mollusca; class Bivalvia; order Lucinida; family Lucinidae; genus Rugalucina; species Rugalucina vietnamica. The sequence continues at coordinate 24,344,248 of OZ024878.1, read as the reverse complement.
TTAATAAAACTATCTCATTAAAAAAGAAAAAAATGGACAATTATTTTTTTTCGTTTTGCCTTTCTGGATTGCTCCATTTTTTGATAATGACCCGTATATTGTATGAGCGCGTTTCGTAATGATTGTTTTCAACAATGCATTTATAAACGGATTTTAATTTTATTTCAGATGTGAATATGCATTTGATGTCCATGCTTGCATTTCACCTCCTTTTGTGCCTACAGTTTGTAGTTGCCAAGTTATGTGATGAAAATGGTGCTACCAACAAAACAATACAAGTGCCGTGAGTAAAGTCTCGTCTGTTCTTGTTTTCAGATGATGCGATTGTTAATGTATTTTAAGACCATGGATAGTCCAGTATTTTAACAAATATCGCGAGTAACTGGTGGTCACCATATGAGTTGAAATTGCAAGAGTTAGAAGCGTGTGACCCACATACTCTTCAAGAGCAAGAGAATACCGTGATCATTTAATATTGGCGCATCATGAGCTTAGCTCGTCAAGAGTGTGAAATGTCCAAATCATTACTAACAAACTCTCCATTCAGACGCAAGAAAGGTCCTCGAAAAAATTTCAACCAACCTTCAGCCTCTTTATGCATCATTACCTTGATGTAGGTTCTTCAAGATCCACAGTATCACACTGAGTATGAAATAAATCGAAATAATGGAGCATGATTTGTCTGCGCTCGTATGCATTCAGTTTTGTTCTTTCTTCGCAGATGCAAGAAAAATGTCTCGATTACCCAAGTACAATACAAAACGGTTCGGTTCGACCCATCTTGCGGGTTCTTTGCAACAATCTTTAGTTTATTTCACAACAGGTGTGATACAAGATACAGGTAGGTATAATTAAATGAGCCATGTCGCAAGAAAACCGGTCTTCGGGGTTTCCGAACAGGTCTGACACAAACCGGCCGGGCTGTACAATCACAGAAGGTTAGACGCTTGAAATTTCGGATTTAAGTCGAAGTTAAATTGTACTGACCGTGGAATTTAAGAAGATCCGTCACGTAGCGAGAACAAAGGCGCTGATCGAAGCTGGTCTGCGTCTTTGTTTTTGCATTTGCAGAGTTTTGGTTTTAATATATACTAACTTGTGAAAGCTGACGCATGAAATTACGTTTTAAAACTAAATCTATTTCAACAAAAATACAAAACAGTGCCAAATCGCGAACAGTCAAGTTGTTTTGGCAATGGTGTGTGTCTGGACAAATGGCCTTTCCGTGGCAGCCCTACATGAACAGTATCAGAAAAATAAGCGCTTCTACTAGCATAGTACTTCTAACTGTTGCTAAAATGCATGAAGATGGTTGTCAATGTGGTTTTGTATTTAACAAAAAATACTCAGAGTAGGCCTATAAAAGTCTGATTTACCCACAGACGAGAGTCGTACACAGAGACGCTTCAGAAGGAGGTACCCAGCCAATGTGATTCTACCGTCTGTTGTACAGGATACGTGATGTCAAATGAAACTTGTGTGGTCGGTAAGTTTGTCCTCCTCCCCGAATGAAGCCCCAAACATCACCACGTACAGCGTATATCCATCGGATTAAAAAGCAATGACTAGGAATTTACTTATTGAAATATTTGTACCTCCTACGTGTCCAGCGATAGCAAATTCCCAGTATGATAAGAATTGGGTAATCGCACATGAATAAAGTGACATGAAACGATGCGTTTCTTGGTTCATTCAGTATACAATCTATTGTAGGTTGTCCTTATGGTACTTTTGAAGAAAATTGTTCCCTCAATGTACATGATCAGAAATGGCAGTACAGTTTAACAAAAACTTGGAAATCGTACATGAAATAAATGGTGCATTTCTTTATGCTTGAAGTATACTATCGTCCCTTGTAGGTTGTCCTAATGGAACATATGGAGAAAACTGTAACCTGAACTGCACCTGTCCAAAACAGGCCTATCCGCAGTGTGATAAAGACACGGGAAGTTGCACGTGCTTACCAGGGCATATGGGCATCAATTGCTCTGAACGTAAGTTAGCGTGCTTGATATTTTGGTGCGAACATGTAGCAGGCATTCAATTGTAGTCTGCATGCGAGCCAACCCTTGTATAGATTCAATTTGTCCGCTGGACATCTTCGTCGATTTCCACTGGCGCCGGGTAAGGCAAGTTATTTTTACTTCCCGTAGTACAGGGCCTTGTATACACTTGTATATTTTCGTGAAAGCAGTTATTGATTTTAACGGTAAAATAGCGAGTCAAAATTTGTCACCTTAACTAAGGCGGGCCTTAACTTTAAGAAGCATTAGGTTAATACCCGTGAAGCGATGGCCCGGTCCGGACATAAGTGAAAAATTGACTTGGACGTTTACAATTGTCTGCTTTACCCCTCCCCTCCCTCACGCCCCCTTGACCCCCCTCCCCCCCCTCCCCCCCGCAGAGACCACAGTAGAAGACGTGTACAGTTTCCGTGCATTTTTCTTTCCTTTTTTTTTTTTTTAACTTTTTTTTTTTTTTTTTTTTTTTTTAACTTTTTTTTAAACTTTCTTTGTAAATGATACGCCAATTGTACAACGACCATGCCAGTCAGATTCCATACCAAGAAATCATACTATGGACTACTGTATGGCGTCCTTTCCTTCGTTTCCAAAAAGGCAAACGTACGTATATTTTATTTGGGAGAGATACATTCATTACAGCTTGTCTTCATGGTTACTATGGTGATGATTGTCGCTATAGCTGCGTTTGTCATGGCAACGCATCATGTAACATGGTGACTGGGGATTGCAACTGTACAGAACCCGGATGGACAGGAATTTACTGTGACGTGGGTATGTCGTATTTTAGTAGTAAACACATTCCTTTAACGTCAATAAGTAGTATATAGATCCCTTTAACGCCAAATATGTCAGACTAGTAAGTCTATTTTAGTATATACATCCCGTTGACATCGTTTGTCTGTATGTTCTCTAGGATAATTTTATAAAAAATTTAATTGATGGAACTTGTCAATATATTCTCGTGTAAAAATATGCATTTTTAACAACAAATTCTAGAATTTTGATATGTAACAACTGTTGCTTTTAATTGCATATAGAAATATAAACATATTTTGATCAGAAGTACATCGGTAGTTTGTGTTAAAAATAATAATTTCAGAATGCAATGGTACATTTGGACTAAACTGTTCTGAACCTTGCGCATGTAACGAAAATCAGACATGCGACACTGTAAATGGTAATTGCACTTGTAAGCCAGGTCGAAATGGAAGTAACTGCTCAAATGGTAAGAAATATAGCAAGATAAAGATGGTTACACAGCTACTTAGACTATGTTAAAAATGTTCCATATAAATTATAGCTAACTAAAATTTGTCGCATTTGCAAAATGTGTTTTGTGTGTTTCCTATTTGCAAGAAAGTATTTTGATTTCTTCTGATGAATTAATTATAATAATAATTAATGTTTTTCATTACAATATTACTATTGATGCTCAACATGCCCTAAAATTTGCATTCCTATCTTTTTTGTACCAACTTATACAATTTCCATTGTTTTTTACTCCTCATAAAATATTTATTTGTGAATATATGAATTGAAGGCCTGCAAGTCTATCTATGGCTATCCATTACGAAAACATATCCATGTGATATACAGATTTATCTTAAGATGTAAAAAAATGAAAATTTTCATTGCAAAACGTTTGATAGTTTTCTTATTTTTGCTCAAAACATTGAAACATCAAAACAATCTATGTTTTAGAGCAAAAATAAGAAAAGTAGGTATACTCCTCCATATCCCAGTTTTGCTATTATTATTAGTATATAAAAGTGGGATTTAAGAGGGTATACTTTACACGCACATGTTTTCCTGATGCATGCTCTTGTTTTATCACAATATCTTAAAGCATTGATAAAATTCTCTCGTCACACCAAATCTTGACAGAATGTGAAGAGTGGACATATGGTGTGGACTGTCAATTTAACTGTAGCTGTGAAACAAACACGACTGAATTTTGTGACAAAGAACGCGGATCTTGTGAATGCTTACCTGGTTTTGTTGGTCAGAACTGCTCTGATTGTAAGTTCTAAATAATATAAATAATGATAAACAATAAAATATTAAAAATGATTTTTCCAAATGACATAATTTTAACATACTTTTAACAATATGTAGTATACAGTATGTCAATTAAATTTTCTGATCAATTAAATTTTGTTCTTACAATGATTTTAGGTACAATATATTTAATTTTGTTTCCATGGCAATTTTTTGGTTCTGTATTTTCCCCCAAAGATTTCAATATGAATTAATATGATATATTCATTTTGTTATATCAACATGCATTGTCAATTCAAGAATAAAAATTAACATCATCAGTGTTTGTTTATTTTTAAGTCTGCCCAATGGGGTTCTATGGAACAGGATGCATAGAGAAATGTTCATGCCATGGAACGCCATATTGCGACCACATAAATGGAACATGCATCTGTCTTGGTAAACATGGAGAAAACTGCTCAAAAGGTAATTAGATGCTGAAGAAATTGTCATACACTAATGTTTGTTGAATTATTTCGTTTTGTGCTTTACGTCCCACCCAACAGCTATGGTCTTGTGGAAATGGGACCAAGGTTTATAGTGTTTTCTATAGACTAGAGAAGCCCATGGTCAAACATGTTCAAATGCACGTGTCATGACCCCTGACTTACAATGCGGGTTCTTGAATGGATAAAATTGCTGTATAGATGATGTTTTCATAGCATGATTTTACTCACATTCTCGTAAAATATGTCAGTTGCTAGTACAGTACATGCATTTTATGTTAAGATTTGTGTTAAGAAAACATTGCAATAACAATCATTCACCTGATTCATTCCAGACTGCGATGACGGTCTATATGGTCCTGACTGTACACGAACGTGCAATTGCTCTAATGAAAATTACAATAAAACATGCCACCCTTATAATGGAACATGCTTTTGCAAACCTGGATGGACTGGAGATACATGCTCTGTCAAAGAAACAAATAAGGAATATTCAGGTTCTTTTATTGTTGCTTATTAATGTAATTAAATCAGATGGCAATTATCAAAAGAAACAAATATACTGATTAGCTTAATTGCTAATTAGTATAAAAATCCTTTATTAAAAGCGTTTGTTTTATTTTGTAACTGTTTCTTATTATAGGTATATGTAAGATTTTATGCTAAATCACTACACATTTATATCATTTTATTTGATATTTAAAGTCATTTCATGAAGTTTGACTTCTATCCAAAATTAAAAGCATTCAGTAATATTATCTTTTCCAGGAGCACAAGCAGAAAAATCACCAAAAGCTGAGAGCTTCCTGACCAGCGATCTGATGATTGCTATTATTGCTGGTTGCTGTGGAATTCTTTTCATTATTGTAGTAACCGTATCTGTTTGTGTTCTACGGCGAAGAAGACAGAGATGTTTAGCCAGGTGAAGCATTCAACTGTATTATCTTACAATTACGAAAACTTGCCCATGCAATAAACAGAGATTTTTTTAGCTTTAAAAATTGAAAATTTTAGGCTGAAAAATTTTGATATTTTTCTAATTTTTGCTCAAAACATAGATTGTGGCTACACGTTAGAACCGCCTTGCTGAGGCGGTTCTAACGAGTACCCACAATCTGTTTTAGAGCAAAAATAAGAAAAATAGGTATACCCCTGCACACCCCAGTTTTGCTATATAAAAGTGGGGTTCAAGGGGGTATACATTACTGGACATGTTTTCATGATGTATCTTACTTTAATGTCTTAAAATAACTTGGATCAAACAAATCTTGAATTCAAGTCCTTCTTTGCCATCAGAAGTTTTCATTAACAAAAATGTGTTAATACACAATTAATGAATAAACAAAAAATTAGAATTATATCAGAATTATCTATCCCACTATAGTAATTTCACGGCACAATATTTCAAGGCTTAGAAACAAAATAATTATCTTTTTTTTTTTTTTATTTTTATTTTCAGGATGAATGTAAAGGAACAAGTCCTTCTTTGCCATCAGAAGTTTTCATTAACAAAAATGTGTTTATACACAATTAATGAATAAACAAAAAATTAGAATTATATCAGAATTATCTATCCCACTATAGTAATTTCACGGCACAATATTTCAAGGCTTAGAAACAAAATAAGTATTTTTTTTTTTTCAGGATGAATGTAAAGGAATATAGTAAGTACATGTACATGTATATCACTTATGTCATTTTACAGGTAATACTAACATACTGTTTCTGCCTAGACAATATTCATGGTTCAAAAGCTTTACAAACACATTTTTGTGTATTTTAACTTTTGTCAGCGAATAGAAATAGTGTAAATAAACTTTTACCGTCATGTTACATATGAATAAGTCTATTGCATACATTATCATTTGTTAATAGCTTTTAACCTAGTTCACATATTTACTGTACTTTCATTGTAAATGTTTTATTCATTTAACAGATAATGCTGCATACAGTGACACTATAGCATCAGAGGCACTGGTGATAAATGAACTGGAAAAACATCAAAATGATACAGATAAATCAGATGAGGTTATGTTGAAAGAAGAAGGGGGCGATTCAACTACGACAGACCAAAGAGATGACATGGAATCACCGACTCAAAGGGTCAATAATAGTAATAAACAAGAGGATAGAAATGCAAAGCCTGACAGGCAGGCAGATAACAATAAAGTGTCTAAAGCAATTCGTCCAGATTCAACAGATAAACTATTGGAGGCAAAACAGCAGGTTCTCCAAGATATGCATATAACTCAAGAAGTAAATGTGGGCAAGTCAGAAAATCAATGTGAAGGAACTGATGAAGACAGTGATCATTACAGTGATATAGATTCTGTTAAAGATGAGAAAGAAGAAAGGGATAAATCAGTGGATGATTTAATACCTGATCAAGGGATTCCCGACGAAGAACAGTATGACAGTCTTGAAAATGACACTGTTAAAAAAGTTGATGTCTTGCCAAATTACAGTTCCTTTGAAGAGGTGCGCAAAGAAACAATTGAGGAAAGCCAAGAAAAATCAGATGATCCCTACGATAAACTATTTTTAGCCAATCAGAATAAAAAGAAAACATTGACAAGAAATGACTATCATACATTTAAATTGACCGACAAAACAGCCAAAGAATGTGTAAATAAAGACAGTCAGGGCTCACTTGATAACTTTACAAAAGAAAGGAAAAGCTCCATCTCCGATGTGTCTACAACAATGAAGACACAGCCACAAACACAAGCACTGGAAAATGATGACAGTGAGTACAATTCCTTAGATCATACTGGGAAGTCATTTAAAGTCTTGAACAAGCCTCAAGCTGTTTATCACACTGGTGAAATTTTTAAACAAAATATCAATGCAACCAATTCCAATAGCGGATTGGATTCTAAAGTGAAACTAGATGACCCAAGTGAGGCGCAACAAGAAAAAGACAATAACTTAATAGAAGAACCAGAGTACAACACATTGGACCACACTGGAAAATCATTTAGGGCTGCAGAGGTTCCTTTTAATATCTACGATACAAATAAAATGGAAAGTGCTAGCAATAATCCGAAGAGAAAGCTGTCCAGAGTAAAAAGGCAGGCTTCTATTGAAGAGGAGCTTTCTGAAAAACAGAACCCGGATTCAAATAATTCAGATGCAGCTGATGATTCTGAATCAGAGTACAACAGCTTGGATCACACTGGCAAATCGTTCCGAAAAGTGAATATTCCTGATGATATATATCACAATAAAACAGACAGAACTAGGAAGGACAGTAACAGAAGTGCTACACCTATAGATATCGATATTTCTCACAATATTGGTGAAGAAGAAGAGGATTCTTATTCATTTTGTGAAATAGATGATGTTGAAAATGAACCAGGTGAAAAATCTGTGACAGATGATGACGCATTCATCTATGAGAACCCTGAAATCTCAGATGATGAGTCAGATTCACATGGGACTAGTAAGGAAGATGAGAAGCCTGTTTCTAAGGCGAAAGTCAAATCTAATCAACGTCGGATAGATGATTATGAACATTATGATTTGACTTTTGGTTAATAGCCCAGCTGAATATGGTTAAAATTTGACAGTGTAGATTTAATACATGTTTTAACTTAGACAGTGTGAAATATCTAGTGTGACAAGTATATACATTCACTAGGCTTTGGGTACTATTTTTGTGTTGAATAATTGTATGACAACTCTAATATCCATTTACCAATGCCATGACTTTCCATCTAATTTTGTATTTGTGATGTGCACCTTCTTTTTAATGTTCAGTTTGATTAGGTTATCCCATGACTCTTTGTGCTGTTTCAAAATATTCTAGCATGGTCAACCATCTTACTTGTCTGGTGAATGAATTACATTTATTACTGTAAATTCGGAAATTTTCGCGTGACTTTTATTTCGCGAATTTTCGATTTCCGAATTATTAGCGAGTTCTTTAATTCGCGAGCGAGTTCTTGTGCAGTCTATAAAGCTTATAATAATTCTTTATTAGCGAGAACTTTATTTTCGCGAGGCATCGAATTCGCGAATATTAGCGAAAATTAAGTTCTCGCGAAAATTTCCGGATTTACAGTATTTCCAACATACATTTAGCACAAATTTTGTTTGTTTATGGCCTAACATCCCAATCAACAATGTTTAGTCATATAGGGACAGAACCACTGCATCGTAGGTAATAACCTGAGTGCTATGGGGGTTATATTTGCTCAAGGACACAACATGGCAGCCCAGTGGGGTTTGAACCCAAGACCTCTCAATTTGGAGTCTGATGCTCTACTAAAAGACCACTCTACCCCCCATTCATTACAAGTTTAATAATGCTTTGTTGGTGTTGCTGTTTTGTTTGTTTTATTCAAACCGCTTAATGATATAATGAAAGTACATGAATTTGTTTATAATAAATGAGCCGCCCCATGGGAAAAACAACAATCTGCATATGCGCAAACAAAGGCGCAGATCAGCTTCGCAGTAACTGCGAAGCTGATCAGCGCCTTTGTTTTCGCTACTCGGATATTATATATCCTCTTCTACTTAAATCCGAAATTTCAAGCTTCTAGCGCTTTTCTGTGCTTGTACAGGCCGGTTTGTGTCGGACCTGTTCGGAAACCACATTGTTGGTTTTCCCACGAGGCGGCTCAAATGTTTCATACAGGGATTCATCTTGTCATTCAATATCCAGTTCATGTACTTATAATAAGTTGAAACATCCTGAATCAAGCAATTAGGAGGAAATAAAATGAAACATAGAGGACTACTTAACATACATTTTTGCAAAAACAAAATTCAAAGTGTCTCCAAGTTGCAATTTTCATTTTTCCAATTATAAGTCTATTGGAAGCATAAGTTTATCCAAATACAGTAGATCAAAAAACACAATAATCCCCCCTCCCCTCCACTACCTCCACACATGCCTGAAGATGCTGAACGTGTAATATGAAAGCAATCAGCCTTGACGATGGCTAAAGGGTAACTGCCCATCCTATTAGCTCACCTAAGAGCCCTTGGCTCAGGTGAGCTAATAAATGTGGATGCAAGTGTAACAAATACTGCTGAAAAGTACATGTTTAGATCATTTCTCTGTGGTTTAATGTCCAAGTCAACATTTTTACATTCATGATGAAGCCTCCGCTTCCTAGGTATTAACCAATACAAAGGGGAGAATGTTTCTTGCTCAAGGACACAGAATGGTGCCTCTGTGCTTGTCCTAGTCAACATTTTTTCATTCATGTCAGGATGACGCCACCACTTCCTGGGTATTAACCAGAATTTTAAAATGTGTCTGGCTCAATGACACAGAATGGTGCTAGTGTGGTGTCAACTTGGAACCTCTCATAAGGAAAACATTTCCGTGTAATATATACCCCCTTATACCCTACCTTTATAAAGTAAAACTGGGGTATGCAGGGGTATACCTATTTTTTTTGCTCCAAAACATAGACTGTGGGTACTTTTTAAAACCACCTCACAGAGGCGGTTCTAATGAGTACCCATAATCTATATTTTGGGCAAAAATAAGAAAAACATAAAAAAAAATTCTATTAAAAACTTTCAATTTTTACAACTTAGGAAAAATCTGTACATTGCACTGGGCGTGTTTTCGTGATGCAATTCAGATCCTGGTTCTACAGCTATTGGTATGCACCCAAAACTGTTCACCTTGGAATTCTAATAATGTTTCTCCTATTGTAGTAGAAAAAAAATCTATATACATGTATATGTCAGAGCTTATAAATGGATGAAACTCAAATATAAACCTCTGTTAATAATGAAAATAATTTATTGTGTAAAAATCAACAAACAATATGATGTAAATCGAGACAAGTGAAATGTAAAGTTACACACCCATACCTGTATCAATATTGCAATTACAAAGTACATGTACAACAAAATATTATGACATCAAATAATAAATGACACACACAAACACACCCACACACATTTACACAACATATCATGCAAAAAATTTAGATAAGGTGGGAAGCGGCTATTCTTGATAAATAAACAAATGAGCCTTCGCATGGGAAAACCAACAATCTGCATATGCGAAAACAAAGATGCAGATCAGCTGTGCAGTAACTGCACAGCTGATCAGCATCTTTGTTTTCGCCACACAGATAGTACAATCCATCTTCTTAAATCTGAAATTTCAAGCTTCTAGCTAATTTCTGTGACTGCACAGAACAGTTTGTGTCTGACCTGGTCGGAAACCCAGATTTTTGGTTTTGTCACACACAGGCTCAAATAATATCACATGTATGTAACATGTATGCTGTTTGTTCAATAAAACAAAAAAAAATCATTGCTTTACCTAGCTCACAATGTCAGAGTAGCCCCTGCTTGTTTATTCTCATAAATTTGGAACATGATTTGTTTATATGGAAACTAGAATATCAACTTTTGCACAAATTCACACCACTTATGTTTGAATACGAAAACATATTTGTAGTTTAAGAATGAAAAGTCTTATCACATTAAATGTTTGAAAGAAATATTTTGTTTGATTTCTTGCTTAACATGCTGTAGTCATATCAGAATTTTCAGCTATTCATACCACACTTTTCCTGGCCATGCTTAAAATATAAAGCAATAAACAAGACAATAAATGAGCCGCCGCATAAGAAACCTACAATCTGCACATGCGAAACCAAAGGTGCAGATCGGCACAGCTGATAAGCTGATCAGCGCCTTTGTTCTCGCTGCACGGCTAGTATGATTCCTCTTCTTCTTAAATCCGAAATTTCAAACTTCTAGTCTGATACTGTGCTTGTACATGCTGGTATGTGTCAGACCTGGTGGGAAAACCAAATTGATGGTTTTCCCATGTGAAGGCTCATTGGAACATGATTTGTTTATATGGAAACTAAAATTAACTTTTGCACAAATTCACACAACTTGTGTTTGAATACAAAACATTTATATTTTAAGAGTGTCATCTTTTCACCAATATCTGACAAGTTAAAGAATATATGCCAAACTTGAGAATCGAGCCTGCAACCTCTTGATCACAAGTCAAGACACCCTATAAACTTAGTCATTCAATATGGTAATTTAAATGAGCCCCAATGTCAGAAAACTAGTTTTTTGGGTTTCCAACCAGGTCAGACACAAACCAGCCTGTACAGTCTCAGAAGAAGAGGATTTTACTATCCACAGAGCAAAAACAAAGTCGCTGATCAGCTGTGCAGTTACATCACATCTGATTTGTGTCTTTCTTTTTACAGAGGCAAACTTGTTTTCTCATGGTATGGCTCATATTTTTACATGACAGTATATAAGTGGTTTATAAATGCATGCATTATAATAAATAAATCTGAATCTGTACACCACACAACAAAATATTTTCTTATTGTTATGCTAATGTTTCATTCATATTCAAACACAAAAGATAGTGTATTTTCTGACATTACAAAGTTTGAGATACAATGCGGTTGAAATAAAACATACCATATTTGCTCTAATTAACGCACAATGTGCTTAAATTTTCATAATAACTTTAGCTTATGATAACAAAATATGAGCCGCAACTTGAGAAAACCGGTCTTCGGGGTTTCCGACCAGGTCTGACACAAACCAATCTGTACAGTCTCAGAAGCAGGCTAGAAACTTGAAATTTCGGTTTTATGGAGATGAGAAATTGTACTATCCGTGTAGCGAAAACAAAGGCGCTGAATAGGCAATAATCCCGTTTTCTCCCGACGCGGCTCATATCATTCTAATCAGTGCACACTATGAACGAAAACACCATATAACTGTTAAAATAACCATGTCAAAAATGTCAATGATGATCTCATTTAAGAGTTCCGATTGTTGAAAAATAGTGTTTGATCAGTTAAGGTTAAGTTTTAATGATGACATTAATGTTTAAAATTAGTGTAAAATACCAATAACGCTAGTCGAGCAGTGTGCCCTGATGCACATGGTTTTCAGAAAAGACCAGGGTGTGCTCTTATTGGAACAAGTGCGCTAATTAGAACTGTACCAACATTTCCGCCACAATCTGACAAAACACTTATTCTGGCTTAGCTCCGTATCTGATCAGTTTTTGCTGTGTTTCATGGGTAGCTCAGGAACTTTCATATCATAATTTGAGCCATGTCATGTGAAAACCAACAATGTAGTTTCCGAACAAGTCCAACACAAACCAAGCTGTACAGGCGCAGGAGATGGCTAGAGGCTGGAAATTTTAGATTTAGAAAGTAGATGAATTGTTCTATCCATGTAGCAAAAATAAAGGCGCTGATCAGCTTCGCAGTTACTGCGCCTTTGTTTTCGCATATGCAAAATGTTGGTTTTCTCATGATGCAGCTCAAATCATTTTACGCTGTCATATGATCCTTGTGGTAATCTCATATGAAATTTATCTAACTCATTTAAATTTGTTTTAGAATATAAATTTCTTCTTTAACATTCTTGAAAGACTAGTAGTAGTTACAATGCATTTTCTCAAGCGTGTGTACGTAAAAAATTTGTCATGGATATGTTTATAAAATAATTTTAACCACTGAGCATTTAACAACTAAATAAATAATTTACATTAGCTACAGTTCTGTACCAGATGTAGATAGCATGCTTATTATACAATAAAGAGTCTGGTTTTGCTAACTTAAAGTAATATTATATGTGCCACAACACAAGAATATTTTTTGATTAATTGTAAAACAATTTTAACTTTTAATGTTTGTTTCTAGAGTCTTAGTTTTTATTTGTTCTGTTTATTCAATTTATTTTGTGTGTTATGACAAATTTACTATCGGAACCTTACCGACATCATTGCCCTGAAATCTGACGTCAAAGTTAAACAATGCGTTTTTGCATGTTAGTAGTATCGTTGCCTTTGCTTAAAATTGTTTAAGCATTGGAAACAATTGTTCAGAATGAAACATATCATCCTCACAGGCAATCTGTTGAAAAAATTGGTCTATTTTTGTTATAATGTGGTTGCTATGGTTACCCTTTGATGATAGATAATGGAAAATTAAGTACATAATCGGCTAAAACAAGGGCAGATAACTCCAAATATTGAAACTAAATAGGGAAAGGCAAGATTGAAATACAATGCATCCTAAATGAAAGTACTTGACTCCCTCAACAATATGGTTCAAATTGTATCAAAATCCGACAGAGATTAAGAAAGTTATGTTGATTTGAATATTCGTTCTTTTTTGTTTAAGGAGGCGGCCATCTTGGATATTCATGAGGCTCTATGACGTCATAAAGCCCTAATTAAATATGCATAATCAATATTAATGAACCACTGTTGACAGTTTTCTGTTAATTTTTGTTTGAATGTTTTCTACTATTGACTTACTATCAATTCTGGCCATATTGGACCAAAAATAAGAAAAATATGTATATCCCTGCAAACCCCAGGTTTTCTATATAAAAGTGGGGTTTAAGGGGGTATTCATTGCACGGACATGTTTTCCTAAAGACAGAGGAAGTAGGTATCAAACCAAAGACCTCTCCGGTACTCTTTCACTACACCACCCTACTTCTCATTAACCACTTTAATTTTAAATGAGCCGCGATGCGAGAAAGCCGGTCTTCGGGGGTTTCGACAAGGTCCGACACAAACCGGCCTGTACAGCTACAGAAGATGGCTAGAAACTTGAAATTTCGGATTTAGGAAGAAGAGGAGTTGTGCTAACCACGTAGCGAAAACAAAGGTCTGATCAGCTTCGCAGTTACTGCGAAGCTGATCTGCGCCTTTGTTATCGCATGGGCAAAAATCTGGTTTTCTTGTGACGCGGCTCAAATATCAACTACGTATGATGCAGAACTGTAGCTATATTTTTTTTTCACATTCTTATTCTACAAAATTTATACCATTTTTCCATTTTGGCACTGTTTATGCTTGACTGAATTTTGGCTCAATTACACTACAAGTCTGGGGCTTGTTATCTATTGTTATTTTTCTGTCCAGAGAAAAACTGGTCAAATTTAGCCAAATCCTCTCCCGCTCTTTGAAGCACTTGAAATGCCAACTCACCTGGAATTATATTAAAAGGATACATTATGGAAACTTGCATATGCAATATACAGCGATTTCGGGCAAATCACTTGAAAAAAAAATATTTTTGTACTTTTGTTAATAACATTCATTGTGAGTACATGTAAGAATCTCTCACTGAACTGAGGCAGGAAAGAATTAAGGTCACAGTCAAATCAATGGAACAAATATTCTGCTTACCATTTAGCATTTTTTTTCTTGAAAACTGATGGTTTCTTTCTGCAATCACAAAGAATATGTATATTTTGTAATGTGTAAGAATTAAACTTACTCGCTGGCTGCTCTGTCTTTAATCCACTGCCAACATGTTTCTGTGGCGATGACATTGCATAATCCATACTATCAACATCCCCATCGCCTCCACTAAACTGGTCCTTCGGGTAAAAACTGCTAGCCATTGCCAGTGCTTGCTTAGCTCTCGATATCACCTCTTCTTCTTGGAAATCTGAGGTCTGGCCTCCGATTCTGAATCTTGAAAACGGCAACTCTTGCTTGAAATTAACAGATTCATCAGGTAAAGCACTATCATCGTTGAAGTTGAATCTCATTCTGTTGTTGTTTGTCTTTGAATCTGGAGTCTCCTCAGAATCGGAGTCTTCTAAACTAGAGAACAAGTTTTTGGCAATTTTGTCTTCATTTGGGAATAATTGTTTGCTCACTGAAGTATTGGGACTTTCTCTTTTAACTTCTTCACGATTTTTCAAGGATTTCATCTGCTGAGTAAGATTAAATACTGGTGCTACAGGCCTGCTGTCTTGACTGGCTGATAAATGACTAGTTTGAAAAGCCAAGTCCTGATTGGTTGAGTTGAATGGCAAGGAACTAAACTGATTGGTCAGATTTGTGTGTAAAGAAACTGACTCTGGATTGGTCAACTGAAGACTAGCAGTCTGATATCCTGTATCTTGATTGGACAGACTTGTTCTGTGCTGTGTCTCATCTGGGTAATCCATATCAGATGAAAAATCTCTCGTTTCACACATACTCGAGGTCATTATATCCCCGGGAAACCTTGTCACCTTTGGCTTTGCAGAACATTCAAAATCCATTGCCGTGTGCTCCAAATCAGTACAGCTAAAGGATTTCAGAATGAAAGTAGAGGTCCTCTGTTTTGGCGTTTTGTGTATAGGAGACAGGTAGTCCACAGGAGTATGAGAGTTGTTTGAGTTGGCGGAATTAACAGTCACAGGAGTTATGGGCCCTGAATCTTCGTCCGACTCCGGAGGCTCATCTTAAAAAGTAGAAAACAAAGATGTGAATGTTTCCATGACAACATGGGGTCACTTGTTTTCAATTAATACTGTATAAATAAAAAAAATTAATGACCACATCAAATCTAGACCTTTTGGATTTACAATTTAAGTTTGTTCAAAGAAAAAGGTTTGAGTCATAAAGTGCTTTAAGTTATTTACTTGTACATGTGTATTATGGCAAAATATATCAAATGTGCAGTAACTGCACAGCTGGTCAGCGCCTTTGTTTTCACATCAAGGATTGCAAGTACAATCTCTGTTCTTCTTAACTCTGAAATTTCAAACATCTTGACTTCTTCTATGACTGTACTGCCCAATTTGTGTCTGATCTGGTTGGAAACCCAGATGACAGATTTCCTCACATCCCGCCTCATACCTTGTAAGTAAGATTCCTCCTGACTTCTTCTCATGATCTTTCTGATTGGCGTCTTTGGTGGTCTGATCGGCGAGAATCCTGGACTATCAACAAACTTGGGCTGGGCCATGCCGCCGGCAGCCCCTTCTGGGGAAATCCCTTCAAAGGGGATAGGGGACACTATGCCATGCTGCGCAGCTTCATCAAGATCGCGGATGGGACTAATACAGAAGCTTGATGGACTAGGTTCAAACATTCCAGACGACCTTGAGTTGGATATCTTTTTCGAGTCTGAAAGAATAAGAACTGTTTACAGAAAATTGAGCATGCAAATCACTGAAGCAATTCTAAAAGAACAATAAATCTGATAATAATTTGCTTGTTTGTTATATGGCCAAGTCAACAATTTTTCAGTCATTTAGGGACATCACTGTTCCTATGTACCTAATCAATGCTTAGCTTGGGGATGAAGTGTCTTGCTGAAGGTCATGACAATAGGATAAGAACCGCAGACCTCTTACACTGTTGTCTAGCCCTATACCATTGAACAAAAGTGCTCTCCATGATTTAATGATAGCTTAAGTCAGTTGTCCATATAATGTATTGCAAAAAAAACATATTTCAATTGACCTCTGATCAAAAAAAAGTATTTCTAACAACAAAGTCTATATATATTTTTTTTTTTTAGAATCCTGTAACCAAATTTATTTTCACTGCGCTAACTGTAGAACAATGCTATTCACGAACAATGTACAAAATGTCAAAAAAAATGACATTTCCATGAAGATTTAGTTTTACAAATAATTCTCACAAAATCCATCACTTGCAAAACTTGGTTAACAGTAATTTCAATCTAAGACTTACGTGGTTTTGTTCTGTCAACAATAGGAGACAACTCAGGGGAGGCAATAAACTCGGGGTCAGAGGAGCAGCGACGATGCTGGGGTGTTGTACCCTTCTTTATTGGACTAGATGAAAACTGAAAGAAACATGATATACAAGTCAATAGGAGACAACTCAGAAGAGGCAATAAACTCTGGATCAGAGGAGCAGCGACGATGCTGGGGTGTTGTACCTTTCTTAATTGGACTAGATGAAAACTGAAAGAAACATGATATACAAGTCAATGGGAGACAACTCAGGGGAGGCAATAAACTCGGGGTCAGAGGAGCAGAGAAGATGCTGGGGTGTTGTACCCTTCTTTATTGGACTAGATGAAAACTGAAAGAAACATGATCATTCAATGGGAGACAACTCAGGGGAGGCAATAAACTTGGGGTGAGAGGAGCAGCAACAGTGCTGGGGTGTTGTATCTTCCTTAATTGGACTAGATGAAAACTGAAAGGAACACACACACAAAAAAAATCAGCTTTGTACAGAGAGAAATCCCAAGAATAATTGAGCCATGACGCGAGAAAACTGGTCTTTGGGGTTTCCAACCAGATCCGACACGAACTGACCTGTGCAGCTACGGAAGATGGCTAGAAGCCTGAAATATCGGATTTAGGAAGAAGAGGAATTGTACTATCTGTCTAGCGAAAACAAAGGTGCTGATTTGCTGTGCAGTTACTGTGCAGCTGATGATCTGCACCTTTGTTTTCGCATAGGCACAAATCCGGTTTTCTCATGACACGGCTTCATTAAATCATGGTTCGATTGAGCATTAACTTTATCATGCTAAGATATGCTGAATGTTGCAAGTTAAAATGAATGCTTATACTGAAAAAAATTGTTGTTGGGACTAATACCAGCTAATCCACTGGCTGTTACTTGCTTCATTTACAGTAAAAAAACAAGTTAGCCATGTGTCAAAGTTATAAAACTTATCATGCTCAACTCAGCTGAGACTGAAATTTATCCTGCTCATAAATGTTAAAATGCCAACAATTGTTGGCATTTTAACATTTATAAGCAGGATAAATTGTAGGCTTTTGTGGTTTATATGGTTAAATTCTGAAGATTTCAGCCATTTCATTATTTATGAGCCGTTTAAATTTTATGCTCAGCTGAGATGAGCATGAAAAATGTTTTATAACCTCGGCGCCTGGCGTGATCTGGGTTTTCAACAGTGGTACTTACAGCCGGAGTATTTCTGAGAGGAGTGGTGGCGTTCCAGTCGGGATTCAGTTTCGGTGACATCTGTTCAGACTTGCCTCCATCATAACCAGATCCTCTGTAATGTCCAAGATATTTACAGCCCCTTTCACTTGAGCTTGCTGTTTCAGAATTCAGGTTGATCAAGTTTTTTTTTGTGTAAATCAGGTAACCTTTTTATTCTATTTTAAAACTGTTTCAGGTGTTCTTGAAATCTATTCAGCATTTATCTTTGGGTAATGCTGTCACCTCTTCTGATAAAAACATTGTGATTGTTTGGGTAAAGCACATTTTTATTTCAAAATTCTTTGCACAACATATAAAATGCATATTAAGAACACACACTTGAAATAGGATAGGAACAAAAGCAAAATTTTATCAATTTTAGCAGTTATCTACTGGTATCTATTGATTTGTATTACGCAAGAAGACCATGCGCTCTGAAGATCTGCGTTTCTTTTCATGTTGTCTACAAAGACACCTGAATTGATTGATCTGCTGATTTGAGTGACAGTTTTCAAACTAAATGACCTTTAAAACGATAAACTCAAGTGAAATTTTTATCTTGCTATGTAGAATTTTGGCTATGTGCTCTAACGGCAAGCTCAAGTGAAAGGAGCTGTATGTTACAAATATGAATTTTCTGAATCCTAAACCATGTAAACTGTGCTAATTCAAAGATTAAAACTAAATGGTTCTTCCATGGTGTTATTCCTCCAAATAAGCCAACAGAAAGCTAACAGTAATGATCCTATCATTTACATCAATATTTACTGGACTTCATACATGTGATGAGTTTAAAAGGACTTCAGCTTCAGGGAGATTTTTCTTTCATTTCTGACATGGAGGTCTTTGAAAAATGTATAGAATATATGAGCCGCGTCATGAGAAAACTGGACTTTTGCATATGCAAAAACATTGGCGAAGATCAGCTGTGCAGTAAATCCAAAATTTCAAGCTTCTGTGCTTGTAAAGCTCAATTTGTGTCGAACCTGTTTGGAAACCACAATGTTGGTTTTCTCACAAGGCGGCTCATAATTTATCTACCATATGGCACTGACCATTAAGTTATGAAATATTCTTACTTCATGGGTATCAAGTGTCATGTAAGCACATGCGGAATACCTCAGATGAGCTAAAAATAACTATAAAACTAAAAATAACTTACTTGACAGGACTTGGCGCCAGACTACTGGTATCCCCATGGAAGAATAGTTTTCTCCGTAATGATGAGGTACTGAGAAAATCTTGCTGGTTTCCTTCTTCATGGGTATCTTGTGTC
The DNA here is from genome assembly GCA_964017185.1 of Rugalucina vietnamica. Lineage (NCBI taxonomy): Eukaryota > Metazoa > Mollusca > Bivalvia > Lucinida > Lucinidae > Rugalucina > Rugalucina vietnamica. The sequence continues at coordinate 24,324,757 of OZ024878.1, read as the reverse complement.
ATGTATGCACCTAAAACAAACCATAAATAAAATACAATGTAGTTGTAAATTCAAAAAATTTTATGTGACTTTTATTCCACAAATTCTCAATTTCCGAATGTATTAGCAGGTTCATGAATTCCCAAGCAAGTACTCATGCAGTCTATAAATTGTTTGTTTGAGTTGTGGTCTGACAGCAGCTATGGTAAAAAGCATTTGAAAAACAATCAAATGTAGTTGCACCTCTAAGACTGACAATATTGGCAAAATGTATTTATATGCTCACTTATAAGGCTTCTGCCAGGTGAGTTTAACATTTGATCATCAACTCATTTAAGCCTGGTGTCCCTTTTATGGGACATAGGCAAAAAGAATAGCTCCAGATTTGACGCCGCAGAACGCGGCGTCCCATCTGGGGCTATTCTGTTCGCTTAGAGAATTATCATCGAAAAATTGAACAAAATTTAAAAATCACTCCTGATGCCTCTAAAAATGAAAATGGACTCACCCAAATGATAATGATGGGAGAATTCATTCGTCAAATATGGGTTAAAATAATATACTTACACTCCATGCTTACTTACCGAGCACTTTCTGTATATCAAAATTTACAGGTAATGTCAAAACTGTCTGGCAAGAGGCTGAAAAGAGAATGAAACATGTATTCATGGAGACATACACAAAACTCATGATTTTGTTATCTCATAATCTGGAAAAAGTTGGCTGGACTGCCTTAAGTTTGTTCTGAAAATCTTGCGAAATAGATGACCAAAAGATCAAGATACTCTTTTTTGCATCGTCTTGTTCAGTAAAACATTAAAAAAGACACACTGAAGTCTATAAAAATTTTGACATATCATGTGTTATATTTATCATTGTCAATCTTCATGTGTATGTTTTAAAAGTTAAAGCCAACGGTCATCAGGATAACATGTACGTGCAATTAATACCCCCTTAAACCCAACTTTTATATAGTGAAAATGGTGTTTTTCGTATTTTTTATCCAAAACATAGACGGTGAGTACTCGTTAAAACCGCCACGCCCAGGTGGTTTCTAATGTGTAGCCCAATCTATGTTTTGAGCAAAAATTTTAAAAATATCAATTTTTTTTTCAGTGAAAATGTCCATTTTTTTACGGGTGTAAAAGTCTGTATATTGCATGGGCAATTTGTATAGCAAGACATAAACCTACCATCTTGCATGCCCTGTTTGGGCGGCAATGATTTCTGTATAGATCCCTGTAACTCTGACATCATCTCCTCTTTATCTACAATAAATACAGTCTGACAATCTCACAAAAATGTCAATCTGGAAATTTTGTGTGACATTCAAGAACTTTCTAGACCAAATTATTTATAGCGAGTTGTTGAATTCAGCATGTACTCATTAAAGCTTTTAGTAAGCCATTTTTTTTTTTTTTTTTTTTTTGATAACTACTTTGCTCATTTTCTGTAGTCACATGAGCCGCGAAGCAAGAAAACCAATCTTCGGGGGACGAGGGTTCTGACCAGGTCTGACACAAACCTAGCCGTACAGCCACAGAAGAAGGCTAAATGCTTGAAATTTCGGATTTAAATGAGCCGCCTCATGGGAAAACCAACAATCTGCATAGGCGAAAACAAAGATGCAGATAACCGCAAAGCTGATCAGTGCCTTTGTTTTCGCTACTCGGATAGTACAGTTCCTCTTCTACTTAAATCCGAAATTTCAAGCTTCTAGCTCTTTTCTGTGCTTGTACAGCCCGGTTTGTGTCGGAGCTGTTCGGAAACCACATTGTTGGTTTTCCCACGAGGCGGCTCAAATAGAAGAAGGATTGTTCTATCCGATTAGCGAAAACAAAGGCGCTGATCAGCTTCGCAGTAACTGCAAAGCTGATCTGTGCCTTTGGTTTCGCATAGCCAAAAATCCAATTTTCTCATGACGCGGCTCACATGAAACCATGCTAGACAAAGTTCCTTACCCGCTTGACTAGAAGGTGTGGCCATCACAGATGTTTTCTTCATCTTTCTCTGTTTAGGGTCACTCCAAGGACTAGGGGCTATCAGATTACTGGCAAAGAATTTCTCTATAGCTCGCTGGGCACGCTCTTCCGTTTCAGGGTCTGGACTGAAGTTAAAAAATAGACAAATTACTCTGTGCACAGGGTGGGGGATGTTTAGGGTTACTCCATGGACTAGGGGCTATCAGAATCCTGGCGAAGAACTTCTAGCTCGGAGCTGTTTGTGTGGGCATGCTCTTCTGTTTCCGGATCTGGGCTGAAGGGCAAATTATTTTACATCCATCATTTCCAATCAATTTTTAGCATTCCCTTATAAACCTTGACCACATCTATACAAATAATTAAAGTACAAACTGGGCCATGTTTTACAGCAAAGATAGAGTTTCAAGTTTACAATTGTTACTATGCCATCAAAAGGTAATAGAGTCTCTCTACATGTACATCCTTAATCTTAAGCAGAAATTTCAAGTGTCTCAAAAACAAGATTGATACAAGTTTAAATAGTTAAACACACTAAAGGAAGTTATTTTCACAGACAAAACATCAGGATAACATGTCCTTGACATTTATACCCCCTTGAACCCCACTTTTATATAGCAAAACTGGGGATTGGAGGGGTATACCTTTTTTTATTATTTTTGCTCCAAAACATAAATTGTGGGTACTCATTAGAACTGTCTCGTCGAGGCGATTCTAATGTGTACCCACAATCTCTGTTTTGAGAAAAAGATAAGAAAAATATGTTTTTTTGAATGTACATGTTAACATTATTTAAAAAATCTGAAATTTTTAATTTTTACAACTTAAGAAAAATCTGTATATTACATTGGCGTGTTTTCGTAATGAAAATTTCCTGAAAGCAGAACATGACTTACATCATACTACTGTGTTGCCTTGGTAACCCGTCCAGCGGAATATCAACAGGGTTTAACTCAGCTATATGCTCAATATCCCAACGGAAGGCTCTCTGTGGCAAAAACATAGTGTTATTTGTGGCAAAAACATTGTGTTATTTGATTTTCCCAGTGAACAATTTTTCAGCCCGGTCAAGACAGAGCCAACACTTTCTCAGTATTGACCAATATTTGAGCCGTTTCGTGGGAAAACCAACAATCTGCATATGCGAAAACAAAGACGCAGATCAGCTTTGCGGTAACCGCAAAGCTGATCAGCGCCTTTGTTTTCGCTACTCGGATAGTACAATTCCTCCTCTACGTAACTCCGAAATTTCAAGCTTCTAGCCTGCTTCTATGCTTGTACAGCTCGGCTTGTGTCGGACCTGTTCGGAAACCACATTGTTGGTTTTCCCACGAGGCAGCTCATTTAGGGGTATTAATGTGTTTTGCTCAAAGACTGCCGGTTGGGTTCAAACCTCTCCATTCGTATGAGCCGCCTCATGATCAGAAACCCAACAATTTGCATAAGCGAACACAAAGACGCAGACCTTTGTTTACGCTACATGGATAGTACAATTGCTCTACTATCTAGATCTGAATTTTCCAGCTTATAGCTGTCTTCTGTGCTTGTACAGCCGGGTTTGTGTCGGACCTGGCCGGGAACCACATTGTTTGCTCATGAGGCAGGTCATATTACTCCACACTACATCTTGGCCACCATGGGCACCTTTTAGATTACCAACCACAGACATCATTAAGCATGTTTCCCTGTAGCCAGCTGAGCACATTAATTTTATTCAAATCTGTTTTTGATATTAAATCGCTCGTACATTTTCTCTGTCCTAATAGAAATGGTAATTTTGCTGTCCTAGTAAAAAAGGTTTTATTAATAATAATAATCTCTGTATTTCTGGTGCCTTTGGTTGGGATTTTAACTTAATTACATCAAAAGTTTTTGTTACATAAGTTTGCCAATACTGTGTTTGTTTTTATCTAATTTTCTTTTTTTATAATATTGATGTCCCCATGAAAAATGGTTTTCAGTGTTGTCCCATATAATAATGGTAATATGTGTCCCAGGAAAAGTGGTTTATCTTCATGATATGACTGTTTATTGTGACTGCCTCTCTGTCATGCTGATTGCCTTTGGTTTCAGTTGAAACTTAGCTGGATGGCTACCGTTTTGGGAAAGAGCTAGTCATTCTGCTCTTCAAGTGTGTTGTCGGAAAAATGTTTTGTTATGTTTAATATGCATTTTCTTTCCCACCTGGTGTCTATGTTAAGACTTTAAACTTAATTGCATAAATTCCTGGTCCCTCTATACCGCCTATCAATATCATTCAACATTTGGATTTTTACAGGTTAACTATATATATTCAAGGTTAGATTAGCAAAAACTGTTAGCATAAAGCAGATAGACTCGACACTGAGCAATAGGTCACATCCATCAACATCAATTCCAACAAAAACTGTTCGACAAAAAATAGTGAGCATAAACAAAAAAGATTATATTTTGCAATCCCTGACTATTGCATACAGTACCTTTTCCTCAGAAGCCGGCGTTGAGGATACAGCGAACAGTCCAGGGCTCATGTAGGCTGGAAGGTGAAGGTCATCTAACCCATTATCAAACGGATTCATGATCATGTTCTTGGGCGTCACAAACTTTCTCCCACTCCCAGGCTGCCTAAACCCCTGGGGCGTCGACGTAATCCCTGGCTTGGGACTCATAGTCATACCAGGCTTCGGGCTCTGGACCTTTCTAAATCCCTGGGGTGTGGTTGCGATTCCCGGCTTTGGGCTCTGGACTTGTCTAAACCCCTGGGGTGTTGATGCAATCCCTGGCCTTGGGCTCTGTGCTTGTGATTCAGTCCTGCCTGGGGTCTGATATGCCTGGGTGTAGCTAGGAGTGCTGGGCATCATGGGGACATAGGTCTTGTGATAGGGACTGTTGAGCAGGGTTTTAAGGTAGATGTCATTGCGAGCATTACTGGAGACACCCATGAATCTCTTGGTGGCTGGACTCGGGGTAGGTTCTCCCCTGGGGCTCGATGGAAACTCATCACCAGTATGACCAATAGGACTGAGAAGGATATGAAACAAAACATTTCATCATGGAAGCGTATGTGTCCTAGATACAATCTTAAAGATTATGTTCATGGCTTCTTTATATATAATATTTTGAAATTGCCTTTGTTTAAATTGAATCCTTCAGGGCAGAATCACAATTATGTTTAAATCCAACTGAATATGCATTTTCTACAGACACATGTAAATAAATGAAGCCCTGTCCGTAGATGGTGTACTTTGTCATAAAATTATGCATGTATAACCATGACATTTTGCAACTGATAAATGGTTTAGAGTATTCCAGTTAAGTTTACTGAGCAAACAGTTTACAAGAGCAGTCTGATTGAGACAGACACTGTTTTAAATTCAAACACGATCTTTCAGAACATTTTACATGTTTTCATCAGGAAAACATGTCCATGAAAAGTATACTCCCTCATTCCCCACTTTTATACAGCAAAACTGGGATTTTTAGGGGTATACCTATTTTTCTTATTTTTGTTCCAAAACATAGATTGTGGGTACTCATTAGAACCGCCTCAGGCGGCTCTAATGTGTACCCACAATCAATGTTTTCAGCAAACATATTAAAAGTATCAATTTTTTTTTCAATGAAATTTCAATTGTTTTCTTGTGAAAAAATCTCTGCATATTGCTTGGGCAAGTTATCGTAACATCTAGCTCCAGCATCTTCAGGTGTTGATGCTGTACATGTACCTGCATAATGGCTCTGGTAAGCCAGGATCCCTCCTTGTCTCACTCCCTGGTGTTGCAGCATATCTGAAGGGGAAACTTTTAGGGGTCGTAGCACTCACAGGGATACCAGCCGAGGCCCCTTCTTCCATCTCAAGCCAAACAGCATTCAGTTTAAAATGGCTAATCGCTGTTTACAGCCTCTAAAACACAAAAGTAAGCAAATCTATTTTATAGGAATTTTTTCAGCCAATTGGGAAAAAATTTGGTACCGGAAACCAGACCCAATTTTGTATAGAAAAAAAAGCCCTGACAATTATTTACCGAATGATTTTATCCCCTGTTCTAACGCATCTCTCCTTTGTAGCCAATGATTAAAGAGAGTGCTATATTGTGCAACAAATATTAACTGGGCGAATATGCATGACGTTACTTTGTGCATTTTCTAAATCATTTGTGACGTGACTGACGTCAACTATCCCATCAAGCATCGTTAGATTAAGAAATAGATCAGCTCTAGCAGTGAATTGTTGAGTAATAATTCACTGTTTGGAGGTCAGTTGTAAAGAAGATCAAATCACGAGCGCGTAGCGTGAGTGATTTATCTTCTTACAACTGACCGACAAACAGTGAATTATTACTCAACAATTCACGCACTTGAGCTGATCTATTTTGATTCTAACACACAATAAACGGAATAAATGTTGCTGAAACCGTCGATATCGTTCAGCTTTCCGCCATTGCATTGCAGATATCCCGCCAAATATTTGACTGTATTGCTGGTATTTACACACACTTATTACGTTTGTTGTGCGCTAAAACGACGTTTCACCGTCTAACGCTGCTTTGTGGGATAGCTGACGTCACAAATGCCGCAAAGTAACGTCACGCTTATTCGCCCAGTGAAATTGTTGCACAATATAACACGTTTTTTTACCATTGGCTATTTAGGCGAGGTGTGTTAGAATGTGTAACATAGCTTTAGCGCATAACAAACGTAATAAATCGACGTTTCAGCGACATTTATTCCGTTTATTGTGTTAGAATCAAAAAAGATCAGCTCAAGTGCAGGAATCATTGAGTAAAAATTCAGTGTTTGTCGGTCAGTTGTATGATTTGATCTGCCATACAAATGACCTCCCATTTCCAAACAGTCTACAATTCACTGCTAGACTAGAGCTGATCAGATATATTTCTTAACACCGTTTGGTCCTAGTAATTCCCCATTTACCTGTTTTTCTCAGTAAACGGTCCAAAACGGTTTCACCAAAATACTTTAAAAACTGCAGAATTTTTTCAATAAAATAAAATATGAGCTTTATCTTGATAAAGGGCCGTAAAGTTTTACTGAAATTGTAAGAAGACAAAAGACAGCTTGACTGGCTCACAAAATTAATTACCCTACAGATTTCATACCAACTTACAAAATAATTTAAAGGTATGATTACAATTTCTTCCTTTAAAATACATAAAAACTGTCAGCTAAAATGTGTCTGGACTTGTTGATTTTCTTTGATTTTTCAAATACCCGCTTTCAATTCAATTTACTTCCCTTACATTGTCTCAATGTGCACTCTCAATTTTTAACCATTAAATTAATGTAAATAAATATATAACACAGAAAAGATCATCATATTAGCATTTGATTCACCTATAAATATAATTATGAACTTGAATTTGTAAAGTTTTGATTTTTCAAATGTAATGAAAATGTTTTATTTGCAAAGAAAAAAATCAATAAGAGTGCATTGAGATTCGAAAATGGCCGACGGCGGAAAACAAAAAGCCTCTTCGGCGAAAGAAACGATGGAAAGTAAGATTGTTTTACATTTTTATTGGACAAGAAGTTGCCGTGAGAAACATTAATTTGTTTTCTTATAAAACGACATGTAAAAATTGTTTAATTTGTAGTTTTACTATGCTTAAATTGCTGTAGAAATATTTGTTAGATTCGCCCCATATGGATTCGACCTTGCAGAATCTCCCTGAGCGACATATGAACTAATACTTTACTGCTTTCTTATGTCCCCCCAACCGAAGGTGGGGGACATATTGTTTTTGGTGCGGTTCCCGTCGGCGTCGGCGTCCGCGTCCGCGTAGCTTCTTTCTTACGCGATATCTTTTGAACCAGTGGATGGATTTTGACCAAACTTGCATAGATACATGGTTGGGAGGGGGGAAAGAGTTGATTAGATTTTGGTGACCTTGACCTCATTTTCAAGGTCACCAGCCCATGAAAACTGATCAAATTAGGTTTTCTGACGCGATATCTTCTGAACAAATGAATGGATTTTGAGCAAACTTGCACAAGAGCATTGTTGGGAGGAGGCTCAGAGTTGATTAGATTTTGGTGACCTTGACCTAATTTTCAAGGTCACGAGTCCATAAAAACTGTTGAAATTAGTCTTTCCAACTCAATATCTTGAAAACCAATTGATGGATTTTGACCAAACTGGCACAGAAGCATTGTTGGGAGGAGGCTCAGAGTTGATAAGATTTTGGTGACCTTGACCTAATTTTCAAGGTCACAAGTCCATAAAGAATGTTGAAATTAGTCTTTCCAACGCAATATCTTGTAAACCGATTGATGGATTTTGACTAAACTTGCACAGAAGCATTGTTGCGAGAAGGCTCAGAGTTGATTAGATTTTGGTGACCTTGACCTAATTTTCAAGGTCACGAGTCCATAAAAAATGTTGAAATTAGTCTTTCCAACGCAATATCTTATAAACCAATTGATGGATTTTGACCAAACTTGCACAGAAGCATTGTTGGGAGAAGGCTCAGAGTTGGTTAGATTTTGATGACCTTGACCTAATTCTGAAGGTCACGAGTCTATAAAACTGTTGAAATTAGTTTTTCCGATACGATATCTTGTAAACTAATTGATGGACTTTGACCAAACTTGCACAAAAGCATTGTTGGGAGGAGGCTCAGAGTTGATTAGATTTTGGTGACCTTGACCTAATTTTCAAGGTCACGAGTCCATAAAAACTGTTGAAATTAGTCTTTCCAATGCAATATCTTGTGAACCAAATGATGGTTTTTGACCAAACTTGCACAGAAGCATTGTTGGGAGGAGGCTCAGAGTTGATTAGATTTTGGTGACCTTGACAGAATTTTCAAGGTCACGAGTCCATAAAAACTGTTGAAATTAGTCTTTCCAACTCAATATCTTGAAAACCAATAGATGGATTTTGACCAAACTTGCACAGAAGCATTGTTGCAAGAAGGCTCAGAGTTGATTAGATTTTGGTGACCTTGATCTAATTTTCAAGGTCACGAGTCCATAAAAAATGTTGAAATTAGTCTTTCCAATGCAGTATCTTGTAAACCAATCGATGGATTTTGACCAAACTTGCACAGAAGCATTGTTGGGAGGAGGCTCAGAGTTGATTATATTTTGGTGACCTTGATCTAATAATCAAGGTCACGAGTCCATAAAAAATGTTAAAATTAGTCTTTCCAACGCGATAACTTGTAAACGAATGGATGGATTTTGACCAAACTTGTACAGAAGCATTGTTGCGAGAGGGCGCAGAGTCGGCTAGATTTTGGTGACCTTGACCTAATTTTCAAGGTCACAAGTCCATAAAAAATGTTGAAATTAGTCTTTCCAACGCAGTATCTTGTAAATCAATTGACAGATTTTGACCAAACTTGCACAGAAGCATTGTTGGGAGGAGGCTCAGAGTTGATTAGATTTTGGTGATCTTGACCTAATTTTCAAGGTCACGAGTCCATAAAAAATGTTGAAATTAATCTTTCCAACTCGATAACTTGTAAACCAATTGATGGATTTTGACCAAACTTGCACAGAAGCATTGTTGCGAGAAGGCTCAGAGTTGATTAGATTTCGGTGACCTTGACCTAATTTTCAAGGTCACGAGTCCATAAAAAAATGTTGAAATTAGTCTTTTCACTGCAATATCTTGTAAACCAGTTGATGGATTTTGACCAAACTTGCACAGAAGCATTGTTTGGAGGAGGCTCAAAGTTGATTAGATTTTGATGACCTTGACCTAATTTCCAAGGTCACGGGTCCATAAAAACTGTTGAAATTAGTTTTTCCGATACGATATCTTGTAAACTAATTGATGGATTTTGACCAAACTTGCTCAGAAGCATTGTTGTGAGGAGGTTCAGAGTTTATAAGAATTTGGTGATTTTAGACAGGGTCCAAAACAAGTTTAAACTATCACACCTTACATGGTGTCTTCCCTAGAAAAACTTCATATCACAAGGTAACTACACTTCAATTACTAAACGGTTGGGGGGACATAGTTTTCCTCAGAAAACATTGTTTTAATTGTATCTTCCTGTCAACTACACTTTCATTCACCATTTTTGCATTATCCGCTGGTTCCCAGCTTTAGAAAAATCAATATTGGAAGAACAGGTAACCAGAACCCCCCTGACCTTTGAGGTCAGGGTAGTTGCGGAACCTCACTCCACTACGTTCCGTTGCGGACCTTGATGGTTCTATTTGATCAAAACAATTTCCGATTGAATAAAACAGGATTACACATGGTTGACACGTGGTCAGTGCATCCGAACTTGACCTTGTTGACGTCACGTGTGTGCCTTGACGTCACGTTGCGCGCTTTGTCACATGAGCATGGAGAGCTTCTTTCTGATTGGCTAAGCGTCGCGTAAAAAATGAGAGCAAACAAGCTAGCTGAATGTGTAAATCTCACAGAAATTATGGATTTTAAGCAGGAAATAGAGACTTTTCTTATGGAACATCACCTGGAGAGAAAATTTAATATCTCTGTGAACAGTATGCGAAGTGAGGGTGAGCGGGATTTAGTTTTTCACAGTGAATTTCGGGTTTCAAAATTTGATGTGTAAAGTACAACTATTTTTGACCGGTTAGTACACGCTTGGCACTGAGGCTGTATGACACATTCGGAATGCTTTTGTGTAAACATGCATGGAGATTGTAAATAACAGCTGAAGGTCTGAGTCTAAGGTCAGGGTAGTTGCGAAACCTCACTCCACTACGTTCCGTTGCGGACCTTGGTGGTTCTATTTGATCAAAACAATAATATATTATTGTCATTGAATAAAACAGGATTACACATGGTTGACACGTGGTGAGTGCATCCGAATTGGACCTTGTTGACGTCATGGGAGTGCTTTGACGTCACGGCACGCGCTTTGTCACGTGAGCATGGAGAGCTTTTTTCTGATTGGCTTAGCGTCGCGTAAAGTGAGAGCAAATGAGCTAGCTGAATGTGTAAATCTCACAGAAATAATGGATTTTAAGCAGGAAATCAGAGCCTTTTCTTATGGCACATCACCTGGAGAGAAAATTTAATATCTCTGTGAAAAGTTTGCGAAGTGAGGGTGAGCGGGATTTAGTTTTTCACAGTGAATTTCGTGTTTCAAAATTTGATGTGTAAAGAAAAACTATTTTTGACCAGTTAGTACACGCTTGGCACTGAGGCTGTATGACACATTCGGAATGCTTGTGTGTAAACATGCATGGAGATTGTAAATAACAGCTGAAGGTCTGAGTCTAAGGTCAGGGGGGTTCTGGTTACCTGTTTTTCCGATATTGATTTTTATAAGCAGGAAACCAGCCGATAATGCAAAAATGGTGAATTGCATGCATCTTCAAGGGAGCTGCCAATAGCATTTAAATGGTCCAATTTTAACGCCTTTTGTATGTTGCGGCCTCGGCCAGGAGCAAACCTAGACTTAGACTAAGGCAGCTTGCCTTATATTTGAGCCGTCTTGTGGGAAAACCAACAATGTGGTTTCCGAACAGGTCCGACACAAACCGACCTGTACAAGCACAGAAAAGAGCTAGAAGCTTGAAATTTCGGATTTAAGTAGAAGAGAGACTGTACTATGCGAGTAGCGAAAACAAAGGCACTGATCAGCTTTGCAGTTACTGCGAAGCTGATCTGCGCCTTTGTTTTCGCCTATGCAGATTGTTGGTTTTCCCATGTGGTGGCTCATATAAAGGATATAATTCTTAACTTTATAATTAATAACATAAGTTTGGTTAATGGTCAAATAAATTTATAAGCACCCACTTGCTATTGCTGATCTGTTCTTTCTCATTTTCTTACACTTCAGCGCTGATGGAAATGTCGAGAATCCTTAATACAGGTTTAGACATGGAGACCTTGGCTGCCGTTGTACGTCTGTGTGAGAATGGTGTCAATCCAGAGGCTCTAGCCATGGTGTTCCAGGAGTTGAAGAAAGAATCTGCTGCTGTTAAGGTATACATTTTCAGCATTGTGGACTTTGTGTGCCATCATGAAAGATGCTGAAATCTTATAAATTGAGCCTGTGCGTGAGAAAATCAACAATTTGGGTTCTGATCAGGTCCGACTCAAACCGGTCTGTACAGTTACAGAAGATGGTTAGAGGCTGGAAATTTTGGATTTAGAAAGAAGAGGAATTGTACTATCCGAGTAGCGAAAACAAAAGCGCTGATCAGCTTTGCAGTTATTGAGAAGCTGATCTGCGCCTTTATTTTCGCCTATGCCAGGGTTCGCGTTACCGATCGCCATTTTCGCAAATTGCGACATTTTTTTAAATCTGGCGATAGAAAATAAAAATTGGCGAAAAAAATGGCGACAACTAAAAATGACCTAAAATCGCCATCTCCGGCGTAAATACATTGTCCAGAGTCATTAATTGTCCGCACGTGCTTGTCTAATGGTCATATAATAATACCTTAATTATCGATCAAAGGAGTTTAATGTTTATTGAAAACAAATAATTTGACACACGCTGTCTGTCTTGCACGATAGTACCGCCCACATGGTCATTTGGTCCAGCCTTCTATTAAATATTCATTTAACGTGATCGCTAGCAGTATTGAGAATCGCTTCGGTTGACGTCACAGAAATTTACCCATCAATATTTACATTTTTATTGCAATCGCCCTAGATGAAAGTATCTTTCTTGATGTTCTTCATTTCCCAATGAAAAACATTAAGTCACGTGATCTAGATGCCACGCCTATGGGCAGGGCGACGCCAAAACCCATCCAGTGACGTTGTTTGTTTACTCTTGATGCTGTGACGTTGGTCGTGTATCGCCATGGCGTTAGGCGCGAAAATTTGACGTTTTGCCTGTTCCAAAATTACGTTAAATGGGATTTAATGTCAAATAACATGAAAATGAATGGTGATATGCGCAATTAAAAATCTGATACTTGATTGATAATATAAAAAAGTAAATATAAGTATTGAAATTCAGATTTTAGCTTTCACTGGATGATGAAAAACATTAGCTGTTTTAATGTCTCCGAGAAGCCCTTCGGGCTTCACAGACATTAAAACAGCCTAATGTTTTTCATCATCCAGTGAAAGCTAAAATCTGAATTTCATTCCTTAATTGAAACACGTGAACAATTATGCCGGGTCAAGGTTCAACACATTCATGGACGACATAAATTGATTTGACTCGCAAACAATATGTCTTTAATCAATTAGGATTTCGCTATCAAAAGCGGTAATTAATATTTGTTTTCGCCGACACATTGAATACTTCGTTTCGACACCTCTTTGATCTTCTTGTCAGTTTGTGTGTAATTAAAATTACTGACTTTAAAAAACAAAAACGATGGATGTAAACAAATTACAGAACAAATTACATTATTTCTGCAACTCAAACTTTTGGTATGTTTTTGAAGCGCCGATCGAAAGCATTGATAATCTCTGCCATGAAATTCGATCTTCATTCAATCATAATGGCAACATGAGTAAACGTAAGGCTGATTTTGGTACTCCCGAAAAGAGGAGAATAAGCGTCTGAAAACGCTTGGCACCCCAACTGCATCCCGGTCATCTTGAGACGAGTGGAAGAATGGCAACCCATGGTTAAGTTACGATGCTAAGTCAAAGGCTATGTTCTGTGACTTTTGCATTAAGTGCCAGCGTCAGAACATCTCCACTAAGGGTTGCAGTATTCTTAAGAAAGAATATGTGACGTAACATGCTACGTCCAAGAGGGGGGTGGGTAACTATGGGCGCAATGATTAAGATATTTTTTGGCGAAAATGGCCAAAAGTTTGGCTCAAATTTGGCTCTAAGTTGAAGAAAATGGCACAAAAAAAAATCAGATTGGCGAAAATGGTGGCGAAAGAAAAAAAAATCCTAGCGCAAACCCTGTATGCAGATTGTTGCAGCGACTCAATTGTTAAGACTGTTGGAAATCTTGTTTATATGTTATGTATGAGTATCTTAAAAAAGCTAATTGTAGCTACTTGCATGATCTTGTCTAATTTTAAGCTCTCCAACAAAACAGCTTAATATTTGCTGTGTTTTTGAAGCCTTTATTGATTCATTCATACGTATTACATATCGTAAATTGGTCATTTTTACACAGGATCTAGGCCAGGTCTGAATATGAAGTAAATCAAAGTAAAGAGAAAAGACTGTCATGCTATATCTAGAATCTTAGATTCAAAGTTTTGAAAAGTACATGTATTTGTTTAATGGAAATAGGCATATTTTTCATATCTAGGCTCATGCATGTACATGTATTTACTTTAATATGTGTGAATCATGATAAATTTATAAACGTTACATATGTTACATGTACTGAATCTTGATATACCTAGAGTACTGATAAACAACAGCAAGCTAAAATGGACAGTCCTAGAAGATCGAGTAGAAATGCACCTCAAAAGAAAGGGGTAATCTGCACACCTGAGTGAAGGTTGCGGTTGCATGGTTTCGGGAAGCCTACCCACCAGGGCCACCACCTCTTTATATATGCAAATTTTGCTGTATGGCTTTTCTTACTGGCAGACCTCTCAACTGTTTGAAGTCTATATCACCTTTGTATTTAAATTAAATGAAGCTGGTTGAGTCCTTTTGTCTTTCAGTATCTTGTTTTGACCTTGCCATATACAGTCGTAGTAGTCTATGACAAGTTTGTTTGTTTGTTTGTTTGAATTAATGCTTTACGTCCCAGTCAACAGCCAAGGTCATGTCGGGACGTTGCCTCCACTTTATGGGACTTTTACCCAACATGAGGATGTCATGACATCCAACAAGTGCTTGGTGCTTGAAATATCCATCCAACCAAGCCAAAAAGGCTTATTGGTATGGAAGGTTTGACTTGAAACCACTTTTCCTGGGCAAGCTCAGACCTGAGCGGATAACCAGTAATCAGATGGTCAGTCAGTAGCAAAGAAGCTTTGCCTGGAGACACAAGCATCCCATCTATTTCTTTAGGCCCCAATGGGCGGGGGGCCCCTATGACAAACTTGTTTGTTTGTTCATTTTGCTATAGGGGTGATGGTGGTGGTTGCACATATCCTTATAATGCATATGGCATTTAATCACAAAAATAAATATATTGATTGTTTGCCTTTTAGTGTATGATCTAGTTAATTTCATTGATGAATGATGATGTTATACCAATCTTCCTGAAACTGTATGTGCAGGTCTGCCAGACAAACAGGCCAAATTTTGACATGCCAAGCACAAAATTTCATTACGTTGGGCAGAAAGTTTCATTCTGTTACATGTCTACAGATGTCAGACAGAAATTGCAAAGATGACTATATTAAAATAAAGGCACTATGCTACAAAATAAGCTTGTGTTAAGCATGAAATTGCAATTTGCTACATCCTAGATCTATGTCCTTTGGGCTGAATAAAAGATTTCACTAAGACTGTGTCGTAAGCCAATTTATTAGAAATTTTAACCTGTTGTTCTAGCTCTTCAGGGGTTTCCAACCAGGTCTTACACAAACTGGCTTGTACACCTACAGAAGGTGACTAGAAGCTTGAAATTTTGGACTAAGGAAGAACAGGAATTGCACTATCTGTGTAGCAAAAACAGAGACGCTGAAACTGCGAAGCTGATCTGTGTCTTTGTTTACGCATAGGCGAAAATCCATTTATCCCATAAGGCGGCTCAACATCATGCATATTTTTCTTTGTCTGTTTCAGGGAGAAGCTTCAGGATCATGACACAAGTTATTAGAAAGAAAACTCCATCATTCCGTCCATTGCTAGAAGATTCTTCATCAGTCATCAGAAAAATGTTTAGATCGTGGAACTCATAACGAAGACAACTAGTGTTGAACTCTTAATTAAGAGAATTCATGTTTGGCATGTTTTGGCCATAGTAGTAGCATAAGATGAGCTGTGACGCGAGAAAATTGGTCTCCGGGATTCCGACCAGGTCCTACACAAACAAGCCTCTACAATCTCAGAAAAAAGCTAGAATCTTGAAATTGTGGATAGAGGTAGAGGAGGAATTCTACTATCCGTGTAGCGAAAATACAGGCACTGATCAGCTGTGCAGCTACTGTACAGCTGATCTACACCTTTGTTTTCGCATAGGCAAAAATCCGGTTTTCTCATGGCGCGGCCTATTTCATAAAGAAACACCTGTAAGGTCCTGATTTGTGAGAGTTAATACATGTAGCAGTTATCGTAGATCTTATAGACATATAGATACTTATAGCCAGGAACCTTGTCATGGTGTTACTTTTAATTAATATCGTAAAATATACTCGAAGTCCTGGGGCCAGTTGTCCAAAACTTTGTTAGCTTAACATCATTGTCAAGACTTCAACTTGTTAAGTAAATGCCGACTGCATAAGCATAAACACTCTTATTTTTTGTTGATAAAATGTGAGAATCCTTTTTGTTGATAAAATGTGAGAATCCTTTGCTTTGCAAAGGATTTTCACATTTTATCAACAAAAAATAAAAATCATTAATTCAGGGTATAAAACAGAACAAACAAACAACAACGGTACATTTAACTGTTTGTTTAATGAGATTGACGCGTTTCGGTCTTTCAAAGACCTTCTTCAGGATGGTTTGCAATACAGATTTCATTCCCTGAAGTACAGATTAGCGGTTGTCTTTGGTCACGTGATCGTATTATTCTAAAAAATAGCATTGACGTTACTTAGCAACTGAAGAAATGAGGTACATGTAAGAAGACTTGGTCGACAATAGTGAAATGAGTGTCTTGGTTAGAAATTAGACAATGTCAAATGATCGTATATAGTTCCTATTTTAGACATCAGTTATATTATATGCATAGGACAAATTTCAGTAGATTCAGGTAAGAAAAATGTAGGTTTTATGGCTTAATGATTACGTGAATAGCGTGATATGTTAACAGGAATGTCTATCAAATCTTGTGACGTATATTGGTCATAAAACGGGAGATTTACTCCTCAGGCTTTCTCGACCATATCATAATGTCATCATCTAGGTATCTGATAATTAAAAATGTTTTTCCATCCAATTCTTTTGTAAGTTCAGTAGCTATATTGTTCCTCTGACTGTTTTGATTCATCGGTAAGTTAGACTTCAATACTGTAGTAGTGTACACTTTATATCTATGAGGTAGTCGTTGGTTGTTATCAAGTTGACGATTTTATGGCCGTGGGTATCTTCTTGGAGTGTCTCAGTCGGTTTCTCGCTAACTGATCCGGTCGTTGCCGTTAGATCCCGTCTGTTAGTACATCGGTAGATCGTCGAGCCTCTTAGCGGTAGTGTCGTCAGGGCGACGACGGAGACGTCGGTGGATGCTATCGTATCGGTGAACGGTATATTCTCACCATGCGAACTCGTTTTTAACGTCAATGCCGTATTTGAACTTATCAAAAGTTGCAGTATGGCTGTTGCGGCGGATCCCTCTGTAGAATAAAAATGTATTGCAAAGGATTCTCACATTTTATCAACAAAAAATAACAGTGTATTTGTAATGTTCATGTTTGAAATTCTAACGAGTCGTAAACTAACAATGTCGTTAATTTTGAACAACTGGGCCCTGTTGTTTTATGGTATATTTGTACATTTTTAGTGTCTCAAAATAGTCATCATGTCTTATCTTGTTATCTTGAAGTGAGTTAGAAGTAGAAATCACTTCATATGATCATTGTTGTTAGATAAAATTAATCAACATAAAGTTTCATTGTCAACATTGTAACTGGTTTTAACCTTGTTGCAAAAACATGTTGTTTAAGCGGCTCAACAGAAGCTTATCAACTACAGCAGTTAGCTTTGAATCATCGAGATAACATGTCCGTAAAATATATACCCCCTTAAACCCCACTTTTATATAGAAAAACTGGGGTTTGCAGGGATATCTATTTTTCTGATTTTTGCTCCAAAACCGATGCGGTTCTAACGTGTACCCACAATTAATGTTTTGTGCAAAAACAAGAAAAATATCAAATTTTTTCTACTGAAAATTTTCATTTTTTACAACTTAAAAATCTCTGTATATTGCATGGGCATGTTTTTGTATTGGAAAAATAAAGACACTAATCAACCTGCTTTGCATCCAGTGAGACTCAAAATACATGTATCTTGTCTTAGTCTTTGTTTGACATACAATGTATGGAAAATTTTGTTGGTTTTATCATGTAGTTCAAGTATTTGTAACTTTGTATATGATTATGTATACATGTATAGCACTCATATTTTGTGGATACTTGAAATAAATTGGAAGACAGATCTGTAGACATAAAATTTATTATTTTCACATCAACAAATACACCTCAGTAAAAAAACAAATTATACAGAATAACATCCCCGCTGCAATGGTTTAGGTCTACACTATTGTATAACAGTCATGGTGCTATATCCATACTAAACTAACATACTGGCATCTAAGCCCAGCAAAAACTGGAACAAGCCAAGCATCCAATCAGTCTTCAGAGCTTAGCTTGTACAAATAATGAATTATGATACAAACATCTTAAAATCGAAAAAGTTCTGCAAGCAGATATGGAAGACTAGCATATGCTGGCTTATTATAAGTCTTTGCTGGGCATACATCCATTTGTTAGTTCATTTTAACAATGCATAATGTATTTTATAAATTGCAGTTGATTACATGTTAAACTTCATGTACATTAATTTTTGTTTTCTTTACAAGAGACTGAACCAAACAGAATAGACGTAGTTGAGACTTCTTCGAAGTCCAATAAGGACCATATCCATTTTTTCCATCACATAGTATTTTTTTATGCAATGCCTTAGAGCCAAATTGATATGAAAACAAGATTTGGATCAGTTTTACAACCTCAATACTATGATCTTTAATAACCCTGTCTCTACATTTACTTAAATCATCAGGAAAACATGTTTGTGCAATGAATACCCCCGTAACCCCACTTTATATAGCAAAACTGGGGTTTATAAGGGTATACCTATGTTTCTTATTTTTGATTCAAAACATAGATTGTGGGTACTGATTAGAACTAATATGTACCGTCAATCAATTGCTAAAATATCAAAAACAGCAAAATTTTTCCAATGAAATTTAAAATTTTTACAGCTGAACAAATGCTTGCGATCTCTCAGCACTATTTTCACTGTATGACCACGTATAAACCCAAAACGATAATCACAGACCGAAAAGCTTTCATACCCGAAGCGGCATGCAGTATTTAGCGTGACCCAAATGGAGCTGCCTCGTCCAATCCATTACAACTGGTAGTCGCTGGTCCAATAACAACTAGATTCCAGCCCTGTTCAATTATATATGCACTCTCGCCAACTTCTCTGTTTATTGCGTGGGCAAGTTTTGGTAATCATCAGGAAAACATGTCCGTGCAATATATACCCCCTTAAATCCCACTTTTATATAGTAAAACTGGGGTTTGCAGGGGTATACCTATTTTTCTTATTTTTGCTCCAAAACATAGATTGTGGGTACTCGTTAGAACCGCCTCGCCGAGGCGGTTCTAACGTGTACCCACAATCTATGTTTTGAGCAAAAATAAGAAAAATATCAAAATTTTTCTACTGAAAATTTTCATTTTTACAACTTTAAAAATCTCTGTGTATTGAGTGGGCATGTTTTGGTAATGGCAGTCGCTGATTTCATTTCCTTTTGCTATTAAAGACTCAGAGAGAAAATTTTCTTTGCATTTCAAGCAGGTTTTTACTGATATGATATGATTTTGGTGTCATTTGAAAGTTAATTAAATGCACTGGTAAACAAAGGTATTTTGATGAAGTTTCAACATAGCATTTTTCAAATTGAATATTACAGTTAAAATGTGTAAGAAATTTTGAAAAAAAAAAGCCACTTTCTCATTGACGTAAATGGTTACGTTGCCCAGAAATTGTTGAAAACTCAGCTTTTTAAAAAATTGTAGCTTTAAAAGGCATGCATGGATTGAATGAAAATACATGTACCTTGTATTTCTTAATTCATTTACCTTTCAAATGACACAGAAAAACATGAAAATATATTTGCCAGGCGAAGTAGCATAATTTTTCTTGCAAACATGAAAATACATTGAAGTCTATTTTTAGTTTTGAAATGACAAACAATTGTCTATTGACACTTTTACAAGAAAAATTCAAGATCTCCATGAAATGAACCAAGATTATTTTCTTAAATATTCTATACATTTTTCAAAAGCCTCCCTGAAATGAAAGGAAAATCTGCCTGATGCCACATTCAAACTCATCACATGTATGACTTGTAGAATAATATGCAAACTGGTCATTACATATGTCGTTTATGAGGCATAATTCAGCTGTTCTTGTTATTTTTACATGCACAGATCCAGAGGGGATTTAGATCTGGACCCCAGATCAATTTCCTTGGTTGTGGGCTTTGAAATTATAATAGTTTGTTGCTTAAAGCTGAACCTCCACTGTGAAAATTTTATGGATTTGCATCAGGATAACATGTCCGTGAAATGTGTACCCCTGTTAACCCCACTTTTATATAGAAAAACTGGTTCTTGCTGGGGTATACCTAATTTTCTTAATTTTGATCCAACATTCTGGGTACTAGTTAGAACTGCCTCGGCGAGGCGGTTCTAAATTGTACCCACAATGTATATTTTGAGCGAAAATATTTAAAAAAAAAAATAATAAAAAAATAAAAAAATCCAATAAAATTTTTCAATTATTTCTTCTGAAAAAAGTCACTGTATATTGAATGGGCAAGTTTTCGTATTGATAAGGGTACCGGGATTATCTAAATGTATATAAAAACTGTTCTAGAAAAGGATATATTTTAACAAACTTTTAAAAATTATGAAATAATTATGATAAAACACAAATGTATTGCACAATTGGCCATTTAGTAGTTACACAACATGATAGTTCGTCTCTCACTAATGAGAAAGACCATCATTATTTCTTGAATAGTGCTGATGTGTGTTGGTGAGTTCTTTGATGGCTGACTAGGCCAATTCTGGCTCTAAACTGTCGGTTGCAAGTAGAGCAAGTCAATGTCATAGAGTCTGCTGGTGGCACATTTGTTTTGGCTTTGCGCTCTCTTCGCTTTCTTTCAGCTTCACAGATTCTTTTCTTTTCATAGAGAGCTGCTCCTTTGTTGACGAGACCTCGCCACTTTGATCGCTCCTGTGCAGTCTGTTCCCAGGACCCCATTGGTATTTTGAAATCCTTCAGAGAGGCTTTGAGGGTGTCTTTGTAGCGTTTCTTCTGGCCACCTTGAGAGCGCTTTCCCTCCTGTAGTTCTCCATAGAAAACTTTCTTTGGAAGTCGCGCATCAGGCATTCTTATAACATGGCCAGTCCATCTTAGCTGTGCTAGCTTTAAGACTGTATGCATGCTTTGCATCCCTGCTTTCCTCAGGACCTCTGTGTCTGGAATCTTGTCCTGCCACTTGATTTTTAACAACTTTCTCAAACAGCTTAAGTGGAAATGGTTAAGTCTCTTTGCATGGCGTTGGTATACTGTCCAGGTCTCACATGCATACAAGAGGGTTGGCAGTACCACAGCCTTGTAGACTTTCAGCTTGGTGTCAAGCTTGATTCCATTTCGCTCCCAGACATTTGCACGGAGTCTTCCGAATGCCACACTAGCTTTTGCAATTCTGGCAGTGATCTCATCATCAATATGCACTGCTCTGGAGAGAGTGCTTCCCAGGTAGGTGAACTTGTCAACAACTTTCAGTTTTTGCCCATTCACAGTGATGGTTGGTTCATTATATGGTTTTCCGGGGGCTGGTTGGTGTACAACCTCTGTCTTTTTTGTGCTGATTGTGAGATCATAGTTATCACATGACTGTGAGACTTGATCCATGGCTCTTTGCATTTTTGCCTCTGTGTTGGCATTCTTATCCATATCATCTGCATAGAGGAGCTCATCTAGCACACCAGTCTGGACCTTAGTTTTGGCTTGCAACCTTCTGAGGTTGAATATGTTGCCATCAAAACGGTACCTGATTGGAAAACCAGTGTCACTGTCCTGAAAAGCATCCATAAGCATGGCAGAAAACATCATGCTGAACAGTGCTGGTGCCAGAACACAGCCTTGTTTGACCCCATTTGTTACTTCAAATGGTTCAGAGAACTCTCCATCATTCTGCACACGTGCCTGCATGCCATCATGAAACTGCCGCACCATAGCTATGAATCTGGGTGGACAGCCAAACTTGGCCATGATTTTCCAGAGTCCATCACGACTAACAGTGTCAAAAGCTTTGGTGAGGTCAACAAACGTCATGTATAGATCTACATTCTGTTCTTGGCATTTCTCCTGAAGCTGTCTTGCTGTGAAGATCATGTCTATTGTCCCTCTGTCTTTTCTGAATCCACATTGACTTTCTGGGATAAGTCCCGTCTGATCAAGATGAGCATTCAGACGATTCAACAGAAGTTACACAACATATAAAACAGCACAACTACATAAACTTTATGCTGTGTGTCAAGCAAAACCAGAGATTTTTTTATCGCTATTTACAAAATAGAAATTTTTATACACAGATTATCCTTCAAACAATAAATATTTCAGTTAGTATATAATCTACCTAACATCAAACAAAATCTGTATATTTTAAAATTGAGCCTTTGCCTGAGAAAACCAGCGATTTGCATATGCAAAAACAAAGACGCAGATCAGCTGTGCAGTAACTGCACAGCTGATCAGCGCCTTTGTTTTCGCTACACAGATTGTACTATTCCTCTTCTACTAATATCCAAAGTTTCAAGCTTCTAGCTTTATGCTGTGACTGTACAGCCTGGTTTGTGTTGGACCTGGTCAGAAACCCATATTGTTGGTTTTCTCACGAGACGGCTCGAATGATTCTACAACTGCTTATATACACATACACATGGCTGCAAACACATACACATGGCTGCAATCTTGGCAAAATATGCATGAACATGTAGCTTTCTTATATATAGATATTGTAAGCAAAAATTCACATCAGGTCGATACATATTGGACGGTCAGTGATAAGGAAGGCTTAACCCGTTAATGACGAACGGACTTTACCATAGTTATGACTGTTATCATTTGGGTGAGTCCACTGTCATTTTTATGGACATCAGGAGTGATTCTGAATTTTTATTTCATTTTTCAATGAAATTACTTTCAGCAAACAGAATAGCCTTGGATGGGACGCCATGTTCTACGGCGTCACATCTGTGGCTATACTGTTTGCCTATATCCCATAAAAGGATGTCTGGCTTGTGTGAGTAAAGGATCGACTATTGAAGTTACATTCATCCAAACTTTTGAATGAACACCTGATATTTTGTGATGCAAGTGTGTCATTGTTAATTTTAATAAGAAAAGAAACAAAACATAGATCTGGCTTCTATAATCAAATGTTCAAAATATATAAAATTTAATTCAAAGCTGAATTTTAAATTATATCAAAATGATAAAATTTGTTTTATGTGTATTTAAAATTGCATTATGTGAAACCTTCTGCATTTGTGTTCAGTTATATGTAACATGGGAGTATTCTTTTAATGTGAAAAGTTAGAAAATTTTGGCTTTAAGCTTACCTCAAACAAGTTGCCATGGAAAGCATTAAAACAAAACTACATCAAGATGAACAAAAAAAACAAACACTGCAAACTTTCATATACATTTGGCAGTTTATATTGGTGGAATAGTTAGATCTTGATTTCCTTATCTCATTTTAATGAGAATGACAAGCATAGACCAGATATACAAGTTCATTGTGGAATGATCATATCTCCATAAAAACACATTTGAGCTGTCACGCTTCGGGGTTTCCGACCAGCTCTGTCATAAACCGGCCTGTACAGTAACAGAATCATGCTAGATGCTTGAAATTTCAGAATTAGGAGGAAGTTAGAGGAATTGTACTATCCGTGTAGCGAAAACAAAGGCACTGATCAGCTGTGCATTTACTGCACAGCTGATCTGCACCTTTGTTTTCGTTCGCACAGGCAAAAATCCGGTTTTCTCATGATGCGGCTCATTTTATCATTTCTCTTGAACTTATACCCCAATGACAGAAATTCTTATAAATTAATACATTATTATATGTAATTATGGAGAAATGACAATGATGTTCCTTCCAAACCTAGCCTACACACCATTTAGGTTCAGAGTGATTCACAGTGGAATGATCAACACCATGTATTTTCTTAAAAGGGGATAATTTTACACATTTTCACATGAAACACTTTGTAATGCGCGAAGAGGTACAAAAATTGTTTCCAGAAAATAATAATTTCAACAAATATTCACCATAAGTTAGTTTAACTTTTTAAAAGAGAAAATTCCTTAGAATTCACATGTATTCAAAATTCTGACAGTGGATGACTTTTTTGCCCTATTAAATTTAAATTTAAATAAGACAAATGAAAAAAAAAAACAAAATGTAAGAAATTTCACAAAAACAAGAACCATCATGAAAACGTCTGTGTAATGTATACCCCCTCAAACCCCACTTTTATATAGCAAAACTGGGGTATGCAGGGGTATACCTATTTTTCTTATTTTTGCTCCAAAACATAGATTGTGGGTACTCTTTAGAACCGCCTCGCAGAGGCGGTTCTAACGTTTACCCACAATCTATGTTTTGAGCAAAAATAAGAAAATTATCAAATTTTTTTCCTGTGAAAATTTTCATTTTTAAAACCAAAAGAAATTCTGTACATTACATGGGCGTGTTTTCGTAATATTTTCTCTGCACCTAAGATATCGCCCATCCGCATTACCACAATAATAGAACTTGATGAGTCCCCAGTTCCAAAACTGCAGTCATTATTTGCAGTATGAATGCACACTTCATTGTAAATGTATCTTTATATTAGTAGTTATGTGTGCCTCCATGGTGAAAATTTCACAGGACCTTTAGGCTTCACATGGGTAATATCTCCAAAATGTCCTCTGAAATACAGAAAAGAAAGATGTGAAGTTAAGATATACATTGTACATTTCCTAACACGATACAGTGCAGACCTATATAAGGCCACCTCCGTCAGCTCCTAGATGAACTGTCTGATCAGGACAGTTATTGTTTGCATTGCTGTCAACATCATTTTCATTCATCATCTTTTTTTTTTTCAGTTAGCATCCCTTTCAATATTATTTCAGCTCATATGAGACAGGCCAATCAGTAGGTGGGGTAAAAACGGGAGAACCCGGAGAAAAAACACCTGACACACCCGCAAGCAGAACCTGGCTTGTCTCACATGTTGCCAGAGTGAGTCTCGAACCCACACCAGACACAGCGGTGAGATGATCGTGTGATTGAGAAACAGCGCTCTTAACCGCTTGGCCATGGGGGCCACCTTGGATTTTAATGTATTACAGCAACTATGTGTTACCACAAATAATGCATTCTCTTGCAACTTGAGAAAAGGCTTGGCTCTGTATGCACATGAGATGCAAGATGTCTTATGCAACTTGGCTATCGAAATGAGTTGTACTTTGGTGTTGTACAACTGAACACAACCAATTACCTGTAGATCTGTTTTTATTAGAGCATGAAACCAGGCGAGAGAAGGGTAATGTTGCTTGGCCCTGTTAACTTTCTTTTAATGGAATGAAAGTCTTGATGCTCTGTTTCAAGCTTTGTGTGTCATGTCATTCCTAATTTTTCATACGAGCCGTGAAGCGAGAAAACTATGGGGTTTCCGACCCGGTCTGACGCAAACCGGCCCATGCATCTGCAGAAGATGGTTGAAAGCTTGAAATTTCGGATTTAAGAAGAAGAGGAATTGTATTATCCATGTAGCAAAAGCAAAGTCGCTGCTCAGCTGTGCAGTTACTGCGCAGATGATCTTCACCTTGTTTTCGCATAGGCATAAATCAGGCTTTCTCATGCCTCGCTCATTTTATCCTAAGTACATGTATTTAGGGTAAGTAAGCCTGTGTGGTGAGTTCTTAGGTTTGATTCACCACTTGAGCTGCCGCATGGGAAAACCAACAACCTGCATAGGCGAAAACAAAGGTGCAGATCAGCTTTGCAGTAACTGCGAAGCTGATAAGTGCAGTTTGTTTTCACTACACGGATAGTACAATTCCTCTACTTTCTAAATCCTAAATTTCCAGCCTCTAACCATCTTCTGTGACTGTACAGGTCGGTTTGTGTTGGACCTGGTGGGAACCCAAATTGTTGGTTTTCTCACGGACAGGCTCATTCAGGACACTTACTTTAGCACTGTTAATGACAGATGTGTTCCTGCACTTTTGATGAGCTGGTGGGCCTGCATGTGGGTCAGATTCTGAGCGTTGGTACCCCCTATCGCAACTATAGCATCACCATGGCTTATATGACCAAACGCTGGAGTATTGTTTTCTACCTGAAAATAGAAAACGCATTTTAATTAAGATTTACATTTAGTATAATTTAGGATCATTATTGAAAATGGTGATAATGCACTAACCATCATGGGTACGCAGAGTCGTCCATTCACCACAGAATACCATGCTATTGGACATTTAAAGATTTAGTCTAGACTGAATAGGAATTGGAAATTGAGGTTTACCTGAGGGATCATCTCGAGTGAAATTAATTAGACTAACTTGCTTTAGCGGCTTTACATGCAGCTGCTACGTATAAAACATATATATGACAAATCTCTAGCATTATGTGCCTCAGTGGTCTAATGGTTAGCGTATTCGCTTTACAATCAGAAGAATGGGAGATCGATTCTCGGCCTGTGCATACCTGATTTTTTATTTT
This sequence comes from Rugalucina vietnamica, assembly GCA_964017185.1. NCBI lineage: Eukaryota > Metazoa > Mollusca > Bivalvia > Lucinida > Lucinidae > Rugalucina > Rugalucina vietnamica. The sequence goes on along the minus strand of OZ024878.1, from coordinate 24,298,221 downwards.
TTAATTCTTTATCTTTTTCGTACCAAGAGTGCATTTTATATCACATACGAGCGTTTTGCGTCTGCTATCAGTGCAATATCGAACTTTTTTGTTTGTTTGTATTGCGGTTTAGCGTCCCAGTCAACAACTTTATGTCATATAGGACAGAACCACCACCTCCTTGATCAGTATAAACCAATACTATGGGCAGTTAATGACCATCCCACTGTGCTGCAAAATCTAACTGTCCGATCTGGGCAGGGTCCGCCAATACATGTAAGTTTATATGTCGGTCAGTCATACCTATGCTTAAGGAAACCTCCAACACATACAGAAACTATTTACCTAAAACATTAAATTTCCAACCTTTTTGCATTTAAGTGTGTTTGGTTGCGTTGATGCATTACGTCCCAGTCAATGGTCATGTCGGGAGATTGTCTCAAATTTTGTGGGACTTCTACCCAACACCAGAATTTCATAACACCCAAAATGTGCTTTAAAATATAACCACCTAAGTAAACCAAAACGGCTTATATGTGTGGTAGGTTTGACTTGAACCACTTTTTCTGGTCACACTCATGCCTTCTGAACGATTTATCTGTAATCAGATAAGCATTTGTTTAAAAATTTTGCCTGGAGGCACAATCAGTCCATCTTCATGTATTTCTCCGGTCCCCAAATTGCGGGGTCCCCCATGAATATAGAATTATTCACATAATCTGTGAAAATTTTGGATCAAAATATTGCGTTTTATGCAAAACACAGTTTCCTTAACTTGAACGAAAACCGAAGTTTGCGTCATGTTTTAGTGCGGAAATGGTGATTTCATTTATCATTTTGAATACATTTTAAGTAAATGTGAGACATTTTTGTCCCATTGAAATCGTCATATCCATTCAATTTAAAGTTCTGAAATCGAGATATACACCCTGTTAGAAAGGCAAGCTTTTAAATTCACGTCCACACAGAAAATTTCGTATTGCACATGCTTCGTATTCCAAAAAAAAACAAAAAAAAACAAAAAAAAAAAAAAAAAAAAAAAAAAAACATGCACTTGGCCAATTGACCAAACGTGAGTCATACTATCATACAAAGATTAAGTACCATTCACTTCACCCGCGATTTGCTGTAGTGCTATGTACACTGAAAAAAGTTATAAGAGGCCACTTTTCAAACTCATTTTTAATTTATGAGCCATGTGCAAAATTGAATGATTTTTTGCCGAAAGACGTGTCTTTCAAGTTAGTAAAGTTACAAAGTGTTCAGAAATAATTTTCTTTCACTAAACGCGTTTTTCGTTTAAACGTGCAAAAATCAATGTTTTTGAATAAAAATTGGTTAAAGCGCAAAATTTATTGAAATAAGGAACGGGTGTCATCAAAGGGGCCATTCCAGGTTAGAAAAACATCAAACATTCGAATTTTTTCAATTTATAAATTTTTTACGCAATTTAAAAAAAAATCGCTATTTTCGAGATTTTTTGAAAAAATCAACAATGTGCCTCTTAAACATGTTAATCCCTATAAATTCACTTTTTGAGGCCTGGAAATGAGAAATATACCTCGAAAGAGCTGTATTATACGATTTTCGAGGACAAACAGGTCACGACTGCCGCACACTTCCGGTTTCAATTCCAAATTTTAACGACCAAAATAACAAACACTGTGGACGATTTTTAAAATTTTCATAATCTATCAGAGTTAAGGATTAAACATAAATAATCGCTGAAAATTTCAATGCCGTGCTGCTGCTAACAATGCAACCAGAGAAGAACAAAGTTTGTATGCAAATTGCATACAAAAAGCTGAATTCCTGTTATTCATGTTGCTGTCTTCTTGCATTTACAAAACTGAAACGAAAATTCTTATTGCAGCAACACATGTAACATGATTTTATTATACATCGTAGCAGTCAATAACACTTTCAAATAAATTAAAATGTAAAACAAAAACGTCGTAATATGACATTTAATTTGATGTTAATAAAGTGTGACTTTTTGAATTGAGGGTAATTGACGGTACCTTTACTCATGCTTCGTCTGTGTGAAAAGTATCACACAGATTGGAATGCAGAAACTCACAGAGCCACTGTTAGACATTGGTTTATTCTTATGATCATGAATTGTAATTGATCGTATTTTACTTTCTGAACTAGAAGGAAAAATATATGGCGGCCTCTTATAACTTTTTTTCAGTGTATTCACAATTAGCCATGTACATTTGTTTGTCCTAGGTTTTCGTCACAAGTTTACTGGTCAGTGAATATTTTGGGTGACAGCTGGCGTTTGGTAAATTCTAAGAAAACTGTTTTAAGTTTCTCCTTGTTTAAGTATCACTGCTAGATTATGCCATGAGGATGTTTTTACGTCATATTCGTATAATGCAATTAAATTATTTTGTGGGAGGGTAGGGGGTGTTCGAAAGAGATTTTCCAATTTCCATTCTATTTCCGATGAACATCAGTTTTATTTTCGACTAATGTTTTTTTTTTAATTGTATTAAATTAAATGCTTCTTAAATGTAATAAAATGCAGTGCATTGGCAATTGTCTACTTTATCATGTTTGGCAGGTTGATATATGGCGATTTTTAAACAAAAGAGCTGCTCACTTGCCCCTTTCGTTGTTTTAAGTTTTCAAACTGCAATATTTGATAATCGTATCAGTTTTCTTTGAAATTAACCACGCTCCATCGAAATACAGTCTTCTAATGTATTCTGAATTAGAAATTTTAATTTTAATTTTGAGGTTTCCTTATGTGTATGTGAGCCATCGAATCCACAGATGCGTAAAAAGAAGCTTATCAGCACATGTTCAGGGCTATCATTTCGCTACAAGGATAGAATGACACCTCCTCTGTCTATCTTTCAAGCTTCTGACCATATCCTGTCTTTACAGACCTGGTCTGGAGCCTAGGCTGTTGGTTTTCGCACACAAAGACTGATGTCCGACTGTTTAATATTGAACTCGCATCTTTATTTGACGACAATACTACGAGGATGATCCAATAATGATTGAGACTTTTCTCTTGTTTTATAAACGCTTTTGACAAGCTCAAGTTAACTACTTCCGTTTACTAGATGCACATTTGATCTCTCTATGGAGCATGTTTTATCAAATTTGGTTAACAACTATGGTTGTTATGGTTATTCAAGAACTACTCGTGCAGTACCTATGGCCACCATCTGCCCTTTGAACAAACATAATCTATATAAATCTAGCTTTGTCACAAATTTTTAAAGCGGTATCTTATAATAATTGAGTATTGTCTGTGTTAACATTCATCTCTGAAATATTTTGCTTTGGTCTATTCGAGTCTTGCGCTAGTGATCGAGAGTAGGTTGCCTAGCAACCGTTTTCCTCTATGAATTCTGGCTTTTAGCATTTTCCAAATTCTATTGTTGCTAAGCAACATAAAATGAAAGGGACAGGTGTCACTTTTGAAATTCTTTTGATATATTTACCCCATAATTGATCATTTCAAGGTTTAAAGCAATTTATTGAGTCGTGTATACTCAAGTTATAAGATATTTCCCACCCCTACCCCCAAAATCACTGAATTGTTTTGCAACTAAAACCCAATTTTTCTCGCAAAAATGCTCAGCCTACTTGAATTATGAGCTGTATGTTAGTTATATTTGCAGAGCACAAAGCTATTTATGAACGCTATAAGTAACTGTGTGTCATGATTGGAAATTTTATCATCAGTTGCCATGGCAACCCATTTTATATGCGTAAGTACCAAGTGGCCAAGGACATTTGACTAACATTCTCTCGTTGCTAAGCAACAGAATGTAGTTGTCTACATGTGGATTTTAATCAGTGTATCGTGTGCACATTACATTGAGCAATATTAACAACATATTTATAATAAGCCAAGTTTATTCACTTAGGAATAATTCAAAAAGTCTCAATCATTATTGGATCATCCTCGTATATCGCATGGATTTGCAGTTTATCCTAGAGCTATATGGGTTTGCTAGCCAACAAGTCTGTACCGGTCAGTGTTTTGAAAACAAAACTTGAGCTAGCTGTGCAGTTGATCTCAGAGCTATCACAGGAATATGTCGAATTAGATACATTTTCATACATGTAGACGACGGGGAATGGACATGAATAACAAATATGCAAGCGGTCATATAATCTGACTCGATCACATAACATGTAAATCCAATTTTGATTTCAAAACGTGGTTGGGGTATGCATCCGGTGTTCTTCTCCTGTTACTCGAGTTGATGTACATGTATATCTAACACCATCGATGGATACCGTGGCTATACAGGGGTTCACCGGCAAACACGGTTCGCCCCGGATGGTACGTAGTCTATCCCGGTTCAACAGTTATATTCCAGGTCGTCAGGATTCATTCCTGGTCGATAAAGCGGCATGAACCGCGGCCTAAAGTCGAGACAGTGAAAACGGGGCAAAATTACGGGCTATTTCAAAAAATGTTCAGGCAAGATTCAAAATATGAACAGTGTAGTTCTCGCAACGATCGTTCAGTGTCATTTTCTAATGGCAAAACGTCGCTATATTATAACATTAATTAATATACATACAATATAACTTGAAATATTGGCATCCGACAAGCATGAGATGACCCCTCTATAAATTGTCCATTTCAGGTTCCGCTCTCCGCTTAGATTAATCCTTTAAATGTCCATTACCATGCCAATGCCTTGGCCACTGTTAAAACTGTGTGACGGGTCACTTTTCTCAAAAGTATGAAGTGGATTGTTTCAACTCTCTGCCCTTCTGAAAATTAACTCTTGAAACAGCACTTGGAAATAAGGCTCTGACAGAGTACTGAAATATTCATAGTCCATCATACTTGTGTATGGATTGTTTCATACTTTTGTATGCACTGTTTTATACTTGTGTACGCATTGTTTCATACTGTTGTAATGGTTTCCTACTTATGTATGCATGATTTCCTTCATGTATATACATGATTCCCTGCATGTGCATGCATAATTTCCTACTTGTGTATGCATTGTTTCCTACTTGTATATAGTTTTCTACTTGTGTATGCATTGTTTCTTTCTTGTATATGTGTACGATTTCCTACTGTATACATTATTTCCTACTTGTGTAAGTATTGTTTCCTACTTGTGTATGCATTGTTTGCATTGTTTCCTGTTTGTGTAAGTATGACTTGTGCATGGCATTGTTTCCTAATTGTGTATGCATTGTTTCCTACTTGTACATGCATTGTTTCCTACTGTGTGCATGGTTTCCTACTTGTGAAGGTATTGTTTCCTACTGTAGGCATGGTTTCCTACATATATATAGTATTGATTCCTACTTGTGAATGCATGGTTCCCTACCTGTGTAGGCATAGTGCATTGCTTTCTACTTGTGTATACATTACTTCCTACTTGTGTATGCATGGTTTCCTACTTATATATGCTTTGCTTCCTACTTCTGAATGCATGGTTCCTTACTTGTGTATGAATTGTTTCTTTTTTGTGGATTCATTGTTTCCTACTTGTGAATACATGTACATTGTTTTCAACTTCTGTAGGCATTGTCTCCAACTTGTGTTTGCATGGTTTCCTACTTGTATATGCAAAGTTGCCTACTTGTGTATGCATTGTTCAGTGGAGTGGACTGGCGCAGGGGTAGAATGTCGGGCTCCAGTCCTAGAGGTCCCGGGTTTGATCCTCAGGCCGGGGCGCCTTGAGCAAGTCACAAATGTTAATCCAAAGCTCCTGAGGTAACGGTCAGAAATAGATCAACTCATTACATAAAAAAAAAACAACAAAAACATTGTTTCATACTTGCATATTCACGATTTTCCATTTGTATATGCATTGTTTCTTTCTTGTGTATGCATTGTTAAATACTTGTGTGTGCGTGGGTTCATACTTGTATATTCACTATTTCCTATTGTGTATGCTTTGTTTCCTACTTGTGTATGCAATTGTTTCATACCTGTGTTCGCATTGTTTCATACCTCTGTTTTCATTGTTTCACACTCCCAAGCATCACTGCTGCGAAATACTGACAGTAAATTGGTCAAAAGTATTTGGTGCAAGTACATACGAGGGCAGTGGCTATGTGCATGGTATCTAGCTTCGCAATGTGCTTCAGAAAATTGCATCACAAAAGGAGTTTTAACTAGAAAAAGTTTGGATTTCGCACATAATGTCAGTGTACTCTAATAGTTAAAGATCTACAATTGAAAACCACTAACATTTCATGAAATGTAATTTGATTAGAAACGCCTGTTAAGTTGATTGCCAAGTAATTTGTTGGAGAAGCAGTTCTTTCACTTGGCATTAAACTGATGATTTATTCTTTGCCAGGTAACATGGGTAATATACATTAGCCTTGTGATGCGAAAATCTTGGCCCATCCAACTAAAAGGCACCAGGATTTGCTGCGCAACGAGGACGGACTAGTAGGCAATGCAAGATTCTCATGTAGAAGTTGTGAGGTTTCGTACAAATCGGTGATAAAGGCTTTGCTCCATGCTCACTAAGCGTGGATTCTGAGTTGCGCCTTTGTCGTAGCTTAGCTCACCTGTGCTTGCGGAGGCAACGTTTACGCATAACTTTGTTGTTTGTGTTTTGATTGTGCTTTCGTATATCATGCCAATCAAACAACCGGACTGTTATTAATGCGAAAACTGGTGCTAAAAATGGATCGTAGGCAAGTGACGAAAGCTCTCACTGTGACGAACGCACACCAACGTGGATGCAAGCCCACGGTTGTGCTAAATTTGCTACAAATGCAAAATAACAAATAGGTGCATAGTTGCTCATGACATTTCTGTTACCTGCATAATATGATTTTTGAGTGATGAAAAACACATTGCGTCTGGCACTATAGATAGATGTGCAAGGAGAAAGAGCTATCTTTAACACAAAAAGAATTTATGTTATACTACTAAGTAACATGCGAGTTATGAGTATTTTTGATGTAACTTCACGTACAAATACATGTTTGAGATGGCACTTGAGCCAACGTTGCGCGTCAATCCGTTGCTCTAGTATGCAAATGTTCTTGTCAAGTTTTAAACAGTTGCATTTTCTCCTGTGCAAAACACATGATTGAGTGCCAACTAGCATCCAAACTGAAGAATGCAATCGTAAAAACATACAACTTGTTGTTGGGAAAGCTTCTTCTGGCACAAGATTGTTCCATTACGAAAACTTGCCCGTGCAATGTACAGAGATTTTTTAAGTTGTAAAAATAGAAAATCAGTAGAAAGTGTGATATTTTTTATTATTTTTGCTCAAAACATAGATTGTGGGTACATGTTAGAACCGCCTCGGCGAACTGCCTCGCCGAGGCGGTTCTAACGAGTACCCACAATCTATGTTTTGGAGCAAAAATAAGAAAAGTAGGAATACGCCTGCTACCCCAGTTTTGCTATATAAAAGTGGGGTTCAAAGGGGTATACATTTCACGGACATGTTTGCCTGATCTCTCTGCAAAAACAACATGACTGCAAACAGCTTCAAGACTGCATGTTTATTTCTAGGTCTGGTCGTTTTTCTTTATCACAATAAATGAGCCGCCACATGGGAAAACCAACAATCTGCCTAGGCGAAAACAAAGGCGCATATGAGCTTCCTCAAGATGCATGAACGAAGCGAAAACAATCTGGTAGAGGAGCTAGGGGTTGGCAAATAAAAGATTGAAATATGAAAAAGGGTCCAGAGCAAAGTGGATTTGTTTTCGCCTATACAAAAACCGTTTCCAATTTGCAGGTGTGAAAACTGGCATACGCCCGCGCATACCTTCATTTCACAGGTATTCCAAATTATCGTTTCGCACTATGATTATTTTATCATATGATATTTTCTAATGCTCTGTGCATCTGGCGTTTAGTATGTGATAATCGTTTTCAATTAGGCCCTTTAGTTCTCAATTTCTTGTCTAACTTAATGGTTTTCGGTAGGCACTACTGTCCAAACACCATCTTTCAGAAACTACCTCCTATGCCTCAAGGTAAGTATAATCATGTCACACCATTGTATTATATTGCCTTCCAAAGTCCTCATCACGTAAACATATCCCATGTAATGTATACCCCTTTAAACCCTACTCTGGGGTAGGCAGGGGTATACTTATTTTTTCTTATTTTTGATCCAAAACATAGATTGCGAGTACTCGTGCCATCAGCTGTTTACTCACGGTGAACACACGCAGGTCAGAATAGAACAATGCTGTATACAACTGCCGTTTCAGATGAAGGAAGAAAACGAAAGGTAGACTTATGCTGATTGTTTTCACCTTGAACCTGGCTATTGAACCTGAAACCATTTCTTTGATCGAACTCATTAAAACTGAACAGCTGTTCATAAAGATGAGATTATCGTATTGCACTCTTTCACTCAAAACAAACATCTACATGTATATATTCGAACCATCTTTGCTTGTTTGGACTTTGGCGCATTTTAGACAGACTCCATTTCAATCTCATTCGACGGAACTGTCGTGTGGATGCTGCATGGCGTCTATGCTATAAAACGTTTCATGACTTTTAGTGGGCGGGTCTGTCCAGAAGAGTTTTAAAGGTCAGTGGTATATAATAAACCTTCGTTCAGTCTCTTGAAAACGAAATGTCTACACAGCGGTTATCTTGCTTACGGGGGCTACTAAGTCATAGAATGGTAATTTGTATTGAGGTTTAGCGTCCCATTCAACAATTTTTAGTCATATCGGGACGGAGCCACTGCTTCCAGGGTTTTAACCAGTACTCTGGGGTGTTAATGGGAACAGGACGGTGCCGCCAGTGGGGATCGAACCCAGGATTTTCGGAGTCCGATGCTCCACTACGCTCCCCTGAAGTTGTTTGGTTCATCCATGTTGTGTGCACACATGTACGTCAACGTAATACATGGTTGACAGCCTCGGTGGTGTAATGGATAGCGTATTCGCTTAGAAACCAAAAGGCTGTGGGTTCGAAACCCGGCTGGTACATATGCCTGTCAAGTTGGTGACAAATGTTCACCCTGACGTAATACAGGCAAACTGCCCATAGGGCCCCATAGGGTTGAACGAAGACCCCTGTATTATCTAAATCACGGAGTTACACGAAAAAGAACGGGTGGTGAGTAAACATGCAGGTTAATCTTTACCAAACAATTGCTAATTAGCATGAGTCATAATGCGTTGATTAGATCAGACAAAAGGCTGAGTTTGCATAATTTTACGAGATGCTGATAAAGAATTACCGTTACTTGCATCACTTGGTCGTGTTAGACAACGTAATAAATAATTTGAGCCGCCGCACTGGAAAACAAACAATTTGCATATGCGAAAACAAAGGCGCAGATCAGCTTCGCAGTAACTGCGAAGCTGATCAGCGTCTTTGATTTCGCTACACGGATTGAACAATTCCTCTACTTTCTAAATCCAAAATTTCCGGCCTCTAACCATCTTGTGTGACTGTACAGGCCGAATTGTGTCGGATCTGGTCTGAACCCAAATTGTTGTTTATCTCACGCACAGGCTCATTTCTTTTGGTTGGTTGATTGGGGTTTAACGTCTCACCAACAGCTAAGGTCATATGGAGACGGGACCTCGGTTTATAGTCCAATCCGACGAACTGGAGAAGCCTGGGATCGAACCTGCGACCCCTGGGTCACTGCACCACAGAGGCTTCTTTTGTCTGCTATTGAAATGAACAAGATCTTTCTTGTGAAAGTTCTTTCACACTTCGGTTATGGTTGGATTTTGGTTCTAATTGTACCAGTTCCTGTCATTGCTTACGTGTACCTTTCCAGTTTCTTTGAGAAAATGCTGTTCCTGTCGTTTTCAACGCTGACGGGAGAAACGTGAAAAAAAAAAAAAAAAAAAAAAAAAACAAAAAAAAAAAAAAAACTAAGCAGCTCACATGTGGGAGTAGTGATATTAGGCCCTTATTCCCACTATTTGCTGTTCCTGTTCCATTTTTTTTTCTTCTCCCTCTAGGTTATTCACCTTCGCTGAGGTGGTTATTATTAATCTTGACAGCAATGTTAAGCGGGTTCATATATAGTGCCATCCATTATATCCGCTAATGGTGAAAGAAAAAATATTGACATTAAGGCTTGGGTTCATAAAGTGCCATCCATTATCCCCGCTAATGGTTAAATAAAAATATTGACATTAAGGCTTGGGTTCATATAGTGTCATCCATTATCTCCGCTAATGGTTAAATCAAAACATTGACATGAAGGCTTGCTGCGAACAAAGGGTGTCAAACTGAATATCAATTAAAAACTAGTATTAAAATGAACATTGCTAAATTTTACCATCATTTGCGACTTAGACATCTTGCTATATTAGGCAAACGAGAAATACAGTTACAGTATATTTAAAAGGCTGTTTTTGGAGGTTAATAGTTGTGAACTGAGAATATCTCTAATCTCAAAGGTAAGTTTCTTTTCATTTGCATACCTTAATGTGTTCGCCTTTGCCACGCCTGGTACTTTCGCTGCCGAAGTAGCTAGTTTCTAGTTAAGATTTCTTAAATCAATTGTGTGTACAAATAAACGAGTGAGCGAGCAGCCTTCCTTTCATAATTGTGCTTGACTAAATGCATATTGAGCTACAAAAATAATTCAATAGTTCCTTAAATGCTTGAATCTTAGCAAATGCCCATTATTGTACGTTTTGATAACACAAGTTTACGCTGTCACTTGTGATTGTCTGGTTAATATTGAGAAGTTGATTGTTTTATTTTCATAGCTGAGGGGCACCCATTGTCCCAACATACATTTTGACACTTTTCATAACTTTATTTCAACCGTGTCATTTTCCATTGATATATTTAAATTGTGACACTTTCATTAGTTTATTTAGATTGTGACATTTTCTTCTTTTTTTTTATAACTTGTGTCACTTTTCATTATAGACATAGATATATGAATTGTGATGCTTTCCATTAAAGTTTATTTATTTTAAAAAGTAAACAAAACACAAAAGCCCACTATGCGTAGTGATTAAACTACATGCCTTGTACAGCAGGGGTAGTGAGTTCGATCTCTAGCTCTTCTTGTCTTTTTCCATTGAGAAGATAAACCGCTCAGACCCTATACACACCATTTGAAACGGTCTGCGAGACGTTCTGACTACTCGCAGACTTCCAGGATTCCGGTGCCAATAGAGTTAAAGCCTGATTTGACCTTCTCAGACCCTACAAGACCATTTGAAACGGTCTGCGAGACGTTCTGACTACTCGCAGACTTCCAGGATTCCGGTGACAATAGAGTAAAAGCATGATTTGACATTCTGAGATCCTATAAGACCATCTGAAATGTCTGTGACACGTTTTGACTTCTCGCAGACTTCCAGGATTCCGGTGTCAAATGAGTTTAGCTCGGATTGGAGTTTATGGAGTTATTTTATGCCCTTTGGAGCGGTCTGCGACATGTTCTCGCTACTCGCAGACTTCCAAGAATCCGCTGTCACAACTGTTGCTACCAAACCTTGACTATCATTCGTCCAAATACAACTTGATTTAATGTATGTAGTACACAACTGCTCATAAACCATATAATATACGGGGGTGGGGGGTATTCGCTGAGTAAGACAGTCACAGAAAAGTGTCAAATAGCCATTTTGTAGGGTGCGAGGAGTCAGAATGAGGAACTAGGGAGGCATGAAGAGGGAGCGAGGAGGCAAGCGGAGGGTCTGAGGAGTGAAGCGCGGCGTGTTTTGGAGTGAAACAGGTAAATATAAAAGAGAACAAAAGGAAAATAGTTATCATGTTTTTATTGACGATTGCATTATCATTCCGTCAATCAAAATGTGTATATCCAATGCCATGAAATTTTTGAGTCCTTTGCGAAATATATCCACGATCTTGTACACGCATTCTCACTTCAGACTGTAATATGAATACACGTATGTCCTCATGATTTTTTCAATGTTCACATTTTGAGTCTTTTACTAGCTGGCTGATCATCATCATCACCATCATCGTCATGTTTTGACTGTTCCCCCCTTCCATCTCTGGGGGCTCGAACTCTTCGAGAACACTGTCCAGAAGATACTTGCGTTTTCTGATAGCGTATTTCCAAGCTTCGTCTTTGCTGTAGTCTTCCATCTCCATCAGCGATTTTGCCGTGTTTCGAATAGTTTTGTAAATCGGGTCCGCTTGAAACGAATTAAACCAAATCATTCTGTCGCTCAAGGAAGCCATGAGCGCCTTCCTGAACATAGGTTGTAGATCTTTATACGCTTTGTGTCGAGCGTCCTCCTGTCCTATGCGGCTATGAGTAAGGCTGTAAACCTTCGCTTGAAACTGTGGCTGACATTGTTCAAACGTCTTTTGTATGAGACTATCCCATGGATCGTATTTGGCAACCGTTTCCTTATTTTCCGACTCTGATTGATCCGAGTTCTCTGCCAACGACTGGTCAGTATCGGAATTTTCTGACTCTTCCGGTCGGTGAACGCTTCTTTTATGGCGCAACATGTTATCTCGTCGGCGAAAAGATTTGCTACAAATATCGCATGTGTTCATGCTGACGTCCCAAGTAAGAATGAAAAGGAGAGGAGGAGGAGGAAGGTTTAAAATCCAGACGTATCGCACGAAGAGACACGCTTCAGTTTCAGACTTCTTCTGGAACCTCCCCGTTGATCCAGCGAGTCGGCGTGTTTTCTTTTCCTCTCTCTAGAAGATTTCTTCAAAGCTCCTATCCTCAGCAGCTCACTTTCCACTCTCTCGTTCTGCCGCTGCACAGGAGTAATAGCCTCGATGCGTACAATCTCCGATTTGTTTGGCACATTAAGAGTTTCATTTTCAATCGGTATAACTCTTGGTCGTTGTCCTTCTTTAACTTGATTTTTATTGGATGAATCATTCCGCAGGAAATACCGCGCCCATTTTTCTGGATCTGGTTCGTACGTCTTCATCGCGTGTTATTTTGACAAGCATTGAAGTAGTTTATTTGTACGTCGTTTATTATACTAGCTAATCAAAATTTTGACTCTTCACCGCGTCTCAAGGCCCTTGTTGATTCCTGCGTATGTAAAGAGTGCTGCGTCTTGTCGTTTTCACTCCAAAACACGCCGCGCCTCACTCCTCAGACCCTCCGCTTGCCTCCTCGCTCCCTCTTCATGCCTCCCTAGTTCCTCATTCTGACTCCTCGCACCCTACAAAATGGCTATTTGACACTTTTCTGTGACTGTCTTACTCAGCGAATACCCCCCCCCCCCGTATATTATATGGTTTATGAGCAGTTGTGTACTACATACATTAAATCAAGTTGTATTTGGACGAATGATAGTCAAGGTTTGGTAGCAACAGTTGTGACAGCGGATTCTTGGAAGTCTGCGAGTAGCGAGAACATGTCGCAGACCGCTCCAAAGGGCATAAAATAACTCCATAAACTCCAATCCGAGCTAAACTCATTTGACACCGGAATCCTGGAAGTCTGCGAGAAGTCAAAACGTGTCACAGACATTTCAGATGGTCTTATAGGATCTCAGAATGTCAAATCATGCTTTTACTCTATTGTCACCGGAATCCTGGAAGTCTGCGAGTAGTCAGAACGTCTCGCAGACCGTTTCAAATGGTCTTGTAGGGTCTGAGAAGGTCAAATCAGGCTTTAACTCTATTGGCACCGGAATCCTGGAAGTCTGCGAGTAGTCAGAACGTCTCGCAGACCGTTTCAAATGGTGTGTATAGGGTCTGAGCGGTTTATCTTCTCAATGGAAAAAGACAAGAAGAGCTAGAGATCGAACTCACTACCCCTGCTGTACAAGGCATGTAGTTTAATCACTACGCATAGTGGGCTTTTGTGTTTTGTTTACTTTTTAAAATAAATAAACTTTAATGGAAAGCATCACAATTCATATATCTATGTCTATAATGAAAAGTGACACAAGTTATAAAAAAAAAGAAGAAAATGTCACAATCTAAATAAACTAATGAAAGTGTCACAATTTAAATATATCAATGGAAAATGACACGGTTGAAATAAAGTTATGAAAAGTGTCAAAATGTATGTTGGGACAATGGGTGCCCCTCAGCTATGAAAATAAAACAATCAACTTCTCAATATTAACCAGACAATCACAAGTGACAGCGTAAACTTGTGTTATCAAAACGTACAATAATGGGCATTTGCTAAGATTCAAGCATTTAAGGAACTATTGAATTATTTTTGTAGCTCAATATGCATTTAGTCAAGCACAATTATGAAAGGAAGGCTGCTCGCTCACTCGTTTATTTGTACACACAATTGATTTAAGAAATCTTAACTAGAAACTAGCTACTTCGGCAGCGAAAGTACCAGGCGTGGCAAAGGCGAACACATTAAGGTATGCAAATGAAAAGAAACTTACCTTTGAGATTAGAGATATTCTCAGTTCACAACTATTAACCTCCAAAAACAGCCTTTTAAATATACTGTAACTGTATTTCTCGTTTGCCTAATATAGCAAGATGTCTAAGTCGCAAATGATGGTAAAATTTAGCAATGTTCATTTTAATACTAGTTTTTAATTGATATTCAGTTTGACACCCTTTGTTCGCAGCAAGCCTTCATGTCAATGTTTTGATTTAACCATTAGCGGAGATAATGGATGACACTATATGAACCCAAGCCTTAATGTCAATATTTTTATTTAACCATTAGCGGGGATAATGGATGGCACTTTATGAACCCAAGCCTTAATGTCAATATTTTTTCTTTCACCATTAGCGGATATAATGGATGGCACTATATATGAACCCGCTTAACATTGCTGTCAAGATTAATAATAACCACCTCAGCGAAGGTGAATAACCTAGAGGGAGAAGAAAAAAAAATGGAACAGGAACAGCAAATAGTGGGAATAAGGGCCTAATATCACTACTTGTGGGTCCTTGTGAATTTTGCCACAGGTGGGTATAAACCAGTATTGCATTGCGTGTCATGCAACGATATACCTCTAGGCCCAGAATTACAATCCTCCCTTAAAGTTAAGGAAGACCTTAGTTAAGGTGACATAGAAATTTTGACTCGATATTTTACTGTTAAAATCAATATCTGCTTTTGCAAGAATGTACAAATACGTAAAATGAAATGTCATTTACATTATAAAACCGAAAGTATGGATTCGGTTTGTTTTAAATGCATGCTTTTGGATGCTGAAATTCACCACCTTAACTAAGGTCTTCCTTAACTTTAAGGGAGCATTGTAATTCTGGGCCCTGGTTGGTAACATTTGCACCGATTTCGTTACCAGTAGTGGCTCGAATGGTATAAAAATGCTCGTGAATGTCATTGGTGCAAATAGTGACAATGTTACAAACCAATTGTACTCGTCAGGAAAACATGCCCGTGAAATGTATACCCCCCTTAAAACCCACTTATGTAAAAATTGGGGTTTGCAGGGGTATAGCTATTTTCCTTATTTTTTATCCAAAACATAGGTAGTGGGTACTCGTTAGAACCGCCTCTAACGTGTACCACGATCAGTGTATTGGGCAAAAATGTTAATTATTTTGTAATGCAGAAATTTATTTTCAATTTTTACAGCTGAAAAAAATCTCCGTATATTGCATGGGCAAGTTTTTGTAATGCCACTGTGAAAAACCCAAGCACGACCAGTGTTCGACATGGAATGAACAATTTTTATACAAACCTTTTTAACTTGTAGTTGCATTCTGAAATCCCGACCCCCTGATATTCTGAAACCCCAGGGCTCGTTTGGAGAACTCCTAGTCAGTGATACCATAGTTGGCTGTGCCATTTTGTCCCTCGACTTTCTTTGCCGTCCTTTACAACTAAACAAAAATCCCAAATTTTGCACTCTTTCTTCTTGATCGTGAATTATTCCAATTTCAATCCATCTAATTCCGAAATTTTCAAAAAACCGAAAAATTCCAGTAATATTGCCTTGAAATTAGCACCAATGCACAGAAATTAGTACCAACTAATGCATGTACATGTAGACTCGGCAGGAATGAATCAGAAGAAATATACACGGCTCAGAGCTCAGGTAGAAGCAAATTCTGAGAGACTTTTCCTATTATTTGAGCCTGTGCGTGAGAAAACCAACAATCTGCATAGGCGAAAACGAAGGCGCAGATCAGCTTCGCAGTAACTGCGAAGCTGATCAGCGCCTTTGTTTTCGCTACTCAGATAGTACAGTTTGTCTTCTACGTAAATCCGAAATTTCAAGCTTCTAGCTCGTTTCTGTGACTGTACAGCCTGGTTTGTGTCGCACGTTGTCGGAAACCACATTGTTGGTTTTTCCACGAGACGGCTCATTTGGAACAGGTAGGTATGCGAAAATTCTCTGGTTCGTCCAGGAGAAAATGTGCATTGCCATTGCTGATAAGCATACGTCGACTTTGTTCAATGATAATCACATAGTATTTTCGTCTTCAATACAAAAGTATTAAGATAGTAACATTGAATTGCATTTAGATATCTTTAATATGCAGCAATATTAAATGTATCTATATTTTGCACGCTTTTATACCGATGGCATTAAACAGATTCAGTCGTGTTCATGCTCAGAAATGGCATTGCCAAAACGTATGTGAATGTGATTCTGCATTGTTGTCGTAAGTTGTAGTAATACATGAAGAGTTGTTTTTCGTTTCGTGCCTTTTCTATGAGTGTGTTTTCTATTGGGGTCTCGGGTAGCTCTGTCCTATATTCAATTTGCAGGGAGAAAGTTTGTAACAGAAAACCAGTTAACCAAGGTCCTTTCTGAGCTGCATAAAAATGCTATGAAAAGCTCTTCACAGAGTTGGCTTGCTGTTTTGGAAGCCAACGAAAGACATGTGGTTACCTCGACAGTGTTGTTACTATGTTTTCGTACACATTTTGGTTGGAATTTCACAACTAAACGTCTGACCGCGAAAACATGTTTGTGGAATTTTACGCATTTTTGAGTTTATTTCTGATAAAATATTTTCCTATCAATCATCATGATGTTTATATCAATACAAATACAGCATGATAGGCCAGCTGTAAGTCGTAAGAGACTTGATAAACAAATTTGTTATCGGTGCCAAAATTACGGTTCCTTCCATGCATTAACCCATATTTGACGAATGGATTTTCCCATCATTATCATTTGGGTGACTCAACTTTCATTTTTAGGGGCGTCAGGAGTGATTTTTAAATTTTATTCAATTTTTCGATGAAATTCCTCAAAGTAAACAGAATAGCCCCAGATGGGGCGCCGCGTTCTGCGGCGTCCCATCTGGGGCTGTTCTGTTTGCCTATGTCCAATAAAAGGGACGCCAGGCTTTTTTAAATGAGTTAAATGGTGAGTTTTTAGCTGTAAAAAATATGATTTTCCGTAGAAAAGGTTTCTTATTTTTAATATTTAGCTCAAAACATAGATTGAGTAGGTACACGACCGAGGCGGTTCTAACGAGTACCCATACTTAATGTTTTGTTTCAAAAATAGGAAAAAAAATAGGTATACCCATGTAAACCCCATTTTTTTTTTCTATATAAAAGTGGGGTATGAGGGGATATGCATTTCACAGACTCGTTTTCCTGATGCAATTTGTACAGTTTCTGCAATTTACAGGAAATACAGAAAATGCAATGCAAAGGATTCTCACATTTTATCAACAAAAATAACAGTGTATTGGCTTATGTAGTCGGCATTAACTTAAAACGAGTTGACTTTTTCTTAATGATGACGTTTTTTGAACAACTGGCCCATGGTTATGAGTGTTGACTTTATGAACCGCTCGCTTGTTGTATATACTATCTGCGATGCGTACGTTTTGCTGATCTGCAGATCATAGAATACGAGGAATGATATGCAAAGTTCCAAGTCAATTACTAGGAGCGCCTAAAACATCAGTAACTACATCGAATTACGTCAAACAACATCGCTTTTCTGCCAGCATATCTCGCTGTTTACAACTGTTTTCAAGATATGTCAAAACTTTGAGTACGGAGCACCAAAATAAACTATTCTGTGACGTTGGAAGATGCGATGGTAAACTTTAGTCATTGGACTCAAGCTAGATAGATATCTGGTGAATCGCTCTAAGACTAGATCACTGGAGGAAGTTGATGGTTAAAAACAAGCCAGTTGACCAGAGCCAGGTTTCATCAATGCATTTACAACAAAAGCGAGTCGTCTTGTGAGTGCGTGGGTCTCCACCAATACTCGATGAGCCATTTTAAGAAATGTGCGGCAAATAATTAATGTTCAAGTACGCAGGCTTTGTAGCGTTGCTACACAGCTTCATGGTATTAACTATAAGCAAGAGATATGAAAACATGCTGAAATGCAATAAATCGACAGGTATTGTTCTTTCTAAATCCAAGGAATCTGTTGAGCATTTGTTTTAATGACAGCTATTTGGCAGTCTGTCACGGATATACACGGCGGCAAACATGCAATCCCTGTGACACCATAGCGGCGTTCAAACGAGAGCACTTGCTCTCATGGCGATACAACCCGCGATTCAACGGCGTTTACGAGAAGTACAGATCGCCGTTTACTTAGGATCGCATGTATCACCACAGTCACGCAGTGGCGTCACCAGTAGTTGCCAATGGGCTGCACTATATGATAGAAAGCCACCTGAGACGAAATGCATGTGGCAAAGCTTTTGTCAGCGTTCTGATTAGTAGTGCAAGCCTTCTACTTCGGAATAGCTCGGCGGACGCGCACAAATGTCGCTATATATACAAACGGATGCTCGTAATTGCATGTAGTGTTCTTTGAGATATGACATTGCGTCTTAAACGCTGTGGCAGCGCATTCAGTGTGGACATCGGGGTCGTGCACGCACTGTGTGCGACGAGAGAGCGCTGAATCGAAGATAGGCCCCTAGCAGACTAAATGCGTTTCATTGAGCGCCGTGAGATTGCAAGAAATAGCTGTTCATCTTCCGTGAAAAGAACGACCTACATGTAATTTGTGTTTCTCTAGATGTTCCATCTAGCTTTCACTGCACACATAGCGCATGCCTTGCGCTTTCACGTTGCTCACATCATGCTTACATGACAGTGATAACTGTACGTGCGTCGTTGAATTTCCGTGCAACGTCACAAGCGACATTGTACGCATGCTCACAAGCTGCTTACGCTGTTGTGATGATCATACGCTTATAGCGGAGACGATTGTTTTTAGCATGCTCAAAATGTGCCGTCTTCTTACGGTGTTATAATAATGCGCTCTCGAGGCGTCTACTAGCAGCACGGTGATACTTGCGATCGTTTATGTATACTGTGTGAATGAAGACTAGATGCATTTTATGACCAGTACTGAGGTTAGAGATCGTCAGACTAATCGGCTTTGGAAGAAGGCCGCTCCATACCAAAGACATTTAAAAATGGTACCAGTGGCTACTTTGCTTAAGGCTTAACATTTCAGGCAAGCACTGGCTTCGCCAAGGAATATTCCTTGGCGAAGCCAGTGCTTGCCTGAAATGTTAAGCCCTAAGCATAAACATTTCTGTTGGCCAAAAAACATAACAAAAACAGTCTGAATAATAATAACCAATATAAGCTTTGCAGGCATGCATGATACCACAACATGCAAATTTAATTTAGTACAAATGCACAGAATACTTTGATGTAATTGTTTCATCACTCCTTCCCGATATGAACTCCTTTACAAACTTTGAAGAAAATTCAATGGTCAATAAATGCTCAAGATAGAGCCTAGGAAACAAAATTTCAACGTAAATCCGATTGAAGGGCCATAACTCTGCACTTATTTTGCGAAATTTACCCATCTTCAATCCCAAATCACTCCTTCCTGATATGAACTATTATACAAACTTTGAAGAAAATTGGTCAATAAGTGCTCAGGATAGAGCCTGGAAACAAAATTTTAATGTAAGTCAAGGGCCATAACTCAACTTATTTTGCGAAATTTACCCATCTTCAATCCCAAATCACTCCTTCCTGATATGAACTATTATACAAACTTTGAAGAAAATTGGTCAATAAATGCTCAGGATAGAGCCTGGAAACAAAATTTTAATGTAAGTCAAGGGCCATAACTCTGCACTTATTTTGTGAAATTTACCCATCTTCAATCCCAAATCACTCCTTCCTGATATGAACTATTATACAAACTTTGAAGAAAATTGGTCAATAAATGCTCAGGATAGAGCCTGGAAACAAAATTTCAAAATCAAGGGCCATAACTCTGCACTTATTTGATGAAATTTACTCATCTTCAATCCCAAATCACTCCTTCCTGATATGTGAACTATTATACAAACTTTGAAGACAAGAACGCCGCGGAGGTCCATATCGCACCTGCATCGGGCAAAATAATAAAAAAATGTGAGATATAGGTCAAGGGCACTAGGTCAAGATGTGCGATTAAAGGGTATGTCAAGGACAATTACTATGCAAGGTTTCACATTCACAGCTTCTTTATGTGCAGAGAAAATCAAGCTTTGACATAAAAATTAACAAAGTCAATGGACCATGAAATATAGGTCAAGGGCATCGGGTCAAGGTGCATGCTTGAACTTGAAGGGTATGTCAAGGACAATTACTATGCAATGTTTCAAAGTCACAGGTATCACTGATGCAGAGAAACCCAAACTTTGGCATAAAAAATAACAAAGTCAATGGACCATGAAATATAGGTCAAGGGCACTAGGTCAAGGTGCATGCTTGAAGGGTATGTCAAGGACAGTTACTATGCAAGGTTTCACACTCACAGCTATCACTTATGCAGAGAAAACCAAACTTTGACATAACTTTGACGTAAAAATAAACAAAGTCAATGGACCGTGAAATATAGGTCAAGGGCACTGGGTCAAGGTGCGTGCTTGAAGGGTATGTCAAGGACAATTACTATACAAGGTTTCATAGTCGCAGCTATCACTGGTGCAGAGAAAACCAAACATCGACGTAAAAATTAATAAAGTCAATGGACCGTGAAATATAGGTCAAGGACACTGGGTCAAGGTGCGTGCTTGAAGGGTATGTCAAGGACAATTACTATACAAGGTTTCAAAGTCACAGCTATCATTGATGTAGAGAATACCAAACTTCGACGTAAAAATTAACAAAGTCAATGGACAGTGAAATATAGGTCAGGGCACTGGGTCAAGGTGTGTGCTTGAAGAGTATCTCAAGGACAATTACTATACAAGGTTTAATAGTCACAGCTATCACTGATGCAGAGAAAACAAAAACTTTGACGTAAATGTCAAACTTCGACGTAAATGTTGATGGACAGGACGGACGGACAGAAATTTGGACTCCTATATCGCACCCTGCTTAAAAATTGGTCAATAAATGCTCAAGATAGAGCCTGGAAACAAAATTTCAACGTAAATCAAGGGTCATAACTCTGTACTTATTTGGCGAAATTTACCTATCTTCAATCCCAAATCACTTCTACCTGATATGAACTCCTATACAAAGTTTGAAGAAAATTGATCAATAAATGCTCAGGATAGAGCCTGGAAACCAAGCGCTGATGGACAGACACCACTCAAACGCAAATTTTGCGGAGGGAATACCATAATACCCCACACTATTTCAAGGCAGAGGATAAAAAGTCTAATAACCAATGTCTGTATCCAATGGAAGACTGGCATATGTGCTAAATACCTATACTCCTACTATAGAGGTTATTATTATCAAAATTATTTGTTGACATTTCAAAACACACACATTTTCCCATGATGTGACTCAAATATTTGAAAGGGTATAAAATAAAATGTCTCTTCTGAAATCTGGTGGTTTGTTTTATTCTCTCAAAATATATTTCCTTCAAATAAAATGACAATTGAGCCATCGCAGCAGAAAACCAACAATCTGCATAGGCAAAAACAAAGGCACAGATCAGCTTCGCGGTTACCGTGAAGCTGATCAGCGCCTTTGTTTTCACTACATGGATATTGCAATTCCTTTTCTACTTAAATCCAAAATTTCAAGCTTCTAGCCTGCTTCTGTGACTGTACTGGCTGGTTTATGTCAGACCCGGTCAGAAATCCAAATTGTTGGTTTTCTCATGTGAAGGCTCAATTAATGTGAATGAATCAAGCATATGTTATTCTATCATACCAAACTCCTGTTTTCCAACTTTATTTGTAAAATAAAAAAGAAAATGTATACCTTCAGGCTACTATTGATATACAACCAAATAAGAATTGAACTGCAACAAAAATCAATAAAGTGTAAATATCTGAGTTCGAGCTACGAGTTAAGCTCCGCCCACTTTTTTGGTGAACTGGTAGCAACTCACAGAGAACTCGCCACATGTCGGCTGTTGTACACAAGTCTACCAAAATCGTAGCAGCTTGTAGCTTGTCGCGAAAAGGCTATGAGAATTTTAAATGGTTTTAAAATCATGCAGCAACTAGTAGTCTAAAAGTGGGTGAAGCGTAAGTCTCACTGATCTGGAAGATTTTCATACAGAACTCATATTAAAAAATTAGAAATGTCACTGGATGTCATGCTTTCTTGGCATCTTGTCACATATGGTGTGTTACCTACGTAACGAGTTGCAACAATATTGAAGGCAACTTCTCGCGAGTTTCTATGACATCTCGCAAGTTTACCATGACATTCCTACAAGTATCTGTGAGTTTCCACGACATGTATCGTAGGTATGGCATGTAGAACTCCTAGAACATTATAACTTGTTGCAAATCAAGTGACAAGCAGCGAGTTAAGATTTGCACCAACTCAAAGCTTCAACTTACTAGTGTGTGACAGCTTCTAAACTTTTCCAACATAACTTGTTGCAGCTAACAGGACAAGCTGCGACATAACTCGTACCAACTTGCAGCATGTCGTGGCTTCAACTTGTGTGTGACAGGCCCTTAAGACAGGAAGTTTTAGTGTACAAATCCAATGAATGCATCATAGAGTGAAAACAATGTGAAGCATATTCTAAAATATGAGCCATCTCATGAGAAAACCAACAATTTGCATATGCAAAAACAAAGACGGAGATCAGCTTCGCGATAACCGCGAATCTGATCAGCACCTTTGTTTTCACTACACAGATAGTTCACTTCCTCTTCTTCTTAAATTCCCAAATTTCAAGCTTCTAGCCTGCTACTGTGACTGCACAGCCTGATTTGTGTCGGACCTGTTCAAAAAACACATTGTTAATTTTCTCATGATGGTGTTCATATGATTCTAAACCCTGTGTCCCATTTTTAATACACTACTGGTGAATTGATAAATGAAATCTAATGCAAAAATTCTACACATTGTAAACAATGACAAAATGGCTGCAACCAAACTGAAATTTGAGCCGCATCATGAGAAAACCGGATTTTTGCCTATGCGAAAACAAAGGCGCAGATCAGCTTCGGGGTAACCGCGAAGCTGATCAGCGCCTTTGTTTTCGCTACTCGGATAGTACAATTCCTCTTCTACTTAAATCCGAAATTGCAAGCTTCTAGCTCTTTTCTGAGCTTGTACAGGCCGATTTGTGTCGGACCTTGTCGGAAACCCCGAAGACCGGTTTTCTCGCGTCGCGGCTCATTTGAAGATGTCCATAGAAAGTCCATGGAGTGTCACAATCAACTAAGACTGGCCGACCATCAATCTGCTGGTAAAATTCAAAAGTGTTTAACACAATTGAGCCTGTGCGTGAGAAAACCAACAATTTGGGTTCCGACCAGGTCTGACACAAACCAGCCTGTACAGTCACAGAAGCAGGCTAGAATCTTGAAATTTTGGAATTAAGAAGAAGAGGAAGTGTACTATCCGTGTAGCGAAAACAAAGGCGCTGATCAGCTTCGCGGTTACCGCGAAGCTGATCTGCGGCTTTGTTTTCGCCCAAGCATTTTGTTGGTTTTCCCATGCAGCGGCTCAATTTTCAATAACAAAATTACTTCTCTGGCCTAAAATCCATTACAATGAATGTTAGGATAAGTCTAATCAAAGTCTAGATTTTGAACATGGGCCTGTCTATCTCTACTTTAAACACCATAAAACTCTTTAATTTACATGGTTAAGTGATGAAATTGCACATACAACATTGCTAATTGAAGATTTAAGTCTATTCAACACGTAACTATTTGTTACTTGGGATATAATGTCTCAAAAGGATTTTCAACAATATTAAGTTCTAGTAAAGAAACTTTGTTTTCAACTGAACCTAAAAGGCACAATGTTATAATGTATATTGAATTACAATCATGAATGTGATGTTATGGGATTCTGTCTCCAAATATCTACATTTGAGCGGCTGCATGACGAAACCAACAATTTGTGGTTCTGAGCAAGTCCGATACAAACCGGCCTGTACAATCACAGAGTCACAGTAGAAAATTGAAATTTCGGATTTAAGGAGAAGAGTGACAGTACTATCCCAGTGGCGAAAACAAAGACGCTGATGAGCTTCTCAGTTACTGCAAAGGTGATCTGCGCCTTTGTTTTTGCATAGGTAGATTGTCGGTTTTCTGATACAATGTCTCATTTCCTTCAAACTCTTTTCGATTTCTTGGTAATTGAAAAAAGTTGCTTTGATTGTGATACTGACTTTTTCTATTACAAATTTCTAAGCAGTATCTTTAAAATCTGATTCTATATATATGAGCCGCCTCGTGAGAAAACCAACAATCTGCCTAGGCGAAAACAAAGGCGCAGATCAGCTTCACGGTATCCGCGAAGCTGATCAGCGCCTTTGTTTTCGCTACACTGATAGTACAATTCCTCTTCTACTTACATCCAAAATTTCATGCTTCAAGCCTCTTTCTGAGACTGCTCAGACCGGTTTATGTCGGACCTGGTCGGAAACCACATTGTTGGTTTTCGCACGAGGCGGCTCATATGTTATACAATTTTTTACATTGTAAAGAAACAAGACTTAAAACACCCATTGTTCAGTTCTTTCATAAATGAGCCTGTGCATGAGAAAACTAACAATTCAGGTTTCTGACCACGTCTGACACAAACCGGGCTGTACAGTCACAGAAGATGGTTAGAGGCTGGAAATTTTGGATTTAGAAAGTAGAGGAATTGTACAATCTGTGTAGCGAAAACAAAGGCGCTGATCAGCTTCGCAGTTACTGCGAAGCTGATCTGCGCCTTTGTTTTCGCCTATGCATATTGTTGGTTGTCTCATGCAGGGGCTCAAATCATAAACAGATTTTCTACAGCATGGTTAAAATAACCTAAAGCGGCCATAAAACCACAGACGGAAAACTACAGCCTAAAAAGTAAGTTATAGGCAGGTATGTAAATTAAGTGGGGGAGATTTAAACACTTTTCAAGATTAGCACTTTCTCACAGGTATTTACAAAATTGCAACATATACACATCAAGTCAGGCATAAGATGATAATATTAGCAAGACTGGATCAGTGATTCCCTATATGAAAAAAAGACCTCAAAGTATCTTTAAATTATCCAACAATAGGTCTATTAAGCTGAAATTTATTACACATATAAACGTCCAGCTAAAGATAATAGTTCAAAAAAGGCCTAAAAATAATGTTGTGATTCCAGTTTCCATAGTGTCAGTAGGGCGTAAGATTTTTTTACCCCCCCCCCCCCCACCCCCCTGTCATGTAAGTCCCCCACCCCCCTGTCATGTAAGTTTTTTATCCCACCACTACTTACACCCCATATGGCATATTTGCAGACCATATTGCTGATATTGAGTGCCAAACATGCAAGGGTGGTGTGTTTGACACATTGATATGTGCCTTCTCGTGTTGAAATTAGATTGAAATACGATGCCAAAATGATTTACAGACGCCATATTGGATCGAGACAGTCCAAATGTAACGGTCGCACCTAAAAGCGAAAAGAACCGTAGCAATAATGTATAAAAACCGGGATCACGGTAAAAAAGTAAGGAGTCGGCTCTTATTTTAATGGGTCGGTTGAGAAACTGGAATCACGGCATCTTTTATTTTAGGCCTAAAAGTTTTCAGCATTTTTAGTCTGCGGGCCTCAAATTATTCAAACTGCTGAGAGAAAATAACTGATCCCAAGCTAAGCACATGAATCAGGATGAATCAAATGAAATGATCCGCATCATGAGAAAACCAGTTTTTTGCTTAGGTAAAAACAAAGATACAGATCAGCTGTGCAGTAACTGCACAGCTGATCAGCACCTTTGTTTTTGCTAGATGATAATTCCTTTTCTTACATTCAAAATTTCAAGCTAACTTAGCTTTTAACCTTTCTCTGCGACTGTACAAGCCGGTTTGTGTCAGACCTGGTCCGAAACCCATAAACCGATTTTCTCGTGTCACGGCTCAAATAAGCATGCTTTGAGTAAACCTGCCAATGTTTCCTGTCTGGTGTGCAGTCAATCTGCACCTTTGTAGCTTCTATATGCAAAAAGCAGACCTACTCACAACATGGCTTATACAATGGGAAGAGAACTCTACCAATGATCGTGTGATTTCTATGGAAAATGATTTTCCTGAGTTTAAAACAGTTGCAAAGTACACCGGTTAAAACTATCAACTACAGGGCAGTAGTTAGCAAAAACAAATATATTCAGCAAAACAAATCAATCATAGTCATATATGTACATTCTTTCATCTTAAACATTCACACTTTAAATTTCATGACTCTGAAAAAACGCATTTCCAATTTTCTTTCATCTGAACAAAATATCTACAAATAATGCCACAAAAATTGGTTGATTTCATGTTTTATGTCCCACTCAACAGTTAAGGTCATATGGATACGAGTGATTAAAATGTAATATGAAAGATTGGCCACAAAAATACAGATGAAATAGAGAAGCCCTTGATCAAAGGAGCGGACCTGATCCGGGTCTGCATTTTCTACCCAATGAGTGGCAACTTGTTCTGTGTGTATTTTTGTTTCTGTCAAAAAGTAAAAAATGGCAGACAAGTCTCTTAAGTCTCATTCAAGGAACTTCAGCACACATACTTGTTCATTATTAACATTTGTTCCAATACCACATGTATGAGTGTTCTAGAAAATGTTAGTTTTGGGTTCTGACGAGGTGAGGCTTAATCAAGATTGAATGCCCTCACAAGTCAGCAATCTCTAAATACTTGAGAATTCAGATATATAGAAACTTAAGGAACATTTCTATTTTTTTTTTCTAAGTTTTGAAAAGCAGATGACATTTATATTCCCAAGTTTTCTAATAATCAAATTTACTTAAATTGCTTGGCTCATACATGTACACTTCAAACTCATTATAACGCGCCTCATTATAATGCGGTTTTCAATATAACACGGCCATGTCATGGCTCCCAAGTTGATTATTTTGCTATATGTCTATAGTAAATAACCTCATTATAACACGGTTCACTTATAACACGGTCTGTTTCTATGGACGCCAAATATAGTGTTATAATGAGGTTGACCTGTACTAATAGGGAAATTTCTGCAACCATGCCCTAAAAACAAAGTTGTGCGTTCAAGTGACATTTATGACATTAAACCCCAATATGGGACAACATTATCTGCTACAACCGTCAAAGCACTGCACAATATACAGTACATCAGGGGCCAGTTGTTCAAAACTTCGTTCGCTTAAGGTCATCGTTAAGACCTCAACTCGTTCAGAAAATGCCAACCACACAAGCAAATACAGTTATTTTTTGTTGATAAAATGTGAGAATCCTTTGCAATGCAAAGGATTCTCAAAAAATTGCAAAGGATTGCAAAGGATTCTCACATTTTTTCAACAAATACAGTGTTATTTTTTGTTGATAAAATGTGAGAATCCTTTGCAATGCAAAGGATTCTCACATTTTTTCAACAAAAAATAACATTGTATTTGTAATATTGCCATTTGAAATTTCAACGAATCGATAACTTACGACATTGTTAATTTTGAATATCTGGCCCATGTACAATACATTGTACACTAGTCCTGTACAGCATACACTACCAAAGGTTAGATTTCCTTCGCTTCAAAATATGATGTGGCTTGTTCAGCTCGGCAATCACATGTTCTACATCGTAAATCTTCCGTTTTGCGTGTGGCACTGTGTTATTTACAAAGCTGTTTTCTGGTTTTACGTCCATGTCAATTTGGTCGTTTTCTTCTTTCACTAACTTCAATGACAAAGCCTGGTCATTATTGTTGTTATTAGTGTTTTGATTCTGTGGCGTTTTCTGCAGTTTCACGCTGTCCGTCGACTGCCGCCGAGGCCTTGGCCTTGGCCTCTTGGGGTACATTAGATCACCGTATATGTACAAGTCATCGCTGTCCAAGGACCGCTTCAGTGATCCGGTCTGAGATCGTGTCACATACTTGGAATTCGAGCGCGGCGTGATACCACTAACACTACCACTATCACTGTTTGTTTCCATCGAGTTCGGTGTACCAGGAATTGACGAGTTTTCTGACAACATCTTTACAGTGTCAAACGAATTTTCAAGCACAATTGTATCACTTCTCCCTGAATCTGCCGACATGTTACAGTTTAAACGTTTGTCTGATTCAGAGTTCTCTTTCTTACTCCTTTCTGGGGTCTTTTTGCTGTCCTTCTTTCCGCTACCTTCAGAAAACCTCCTGTCGGCATGTTTCGAAAGCACTGCCGGTGAAGACTTTGACTGTCTCGTAACACTTTCTTCACTGTCAAAAATTTCAGTGTCTTCTGTGTTCAAACTATACTTAATTGTGTCCTCCGACTCCAAGCTGTATTTCAAAGAGTCCTCTGATTCTAAGCCACACGGCAATGAGCTTGAGCTCTCGGAGCTGACTTTCGTCAAGGGAGATAATTTGTGCTGTTTCTCTGAGATTCTCTTATAGAACAGAATGTACGATTGAGCCTGCAGAACTTCCTCGAGCTGACACAGTAGCATTCTGGAGTCATTGCAGTGTACCCAGGAATCTGTAATACATGAGGAAAACATGTCTGCAATTTATACCACCTTAAACCCCACTTTTATATAGAAAAATTAGGGTATGCAGGGGTATACCTACTTTTCTTATTTTTGCTCCAAAACAGATTGTGGGTACTCGTTAGAACCACCTCAGCCAGGCGGTTCAAACGTGTACCCACAATTTCTGTTTTGAGCAAAAATAAAAAAAAAATATCAAAATTTTTCTAGTGAAAAATTTCAATCATGGTTTCAAACCAAAACAAAAATTCTGTAGATTGCAAGGGCGGTTTTCATAATATGTAGAAAATTGTTTGCTTCGAGTGAGCAAATAAGGTAAGTAGTTGATAATATTGCTTTTTCTGTCAGTCCAAAAGCAACTTTGTAGGAAATTGATGGGTTGTATAGGTGTTTAATGTCCCACAAAACAGCTAATGCCATATGGAGACAAGACCGTACGAGTTCATAAAAGGTTCTTAAACGGGGATGTACAGACTGCCTAGATGGAAGCCTCATTAAGATAGTGAAAGCCAAATGTTGCTTCCTGAAGCTATACTACTTGGAAAACCAACTAAAATAGGGCAAATTTGGTATTGAAGATGATGATTATGACAAAAATGACGAAGATGATGAAGACTGATAATAATGATGATAATGATAATGATGATGATGGAACACAGACCCTCACCAGCTTCCCTATTCCATGTATACGCTGTGTAGTGTCCAGACCCAAAGCCTCTCCCATGATGTATCACAACGGCAAACAGCTGGTACTTGTAGCCATCCTTAGCTCCAGCTGTACAGAACGGCTGTAGATCGAGAACTTCATCGGTGGCTACGTGGGTGCTGATTTTTTCTCGGTGGTCCCGACCACACCATCTGTATATGGAAAGATACGTCATCAAGATATATTTGTTCAAAAAAATTTTCTACCCATTTTTTAACAAAAATGTTGAAACATTTCGTACATCTAACAGCTATTATCAATGCAAAAATGTTTGACTTTTCTTAGTGTGTTGGCAAAATCAACAACAATTTAGAATGAATGTTTACAAAATCATTTTTAAGCAAATGGTCCCTGAATCAATTTTCTTAAAAACAGAACAAAATTCAAACTTTTTGACAAAAGGCTGATTTATTTAAAACATACCTGAGCCATGTCATGAGAAAATCAACAATTTGCATATACGAAAACAAAGGAGCAGATCAGCTTCGCAGTAACTGCTGATCAGTGCCTTTGTTTTCGCTACACGGATAATACAATTCCTCTACTTTCTAAATCCAACATTTCCAGCCTCTAGCCATTTTCTGTTCTTGTGAAGCTTGGTTTGTGTCGTACCTGTTTGTAAACCACATTGTTGGTTCTCTCATGAGGCCGCTCACCTGAATCTTTTGAGATGTAGTCTGAGTATGGGTGGTAACTTGTTGATAAGGAATTGTTTCTTGGCTTCTGTGTACAGTGGTCCCGCTGATCTCCGGCGATCTGTAGGAAAAAAAAAATAGATTTAGCGATGTTTTATAGCCATTATGTCAGAGAAAAACTAAATTCAGAAACTAATTTGCCACACTTTATCAAATCAAATGCTTTGCTTGTTTGACAGATTACTAACGAAATTCATTTTTTAATAAATGAAGAACCTGACGTTAAAAAATGAAGAAACTGATGTTAACATTTTAAATGACCATGCAATTACTTACTACTATTACACTTCTCACAGCTGTAGATCTTGCCCTCCAGCTTTTCTTCCTCTGTAAACTTGGCCAACATTTCTGGTGAAACAAAAACAAGTTGGAGATGAGTAACTGGTTTTTGCTTCAAATCCAGGCTTTTTGAAATTAATCCACAGTTTCAAAGACCTTTCACCATGACCTCACAAGCAGAAGTGGTCATCCATAATAACAATTTCGGGCACATGATAAGGCTGTGACTAATGAAATTCCTTTCAACTTTTCGACATGCATGTGTGGTTATTATAGATATAAGCTTTATTGCTCTTAAATGTGCTTATCAAGCATTTTTTTTATTGTGGCCATTTTACATACTTTTTCCTATTTGATTCTTTTCAATAGTTAAGCATCCCAGTCAACAAATTTTCAGTCATGTCTGGTTGAAGCCACTTATTTGATGTTATTAAATTATTGTATACTCATTCTTACATTGAAGACGCACTACTAACATATACCTGTTACATGACAAATATCCTGAGCTATCCGACTGTTAGACTTTGTGATCTGGTATCTTTCAGGGAACTCTAGTGACAGGTCCATGTACGGCTCAAAACACTGAGACACATTCTTACACTGTAGACAGGTTACCTGAAGAAAATAAGTGTGTGTATAAGCCAAAACACTTAATCTTCAGGGACATGTTACATAAAGTTTTTTGTTTGGACTGAGGCTTAACAGTCCAGTCAACAATTTTTCAGTCATGTCAACTTTTCCTGGGTTCAACCATTACTGTAGGGAGTTAATGTGTCTTGCTCAAGGACACAACATGGTGACACCCTTGGGGATCAAACCCAGGACCTCTCGATTCCGATGCTCTACCACTAAGCCATCAGGACATCTTTTTTCAAGCTACAGACAATTTTATGACAATTCAATTAGTGTAATAGCTATGCTTTGTGCTTTGTTTCAAGGAACATAGCTCTTGTTTTATTTCACAGAAAAGTCTAAACATAGATTTGGCCAATTATTTTCATTCTGACATTAGCAATGGTACAATAACAACCTATTTCACTCATTTTCAATAGCTGATCAATTGATTAAAGCTGTTCCTTTTTTTTTTGGGGGGGGGGGGGGGGGGGGGGGGGGCTGATTACAAGGAAAATGTTTTTGCCACGACAGACTCGCAGTTCATCTAATTTAAGCTGAAGAGGCAGAACAATATCATTTAACCATAGCAACATAAATTACCGAGTCGCTTCATGAGAAAACTGGATTTTGCATATACGAAAACAAAGGCGCAGATCAGCTGTGCAGTAACTGTACAGCTAATCAATGCCTTTCTTTTCGCTACACGGATAGTACAATCCCTCTTCTTGTTTAGTATGAAATTTCAAGATTCTAGCCTCCATCTGTGACTGCACAGGTTCATTTGTAAGACCTAGCCCCCGAGGTTATAAAACTTTTTTCATGCTCAACTCAGCTGAGACTAAAATTTACCCCGCTCATAAATGTTTAAATGCAAACAATTGTTGGCATTTTAATATCTATTAGCAGAGTAAATTACTAGCTTTTGAGTTTTGAACCTGAATTATCCACTAATTTTGACTATTTCAACATTTATGAGCAGTTGAAATTTCATGCTCAGCTGAGCTGAGCTTGAAAAAAGTTTTATAATCTCAGGGCCTGGAAGAAAACACCGAATGACGCCGCTCAACTGCGCAGCTATATAATCACTTGCCTGAGAGACAAGTTGACCTTGGAACAAGTTTTCCAGGAATTTTGAGCTGCCGTCTCGTGCAAACCTTGGCACTTTATCTAACTCTCTCTGTACCTTGTCCAGAAGCTCACTGCAAAAGCAGAATATATGATGCATGTCTTTCTTGTTTGCAAAACTCAAACTTGGCTTATCCAAAATAATATTTGACTGAGGGTCGGCCAAAATACAAGACATGTAAAGCAAGACTACTAGCAAATATAACCCGATATAAATGGACAAAATGTAGTGTCTTGCAGTAAAGTATGTTTTTCTTTTTCTCAAGTGACCTATTAGGCATAAAATGTCTCTTAAATCTTTTTTAACAACAAAAGGAAAAGTAAAGTTTTAGAAAAGTAAAGTTTTAGGCTCTTCTTTTTTCATATCTTATCTTTAAAGAAGCTGGATTCTGTTATCTGCCTCTATGGAAAACTTAGAATCCTCCTGATCACATACCATAGAAACTCCTGTGCATCGTGCTGGGCATAACCTTTAAACCAGGGTATCGACTGCCAGACTGCTCTGAGGAAGGCGTGCGGACTGACCTGGGCCCACTTTCCTGACCATAACACTCGGAACAGACCGTGCAGCTCACCACATAATGACCTGAAATATTCACAAAGTGCATGCATCAAAAACACATGCTTAAATGAACCTGTTCCCTGTTGTCTCATGAGATTAAGCAACATCAGGACCTGAAGTTAAAGACTTTTTTCATGCTCAGCTGAGACTAAACAATTGCTGGCATTTTAACTTTTATGAGCAGGATAAATTACTAGTTATTGAGCTTTAAACCCCAATTTTCCACTAATTTGGACAATTTCAACACTTATAAGCAATGGAATTTTCATGCTCAGTTGAGCTTCAAAAATGTTTTATAACCTCGGGACCTGGTCTGAATACAACAGTTGCTATATAGTATGTCCACAGAAAGCCAGTATTTAGTGTTTTAAATATAATGGAATGAATCTTATTTTTGTGGATTTACTGATGCGTAAACTATGGCAAATCACTCACAAACTGAACCAGAAGACCAATGTCCTGTTATGCACTAGTCATTTGTAACCACTGCACGCCACCCCCCCCCCCCCCAACCCCTGGGGGAATAGCAGGGACTTTGACTTTTGGTCCAGCAAATCCCCGCTAAAAGCCCCACCCTGCGGGGACTGCTTATTGGTAAAACCACTGCTGTTTTCCCCCACAGCCTGCTATTTGCCTATATAAAGTTAACCCCGGGTATTCCCCCCGCACTGCCGTGGCAAAACTTTGGTCAAAGTCACGCTCAATTCCACGGCTATCTCCTGCCCTCCCCTGGGGCTGGGGGGCCGTGGTTACAAATGACTAGTGCATAAATACTTCAGTGGAGAACAGACCTAGCACTTTCCTGACATTTCTCATGCCAGAATGAGAGCAGCCATTTTTAATCAACTGGGTACAATGCTTACATGGAATCTGGTACATTGTATGTCTAAATTTGAGAAGTCTTCATTCAGCCTTCTATGCCATGGCTGCCATTCCAAAAAGTAAGAAGTATAACAGTTCTCTAAGATTCATTTTATACGGGTTAAGACAATGAAAATACTCACACAGCATCACTGGAGGATTTGGACTCGACATTACAAATCAGCAGTTGTTTCATTGGTGTAGATTGATTGGAGCCGCCGTTTAGACCACCTTTCCTCTGTTTCGACCCTTTACTGGTGGAAGGAGTGGAAGACATCAGATGCTTCAACAGAAAATATTCTCAAATATTTCTCTTGTTTCTAATTTGAGCCGCTGCATCAGAAAACCAACAATTTGAGATTCCGACCAGGTCCGACACAGACAGGTCTGGGCATTCACAGTAGCAGGCTACAGGCTTGAAATTTTGTATTTAAGAAGAAGACAGATTGTACTATCCGTGTAGTGAAAACAAAGGCCCTGATCAGCTTCGAAGTTGTTGCAAAGCTGATCCGCGCCTTTGGTTTTGCATGTGCAGATTGTTGGTTTTCTCATGAGGTGGCTCATTTATTCATTATACAGTGCAGAAGCAATGCTTCAAAACAAAGCAGTTTAATTTCTTGGAGTAACACTAGACTGACTGACATACAGTCCCTTTCACACGGGCTTGTCATTTGAAAGGTCATTTACTTTGAAACTGCAACTCAAATCAGCAGATCAATCAATCCAGATGGCTTTGTGGACAACATGAGAGCCACCTCATGGGAAAACCAATAATCTGCATAGGCGAAAACAAAGACGCAGATCAGCTTCGCGGTATCCGCGAAGCTAATCACGCCTTTGTTTTCGCTACTCGGATAGTAGAATTCCTCTTCTACTTAAATCCGAAATCTCAAGCTTCTTGCTCTTTTCTGTGCTTGTACAGGCCGGTTTGTGTCGGACCTGTTCGGAAACCACATTGTTGGTTTTCCCACGAGGTGGCTCAATTGAAAAGAAACTCAGATCTTCAGAACATGTGATCTTGTGTAATGCAAACGCTCTAATGGCAAGCTCGAGTGAAAGGGGCTGTAACTTTGAACAGAAATATCTAACAAGAGTCTTTAACAGATTCCCCCCCCCTCCCCCCCATCTCATTTTTTGGCTTATACTTCATACTCCCGGTCCCGAATATCTACACAATGGAAAGGTTCAGTGTTACATCTCAACTCAGCTCAGCTTACTCAGCTCATCATGCTCAGCACATAGGGACAAAAAGTATGCATATTTGGCTGATAGTTCGTGCTAATCATATCAAGAAGCACATTCCCCTTCTGAGTTGCACATAAATGTTTTGTGGCTGAATGTCTTGGTCAACAATTTATCGGTCATAACAGGACGGAGTCACTGCTGCCTCGGTATTAACTATAGGGAGTTAATGTGCCTTGCTCACAGACAAAATAGGGTGCCAGTGGGGATCAAACCCAAGACCTCTTTATCCAAACATGACAAGCTAACCACTACACCACCGTAATCAGCGTTACCTGAAAACATTCTACGGTATTCAATCTCTTCGATCTTCTGGTTGCGGAGGACGGTTGGGCCATCTTGATCTGTGAGACCTGGGGTGATCCATGAGGACTGACGTCAATGTCGAATTTCATCTTCAGAAAGAACTCACGAAACTCATCTATGTAACTGAAACAAGCACAGTAACTCAGCCATGAATTCTATGTCTGTTTGATGAAACTTTTGATATTCTTCTTCCTT
Organism: Rugalucina vietnamica; assembly: GCA_964017185.1. Classification (NCBI taxonomy): domain Eukaryota; kingdom Metazoa; phylum Mollusca; class Bivalvia; order Lucinida; family Lucinidae; genus Rugalucina; species Rugalucina vietnamica. The sequence goes on along the minus strand of OZ024878.1, from coordinate 24,262,951 downwards.
TATTTCCTGTTTTATGTCCTACTCAACAGTTATGGTCATATAGAAAGTAGATACATGAATTGATTTGTGGTTTTTTGCTAAATTTCCGCAGTGAACAGCTGAAAATATGGAAATGAAAACATTTAAGAGAAACATTTGTTCTTTTTGTTTGTGGTCTAACATCAAAGTCAAAAATATTTCAGTCATGCCGTGACAGAGCCATTATTTCTTGGCTATCAACCAAGGGCCAGTTGTTCAAAACTTTTTTTTAGCTTAATGTCATCGTTAAGATCTCAACTCGTTAAGTAAATGCCGAATACATAATACATGCATATAAAGCAAATACACTGTTATTTTTTGTTGATAAAATGTGAGAATCCTACCAGTGTATTTGTAATATTCATGTTTGAAATTTTAACTACTCATTAACTAACAACATTGTTAATTTTGAACAACTGGCCCCAGTAGTATAGTCAGTGGGTATTTACCAGTAGTAAAGCCAGTTAATGTGTCTTGCTCAAGGACCGGACACAACAAGGTGCCCCATGGTGTTCTGACCACACCGTGCCCCAGGGGGGTTCTAACCTAGGCTCTCTCTATTTGGAGTCTGATGCTCTACCACTAGGCAACTGTACTTAACCCCTAGGCAACTGCTCGCATGCTTAAGTGACATATGAAACTACATGTCTACCTTAGCACTTGCAATATAGAGTTCATGTAACAAGTATTCCCCAGATTCCTGAGTCCCGTTATACCGGGTATGATCAGTCGTTTCTTGGGTACGGGGCTCTGGGCTGGGGCGGGCATCAACGGCTTCTTCTTGGGCGTTGTTGGCTTGGTCCGCTGTCTCTTCTGCAGGACAAAGTTTCTCCATGCAGAGAACACCTTGGCCATGAGAGTTTGCCTGCAAGAGAATATGTGTTTCTTTAAATTCCTAAGTTAATACATAATGTTCCAGTCGACCATTTTTCAGCTCTGTCCTGGCTCCACAGATATTTCAATGACAATGCCTATAATGCTAGAGACACATATGTATCTCTGCAAGCTAACATTAACATGCTGATAATAGAGTTATAAAGTAATATCAAATAAAAAAGACTTACTTTTCATGCCACTGTGCTGTAGCCAGGACATCATTTTCATCTGTATTTTGTCTGAAAACATAACACCATAGGGCATGTACATTAAGATGCAACTCATGAGTTACTTGATCAATTCCACACTACACCAGTCGCTTGCAAAGTTCTCGGATAACACTTTTTTGCAAGTGAAATGAGCCACATCAAGAGAAAATCAATTTTTTGCCTGTGCAAAAAAAGGCGCAGATCGGCTGTGCATTAACTGCACAGCTAATTACTGCCTTTGTTTTCGCTACACGGATAGTACAATCTCTCTTCTTCTTAAATCCGAAATTTCAAGCTTCTAGCCTGCTTCTGTGACTGTGCAGGTCGGTTTGTGTCAGATCTGGTCTGAAACCACATTGTTGGTTTTCTCATAATGTGGCTCATATAACAGTCACAAGAAAACCCCATTATGGGCTACACTGTTTGGGAGGCAAACCACCAACTTCGGCAATTTGTTAGTGTTTTAACGGTCATAGCATTTTCTGCAAACAAAGAATTTCAAGATCTTTTACCTCTGTATTATCCCAGTATGTGAGTAGGATCGTAGGAGATGCCGTCCCCGGGATTCTATATCGGTAAACTTCTGTGTCGCCACCGCACTTAGGGCAGATCTCAAGAGTTTAAGGTCGCCAGCAGCATTGTCGTTCAGAACATAGTCGTCACATACATAACTGTTCAAAATATTAAAAATCATCGAGTATACATTTGGACATTTTCCATTACGAACACTTGCCCATGCTTTAAAAGTTATAAAAATTGAAAATTTTCATCAGAAAAAAATTGATATTTTTAATATTTTTGCTCAAAACATAGATTGGTACACATTAGAACTGCCTCGACGAGGCGGTACCGCCTCACCGAGGCGGTTCTACGAGGCGGTTCTAACCAGTACCGACAATCTATGTAATGGAGCAAATATAGCAAAAGTGAGCAAAGCTCACATACCCCCGGCGGTAGCCATCAGAGCTCATACCACTTTGAGACAAAAAGCAGATTACAGAAAAAGGTATACATCTTGTCATCAAATGAATACCTACATGTAGGTGTACTGTACACTTCTACAAAGATAGAACATCAAGGTACAAAAACAATGTATATTCTGGTGTAGATTTGTATAAAATTTAAGAAAGTTCACACAATCAGAGAGAAAGAAAAAAGCACAAATAAAGGGACTGATAAGCAGGAGATGGCTGATTATTTCTTAAACAATACAACTTATCATTCCCAATGTTTGTACTAAATGTCACCTTCCTAAGTTGAGCAGTTCCTGAGAAATTTTTGACAGAAATTTCCCCATTCATTATACAGGGGTGACAGATGGAAAAACTACAAAGCGGAAAAAGAATGGAAAAACAAATACTGGCCAACTGATTTTCTCTTACACAATACATCTGGACACTGTCTAGATGTATACAAAATTTGAACAAGCTGGCATACATAGGAGCTGAGAAATCTGTGACAGAATTTTCAATCAGAGAGAAAGAAAAATGGACAAATAAAGGGACTTTTAAGCAGGAGATGGCTGATTCTGTCTTACACAAAACAACTTACCATACCCAATGTTTGTACCAAATTTCATCATCCTATGTCAAACAGTTCCAGAGAAATCTTAGACAGAAAAAAAGTTTACACACATGCACGCACGCACGCAAACATCTTTACAGAATAGACAAAAACTATATACCCCCTATATACTTCGTATATGCCGGGGGTATAAAAATAAGAGCTGTCGCAGGACAGAGTAGCTCGCCTGACTTGTGCTTTGTCACTACATCTGTTAAAATCTATGACCCATGACCTTGACCTCAAGGTCACTCAGGTGGGTCATGATGGTACAACATAAAACTTCAGACCAATGCAAAGTATCAACTTGATCAATCTACATGTTCAAGAGATATAGACTTATAAAAACATTAACCAAAACTTAAACACAAAACTTCCAAGTCCGTGACCCTGACCTCAAGGTCATCCAGGTGAGTTGTGATGTACAGCATAAAACCCAAGAACAATATCTATAGATCAACATGCAAGTATTAACTTTATCCATCAACATGTTCAAGAGATTTAGACTTTAACCAAAAAATTTAACACAAAATTTCTAAGTCTGTGACCTTGACCTACCCAGGGTAGGTCATGATGGTACTGCATAAAACTTCAGACCAACATCTACCAACATGCAAAGTATCAACTCGATCAATCAACATGGTCAAGAGATATAGACTTACAAAAACTTAAATCAAAAACTTAAACACAAAATTTCTAAGTCTGTGACCTTGACCTCAAGGTCACCAAGAGTGGGTTATGATGGTACTGCATAAAACTTCAGACCAATATCTAGCAACACGCAAAGTATCAACTCAATCCATCAATATGGTCAAGAGATATAGACTTACAAAAACTTTAACCAAAAACTTAAACACAAAATTTCTAAGTCTGTGACCTTGACCTCAAGGCACCCAGGGTGGGTCATGATGGTACTGCGTAAAACTTCAGACCAATATCTAGCAACATGCAAAGTATCTACTCAATCCATCAATATGGTCAAGAGATATAGACTTATAAAAACTTTAACCAAAAACTTAAACACAAAATTTCTAAGTCCGTGACCTTGACCTCAAGGTCACCCAGGGTGGGTCATGATGGTACTGTGTAAAACTTCAGACCAATATCTAGCAACATGCAAAGTATCAACTTGATCCATCAACATGGTCAAGAGATATAGACTTATAAAAAACTTTAACCGAAAGTGTGACGCGGACACGGACGCGGACGCACACGTAAACGCGCACGACGAGGTGACTACAATAGCTCTATGCACTTCGTGCAGGCGAGCTAATAAGACAATTAGGTATACCCCTACCCCAGTTTTACTTATAGAAGTGGGGTATAATGGGTTAATATTTCACAGATATGCTATCCTGATGCGATCAGTTGAACATGAGACAGAAACCCACCAGTTAAGCTTCATTCTTACTACTAGCCCAGAGGTTATAAAACCTTCCATTCTCAATTCAAGTGAGAATGAAATTTATCCCGCTATGAAAGAGCAAACTGCATTTAAATGCTTAACAGCAGGATAAATGACTGGCTTTGATAATCAAAACCTGAAATTGCTACTACATGTAATTCTGATTTGGATTTTAGGAGTCTTATCCTCTGTTGATTTGAGCATTTTTTTTTTAAACTCAGCACTGCAAAATATACTGATCAGGGCCCAGTGGTTCAAAACTAACGACGTCGTTAGTTAATGTTTCGTTAAAATTTCAAACATTAATATTACAAATACACTGTTATTTTTTGTTGAAAAAATGTGAGAATCCTTTGCACTGCAAAGGATTCTCACATTTTATCAACAAAAAATAACAGTGTATTTGCTTATGTAGTTGGCATTTACTTAACGAGTTGAGGTCTTAACGATGACGTTAAGCTAACAAAGTTTTGAACAACTGGGCCCAGATGATTAGATGCACTGACTAACCAGAATTTGGTATTTGGTGGTCATCTTTGAAACAGATGATTTGAGACAGAATGGACCTGACCCATAAATCACAACTGGCAAATCCAAACAGATGTCTCACAATATACCAACTCCCTTAAAAGTACTGGTACTTTTCAACCAGATCCCTTAAGAATATAGGGATCAACCATGGTATTCAGTGTTCAAACATTCGATGGATCATGAGGAAGGTGTTTGAACACAAGGCCGCAGGCCCCGTGTTCAAACACCTTCCGAGTGATCCAGCGAATGTTTGAACACTGAAACAAACCATGGTTGATCACTATTCTTGCATTTTCACTCTAATCCACTTTAAATCCCATGAAAATAACATTAACAACGTAAAAACTCACCGAAAACTGCGGAGCGTCTTCAATGTCGGCCATTTTGTTTCTACAAAACACGTCACATAGCATTAACCAATGACGTCGGCCAAAACCCATGTTCAAACGGCAAGTGAACATGGGTTTTGCTGTTTGAACACGGCTTTCGACCAATCGAAAACGGCTTCAAAACAGCTATGCGCATAGATATCTATGCAAGAATGTACATTTATAGAAACAAAATACCTATGAATTTAATAACTCACCAATATACATATCTCTCATTGACTTCAATACTGATGGGGTGCTGAAATACAAAATAGGAATCTATTAAATGAGCTGCGATGCAAGAAAAACGGTCTTCAGGATTTCCGAAATAGTTCAACAGAAGCTTGAAATTTTGGATATAAGTAGAAGAGGGATGTTAACGTCCCGACATGACCTGAGCTGTTGACTGGGATGTAAAGCATCAATTCAAACAAACAAACAAAGCACTGTCCGTGTAGCGAAAACAAAGGCGCTGATCAGCTGTGCAGTTACTGCACAGCTGATCTGCACCTTTGTTTTTGTATAGGTAATAATCCAGTTTTATCACGGCGAGGCTCAAATGGTACATCAAGAAAAAGCAATTTTAAATTAAAGAAGTGCATATAAAGTGTATATTCACAAGAAACAGACTTTGGGTACACATTAGAAGTACTTCCCTTTGTTAACCCATACTGGGACATGCTGAGAGTTGATCAAATGATTAAAAGCTGCAATGAAATCAGTGACCTTAACCACTCGATCATGGGGCCCCCACACTACTGAACAATCAAGTTTGAGCCAAAAGTGATACGAGCTGCATCATGAGACAAGAACTCCGCGGAGGTCGATATCGCACCTGCATCGGGCAAAGTCAATAGACCGTGAAATATAGTTCAAGGGCACCGGGTCAAGGTGCGTGCTTGAAGGGCATGTCAAGGACAATTACTATGCCAGGTTTCAGACTCGCAGCTATCTCTGATGTCGAGAAAACCAAACTTCGACATAAAAATTTTCAAAGTCAGTAGACCATGAAATATAGGTCAAGGCACCGTGTTAAGGTGCGTGCTTGAAGGGTATGTCAAGGACAATTACTATGCAAGGTTTCAGACTTGCAGCTATCTCTGATATCGAGAAAACCAAACTTCGATGTAAAAATTTTCAAAGTCAGTGGACCGTGAAATATAGGTCAAGGGCACCAGGTCAACATACGTGCTTGAAGGGTATGTCAAGGACAATTACTATGCAAGGTTTCAGACTTGCAGCTATCTCTGATGTCGAGAAAACCAAACTTCAACGTAAAAAATTTCAAAGTCAGTGGACCGTGAAATATAGGTCAAGGGCACCGAGATAAGGTGCGAGCTTGAAGGGTATGTCAAGGACAATTACTATGCAAGGTTTCAGACTCGAAGCTATCTCTGATGTCGAGAAAACCAAACTTCTACGTAAATGTTGACAAAACTTCGACGTAAAAATTTTCAAAGTCAATGGACCGTGAAATATAGGTCAAGGGCACCGGGTTAAGGTGCGTGCTTGAAGGGTATATCAGGGACAATTAGTATGCAAGATTTCAGACTTGCAGCTATCTCTAATGTCGAGAAAACCAAACTTTTACGTAAATGTTGACGAACGAACGAACGGACGGACGGACGGACGGACAGAAATTTGGACTCCTATATCGCACCCTGCTATAAGCAGGTGCGATAAAAACCAGATTTTTGCCTATGTGAAAACAAAGGCCCAGATCAGCTTCGCAGTAACTGCTAGGCTGATCAGCAGCTTTTTTTCGCTACACAGATAGCCCTACAATTCCTCTCCTTTCTAAATCCAAAATTTCCAGTCTCTAGTCATCTTCTGTGCTTGAACAGCTCGGTTAGAGTCAGACCTGATCGGAAACCCCGAAGACCAGTTTTTTCATATCAAACCTAGTCAACTACTCTCACTTAGGTTGAACCTTCCATGCTCTTCCTTATGTGAAAGGTCAGCAGAGCGAAAAATGATCCAGTTTGGTTACTAGCACCTTTGTACAAAGGGAAGTCACTCTAACGACTAATTTCACCAAATTCACTATTCATTTAGAGTTGTCTCCTTACCTTGCTCTCCTGATAATGTTGCAAGGCATGCTTCTCATTGAATCTCCCACATGCTACATTGGAACAACTCAAACAGGCCTGAAATTCACACAAGTAATACATGTACAAATTGGGCCGTGTTATGAGAAAAGCGGATTTTTGCCTAGGCGAAAACAAAGGCGCAGACCAGCTTCACAGTAACTGTGAAGCTGGTCATCGCCTTTGTTCTCGCTACAATAATAGTACAATTTCTCTACTTTCTAAATTCAAAATTTTCAGCCTCTAGTCATCTTCTGTAGCTGCACAGGCCGGTTTGTGTCAAACCTTGTCGTAAACCTCAAGACCAGTTTTCTTGCGTCACGACTCAAATAAATTTTGTGACACTTTGCCGAATGAATTAGAACTGACTGATTACAGAGAAACAGTTTAATCAATTTGACTTCTCGTTAACAGCTTAGCTAAAGGTCATATGGAGCCCATGACCTTGGTGTAAAGTCTCATCTGAAAGAATAAAGCCCAGGATCAAGTAAGAATAGAAGGACCAGGAATCGAAGCAATTAAATTTAAAGTCCCAACATAGACACCAGGTGGGAAAGAAAATACATATATCACAACAAAACATTTTTCCGACAACACACACGAAGAGCAGAATGACTAGCTCTTTCCCAACACGGTAGCCACGATCCCTGGTTTACTAGGAGCAGATTGAATTAGATCTTCTAGTTGACTTCTAGGCATTTAGTGATTTACAGTGATATCCCTCTGGTAATATTTTGGATGATGAAAAATGTTTGCACATTGCAGTTTAAGTAGCTTTATACTGTTCACCAGGTGTGATTGCAAACAACATGATTAATATTTTCTCCCAGAAAACATGTCTTCAACCTTTCTGATGAAGTTAGCTAAAAGATTGAAATTTAAGATTAAAGAAGCAAAACAAAGCTGCTGAATTTTTTTTTTTTCAATTTGATTTTTTTTTTTTTTTTTTCAAAACTCCTGTATGTAAAAATCAAGTTTTCTCATGATGCGGCTTTCAATGTCATCTAGGTATATAATAAGCATTAAGCAAGACACTTTTACGGCAAATGAAATCTCATTATGGGATCCCAAGTAACTACAAGTCTCTAACATGCTCTCCAGGCTTACCCAAACACTTTCTGTTTCCCTGCACACATAGCACATCCATTTCTCTGGGTTGAGTATAGAGTGGTCCCAAGCTGGTCTTATCTTAGACACATGTTTACACTTCTCCATCTTATCTAAGCTGGGAGCCAGTTCTGTGAATCCTAAAATAAAGCATGGTAAGACTAAAGTTTAATATTTGAGCCGTCTCTTAGGAAAACAAACAATGTGGTTTCCGAACAGGTCCAACACAAATCAGGCTATACAGTCACAGAAGCAGGCTAGAAGCTTGAAATATCGGATTTAATAAGAAGGGGTTAACTGCGAAGCTGATCATCTGTGCTTTTGTTTTCACATATCACATATGCAGATTGTTGGTTCTCTCATGAGGCGACTCATTTTAATTGATGAATGATGGGAGACTGTGTCCCTCATACCCCCTGGTCCCTTTTTGTCTGTTCTATTTTTCGAAGGTCAATGAAATGCCATGGGAAAAAAAATGGTGACCATAAGTCACCATTTTCCGACTTTTACACTTGGATCTAACACTTAAATCTAAAAAAGATTTTGGATACAAGGCTGACAGAGCACATGGCCATGTCAAACATGGAATATTTGTCCCCCATACCAGTGTTCATAAATGAGCCGCCCCATGGGAAAACCAGCAATCTGCATATGCGAAAACAAAGGCGCAGATCAGCTTCACAGTAACCACGAAGCTGATCAGCGCCTTTGTTTTCGCTACTCGGATAGTACAATTCCTCTTCTACATAACTCCAAAATTTCAAGTGTCTAGCCTGCTTCTGCAGCCGTACAGCATGGTTTGTGTCAGGCCTGTTCGGAAACCACATTGTTGGTTTTCCCACGAGGCGGCTCAAATACTTTCAAAACATTACCTGACTTTCGGTCTGGTGAAGGCTTTCTTTTTACCAGACCGACAAATATTTTACCGGACCGAAAACATTTTACTTTGCAAATGAGTAAAGTAATAAATTGCAAAGACAATGATATCAGGTAAGACTGCAATCTGACCTGTCTCTTTTAGGCAGGGTTTGCTCTTGGTTTTTGTCTATCTCCATCATTTTTGCCAGATATTAAATTTTTGCATTTTCTTAAAGGTTGAGCCAGACTTTGGCCATTTTTCGCATATGCTAAAACTGGGGATTATCAATTAATCATTGATTTTTCTTTTGGACAAGGTGGCCTAATTTTTGCCAATTAAAAACGGACCATACGCATCGAGGATCCAGGGTGTTTTATAATGTCTCCACAGGGAAGCTCTGCCGATATACAGAGCCTGATAGATTGCTTAAGGTAAAGGCCGAAATGACCCGTAACCAAAACGTTCAAATGACTATGCGCACAAGACAAAATGGCCGCTTCCACACAGCAAGAGGAATGTTTCTCTCTGCATTGTTTTACAGCTTGTTTTTCATCCATTTGCATCGAAATTTCAATGAATTATACTGAAAAATATTTGCAATTTTAGGTGTGTCCAAAAAATTACACCAGACATATGCTCCGCTATACGGAAATGTTTTTCTGGACCTAGACGCTTATTATCTGTAATGTCCGACGGGCATTGGCGAACACTGCCATACAAAAATTTTCTGCAATAAATCATTATCAGAGGCAATATTTTGGACTTTAATGCTTGTTAGGTAATGCAATGTAGTTTCCCATCAGTGTGTTTGCAAGACTGGTGCTCTTACGCTTTTTTTTTCGTAGCAATATAAGGATATGGCGAGTGTAAGAACATCGCCATATATCTGAAAAAAAAAAATAAAGTAATCATAAAATCAATTCATTATGCGCACTACAACGTTTTTACATAGGAATATAACTCCTAGTTTTCCCTATGGCAACACGCCATATATTTTCGGGACTTAGAGCAATCTACGACTCCTAAAATCACTAATTTTTAAAACCCGTTTGGTGTTTGCAAACGCTTTGACTCGTCGGGCGCCGCCATGTTTGGTTTGGTCAAATCCGCTCTGAATTCAGTTCCTTGTTGCCATTGGTCAATTTTTTGTACATTTTCGGTAATTGGTATGACCACTCAGATCGATCGACCAATCAAAAAAAGCGTTTTACATCAATCATGTTCCATGAAGTAATTTGTTGCTTCCGGCATTTACTGTGTCATTCTATATATGAGCCACCTCATGGGAAAACCAACAATCTGCGTAGGCGAAGCTGATCAGCGCCTTTGTTTTCGCTACTCGGATAGTACAATTCCTCCTCTACTTAACTTCCAAAATTTCAAGCTTCTAGCTCTTTTCTGTGACTGTACAGGCCGGTTTGTGTCGGACCTGTTCGGAATCCACATTGTTGGTTTTTCCACGCGACGGCTCATATGTTTACAACAAGGTACCAACCTTCTCCTGCTTTAGGAACAAGATGGCAACATGCTGGTAGACACTAGCATCACTGACAAAAAAAAAACAGCGACAATTCTCAATCCAAAGGGATTCAAGGATTCTTTTCCAGGTGCATTGGTGGCATTGTATGTTTTTAATGTAACAGCCAAATAATTTTGAAGGGTGACGCCAGAAATATTGATAATTTCAATTGGGAATGATGTCATGATTAGGGAAATTCTTGCTACAGGGCTGTCTACAACAAGGAGCTAACAGTAACAGGGATTTTTTGGCAATTTTTGGAAGGGGCCCTAGGGCCTTTCTGATTGGGAAATTTAGCGACGTAAACCCTGAATTTGTGAAATTTTCAAAATATTCACAATTGATGATATTTTCAAATGTGACCTATTAAGGTATATCATTTAAAATCATTAAATAATAATTTATAATCAAAGCTAAACACTGTTTCAAACAGCAAAGTTTGAATTTCACAATGTATAGAACTTGGGAAAAAAGTCACCCAAATTGCATTGGGAATGGGGCCTTATTTCGGCCCCTGAGACACCAGAAAAAAATCCCTGAGTAACCATGGCCGGACCACTTTTCTGGCCGAAAATGGTTTCGGCCGGACCACATTTTTCGATAATTCGGCTGAAAATGTGTTTGCCTTTTCGACTTTTTTGAAGTGCGGTGGCCGAATTAATTGTTACTTAGCATTCTCTGTCAATCTGCCCGAGGGTGTGAAAGACGGTCGTTATAAAAACAACCATGAAACTGACACCTGGTATTGTCATATTATTGGATTTTGACAGATTATCGTTTGAAGTGAAGGTGCATCAAAGTGTTCTATAATTCATTGTGAATAAAACCAATTCTCTGTAAAGCTGTATTTCACAACTTTGAAATTTCTAATAAAATAAAATTTCACAATAACTCAATCACGGTTTAAAATTGCACTAAATCAAACTACATGCCGAAAAATCTTTCACGTACTATACAATTTTTGCAAACATTATTTTTCTTCATATTCCAAAATTTGTTAAAACGTGCATGTTATTATTAATTTATTATATCCGCCCGTTCCTAATCAACCGACGTCTTTCAAATTCCCTCAGCGTTCCTTCGGCAAGGCGAATCCTGTAGGCTTCATTGTTTTTGACTAGGACGTGGTTTCAGTGTTATGTCTAAAAATTTGTCTCAAAGTGCATTAAAATCGTTTCTAAGGAGTCCGGAAATATAAAATTTTCTAGGGGGAGATCCCCAAACCGCCTTACAAGAGGGGGGGGGGGTGGAGCTCGCCCCTCTCGTGCTCTCCCCCCACTTATGCCTTCGGCACTCGTGATACGTCTTTGATGTTTCATGGCCGGATAACTTTTCAAAAGCCGACGACGGCCCTAGTAACTTTTGTGATATGCATATTACCTTTACACGTGTACACATTGGTCTACTTTTTTCGTTTCACAAAATAGACTAGAGTTAAATGGCGAATAAGTGTGCTAGAAAACACTTTTGTGGGCACTTTTGCGGCATGAGTTGCAACAATGCCTAAGTTACTCAGGGACATGCCCCCTTTCAGAATCTGCCTGTTGCAAAAACGAAATATCAATATTAAGGTCAGTAAATGAGGTCAAAGGTCATCAGGTGCAAAAATACGAAAAAATTCTTATACACAGTATAAAGATGGAAAAATGTACAATTTTCGCTGCAATATTTCACAAAAAGAACACGAAGGAAGTCTTGCCATGTTTATTTGTTTAATTACTCATTTGTTTGCATAATAACATATGTTTGTCCGTCTGTACGAATGGATATACATATCTTCAAGCCTAGGACGCAAACGTTCATTTGAAGTTTTCAAAACAAAATGAAGCGCAGTTGTGATTTATATGTGGAAATATAATGGAAAGGGTCTTGACTCTTTAGGTCTGTTCACATTTAACCTGAAGAGTGGTCGGGTGGGAAGATGGGCCCCCGCCCACTAGGGCCAAGCAAAGCATATTCGCTACTAACCGGCCATCTGGTTACTGGTTAACCGCTTGAGTCTGAGTCTGCCCAAGAAATGTGGTTTCAAGTCATGCATATAGTTATATTTAATTCTATTTGAAATGACATAGTAGTGTTGGGTAAAAGTCCCCTAAAATGGGGACAACGTCCCGATATGACCCTAGCTGTTGATTGTGAGGTAAAGCATCAACTCGAAAAAGCAAACATTAAACCTGTTCAAAGCCTTATTAGAACTACGAGCGTATATGACGTTGCATTAAATACACCGCTACAAAGCGTTTTAGCTGTAGATCTAATATAATTCTGCTTTCAGTTACGTCACAAGCATTCTTTGATCATTATTCGCAGTCATTATTGTCACTGCTTATAAAATCAAGACACCAAATCTTTTCTTCGTTGTTTTGAAATACACAATATTGCAAAGTATGGAACCGGCATTGAAGGTGGGCAGCAAACGACCCGCCACAGACAGCTCGTTTGATGAGCGAATGTGCATTATTTGTCAGTTGCCTGCTGAAAGCAAGAAATTGTCTACTCTTGGTGAAGATGGGTGTGACAAGTTGCTGAAAGCAGCATCTGACCGATGGGAGCGCCGTGACTACGACAATGTAGGTGTAATTGACAGATTGCGATTGGTAGACCTCAAAAAGTTATCGCAGGAAAAGAGAGTCAAATACCACAGATCCTGTTATTCAAGTTTCACATCTGCATTCCATATAGCTACGTTAAAGGGAAAAGTTGAGAGCCATACCGATGCTTCGGAAGAAGCTTCCACATCTCATGCTACTAGATCTTCAAGACGATCATTACCATCCCTGGATAAATCATTGTGCATCTTTTGCCAACAAGCCACAAAAGAGCACTTAAGCCAAATTCTGACACTGCCTAAGTCAGAAAAGATAATGTCATTGGCAAAATTTGATTTGCAGATGCGAGTTCGACTAGCAGCAATGCACGATCTTGTCGCAGAAGATTGTTTGTACCACCCTACTTGTGAAAAGCGCTTCTACAGGCGTCTTGAAAAACACAGTGAATCAGAAGAAATTTCACCACAGGAATTATGTCTACAGAAAGTTGCTTTCGAACTAAGACTTGGGTTTGACAATCTTGAAGTATATACATTACAAGCAGTATGGGAACGTTATAGCGACTTGCTCCTTGCTATGGGAGAAACATCCGGTTCTTACAGAGACAATCGCAAGCGTTTCAAATGTGCGCTAGAAACTCAGATGCCAGGCGAATTACAGTTTGTTCCACAATTAAGCCCACGAGAACCACTTTTGATTTTCCCTTTGAAATCAGCCGCTGAAATAGTTCAACTTCTAAAGAAAAGCATTGATAATCCAGCTGAAAGTCAGGAATCTGAATCGGTTCTGAATGAAGGCGCCGTTCACGTCTCTGAGTCTCAGAATATGTTATACATGTATCACGTAGCACAGAAACTACGCCAAGAAATATTATCCTCAGACGGTTATAATAACTGTATGGGCATAAATTCAGAAAACGCAGCAAATTGCATACCTGAGAGCCTCTATGTATTTCTCAGACTGCTTTGTACAGGTAAAGATCCGTATGAGAATGAGAATGAGGACTTGTCTGTCCGCAGATGTGTCTTGAGCATTTCTCAAGATATTATGTTTGGGGCTTCAAAGGGTAAACTATTAACACCAAAGCATATAGGTCTAGGCTTAACAGTACACCAAGCAACACGATCAAAACAACTTGTTAACCTATTGAATGCAGCAGGTCATTCTGTCAGTTATGACATGATTCGAAGAATCGACACTTCTATCGCAAAGAAAGTGATAGATGATCTTCAAAGCAATGAATATGTCCCAGTACCGATGAATATCACCAGGAACACATTTTGCCAGTTTGCAGCAGACAATATAGATATCTTAGAAGAAACGCTCGACGGCAAGGACACATTTCACGCTACACAAATGGTCGTGTTTCAGAGAAGCCAGCAGGAATCCGAAAATACATGTGAAATTCCAATTGGGAAAGAAAAATCAATTACGGTGCCTGCCGAATTGAATGAGCTGCTTGATGCTCCAAAAATAACGGGCCGGCCTTGTCCAAAATACAATGATCCAGTACAGCCTCAGTGGTTTGAGCCAGACAAAAGTGTTGATCAGAAGGCTGATCTTGAGGATGTCTCCTGGTTACTTGCCAGAAATAGTTCACCAGACTCACAAAAGATACCCGCCTGGACAGGTTTCAATAGTATTGTTTCTCGTGTTGAATCAGACAAAACAAAGGTTGGGTTATTGCCTTTAGTAAACGCACCTGCCCATTAAAGTGATACCATGTGGACTGTAATTGACAGATGCTTAAAAAATTCAGAAAAGCTAAATCCTGGTCAGTCTACTGTTTTGACACTGGACCAACAACTGTACTCCAAAGCGAAGGAGCTCCAGTGGTCCAGGCAAGATGACTGCAAATCACTTCTTGTACGACAGGGAAGTTTCCACACCGCCCTGAACTTTATGAGAGTAATTGGGCAGCATTTTACGGACTCTGGTCTACTTGAAGGTTGGGACCGAAAGTGGGGTTTATGGGGAAAATACAGCCAACAATATCATAGCAGGGAAATCATATAACAAAGCTATCAGAGCACACAAGCTAACATATGAAGCTGTTTGGCGTATTTACCACAAGCTATTTCAGGAATGGCTGCAAGAGAAAGAAGCTGATACTGAATTGATTGACCAGTCCCTGTCGTTGCTAGTTACAGCATTTCAAGAACAGAAAGCAACCGGTGAGCTCTCACATTTGTTTGACGACGTTGTAGATGCACTGAAACAGAAGCAGATCATCGACTTATTTGAAGACTTTGATAAAGAAAATCAAAATCCAACGTTCGTATATTGGCGTCAATATATGAGTCTTGTTCAGATACTTCTACGTTTCATCAGAGCTGAAAGAGAAGGCAACTGGGATCTGCATTTGTCTTCCTTTGCGGCAATGCTGCCTTGGTTTGCGGTCTATGACCATACTAATTACACAAGGTGGGGGGCAGTCTATTTGACCGATATGAAAAATATTGAAGTGACTCATCCGGATGTATTTGCGGAATTTGTTGCCGGAAACTTCGTTGTGAAGAAGACAGGTCAGAGTTTCAATCAGATTTCCACAGACCAGGCCTTAGAACACGTAAATAAAATCTGTAAAGTAGCCGGTGGCCTCATAGGCATAACAAGGCTTGAAAGCGCTAGGGAAAGGTGGTGATTAACTTTCAATCAAAGAAGTGATATTGCCCAACAAACCATGGATATGTATGGCTTACAGAGTGAAGACACTGGAAAGAAGCAGAAGTCGAAAGATACTGGCGCATCTCGAATCGGACGGGACGAGGAAGATGTGAATCTTATTGAACAGCAGCTTAAAAGATTCCACCTATTCAGTATTGACCAGCAAGACCTTATCGCCATTGCAAGTCGAGATGTAGCACCAGAGGAACTAGGAAATACAATGCTCCAGCAGAATCCCGAGGAAAAGAGAAAATTAGGCTGTTTGTCGATACACGTCTGAAATCACAACAAGTTAGCTTTCATGATGCTATTCCTAAGTCCAAGTCACCAACATTTAGGTCATTGTATGAGTCAAAGAAGACGCCGGTAATGGGCAAAGCAAAGGCGATGAAAGCTGACAGAAACCTTTTTCAACGGCTGTTCGTTGCGAAAAGTTCAGGGCGAACTGTAAATTTGGCTGAAATACTTCGACACGAGTTGTTTCCCGTACCCCTTTCTCTCGCGGATACGGCAGGTGAGTTACACCACACTCAGAAAGCTGCACTCGGTCATATCTTAGAAAAGTGCGTAGTGGTTGAAGCATTGCCAGCATCTGAGGAAAACACATGTACGATCTTAGACGGTCAAGCTCTTGTACAAGCAATTGGAAAACCAAAGTCCGCGAAGACATTTGGTGATTTGGCACAGACGTTCAGCTCAACTTGCCTCAGTTATCTGAAAAAGCCCTGTACGCGTGTCGATTTCGTATTCGATAGATACGAGAAAGACTCAATAAAAGCTGGAACAAGATCCTTTCGAAAAGGATCAGGCAGTAAACGACCGGTTCGACGGATCGTGAACGACACAGAAGTCCCCTTGCCTAGCAACTGGAAACAGTTCATAGATCTAGAGGAAAATAAAGCAGATTTAGCAAAGCTGCTATCTGAAGATTTGAGTAGTAAAGTTGCGGATGGAGATATCGTCACTGCTGGTGGCTTTGAGAATTCAGAAACAGTAAAATGTTCACCTGAACGTGACCCTGGCATATTAACTGCTACACATGAGGAGGCTGACACACGTATTCTGCTCCATGCCAAAGACGCACAGCTGCACGGACGCGTTGTAATTGTATGTAGAGATACTGATGTGTTGGTGCTATTAGTTCACTTCAAACACCATCTTCCAAGGGAAATTTGGTTTATGTTTGGCACAAAGAAAGACCCCAAGTATGTACCTGTCCATGAAATAAAACTGAATAATGAATTGCGATCTGTATTGCCTGCTTTCCATGCACTAACTGGCTGCGATACAGTTAGCCAGTTCGCTGAGCATGGCAAAGTAACTGCATGGAAAGCTTTCGAGGATAACAGTCAGTTGCTGACAGGTTTAGGGTTTGGAGAGCTTACACACGATACACTTGAAAGGGTTGAAAAGTTTGTGTGTAAAATATATGACCCGTCGACCGATAAAACAAAGATTAATCAAATGAGAGTGACTTTGTTCAACAAGGGAAAAGACCCAGATAGTCTTCCTCCGAAATCAGATGCATTAAGACTTCACATGAGTCGAGCCCATTATCAGACAAACATATGGCTGAATGCTACAGTTCCGTCCCCAGAACGGCTTGACCCTGAAGCGTACGGATGGGAGCGTGACCCTTACAGTACTCAGTTAAAGCCAAAGCTGTTGCTTTTGGAACCTGTACCCAAAGTTTGTACGGAATTGCTTCAGTGTAGTTGCAAAACGTGTGCAACACGAAGGTGCAAATGTAGGGCAAATAACCTCAAGTGTCTTCCATCTTGTGGCTGTAGTTCTACTACTTGTGGTAATCCCAAGAATGCGATGGAAGATTCTGATACAGAGGATGAGCTGTAAAGGAGGCAAATTACTCATTTTGAAGGGCTCCTGATATGACAGAGAATTACCTTCATTTTCTATGCATCGGTTATGTAAGAAATCAACAATTCAAATATGCACTTAATGACCTTTTACCCTGATTTGACCTGACTATATGACAGGCAAGATAATTTACTTACTATTCACTACTGTCTACAATACTAGATACGTTTGTCCCAAAACGTCGATTAAACCTCCTCAAATCACTTAAATAGGAAGACTAAACTATGATATTTTTGACCTGACCCGACCTGATTGACCATATTTGAGGTCGTAAGTATGTGGATAAAGATTAAATCAACTCAAATATGGTCATTGATATCTACCAGCGACATAGATCAATATGCAAGTTATTTATAAGGTTTCCTGCTCAAATTATTATATTTTGTATGTCATTTTCCAATTTTTCAAATGCACTTAATGACCTTTTGACCTATTTTTATTACCTTAAATGGCTTCTGATGCTTGGTTTATCGGTTCTAATTACTTCAAGCATGTCTTCTGATAAAGAAACACCGATTTGCAGCTCAACTTGCACAATTAACATTGATTCTGCTATTGCCCTTTAACCCGACTACAATTAAATGCACCCGGTGACCTTTGACCCCGGATTGTGACCTTATTATGGCATTCCCATTTTTGCAACAGGGCAAAATCAGCTCAGGAATGTTTGCAGATTTTGATAGGCATAGTGGGACCTTATGCCGCAAAAGTGCCCACACTTCGAAAAATTTGTATCTGAAACCGCCTGTCTAAAATGGGCTTTGCCATTTCCGTCTGTTTTCAGCAAGTTAGAAAAACAATCTGGTGTATAAGAAGATGCCCAAATAGGGTGTCAATTTTCATTGTCAAAATCTCAACATACACATTATGCAAGAGTTGTCGTTCTTGTTATTGAACAGGCCAAAAATAGTGACAATGCATGCCCTCATGGAAATGATCCTCGGATATCTGTCGAGGCAAATTGTGCTACAAAGTACCTTTCCATCTACTTCACATGGCAACAGTATCAATCTTAAACAAAATCAATCCAGCACTGAAATATAAGGTCTTCAAATATTTGGCAGAGGAATTTTTTCAATAACCGCCATTTTGGAAGATTTGCTCGAGTTCTACTCGTACATCTCCGGTAATTTCCGTGGATGCGTTCGATGTTTCATCATGTTTACCCGGACCCAGACCACAATTACGGTGCAGTCCGGTAACACCGCAATAAATTTGGAAAAGTTGAAAAAAAACACTTACCAAGTAGCTTGTAACTTCAAATTTGGTTTCCCTCCTGTCTATCTGGCAAATCTCAGGACTCTAGCAGCTCTAAAACAGCAAAAATCTGAAAAATAAAGACATCAGGTACCCAAATTATATGCCATGCATAGCAGGACCCAGACCACAATTAATTTTACTATAAAGTTTAATCATTTGTTTTGCCTCCTACCTTCTTAACTGACATTGCTGGCTTTGTTCTGAAGCTTTTCCCCAAGTCTACACTGTATGCCAGTACTTTAAATCAAGATTAAAATAGGGGTTGACCGGCGGTGCGTTCTTTTACCGGAATGGACCGGAATGGACCTGATTACCGGAATGGACTACCGGAATGGACATTTATATGTGTCCTTGAGTATTTTTTTCATTTGGTTTTTTGTACAGATTTGCCTAGAATGTACACAGACAGTGATTAGTTCGAGAATCACGTAGTTTAAGTACAGTTAAATTGTGTTCCGTACGATCGGGTGGCCTAGATCAGGGACTCGTATATGCTTACAGGTCACTGTCACGGTACCAGCACCTTTTACTCATTTCTTCTTCTATTCACCCCTGTTTTTGCTGTAGAACATCCACTGGTGATGTCTATACATTTTAATCATAGAAACCTCTGAGCAGTGGTCCCATGCCGGACCCCACCCTTGGGCTACCCTAACCACCCCAGGAAGTCAATTTTGCTATACTAAGATGGAATTTATTTTATACAAACTATTTATACGACTCCAGAAGTACATTTTATGCAGATAAAATACATTAAAGCTCCCAAAGCCACAACATAATGTCCATTCCGGTAGTCCATTCCGGTAATTATGTCCATTCCGGTCCATTCCGGTAAAGGAACGCACCCGTTGACCGGCTCGTTTGGGAGGTATCTGCCAATTTCTATACATACCGGTGTCTTCGTCAATTATCCGCCTGCCTAGGAGCAACCGCATAAGGGGTGGTTCAGTTGGCAGTTAAATACCTGAAATTACCAGATATCTCCACTAATGTAACATTTCCTGAAAGCATAGACAACAATCTAACCAAACTGATATCAAAAGCAGCAATTCAACATGATTTGTCAACTTTACACCCCAATAAATAGGGGAACTATTTTGTGTGTAAGTATATCCGTATCGTGTTCTACCATTCAAGGGAAGTAATTGTGTCCTGATTCCACCCCCTTATACCCCACTTTACTGGGGTTTGCAGGGGTATACCTATTTTTCTTATTTTTTCTCCAAAACATAGATTGTGGGTACTCGTTAGAACCGCCTCGCCTCGTTAGAACCGAGGCGGTTCTAACGTGTACCAACAATCTATATGTTTTGAGCAAAAATAAGAAAAATATGAAAATTTTTCCAACAAATTTTTCAATTTTTAAAACTAAAAAAAATCTCTGTATATTGCATGGACGTGTTTTCGTAATGTATTTCTGTATCAAAATACTGTAGAGATTTACGGACTAAGACGGTGACGGTGAAAGAGCTCGGACTTCAAAAATCAGAAAAAATGGCTATACCCCTGCCTACCCCAGTTTTGCTATATAAAAGTGGGTTTGAGGGGGTACGTATTTCACGGGTCATGTTTTCCTGATGTTTTATTTTTTATTTATTCTATTTTTGATCAATCGAAGTCAAAGTCCTTTAGTACAATAGTCTGGCTTTAAACAGGGCTACTGATGAGGGTTCATTACCCGAAATTGCGCAATATAGTCCATACTTTCTCCCTTTGAATGTTTTTATTGCTTCCAAAGGATCGTAACTTTATATTTTATTTGCTATTACTGCAGCTGGTGTTGTGCAGTGTGGCGGCCGTAAAAAGTCTCCCCGTACATCATCCATAGTGCAGATTATATTTTTATTTAGGTCCTTTGAGATCAGTAAAGATATTCAAAGTGTTCAAAACACTTACGCTTAGACACATACTTCTAAGCAATGTTTTAATTATTTGACCCCGTTTAGGAATGTGTCTTCGATTTAGACTTCTCGTGAAAATTTTCCGAATTGCAGTACAGGGCTACTGATGAGGGTTCATTACCCGAAATTGCGCAATATAGTCCATACTTTCTCCCTTTGAATGTTTTTATTGCTTCCAAAGGATCGTAATTTTATATTTTATTTGCTATTACTGCAGCTGGTGTTGTGCCGTGTGGCGGCCGTAAAAAGTCTCCCCGTACATCATCCATAGTGCAGATTATATTTTTATTTAGGTCCTTTGAGATCAGTAAAGATATTCAAAGTGTTCAAAACACTTACGCTTAGACACATACTTCTAAGCAATGTTTTAATTATTTGACCCCGTTTAGGAATGTGTCTTCGATTTAGACTTCTCGTGAAAATTTTCCGAATTGTAGTACAACAGTCTGGCTTTAAACAGGGCTACTGATGAGGGTTCATTACCCGAAATTGCGCAATATAGTCCATACTTTCTCCCTTTGAATGTTTTTTATTGCTTCCAAAGGATCGTAACTTTATATTTTATTTAGTATAAATCAATGGCCAATTGTTTTCGTACGCAACGTATTTGACTTTTCAAGTTACCAGATATTTTCTAACATTAACTCACTCATATCGATAGTCCGATGGCGTCTTTATTGTTTACACAGTTAGGTGTCAATTACGGCAGCGATTGTTAATTGAATCACGTGCCTGTTTATTACCTTGATACTTCTTATCACACCTTATGACTACTGTTTTACCTTAATTGATGGATACTTAAAACATGTGTTAAATTTTAAATAACAAACATCGTACATTTCTATGTGAACGCAGCCTTAGAGTAGCGTATGGTTCTGTTTATTGTCTGACTGCACCAAGTGGAAATGATGTTGTCACCTTTTATAGGCTATCCTACTGCACTTGTTGCACAACTTAGTAGAACGGGCACAACACCATCATGCGCAACAAAAAGTGTCGAGGGATCCATAGGAAATGGAATGCGGTGTGAGATGATCGTGATAAAACGCACAGTGTTAAACGCAGCCAAATATAGAAGATCCGTAGCAGCGTGTTATTCACTATCTTCCCGCTGCACTACGAACCGCCTCCAAGTTTCGTTATGTACTGTCACTTGTTGCGTTCAGTCCGTTTGATCACGACCCACTACGTTTCTCACTTCCGCCGTGATCACTGTCAAAATTTGCAGCGGAGACCACGGTAATCACGACCTAATCCCCAGCGTTGTCTTACGTATATTCCGTTTTGATAAAGATTGTTTGAAACGTTGCTGCCGTGGTCACCGGAACAGAGTGTAACGCTGCATTATATGATTTAGCAAATTTCCTCGGAATGCTAGAGTTCTGGCAAACGGTGGTTGCCGGGAACATACATGCAATGTAAAAACAAACGGGAGACTTGCTAAGGAACGGACCCCAAGGAATAGTGTGGCTCTCTGGGGGTGGGGGGATAACTAAGGGGTAATTGTGATACGGGTGTGTGGCCCAAATTTCTGAAAAGGTACAAGTAGGCAAAGATCAGGAAAAGACGCAATCAGAAAAAGATTCCCACTCCAAAAACCGAGGTGGGAAAAAACCAAACTAACAGTCAGGTACTTATACCATGAAAACATTTCGTAAGCCGAATGAGCAGCTATTTTCCCAATAGGTGGCCACTCAGTTACCTTAACTTAACTAAAAATATGAAAACATACATAAGGCGCCAACAGCACAAAAATATTTTAAACACCAAGTTACTGGCGGGTTTAAATCGATTTTACATGGCCATAACCTCACCCTCAGCTTCTGCAGTGTTTCATAACATTTAGTTAGTTCTTCGGTCCTCGTGGTTAATCTCTAACTAGTCAATGAATCATCAAGAACAAACAAATAAATCATGATAAACATCCTGATGAATCAAAAACCAGGACTCACAGATTGAGTAAGCTGCCCGACGATGGAGATCCCTGGGCGCCGAATAACTTACTAACTCCGGAGCAAAAGAAAAACATCAGTTGGACCCCGGTGGGCCAAGCAACAGACAAGAAGCTCCGGCCCCAACCAACTAAAATGAATACCATCATAGAGTCTGACGCCGACCCACCGGCGTGCAATTAAAGAAGGCAGCATAGTTATCAACCGTGATTGGGTTAAAAACTAAGCATGCAGACTGTCGCATAACATTCAAGTTATAACCTATACGTCTGTAACGTGTTATGATTTTTCTAAACTGAAAAGAAAAATCATTACTTCCTATAAGTTTCTTAAATTTGTAAAACAAGTCACCATAAAATTCTGGTTCCGAAAGGCCCTCACTTAAAAGCGTCTTTAACCCAACATTATATATGGAAATCAATTCATAGTGTCTACGATAAAATTTAGAAAAGGTTTTTCGAAGTTTATGATACCGATAGCCCTGTTGGAGAAGTTTGGCCGTTAAACATTTATTTCGAGCGTTGAAGTCTGTAACATGATTGCAGACTCTAGCAAACCTAATAAGTTGCGAAATGTATACACCATAAGAAGCACGACGAGGAACGTCACCATCCAAAAACGGAAAATTTACTATATCAAAATCAAAGTCATCGCGCTTATCATAAATTTTAGAAAAAACAAATCCATTTGCAACAGAAAGATGTAGATCTGAAAAGGGGGCTTCGGTATCCGAGATATTGGCTTTGTTCAACTGTAGTTCAGATGGATAAATTTGATTGACCATACCTTCAAAATAAGGGTTGTCAATGTTCAAAAGGTCATCAAGGTACCTAGAAGTGGAATTATGGCCATGTAAAATCGGTTTAAGCCCGCCAGTAACTTTGTGTTACTGATCGTTCCAAGTCGATACTTCTGTGGTGGTTCTTTTTGTTTTATGTCTTGGTGTTTAAATTTTTTTTTGTGCTGTTGGCGCCTTATGTATGTTTGCATATTTTTAGTTAAGTTAAGGTAACTGAGTGGCCACCTATTGGGAAAATAGCTGCTCATTCGGCTTACGATGTGTTTCATGGTATAAGTACCTGACTGTTAGTTTGTTGTTTTTTTTCCCACCTCGGTTTTTGGAGTGGGAATCTTTTTCTGATTGCGCCTTTTCCTGATCTTTGCCTACTTGTACCTTTCGATAACATCAGCTTGATTATCATGACATATACTAGCTGTCTTTTGATTTTTTTTTATACCCATTCATATACTGTCCTTTGATTTTTTATACCCATTCATATACTAATTGCAGCTACGTATCATCTGCGCAGAGATTCTGAGCTAGATTCTGAGGGCGTATACTGAGGGCGTATATATCGTGACTGAGTCTCGTGACCGGAAATGTTTGCAAATACCATATACAGGGATGCCAGAAGAGATGGGCCACTGATACAACCACACAGGAAATCTAGGGCTATTCATATACTGTTGTGTGAAAAAATGGGGCCATTCGTATACTTTTACTTGAAAACTGAAGCCTATTCATATACTGGCGAGGCTTAAAAAGGGGGCTATTCGGGCGGCACTATGTCATAGTATAGGTAGTTACCCCCCCCCCCCCCCCCCCCCCCCGAGGTATGGCTATGTTAATTAATCGTCCCGCTTACTTGAAACTAAACCAAATACAGTCATCTTGCTACAACTTCTATTGCGAGATTGAGGACTAACTCTTTCATCGTACACGTTTACCTTTGACATTAAGCTATGTCAGATGTAAACCGAAAGGTTGAAAGAGATACAATAATATAATGTTATTAATCAAGTAATTTCGTATTGGCCCAGTTACAGGTCCGAGGTCTGCTGTATTGGCCCGAGGCGGAGCCGAGAGACGATTATTTCTACTTCTATAAATGCAACTGCAGTGTAAGTTTTATGTTATAAATACAACTGCAGTTTTGAAGCGGCGAAACGGAGGAAAACATGGCTGCCATTTTCTTTTGAAAAAGAACGTCGAATGACGTCATTTTCATATTGGCCTTGTTTTTCTGTATTGGCCTTGTTTTTCTCGTATTGGCCCAGTTATTCTCGTATTGGCCCAGTTTGTCATCCGTATGATGTGGGCTGATTTGGTCATACAAATACTAATATTAATGTAGTTAATTAATAATAAGACATATTATGCGATAAGCATTTGCTTATTGTTTTCAGAGCGGGGTTAGTACCTTCACCTTCACCGGGCAAATTAATGGCTATCGAGAATTATTGAGAATGCATATCTATCATAAGAAAACCTTTTTCTGCATGATCATTATATGCGGCACTAGCGTATTTGATCAGCGCTTTTTTCATGCCTGTTTGAGTCGGGCCTAGTCAGAAAGGTTTTATTATGACGCGGCCCAGTCACAACCCCCTACCCACACCCTGTCCAACGTTGACGACGGTGAAACGGTCCCAACACCGGTTACTACGGTGCTTTCGCTACAAAATTTGATGGATGCGAATAAATTTCTTGTTTTGTTCAATGTTATATAAACGTTTGCGATGAAATAAAACGCGCATCTAATGGAGAATTAACATGACTTTTTATTTCTGCTTGAACGAAAAAGGTACAAGTAGGCAAAGATCAGGAAAAGGCGCAATCAGAAAAAGATTCCCACTCCAAAAACCGAGGTGGGGAAAAAACCAAACTAACAATCAGGTACTTATACCATGAAACATATCGTAAGCCGAATGAGCAGCTATTTTCCCAATAGGTGGCCACTCAGTTACCTTAACTTAACTAAAAATATGAAAACATACATAAGGCGCCAACAGCACAAAAAATTTTAAACACCAAGACATAAAACAAAAAGAACCACTACAGAAGTATCGACTTGGAACGATCAGTAACACAAAGTTACTGGCGGGCTTAAACCGGTTTTACAGGTACCTAACCTCACCCTCAGCTTCTGCAGTGGTTCACAACATTTAGTTAGTTCTTCGGTCCTCGTGGTGAATCTCTAACTAGTCAATGAATCATCAAGAACAAACAAATAAATCATGATAAACATCCTGATGAATCAATAACCAGGACTCACAGATTGAGTAAGCTGCCCGACGATGGAGATCCCTGGGCGCCGAATAACCTACTAACTCCGGAGCAAAAGAAAAACACCAGTTGGACCCCGGTGGGCCAAGCAACAGACAAGAAGCTCCGGCCCCAACCAACTAAAATGAATAGCTTTAAGTCGGGGCCATCATAGAGTCTGACGCCCGACCCACCGGCGTGCAATTAAAGAAGGCAGCATAGTTATCAACCATGATTGGGTTAAAAACTAAGCATGCAGACTGTCGCATAACATTCAAGTTATAACCTATACGTCTGTAACGTGTTATGATTTTTCCGAACTGAAGAGAAAAATCATTTATTCCTTTAAGTTTCTTTAATTTGTAAACCAAGTCACCATAAAATTCAGGTTCCGAAAGGCCCTCACTTAAAAGTGTCTTTAACCCAACATTATATTTGGAAATCAATTCATAGTGTCCACGATAAAATTTAGAAAAGGTTTTTCGAAGTTTATGATACCGATAGCCCTGTTGGAGAAGTTTTGCCGTTAAACATTTATTTCGAGCGTTGAAGTCTGTAACATGATTGCAGACTCTAGCAAACCTAATAAGTTGCGAAATGTATACACCATAAGAAGCACGACGAGGAACGTCACCATCCAAAAAGGGAAAATTTACTATATCAAAATCAAAGTCATCGCGCTTATCATAAATTTTAGAAAAAACAAATCCATTTGCAACAGAAAGATGTAGATCTAAAAAGGGGGCTTCGGTATCTGAGATATTAGCTTTGTTCAACTGAAGTTCAGGTGGATAAATTTGATTGACCATACCTTCAAAATAAGGGTTGTCAATGTTCAAAAGGTCATCGAGGTACCTAGAAGTGGAATTAAAAGCCTCGATAACATCAGCTTGATTATCATGGTTAAGAGAATCCATGAAATCTCTTTCGTAGCAGTATAAAAATAAATCAGCTACGAGAGGTGCGCAATTTGTACCCATCGGAATTCCAACTGTTTTTGTATAATTTTTCCAAACATTCGATCCAAAGTTGGTAAACAAGGTTCGGCCAAGGCCTATTCGGCCGATTTCTACAGAAACTGTTCGTATTTTCCAAAATACGCAAACAAATGTAAGCAAACGAGCATTTTGCAATGACTTGTATGCAAGATTGTGGGACGTTTGCATCGTTCTCGATAGATTTTCCCCAGAAAAATGCCCAGGAAGAATTTTATGACAAAAAGTAAAAACAACGCCGGTTACTACGGTACCAGAATTACCTGGATTGTTGGATAGATGGGCATTCTAGCTTTACAAGATGCGGATTGTGTTACTAATTCGTGCCCTGCTTCTGCCTATATACCTCTTTCATGTAGTTTCGGGAACTATACGTTTATTGGCGTGGCTATCAACCCTAAAATGAAGAGATTCTAATGAAACAGTTCCGTATTGTTATGAGATAGAAATAGTTCCAATAGGAAAACAGGGCTTGTCCGTGACTCACCAATTGCACGTAATTATACTTTGAGGTACCTTCGTATTATAAGTTTCACCAACCTTTCTGCGACCCTTTTAAATTGAAGTACTTTCTTGCTTGTACTTACTTACTCGCTCAAAGACTCTATGACTGACTCACGCACTCGAAAGTTTCGAGTCGAAACATTATCCAATATGTTATAATAATAATAACAACAATAATAATAATAGGTTTTTGAATGAATGTCGAAAACTATTCTGAACGAGTTCATATGGCGAGGACGCACGAGCTTGCGAGTGAATCTCACCCAAATGAACGAGTTCCGAATATTTTACGATTTTTATTCAATAACCTTTTAATTGCATGTATATACCCTAAAGAACGCAATGGAAGGTTTGTAAATGCTTATTCCTGGCATCTCCAGTCCTGATAGACATTTCATTTGGCCACATTTCATGTAAAAATGTATCGTTTCTGACAACTTATCACAATATTGCAACACACGCAGAGCTTCGCCTTTGTGTACGCGAGAACCATGACGTTGCAGTAAAATTGATGACGACGACATGACTCTTGGGCGTCGGTGCGATCGGAAATTTCATGAACAAAGTTAGAAATTCGGAGTACAAACACTTTTAAATTATTGTTCTTCCAAAATTTGAGGTATTTGTCTTAAAATGAAGTGTCAGTGTGTATTTATTGTGCGAGGAAATCTGTATTTTTTTTCTATTTTCGTCGTTCGTTTAGTTGAAATGGAAATGGAAAAAGGCTGCCAGATATTTTTTTTTTCAATGGCGACTTGCTGTACTATCGAAAGTAGTCCCGCCGGGAACTTGCTTCTTCAGACCCGTGCAAACTACTGAATATGACATAAGTTTCCATCGAAAACATTCTAAACATTCAATAGAATATGGAAAATTCTAACACACCTTGACCGTAGACGATGTAACGTCATTTCAACGCGTTAAAACGTAATAAACATGTGTAGACATTTGCGGTAACGTCAAAAGTTTGGCGGAATTTCATCAGTGCAATGGTCGAAAAGTTATTGAGAAACTGAAGGTTTAAACGCCGCATTCGTAACGTCAGTTTTCGCTCGAAACGTCATTTCTAGCGTCAGTTTACGTTCGGAATACGAAACTATATCCGTACAATTATGCAGAGGACTTCAGAAATGTAAAAAGTTTGATATTTTTTTTTTTTTTATAAATTTTGCTCAAAATATAGATTGTGGGCATGTTATCCCGAAGAAAACAACATTTCTGCGACAGTTAGCAATATTGAATACTAAACCGTGTCGGAAATTTTGGCGCAAAATCACCGTCTCGCGTAAAATGTACTGAATTCAGCAACTACTACCTCTCTTCGCACGCCTATAGCAGGAAAACGAATCCGGTAACTAAGGACTTTCTCGTTATCTCTATGTAGTTCAGGAATTTCTCTAATACATATCAGTTTTTTTTTTAAATCCTACCGTGGATTTTTTGAAATATATCAAGAAAATTAACAAAAAGGGGGTCTAAAAATTGCACTTTACGTTGACGTCAATGTATTTTCGCTCTCAAATTTGACAATTTTGAAGGCCGATATCTCGAAAACAAGCTCGGAACGGTATCGATTTCTTTTCATTTTCGTATGTAGGACATCAAAATACACTCACATGCAAAAAATAAAACATTTCTACCGTGAGGTCAATTAAATCACCTGGCTTTAAAATGATTTTATTTTGTTTATTGCGTGTAAGAATAAAAAAAAATCAGCTCTACTGCGTGAATTGTTGAGTAATAATTCACTGTTTGTCAGTCAGTTGTACGCAGATAAGTCACTCGCGCTGCGTGCTCGTGATTTGATCTCACAACTCACTGCTAGAGCTCATCTATTTCTTAAATATTCAATATTTTCAGCAATGTAAAATGAATGTAGTAATTTCTGCGGTATAAATATAATATGAGATATACATGTATGCTGTGTTGGAGCAAAAATGGATTTCAAATGGCACCCAAATCTAGAATAGCAGTCCCACAAAATGTCGAAGCACTTCCCAATCTGGCCACAACAGTTACTGTTGACTGGAACGTCAAAGCAAGAACAAACATACAAACAAATAATTTCTCTCCCCCTCAGTGATATCATACATGCACCTTCTGTTAACAGTATATTGCCTCATATAGTTATTTGGAATGCTATACCCGAAATACACTAAATAATCAAATTGATACGTACAGTTTACTCGACAATGGCGAATCACTAAGAGGTCAAACGCTATTTTTTTAAACACGACCATGGGAATGTTATACTATTTGGTACTAAGAACATCTAACATATCCCAGCTTTACAGGAAAATAATAATTTTAATTCATTCAATTTCTTAATGGGAGATAACTCTATTGATATGATACCTCCTGCATTAGACAATGGCGAACCAAACTCGACAATGGCGAATCAAATAGCCTATAGCCCAAAAGAAACCGTTTTAGAAGGGAATTTTTGCACACAAATGGTGCCATCATCATGCAAAACTAAATGGTGTTCGGTGATATTGTGTTTATTTGCTTTTGTGCTTTACGTTAACTGTCAACAGCAAATGCCATATCGGAAAGGTTCATTTTACCGATTTAAGCAGGTTTTATTGCTTTAACGAATCAATGTAAGCCTAAAAGCAAGATGGTTTAACCACGACTTGCACAGATATTAGCTACGCCATTGACCAAACCAAATGGTTCCAGGGCAAGCCTTCCAAAGGTAGATTATGAGCACTTTGTGCACATTCTTTTCAGCACACAAAGTATGATTCGCTATTGTCGAATTTACATGTACATCTTTCCCCGCTTGTATCTACTTTCATTGTCAAACCTTTTATCAAAAACAGGCATATTGCATAACTAGGGATATAAGACATTAAAGTAATGCAAAAGCGGTCATAATCAAATGCTTAGAAACGAGGTATGAAACACATTTTATCTGAACGTTACTTTTTGTGGAACAATAAACTAGGCATCTTAGTTAAGGGGTCAAGCGTTTCAGCAACCCTGATTTTATTGTCCGGTGGAATTTTGACTCCATTCTTTTACCAAACCCCAAGGCATAGATGAAAGTAAATGACTGAGTTTTATAATATTAAATAATATTTGTCTACGTTGCAAGAAATTCTGAAATATCTTTACGAGTGATTCGCCATTGTCGATGATTCTCCATTGTCGAGTTCACTGTATATGTTTACTTTTTTTGTCAGAAAATGGAATATCACGTCTGTGTAAAAAAATCCCAACCAAACAAGATCTTTTCAATGGGGAGAAGATTATCTTTTCAGCAGATACTGGACTTCTTAGTTCAATTGGAGCTCGGTCTTCAATGAAAGTCTCTAAGGTTTGCGTTTGAAACGAATGTGGATCTTTTTTTTTTATCTTTGATTTATTAAAAGGTCAATGATGACTCATTTCGCATCCTCCACTTATATTGTCTTATTCTGCAAGAAACAATACGGTACTTTGCCATTTGGATAGTACTAGTCTCTATTTGTTGACATCCCTCTTGAAAGTTACAAATTTACAGTAATTCTCTTTGTTGCCAAATCTAAAGGGTCACTTGAGTATCCGAAACCATGGTATGACCCACCCCTTTCTCATTAATATGTTCACTGCTCTTAAATGACCTGTTTTAATCATTGATTGTCAATAAGGCAGACAAAGAAGTTATTTTACTATATGGCTTATGCATTTTTAAAGTCTTTTTAAAAAACTCTAATTCATGGGAGAAAATCGGTTTGATTAGAGGAACGTTTATTTTCCAGAACAGTAAGATATGTTGTTTTTGTTTTTGTTTTTGTTTTTAGTTTGTTAAGAGTTGTTAAAAACATCTTAATCTTAATGAGTCAGTTCTGAAGTAAGAAAAAATACGAAGAATTTTAATTAGAAATTAGTAGTGTCTTATATGGCTAACGGCAACCTTTTCTACAATGAGACACGGTCTATCTTATTACAATACAAGAATACGGAACCGTTTCATAACAAAAAAAAAAAAAAAAAAAAAAAAAAAAAAAAATCACTAAAGACTTGATGTCCATGCCAATTAACGTAAAGTTCCCGAAACCTACATGAAAGAGAAGTGTAGGCAGAAGCATTAGTAACAAAATAAGTAACACAATCCGCATCTTGTAAAGCTAGAATGCACATCTATCCAACAATCCAGGTAAATCTGGTATCGTTGTAACCGGCGTTGTTTTTTTCTTTTAGTCATAAAATTCTTCCTGTGCATTTGGGGAAAAATTATCGAAAACGATTATTATTATTATTATTATTATTATTATTATTATTATTATTATTATTATAACATACTGGATAATGTTTCGACTCGAAACTTCCGAATGCGTGAGTCAGTCATAGAGTCATTGAGCGAGTAAGTAAATACAAGCAAGAAAGTACTTCCATTTAAAAGGGTCGCAGAAAGGTTGGTGAAACTTAAAATACCAAGGTACCTCAAAGTATAATTACGTGCAATTGGCGAGTCACGGACAAGCCCTGTTTTCCTATTGGAACCACTTCTATCTAATAACAATACGGAAGTGTTTCATTAGAATCTCTTCATTTTAACCATGCCAATGAACGTATAGTTCCCGAAACTACATGAAAGAGGTATGTAGGCAGAAGCAGGGCACGATTTAGTAACACAATCCGCATCTTGTAAAGCTAGAATGCCCATCTATACAACAATCCAGGTAATTCTGGTACCGTAGTAACCGGCGTTGTTTTTACTTTTTGCCATAAAATTCTTCCTGTGCGATTTTCGTGGGGAAATCTATCGAGAACGATGCAAACGTCCCACAATCTTGCCTACAAGTCATGTTTGCTTACAGTTTTGTGCGTATTTTGGAAAATACGAACAGTTTCTGTAGAAATCGGCCGAATAGACCTTGGCCGAACCTTGTTTACCAACTTTGGATCGAATGTTTGGAAAAAATATACAAAAACAGTTTTTCGTTCAAGCAGAAATAAAAAGTCATGTTAATTCTCCATTAGATGCGCGTTTTTCTTCATCGCAAACGTTTATATTACATTGAACAAAACAAGAAATTTATTCGCATCCATCAAATTTTGTAGCAAAAGCACCGTAGTAACCGGTGTTGTAACCGTTTCACCGTCGTCAACGTTGGACAGGGTGACCCAGGCATGCAATTGAAAAATGCCTATAAAAAACAACTCAATGCATAAAAGCAGGTTTAACAGAATACCTATGACACTGCACTTTGCTCTTGGGCTCATTTTAGATGCTACTTTGCGTGCCATTATATATGCCATTTGGGACCTATTTAAAGGCAAACACGGGACCAAAATAGATGCCAAGACCATTATAGAGCCAGAACCATTTTAGATGATGTACACACGTGCCATCTGCACAGGTACCATTTGAGTGACAACACCGCGCATCAAACCAAACTTTCTGCATACAGAAGGTTAGGAAGCGCTGTAGCCTATTGAATTTACCAATAATAATTAACTCATGCATGCCAAGAACGGACTGATTTCCCTCCTGGCGCACCCCCTGGTGTAGTATTGTCAATTTGGCTTGTCACCAGTAATCCATTCATATTCAGAACAAGTAATATGTAGAAATACAAGTGAACAGTCAAGAGAAGATTTTGAATAAAATGTGCTTTTTCACACGGTTAATCGTTATAAAATTCAAGGAGCTTGTTTAGAAAATATAGCAGACTGTGTAAACGAATCGGGGATAGTACTAACGGATGCACTATGGTTGCAGTCGAATGCAACCCAGGTTTAACGGAGAAACACGGAAGTTAACGGGCATTTTGTTATTGGAAAGTACATTATTCAATGGGGGAGGCAAATACAAAACATAAAATCAAACTTGCAAGGCGTCTGCTCTACAGCTTTAAAATTTATAGTGTGTTAATATCGAGAATTACTTTTTGGGCTTTAATTTTGACTTGAAGCATTGGTTTTAAGCTACTCAACTTTGAAAGTAGACACTGCCTTACCCCATCGGCGGACGAGTCAAAGTTTGACAGTAAACATGGCGGACGGGGAGCCCGATGCCTGTCCGGAAAAGGAAAACATAAGTGTTTTACAAGTTGAGGAAGTGTTTATTAATGGAGATTCTGAGGATAAAACATCTTCTAATGACCCTGGTGAACAGGAGCCCATGGATAGTATTATTGTTCAACCTATGCTGCCACGGAAGAGCAGTTTTATGAACAAGGATGGCACTCGAAGACATAACCGGAAGAAAACAGTCTCATTCAGCAGCATGCCAACTGAAAGAAAAATAGCAACAGGTGCGTGTTTTAGGTTTTAACTTGTTGACAGTTGGTGGTATTGTCACTTAGATCAGGTCTGATGAACTGTCATTTGCAATTTTGCAATATTTCTGTTGGCAAAGTGAAAATTTTTGGTTAGCCGCAAATTTTATATCTATTGTCATGAGAAAAGTTTCTGCCAAAAGGGGGTGGGTCAGGAGGTAAATTATCCTTGGCTCTCATACGAGATGCAATCTTGGACACAAAGTCCTTGTTGATTTGAAGTTTTCATTTAGATGGATCGCAGGGGTAGAGTGAAGGACTCCGGTCCCAGAGGTCCCGGGTTCGACCCTCAACAGGGGCACCTTTCGTTGTGGCCTTGAGCAAGCTTTTTTCCACAGCTGAAGGGATGGTCAGAAATTGATCGACTCAGTGCACAGTAAAGTTAAGGCCTGAGAAAATTAATTATTAGATTCTCATCCAAATTTTTGAAAATTCAGGTGTGGGTGGATTTTATTTTTTATTTTAGGACACCGTTTTTGACTGTCTACACGGCTTAGTTTCTTTAAAATTTTATATGATTTTTGCATTAAATGGCAAACAGATTATTAAATAATTGAAATTTATACATTATCTTCACTTTTTATTGAAAAAATATTTTTTGTTCTTTTCCAACCAAAAAAAAAAAAAAAAAAAAAAAAAAAAAAATAACAACAAAAAACATGATTTTGAAGGGTTTTGAGCAGGGGTGGTTTGGATAATTGAGAATCTGAAAATAAATTTTCTCGGGCCTCAGGAACAGCTCAGGTGGTATTCAGTATAGCCTTGTCTTAGACTTGGCTATTAAAATGTAAAAAAAAGGAAGCAAAATTAGGCCTTGGGATCAGCAGGTTGCAGATTAGAATATCTGAAGTGGTTATCCAAAGGTGTTCAAATGGTACCAGGGTCTGTCTTGCCTGGTGCATAGCATTACATTACGAAAACACGTCCATGCAATATACAGAGACTTTTAAGTTTTTAAAAATAAAAATTTTCAGTACAAAATTTTTGATATTTTTCTTATTTTTGCTCAAAACATAGATTGTGGGTACTCTAACGAGTGCGTACCGCCTCGCCGAGGCGGTTCTAAGGAGTACCCACAATCTATGTTTTAGAGCAAAAATAAGAAAAATAGGTATACCCCTGCAAACCCCAGTTTTTCTATATAAAAGTGGGATTTAAGGGGGTATACATTACACGGATATGTTTTCATGATGAGAAGACAGTCACTGGCTTCACTTCTCATTGAGCATAATACTGAGGAACCAGGGAACATTATCAATAAATGAGCCACCTCGTGGGAAAACCAACAATGTGGTTTCCGAACAGGTACGACACAAACCGCCCTGTACAAACACAGAAAAGAGCTAGAAAGTTGAAATTTTGGATTTAAGTAGAAGAGGAATTGTACTATCCGAGAAGCGAAAACAAAGGCGCTGATCAGCTTCGCGGTTACCGCGAAGCTGATCTGCGTCTTTGTTTTCGCCTATGCAGATTGTTGGTTTTCCCATGAGGTGGCTCAAATAAATGAATCGTCAAAGTCCAATAATTTGCACATTACATACACACATGCATTTGCCTTTTTTTTCAATATTGACATCTGTCTTTGACATATGACTTAATTGAATTATTTTGCTTGTTTTCCTGACATCTTTAATGTGATAGAAAAGTGAAGATGCACCAGCTAACATGCCAAGTACTTAGAATGTCAAATATCAAATTAATATTACTTATTATTTCAGGCATTATTCTATAGGCTTGACAGTTATGATAGTGTTAACACTTAGACACACAAAAAATGCCCAGATACACAGAAGAAATCGGCTAAAAAACTCTGAGGAAAAAAAAAAAAAGGTCTTCATAGGTAGTTTGGAATAAGGGTTATGGTTTGTTGTCTTGGTGGCTTTATTTGCTACATTCCAATTCAGTATTTTTTG
Source organism: Rugalucina vietnamica (assembly GCA_964017185.1). Classification (NCBI taxonomy): domain Eukaryota; kingdom Metazoa; phylum Mollusca; class Bivalvia; order Lucinida; family Lucinidae; genus Rugalucina; species Rugalucina vietnamica. Next base: position 24,227,472 of record OZ024878.1, on the reverse strand, counting down.
GATACCTGTCTGAGGCTGTCTCAGCCAGAATGCACTCCTTTTTTTGCAGAAAGTAAGTTTTTCAGGGTTCGTGACCTGATGCATTCATATTAATTTTGAACCATGTCATGTGAAAACTTTTAAGAGATGAACAACCAGAGTTTGATTACACCATCTAAAATATCATAGTTTAATGTGCCTGCTGATTATTTCCAAAGTCCTAAGGCCAAATATTAATACTTTCCAGTCTCTTGGCTGTGCAGACCAGTCTGAGTCTCACCTTGTAATGGCAATGCCATGTTTTCTCATGTCATAGCTGAAAATTATGAATCTCTGGAGGTATGATTGTTGATTAGTTCACATGCATGCTGTGACATTTGAGCCACGACGTGGGACACCAGTCTTCAGGGTTTCCAACAAACTCCAACACAAACTGGCCCGTACAGTCAAAGCTTGAAATTTTGGATACAAGTAGAAAAGGAATTGTACTATCCGTGTAGCGAAAACTAAGGTGCTGATCAGCTGTGCAGTTTCTCCACGCCTGATCTGAGCCTTTCTTTCCTCATATATGGGAAAATTCCGGGTTTCACATGCACGCTGTGACATTTAATTAAGGACAAGTGACAGTCAGTTAGTCAGCTACTTTATAGGCCTAATTGAAAAAATTTAATATTATGTCACATTGTGATTCAGGTTTCCCTGCCGTCCATGACGTTTTTCAACCTACCCTTATTGTGCGGACCATGAATTTTGGTTGTTATTGTACGAGTCCGTGCGTGAGAAAACCAACAATTTGGGATCTGACCATGTCCGACACAAACAGGCATGTGCAGCTACAGAAGATGGTTAGAAGCTTGAAATAAGAGTAATTGTACTATCCATGTAGCAAAAACAAAGGCGCTGATCAGCTTCGCAGTTACTGCAAAGCTGATCTGGGTCTTTGTTTTCGCATATGCAGATTGTTTGTTTTCTTGTTCAGCGGCTCATATATATGAGCCTGTGCGTGAGAAAACCAACAATCTGCCTATGCGAAAACAAAGACGCAGATCAGCTTCGCGGTAACCGCGAAGCTGATCAGCGCCTTTGTTTTCGCTACACGGATAGTACAGTCCCTCTTCTTCTTAAATCCAAAATTTCAAGCCTCTAGCCATCTTCTGTGCTTGTACAGCCCGGTTTGTGTCGGACCTGGTCAGAAACCCAAATTGTTGGTTTTCTCACGCACAGGCTCGTATTGTTTTGATTAGATTGAATAAGTTCCTTCATGGACATAACTTATTTGGTTTTGATAGTAAGATTATATTGGAAAGATGATGGTATCTTTTATATGAGCCTCGACGCGAGAAAACCGGTCTTCGGGGTTTCCGACCAGGTCCGACACAAACCGGCCTGTACAAGCTCAGAAAAGAGCTAGAAGCTTGAAATTTCGGATTTAAGTAGAAGAGGAATTGTATTATCCGAGTAGCGAAAACAAAGGCGCAGATCAGCTTCGCGGGTTACCGCGAAGCTGATCTGCGCCTTTGTTTTCGCCTAGGCAAAAATCCGGTTTTCTCACGATGCGGCTCATATGTTCTGCCCGTAGTTGTCAACCATCATTTCAGCATGAGATTCTGTGATTGACAATAACACAGTGTATATCCGAGCGTATGCAGAACAGACGGTTACGGAACGGACAGACGTTTACAGGAGCACGCGCTTTTTCGCGCCAAAAATGTTTTGTACAGTTTTTCATCCAAAACTGTACGCTTCGAATGTATTGTTATATCGGCCTTGCATGTCCATCTACTATCTTCCAAAACATCATAATTTCCGGCATGGAAGCCTTGTAGTTTAAGCAGAATTTTGTTGCTTAGCAACAAAAACATTACGGAGCGGAACAGTCTACAGATTCGTTTATGTTACGGGGCGGAACAGACGTAGCCTACGAAAAAAACAGACGAATCAGCATACGGAGCGGTCACAGACGGCCATGAATACTACATGAACAACACTGTGATGTCAAATATAACACTTTGCGGCAACCTGTATTGTAGCACTCGAACGTGACCAGATGGAACACACCTGGTGACCTGGATCAGCATCGTACATGTATCAGAATAGCATCGACTATGTTGTGAAAACAAAAAGTTGTTTGGAGGCAAACAGCAGATCAGAGAGAGAGGGGGGAGAGGTCCCGATATCTCAGTGGTAAAAGCGCCCGCTTCGGGGGCGAGATGTCGTGGGTTCGCCCAGGCCGCGCCATATCAAATGCGTTAAAATGGTACCAATGGCTTCCTTGGTGCTCAGCATCACGAGGCAATCACGGCTTTTCTTCTCCTTTAAATATAGTATCACTAATAGTGCATATCTAACAATAAATTCTAAAATAAAAGACTGAAAAAAGTCTGAAAAGGTCCGATAATAAGACTCATGTCTGTTTTAACCGGAGGTCTAGTATATAAAAGGCTGGCTGAATACATGTCATGTACGTTAGTAATATAGAGACCCTAGAATTTCGGTCAAAGGAAAAGGTTCCCTGTTTGCATACTCAGTCCTTAAGCAAAGTCATCAAGCGAACACCCACCTCCGTACACACCGGCGGGAGTACTCTCCAAAGCATCGGTCATATATTCCAAAGTCTTTCCATATATGAATGATGCGTGAGAATCAGCCAAGACGCCGCAAAAGGGAGCTTGCGGTGGGAGATAAAATCTTTGGCGTGATTTGTAAGCATATATGATTCTGTCATGCATCTTACTTATTTGATTTACTCGCAGTTTATTTCTATTTAGCCATGCTTGTGCATATTAACACGATGAAGCATCGGAATATGAACATGATGAAGCATCGAATGAATCCATGTTGTTATGACGTACGCCATAAACATTTATTAAAGTAAGGATTTAGAATTTTAGATGTCATGACAAAAACCTGTCGGGAAATGGCTTCCGCTGCCTGATTACTCATTGAAGTGCTAGTGTCGTCTAGCTGTGACAAGGACACAATACCGACTGTCAGCCACTAGCTAGCTGCGATCCACTGTATACTGGCCGATTGAGATGGCATAGTTGTTCATGACACTGCACCTGGGTTAAAATTGTTTGATTCACCTTATGAATGTGGTGAAATATTTGCTAAGCAGGATGGTGAGGAACAGATGGACAGACAGACGCTGGGTCTGTAAAAATTCCGTTGTCTATAGTGAATCAGAAAGCTCGAGTGAGCTAAAACATGTTTGTATCTTACATTTCTACTATACAGCGTCTGTTTCTATCCGTATTCTAAAGCTCGCCTACGTCTGTTCCGTTTCGTATGGAAATGCGTCATTTCGTCTGTTCCGCTCCGTAACAAACGACTGTACCGCCCCGTAACCATGAAATTACCATACGCTTCAGAAAAAAAAAACAAATCTTGGCTATTTTTACTGGAAAACATATAAAATATTTAATGTCTGGTGGTTCAGGACATATTTAACTACATACGGACTAAATCCAAAAGGTTGACAATGGCTTATTTTGCAAGCAATCTCGACACACAGCCAAAAAACATACAAAATATGCCATTTTTCACACGTCTTGGGCAGTTATGGCGAACCCCCTGAAAAATCATTGTGCTCTTGAGCACAGACAACTAGACGGGTATGTATGCAACACATCTGCTCTAGTTTGGTCTCAATATTTGCATTAGTCACTTTAAAAGAACGGAAAAACATTTTTGGCGCGAAAAAGCGCGTGCTCCTGTAAACGTCTGTCCGTTCCGTAACCGTCTGTTCTGCATACGCTCGGATATACACTGTGAATAAGTCTTTTAAATAAGGCGAGCGGCGCCATGAGAAAACCGGTCTTCATGATTTTTGACCGGGTCCGACACAAACCGGCCTGTACAATCACAGAAGACAGCTAGAGACTGGAAATTTTGGATTTAGAAAGTAGAGGAATTGTACTATCGGTGTAGCGAAAACAAAGGCACTGATCAGCTTTGCAGTTACTACAAAGCTGATCTGCGTCTTTGTTTTCACCTATGCATGATATTGTTGGTTTTCTTATACGGTGGTTCGAATAATTTGTAGCACTTCATCCCAAGAGACTGGTCTTTTGTCAGAAGTAATGATTTTCCAGACATGTGAAACACCAATAGATCAGCAAACCAAGGTTTAAATTTACTTCATTGTATAGGATTCCAACTTGAAAGTGCTTAAACAGGGAATTTCCAAATGGTACTGCTTCTTTCATGATTTCTCCTGTGTATGCGAGATGTTCTTGCTTTCTTCTTATGCCACCTTAGATCCCACAATTTGAGCCACCTCGTGGAAAAACCAACAATGTGGTTTCCGAACAGGTCCGACACAAACCAACCTGTACAAACACAGAAAAGAGCTAGAAGCTTGAAATTTCGGATTTAAGTAGAAGAGGAATTGTACTATCCGAGTAGCGAAAACAAAGGCGCTGATCAGCTTCGCGGTCACCGCGAAGCTGATCTGCGTCTTTGTTTTCGCCTATACAGATTGTTGGTTTTCCCATAAGGTGGCTCATTTAAGCTGTCAAATGCAAGAGATCTTCAGTCTTGATGAGGTTGTATCTTATCATACTTGAGGTTTGGCAGGGTTTTATGCAATGGTTTAAAATCGAGTTTCCTCCTTTTTGCAAACAGTTCTGCACATTAGCAGATCACCCACTTGCCAGTAAATCCTTTTGTCACAACAGCATGATAACATGCTATTAGGAAAATGAATCCATGGCAAATTTAGTCTACTCCCACTCAACATGGCTGGCCTACTGAGCCTGATTGCAATAACTTTTGCTGCCACCCTAAATCTTGGCACTGTTTCCATGGAACTGATTAAATCTTTTTGAAACAGGTTGATTTTCGGTTTGTTAATTCCCTGTTTGATACACACTCAACAGCTTCTGGTCGTATGAACACGGGAACTCCTTTGGAAATCTCATCTGATTGGAGAAGTACCCAGTCAAACTTTCTACCCCTGGTTTGCAAGGCAAGTGGCTTAACCCATAAACCCGTAGGCCATGAAGGCATCTCAGGTTGATTTTATTTCTGTCTGAAATAAATGGGCAAGTATATTTTGGATAATCATGCAGTTTCAACTTGTTTCTTGCTTTTGTCTTTCCTAAACATGTTGGTCTTCACCATTAAAGAGAAAAGAATGCAGATTTTCGACATTTTCATGCAGATTTTGACTAAAGTTAGGATCAATACCATTGTAGTTGTAGGAAGATGTTGATTTAGCCTATAAACTGTTATGTCAGCATCTTCATTAATACTTTATGAGTTGCTGTCAGGTGATATCATACATGGGGCCTGAATTAAAAAATTGTTTGTTTGTCCTTTACCTACCCAGCATTTTAGTCTCAGGTAGGTAGGTAGGAAAATAACTATATTATATTTTGCTTTCTGTAGAAAATAGAAAAATAAGTTTCAACATTTTAGTCTAGTGAGCATCTCCTTTAATTTTGCATAAAATACTACTGTAATATAGGCAAGTATATATTAAAATGAAAAGTTCTTTCACAAAAAGTGTACATATTTTCCAGGAAAAGCAAATTTAAGTTTGTATACTAACATTCTAGCATTCGATAAAAACCCAAATTATGCAAACTATCATATATTCAGCCATAGAAAAATAAAAACATTTTTCCTCTGGAAAATGCAATATTATTTTTTGAGTAGGGGGATAAATTGTGGGTAGGTAGGTAAAGGACAAACAAACAAAATTTTATTTTCGGCCTGGAGAAGTGAATGGACGATGGTGTACTTTCTGAGTCTGATTGCTTAACTCATTTAAGCCTGGCGTCCCTTTTGTGGGACATAGGCAAACAGTATAGCCCCAGATGTGACGCCGCAGAATGCGGCTATTCTGTTTGCTTAGAGAAAATTTATCGAAAAAGTGAATTATCATTTAAAATCACTCCTGATTCACCTAAAAATGAAAGTGGACTCATCCAAATGATAACAGTGGGAAAGTCCATTCGTCATATGAGCCGCATCGTGAGAAAACGGGATTTTTGCCTAGGCGAAAACAAAGGCGCAGATCAGCTTCGCGGTAACCGCGAAGCTGATCAGCGCCTTTGTTTTCGCTACACGGATAGTACAATTTCTCTTCTTCTTAAATCCGGAATTTCAAGCTTCTAGCCTGCTTCTGAGCTTGTACAGCCCGGTTTGTGTCGGACCTGGTCGGAAATCCCGAAGACCGGTTTTCTCGCGTCGCGGCTCATATATGGGTTAAGTGGTAGAGCATTGAACTCCAGTCCGTTGTGTGCTGATGTCCCCAAGACACTTTTCTGCCCATATTACCAGGCCCCGAGGTTATAGAACTTTTTTCATGCTCAGCTCATCTGAGACTAAAATTTATCATACTCATAAATTTTAAAATGCCAACAGTTGTTGGCATTTTATGCTTTGATGATCTAAACCTAAAATTTCAATTTATTTTGGCTATTTCCGTATTCATGAGCAGTTATAAGTTTGTGCTCAGTTGAGTTGAGCATGAAAAAAGTTTTATAACCTGGGACCCAGATAGTAGTGTAACCAGAAAGTGGTGTCTATGTCTCACCATGACTTAAGAAATATTAATTTTGACTGAAACTTTTGTTGTTGTTATTGTTTTTTGCCAGGTGTGAAATTTTCATTGAGAGAATGCAGAATCATATCTTTAGTCTGGAAAAACCTGCACTATTGAGTATTCTATCAGATAACTTTGTTAGATATGCCAACATTTGTCTTATTAGAATTCCAATGAACGTAAAAATGAAGAGAAAATTAGATGGGAACTGGTGTTAGCCACTCTGAATATATTATAGAACTTTCCTTGGCATAGTTGTGCCATTCACCTTGGGGGGGGGGGGGGGTGGACAGGGGGGGCGGGGGTACGGGGAGAGGGGCGGGAAGCGGGGGGAGAGGGGGAGGGAGGCAAGGAGAGAGGGGGAGGGAAGCGGGGAGAGAGGGGGAGGGAAGCGGGAAGAGAGGGGGAGGGAAGCGGGGATTGGATACCCCCTGTCCACCCCCACCACCTTGTAAACCAAGGATCATTGAATAGATTCATGGTTTTCCAGTCTTTTGAATGAATTTAGTTGTTGTTTCCATCTCAACTCAGCAACTTTGCAAACAACAGAAAAATGAATATTTGACCCCAATTTGACTACTACTGTATTATACTGAAATAAAGTTTACTGTTCAGATACCACGGGGATGATTCAAATGATGCTACCTGTGCTGTCGTCGGAGTACTTTGTGTACCATTGCATGCAATCAGAGTATATCGACAGTCGTATCATGTCTCAGACGACAGCAAAATCATTAGTATCATATTTATGGCAGTCGACCATATACTCGGACGACAGCGGTGTTTTGCATGTGATGGTATACAAAGTACTCGGACGACAGCACAGGTAGCATCATTTGAATCACCCCCGTGGACACTGTTCTGGGTTCATCTGCACAGTTTACACAATCTTTGTTATGTCCCAGAAATATGAAGGTTCTCAATTTAGGCTCATTCTGAGTGACTGCCAATATTGTCTATTGATTGTTGGCTTAATTAAGTCGAAACAGCTTGTAAAACAATGTAATATGCATTCCATATTCAACAAGAAGTTTGTACGTTGTCTCACAAAAAGGCCAGGTCCCGAGGTTATAAAACTTTTTTCATGCTCAACTTAGCAGAGCATGAAATTATAACTGCTCATAAATACTGAAACAGCCCAAATACATTTAAATTGAAATTTCAGGTTTAGATCACCAAAGCATGTAATTTATCCTACTTATAAATGTTAAAATGCCAACAATTATTATCATTTTTCCTACTTATAAATGTTAAAATGCCAACAGTTGTTGCCATTTTAACATTCATGAGCAGGATAAATTTTAGTCACAGCTGAGCTGAGCATGAAAATGATATAATTATAACCTAAGGCCAGTGATTAGACAGTCAGTAGTATGAGAGCAGAGTAGACCATGTTGGTGGCCAGGGCCAAAGGTTATAAAACTTATTTCATGCTCAGATCAGCTGAGACTAAAATTTATCCTGCTCATAAATGTTAAAATGCCAAAAATTGTTGGCATTTTAACATTTATTAGCAGGATAAATTACAGGCTTTAGGGATCTAAAACTGAAATTTTAATTTATTTGGGCTATTTCACTATTTATGAGGATTTGAAATTTCAAGCTCAGCTGAGTTGAGCATGAAAAAAGTTTTATAACCTTGGGGCCTGGTTATAGAGTACACAGGTCCTTGTTCCGATACATCCGTCTGCCATGCAGTGTCCTTGATCAAGACACTTGAAACCTAAGTTGTAAAAATTGAAAATGTTCAGTAGAAAAGTTTTGATATTTTTCTTATTTTTGCCCAAAACATAGATTGTGGGTACACGTTAGAACCGCCTCGCCGAGGCGGTTCTAACGAGTACCCACAATCTATGTTTTGGAGCAAAAATAAGAAAAATAGGTATACCCCTGCATACCCCAGTTTTGCTATATAAAACTTAAAGTGGGGTATAAGTGGGTATATATTTCACGGATAAGTTTTCCTGATGATAAGAAGAATGATGGTACAAATTTATCAGGAAGTTAAAGCCTCTTAAAAAATTCTAGGTCCGTAATCTCTGCCAGTGTACAGTGCTTAGTATGAGCTTTTTGGCTTCATCTTTCTCGGTTAACAATAATAGTGACATGAGCAGTGTAGCTAATCTTCTGTGTTACACCGTCAGTTTAATTTATCAATTTTGGTTAAATTTTTTTCGCAAACTTAAATTAAGAGTTTAGCCTTTGGAACTTTTAGTATATGATTTGATCTTGTTCGCTACATTATATAGATGGGCCTAGTATTGAAGTTGGTAAAAAAGTACTTTGATATAGAAAAAAAGTACTTTGATGTAGTGTGCTCTTTTAATTATATACAAATACTTACATATATTGATCATATAAGATTAATAAAATCCTAGTCGCATATTGAATGATCAGTGCCGTGAGAAAAACTGCTTTATTCATTATGAACTTGCAAAAAAGTTCATATCATTCCCTGTTGCCACTGATCAGCTTTTGTTGTTGTTAAAAAAAAAAATACTGCTAAATTTCATGTATCTAGATATTAAATCAGGCCTGTTCGAGTATTAAATGGTTGAATACCCAGTAAATGGGCTTTTCAGTGAGGGTGCTCAGTGTCATTCAAAGGTAACTGGCTTTTCATGCAAGTTATGTTATGTTAATATTTTGATATAAGCTCCATAAAAGTCTTGTAAAAGGCGTCATGTTTGAATGGATAGCCTGAAAAAACGTTTTGTAATATCAGAACTGCGATGAATTGATTGCGAATCCTTGCAACCTGTGAAAGCTGCCAGCATTAATTTCTTGTCATCTTTTTTAATTAATACAAAAAATCATGCATTTAAATTTTCATCAGGAAAACATGTCTGTGAAATATATACCCCCTTAAACCCCACTTTTATATAAGAAAAACTGGGGTATACACGGATATACATACTTTTTCTCATTTTTGCTTCAAAATATAGATTGTGGGTACTCGTTAGAACCCCCTGGGCGAGGCAGTTCTAATGTGTACCCAGAATCTATTTTTGGAGTAAAAATATTAAAAGTATCGTAAATTTTCCAATGAACTTTTCAATTTTTACTACTGAAAAATATCTCTGTTTATTGCATGGACAAATTTTCGTAATGTACTGCAAGTTTTCTAAGCCTGCGCATTGATTAGATGTTCATTTGAGCCGCCTCATGGGAAAACCAACAATCTGCATATGTGAAAACAAAGACGCAGATCAGCTTCGCGGTAACCGCGAAGCTGATCAGCGGCATTGTTTTCGCTACACGGATAGTATACTTCCTCTTCTTTTTAAATCCGAAATTTCAAGCTTCCAGCCTGCTTCTGTGACTGTACAGCCTGATTTGTGTCGGACCTGTTCGGAAACCACATTGTTGGTTTTCCCACATGGCGGCTCAATTGTTGTGATGTTTGGTAACATCATGCAGCTTTTTGGTGCATCTATAATAGCCACCCAGGGTTTGCATTCACTTTGCACTAATTAAAACTGCAAATTGGTATGATGCATGTTTGAAAAACTGCCAATTCAGTAGTTGTACTTGACTTCAGAACAAAGTTGCTATGAATGATGCTTGCATTCTTTTAAATTTAATGCACCATTCACTGATTTGTAACCACTGCCCCCACCCCCCACCTACGGGGAAGGGTGGGGGATAGCTGAGCTAAAGTGCGGGGCAATTACTATTGGAGTGTCCTCTCTGTGCAGGGGAAATGACGGGGTTTTGACATTAGGATCTTTACCCCAGGGAGATTTTCTATTGCGAAGGGCGGGGCAAAGAGTAAAGTTTTGACCTCCAGTTTGCCGCCTGGGGGTGGGGCTTATAGCAGGGCACTGAGAACTGAAGAGTCATAATCCCTGCACTTCCCCGTAGGGGGATCGATCAAGCAGTGGTTACAAATGACTAGTGCATAAAAGTACTGTAAAACATGTAGTTGCACTGATCATGCTGATTATCCAGTGACAACCAATGCGACTGAGAACAACGACCACATATAAAATCAAAATGCAACAATTTGAAATAATGCATGGCTGGCAGCAACTTTCCACAGATCAAAACAGACAGGTAATTTGAATGCTACACAGTCTTATATTAATTTTATCCGCATTGATTGTTCCCAGTAGCTTTGGTTGCCTCTTGATAACCTGCGCATGATTGTCATTCTGGTGGTTGTTTGGGTTGTTATATAAATATATTCAAAGCCCATTTGGCATGTCACAATATCATAATGTTGGTTATATCCTGCTGTTGCTTATAAGGTCAAAAATGGAGGCATTCCCATAGCTGCTGTTGACTGGGAAGTCAAGCAACAAATCAAACAAAGTTTAACAAACAATTCTGGTGGACATGTAGCACTCTATCACTACTGGCTTTGTTTTACTCTTTTTATATTACTGCACAAGTGTTGTTAAATGCTTTCAAAATTGGCCAGGTATTTAGTTGACAATACAATCATGTAATTATTTTTGTCAGATCCCATGAGAAGGGCAGATTCAGGTAAGAGTAAGGGGCTCAGATTAAAGGTGACCCCGGCCAAACTGTTGTTGTAGGGACCTTGATTTGGTCCTCATGTAACCATATGTAGTGGCTAAAATATAATACATACATGTAATATAAAGTCCCGCTCAATAGTAATTTGAATTGTAATATATCTACAAAATGTATCATTACATGCATGTGAGGTAGGTAACAGCTGTGTGCATTATATGTCTGGGCCAAGCATCTACCTTATACCAGATCTACCATTTGAGCCTCGTCATTAGAAAAACCCAGATTTTTGCATATGCGAAAACAAAGCCGCAGATCAGCTGTGCAGTAACTGCACAGCTGATCAGCGCCTTTGTTTTCGCTACATAGATACTACAATCCCTCTTATACTTGTATCCAGAATTTCAATCTTCTAGCCTGCTTCTATGACTGTACAGGCCAGTTTGTGTCGGACCTGGTCAGAAACCCAGAGGTTTTTCTCGTGTCACAGCTCATATCTACTACACCATTCTCCCTCACTGTTTAGACTATTCAGTGTTTTCCCTGGCGCACAAAAATGCGCGTTTTGACACAATTTTGAGCTGAATGTACCCCAGAATATACCCAGGCGCGCCATGCATGGCGCAATTTTTGTCGGGCCGAAACATCCCGGTAATTTCGGTCCGGTTTTCTAGTCGCGGTTACCCGTTTTAGTCCCACCTATAGGACACTTGTTTTGCCTATTAGTTTCTGTAGTCCATCTTATACAGAGCATCTTATTGACTTTCTGACTGGTTTGCTCTACTGTGAAGATGTTTATATCGTAATTGTGATAAACCCAGTCAACTTTCTTTCTTTCTTCAACATGGCAGCTCACTCGCATCTGATGACAGATTTTTTTTAACTCAGATTGAAATTCTGACTGAAACTAGCGAGTCAGCGGCTTCTGTGTCACCAGAAAAGCAGATTCCGCTGTCCCCAGGTGCAGAGAAACAGTGACATGAAAAGGCTATCCTCTATAAAGAAGTTTCCGACAGGAATGGCTTGCTAAATTTTCCTGGCTTCGTTTTGTTGATAAAATGACATATAAATGCTCAGCTCTTAAACTGGTCAGGACAACCTCAATTATTGATATGTTGTGAACAATAAATACCTCACTAAGTCTTGACTTTTAGACAAGCAACAAGTTTTGAGATCAACTGCAACTTTTTGGGGCTAATGAAAGATTTTGTCCCCTAAAATCATCCAGGTGTCCCCCATTTTGCCAAAGCAGGGGGACATGTGTCTCCTAAAAATAAATCCCGAGGGAAAACACTGGACTATTCCATATCTTCAATAAGGACCCCACCCATTGGGGCGTAAAGAAATAGATGGGTTGCTTGCGCCTCCAGACAAAGCTTATACACTACTGACTGACTATCTGAATACTGTTTAACTGCTCAGGTCTGAGCCTGCCCAGGAAAAGTGGTTTCAAGTCAAACCATCCATACATATTGGCTTAGTTGGGTGGTTATATTCGAAGCACTTTTTAGATGTCATGACATCCTAATTTTGGGTAAAAGTCCCATAAAATGGAGTCATCATCCCAACATGACCTTGGCTGTTGACTGGGAAGTAAAGCATCAATTCAAACAAACAAAATGTCTTCAATTAAATATTACTACGCAGTGGCGCAGCTAACCTCACTGTTACGCACCAGTCATTAGAAATTTGGGACCTTGCTGGTCATAGCTGCAGTGTTTTGACTTCCTTATGGAGTAGCGAGGATTTGATTCAAAGCTCAAAATGGCCATGAAAAATTATATTTACATACCATTAAGGTTTGATCGGGGGATTTCGAGTCTAAGAGTCTATCAGTATGGTAAACCATTACCAAGCAGTTTTTGTATGAAAAGTTTTATTGAATAACAGCCCAGTGTTTCTTTTATGCTTATATGGGGCTGAAATAGGCCCCATATCCAATACCAAAACCTGTCTTTAATTCCCAATTGCTGGCAAAAAATTCTCAAATAGAAAATGAAAGCTATCTTGGATTTGAAAGGTGAAAAGCAGTCAAAAGTTGTGTAACATACTGATTTCTCCAGTTTATAATGTCTTTAGGCATGTCTATCTATATTTTTCAAGCTTTAAACATGATAGGATTTTTCCCAATTTTCCCGTTTTATGCAATAATTTTCCCAATTCAAAGGGCCCAGCCCCCATTACTGAAATACTGAAAAGGAACACTGACAGCTGTTCAAAGAAGACCTTGTTGCTTCCTGACTAAAGAACTCTTTCACCTCATTGAAAGACACAGTACTCTAGTAAACTTCCAGAGGATTTTTTTGCACAACTCACAGTTTGTTTAAAGAATGTCAGACACTGACTTCATTAAGGATTCTAATGAACTTCTTGGCGGCTGATCTGTTGCTGATTATGGTATTGTTTCCAGTAACTATTTAATTTGAGCCGTGTCATGAGATAACCAACAATGCGGTTTCCGAACAGGTCCAACACAAACCGAGCTGTACAAGCACAGCAGATAGCTAGAACCTGGAAATTTTGGATTTAGAAAGAAGAGGAATCGTACTATTCGTGTAGCGAAAACAAAGGCGCTGATCAGCTGTGCAGTTACTGCACAGCTGATCAGCACCTTTGTTTTCGCTATTGCAATATGTTGGTTTTCTCATGATACGGCTCAATTTAATTTAAGGCATCTGTTTTGAAACCCACACAAGTCGAACTGTTTGCAGCGCAATATTCATCATTTGATTGTTTTGCAAATTAGGACCCGTTTTGCACTATTATATAAGCCAGAAATTTTTGGTTTTCAGAAGAATTTAAGGAAAAAAAGTTACAATTAAATTGTTAAGGACATTTACAATTCAATAGAGAAATTTTACATTCTGTTCAAATGTTTAGAGAATAAAATTTCTTGAGATTGAATGTGGATGATTTTGATTTGTTGGACCAGTTATATTCAAATAACAATGGTCTCTGTTCTCTCAGTATGTACAACATGTAAACTTGCATAACATGTGAATTTTCGTCACCTATGAATAAGATGTTTGATTGATTGCCGATTCCTGCAATGCAGTCTGGCGAACAACTGAAAAATTACTTTGCATATCCATGCTTCATTTTCAGAAATTGGTCTGTGAAAAAAGGTTAACATTATTTTGATGAATACCACAAGTAAAACCATCAGCACTACATATTGTGCTTTCCACGTTTCAGTTTCCTATAGGGTGGCCACAAATTTAAGGGAACCTACTTTGATAAAAGAATTAGCTCAATTAAGAAAACAGTTTATTTCATATCAAGGTCTACACAACAACTATCTTTTTGAACCGTTAAGAAATGTAGCTCATTCTACTAGCTTGCTCCTGATTGGTTCTATTACACACATCTCCAGTGTGTCAAAAAGCTCCCTCATTGGCTGTATTTTTAACTGAACCTTTGACATGATTGGCTGACTAAGTACTTCTATTAATAGATTGTCCAGTCAGAAATAGGATAATTTTGCTCTGATTTTGGTGCTCTATGTCTCATAAATCATGTGCTCTATGTCTCATAAATGAGCCGCGTCATGAGAAAACCGGATTTTTGCCTATGCGAAAACAAAGGCGCAGATCAGCTTCGCAGTAACTGCGAAGCTGATCAGCGCCTTTGTTTTCGCCACTCGGATAGTACAATTCCTCTTCTTCTTAAATCCGAAATTTCAAGCTGCTAGCCCTTGTCTGTAACTGTACAGGCCGATTTATGTCGGACCTGGTCGGAAACCCCGAAGACCGGTTTTCTCGCGTCGAGGCTCAAATCATGTATAAATAATATCAAAGTTTGTAATTAAGTAACAGGTCAGGGAGGACTTGCAATAATTACATTGTGTGGGAGATGAAGTAGTATCTTCATCAGAAAAATCTACTTTTTGCAAACTGGAAATCAGAAAGCTGGTGCTGTGCATTATAGCTGTGCAGGGCATCTGAGAAGCTGATAAGCACCTTAAAGGTTTGTATTTTCCCCACCTTGCTTTTTAAAACCTTGCACTTTTTCATCTTTGGCTTGACAGACCTTGTCTAAACAGTGTCGATAGGTTTTCCCATAAAGTGCCGCTCATGCGTTTAATGATGTTCATAATAACATTTGACAGCTTTGATGGGGGTAAATGGCTTAGCAATGGTAGAAATTCATACAGCTTATTGTTCTCTCTAATGAAAATTGACAAATGACTGTTACTCAATGGAGGGATAATTTAGCTTCTGATGGTGTTAATTGAATGGTGTAATTTTAATAAGACCAGGCTCAAGAGAGGGCGGGGGGGGGGGGGGGGGGGACCTAGCCAAATCATGGGCTAAATACCCTGGGGGAGTGCAGTGACGTAGTGGTACAGCATCAGACGTCCAAGCGAGAGGTCCTGAGTCCGATCCCCACTGGCGGCACCATGTTGTATCCTCAAGCAAGATGCATAAACTTTCGATAGTACTGAAGTGGTGGCTCTGTTCCGACATGACTGAAAAATTGTTGACTGGGACATTAAACCTCAATCAAAATACCTTGGATTTGTGATTGAGGAAAGAGGCATTTTAATAAATGTAAACAATTAGAAGCCTGAATATAGAAAACAACCTTGGTTTTTATCGCACCTGCTTATAGCAGGGTGCGATAGCTTATAGCAGGGTGCGATATAGGAGTTAAAATTTCCGTCCGTCCGTATGTTCGTTCGTCCGTTCGTTCGTTCGTCCGTCAACATTTACGTCGAAGTTTAGTTTTCTCGACATCAGAGATAGCTGCGAGTCTGAAACCTTGCATAGTAATTGTCCCTGACATACCGTTCAAGCACGCACCTTAACCCGGTGTCCTTGACCTATATTTCACGGTCCACTGACTTTGAAATTTTTTACGTCGAAGTTTTGTCATCATTTACGTCGAAGTTTGGTTTTCTCGCCATCAGAGATAGCTGCGAGTCTGAAACCTTGCATAGTAATTGTCCTTGACAAACCCTTCAAGCACGCACCTTAACCCAATGCCCTTGACCTATATTTCATGGTCCACTGACTTTGATAATTTTTACGTCGAAGTTTGGTTTTCTCGACATCAGAGATAGCTGCGAGTCTGAAACCTTGCATAGTAATTGTCCTTGACATACCCTTCAAGCAAGCATCATAACCCGGTGCCCTTGACCTATATTTCACGGTCCACTGACTTTGATAATTTTTACGTCGAAGTTTGGTTTTCTCGACATCAGAGATACCTGCAAGTCTGCAACCTTGCATAGTAATTGTCCTTGACATACCCTTCAAGCATGCACCTTAACCCGGTGCCCTTGACCTATATTTCATGGTCCACTGACTCTGATAATTTTTACGTCGAAGTTTGGTTTTCTCAACATCAGAGATAGCTGCAAGTCTGAAACCTTGCATAGTAATTGTCCTTGACATACCCTTCAAGCACGCACCTTAACCCGGTGCCCTTGACCTATATTTCACGGTCCACTGACTTTGAAAACTTTTACGTCGAAGTTTAGTTTTCTCGACATCAGAGATAGCTGCGAGTCTGAAACCTTGCATAGTAATTGTCCTTGACATACCCTTCAAGCAAGCACCATAACCCTGTGCCCTTGACCTATATTTTCACGGTCCACTGACTTTGATAATTTTTACATCGAAGTTTGGTTGTCTCGACATCAGAGATAGCTGCAAGTCTGAAACATTGCATAGTAATTGTCCTTGACATACCCTTCAAGCACGCACCTTAACCCGGTGCCCTTGACCTATATTTCATGGTCCACTGACTTTGAAAATTTTTACGTCAAAGTTTGGTTTTCTCGACATCAGAGATAGCTGCGAGTCTGAAACCTTGCACAGTAATTGTCCTTGACATGCCCTTCAAGCACGCACCTTGACCCGGTGACCTTGAACTATATTTCATGGTCTATTGACTTTGCCCGATGCAGGTGCGATATCGACCTCCGCGGAGTTCTTGTATCAACTAGGTGCCCATGCAGTGTAGGGCTTTTAGCATGGGTTTGTTCAACATAAGTCAAAGACCCGCTATTACTGGGGCATTGTGGGGGGCGCTTAACTGAATTACAATGCACAATTTTAGTCATTTTTTTGTCTCTCAAGCCACAAACGTTGATTTGAAATGAAGGAAAATTTAAGTTATGCTATTTTTAGCTGAGATTACAAAATTAATGACAGATTCATAAAGTTGCAGTTGTTGGGTTATGAAATTTTGCTATATATTTTATGAAATCAATTTGGTATGTCTTATTTAGTTTGTTTAATGGACAGATTCTTAATACTTTTCCCCAAAATTAATTCTTTTGCCATCCATAGTAGTCTCAAAAGAGTAATTTTGATGTTGTCTCAAATTAAAGAAAATATTTGCACACCGGTTACCTAGAAACAACCACTGCAACTGAGAACTGTTTTTACTGAATAACCAGTGTGATTTTGGCATCTTTAACCCATTTAAGCCTGGCGTCCCTTTATGGGACATAGGCATACAGCATAGCCCCAGATGCGACGCCAGAAATTGCAGCGTCGCATCTGGGGCTATTCTGTTTGCGCAGAGAAATTTCATCGAAAAATGAGATGAAAAATAAAGATCACTCCTTGAAAGTGGACACATCCAATTGATAGTGATGGGCGAATCCATTGTCAAAAATGGATTAACAGTACAGCTTATTCTGATATGCACAGGAAAAGATTTACAAACCAGGGAAACTAAAATCCAACACGCTTTGACAAAGCTTCAGCAAGTAGTAAAAGGCACATACCCAAACAAAGGAAACTAAAACCCAACACACCTTGACAAAGCTTCAGCAATAACAAACAGTGAAGGCACATACCAAAACAAAGATACTCAAAATTAAGGCCGTAAAAGAGCATAGAAGTAAACTGAGAAACAAAATGGCCCTACCTCAGTCAGAGAATGTACATAGCAAAACACATTAATTAGCAAAATCAAACAAGGATACCATGAATGCAAAGATATCAAAAAGGCAAACAAAAATACCACAAAGCAAAGCAAAGATACCGCAAAAATTACACAAAGCCAAGCAAATATAACACAAAGACAAGCAAAAAATACCACAAAACAAAGCAAAGATACCACAAAGCCAAACAAAAATAACACAAATTCAAGCAAAAATACCACAAAGGCAAGCAAAAATACCACAAAGCAAAGATACCACAAAGCAAAGCAAAATAACTCAAAGCAATAATACCACAAATCCAAGCAAAATACCACAAATCCAAGCAAAAATACCACAAATCCAAGCAAGAACTTTAAGCAAAACAAAGATGACACAAAGCCAAGTAAAATACCACAAAGTCAACCAAAATACCACTAAGCCAAGCAAAGATACCACTAAGCCAAGCAAAAAGTACCACAAAGCCAAGCAAAATAACACAATGCAAAAGTACCACAAAGCCAAGCAAAATAACACAAAGCAAAGCAAAATACCACAAAAGCAAGCAAAAACAAAGCAAAGGTACCACAAAGTCAAGCAAAAATACCACAAACAAAGCAAAAATACCACAAAGCCAAGCAAAAATAAAACAAAGCCAAGCATCAATAACACAAAGCAGAGCAAAGATACCACAAAGTCAAGCAAACATTCTATGTAGCAAAGCAAAGATACCACAAAGTCAAGCAAAAATAGCAAAAAATAAAACAAAGTCAAGCAAAAAATACCACAAAGCAAAGCAAAAATAACACAAAGCCAAGCAAAAATAACACAATGCAAAGGTACTGCAAAATCAAGCAAAAATAACACAAAGAAAAGCAAAGATATCACAAAGGCAAGCAAAAATACCACAAAGCAAAGCAAAGGTACCACAAAGCCAAGTAAAAATAACATGAAGCCAAGCAAAAATACCACAAAGTCAAGCAAAAATGCCACAAAGCAAAACAAAGATGGCTCAAACCCAAGCAAAAATAACACAAAACCAAGCTAAAATACCACAGAACCAAGTAAAGTAACACAAAACAAAGCAAAAATAACAGAGCAAAGCAGAGGTACCTTAAAGCAAAGCAAAAATAACATGAAGCCAAGCAAAAATACCACAAAGTCAAGCAAAAGTACCACAAAGCAAAACAAAGATGCCTCAAAGCCAAGCAAAAATAACACAAAGCCAAGCAAAAATACCACAGAGCCAAGCAAAATAAGACAAACCAAAGCAAAAATAAAACAAACCAAAGCAAAAATAAAACAAAGCAAAGCAAACATACCACAAAGTCAAGCAAAAATACCACAAAGCAAAACAAACATGCCACAAAGTCAAGCAAAAATACCACAAATCAAAGCAAAGATACCACAAAGCCGAACAAAAGTAACACAAAGCAAAGCCAGAAGCTAAATACCACAAAGCAAGACAAAGATGCCACAAAGCTTAGCAAAAATAATAGAAAAACAAAGCTAAATACCACAAAGCATAGCAAAGATAGTGCAAAACTTAGCAAAACTAATACAAAGCAAAGCTAAATGCCACAAAGCAAAGCAAAGATACCACAAAAACAAGCAGAAGAAAGGCAAACAGAAATGGATGCACCTCAAAGCTTGTATTTGAGTCTAAAAAGACAAATACATGTACATGTACCTAAAACTCAAACATTGATACCACCCAAATAGATACATGTACATGTCCAGCAAATACGTGTCTGCCACAAAGTCAATCAAATATTATGCAAAACCATGTAGTATTGAACATCAAATGCACTTCATTCTAGGAAATTCAGATAAAAAATAGAAGTTATATTATGTAGAATGACCTGTCCATCTTTAAGGTTTCTTGGAAAAGAATTAGGATAATGATGCTAGAATACATTTTTGTTCATTGTCATTAGGTAGAATCATTTGTACCATGTTGATAGTACTAGTGTCACTGGAGTTGGCAAATTGCTTCAGATGACCACTTAAAGAAATGAGCCATGTCATGAGAAAACCAGCATTTTGCATATGCGAAAACAAAGGCGCAGATCAGCTTCTCTGTAATTGCGAAGCTGATCACGCCTTTGTTTTCGCTACAAGGATAGTACAATTCCTCTACTCTCTAAATCTAGAATTTCCAGCCTCTAACTATATTCTGTGCTTGTACAGCCTGCTCTGTGTTGGACCTGTTTGGAAACCACATTGTTTATTTTCTCATGACACGGATCAAATGTTAAGGGAAAAGATACATTTGCACATAGTCACATGTAGTATAAATGGAGATGTGATATTTTGTGGCTACCTGTTTGTAAAAATCCATCTGTATAAGAACCACCTTAAAGTGGAGACCGATTTTGGCACCAAACAAATTGCAATTTAATGAAGAAATGACAATAATGTTTGCTATTATCATATGAAATCATCTAACATCTAGCCTGCCGAGTGGTGGACAATGTACTAGAAAGTGGAGACAATCAGGAAATTGCTACTTGTATGATTCATGGCAGTTTTGAGTTATTTTTGAAAGAAATAAATGCAGTCATATGTGATATAGGGGGGAAAAGGTCATCAGCCTAATTTTGAAATCAATACACACACTACTTATCCGGAGACGACAACTGCCGTGGAGAACAACCAACGAAGATGTAATCAACAAGCAACAATAGGGAGTAACAGTGTAAATGCCTGTATGGGAACAACTTGCCTCTGATCCGTTCCAGGTTGTACCCTTACAGTTAATTGCATCCTTTAGCCCTGTGTGTTTGTTGTTCTCTGTTGCTCTGTTGTTTTGCTTGTTTCTGGCTAGCCAGTGTGATACAGTCTTGAAGAGACTGCAAACTGCGAAGCTGATCAGCGCCTTTTGTTTTCGCTACACTCGTCTCCTTAAATCGGAAAGGTCAAGCTTCTAGCCTGCTCCTGTGACTGTACAGGTCGGTTTGTGTCAGACCTGGTCGGAAACCGTGCAGACTGGTTTTCTCGCGTCGCGGCACATTAGTAGACTACGAGGACTTAGACTGAGGGCCTTTGTTTTCCCTACTCAGATAGTAAAATTAGTCTCATTTTTAAATCCAAAGTTTTAAGCTTCTAGCCTTCTTTTGTGATTGTACAGGCTGGTTTATGTCAGACCTGGTTGGAGACCCCCCAAGACGGTTTCACTCTCGTGGCAGGAAAATCAGTTTGATCTACTCAATCAGCAAATATCTGTGTCAGTATATGAGCCGAACTCTGTGACACAATCTTGGCTTTGCTGCCACAAATAAAAGTTAGAAGCCTGAAATTTGGAATTTAGGTAGTAGCCGGGTTGCACTTTCTGCTTACCAAAAGCATACTCAAGCAGTTCAACTGCATGGTCACTATGTAGGTAATAGTGCCTTTGACATAGCGAATACAAAGATCAGTATTTCTCATGAATGTCTCAAATGGAGCCAAGCAGAATTTATTATTATATTAACAGTGATGGAAACTTAATTGGTTTACTTGGTTTTATTGATGAACTGTCACACAATGATGTATGATATTTGAGCCACGACACACGAAAACCGGTCTTTGGAGTGTCCGACCATGTCTGACACAAACTGGCCTGTGCAACTACAGACGATGGCTAGAAGCTTGAAATTTCGTATTTAGGTAGAAGAGGAATTGTGCTATCCATGTAGCAAAAACAAAGGCGCTGAACAGCTTCGCAGTTACTGCGAAGCTGATCTGCGCCTTTGTTTTCGCATATGCAAAATGTTGGTTTTCTCATGTGACGTATGATATTTCTAGGAAAACTAGACAGAGTTCTTGACAGACCAAACCGAGTGGGCTGCCATTGTTGTAACAGATATATTGACTTGATGTATGTAGGAATTAAAATTTAAAAAGACATATATGCGCAGTTCTAAAAAAAATCATAAAAGAGTGATAAATCCAAAAGCTAGAAGATGGCAAAATCTCAAAATTTAGTCAGGACTGTAAGGCCATAGAAGATGGCAAGAGACTAGGAATCTCAAATTTAGTCAGGGCTGTAAGGCCATAGAAGATGGCAAGAGACTAGGAATCTCAAATTTAGTCAGGACTGTAAGGCCATAGAAGATGGCAAGAGACTAGGAAATCTCAAATTTAGTCAGGACTGTAAGGCCATAGAAGATGGCAAGAGACTAGGAATCTCAAATTTAGTCAGGGCTGTAAGGCCATAGAAGATGGCAAGAGACTAGGAATCTCAAATTTAGTCAGGACTGTAAGGCCATAGAAGATGGCAAGAGACTAGGAATCTCATATTTAGTCAGGGCTGTAAGGCCATAGAAGATGGCAAGAGACTAGGAATCTCATATTTAGTCAGGACTGTAAGTCCATAGAAGATGGCAAGAGACTAGGAATCTCATATTTAGTCAAGGCTGTAAGGCCATAGAAGATGGCAAGAGACTAGGAATCTCATATTTAGTCAGGGCTGTAAGGCTGTAGAAGATGGCAAGAGGCATGAAATCTCAAAATTTAGTCAGGACTGCACAATCACAGAAGATTGAAAGGGCGCCCCCGCGCATTGGGGCTTAGGAGAAACAGATGGGCTGCTTGTGTCTCCAGGCAAAGCTTCTTAATTACAGACCAACCATCTGATGCTCAAGTCTATGCCTGCCCAGGAAAAGTGGTTTAGTCAAACCATCCATACATATAAGCCTTAATGGTTTGATTGGGTGGTTATATTCATGAAGCACATTTTGAGTGTCATTACATCCTAATGTTGGGTAAAAGTCCCATAAAATGGAGGCAACATCCCGACATGACCATTGCTGTTGACTGGGACGTAAAGTATCAATTCAACCAAACAAGGGGCATGAAATATTAAATTAATTCAGGATTGTAAGGCCGTAGAAGATGGCAAGAGGCTTGAAATCTCAAAATTTAGTCAGGGCTGTACAATCACAGAAGATTGCAAGGGGCTGGAAATATTGACTTACCATGGACATTAATAAAAGCTTTCATGACAGGCAAGATTTTGTTCATGTTGTATTTGTTAAGTGAACAAAGTTATAGCATTATGACATGGGCAAGCTGGTATTGAGTGGTCAAGTCAGGCCATGTAAAACAAGGAAAAAGTTGTCATTTGTACCAACTACTGGGGCAAAAATGAGCCGTGACACGAGAAAACCAATGTCATGGTTTCCAACCAGGTCTGATACAAACCGAGCTGTACAAGTACAGAAGAGAGCTAGAGACTGGAAATTTTGGATTTAGAAAGTAGAGGAATTGTACTATCCTTGCAGCGAAAACAAAGACGCTGATCAGTTTCCCGGTTACCGCGAAGCTGGTCTGCGCCTTTGTTTTCGCATACGCAGATTATTGGTTTTCCCATGATGCGGCTCAAATATTGTTTTTATGATGACCTGTAAAAATGACAGTTATAATTATGTATCATCACCATTAATAAAAAAAACATGTTACCTTGTGTGACATTGTGATTTATCATGTACCGAAATACTGGAAGAAAAAAAAAAATAAAAAAAAAAAAAAAAAAAAAAAAAAAAAAAAATCACAGAACTAGATGAGCCATGATGCGAGAAAACCGGGTCAAGCACAAACCGACCTGTGCAGCAAAAGAAGATGGCTGGAAGCTTGAAATTTCAAATTTAAGAAGGAGAGGAGTTGTACTATCCATGTAGCAAAAACAAAGATGCTGATCAGCTGTGCAGTTACTGGTTAAAAGTGTGCGCTTCACAGTTGCAGTATAGTTTTCGAAGTTCATAATTATCTTGACAACCACTCACAAAGCCAAGCCAAAATAACACAAAGCCAAGCAAAAATACCACAAATTCAAGCAAAAATAACACAAAGCAAAGATACCACAAAGCCAAGCAAAATAATACAAAGCCAAGCAAAAATACCACACCGACAAGCAACAATACCACAAAGCAAAGCAAAGCAAAGCAAAGATACCACAAAGCCAAGCGAAAATAACGCAAAGCAAAGCAAAGATACCACAAAGTCAAGCAAAAAATACCACAAACCAAAGATACCACAAAGTTAAGAAAAATAACACAAAGAAAAGCAAAGATACGACAAAGCCAAGCAAAGATAACAAAAAACAACAACAAACAAACAAAACAAAGATACCACAAAGTCCAGCAAAAATAAGACAAAGCAAAGATACGACAAAGCCAAGCAAAAATAACAAAAAAAAACAAACAAAAAAAACAAACAAAAAAACAAAGATACCACAAAGTCCAGCAAAAATAAGACAAAAAAAACAAACAAAAAAAACAAACAAAACAAAGCAAAGATACCACAAAGTCCAGCAAAAAAAACTCAAAGCAAAGCAAAGATACCACAAAGTCCAGCAAAAATAACAAAAAAAACAACAACACAAACAAACAAAGTAAAGATACCACAAAGTCAAGCAAAAAATACTGCAAAACAAAGATACCACAAAGTCAAGCAAAATAACACAAAGCAAAGCAAAGATACCACAAAGTCAAGCAAAAATAACACAAAGCAAAGATACCACAACGTCAAGCAAAGTTAACACTAAGCAAAGCAAATGTAACGAAATATCTGTGAATTAACTCCGAGCGGTCACTACTTGTAACAACTACTTCTGCTTACTATGGCTCGGGCAGCAATAACTTCAGGGCTGCCAAAGCCTTATACAATAATATATGAAAAGTAATGTGAAAGTTAGATATATCAATTTTCCTTTGGGCTACTTTGCCTTATGATTATTACCAATGATTTGAAAAATGATTAGTTTTGGCCAAAGAATCAAGAGGAATTAACATTACATGTAAGCATGGACAATTCACAACTATGTTCCAGCTCCCTGTCTCAGCGCCCTTGACTTTTACCTATTTCTACCACTGAGACCTAGCGCTGCCTCTGGGCTCACAGTCAGCTACCCGAGCTCTAATAGCAATCTGATGTATATCCCTCTCGGTAAAGCGAGGCTTCACAAAGAACACGGGATTACAATCTGTTGCTATTCTGGCCCAAAGTACCTGAACTGATAAGTCCCAAAATATCTGTCTTGCAGCTCTCAAACCTAGAGCTGCAGATCGAGTAACACAGCAACCAACCCGAGCACTAATAGTAGACTACTATCTTGCCCTCTCCGTACAGCTAAGCTACACTCAGAGAACTCGGGAAGATAGTTTGTTTTTATTTCGGCCCAAAGTCCGTTACTTGCTACTCTCTTGGTAATTAATCAATGTTACCCCTTCAGGTCTCAAGCACAAACTGAACAGCGAACGGTCTTGCACTCGCCTTTTATACCCGTTACGGCACGTGCTCTTTTGGATTGGTCCATTTCAATGGACGAGTCTATTCCTAACAAATGCATGGGTAAATCAGGTGCAAATAGCGATTCCTTAATAAATCGCATTGTGTGACGAATTTAACGGGGAAATTGGGCAAATCTATGTAATTTTGTATGCCGAATCCTAAAATATGATTTGAAAATATGTGTCATCATTACTAACCTCTTGTGTCCACCGAAAATTCCCTTGGCAACCGTTGAAATTGATACAAACAAGAATAGAAATGCAACTTGCGTGAATTACTATAACTGCAACTGCAGATATGAAAAATCAATTTGTCACACAAACATACAACAAAGTCAAGCAAAAATAACACAAAGCAAAACTTCTGGCCACCCTAGGGCCAGGTTTCTCCAGTTTTGGATGAGACTTTAAACCAAGATCTTGTCTCGGTATGACCATAGCTATTAAGTTGGACATAAAAAATACAGCCAATTTGTGATCATTTGTCGCAGACCTGTAAATATTAAATTGCAAGAGAATATTGTCAATATCATGCAACAGCCTGTTTTAATGATGTAGCCAATTTAATTGACAAAGTTTCTGTTTGTTTAAATGTCACATTTGCATGAGAAAGTGAAATAAATCTGGAGACATCCCGGATTCTTGTCATCTGAGCCGCGTCATGAGAAAACCGGATTTTTGCCTATGCGAAAACAAAGGCGCAGATCAGCTTCGCAGTAACTGTGAAGCTGATCAGCGCCTTAGTTTTCGCTTCACGGATAGTACAATCTCTCTTCTTCTTAAATCCAAAATTTCCAGCCTCTAGCTTGCTTCTGTGACTGTACAGGCTGGTTTGTGTCAGACCTGATTGGGAGCCCCGAAGACCGGTTTTCTCACGTCCCGGCTCATCTATAATGTTGCTTTGCAATGCATATAAAATGACAAGTGCATAAATGATATCAGCTTGTGTGCCAACACGACATTGTTGTCTTTCCCATTGAACCTAATGGAAACGCCACCGTTTGCAAATTAACAATAATTCACTGTAAACAGAATTATGCGCTTAAGGTAGCGTTTTTGTGACGTCGCACATAATCATTCATGTCCACTGAGAATGAGTCCACTGGAAAACATTTTAAAACATATGCATTTATTTATTAGTCGTGTTAAATCGAAATGATTTTTACTTTACTGTGAATTATCTTTGATTAACATTGTGATGTTGTCGGGCCGATGCGATATTTAATTCACTGCTGCACCGTCGTGAATTAATACATCACAATCTGCCCTCCAACATCCTGCGTTAATCAAGAAAATTCACTGTAAAGTTAAATCATTTCTTAATTAAATCTTTTGCTGGCTGTGATGTAATGCATTAGTCATGCTGAGGGGGGGGGGAGCTGCGACTTTTACTTTTGGTCCTTCAAGTTCCTGCTAAAAGCCTCGTCCTACGGGGACCACTCTTTGGCAATGTTTTTAAGATGGCTAGAGACTGGAAATTTCGGATTTAGAAAGTAGAGGAATTGTACTATCCATGTAGAGAAAACAAAGGCGCTGATTAGCTCCGCTGCTCATTTCTGCTATGTTGTAGTTTCACTGCCCTCTTTGCCTGTGTCATGCAAACCTTGTGCCCCCACCCCCTCAAAACCTGTCAAGGTTCTCAGTCCTCCTCAGGGGTTGTGGGGAGGGGACATGGTTACAAATGACTGGTGCTGATGTTTTTCATTAAAATGTGACTTACATTTGAACAGAGAGAGACAATTTTGTCCTCAGTTCAGTTGTTTAAAAAGAACTCTGTAAAGAGAATTAATCAGATTTCAGATAATTTGTGACCAAATTAAAGTAAGCCAACAACTGAATTTCAGGAGCAAACGTGACAAAGTGCCGCTAGTTATCAGATACCAGAAAAAGTGACACCAAACAGCTTGACGAAGATAATTTACTCTGTAAGATATAAGCCGCACCAGAAATTCGGATATTTACCTAAGCGAAAACAAAGGCGCAGATCAGCTGTGCAGTAACTGCACAGCTGATCAGCGCCTTTGTTTTCGCTAAACAGATAGTACAGTTCCTCCTCTACTTATACCCAAAATTTCAAAATTCTAGCTTTCTTCTGTAGGTGTACAGGCCGGTTTGTGTCGGACCTGGTCGGTGAACGGTTTTCTTGCGTTGTTTTACTCATATAATGGGTAAAATATGTAGAACAATGATGCCACAGATGTTCGGGGAAAGTGCAGAGGTCCTGTACAAAAGTACAAGAAGAGCTGTCGCACTTGCATCCGGATAACATGTCCGTGTAATGTTTACCCCCTTATACCCCACTTTTATATAGAAAAACTGGGGTTTGTAGGGGTATACCTATTTTTCTTATTTTTGCTCCAAAACATAGATTTTGGGTACTCGTTAGAACCGCCTCGCGCCTCGGCGAGGCGGTTCTAACGTGTACCCACAATCTATGTTTTGAGCAAAAATAAGAAAAATATCAAAAATTTTCTGATGAAATTTTCAATTTTTGCTACTGAAAAAAACTCTGTATATATTGCATGGGCATGTTTTCGTTATGGCATGGTGTTGGTGTCCATGTTGGTGTCTGTGTTAGTATTGGTGTTCCTCCAATGTTACATATAAAGTTTTGGTGCAAGTTTTTTTTAACTATTATCTCCTAAACATGTGGATGGGTATTGGTCTTTAGTTTTAGGCCATACCATCCCAACCCACGTGAGTGACCTCGAGGTCAAGGTCATGGACTTCAAAATTGGATTTTAATGGCTTTAGAGGAAAAGGGTGATTCCATCCAGTGATGCTATTGTGCGACAAGCAGCTCATATTTTTATTTTGGTATTGATAACTTTGTACAGTGTAGAAGCATTTTTGATTATTACAGAATTACAGTAAAACCCTTGTCAGTTATGCTGAATTTCTTGGAATCCAAGATGTAGATAATATGGCCTGTTTTTTTGTGTGTGATTACTGATCTGTGCATGTGTTTTTCTTGATGAATACTGATCCCTTTAGTCTTTACTGTCTTGACTTGTACCTGAAGGTCTGGTCCGTTGAGCTAAAATATTAAGGCTTGTTCAAGCTATAGGCCTATACAGTTGTTTAGTAGCAAAGGTGTGTTTTCATCTGATGGATCGCTATTATGATTAGAAAAATGATTTTGCTCAATGAAGCAGGTGTATTCTACCAGACAGACATGATTAACATACAGTGGGAGAAAACCTATAAAACTAACCTCGTCACGAGAAAAATGGCAAAATTCATATAAGAAAAGACAAAAAACTGTCTTTGAGCTAAATATGACTTTTTTTTTTTAGCTCACCTGAGCCATTAGGCTCACAAGATGAGCCTATAGTATACCCATGCTATATCGTCCGTTGTTGTTGTAGTTGTTGTCGTCCACAATGTTAAGATGTCTTCTCCTCTGAAACTGCTTGGCCAATCAAAGCCAAACTTCATATGGAGTATCATTAGGAATGGGGAATCAAAGTTTGTATAAATGGTCCAGGTCACATGACAAAGATGGCCGCCATGCCCATATACGATAAAAACCTTAAAATAATCTTCTTCTCTTGGACCGGTGGACCGATTTCGATGAAGCATGGTATGTAGCATTGGCCCATCATAGTTTGTGTAAATCATGACCCTGAGTTGACCTTGACCTACTTTATGGCAAGGTCAATTTTGGTCACATAATCATTTCAGTGGAAAAAAAGTGAAAACAATGGATTTTCCAGGAAGTTTTGTACCCTGTGACCTGAAATATTTTTAGATACAGACATCATATTGAGATAATGAAGTTGTGCGGGTATTCAAGGTCATTTCTTGACCTTGGCCAAATATCATTTACATATTAAATGTAAAACTTAATTTTCTGAGAAACTGTTTGACCAATCAAAGCCAAATTTTATATTTAGTATCCTTAGGAAGGGGGAACCAAAGTTTATATTTATAAATGGTCCAGGTGACATGACCAAGAGGGCCACCATGCCCATATATGGTAAAAACCTTAAAAAATCTTCTGTTCTGGAACTGGTGGACCGATTACAAAGAAACTTGGTATGTAGCATTAGGGACTCTGGCCCATCATAGTTTGTGTAAATCATAGCCCGGAGTTGACCTTGACCTATTTTATGGCAAGGTCAATTTTGGTCACAGGCTTTTCAATGGAAAAAAAAGTGAACATTGGATTTTCCAGGAAGTTTTGCAGCCTGTGACCTGGAAGTTGGTAGATACAGACTAATGAAGTTGTGCAAGTGTTCAAGTTTAAGATCATTTCTTGACCTTGGCCAAAGATTATTTACAGATTAAATGTAAAACTTATTTTCTCAGAAACTGCTAGACCATTCTAAGCCAAATTTTATATGCAGTATCCTTAGGAAGGGGGAACCAAAGTTTATATTGCCCAGGTCACATGACTAAGATGGCCTCCATGCCCATATATGGTTAAAACCTTAAAAAATCAGGAACCGGCAGACCGATTACAATGAAACTGTAGATACAGTTTATAGTGTTAATAATTATTGGAGGACAAGTTTACTTTTTACCTTGACCAACATGACCTTAGCCAAAGGTCATTTACCAAAGACTAAATCTCAGGTGAGCGATATCAGGACCATTGGTCCTCTGGTTTTATACTATAAGTACAAGTGTTCTGTGCACAATCACATCATTCGCACTTCAGCTCTTGAAGTGTAAACATCTCTCTCCAGAGATTCTCGAAAGAAAACTTTCACTCGAAAGAAAAACTATGGGAGATTATAGACTTCCTGCGCCTCTTGTAGGCATGCTCAAGCATACCAAGATAACCGGTATGCCTGTCGTCCAGACTGATCTTCAAGCTACGAAGCTCAGCGTCACCATCATCTGGGACTTGGCTACATCAGCCCCGAAGAAGTCAAAGAAACAGCCAGCCAAGAAGAAGCCTTCCAAGCCTTCTGCGCCTTCTACAACTGCCAAGCCGCCGACTTCCAAGCCAGCAAAGAAGACGCCCACACCAACTCGACAGCCGACGCCGCCACCGCCGAAATCTCCTCAGCGACCGACGCCAGCTACTCCTCGTCAGCCTACGCCGACATCTTCTCCTCGCCGACAACCGCCAACGGTACCGACGAGCTCACCGCAGCGATCACCACCCAAGCCAACTCCAATGCAGACAGAACCACCTGCCAACGTACAGCCGTCAGAGATTCCAACTAGGTCACCAATAGAAGTAAACTCAACAGGCAAAACATTCCGACACTTCAGACATAAGGGCTACACCATCCGTACGAGCTACGACGACCATGATAGAACCATCTTCGAGATGATCCATCCGACCGACGCGGATCCTCACTACCTACAATGTATGAAAGACCAAGAATACCAAGAAGTGTCACTAGAGATGTTCAAGAATCCTGACAGCAAGTACTACGCCCACGAATGGTACTCGAGCATCAAGACGAAGTGCGCCACGCAACTCAGCGAGATCACCGACCGCGACGTCATCTCCGGCTTCATCAAGATGCTATCGAACTGTCTGATCTACCGCGTCGAACCAGCCACCGACGCCACGTGATCGCTGCCTGCACCTGCCTCTGCCTCCTGAACCTCGAAACTTCACTGCTATGCCGCTAGCAAATGTCCGAAATCACTGTTCACATGGATTGCAGCGTCCGTAGCTGTTTAATCATGTGCAGTTTCAAAACTAGGTCATTTCACCGACCTAGCATAGCCATTAAGCGCGGCCCTGAATGAGAGCAACCTGATTGGATATATCTTTTGACCTACTTTTGCTCTCGAGCAAGATAGTGAAATCACTGATTTGCAGCCGAATTGGCATCGATTTCCTATCTATTTTTATGCTCACTTTTCGACCATGGCGTTCAAAATTCAAAAAAGAAGTGCTCCTCCACTTTTTCTGGCTTGACATGCATTGTCCGTTTACTTTGGGCACCGGCGAACAGCGCGATTTGCATATTGCTGTCACCGCCACGATTTGCAGCCCAGGAGCACTTAACCTTCGTCCTTGAGGTGGAATACTGGATTAAGTCCGTTCAGCCCGGCATGACGAAAAACTGCCACTTTCTACTACTACTACTACTACACAATGGGCAGTATGCCACATAGGCTGTTATACCTTTGATGTCATGTGAGAGTTACTTATAATTTTTTAATTATAAGCAATATGACAGTAACATTGATTTTGCCCTTAAATAATTATAGATGGCAAATTAATAAGTTGATACAAATATCTAATGTTTGTAGTGATAAAAGTACAAGTATAATTGTCAGGGTAAAACGTGACACTGGGTAAAACTGTAAAATCATAAACTGTAATTTTATTAATCTGCAGACAATTCCAGAGCACCTGAAGATTATGTGACAAAAAAACGTGTATTTGTGTTCTCGACCAGGTCCAACATAAACTGGCCTTTGGGGATTGCCTTTGCTTAATGGTAGAGCTTTGGACTCAAGATCAAAATGTTTAGGGTTTGATACCTGATAGTGTCGGGTAGTGTCCTGGAGCGAGACAATATTATGCCCTAACATTACTGTTTAATACCCTAGAGTATTGACTTAATCCCATGACTGAAAAATTGTTGTCTATGACATTAAATGAGACCAAATGCGACATATCCGGTCTCCGGGGTTTTCGCACCAGGACTGTGACACAAACCAGCCCATGCAATCAAAGACTAAGGCTAGAAGCTTGACATTGTGGATTTAAGAAGGAGAGGGATTGTACAATCCATGTTGCGAAAACAAAGGCGCATCTTTGTTTTTAGCTCACCTGAGCTGAAGGCTCACAGGTGAGCTTATAGTATACCCATGCTCCGGCGTCCTTCGTCGTCCGTCATTCACATTTTTAGCTCACCTGAGCCGTTAGGCTCACAAGGTGAGCTTATAGGATGGCCATGATCCGGCGTCCGTCCGTCCGTCGTCCGTCCACAATTTCAAAGATCTTCTTCTCTAAAACTGCTCGGCCAACCAAAGCCAAATTTTGTATGAAGCATCTATAGGAAGGGGAAACCAATGTGTATATAAGAAATCCAGGTCACATGACCAAGATGGCCGCCATGCCCATATATGGTATAAACCCTTCAAAAATCTTCTTCTCCAGAACCGGTGGACTGATTTCAACGAAAGCATGAAGCATTGATGGCTCAAGCACTACAATGTGTATATAAATCATGATCCTGTGATGTCCTTGACCTATTTTACGGCAAGGTCAACATAGGTCGCCAATGCATTTGAATGGGGAAAACTTTTAAAATGTCATTTAAAGTCATTTAAAGTGAAAGTCTTGCAGGAAATGGGCAGTAGGACTTAATATTAATGATTCTGAAGAAAAATTGGACCCCAGGGGCTCATATGCCCCCACCCCGGGGCAATATACATGTATATTACCATAATATTCAAACATCATCTCCTCTGAAACCGCTTGGCCAACCAAAGCCAAATTTTATGTGAAGCATCAATAGGAAGGGGTAATCAAGGTGTATATAAATAATCCAGGTCACATGACCAAGATGGCCGCAATGCCCATATATGGTATAAACCCTTCAAAAATCTTCTTCTCCAGAACCGCTGGATTGATTTCAAAGAAACTTGCCATGAAGCATGGATGGCTCAAGCACTACAATGTATATATAAATCATGACCCTGTGATGACCTTGACCTTTTCTTACGGCAAGGTCAACATACGTCGCCAATGCATTTGAATAGGGGAAACTTTTAAAATGTCATTTAAAGTGAAAGTCTTGCAGGAAATGGGAAGTAGGACTGAATATTAATGATTCTGAAAAAAATTGGACCCCAGGGGCTCATCTGCCCCCACCCCGGGGCAATATACATGTATATTACCATAATATTCAAACATCTTCTCCTCTGAAACCGCATGGGGAATCAAAGCCAAATTTTATGTAAATCATCTATAGAATGGGGGAATTAATGTATATATAAATTATCTAGTTCACATGACCAAGATGGCTGCCATGCCCATATATGGTAAAAACCCTTCAAAAATCTTCTTCTCCGAATCTGGTGGACCGATTTCAAAGAAACTTGGCATGAAGCACCAATGGCTGAAGTACTACAATGTGTATAAAAATCATGACCCTGTGGTGACTTTGATCTATTTTACGACAAGGTCAACATAGGTCACCAATGCATTGGAATGGGGTAAACTTTTAAAAAGTCATTTGAGGTGAAAATCTTGCAGGAAATGGATATTAATGATTCTGAAAAAAAATGGACCTAAGGGCTCATATGCCCACACCCTGGGGCAATATACATGTATATTACCATAATATTCAAACATCTTCTCCTCTGAAACCTCTTGGCCAATTGAAGCCAAATTTTATGTGAAGCATCTATAGGATGGGGGAACCAATGTGTATATTAATAATCTAGGTCACATGACCAAGATGGCGGCCATGCCCAAACATGGTAAAAACCCTTCAAATATCTTCTTCTCTGAAACCAATAAATTGATTTCAATGAAACTTGGCGTGAAGCATCCATGGCTAAAGTACTACAATGTGTATATAAATCATGACCCTGTGATGACCTTGACCAAGTTTATGGCAAGGTCAACATGGGTTGCCCATGCATTTGAATGGGAAAAAACTGTTAAAATGTCATTTGAAGGGAAAAGCCAGCAAGAAATTGGCAAATGGACAGAATATTGATTATTCTGAAAAAAGAAAATGGCCCAAGGGCTTCATCTGCCCCTGCACTGGGGTTAAATACCATAATATTCAAACATGTTTATTGGTATATGCAGCAGACTCAGGTGAGCGTTTACAGGACCATTGGTCCTCTGGTCAAAGATCTTCTCCTCTGAAACCAGGAAATGGGCAAATGGATAGAATATTTATATTTATGAAAAAATTTGTCCCCAGGGGGTTGTCTGCCCCTGCCCCGGGGCTGTATACATGTATATGACCATAATATTCAAACATCTTCTCTGAAACAGCTTGGCCAATCAAAGCCAAACTTTATGTGGAGCATTGTTAGGAAAGGGGAATGGAAATTTATATAAATGGTCAAGGTCACATGACCAAGATGGCCGCCATGGCTATAAATAGCAAAAACCTTTAAAAATCTTCTTCCAGAACCAGAAGGCCTATGATTTTGAAACTTGGCATGAAGCATCAGGCAATGAAGCTCTACAAAGTTAATATAAATCAAGACCCTTGGATGACCTTGACCTATTTTATGGCAAGGTCAACATAGGTTGCCTAAAATGGGATTTGAAGGGCAGAAATTGCAGGAAATGGGTAAATGAACTGGAGATTTAAGATTCTGAAAAGAATTTGGTCCCCACGGGTGGTCTGCCCCTACCCCGGGGCTATATTCATGTATAGAACCATAATATTCAAACATCTTTTCTAAAACTGTTTGGCCAATCAAAGTCAAATTTTATATTAAGCATCTAGATGGAGGGGGACCAATGTGATTATGTATAAACTAGGTCACATGACCAGATGACCGCCATGCCCATATATGGTGAAAACCATTTAAAAATCTTTTTTGCAGGAACTGCTGAACCTATTACAATGAAACTTGATATGTATCAATTAAGACTAGAGTACTACAATGTATATATAAATCATGATCCTGTGATGACCTTGACAGATTTTACGACAAGGTCAACATAGGTCAATAATTATGCAGAAAACAGTTAAAATGACACTGGAGGGAAAAACTTTCAGGAAATGGGCAAGTGGACAGAATATTTATGAATTTGAAAAAGAAATTTAACCCAAGGGCTATTCTGACCCTGTCCTGGGGCTATATACATGTATATGACCTTTATAGTCAAACAAGTTTATTGGTATATATCTCAGATCTCAGGTGAGCGTTTACAGGACCATTGGTCCTCTGGTTGTTTATGCATAGGCAAAGTTCTGGTTTTCTCATGATGCGGCTCAAATGATGGTGCACCTGTAGGAGAGGGATAGGAATGTAAGCAGGTTTCTTGACAGACAATCTGGAGCAAAAGCCTGAATGTAGCACAGGCATGATCAATAAAAATCTATCAGACAAAAACATGGGTCTAACCATGCTCAGAATATTCAATCAGTATGCCAACAGCATGAGAATGAGGCCAGCCCTAGGTCAAAATAAACCAGAAATATCGACAAACATGCCATTACTTACATTCTGGCAAAATATATGCCGCAACACTAGAAAACCGGTCTTCTGGATTTCTGACCAGGTCTGACACAAGCCGGCCTGTGCAGTAGCAGAAGAGAGATTTCGGATGTAAGAAGAAGAGGGATTGTACTGTCCATGTAATGAAAAGAAAGATTACTGCACAGCTGATCTGCGTCTTTGTTTTCCCACAGGCAAAAATCTGCTTTTTCTCGAGACAAGGCTCATATATGCCAGTACTTTTGTTCAGCATGTCAGAAATAAACCCGTCTTTAGTGTTTCTGACCAAGTCCCACAGAAATCGGCTGGTACAGTTACTGAATAAGAATTTAGGATTTAAAAAGAAGAGGGATTGTACCATCCATGAAGTGCAAAATATTGTTAAATGTTGATCAGCTGTGATTTTGTCCTTAAACTGGAGTAGTATATATTAGTCATTAACTGCCTTATGTATTAGTATGACCTTAACCTTGAAGGTCACTGTGACATTGATATCATGGTTCATTGATTTTGTCTTATCAGCAAGACAGTATCTTAATTTCATGGTCACACTTTGTAAATATATGTCATATAGGTCACTGACCTATTTTCTTATTCAACCATATTTGAACTTCTCAAGCATTTGAACTTGTTACCACACTGTTTGCTGATGTCCAAGTGTCCAAACTCTTTGGAAAATAACTGCTTCTTAACCTCGCCCTACATTCTTTGTGGTTGATTCTTACAGCACAGATTGATGCAACATCACACAATTGATGCAACATCACACAATTGATGCAATATCACACATTTGATGCAACATCACACAATTGATGCAACATCATACAAATGATGCAACATCATACAATTGATGCAACATCACACAATTGATGCAATGTCACACAATTGATGCAACATCACACAATTGATGCAACATCACACAATTGATGCAACATCACACAAAATTTTAAGGCTGCACTCAAATTGTGTGTTATGTGATGTTGCATCAAAATCTCTGTAAGAAATTTGGTAGTTTCATGGGTATACAGGGTGTTATCTGTAATAAGAATTCAATCTCTATAGACTTGGCTGTTTAAGCAATGGGAGTATTTTGTTACCCATTTTTCATAGAAAACAATATAACAAATAGAAATTCAACATTTCAAAGCACTCCAGTTACAATTTTTTTACCTGCTTTCCCTGATATTTTAGAGATATTTGTCAGTGTTAATCATTGTTGCTGTTCGGAAAAAAAAGTCATTCATTTTAGACATGAGCTGTGTCTGAAGAAAACCTGTCTTCGTCGTTTCTGACCAGGTCTGACAAAAACAAGCATGTAGAGTTACAGAAGCATGAAATTTGGGATTTACGAAGAAGAGGGATTGTATATATACTATCTGTGAAGTGAAAACAAAGGCTCTGATCAGCTGTGCAGTAAATGCACAGCTGCTGATCTGCATCTTTGTTTTCTCAAATGAAATTATCTTTCAAGATTTTTACCTAGGCTTATAAATAATCATATTCTTGGCATGAAAATATGAGCCGCATTATGGGAAAACCAACAATCTGCATAGGCGGTAACCGCGAAGCTGATCAGCGTCTTTGTTTTCGCTACTCGGATAGCACAATTCCTCTTCTACTTAAATCCGAAATTTCAAGCTTCTAGATCATTTCTGTGCTTGTACAGGCCGGTTTGTGTCGGACCTGTTCGGAAACCACATTGTTGGTTTTCCCACGAGGCGGCTCATATCATCTCTTCTGTTGAAAACCAGGTAATACTTATGGATTAGCAGTAGTTTTCGTGATTCAACAATTGAGTTACATGCAATTTGTTAGAGTCTGTATAAGACTGCTACAATAGATGTGGTTCATGGTCTGTTGTGTTTTACATTCAACAGTTTCATCTTTTAAATGTATTTTCTCAGCATTAGGGCGGGCCCCCGCCCATTGGGGCCTAAAGAAATAGATGGGCTGTTTGTGCCTCTAGGCAAAGCACTGACCATCTGTTTACTGGTTGATTGAAACTTAAATTATTTTAATTGTTGAACATCCAAGATACAATTACATACAATACAATTTATGAAGGATCTGACAGTAAGCCAAATGCTTGTCCTAAGGTCATTTCCTGATTACTGGTTAGCCCCTCAGGTTTGAGCCTGCCCAGGAAAGGAAAAATGGTTCAAGTCAAACCATCCGTACATATAAGCCTTATTGGCTTAGTTGGGTGGTTATATTTGAAGCACTTTTTGGATGTCATGACATCCTAATGTTGGGTAAAAGTCCCATAAAATGGAGGCAACATCCCGACATGACCATATCTGTTAACTGGAATATTAAGCACCAATTCAAACAAACAAACAAAAAAAAGCATTAGGGCCCTACTGATTTGTTATTTTTTCAATTCAATGCAACGTTACTGTTGTGAGATATTTTAAAATACACTCTAACCTCTTTACAACATGATTGATGGGGTCCAAGCCATTTTCTCTGTTAACTATCCAATCCATGTTATAACAAGAGTAAACTGTATTGATATCTAGCAAAATTAGTCTAAAATTACCATTTGGGGTCCAGCAATGACCCGTGTTATATCCAAAACCGTGTTGTAAGGAACCGTGTTATAAAGAGGTCCAGGTGTAGTTGGTAATCTGACAGGTTCTTTTGGTTAAATAAAAATAACTATTTTGATTTCTTTCAGACGATGGATAAAGAATCATTTAAAGCCTTTAGCCTCTTAGACTTAACTAAGAAGTAAATCTTGTAAGCCTGGCGTACTTGTTATGGGACATAGGCAAACAGTATAGCCCAAGAAGTGGCGTCACATTTAGGGCTATTCTGTTTGCTTAGAAGAATTTCATGAAAAAAATTAAATAGAAATTTAAAATCACTCCGTGTCCCTCAAAATGACAGTGGACTCACTTAAATGTTAATAATGGGAAAGTCCACTCGTCAAAAATGGGTTAACATTTTCAACAAATTTTTGTTCTCTGAAGTTCTTGCCAAGCTTAAAGCACTTTATGTTTTAGGATTTCTTGAATATCTATGTTGGAATATTTAGTTATGTTTGCTGTTATAATTTTTTTACACCGGTTATCCCGGGACAACCAACAAGACTGAGAACAACCGGATGAAGTCAGTGAGCAACACTAACCTGGGGGAGGGAGCGCGGTGGCGTAGTGGTAAAGCATCGGACTCCGAATCGAGAGGTCCTGGGTTGGATCCCCACAGGCATCACTGTGTTGTGTCCTTGAGCATTAACACTTTAACTCCCTACAGTACTGGTTAAACCCAGTAAGAGTTGGCTTAAGAGTTAAACCCAATAAGGCATGACTGAAAAATTGTTGACTGGGATGTTAAGCCTCAATACAAACAAATACAAACAAATGAACCTGGGGAGTAAACATCTGTTTGGGAACAACTTGCCACAGAACATTTTGATCCAGCAGAAGCAACACCCAAGTTGTTCCCAGACAAGTATTTGCATCCTACAGTCTTATATTATTGAGAGTGGTCAAGACCGTTTTGAGCATTTCTTTTGGTGTTTAGTATACTAAATGAATTTTTTCTGACCTTAGATTGCACTACTATTGATACTTATCTCATCTATTGATAGAAAAAATAGCACCAATGTTGTGTCTATGTAATGTTTTGGTTGGAATTGTTGTTGATATTGGCATTGTTGCCAAACTTTCTGGATATTCAACCCAAGTCATTTCATGCATCTGAGCCACCGCAAGGGAAAACCAACAATCTGCATAGGCGAAAACAAAGGCGCAGATCAGCTTCGCAGTAACTGCGAAGCTGATCAGCACCTTTGTTTTCGCTACACGAATAGTACAATTCCTCTACTTTCTAAATCCAAAATTTCCAGCCTCTAACCATCTTCTGTGACTGTATAGCCTGGTTTGTGTCGGACCTGGTCGGAATCCAAATTGTTGGTTTTCTCATGTACAGGCTCTTTTGTTTTACTTTCTGTCCTTAATCAACTTGTTTTTCCAATGTCTGTATCACACCGGTTATCTATAGAGACAAACAACATGACTAAGAACAACCAACACAGATGAAATCAATATGAGACAAAAGGGAGTAATTAAAAGTGTGTTAGAGAACAACTTGCCAAAATCGGGAAAACTCGACAAGATCGGGAGATATCACCTGTATGGCCAAAGATCATTCTGATCCCTGGCAAGGTGTTCCCAGACTTGCAATCTACAGCCTAGGATTGATTTCATCTGTGTTTGTTGTTTTTAGTTGCATTGGGTGTCTCTGGTTAACTGGTGTGATTCTTCCTATATATGAGCCGCGATGCAAGAAAACCGGTCTTCGAGGTTTCCGACCAGGTCCGACACAAACCGGCCTGCACAGTGACAGGAGATGGCTAGAATATTGAAATTCCGGATTTAAGAAGAGGGATTATACTATCCATGTAGCGAAAACAAAGGCGCTCAGATCAGCTTCGCAGTTACTGCGAAGCTGATCTGCGCCTTTGTTTTCGCATAGGCAAAACGTCTGGTTTTCTCACAATGCGTCTCATATGATATGAATTTTTTTTCAACTGAGAGCATCACGGAACAAATGTTTGTCTGAAATCATTAGTTGCAGTAATTGCGACATGTTTCGACATAATATATCAAAAATCTTGTCAGAAAACTGTAAATTGTGATTCTTTCCTTGTTCTAACAAATGATGCTGGGAAAACTGTGATTTGCACTTTTGTCTTGACTTGTTAAAAATTCTAGACAAGATTTCTAGATTGCCTAATGCACCAGTCATTTGTAACCTTTGCCCCTCCCCCTCCTCCCACACGCCTACCGGGAAGGGCAGGGATTATGACTTTTCAGCTTTCAGTGCCCTGCTATAAGCCCCATCCCCAAACTGGAGGTCAAAACTTTGCTCTTTACTCTGCCCTTCGCAATAGAAAATCTCCCTTGGGTAAGGATGTCAATACACTGTCATTTCCCCTGCCCAATGCCCCACTAACCTTGTAAAAAAGCGGTTGCGAGTTAGAGCCCAGGTCAGACGAAACGGTAAGCGGAGGTCCCATCATATAATGAGCCCATCATGAGAAAACTGGTCTATGGGGTTTCCGACCAGTTCTGACACAAACTGGCCTATGGACGCAAAGAAGAAACCTAGAAGCTTGAAATTTGGGTAAAAGTAGAGGAAGAATAGAATCTGTGTAGCGAAATCAAAGGCGCTGATCAGCTGTGCAGTTGCTGCACAACTGATCTGCACCTTTGTTTTTACACAGGCAAAAATCCGATTTTCTCATGACACGGCTAATATTACCTTAGCTGTCAAGTCGGATGCAAACATGAACACCGCCACATCACCTAACTGAACGTCAATTTCATATTTTAGTTTGGTCAGTACAGTGGCTGCATTGTTTAATGTAGTGTTGTCCGGTTTTAACAGTTTTGTTAACGGAACACGGAACCAAAATGACCTTTGGCACGACATGTTTAGAAAATCACATTAAAGAAACTTTTTGTATTGATTTGGTTGTAAACAAAGAAATGAATGCACAGGAATCTGTTTTGGCTTTAGACGTTTTCCATGTTGGAGCTGATTCATTAATGAGTTCACTTGTTCAACTTTGCAAAACCAAATGAATGTTGTAAATTGTTGCAAGTCAGAAAAACCATGAGAATCTGCAATATGAGCTGCCGCATGGGAAAACAAACAATCTGCATAGGCGAAAACAAAGGCACAGCCGCAGATCAGCTTCGCAGTAACAGCCTTTGTTTTCGCTACACGGGTAGTACAATTCCTCTACTTTCTAAATACAAAATTTCCAGCCTCGATCCATCTTCTGTGACTCTACAGCCCAGTTTGTGTCGGACTTGGTCGGAACCCAATTCTTGGTTCTCTCACGCACAGGCTCATATGCCAGTTCTGATAATAATAAGAGCCCATTCGCACACTGGGTATCAAGAGTCATGCGGAGCTGGGGCACATGTGTAGATGACTCGGAGCTTGAGCACAGTTTTATAGACAGGATCCATGCTCTAAGGCTACACTAGATTTCCAAAAACTCATGCGCGGATCCAGAAAATTTTCTCAGGGGGGGGGGGTCCAATTTAAGTCCCAGAAGGGGTCTGACAGAAAATTTCAACTTGGCAAAAACTAATAATCTGGCAATTCCAGGGGGGTCCGGACCCCCTGTCCCCCCTCTGGATCCGACCATGAAACTGAATATGATTGGCACATCAAATGATCAAATTATGTGAAGTTAATGGAATTTCTGTGTTTGCATTAAATGTGAATATTTTTGCAAGTCAATACATTCAAATCATTTCTCAGTTAAATGGGCTGCAGAATATGGTGATAAAAGTCTTTGAACAAGAACTTCCGGTTTTGATGATGGCGTATACACAGTGTTTGAAAACATTCGAATAGTATATCGAGTATGTAGCTCCTGTAGGGGATTTTGATATAATATCCAATTAACGTTATAGACATAAAACTTATGAACTGAAAAGGAAAACTGTCATTAGATATCAGACTGTCTATAGAAAGGAGCCAGTGGTGACAGTTAAAATTTTCAAGATATCGGACATAAGTTCGGCAGGACCATAAATTCGTGATTCTGGGTAGTCACCCAACAAAATTACACAAGGCTTGTTATTGATAGATATGTCAACGAATCCTGCCCAAGTAGGCTCTGGTAGACCAAACACTAGACGTCAGAGTGCAATAGAGAGTTCTGGGCCCACTACAAACAAGACTGATAAGAGTGGAAAAATGGGTGATAAAATGAAAAATGCAAAAGAAACTGTTGATAGCAAAGTCAGTAAGGATCCAAAGGTAGCATCTGAGGGCAAAGATGGAAAGGAGAAAGCAGAAAAATTAGGTGATGATAGTTCTAAAGTAAACATGGCTGCAGAATTTGAAAAGCTTAGAATGGACATGGGTCAGATGTTTAAAAACAGTGAAGACAAGATGAGTAAGATGCTGAAGGACTCTGAAAAAAGGATGTCGGATAAGCTAAGTACGATTGAACTCAATTTCTCTACCAAGATAAAAGAACTGAGGGATGAAGTGAAGACTGAAATGAGAGGTTTTAAAGATGAAATCAAGGTTGAAATTGAAAATACTAAGCTAGCGGTGAGAAAAGAGGTTGATACTATGAATGAAACAGTCAAAGAAATGGAAAAGAGTGTCCAAAACAACTCAGATAAAATGGATGACTTAGTTAAAGATCAGGAAGGGAAAATTAAGGCGGCCTGTACAGAACTTGATGACAAACTGAAAGAACTTGACAACAAACTGATGCTACTTGAAAAGCAAGATCGAAAGTATAACTTGCTTTTCTACGGGTTCCAGGAAGAAGCAGGCGAGGATGTGTTTAGTGTCATACGACAAAGTCTGATCTTGGACTTGAAACTTGACGAGGAGAGAGTGCGCAACATGTATTTTGCTGCAGGGCACAGGGTGCCTACTAAAGGGTCTGGTCCGAAACCTATCATCATCAGGTGCACTTCTCTGGTTGACAGAGAACTCATTTTATCAGAGTCGAAACACTATGGTGGTAAGAGGAAGAGGGTTGTGATTGATCTACCAAAAACTATGAAGGAGGAAAGAAGTGCTTTGGCCAAAAAAGCTTATGAAATAAGACATTCTGAAGATAAACAAACCAGAATTAGAGACAAATCAAGTTTTGGATACTGCTTGACTATCTAAAACAAACTTTGATTTTCATGCTTACTTGCATGTAATTGCTTAATTCGCAAACATATTGAAATTGTATTTTTATACCCCCGGCATTTATGCCGACGGGTATATAGTTTTCGCTTTTCCGTTCGTCCGTTCGTATGTTCGTTTGTTCGTTCGTTCGTTAGTTCGTTCGTTATTCCGGAACGTTCGTGGAATTTATGTCAAAGTTTTTGTTAAAGTTTCTCTGCTGGTATATATCTCATGAACT
The DNA here is from genome assembly GCA_964017185.1 of Rugalucina vietnamica. Taxonomy (NCBI): domain Eukaryota; kingdom Metazoa; phylum Mollusca; class Bivalvia; order Lucinida; family Lucinidae; genus Rugalucina; species Rugalucina vietnamica. Next base: position 24,184,294 of record OZ024878.1, on the reverse strand, counting down.
AATGATCAGAAACCATTCATATTTTAACCATAGGTACCCTATAGGGTTTGCTTTGTTTCTGTGAGTTCGGACCCTGGGTCCATGCCCGGGGGTGGGGCTAGAGGTCAAAATCTAGATCACCTTGAAAATGTGCTATTTACATAGTGTTTTTTCATCTCCAAGTTCATATCTTAACAAATACTTATAGGAATGTATTCCTGTTTGGATCATAGATACCCTTTAGGGTTGAATTAAATTCCATGGCACCAAACTCTAGGGGTGGGACTGAAGGTCAAAATCTAGGACACATAAAATACAATAGTTACCAAGTTAATATTCTTGACAACCATGTGTCAGAAAGCGTTCATGCTTACAACACAACATAGGTACCACGTAAGGGCTAGACCCAAGGGTCCATGCATGGGGGTGGGGGTGGGACCTGAGGTCAAGATCTAGAACTTTTTTTTTTTTTTCTTTTTTTTTTTTTTTTTTTCTAGAATGACATTCTACTTTCATTTCAATCTAGGACTGAGGACCTGACCCACAATGTCCGTGCTTATGTCCTAGATTGGGTATACACGTCAGCTCTGTATACCGCTCTAAAATAGATATGTCATTCTAAAACTACACTCCCCCATGTTTGTATGCAAAGTACTTAACACTGCTTATTTCGAAAATGTACTTGATAAGGGTACTGTCTTTCATTGTTGATGTGAGGTTCAATGTCAGGGGTGAGCATGTGGCGGGTTGTTTAGGTAGGGGGTAGGGAAGGGGGATTGGTGGCTACCAGCCGGGGGTATACGTGCCTCTCAAGGCACTTTTTCTAGTTTTTATGTTGATGCTCTTTTCTTATTTTCTTTTCTCTCTTTCTTTAAATACTTGTAGCCTAATATACATTATAGATGTTTCTGGAGCTATATACAATCGAAGCCGAAAAATGATATTTTTTTATGGAGGAAAAAAACAAATGGATTTTCTTTCCTCTTTTTTGTTAAAACTTGGTTCTTTTGGAACAGCAGTGTATATGTATCTATACATATATGTTATTCAGAACCGGAAGCTGGACTCATTAAGAAAACAACTGCATATTGATTCTGGATAATAAAATAAGTATTTACAGCCAAAATACACGTGGTCTTAACTGCACCCAAAAACGCAGGGATGTCTTTCAATACTTATGCTTGCAGGGCATACATTTGGAAAATAAAATGGAATCTTATATTAAAAATGAATGGGGATATAAAATATTTATGTCAGGTTTAACAAGTAATAAAAGGGGTGTGATGATTTTATCAAATAATAACTTTCAACATGATATTGGCAGAGTTGTAACTGATCCAAATGGTAATTTTATAATTTTAGAAATCAGTCTAAAAGGTAAAAAAATAACTTTGGTTAATATATATGGGCCAAATGAAGACTGTCCACAATTTTATCTTAACATAAAGCAAAAAGTTGAAGAATTTGATAATGAAATGGCAATTATTTGTGGTGATTGGAATATGATTATTGATCCAGATTTAGATTGTGAAAATTATAAACATATTAATAACCCTAGAGCTAGGAGTGTTGTGAGAGAATGGTTGGACTTATTTGATTTTATTGATGCATACAGATTAAACTATGATGAAAAAAAAAAAGAATTTACATGGCGAAAATTAAACCCAGATAGAAAACAGGCAAGGCTGGATTTTTTTCTTATTAATTTTGATGTTGTAAATCATCTTGATGACTGTCAGATAGTGCCAGGATATAGATCTGATCATTCTGGAGTTATTTTAAAATTAGACTTTTTTGAACACCCACGCGGCAAAGGTTATTGGAAATTTAATAATTCTCTGTTAAAAGATAGGAAATATATAAAAATAGTTAAAGACACAATAGCTGAAGTTTTAGATTTGCATGTAAAAGAAAGTAATAATAATAAGAATAATAATAACAACAATAATAATGATAATAATAATAATGAAAAAAATGAATATACAATCAATGATCAGTTACTGTTGGAAACAATTCTTATGATGATCAGAGGAGAAACAATAAAGTACAGTACATATAAAAAGAGAAAACAGAGTGAGGATGAAAAACAGTTAGAAAAAGATATAGAAAAACTAGAATTCAAAATAACAAATTACTTAAATGATATAACGGAAGAAGATATAAACAAATTGGATGAAAAAAAGAATGCACTTCAAGACATAAGGAAAGTTAAAACAGAAGGTGTCATGCTCAGATCGAGGTGTAGATATGAAGACCTGGGGGAGAAACCATCTAGTTATTTTTTAAACTTAGAAAACAGGAATTTTATGGACAAAGTAATTACAAAACTAGTTGATGCAAATGGAAATGAATATAATAATTCTGTTGATATATTAAATTTACAAAAACAATACTACCACAACCTATATAAAGAGGATAACAATGTTATAGATGATGTACCATTAAATGAAATAATTGGAGATAACACATGTAAATTAAATGAGGATGAGTCCAACAGTCTTGAAGGAGAAATAACATGCTCTGAATTAGCAAATGCATTGAAAAACATGAAAAACTCAAAATCACCGGGCATGGATGGATTTACTGTAGAATTTTTTAAATTTTTTGGGGTAGACCTAGGGAAGTTTATTTTGAGATCAGTCAACTATGCATACAAAAACAATTCTCTTTCTATAACACAAAACCAAGGTATAATAACATGTATTCCAAAACCAAACAAATCACGTCATTTTTTAAAAAACTGGAGACCAATTTCACTTTTAAATGTCATATATAAATTAATGTCATCAGTAATTGCAAATCGTCTTAAGTCTGTTTTAGATAAACTTATCAGTAACGACCAGAAAGGTTTTATTTCAGGAAGGTATATAGGGGAAAATATTCGAACTATCTATGATATCCTATTTGAATCCAAACAACAACATATTCCTGGTTTGTTAGTCTCAGTAGACTTTCAACAAGCTTTTGACACGGTTTCCTGGAAATTTATAGAAAAAGTTTTAGACTACTTCAATTTTGGCCCGTCCATAAAAAAATGGATAAAATTATTTCAAACTGGTGCTCAGTTATGTATTTTACAAAACGGTCATATTTCAGTTCCATTTACTCTACAAAGGGGCTGCAGACAAGGGGATCCAATATCACCCTACATTTTTATTCTTTGTGTTGAAATCTTGGGTAAAATGATAAGAAATTATACTACTTTGAAAGGGATTATGATAAATAATAAGGAATATAGGCTGTGTCAGTATGCCGATGACACTCAACTGTTTTTAGATGGGTCCGAGAAATCTTTACATCAATTAATGTACATCTTAAATAAGTTTTATTATATGTCTGGTCTTAAAATAAATGAGGATAAAACTAAAGCATTATGGATAGGCGCTATGGGTAGGTCAGAAAAAAGAATCTGTATTGAATATAATTTAGACTGGGAACAAAAACCATTGAAAATATTAGGGGTAACTTTCACAGCAGAAGTATTTGACATTTGGGATCAGAACTGGGAAGACATATTACATAAAGTTAACTTATTACTGAACATTTGGTCAAAGAGAAGATTGACATTACCAGGTAAAATAACAATAATAAAATCATTAGTTTTATCAAAATTCACTCATTTATTTTTGGCTCTCCCAAACCCACCAGGGGTATTTCTGAAACTTTTAGAGAGGAAACTGTTTAAATTTCTATGGAGTAACGGCCCGGACAGGGTTAGTAGGAAAAACATTATTAAAAATATACAAGCAGGGGGGCTGAGAATGGTAAATATTAATGCTTTTATCACTTCTTTAAAGGTGACTTGGTTAAGACGTTTAATTGTATTTTCTCATAGTGATAGTTGGAGTAACCTGAGTAGAATAAATTTCGATAAGCTTTTCGCAGTAGGAGATTCATATGCTAGAGCAATTATTAATGATTTACATAACCCTTTTTGGATAGACATTTTAGAAAGTTGGATTAAATACTTAAAGTCCTTTAAAGTTGACAGTTTAGTTAAAATATTGTTTTCACCACTATGGGGTAACTCTTAACATTCATGGAAATGGAAATTACATAATAAATGAATGGTTTAATAAAGGGATTAGAAATGTGTTAGATTTAATGGATGATGATGGATATTTTAATGATTTTCAAAGGTTACAAGAAAGGTTTGGTATTCATGGTACTTTTTTGAATTATTTACAGTTAATTAATCGAATACCAAGAGCATGGAAAAATATTGTTAATGAAAATAGAATGAAAATTGCTTCTTTTAAACATAATGTGCCAGTAAATTGCTATGTATTTTACCTGTTAAGAAACAAAAAAGGATGTATAGATATATATGACATAATACTTCCATTAAATGAAATAATAGTACCAGTTAAGTGGCAAGATGAAATTGGAGAGATACCGAACCATGAATGGGAAAAAATCAACAAAAATCTACACTATATCAAAGAAATCAAATTGCGAGACTTTCAATTTAAGATAAATAACAGAATTCTTGTAACAAATTCCTTCCTGTTTAAAATAAAAAAGAAAGATAATAACAAATGTTCGTATTGTAATCGAGAAACAGAAACTATAAGTCACCTACTTTATCACTGTGACAAAGTTGCAGAATTTTGGGGAAATTTGAAAATATGGTTAGAACAAAAAGCTTCCATCTATCTACATATTGATTTGAAGACAATTATGTTTTCTAAATCCACACAGGCTCTGTTAAGTTATTTAATTACAGTGGCAAAGTATTATATATATAAAAGTAAATTCTACTCAAAAAATCTATGCATGAAAGGTTTTGAATCTTTTCTTAGACAGAAATTTATAAATGAAATGTATATTTCAAAACTAAAAGGTACATACGATAAGTTTTTAGGGAAATGGTCGAGTCTTTACAATTATATGTCAAAACTTTAACCTGGTAACAGTATGTCTTTTGCAAATTTTGCAAATATTTTAACATTTAGGTATGTACGAGGTTAGCATGTGTTGTTTTGGCAAACTAATATATTATAAGTAATACTTATAAAAGATTAGAGATTTTATTAAATATCAATCAGGAATTTAGTTTTTTTTTAGCCGAGTCCAGTTTCCGGGAAAATAAATAGAATAGGGGAAACGATTTAATAGATAGAAAATTTAAAATTCTACGTCTAGCATTCCTGAATTGTAAGTGTAGATCTATATGTACCTTTAAATTTTCGTATAGAGTGGGTGGTGAGGGATTTGGCTTAAGACAAGGCATGCTATAGATATGTTTTGAAAGTGCAAGTATTATACACGTATTACGAATATTAGAATACAATAAAATTTTACGATGCAGGTTTGTCATCCCGTGTCAACAGTTTGTTGAATCGGGAGGACAGGCCTGCATACCCGAAAACCCATTTCTTTCTTTTAGATTTAGCATGCTTTGTCGGAGCTTTCAAAGCACATCCTCATAAATATCACGGAAACAAACACTTATAAATTGCACTTCTATCTAAAGGATCAGTCAGACCAGAGAACGGGTTCCAACGGATGCCGAACGGATGCCGAACGGACAGAAAATATGCAAAAAATACTTGTCCGTTGATATCCGTTCCCAAAAGTCGTCTCGAGGGCGGTGAAGACCATCGCGGAAGATTTCAGGAACGTGTAAACCGGACGAGAACCACATTTGTAACGGACAAGGAACGGTTAACCAACGGACAGAACGGACAAGGAACGTTTAACTAACGGATATTACCGGATGAGGAACGGATGTATACCGGACAGAAAGAACATGAACCGCACGAGAAACGGGCAAAACGGTCGTCTAACGGTTAACGAACGTGTTTAAACGGTCACGTGACGGATGAAACGGGTATAAATACTCAGGCAAGAAAAATTGTGCTCAGAACGTCACGATGCCACCAAAAGGCAAGTCGGAAAGAACACCTACAAAGGGAAAGGGACGATATCCTTAGAAAGTTGACGAAGGCTTTCTGGTCCTCCCGCCGAAGTTCTGTCATTAGTTGGTCATAGAGACCAAAGTGTCTTATCCTTTCTGGGCTTAACCAGGCTCTACACCACCATCGCCGCCTTCGTCTCTTCTTACCCTGACTGGCCAGTTCATGCTCATCAATACTGACCCCAAGCAGGTCTATCTCAGCCTGGATCAGCGCTGCTTGGCACTCAAGGCCGGCTCTTACACGACAGTCCATTGCACTAATATTTTATTCAACTAATATTCTTTATTCCTGAATGTCCTAACACACAAAGTGATAGAAAAATAAAATGAGTGTAGGATTGGGCAAGTCGCATCTTTTAAGATTGAGGTAATTGGTTCGATCACATGAAACAGAGCTTATATTCGTTACTTGAACGTTCCCTGTCCGTTGTTGTCCGTTTAGCAAACGGTCCCCGTCCGTTCCAGACCGTTTTAACCGTTACATGTCCGTTAGTCGTCCGTTGGCCACCACTTTCGACCTGACGCGAACGGGTATCTACCGGATGACTACCGAACGTAGAACGGATAAGTACCGGGCAAACCGGATACCAACGCACAGCTAACGGACAACCAACGTACGCCCAACGGATTCATTTATCCGGTCTAACCCGTTGGAACCCGTTCCAAGTTTTGAACATGCACAAAACTTGTCAACGGACACCAACGGGTAAAACGGACATCAACGGACACGGAACGGGTTCACCGGATAAGGAACGGATGCCAACGGACACCAACGGACACCAACGGACTTAACCCGTTTGACGTCCGTTCGCCTGGTGTGACTGATACTTAAACACCACTTTCTTCAGGGATGCTTGCTTAGTACTTTCTATTAATTACAAACTTAGTTGTATATGTATAAGTAATATTTAACTGTACATGCATGTTTTCTATGTTGTTTCATTGGAATCAAATAAACCAGAAGAAAAGTTAAAAAAAAAGTCTTTGAACAAATTCTTCATCTCTTGAACCAGACAAAAGATTAGACTGTTAACTTTAAAAGTATGAAGCATCGTAGACTTGAGCCAGTCAATAAAATTGTGTATATGGTGAGCATCAGAATTGACTTTGATGTTTCTGTCTGCAAGTTCAAATTTTATTGTTTAGGTGTCAGGTAAGCACTTTCAGTGCCGTGGGGTCCATGGTTTTACATCAACATTTGCCTGACATCCTCTAAGTGGGTCATATGCAAACAGTATAGCTCCACAATAGGCACCGCAGAACACAAGGTCTCATCTGCGGCTATTCTGTGTGCTTAGAGGAACATCACTGAAAAATGAAACAAAAGAGGAAACACTTCTGATGCACGGACTGGCCCATACGGACTCTCCCATACGATAATGATTCTATACAAATGGGTTAATTTGAGCCACTTCATGAGAAAACCAACATTTTGCATATGCGAAAACAAAGGTGCTGATCAGCTTCCCAGTAACTGTGAAGCTGATCAGCGCCTTTGTTTTCGCTACATGGATAGTAAAATTCTACTTTATACATCTAAAATTTCCAAGCTCTAGCCATCTTCTGTGCTTGTGCAACTCGGTTTGTGTTGGACCTGTTTGGACACTGCATTGTTGGTTTTCTGGTGTCACGGCTCATTTATCTTTCTCTCTCTCTTTACAGCTCAGGATTGTTTATCATATATGCAGACGGGCAGTGAACTGATCAAAGTGCGCAGTAACAGTCGACAGTATCACAGAATCTTCTCCCTCAACGCAGACATGACCGAAATACGCTGGCAACCTACGTCCAAAAAACCTCACAAGGCTAGAAGTAAGTGTTTCACAATTTTTGTTTTATATATGATATTTTGTCCGACTTCAATAAGAAACATTCAACCTCCCTATGGGGCAGGCAGATCATAATGCTTTAAAAAGAACATGTTTGATAATTATTATTGCATTTTACTGTTATTTTTATGTAAATATTTTAAGGAATGTGGAGTGGACTGGTGCGGTTGGTAGTGCATCAGACTTTGGGCTTGAGAGTTCCTGGTTTGATCCTCCTCGGGGGGCGCTGTCTGTTGTGGCCTTGAGCAAGCCATATTTCCACAGCTCAATATGTAAATATGCATTAAATGTTTGTAGTAAGCTGCAATAAAAAGCTCTACTGTAACAGAGCTTATGTTGATTGTTATTATAGCCCATGTAAGTGACTTTAAATAAAGTAATGAGCATAAATAAAAGCTGTGTATTAATGGTGTTAGCTCAGAAGAATCACCTTATTAATACATGATTTGGTCTTCATTAATACATGCCTGTTAATATGGTGTGACACAGTTATTTATGCAATAATAGTACTTCATACCTGGAAAGTGATGGCATGACAGAAATAAAGTGTTGACAGGGACATAAAGCACCAAACCTAATAGCAAAATTAATGCTTACTTTTAAAGTATGGAATAATTAAGTACAGGACCTGAGTGCACTAACATGGATAGATTGATTTGTCCCTTGGGGTCACTGTTTGGAAGTTCATCTTTCATGGAGACAAATAGATGTTCTGAATTGATACTTGGGCAGTAGCAAACAAAATGCTCATTTGCAAAGGCTTTGCTCCTCTCTTGTGCATATGTATATACACATAGTCTCTCAGCAAAGTTTCCTATGAGAAGGCTCATTTAGCCTAAAATTAGCCGCAAATCTGGGGTAATGTGGCATTATTATAGACAAAAATGACAACTCATATCTGAGCCTATAAAAGGATTTAATAATTACTGAAGAAACAATGATAGATATTAATATTGACACAATTCTTGGAAGTAAACAGATTACCTACTGTTCAGAATGGCATTTAGTCTTTGCTGGTGACAATACCAGTTGGTGACATAATTGAGCCGCCCCATGGGAAAACCAACAATCTGCATATGCGAAAACAAAGGCGCAGATCAGCTTCACGGTAACCGCGAAGCTGATCAGCGCCTTTGTTTTCACTACTCGGATAGTACAATTCCTCTTCTACTTAAATCCGAAATTTCAAGCTTCTAGCTCTTTTCTGGGACTGTACAGGTCGGTTTGTGTCCGACCTGTTCGGAAACCACATTGTTGGTTTTCCCACGAGGCGGCTCATATGTCTCACTCGATGGAGAAAAAGAAAAAGTCAAAATCTTTGAAAGCTTCCAGTAATCAAAACTGCAGGAAGGTAAGACAATAATGCATCAGTCATTTGGATCCCCAGCCCCCCTAGGGCCAAGGGCCGGGGATAGCGGGAACTCAGCGGGGCTAAAGTGCCAGGTTTTAACCTCTGATGAGTCCCAGCAGTGCCGGGGATGTACTGGGGTTTTAATTTCCTGCCAATATACTGTCACATTAATTCAAATTAGATATTAATTGTGTTCATAAACTTAAATTACTTTTATGGTCTTTTTTTAATTCGCAAATGTACTTGTACATTTACATGCAGAAATTCAGTCCCCTCTCTGATATTTCAGTTCCATCAGAACAACTCCCAGCTGTTGCTCCACATTATTGTCAGCCTCCAGGGAATCGGGGCTTTTAGCAGGGATTATTAAAATTTTACCAATTTGAAATTTAAAAATTGAAAAGTTAAAAGCCCCGCTATTCCCCGGCCCTAGGGGAGCCGATGATACAAATGACTGGTGCGTAAGACTCAGAAAAGACTGATTGCGAATAACAAAGGAAAGACAAGCAATAACATTCAACATGTGGGGAGCATAGCATATTGTGTAGGACTCGGGATTAGGATGCGTGGGAGGGCTGAATCCACTGGTGCTGGGTTATGTTTCTTGCGCAAGATACATTCAGTCCCCAAAGTACTGCGTGGTTACTGTAAGTTCGGAAATGTTCGTGTGACTTTTATTTCGCTAATTTTCGCTTTCCAAATTATTAGCAAGTTCAAGTTGTTGAATTAGCGAGCGAGCGAGTACTCATGCAGTCAATAAAGCTTATAGTAATTCTTTATTGGTGAGAACTTTATTTTCACGAGGCAATGAATTTGCGAATATTAGCGAAAATTAAGTTCTCTTGAACATTTCCGAATTCGCAGTAATACCTGGGAAGTTATGGCTCCATCCAGTCATGACTAAAAAATTGTGGAATGGTGTCTAAATCACAAAACAGACAAGCAACACCAAGACAATTGATCTGATTGGTGTAAAGTTCAACAACAGATTCCATTTCTCAGTAATAGATGACTTTAAATTACTGTTATTGCTTGACATGATTATGACATAGTACTAGTAGCATTTGTGCCGCAAATGATTTTACTGCAAACTGCAGACCATGTTATTTGATGCAGTTTATTATAAATGATTTTGTCACAGAAATAAAGACATGCAATTTTGCTGAGTCTGCACTTTCAGTCATATTTAGAATCTCGTTGAAAAAATAAAATCTGCTTTTTGAATATGCAAACCAGTGGCGGATTTTGAGGGGATTGAACTTCCCACTGGGAGCAAATTATTTCAATTTCATGGGGAAATTTATGAAAATCAGGTAAATGTTGAAAACAAACCCTCTCAAGTTGATGGATTTTAACCCCCATTCGAGAAAACCAGCAAACATAAATGATGATAGCCAATTTTGTAGTCATATCAGAATGGAGACACCACTTCCTAGGTATTAACTGCTTCACTATGGAAACAAAATGTGGTTTGCTGAAGATTACAACAGAATGCCGGTGGGGATCAAACGCCTGACTTCTGGATGTGTAGTCAGACACCTTGAGGGTCCCCTCAGAGTGTTTGGATTAATGATACAGTTCAACCTCATTATAACGCACCTCACTATAATGTGGTTTTCAATATAACACGGCCATGTCATGGTTCCCAAACTGATCATTTTGCTATATGTCAGTAGTAAGTAACCTCATTATAACACGGTTTCACTTATAACATGGTCAGTTTCCATGGACCCCAAAGATAGCGTTATAATGAGGTTCACCTGTAATAGAAATCTGTACCAAGGATCATGTAATGTTTTGAGTGTCATTTCGATTGACTTCATCTGACCGTTTCAATCAGAGCTAAGAAACTGTTATAGATTTTGTCATTCCATCATCTCAAGGGACAGAAAAAAAGACAAAAAGCTGTGTCAAACATTTGTACTGACTGAGCCACTAGGTCACAAAACTTATTTAACTCATTTAAGCCTGGCGTCCCTTATATGGGACATAGGCAAACAGAATAGCCCCAGATGTGATGCCGCAGAACGTGGCGTCCCATCTGGGGCTATTCTGTTTGCTTGAGGGAATTTCATCAAAAAATATAATAGAATTCTAAAATCACACCTGAAACCCCTAAAAATTAAACTGGACTCACCCAAATGATAATGATGGGTGAAACCATTCATCATAAAATGGGTTAAAAGAAAGTTCAGAATCTCTATGTTACTATACATAGAAAATGTGAAAAAAGGCAACAACCAATCATACAATGAGAAACACACTCTATAACCTCTTTGAAACCAAATTGGAAATAACGATAGTAACATATAAATGTGTCAGATACAAATGTTGGATGGAGGGAGCAGCTGCTGTTTCCCAAAAGGTGCCACTCAGCTGCTTCAACTAAATTAAATTCTCAGTATTATGTTACTGTAGAAAACACATTCTGTTGCTTTATTACTTCTACAACGTATTATTTAGAGGGTGTTAGCTTGGTCAGTAGTGTACCAAAGGTGTACCAATGGTGTACCAATAATGTACCAGTGGTCACCTATTACTGACCCCCAAGGGTAAGACATATTTTTATGAAGATTTGTTTATGGATTGATTAAAATGGTCATTTCTCCTCTTCCATTGATTATAAAGAGCAATTGGTTAATGTCAATTAAGAATGTACTTTGGAAAATGGTCAACAGCCTCTTTGAGGCTTGCTGATGGTCAGTTGTTGTTTACTACAGCCATTTAACTAATAGCGAAATGATTTGCCATGTGACCAAGCATAGCATCTGGGCATTTAGTTCAGGAAACACTCTGATAAGTCTATGCAACCACACTGTGTTATCATAACCCGTAGCAGTTTGGCACTGTTTTTGAAAGGTTAACTTCTCAACTTAGCTTTGACCATTTGGCCAGTTAACTCACAGCAGACCATTCCTTCCCTGTTTTAAGGCATATTTTAGTGGCCGAGGCTGATAGCTAGGTAATTGATATGAATCTGTCTCTCATTCGGAAAATTGCGCTTATTGTTTTTGTCTTGAGATTATCCTCCTACTGAATCCCTTAAGTTGTTTTGCTAAAAAGCCATATATGACAAATCTGTCCTGAGACAAATATATGATTAAAGATAGTAGGTTTTGTATTTCGTCCTAACATTGAACTCAAAGAGCTTAAAATAGTTCTTAAGTTGATGGCAGAATTGATGGCAACCTAGCATCATTTAGTTCGATCCCCACTCTGGGCAAGACACATTAACTCCCCAGAGTACTGGTTATTACCCAGGAAGCAGTGGTTCTGTCCCAGCATGACTGAAAAACCCATTTCCAACAAGATGAAAACCTGTTGTAGTGGCTGCGTGACCAGACATTTTATAGTGAGTGTGACCTTCTATGTGATTCTATTGAAAAGAGAAAATGGTCACAAAATGGTTGAAAAGCTGTTTACAAGTATGTGTGACACTAACACTGAAAAGGTTTATTGAATTTTATTGAATTCTTTTTTGAAATCTTATAAAATGAGGCTTATATTATTTTTCATATGAAGGTGCTGAATGGCTGGCGATGGGGAAGGGGTGTCACTCCACCAGTGCTAACCTGGGCCTTTGTGCAATTGATTATTAGACTTTCTCGAAACATGTCTCCGATGTTGCCAGACATGTTTAAGTGAAAGTTTGTTCAATTCAAGACAATCCGGAGGAGAAAAAATAAAGATGTGGGAGCTCAAATGAGCGACCGCTCCAGAAAAGTAACAATCTGCCTATGCGAAAACAAAGGCGCAGACCAGCTTCGCAGTAACCACGTAGCTGATATCAGCACCTTTGGTTTTCGCTACACAGATAGTACAATCCCTCTTCTTCTAATCTTAAGTCCGACATCTCAAGCTTGAGGCATGTTGTTATGACTGTACAGGCCTGTATGTGTCAGACCTGGTTGGAAACCCAGTTTGTTGGTTTTTACATGCAACGGCTGAAATGTCTTGGAAGCATGTGATGGTCTAGAAAAAAATTCACCCGATCAAATTTCCACATTATTTTTTTCCCAGTCATTAGAAAGACTACTCTGACATTGAAAAAAAAAAATAGAAAGATTAAAGTGCAAGTCATATATAAGCCTGGGTCTTTTTTTATGGGACATAATTGAATGTTATAGTTATATAATGCACCGGGGCAGGGGCAGACCCACCCCTAGGGTATTATGCAAACAGTATAACCCCAGTTTGCATAGAAGATTTTCATCGAAAAATGGAATAAAAAATCAAAATTATTCCTTAAACCCTTAAAAGTGAAAGTAGACTCATCCAAATAATAACGATTGGAAAGCCCATTCGTCACTAAAGCACGGTGGGTAACCTTAACGGAATCTACGGGATCAAATCGCCTTTTCCGGCGCCTACGGGATCAGCAACGGAGTCTACGGGAATTTTATTTATTTTTACAAAAGGTTGCTTTCTTTCCGAGGTAGTTTCACACAAAAATAACCAGGAAAGACATAGAGTAAGTATTGCTCGGGACTTTTAAAAAATCACACACGATTTTGATCAGCATTGTGATTTAGCGCAGTGTGATGCTTTTGCGTGCGTGACAATTTATTTGCTACGATCGTGGTGTAAAATGACGGACTGCCCCTAAAATGCATCATGCTGAGCTTCTATATTCCGGCTTCCTAGTAAGTTCGCCTTTATCTTGAATAGAATGTTTCCTAGTTCGATTTGTTTACGTATTGACACAATAGTTTGTTGCCAAAATAAAAGAATTCGCCCAAAAATCTAATCAAAGAAGGACCGGTGTCCCAGTTTATCTTGGCCCCTGGGCAGCTTGGCCCCCGGGGGCTAAGATACCCGCGGGCAGCTTGGCCCCCGGGGGCCAAAATTTCCCGGGGTATCTTGGCCTCCACCCTGGGCATCTTGGCCCCCGGGGGCCAAGATAAACCGGCTGGGGTATCTTGGCCCCCGGGGGCCAAGTTGCCCATGGGTATCTTGGCCCCCACCTGAAACTGATTTGTGAGTTAAAGCAATTTATGCATATTAATGCCCTATTGAAAGTATAGAATTATGTTAGCAATTTCGATTATAGATGGCTGAGGTGTCTTGGCCCCCTCCTTACATTGACTTATCTTGGCTCCCACCCAGATATATACTGTTATGACCATTAAAACATCATAAACTGGTAGAACTGTTGTTAAATGTTCAGAAAAGCAGTTTTTATGTGTTTTCAGCAAAAAAAAAAAAATCCACTTTTTGGCCTGGAATAAGGGGTGGGGGCCAAGATACCCCAGTCCCCCCACCCAGATATACACTGTAATGACCATTAAAACATCATAAACTGGTAGATTACTGTTGTTAAATGTTCAGGAAAGCAGTTTTTATGTGTTTTCAACAAAAAAGCAACAACAATTTTTGGCCTGGAATAAGTTGGGGGGGCGGGGGCAAGATACCCCGGCTGGGGTATCTTGGCCCCCACCCAGATATATACTGTTATGACCATTAAAACATCAAAAATTGGTAGAACTGTTGTTAAATGTTAAATGTTCAGAAAATCAGTTTTTATGTGTGATCAACAAAAAAAACCAACAAAAAAAAAATCCACGTTTTGGCCTGGTATAAGGGGTGGGGGCCAAGATACCCCGGCCGGGGAATCTGGCACCACAGCCTAGGGGATTTTTCCCCTTATAAGTATATGGAGATTTGTTTTCAAATGCTAAAGGGCAGCTAACTCCGAACTCCGTTTTCTGCTCTTCTCAAGGGTGGGTTTCACCTTTATGGGTGCGTGTCTTAGTTCTATGTAGGTTGGTTTGGTAGTTAGTTTGGGAGAATAAATGAGCGTTGTTGGATCATGATGTTCAGGTGTTCAAGTTTTCTCCTCTTTGGGGCGAAAAGCCAAAGCATTTTTTTCTTTTTTGGACCCTGAAAGCATAGGCCTATATTGTAACTGGAATAATGGTCTATGGGTACCATAACCGCAAGGCTAGCAAGCCTATTATAAATACCCGGGTAAATACCTTTTATCGGGCATTATGGGATTTGCAGGGGTATACTTTTGCTCCTAGATCCACATAATGTATATTGTACAGAAATACAAAAATAAGATCGTTTTGTCGCCATATATTATAATTGTAATTTTCATTTTGTACACAATTCCCTGAGGATCCGGTGCCAAATGATCCCGTTATGGCCGGTGCCATAAAAACGCATGTTTCTTCTGGATCCCGTAGGATCCGTTTTACCACGAACTCTTTTGAACAATCACAAATTTGTGCTATATGCGTCAGATAAAGGACAATAATGTAGTATTTACCTTTATTTAAGGAGAATATATAACAACAGTCTACATTCTGATCGATTTTCCCGTCTTCGATTGGTAAAGGCAATAAAATTGATACTTTAAAGGCCCTTTCTTTTAGTCTGTAGACATGCAGGGTGGGGAAGATTACCGTTTTTGAACAGGTTGAGTGTCTCGAACTGTAGTTTTCTGTTCAAAAGTAGTATGCCTGATATGTTCCAGGTCCCGTGAAATAGAATATACAATAACGTTACTTTTTTTCTCAAAAAATCTTCCGCTGAAGTAGCGTTCATTGCCAACTTCATCAAAAGAATTCCCGTAGACTCCGTTGCTGATCCCATAGGCGCCGGAAAAAGCGATTTGATCCCGTAGATTCCGTTAAGGCTACCCACCGTGTAAAGGAGAAGGCAGATAAGCTGTTGTATCACACCAGTTATCCGGAGCCAGTCTGTGCGACTGAGTATAACCAACACAGATTAAAACCAGAATATGGTTGTAGGATGCAAATTTCTATATGGGAACACATGACAGAGCTACAGAGTGAGAGGTTCTTTGCTTGATTCCTACCTATGTCATATAGTGCCTTTGAGCACGACACTTCAAGCTTCACATAGAGCTGGTTAATTTTCAAGTAGCTGTGGCTCCATTCCAGCTTAACTGAAAAATAATTTTTGTTGACCTAAAGGAGAATGCAATATTGAACAGTAATTCATATAAAAAGATCTAATAAAAACAAACACTTTGGTGCAAATTTTGTTCAAATCAGCCAAAGAATAAGTGAGATCCTGGCATTTGAAATTTGGCGACATATTGACTTTTGACGGCCATTTTGAACACAGGCGCTCGACGACTGGACTCATTTTTTTTTTTTTTTTTTTTTTTTTTTTTTTTTTTGCATTTTCACCCGTTTGGAGACCCTTACGATATGTTCATGCAATTATTTTACCTTAAAAACCTTTTCTATCAATCCTCAATCAACCCTCGTCTATGGGCTACTATATAGACAAGGTCGGAAACGCGGTGTCCTAGTTTAATTGGGGTCATGGGATTCCCCGCATCTCAAACTCATACTTCACCCTTTACCGTTATTTCAATGCTGGCTGTCAACACATGAGTGTCTTTGTAAAAGGTCTCGTCCATTGCCTTCATTCAAAATAAGCACAACCGCCCGTAAAAACTAACAATTAAAGCATTCTACAAAATTGGAGGACATCCCGAATGAAATCGGCAATCTAGCCGTGACATTACTAAAAATACACTGGTCACACGACGTGTTGCGCCAGCACGTGATATGTGTTACGTTGGTTTTCATAGGTTGCTTGATTTAATATCCAGTCAAAACACTTTGTGATCTAGTGTCATGGCAACAATGCAATACAATTATCCAGTAGGATTGATTCTTTCATACGATATTTACAGTGACCTTCCACTGATTTCTAG
Source organism: Rugalucina vietnamica (assembly GCA_964017185.1). NCBI lineage: Eukaryota > Metazoa > Mollusca > Bivalvia > Lucinida > Lucinidae > Rugalucina > Rugalucina vietnamica. The sequence continues at coordinate 24,167,519 of OZ024878.1, read as the reverse complement.
AAACGAAAGGTCACCATACAAAAACATTCGGGATCCCATCCAAGTAGACAGGTGGTGGTATAAAATATACGTTTACGGGCGACTATGCTTATTTTTGACGAAGGCAATGGGTGAGACCTTTTACAAAGTCGCTCATAAGTAGACACTCAACATTGAAATAACGGTAAAGGGTGAAGTAAGAGTTTGAGATGCGGGGAATCCCATGACCCCAATTAAACTAGGACACCGCGTTTCCGACCTTGTCTATATAGTAGCCCATAGACGAGGGTTGATTGAGGATTGATAGAAAAGGTTTTTAAGGTAAAATAATTGCATGAACATATCGTAAGGGCCTCCAAACGGGTGAAAATGCAAAAAAAAAAAAAAAAAAAAAAAAAAAAAAAAATGAGTCCAGTCGTCGATCGCCTGTGATTTTGAATAGTGTAATTAGAAAAGTGTAAAATCAAAAACAATGAATAAATTTCACAAAGCAAAACTAGAATGGTGAAATATGATAAGAAGCGATAGTAATTACATTAAAGCAAAAAACAACACAAATATTAATAATGTTGCATTAATATTGATAATGCATATCTGATTAGGGCTTTATGACATCATAAAGTCTCATGAATATCTAAGATGGCCACCACCTTATATAGAAATTAAGGAAACTTTAAACCAACGTAACTTCCTTAATTTTAATCTGATATTAGAAAAGTTTATATCAATTTTTTCTGGAGGAGCTGTACGTTCATTTAAGATACATTAAATTGCATCCTTGCATTTCCGTTTAACAAAAAAAAAACAAAAACAAACAGAAACAGGTTTTCTTGCAGTGAATACCATTTCATAATCAGATGATGTCTAGGGTCTGAGATTGCCTTTCATTTAAGATTCTGTCAACCAAATCAATAGCTCTCGAAACCATTAGCACAGATTAGTAGAACCAAATGAGCCGCCACATGGGAAAACCAACCATCTGCCTAGGTGAAAACAAAGGCGCAGATCAGCTTCGCGGTAACTGCGGAGCTGATCAGCGCCTTTGTTTTCGCTACTCGGATAGTACAGTTCCTCTACTAATTAAATCCGAAATTTCAAGCTTCTAGCTCTTTTCTGTGACTGTACAACTCGGTTTGTATCAGACCTGGTCGGAAACCCTGAAGACCAGTTTTCTCGCGTCGCGGCTCGATTCATGATTCCCAGAAAACATTTCACCGGACCTTGAAGTCAGTAAACTTGTAGGTCTTCATGACACAAGTTGCGAAGTGAAAAAACTGGTCTTCAGAGTTTCAGACAAGGTCCAACACAAACGGGCCTGTCCAGTCACAGAAGAAAGCTAGAAGCTGGAAATTTCGGATTTAGGAAAAAGAGGAATTGTACTATCCATATAGCGAAAACAAAGGCGATGATCAGCTGTTCATTTACTGCGAAGCTGATCTGCGCCTTTGTTTTTGCATAGGCAAAAATCTGGTTTTCTCATGACGTGGCTCAGATAAGATGTGATCACACCGGTTATTGAGAGACAGAGCCAACGTGACTGAATATAACGCTAGAAGGTGTATCACGTTGCGGGATGAAAATACATGTCTGGTAACAGGTTGTCACCGACTGACCTGTGGCTGGTTGTTTCCTGACATATTTATTCCCATATAGTTGCTTACATCTATGGTTGTTGTACTCGGTTGCATCATTTGTCATTTTTCTTGTTGCTAGCTTCGGGTTGCTGATGACATCAGACAATCATCTTAATTCTGAATGATATGAAGAGAACGGGTCTTCGGGGTTTCCTACCAGGTCCGACACAAACTGGCCTGTACTGTCACAGAAAAAGTAAGGAAAACAAAGGTGCTGATCAGCTGTGCAGCTACTGCACAGCTGATCTGCGCCTTTGTTTTCGCCTAGACAAAAATCTGTTTTTCTGATGATGTGGCAAATAGGCCTTCCTTTAAAGAGGCAAACTTTTTCACAGCGGGTAGCCTTAACGGAATCTACGGGATCAAATCGCCTTTTGCGGCGCCTAAGGGATTCAGCAACGGCGTCTATGGGAATTTTGGTTATTTTTACAAACGGTTGCTTTCTTTCGGAGGTAGTTTCACGCATTTAAACATCACACAAAATTTTGATCAGCATTATGATTTAGTGCAACATGGTGCTTTTGCGTGAGTGCCAATTTATTTGCAGCGATGTTGTTGTAAAATGACGGACGGCATATAAAATGCATTATGCTGAGCTTTTATATTCACGCTTCCAAGTAAGTTCACCTTTATTTTGAAAAGAATGATTCCTAGTTCGATTTGATTATCTGTTGACACAATAGTCTGCGGTCAAAATAAAAGAATTTGACCAAAAATATAATCAAAGAAGTAACGGCACCTAGGGGAATCTGGCACCGCAGCCTAGGGGATTTTTTCCTTTTGCGGACCCTGAAAGAAGATGCCTATATTGTAACTGAAATAGTGGTCTATGTGCACCATTACCACCAGGCTAACTAGCCTATAATAAATACCCCGGTAAACACCACTTAATTGGGAATTGCGGGGTATACAGGGGTATACCTTTGCTGAAAAATCTAGGTTGTCGGTACACGTAGTCACGGTTCTAACAAGTTCACATAATATATATTGTACAGAAATACAAAAATACTTGATCGCCATATACCAATACAAGGTAATAATCATGGTAATTTTCATCTTTACAATTTATACAGTTCCCTTGGATCCAGTAACAAATGATCCCGTTATGGCCGGTGCCATATAAACGTCTGTTACTTCTAGATCCCGTAGGATCCGTTCCACCACAAACCCTGTTGATCAATCATTATTTTGTGCTATATATAAGACCCAAGAATGTAGCATTTACCATAATTTAAGGAGAATTCATAATAACAGTCTGTGTTCTGGTCGCTTTTCCCATCTTCGATTGGTAAAAGCAATAAAAATGGATGTTTAAAAGGGTCTTTCTTTTAGCAGGATGGGGAAAAGTTTTTAAACAGGTTCAATGTCTTAAACTACAGTTTTCTGTACAAAAGTAATATGCCTGATATGTTCCTGGTCCCGTGAACTAGAATTTACAATGACCTTTCTTTTTTTCCTCAAAAAAATTTTCCGCTGAAGTATGGTTCATGGCTAACCTCCTCAACAGAATTCCCGTAGGCTTCGTTGCTGATCCCGCAGGCACCGGAAAAGGCGATTTGATCCAGTAGATTCTGTTTAGGCTACCCACCGTGTTTTTGTGTTTGTTTCAAATTATTGGAGTCGTAAAGTAACTATTGATTACAATTTACTGAAAATGCAGATTGATCAATTTCAAATTGATAGAACTTTATTCTTTCTAATCAATTACATATTGCTACTTTCTGCATTGCGGAACTCAACTTCAATGCATCTCCATATGGGACAATAGGTTTTATCGACTTTTCCAAAATTAGTTCCATTTAATTCATCCAAATAAAAGAAAAAGCGATGCCATTTGTTCCATTAGGTAGGGACTGTAACGAAGTTAGAAAAAAAAAAAATAGAAAAGAATCAATTGAAAATTTCATCAGAATCTTAGTTTGTGAAAAAAAGCGTATTCACTTGATTTAGTGGAGATTGAAATCTTCTAAAGATCATCACCATTACGAAAACATGCCCATGGCCATGTAGTATGTAGAGGTTTTTAAAGTTCTAAAAATTGAAATTTTCAGTAGCGAATTTTTTCTTATTTTTGCTCAAAACATAGATTGTGGGTACACGTTAGAACCGCCTCTCGGCGGTTCTAACAAGTACCCACAATCTATGTGCTGAGGCGGTTCTAACGAGTACCCACAATCTATGTTTAGGAGCAAAAATAAGAAAAATAGGTATATTACCCCTGTATACCCCAGTTTTGCTATATATAAGTGGGATATAAGGGGGTATATATTACATGGAAATATTATCCTGCTGCAGACGACCTGCCATAGACTGCAGGCATCAGTCTTGTAAAGAGCCTTCAGGACGAAGGCTTTGGAATTACAATTTATGATGGAATCAGAGCCAATAGGGATTTTCCCATATTACATTGATGTAGTTTTTTGAAAAGCGTGGGTTTGCAGTAAATTGGCTGTGATTTAATTTGCATCTTACTTGCACAAATGATAAATATGGAAAAAGACTTATTCTGTTAGCTCAGTGAATTAGTCTCTTTATGCAATATGCATATGATTGCTGGAGAAGTTCTAATTTTTTGGACATGTATATATTACTATGACCTCATCATATTTTTGACTTTTTGCTCTTGAATCTGCCACAGGTTCACCATCATCATGTCAAACGTATAGTCATTTTTTTCAACCGTTAAAAATGATAATTTTCATACATTTTTTTTTTTTATTTTCTTAATTTTGTTCAAAACATAGACTGTGGGTACATGTTAGAAGCTGAGGCTGTTCTAACAAGTACCCACAATCTATGTATTGGAGGAAACATAAGTATATGTATGTAACAATCCAGTTTTCCATTTAATTGGGTATACATGTAGGGGGGAGGGTATATATTACACAAACACAATTATATGAGCCGCGTCATGAGAAAACCGGAATTTTGCCTATGAGAAAACAATGGCGCAGATCAGCTTCGCAGTTACTGCGAAGCTGATCAGGGCCTTTGTGTTTGCTACACGAATAGTTCAATTCCTCTTCTTCCATATAAATCCGAAATTTCAAGCATCTAGCCCTCTTCTGTAGCTGCACAGACCGGTTTGCGTCAGACCAGGTCAGAAACCCTGAAGACCAGTTTTCTCATGTTGCTCCTCGTATGATGTCATCTTTACATTCATTCAAGAGTATTTCAGTCATGTATAATTCTCTGACAAAGCCCAGTACTTTGTCATAGACTTCCATCTGATTTAGTCCATTATGATCCTGAGCGTGAGAAAACCAACAATTTGGGTTTCTGACCAGATCCAACACAAACCAGGCTGCACAGTCACAGAAGATGGAAATTTTGGATTTAAGTAGATGAGGAACTGTACTATCTGTGTAGCGAAAACAAAGGCGCTGATCAGCTTCGCAGTTACTGCGAAGCTGATCTGCGCCTTTGTTTTCGCACATGCAGATTGTTGGTTTTCCCATGTGGCGGCTCTTATTGGAACGCAGAGACTTGATTTATCAACCAGTTACAGAATCAGATAGCACAAACTAATAAGGCATGAAAAGGAAATGAAGCTTTTTTCTCGTAGTTGGTTAAACATTCGAGAGCGTGAGTCTAGCAAACATCATTTATATCGATTCCGAGACGAAAATGGTCAAGAAATTACAAAGCTATTTCAAGATAGCGAGAATATCCTCGCAATTTACCGATGTTTTCGATGTTTTTGCACTTTAGACTTGTCATGAGTCTTCAAGCTGTCATGTTTCATAATGCTGTCGCAAGGAGTAATTTGTTTAGCTTACAAAGTGGGTTAGATATAATTGAGCCATATTGATTCTAGGCAGAAATCAAAAGATTCTATCAGTGCATATTGTCTATGAAAGGAGCTGCAGGCTAGTCATTGATGTTGTAATAAATATTGTCCAGAATTAATGCACTAGTCATTTGTAACTACTCCACCCACCCCCCCTGGCCCGGGGAATAGAGGGGACTTTGACTTTTGGTCCAACAAATCCCTGCTAAAAGCCCCCACCCTGCGGGGACTGCTCATTGGTAAAACTACTGCTGTTTTCCCTGGCAGCCTGCTATCTTTTCATTCACGGCCTTTTTTTCGCATACTTCAAGCAAACGCAAACGCAAAGCCGTGCAAAACTTTGGTCAAAGCCCCACCTCATTTCCACGGCTATCCCCCCCCTCCCCCGGGCCTGGCGGAGCCATGGTTACAAATGACTAATGCATAAACCTTTTGATTAAGTATCTATATGAATTTCTTGCACGCCTGGCAAGAAACTATTCAGGGGATCGGAATCTGTCACTCAGGTCTCGGTTTGGCATCACGAGGCTCGCCGAGGGTCATCTTGTCTACGGTTATCTTGCGGGTCGTACGGCATTTGCAGCGAGAATGTACAAAAAAATAAAGCACAGTAGATGCATGAGTGCCAACAAATGTTGTAAAAGCCTAATGTGATGTTGCGATAGTCGTACGGTAGACGCACAAAATCCGCAAAAGTTGTGATCGCAGACATCATACTGCTGCCACAAGGCTGAAGGGAAACAGGTTTTACCATGAACGTAAGACATCAACTCAAACCAAGAAAACATTTTATTCACTGCAGCACAATTTATTTGCTAGGTGTGATTTTACTTGATTTGCTTGTATATTGCCAATGATTGAAGTGTTTTATGCATCTTGTTAAGTGCTTTCTCATTAAAACAAGTATTTGTTTTGAAAAGATAGAACCTGGCAATTTTATGTTATTGCTGATGTCTGTATTGCTACTAATGAGCCTATATGTGAGAAAACCAACAATTTCAGTTTCGACCAGGTCCGACACAAACCAGCCTATATTACAGTCACAGAAGATGGTTAGAGGCTGGAAATTTTGGATTTAGAAAATAGAGGAATTGTACTATCTGTGTAGCAAAAACAAAGGTGCTGATCAGCTTTGCAGTTACTGCGGAGCTGATCTGCGCCTTTGTTTTCACCTATGCAGATTGTTGGTTTTCCCTTGCGGCGGCTCAGTCTTAAAAGGTTGAGCTTCATTAAAAAATGCAACTTGGATGCTAGAAAATGTATCTTCAACAGGAAAGGTAGGATTAGAACAGGCTGAGCACTGATCAAAATTTCAGTCACAAAACTTGGACGTGTTGTTACTCTGTCAAGGTCGTAGAGGTCTTGATGTATAGGCTCATAAGTATCTATATGTTGATTTTACCAAAGTGTTGAGCTATTTTGCCATCCATGGATTGGTTCAGTTCTTAACTCATTCTTTGATTGTTTTGAAAGTTTTCACCGTTTTTTAGTTGAGCCGTGTCATGAGAATTTTGCCTATGCGAAAACAAAGGCGCACATCAGCTGTGCAGTAACTGCACAGTTGATCAGTGCCTATATTTTCACTACACGGATAGAACAATCCCTCCTCTTCTTAAATCCGAAATTTCAAGATTCTAGCTTTCTTCTGTGACTGTACAGACTGGTTTGTGTCGACCTGGTTAGAACCCTGAAGACCGTTTTTCTCACGTTGTGTCTCATTTATGCTGCTCTCACATATACCGAATATCCCTTGCGAATGCTAAAATTTGAAATTCGCGCTGAAATTACCGAATATGATGCGAATGGACGGGGCGGGGCTTGTACAAACGATGTCTTTGCGAAAGCGTTAAGAATGCTTGCGGATCCTCACAAATGTCTTAGGAATGTTGCGATTGATTGCCATCCACACTACCAAATTCTTGAAAATGCCTAACGAATGTTCCGAACGCTTACAAATGCTGTTACAAATAATACGAACGTCTTGCAAACACCTTACAAATGAAGCGAATGTGTAGCGAATGCTTGCCGAATTCTTTTCAGTTTTGACTTATTCGCAAACTTTGTAGCCAATAATATCAATGTAAAACGAAATCACCCACAATGCTTAAGGGGCATGGAAAAGAAATATGTCATTATTGATCCAAGTCTTCTCTTGTAACACACACCACTTTGTTGTTTCTCTAAATTGCGATTTACACAATAAAAAGACAATTTTACTGGGCAAACAAAACTTTCACGGGACTTTCGTTTGTCTGTTATACATTAATGGATAGCTTAAAGCTAAACACCATAAATAATGACCTTTACTTGAAGGATAGGGTCAGAATAAATAAACTATGCTAAAAACTGAGTCTTTAATGTGAAAATGTTGCGATTCACTAGTGATTCTTTACGGACATCAAAACTCAATAGAATTTAATGCTACCGAATCTTTGCAAATGGCTTGCGAGTGTTACAAATGTCTTGCAATCAATGCGAATTGTTTACGAATTCCTTACGAATATGTTAAGAATATGATTTCCTTGCGAATTTTAGGAGCATGTTCCTAATTTTCGCAACATCTCGAAATTTTCACCGAATGCTTCCGAATGCTTACAAATGCTACCGAATGCTTCCGAATTTCTAGCGATTAATGCGAATTTGCTCAAAATTTCATTCGGAAGGGCATTCGCAAGGGAAATTCGGTATATGTGAGAGCAGTATTAGTTACATAGTTGACCCAGCTATGTAGTTTCTAGATGGCAAGTACCTTATTACATAGTGTCCCAAAAGTTAGTTCCAAAAGTTAGATTCCAAACAGTTACCCTGGGAAAAATAGAAAAAACATAACTCTTATTTTGGGTATCTCTTTGCTGTCTATGAGCCGCCTCGTGGGAAAACCAACAATGTGGTTTCTGAACAGGTCCGACACAAACCGACCTGTACAAGCACAGAAAAGAGCTAGAAGCTTGAAATTTCGGATTTAAGTAGAAGAGGGATTGCACTATCCGAGTAGCGAAAACAAAGGCGCTGATCAGCTTCGCGGTTACCGCGAAGCTGATCTGCGTCTTTGTTTTCGCTTATGCAGATTGTTGGTTTTCCCATGAGGCGGCTCCTATGTTTAAAGTATATCATTCTAGCAATGACCCATATATATGTCATTTCAGTTTCCGTAGCGTCCGTCAAGGAGGTTCGGAGTGGTAAAACAACGGAAGCATTGAAAAACAAGGACATTGCAGGGATTTACCCAGATGAATGTGCCTTTTCTATTGTATTCGGGGATAACTTTGAGTCTATGGACCTGATCGCCAATACGCCCGACGAAGCGAACATCTGGGTCACAGGGCTAACTTGTCTTATCAACACAAATGCCAAAGCTACAACATGTAAGTATTGGGAGATGGAGTATGAATTGATTTTTAGCTCGCCTGTACGAAAGTACAGGAAGAGCTATTGCAGTCACCCCGGCGGCGGCGTTTGCGTTCACGTTCGCGTTCGCGTTGCTCAATTGTTAAAGTTTTTGGTTAAAGTTTTTATAAGTCCATATCTCTTGAACATGTTGATGGATCAAGTTCATACTTTGCCTGTTGGTAGATATCGGTCTGAAGTTTTATGCAGTACCATCATGACCTACCCTGGGTGACCTTGAGGTCAAGGTCACGGACTTAGAAATTTTGTGTTTAAGTTTTTGGTTAAAGTTTTTATAAGTCTGTATTTCTTGAACATGTTGATGGATCAAGTTGATATCCTCGTGACTCACCCACAGACTTGGAAATTTTGTGTTAAGCTTTTAGTTAAAGTTTTTATAAGTATGTATCTCCTGAACATGTTGATGGATCAAGTCGATACTTTGCAGGTTGATAGGTATTGGTCTCAAGTTTTATGCTGTACCATTATTAGTTTTTATTACCCACCTTTATGACCTGGAGGTCAAAGTCACGGACTTGGAAATTTTGTGTTCAAGTTTGTTAAACTTTAAAGTCTTTATGTCTTGAACATGCACCTGTATTAAGTTGAAACTTTGCATGTTTATAGACATTGGTCTTATGCTGTACCATCACGACCCACCTGAGTGACCTTGAGGTCAAGGTCATGGGTCATAGATTTTTATAGATTTAGTGGCAAAGCACAAGTCAGGCGATCTACGCTGTCCTGCGACAGCTCTTATTTTTTTTTAGCTCACCTGAGCAGAAGGCTCACAAGATGAGCTTACAGTATAGTAGTCGAGCCGGTGTCCGTGCGTCGTCATCCGTCCTCGTCCGTTGTCGTCGTCAACATTTTCAAATGACTTTTTCTCTGAAGCTGCCAGGCCGAATCTTTTCATATTTCACATATAGCATCTACAGGTTGGGGGAACGAATATTTGTGTTTTTTTTTTTTGATCGGATAAGAACTCTGGTTGCTATGGCAACTTGAAGTTTCCATTGACTTGTATGGAGTTAAAGTGGAAATTGGCATTTTCCGTTGTCAGGCTGGGGATATTTGAATTTTGTTTTTACATAAATGTTAATTGAGTAGTCCTTCACTTTTAAGGCAACTTTTGTAAAATTCACTTTATTCGTTTGGTTGCTATAGCAACATAAAGGGTAAATTTTTGAAAAAAAATATTCAAAAATCTTCTTCTCAGAAGCCGTATAGGGGATGAAGCTGAAATTTAGCATACATGCTTATGACATTAGCCTGTACAAAGTTTGTGCTTTTTATTGTCTTTGTCCAACTACTTTGGTTGCTATGGTAACTTGAAGTTTCCATTGACTTATAAGGCAAAAAGTGGAAATTTGCAATTTCTGCCGTTTCATTGAGGGTATTGAAATTTTGTTTATACATAAATGTTTATTGAGTAGTCCTCCCCATTTTAGGCAACTTTTGTCAAAATCGCTTTATTTGTTTGGTTGCTATAGCAACGTAAAGGGTAAATTTTCGAAAAAATATTCAAAAATTTTCTTCTGAGAAGCTGTAAGGCGGATGAAGCTGAAACTTTGCATACATGCTTAAGCCTTAAGATATTAGCCTCTACAAAGTTGTGGTTTTTTATTGTCCTTGTCCCACTACTTTGGTTGCTTTGGCAACTTAAAGTTTCCATTGACTTATAAGACGAAAAGTGGAAAAAATTGCAATTTTTTGAAAAGTATTGCAGCCTGAGACCTGAAAAGTGGTAGATGCAAACAACTAATGGAGTAGATGAAGGTATGTGATTAATTTAGGCCAAGGTCATCTCTTGGCCTTGAAGGGCCTGTCATCCACACACACTTTTCAAAGATCTTCTTCTCTGAAACCCCTTGGCCAATCAAAGTGAAATTTTATATGGAGCATCCCTGGGTAGTTGGGACAAAAATTTGATCGCAAAATCTGGGTCACATGACCAAGATGGCCGCCACGCCCATATATGGTAAAAACCACTCAAAAATCTTCTTCTCCAGAACGGGCAGGCCGATTTTCACAAAACTTGGTATGTAGCATTTGGGACTCCAGCCCATCATAGTTTGATAAAATGATGACCCTAGGATGACCTTGACCTATTTTACGTCAAGGTCAATTTTGGAAACATAGGCTTTTACATGGGAAAAAGTGAAAATTATGGATTTTTTTTGAAAACTATTGCAGCCTGAGACCTGAAAAGTGGTAGATGCAAAACAAATAATGAAAGTATGTGATTAATTTAGGTCAAGGTCATCTCTTGACCTTGGCCCATCTGTCGTCTATACACACTTTTCAAAGATCTTCTTCTCTGAAACCGCATGGCCAATCAAACTGAAATTTTATGTGGAGCATCCCTGGATAGGGGTAACGAAAGTTTGATCCCGAAATCTAGGTCACATGACCAAGATGGCCGCTGCGCCCATATATGGTAAAAACCACTCAAAAATCTTCTTCTCCAGAACGGGCTGGCCGATTTTCACGAAACTTGGTATGTAGCATTTGGGACTCCAGTCCATCATAGTTTGATAAAATGATGACTCTAGGATGACCTTGATCTATTTTACGGCAAGGTCAATTTTGGAAACATAGGCTTTTACATGGGAAAAAGTGAAAACAATGGATATTTTGTAAACAAATTGCAGCTTGAGACCTGAAAAATGGTAGATGCAAACAACTAATAGAGTAGATGAAGGTATGTGATTAATTTAGGTCAAGGTCAATTTTGGAAACATAGGCAAACATGGAAACATGGAGAAAAGTGACAACTAGGTCTCAGGTAAAGCCCCTATCTCACTGGAATGCGACAACTGGAGACTAGTTCGTGAATAGTTCGCGACTCTCGCGACAAAGATAAACGATATAAACACAACTTTCACGTTGCAGTCTCATTGAATAGACATTTATGTGACAAATTTGCGAATTTCGGTCTAATTTTGAAAATATATCGTGCGACAGTCGCGCGACATTCGTGAGAGTGTCTCACGACTTTCCCGCGAATGTAACTTATTTTCATTTAAATTCGTACGACAGTCGCGCGACATTCGTACGAATGTCGCTTAGTTTTATTTTCTCGCCAGATAGTCGCGAGGTTTTCGCAAGTTGGTCGCGCGACTGTCGTGCGACACTCACGCGACATTCGTACGAGTGTCGCGAAAATTTTGCATTGTAAATTCGCCAAAATTTCGCGGCGACAAGTTCGCGACACTCGCACGAACGTCGCGCGACCATCGCACGACAGTCGCGCGACAGTCTTGCGAAATATTTTGGAGAAAAAATTCGCATGAAATTTTTCAACATGTTGAAAAACTTCGCAACCAGTTAGCGACTAGTTCGTGACACAAGAAAATTCTCACGACACTCGCACGAATGTCGTGCAAAAGTCCGCGACAAAATTCGCAAAACAGTCGCAAGAAATTCGCATACCAGTGAGATACTAGCTTAAGTGTTTACAGGACCAATGATACTATGGTAACTATTACAGCCATAAACCTGAATCATTACCAAGATGGCCGTCATACCCATTTAGGGTAAAATAAAAGAAAGAAAAAAATTCACTTTGTCCAGTGACTGTACTTGAATACTCTCAGGTGAGCGATCGTTGCCCTTGGGCTACTTGTTTTATTTATGTATTTATTTACAAACAGATTGAAAGATAATTAACAACTCAAAATCAACCCTACCTCATCATGTTGAAGATGCTTATCATAGAGTGCACATTATGATGATTCATCATACTAAATAATATAGCGCAATGCTCTATTCATTGTTTTCCATAAATGCAACAGAATGGATGAAAAAAAGATTTCAAAATGCTGATTAAAAAAATGCTTCACTTGAAAAACATGATTTTAAAACTTTTTATCTGTCGGCATATATTGAGAAGCTGATCTTCCAGCTTCAATTATTTTGTGTGAATATGTATAAGTCCCAGATTAGGCTTACATCCAAAATCAAACTCTCAAGTAAATCTTTCCTGTTAAAGGATACATGACTTCCTATATGATGTTAGTTGCTAGAAAAGCTCTGATTGCATCCTTCTGACCAACCCCGACACAAACCAGCCAGCGCAGCATCAGAATTCACTTGACAACAATTATTTATATGAAAATTTTGCTTAGTTAAGGGTCAAACACCCCCCCCCCCCCCCAACAAAAGCATGGTTTACTTTCATTCAGATTTGCTGGTTTCCATTCTTGGCGCCAATAATAATGTTTTTATGATGCATTTTTGTGCAACCAGAACAACGGTTCAATAACATTATTAAGTGAGCCACGTCATGAGAAAACTGGTCTTCAGGGTTTCCGACCAGGTCTGACACAAATCAGTCTGTACAGTCACAGAAGAAGGTAAGATGCTTGAAATTTCAGATTCAACAAGAAGAGGGATTGTACTGTCTGTTTCGTGAAAACAAAGGCGCTGATCAGCTGTGCAGTTACTGCACAGCTGATCTGCGTCTTTGTTTTCGCATAAGCAAAAATCTGGTTTTCTCATGATGCAGCTCCGTTATTAAAGTAATTTCCTGTTTCGTTTGACCTCTATTCCCTACGATAATCATTCATATTGCAAATTGTGAAATTATACCGGAAAACAGTGAGACGGTGTTATTAAAGAATTGCGTGACCATTCCAGAGTGCAGACTTGCTTACTCTACAATTTTGTCTTCAGTTTGAGCTTAAAAAAGAAGATGCCGGTCAATTGATGATCTAGGCTCTATCGGAAGCCACAGTTTATGTGACACTTTTTTTGCATAACCAGTGTGTCAAACATTTGAGCCGCTGCATAAGAAAACCAACAATCTGTGAAAACAGAGCTGCAGATCAGCTGCAGATCAGCCGTGCAGTAACTGCATGACTGATCAGCGCCTTTGTTTTCGCTCCAGAGATAGTGCAATACCTCTTCTTTTAAATCTGAAATTTCAAAGTTCTAGCCTGCTTCTTAGATTGTACAGGCCTGTTTGTGTTGGACCTGGTCGGAAACCCAAATTGTTGATTTTCTCATGCACAGGCTCATTTTGAGAAATTTTACTATACATTTACTATACACATTAATTTGATAACCTTTTTTCGTTTCAGCACCAGGTGCCATTGAAGAGATGCAACAAATGAGAGATACGTATCCTTTGAAAACAGCATTATTTTTGTATAGCATTGAACTTCTTTGGTTGGAAATGTTCATAAGGACCCGTAATTTTTGCTCATATGACACAAAGTTAAAGGTCTCTGTAATAAAGACACACTATAAGCTTCATAGCAAAAGAATACTTCTAATCTGAAAGAATGGCTCATGAGCCAGATCTATAATGTCAGACTCAGAGATGCTGCTGTTTTGTGTTCTTGAGCAAAATTTTGTTTGTATTGAGGCTTAACGTCCCAGTCAGCAATTTTTCAGTCATGTCAGGATGGAGCCAACACTTCCTGGGTTTAACCAGTACTCTAGGGAGTTAATGTGTCTTGCTCAAGGACACAACACGGTGCCGCCTGTGGGGATCAACCCCAGGACCTATCGATTTGGAGCCCGATGCTTTACCACTACTCCACTGCACTCCTTGAATACCCTATTGAAAGTTGCAAAGTTACTGTTATTCTTTTCGGCTCCATGTTGCCAAATCTGTGGGGTCTCTGGGGAGGCTTTTTTTGTGTGTCGCAGCTAATATAATGCCATAATATAAGAATCTTACATGAGTGTCAGGTATGGATAGACAAATCTGTCCCGAGGGTCACATTTTGGCATCACGAGGCTCGCCAAATCTGTGGGGTCTCTGGGGAGGCTTTTTTTGTGTGTCGCAGCTAATATAATGCCATAATATAAGAATCTTACATGAGTGTCAGGTATGGATAGACAAATCTGTCCCGAGGGTCACATTTTGGCATCACGAGGCGAGCCTCGTGATGCCAAACTGTGACCCGAGGGCCAGATTTGTCTATCCATACCTTACACGAATGATGGATTCTTTTTCTTGCACGCCGTAATGTGGCGAAGCTTAATTTTTATACTATTTACCTAAAAAATGCTACAATCGCGGCGTCCGCCATTTTGAAATCAAATGTTTTGACGTCATGGTGACATGCGCGCTTAGCGACGAAATTACGTGACGTCCTAAACAGCCAATGTTAAAAAAGAACACTTGAACGCAGGGTGCGACGGGGGTGAGATAACGAGGGTGAGATAAGAATTTCGCACATGGGGTAAAACGTTGCCATCTTAATTCAATACTACAAGAAACCATTTGATTTGCCTAATCTGTCTACTTGACCTGTGTCATGAGAAAACCAGGCCTTGAGGTTATAAAACATTTTTCTTGCTCAGTTCAGCTGAGCATGAAATGTAAACTGCTCATAATATAAATGCTATAATGAATTTTAACATTTGTGAGCAGGATAAATGTTAGTCTCAGCTGAGTTGACCATGAAAAATATTCTACAACCTCAGGGTCAGTTTTCAAGATTTTCGACCATGTTGACACAAACTTGGCTGTTTAGCTTAAGAACACGGCATGTGACTTAACTTTTGGATTTTGAAATATGAGTGATTGTGTTTTCTCTATATCAAAACAAAGAAGCTGATCAGCTGCCTATAGCATGTCATTCAGCTGAAATTCATCATCATTTTAGTATTTGGAAATTAAATAGACATCTATCAGTTTTTCTCAAGACATGTCTAACTTGGTGCTGTTGCGGAACAGTGTTTCATAGAATATTGCTATATTAGGGCATCGACTTATCAAAATGATGCTTTAGTATAAGCATCAAAGAATCATTTGTATGCAAACACCTAGATTCAGATTAGACATTACCTTTAGGAGCACTTTGATAAGGGTCTGCGCTGTTTAAAATCTTGCCTTGGTAATTTATGTGTTACCTTATAGGAAAGCACTCAATTTTGAATTTAGACAACAGTTTGAAATTTTCCCTGTTTCCAGATTTTTAGAAATTTTCTGGTATTCATGGCGACTGTCTGTCTTTGTTGACAGGAATGGCTCTGGTCACAACTTCTCTTATGAGCTGCGTCACCAGATAATCCGTCTTCGGGGTTTCTGACCAAGTCTGACACAAACCGGCCTGTATAGTCATAGAAGAGACCTAGAAGCTTGAAAATTCAGTTTTCACGAAGTAGAGAGTATGTACAACCCATGTAGCAAAAACAAAGATGCAGGTCAGCTGTGCAGTTACTGCACAGCTGATCTGCGCCTTTGTTTTCGCATATGTAATAAACAATTTTTTTTCCATGATGGGTCCATTATCCAGCTAGAAATTAGAAAAAAGTAATTTTTTCTCTGTCAGTCAGACTTAGTTACCAGTCTAGTGTGCCGACAGCTGTCTCCATGGAATTCCAGGATGTAGACATTACTGGGCACTTGTGAACAGAAGTTTGGAAATCGTTTAAGACTCATCATACAAAGAATGACGTCCTTTAATTTACTGAGGTGTCCATACCCACACCGAGGGCAAGAGACAACCAGTGCAGCTGAGAACAACCAATGCAGCTGAGAACTACCATTGCAGCTGAGAACAACCATTGCAGTTGAGAACAACCAATGCAGCTGAGAACAACCATTGCAGCTGAGAACAACCAATGCAGCTGAGAACAACGATTGCAGCTGAGAACAACCAATGCAGCTGAGAACAACCATTGCAGCTGAGAACAACCATTGTAGCTGAGAACAACCAGTGCAGCTGAGAACAACCAATGCAGCTGAGAACAACCATTGCAGTTGAGAACAACCATTGCAGCTGAGAACAACCAGTGCAGCTGAGAACAACCAATGCAGCTGAGAACAACCAATGCAGCTGAGAACAACCATTGCAGCTGAGAACAACCATTGCAGCTGAGAACAACCAATGCAGCTGAGAACAACCATTGCAGCTGAGAACAACCAATACAGCTGAGAACAACCAATGCAGATGAGAACCACCATTGCAGCTGTGAACAACCAATGCAGCTGAGAACAACCAATGCAGCTGAGAACAAACAATGCAGATGAAACCAGTATGCGGCAATAGATGATAAATACCTGTCTTAGAACAACATTCCATGGATCAGAATGATCTGAGGGAAAGTAATTCCCTAATACGTATTTGAATACTACAGGGTCACTAGATTTCATCAGTGTTGGTTTTCTCAGTTGCTTTTGTTGTCTCTGGATACCCAGTGTGATCCAGGTTTAACACAAATTAGTCTGTATAATTTCAGGCCCAATTTTTCTCTAGAATAACTTAATCCACGTCATGACAAAACCAGATTTTTGCATATGCGAAAACAAACAAGCAGATCAGCTGTGCAGTAACTGCACAGCTGATCAGCATTTTTGTTTTCGCTTCATGGATAGTTAAATCCCTCTTCTTCTTATATCAGAAATCCTTTTACTGAGACTACAGGTCGGTTTGTATTGGACCTGGTCAGAAACATTGAAGACAGATTTTCTAGTGACACAGCTCACTTGATATAAACATGTCCACCATCCATATTCTAGATTGTTTTGTCACTTTAATCTAAGCAAGCTCCAAGTTGTTTGTCCATGTCATTGATGGGTAGAGCCGTGTCACAGAACGATTCCCAAGCCATTTGAACAACAACTGCCTTTGCAACACTAAAATGTTATCTAGCCTAATATTCACAATTAAGAAATATTATATTGTCAAGACCAGAGCTGGCTTAGCCATAGCCTGCCCCCTCCCCCCACCCCCACCCCCTTTTTTGTCAAAAAAAGCTAAAACAGTTTTCACAAGATCAAAACCAGAGTTCCTGGCAAAAGCAATAGCTCAGTTGTCCAGTTGTTGCCAATATCAAATTGCTTCCTATTGTTGGAAAGTAATTGCCTCTTACATTGGTATCTATAGATGACCTCCCATTCACATGAAAGAAAAGGTATTTGACCACTTTTATTGTCCCAAAACACTATTGTCCCAGTTTAGTTTACAATGTTTTGTGTAAAAGTACATGCCAATTGGCTGTAGCTTTCTGTCCCTAGTGGGCACTCATTTATAGATGTAAACCATGTTTGGCTTCTTGTAGGAAAGATTTTGTCACATATCAATTATTTTGCAATTCTTCCTCTTCAGCTGTTTCAAGCATCTTGGTGACTTACGTTCGTCCTGGCTTAATAAAGGGAAATTGGCCAGAATAATAATGCACCAGTCATTTGTAACCACTGACCCCTTACCTATGGGGAAGGGGTGGGGGATAGCTGGGCTAAAATGCAGGGCAATTACTTTTCGAGTGTCCTCTCAGTGCAGTGGAAATGACGGGGTTTTGATCCTTAACCCAGGAATATTTTCTATTGCAAAGGGCGGGGCAAAGAGCAAAGTTTTGACCTCCAGTTTACCCCCTGGGGGTGGGGTTCATAGCAGGGCACGGAAAGCTGAAAAGCCATAATCCCCGCCCTTCCCCATAGGTGGGGGAGCAGTGGTTACAAATGACTGGTGCATAACTGACACTGACATGACCTAAAAAATGTACATGGGCCATAAAACCCTAAAACAGAAATAAAAATCATCATTTCATAAACTTTCCTTAACCTACCCCAGATGGTTGGCGGAAATGTTTCAGGCGGCCATCAGCGACAACTGTAAAACTCTCGACGAGAAAGAGGTCGTCAATCTCATGCAACACCTTAATAACAACATTACCACCAACAGAATACAGACCAAGTTAAAGGTAAGAAGTTAACCTCGACATTAGAATACCTGTGCTCTGACTTTTGAACAGGGCAGACACAAACTGGACATTAGTGACAACTGTAAAACTCTCGATGAGAAAGAGGTCGTCAGTCTCGTGCAACACCTTTATAACAGCATTACCACCAACAGAATACAGACCAAGTTAAAGGTAAGAATTTAGTTGTGTAAGAATACTTATCCTGTCTTTGCTTTTGGACACGTCAGACACAAAAAAATGGGTTGAAAAACTCTGTGGAGCAGTGGTTAAGCCACTAATCTTGCAAACCAGGGATCGCAGGTTCGATCCCGGGCTTCCCCAGTTTGTCGGATGAGACTATAAACCGATGTTACATCGTTACATGACCTCAGATGTTGGTGTGATGCTAAACCCCATATCAACCAACCCAAAAAAACAACAGCAAAAAAACAACATCAAAACAAAAAAAAAAAAACAGGTTGAGAGGCATCTGGTGCGCTGTGGTTAAGCTGCTCACCATGTAAACCAGGGGTCATAGATTAGATCCTGGGCTGGTACAGTTTTTGTATGAATATTGAAATTTAGATCCTGTCCTCATATGACCTTAGCTGTATAGTGGGACATATTAAAACATTAAACCAACCAACCTTTGGCAAGTTTTACCACAGAAAATGCGACCAGATGATGCAGATACCCTGAAGAATTTGTCATGAAAATACTTCATCTCTTGATTCAAGAAGAGAAGGTGTCTGTTAGCTGTGATAACTGACAGTGTCACATTACCTCTGTGGTCTTAAAGCATAACTCACAACAAACAAATTATCATGGTGGAATTGTTGACTGGAGGGAAAAACAAGTAAGATCACAAAGCAGGTAGAGATGAAATACCCTAAAATGGGGTTTCCAGAGACAGCTGACTAAAAAAATGTGTTAAATTGGAGACAGATGTAACACTGATTGCTACATGTATAGATGTGGATTTTGATTGGTTTCTGGGATCACCAATCAGTCCAGATGGTATAAGGTTTGTGAGACATGATGCTTCATCTTAACATCATAATTCATCTAGGGCCAGTTGTTCAATATTAACAATGTTGTTAGTTAACGATTCGTTAAAATTTCAAATGGCAATATTACAAATACACTGTTATTTTTTGTTGAAAAAAATGGGAGAATCCTTTGCATTAACGCAAAGGATTCTCCCATTTTATCAACAAAAATAACAGTGTATTTGCTTATGTAGTTGGCATGAGGAGGCCTTAACGATGATGTTAAGCTAACAAAGTTTTGAACAACTGTCCCCTGGATTTTACATGTTCTAGCTAAACATGATACATACATGTAAAAGCAAAATGAATGCTAAGCGAAGACAGAATAAAGTTAACAATTTAGATTACGATATCTTTGTTGCTCTTGGCATGCAGACTGTGTCAAGGGATGTTCTGTATTTTCACTTTGTCTGTCTGTCTATCATCTAAACTACCAGACTGGAAACATGTTAATTCATTGAAAAAAAAAAAAAAAACAAAAAAAAAACATGCTTATCTTTTCCCCACCATGGTACATGAAAACTTGCATGTTAGGCTGAGTACAAGAGTGAAGTTTTAAAATTATCTAATATTGAAATTAGAAGACAAAAGGTCACAAAAATTATTTGCTTTAAGAGAGATTTAGTGCCAGATGAGGTTTGACGTTAGAAATGCCATTTGGCAAGAAAAGTAAAAAGAAAATGGTACAAGAAAAAAAAAAAGTACTGCATTCATTATAAATTAAGCAGCCCAAATTTGTATGCTCAGAAGAAACCCAGATTAGAACAAGCATCTGCCATGTCTGATCCGTCTCCAGCATGGGTTCAATCTGCAAAAGAAATTATGCCCTGTATCTGTAGAAAGTGCTCATTAGACTTTTGGGGTGGGCATACTGCGCACACTGATTGATATCTGTCATGTTATGGCTTGTTTTAGCATTCAGGGGGCCAGTTGTTCAAAATTAACTATGTCGTTAGTTAACGATTTGTTAAAATTTCAAACATGAATATTACAAATACACTGTTATTTTTTGTTGATAAAAGGATTCTCACATTTTATCAACAAAAAATAACAGTGTATTTGCTTTTTAGCTCACCTGAGCCGAAGGCTCACAGGTGAGCTTATAGTATACCCATGATCCGGCGTCCGTCCGTCCGTCGTCCGTCCGTCATCGTCCACAATTTCAAAGATCTTCTTCTCTGAAACCGCATGGCCAATCAAGTTGAAATTTTATGTGGAGCCTCCTTGCATAGTGGCATTCAAATTTTGTTCGCGATATTTTGGTCACATGACCAAGATGGCCGCCACGCCCATATATGGTAAAAACCCTTCAAAAATCTTCTTCTCAAAAACCAGTGAGCCGATTTCCACGAAACTTGGTACGTAGCATCCAGGACTCCACCCCATCATAATTTGCTAAAATGATGACCTGGGTTGACCTTGACCTATTTTACGGCAAGGTCAATTTTGGAAACATAGGCTTTTACATGGGAAAAAGGGAAAACTATGGATTTTTAGCTCACCTGAGCCGAAGGCTCACAGGTGAGCTTATAGGATAGGCAGGCATCCGTCGTCCGTCGTCGTCGTCGTCCGTCGTCGTCCGTCGTCGTCCGTCCACAATTTCAAAGAAGAATATTTCTGAAGCTAGTAGGCCGATCTTGATCAAATTTAATGTGAACCATAATTGGGTTGGGGGATTGATGGTATTAGGTTTTGGAGCAGATTGTATCAAAATTGTGGTTTCCATGGCAACAGATAGGTCCCATAGACTTACAATGGGAAAAACTAAAAAAATCTTCTTCTCTGAAACCACTAGGCCCACAGCTTTGATATTTGGTATGTAGCAATGGCTAATGGTCCTCTACATGAATTGTGCCATTCATGCCCCTGGGGTCAAATTTGGCCATGCCCCGGGGGTCGATAGTCTCCATAGACTTACAATGGGAAAAAAATTAAAAAATCTTCTTCTCTGAAACCACAGGGCCCACAGCTTTGATATTTGGTATGTGGCAATGGCTAATGGTCCTCTACATAAATTGTGCCAGCCATGCCCCTGGGGTCAAATTTGGCCACGCCCCGGGGGTCGATAGTCTCCATAGACTTACAATTGGAAAAACTAAAAAAATCTTCTTCTCTGAAACCACTAGGCCCACAGCTTTGATATTTGGTATGTAGCAGTGGCTAATGGTCCTCTACATAAATTGTGCCATTCATACCCCTGGGGTCAAATTTGGCCACGCCCCGGGGGTTGATAGTCTCCATAGACTTACTATGGGAAAAAAATTAAACATCTTCTTCTCTGAAACCACAGGGCCCACAGCTTTGATATTATGTAGGTGGCAATGGCTAATGGTCCTCTACATAAATTGTGCCAATCATGCCCCTGGGGTCAAATTTGGCCATGCCCCGGGGGTCGATAGTCTCCATAGACCTACAATAGGAAAAAAACTTAAAAAAATCTTCTTCTCTGAAACCACTAGGCCAACAGCTTTGATATTTGGTATGTAGCAATGGCTAATGGTCCTCTACATAAATTTTGCCATTCATGCCCCTGGGGTCAAATTTGGCCCCGCCCCGGGGGTTGATAGTCTCCATAGACTAACTATGGGAAAAAAATTAAAAAATCCTCTTCTCTGAAACCACTAGGCCCACAGCTTTGATATTTTGTTTGTGGCAATGGCTAATGGTCCTCTACATAAATTGTGCCAATCATGTCCCCAGGGTCAAATTTGGCCACGCCCCGGGGGTCGATGTCTCCATAGACCTACAATAGGAAAAACTAAAAAAATCTTCTTCTCTGAAACCACTAGGCCCACAGCTTTGATATTTGATTTGTAGCAATGGCTAATGGTCCTCTACATAAATTGTGCCATTCATGCCCCTGGGGTCAAATTTGGCCACGCCCCGGGGGTTGATAGTCTCCATAGACTTACTATGGGAAAAAAATTAAAAAATCTTCTTTTCTGAAACCACTAGGCCCACAGCTTTGATATTTGGTATGTAGCAGTGGCTAATGGTCCTCTACATAAATTATGCCATTCATACCCCTGGGGTCAAATTTGGCCACGCCCCGGGGGTTGATAGTCTCCATAGACTTACTATGGGAATGGGAAAAAAATTAAAAAATCTTCTTCTCTGAAACCACTAGGCCCACAGCTTTGATATTTTGTAGGTGGCAATGGCTACTCTACATAAATTGTGCCAATCATGCCCCTGGGGTCAAATTTGGCCACGCCCGGGGGGTCGATAGTCTCCATAGACCTACAATAGGAAAAAAACTTAAAAAAATCTTCTTCTCTGAAACCACTAGGCCAACAGTTTGATATTTGGTATGTAGCAATGTTTGGTAGTCCCCATTATAAATTGTGCCAGTCATGCCCCTGGGTCAAATTTGGCCATGCCCCGGGGGTCAATAGTGTCCATGCATAGACTTTCATTGGTCGATTCTCAATTAATTTAAATCTCATGAGCTTACAATGTGATAATCTCTCAGGTGAGCTACAGGACCAATGGTCCTCTAGTTTGAAAACTATTGCAGCCTGAGGCCTGAAAAGTGGTAGATGAAAACAACTAATGGAGTAGATGAAGGTATGTGATTAATTTAGGTCAAGGTCATCTCTTGACCTTGGCCAGTCTATAGTCCATACACACTTTTCAAAGATCTTCTCCTCTGAAACCCCTTGGCCAATCAATGTGAATTTTTATATGGAGCCTCCTTGGGTAGGGGAGATGAAAGTTTGATCGCGAAATCTTGGTCACATGACCAAGATGGCCGCCACGCCCATATATGGTAAAAACCACTCAAAAATCTTCTTCTCCAGAACCGGCAGGCCGATTTTCATGAAACTTGGTATGTAGCATTTGGGACTCCAGCCCATCATAGTTTGATCAAATGATGACCCTGGGATGACCTTGACCTATTTTACGGCAATGTCAATTTTGGAAACATAGGCTTTTACATTGGAATAGTGAAAACTATGGATTTTTTGAAAACTTTTGCAGCCTGAGACCTGAAAAGTGGTAGATGCAAACAACTAATGGAATAGATGAAGGTATGTGATTAATTTAGGTCAAGGTCATCTCTTGACCTTGGCCAGTCTGTCGTCCATACACACTTTTCAAAAATCTTCTTCTCTGAAACTGCTTGGCCAATCAAAGTGAAATTTTATGTTGAGCGTCCATGGATAGGGGGAACGAAAGTTTGATTGAGAAATTTGTGTCACATGACCAAGATGGCCGCCATGCCCAACTATGGTAAAAACCACTCAAAAATATTCTTCTCCAGAACTGGCCAATTTACGCGAAACTTGGTATGTAGCATTTGGGACTCCAGCCCATTGTAGTTTGTTGAAATGATGACCCTAGGATGACCTTGACCTATTTTACGGCAATTTTGGAAACATAGGCTTTTACATGGGAGAAGGCGAAAACAATGGATATTTTGGAAACTGTTGCAGCCTGAGACCTGAAAGTTGCTGGATGCAGACAACTAATGGAGTCAATGAAGGTAAGTAATTATGAAGGCCAATGTCATTTCTTGACCTTGACCTTGACCCAAGGTCATTTAAATACCAAAATTAAAATTATGGTTTTCTCGGAAATCACTGGGTTTGGAAACTATTGCAGCCTGAGACCTGAAACTTTGCAGATGCAGACAACTAATGAAGTCAATAAAGGTGTGTGAGTATTCAAGGTCAAGGTCATTTCATGATGACTTAATACTCCATGATCAGCTTCAGGTTAGCGTTCTCAGGACCAATGGTCCTCTGGTTATCAGTGTATTTGCTTTTGAAGTTGATATATAGTTAACATATTGAGGGCTTAACAAAAGTGTTAAGCTAACAAAGTTTTGAACAACTGGTCCCAGGTTATATAGTAGAATTTTAATGTGTCTGTTGAAAGAAAATAGTTTCTGGTTATGCTATTAAATTTGATGCATTTTATGTTCAAATTATTTAGTTTTAACAATTTTAAAGATTTAAAAAAGAATTAAAAAAATAAAACAACAAACATTATGATCATTGTATGAAAGGTGGTCTGAAACTTGAATTGGTCTAAATTAATATAAAGCAATAGTAACTGTTAACATGTATCAGTTAAGGAGTCCACCTACATTCTTCTGAAGCATAAAGGCTTTGGTTATGACTTGGTTAAGCAACTCACCTTATAAACACTGGGTCGTGAGTTGAATCCTGGCTTTTCCAGTCTTGCAGGTTTGACTTTAAACAAAGGTCTTGTCTCCATATGACCTTAGCTGTTGAGTAGTACATAAAACTGGAAGCCGACCAACCATTTTCACAATTGTCAGCAATTCATTTTGATGTTTGTTGTAAAAGAATCATTCAGTATGCATTCATTTGTTTAAGTGATATTTTCACAACTTAATTATATCATACCTATTCTCAAGTGTGTGGTATCACTGATACTTTTACCATAGCAAGAAATATCATTTCTTGGCATAAATGCTCACAGAAAAGATTGAAAAGCAATAGTTTTCCAGAATCTTCAGTTCTTATAATTAATACAGATCTGGATTGCTGATGGACCCACATGACCTTAGCTGTTTATAGTTGCGGTAAAGCTATGGTAACTTGAACAAACAAACAAACCAGGAGATAATGCTCCTGCATAAACCACAATCTATTTTCTATCCTTTTAATGTTGCATAATGCAGGTTGGACTATATTTTGTTCTTTAAGGCGTCGTCACACATAAGCGAAAATCCCTCGACGTAGACTTGGGTAGACTTGCGTTGTATCGCGAAAAGGGATTTTTGTTTGTTTAAATTATTTCTTTACGTCCCTTTCAACATCTAAGGTACAGGCATGACCATAGCTTTTGACTGGGACGCAAAGCAATATATCAAAATTACACAATTAAATGCTAGTCTATGTAGAGAGATTTTCGCTTATGTGTGACGAGGCCTAAAGACTAATTTATTTTCAAGCAATGTTTCTAAGCTGCCCTCATATCAGTCCTTATTTAAGTGCATGCTAAAAACCTGTGTTTCTGCAAGATTTCAATTACAGATTATGTTTTTGTCAAATGTCAAGGCTATAAAACCATTGTGTTTGCTAGAAATCTGGATGATCAGATTGTATTTGAGTAGCAACATTGCCCATTCTCTCTGCCACTGAGACTTCCTCTTGCAAGCTAGAACTCTCTTCTGCAAGATGGCAATTACAGATTATTTTATTGTCAATTAAAAGTCAAGGCTACAACCATTGTGTTTGTTGACATTGGTAGATCTGATTGCAGTCAAATGGCATTATGGTGTCTGTTGAAAAGATTTGATGTTAAAATTTACCAGCATTGTTAATTCTTCTATATGTGCCGCAGCATGGGAAAACCAACAATCTGCATAGGCGAAAACAAAGGCGCAGATCAGTTTCGCAGTAACTGCGAAGCCGATCAGCGCCTTTGTTTTCGCTGCACGGATAGTACAATTCCTCTACTTTCTAAATCCAAAATTTCCAGCCTCTAACCATCTTCTGTGACTGTACAGCCCGGCTTGTGTCGGACCTTGTGGGAATCCAAATTGATGGTTTTCTCACGCACAGGCTCATATAATATCATGTTTTATGTGTACCCAGATTAGAATTGTCTCTCCAAGGTAATTCTAACGAATCGTCGATGTTATGTACTGTTGCATAATATTGTAACAAAAAGGTTATCAAAAAGTGTGTTTTTCTAGTGTGTTGTGCCATGTGGCGACCGTAAAATGTATCCCCATACATCATCCATAGTGCAGGTTATATTTTCCTTTTGGTCCTTTGAGGTCAGCAACAGAAAATTATTACTGGTCTAGATTCATTTTCTGACCAACGTTTATAGATATTTGGTCCCTTTTGGCTTTGCTACTAGTCTTAGTATCGACTACCCTGTTGAAAGATGCAAAATTACAGTAATTCTTTTTTGGCTCCATGTTGCCAAATCTATAGGGTCACCGAAGAGGCTTAAGTAGCCGAAACCGCGGTATGGCCCATCCCCTTTCTCATTAATATGTTCATTGCTCTTAAAGGATCTCAGTTTTATCTTTATTTTCTAAGTCACTGAATTGTCTGTCTCATCAGGATTGCTGTCTGAACACAGTATATTTGCATTACAAATTAAACGTCAAACAGAACTGTCTGGTAAATTTTGGTTAGGGAAATTTACCACAATTAACAGCGACTCCAAGGCTACAGTTAACTAGACTGACAACATTGTCAAGTGGGCGCTTCATTGTCTGCAAAACTGTAAAATTAGCCAAGTATTGTTCAGAAAACAAACTTGTATTGGTAAACACACGGTTAAGATTACACAGGAGCATAGAATAATATGCTCCTGGATTACAATAATTTGATTTTATTTGAATGCTGGTTGAAATGAAGCTATGGGGTTTTGCACTTGGATGCTGTGAATGATGACTGATATTGGGATATTAATCTATCATGAAACAGCATTTGACTGAAATTGGGATATTAACCTATCACGAAACAGCACCTGACTGAAATTGAGATATTAACCTATCATGAAACAGCACCTGACTGAAATTGGGATATTAACCTATCATGAAACAGCACCTGACTGAAATTGGGATATTAACCTATCATGAAACAGCATCTGACTGAAATTGGGATATTAACCTGTCATGAAACATCATCTGACTGAAATTTGAATATTAACCTATCATAAAACAGCATCTGACTGAAATTGGGATATTAACCTATCATGAAACAGCATCTGACTGATTGGGATATTAACCTATCATGAAACAGCATCTGACTGAAATTGGGATACAATTATTCTACCCATTCCGGATCAAGTTCATGAAAATTGCTGCGCATGCGCATATGAATGATTTGAGTATAATAAACTTAGTATTATCTTGAAGCCAATTTTGTTCCTCATCATCTGTAATGCTTTTCATTTTTGTACAAGCACGCGACTGTGACCACTGGAGCGTGAAAGTATATGCATAATTGAAGTCAATGCGGATCAGTTGGAGGTAATCCGAATCATGGACTATATATCACCACCGATGGGTTTATTTTTCAAATTCTTTGCATGTAGTCATACAGTGAACCTTATGAAATATTCCGAGGACCAAAACATGTGCCCTTTTCGGCGTCAATTTCCCATAGCCATGTTTGCTCAACCCCACCCCCACCGAACACACGATTTTCCATGGGTGATCTGAATAACATCGGAATAGTATATGATGCTTGTTAAAAACGCATATTATTTCATAGTTTACACTTAATTTTATAATATAAATACCTAGAATGTAAAAATATACCTTTAGTTACAAACATCAAACAATACAAGTCCTTGGAGAGCATAGAATGGCAGTATGCGGTTAAACGTGATCCGGAGTGACTACAATGATACCATTTCAAAGTTTCTAATTAAATATGTCGTAATATTCGATTTTAGGACGGAAACTTCGTCAAAATGACAGAAAATAATTGGGGAAAATATTAGCAACCAATATCGAAAGATAACTTTCATGGTACCTTTCATTTTCGAGAAATTCGGCGAACCGCCGTGTGTAAAAGAAAGCTTTTTCCATCGTGTTTCTATATATGAGCCGGGAACCATTGACGTGAACAAGATGTTGACGTCATTATCCACGATCATTGACCGATGGAATGAAACACATTTGAATCAAGAGTCAAGTGGCCCAGTTTGTTTTAAAAAAATCTTGTTTTATGTTTTTGTAAAATTCTTTTGAAAATTATTTTGATCCGGATCATCTTCAGATCCGCTATGGCTACAACAAGTGTATTAACCCATCACGCATCTTTTGAATTATCATGCAATATTTATTGCTGAAATGGAGTAATATCTGCAGACATTTATATATTAAAACTGGCAGACTTGTTAAAATGGTTTTAATTCCACATTAAATCATATGATATTTATTGCTGTATAAAAATAATAGCTGTAAAATGATCTTGCATATTGTGCAGAGTTGTTTTAAATCACATAATGGAAAGATGCTGTATTTAAAACCATTACATTTAATACACACAGTGTATATCCGAGCGTATGCAGAACAGACGGTTACGGAACGGACAGACGTTAACAGGAGCACGCGCTATTTCGCGCCAAAAATGTTTTTCTGTTCTTTTAAAGTGACTAATGCAAATATTGAGACCAAACTAGAGCAGATGTGTTGCATACATACCCGTCTAGTTGTCTGTGCTCAAGAGCACAATGATTTTTCAGGGGGTTCGCCATAACT
Organism: Rugalucina vietnamica; assembly: GCA_964017185.1. Lineage (NCBI taxonomy): Eukaryota > Metazoa > Mollusca > Bivalvia > Lucinida > Lucinidae > Rugalucina > Rugalucina vietnamica. The sequence continues at coordinate 24,138,827 of OZ024878.1, read as the reverse complement.
GCCCAAGACGTGTGAAAAATGGCATATTTTGTGGTTTTTTTTGGCTGTGTGTCGAGATTGCTTGCAAAATAAGCCATTGTCAACCTTTTGGATTTAGTCCGTATGTAGTTAAATATGTCCTGAACCACCAGACATTAAATATTTTATATGTTTTCCAGTAAAAATAGCCAAGATTTTTTTTTTCTGAAGCGTATGGTAATTTTATGGTTACGGGGCGGTACAGTCGTTTGTTACTGAGCGGAACAGACGAAATGACGCATTTCCATACGAAACGGAACAGACGTAGGCGAGCTTTAGAATACAGATAGAAACAGACGCTGTATAGTAGAAATGTAAGACACAAACATGTTTTAGCTCACAATAAAATAAGAAATCAAACAATTTTAACCCAGGTGCAGTGTCATGAACAACTATGCCATCTCAATCGGCCAGTATACAGTGGATCGCAGCTAGCTAGTGGCTGACAGTCGGTATTGTGTCCTTGTCACAGCTAGACGACACTAGCACTTCAATGAGTAATCAGGCAGCGGAAGCCATTTCCCGACAGGTTTTTGTCATGACATCTAAAATTCTAAATCCTTACTTTAATAAATGTTTATGGCGTACGTCATCACAACATGGATTCATTCGATGCTTCATCATGTTCATATTCCGATGCTTCATCGTGTTAATTTGCACAAGCATGGCTAAATAGTAATAAACTGCGAGTAAATCAAATAAGCAAGATGCATGACAGAATCATATATGCTTACAAATCACGCCAAAGATTTTATCTCCCGCCGCAAGCTCCCTTTTGCGGCGTCTTGGCTGATTCTCACGCATCATTCATATATGGAAAGACTTTGGAATATATGACCGATGCTTTGGAGAGTACTCCCGCCGGTGTGTACGGAGGTGGGTGTTCGCTTGATGACTTTGCTTAAGGACTGAGTATGCAAACAGGGAACCTTTTCCTTTGACCGAAATTCTAGGGTCTCTATATTACTAACGTATTCAGCACGAATGCCAGCCTTCCATATAGACCTCCGGTTAAAACAGACATGAGTCTTATTATCGGACCTTTTCAGACTTTTTTCAGTCTTTTATTTTAGAATTTATTGTTAGATATGCACTATTAGTGATACTATATTTAAAGGAGAAGAAAAGCCGTGATTGCCTCATGATGCTGAGCACCAAGGAAGCCATTGGTACCATTTTAACGCATTTGATATGGCGCGGCCTGGGCGAACCCACATCTCGCCCCCGAAGCGGGCGCTTTTACCACTGAGCTATCGGGACCTCTCCCCCCCTCTCTCTCTGATCTGCTGTTTGCCCCCAAACAACTTTTTGTTTTCACAACATAGTCGATGCTATTCTGATACATGTACGATGCTGATCCAGGTCACCAGGTGTATTCCATCTGGTCACGTTCGAGTGCTACAATACAGAAGGTTGCCGCAAAGTGTTATATTTGACATCACAGTCAGTTGTTCATGTAGTATTCATGGCCGTCTGTGACCGCTCCGTATGCTGATTCGTCTGTTTTTTTCGTAGGCTTCGTCTGTTCCGCCCCGTAACATAAACGAATCTGTAGACTGTTCCGCTCCGTAATGTTTTTGTTGCTAAGCAACAAAATTCTGCTTAAACTACAAGGCTTCCATGCCGGAAATTATGGTGTTTTGGAAGATAGTAGATGGACATGCAAGGCCGATATAACAATACATTCGAAGCGTACAGTTTTTGATGAAAAACTGTACAAAACATTTTTGGCGCGAAAAAGCGCGTGCTCCTGTAAACGTCTGTCCGTTCCGTAACCGTCTGTTCTGCATACGCTCGGATATACACTGTGATACAGGGAAGAAACAAAATGAGCTAAAGATTTCTACATTGAACAATGATTGGCTCTGCAATTTTTATGCACAAGCTGATCTGACCCTTTATTGTTTATTTGTAATAGGGCAGATTTTTCTTGATGCTACATCATTTCAAATTATGTATGATTTTCTTGTCAAATTCGTACCACAAGTAACTGATAAAATAAGCTACATCATGTGTTTGAGATGCTTTTTTGTTTTCCAAAGCTCATTTTTGCAGAGGTGAAAGTTGTCTGACAGATGCAACATATTAACATAATATCCTGACAGGTATATCCTAGAAGCTGCATCTCAGTTTGATGTATTCAGCTTTCAACAAATGGAACACTTCAAAATTTGATATTTTATTCCTTCCTTAAGGCTTCGTCACACACGCAAAAAATTCCGACTTGTGTTTAATTGCAAAAAAATCCTAGTCAACAGCTATGGTCATGTTGAGACAGTAGCTGTTGAAAGGGATGTAAAGCACAGTCTTAGCAATTTTTTTTTGTCAGTTGCAGGAACTGCATTTTTTTTTTTTTTTTTTTTTTTTTTTTTTTTTTTTTTGCAAGACAAAACCCAATTTTGTAGGACAGTTCTACTGGACGTTATCATTGTAATTTTGATAACTTTTGCCGGACATTTATCTGACAGAATAAAATATTTTGTCAGACAGAATGAAAGTTTGCTGGTTTTGACTGAGAGACAGAAACTTTTCGTGAAGACTGAAAGCGATAAATCAAAAGAATAAGAATTCCTTTTTGCAATAAAATGCAAGTCTATGCAAGTCTGTGCGTCTAGAGGAATTTTCGCATATGCGTGACGGGGCCTTAAGACTTGGTTGAAGCTTTTTGTGTACGCAGGTTTGTTTATGGCTACATAAAACAGCTTAGGTCATGTTGGGATGGTTAGTTATCAAGACTATACTGTTCCTGTGCAAAAGTCAAGGAGGCAGATTATTAGTACTGAATGCACATTCTTTTGCCATCACCTGACTTTAGATCAGCTTGCATATGAATCAGAAATACTACCATTGGAATTTCTGCTTGAGATGAAGAGCGTCCTTTTCTCCATGTACAAAACACAGTTTTCATGGAACCAAAATGCAATACTTTACAGCAATAGCATTTATTAACCCATATTTGACGAATGGATTTTCCCATCGTTATCATTTGGGCGAGTTCACTTTCGTTTTTAGGGGCTTTAGGTGTGATTTTAAATTTTTATCTCATTTTTTGATGAATTTTCTCTAAGCAAACAGAATAGCCCCAGATGGGACGCCGCGTTCAGCGGCGTCACATCTGGGGCTATACTGTTTGCCTATGTCCCACAAAAAGGACGCCAGGCTTAAATGAGTTAAAGGCACTATAATTCAAAACTTTGAGTGCATGCAAGTCATACATGGTAGATGAATTGATGGCATCATTTCAATGATTCACTGTTATACAAAAACAGAAAAAAAATAGCATAATTCATCTATGTTATGGAATCAAAATTGATATTTACTCAGATAAAGGTTATTTTTGTGAAGGAAAACAGTAGGCCTTTTACCAGAATTAACTTGGCATTAATCTTGATTCCTGTAAACATACATTGGAATGTAATTAATTTGATAAGTAAATTATAAAGTTTTTAAGAGATGGGTTTATGTGGAGGAGATATTTAATTAAAACACAACATCTCTTAGAAAATCTCATCTCACAAGTTTCAGAATTATGTGATATAAAGCTTTTAAAGTATTATTATGAGCCTTCGTGCGAGAAAACCAACAATTTGGGTTTCCAACCAGGTCCGACACAAATCAGGCGGTACATACACAGAAACAGGCTAGAAGCTTGAAATTTTAGATTTAGAAAGTAGAGGTATTGTACTATCAGAGTAGCGAAAACAAAGGCTCTGATCAGCTTCGCAGTTTCTGCGAAGCTGATCTGCATCTTTGTTTTCGCATACGCAATTTGTTGGTTTTCCCATGCAGCGGCTCAATTATAATTAAGTTAATATGTCTTGTTCAAGGAAGCAACGCATTGGGGGTAGGCATCAAACCCAGGACCTCTTGCTCCAGAGCCTTGCTTGTATCACATTACTAAGCCACCTCGCTCGCAAGAAAATGCGCCACTGCATCAGAAAACCAACAATAATTTACATATGCGAAAACAAAGGCACACACCAGCGTCACGGTAACTGCGAAGCTGATCAGCGCCTTTGTTTTCGCTACACATGTACTTAGAATAATCTTAAATGTTATTGTTGTCTGATTTTGTTTTTTCATTCTTATCTTTTTATAAAGTTAATGATTGATCAGGTTTCATCTTCATTTAATTCTTATACATTTGAGCCGTGTAGCATTAAAACCATTTTCTGGTTCTTATTCTAAGAATCATTTTGGACTAAAATGTGGACTCTGCGAGTTGAAACGCCAGATCTTGGTAATGGAAAAATGAGCTGCCTCATGAGAAAACCAACAATCTGCATATGCGAAAACAAAGAGGCTGATCAGCCTCATGGTACTGTGCCTTTGATTTTGCTACACGGATAGTACACTTCTTTTTCTTCTTAAGTCTGATATTTCAAGCTTCTAGCCTGCTACTGTGACTGTACAGCCTGATTTGTGTCAGACCTGTTCGGAAACTAAATAGAGCCTTGACTTGTCAATATTAATGAGGAGGTTGCTAATTATTACCTTTGCTGTTCATTTTGTTTACATTGTGAAAACATGTCCATGCAATATACAGAGAATTTTTAAGTTGTAAAAATTGAAAATTTTCTGTAGAATGTTTTGAGGCAGTTCTAACGAGTACCCGCAATCTATGTTTTGGAGCAAAAATAAGAAAAATAGGTATACCCCTGTATACCAGGGGTATACCCCATTTTTACTATATAAATGTGGGGTTCGGGGGGGGGGGGGGGGGGGGGGGGGGTATAAATTACATGGACATGTTATCCTGATGTATGCTGCATTAGTTTTTACGAGGAATTATGCCTTTGAGGTTTCAGCCTTGTTCAACATTAAACAAGTTGCACCGCCTTAAAACTTTTGATTAAGAAAGATTAGGGATTATACTGTAGGCACTGGTCAGCTGTTTTATGTGTGCCCAGGTGATCTGTACTGCTGTTTTTGCATATGCAATCAGTAGGATAACCAGCAACCATGATGTAACTCAATTTAACTCATACATAAACCTGGCGTCCCTTTTATGGGACATAGGCAAACAGTATAGCCCCAGATGTGTAGCCGCAGAACGCAGCGTCCCATCTGAGGCTTTTCTGTTTGCTGAGGGATAATTCATCAAAAAATGAAATAAAAATTCAAAATCACTCCCGATTCCCCTGAAAATGAAAGTGGACTCACCCTAGTGATAACAATAGGAAAGTCCATTCGTAATATATGGGTTAAGGTGACTGACTTCTGTTCCTTGAATGCATGTTTCTAGAAATAATGAAATTTCTGATTAAATTCACAGACAATTTAAGTCGTGTCAGAATTTGTTAAGAAACTGGCAAATTTAATTTAACTTCTGCCGATCTTCATTTACAATTAAAAAATCTTACAGTCCCTGCAGAATATTGTTGCAAAACCGGCAATGTTGAGTTTGGTTCCAAAGGGGGCTCAGGTCCCCTCTTAACATTTGGCAGGCCCTTCAGCATGAAAGTTACGTGTACTTATGTTTGTTCTTATACACATTGAAAATGATCAAACCCTAATTTAGTTGAATTTTTCCTTTGACAAGAACCGCAGATGATTTTTAAAGATTCATCATTTTTTGTTTTGTCTACACAGTGAAAAGATAGCTTTGATTTTGGTGTTGTGGTGAATGAAACACAGGTTTTCTCATGACACAGCTTAGGTCATTGTCATTCAAATCTTTGCTGAGTGGCATTTGTTGTTTTTGTGGCCCTGTTCTGTTCAAGTGGAATAATTGCTATATTTGCAATGCAGTATGCTTCCATATTTAACATTTTTGCCTTAATTTCATCTTTGGGCAGCCATTGGATTTGCATAAAACAAGTCTATCGATGTAATTTACATGAAAAAGTATTCCACGAGGCTTGTAGCCAAGACGGAGGGCTTCAGAATTAAGCTAGAATGAACAACAAAACCAGGCTGAAAATGCTTTGTAAAATTATAGGATACAGGCCTAGTTTTTTTCACTTTCTGTTTTATGAGAAGTGACAGCCTAGTGTAGGGTATCTGACACTGGATTGAGAGGTTGTGGGTTCGAGCCCCACTGATGCCGGGGTATATTCTCAAGCAAGACTCTTTAACTCCCTATAGTACTGGGCCCAGTTGTTCAAAATTAATGATGTCATTAAATAACAATTCGTTAAAATTTCAAACATGAATATTACGAATACATTGTTATTTTTTGTTGATAAAATCTGAGAATCCTTTGCAATGTCTCCTATGTGGCCAGAGCGGAGCTGGAACCTACACCAGACACAGATGATCGTGTGATTAAGAAACAGCGCTCTTAACCGCTCGGCCACGAAGGCCACCAGGGTGTAGTTTTTAATCCACCCACCTTATAAACCTGGGGTTGTGAATTTGATCCTGGTCTCGTTCAGTCCTTGAGACTTTAAACCACTGATGGGTCGACTGTCACAGGAAATCAACCAACAAACCATCCTGTCATTGCTTGGATAAAATTCTTATCGGATTGTTTTTGTTTCAAATGGAACTAGAAGCTGTTTATCTCTGATGGATGATACCACATTATCTCTCTGGTATTACAGGGCGATATACATCTGTCTTTGTCAAGTCATGTGACCTTCTCTGGAACCTCGCAGTGACAGATATGTATTAATATTTTAGGTTCTTAAGGCTATTGTTCTAAACACTGGCATAGTTTGGCTGTTTCGAACACGTTCGGCCAGTTTTGACCATCTGATTGGAGAGAAAACAAGAATGTATTTTGCCAAAAGTTTGTCCGACTCTATTATGAATAGTTATTCTTTATTGCCAAACATCACAATTTTAATCATGCAAAGCACCAGTATGGCGTTACAAAGGATACGAAAAGTGACCAAAAACAAGCATTTTCGATAAACTTACCACCATGAATAGCTTAGGTAATCCTTTTGCACGCGAATGGCAGATTTTTTCTGCACATCACATTCCGACTGCATTAAACAAGATATTTAACTATCCAAAAACACATTTGTTTTGAGAAAATAAGTTATGGTTCATGTAGAGCAATGTACGCGGAAAATGTAGTATATAATTTTCCTTGTGTACATGTTTTAATATTACACAACAGTTTTGAGAAAGTCCTGAACACGGGGTGCAATATACTCTTCCTCAAAAGCCCTGTCACCCTATTAGTTTTCATTCATAGAATAAATGAAAATGCATTGTGTTCCATTTTTTTGTCTATTGAAATATACATGACAAAGTCAAGTATGCCAAATGTCCCTTTCATGCAGTTCACGTTTGTTGCGTATGTGCAGTTTAAGCACATTTTTTTATAGTTACAAGGGTGCGAATGGGTGGGGATCGGGGGTGGAGGTCAGTCCATGTTAGTTGCATCCTTCGGATACAACTGAAGTCTAGAGCATCCGTGGTGTGGTAAAACTATCTGCTATGTAATAAGTGGTTGGGAAATCGCTCTAGGGCTTCTCCGGCATATTCATTCCAGATGAAATTTCAAATATGCCCTGTCTCAGTTTGAATTCGAATTGATGCTTTACATCCCAGTCAACAGCTAAGGTCATGTCGGGACGTTGCCTCCACTTTATGGGACTCTTGCCCAAAATGAAGACGTCCCAGTCAACACCTAAGGTCATGTTGGGACATTGCCTCCATTTTATGGGACTCTTGCCCAAAATGAAGATGTCATGAGTCTTTGACATCCAACATGTGCTTCAAATATAACCAGACAAAGCCAAAAGGGGGTTATAATATATGAGCCTTGATGCGAGAAAACCGGTCTTCGCGGTTTCCTACTAGGTCCGACATAAACGGGTCTGTGCAGTCTCAGAAAATGGTCAAAAGCTTGAAATTTCGGATTTAGGAAGAAGAGAAATTTTACTATCCGTGTGTTGAAACCAAAGGCGCTGATCAGCTTCGCAGTTACTGCGAATCTGATCTGCGCCTTTGTTTTCGCATATGCAAAATTCCGGTTTTCTCACGATGCGGCTCATATTATAATGTGCGGATGGTTAGACTCGGAACCTCTTTTCCTGGGCAGGCTCAGACCCGAGCGGTTAACCAGTAATCAGATAGCCAGTCAGCATCGTACAGGCTTTCACTGGAGGCATAATCAGCCCATCTATTTCCTTCTGGGGCCCCAATGGGTAGGGGCCCCTGTTTCAGTATAATTTGCGATGTAAGTAGGGCATAAAACGCTGACACTACAACAAGAATATGATTCAGTGGTCTAAGTTTCAGATTTTTCTTAAATAGTTGCTATTCGTCTTACTGCTGATATATATTACAAAGTACGTGATTTGGGACTTCACTTCAATGCTACACTGCTAAACTGCTGACAGCCCCACAAGCGTTGGCTCCGCTCCGACATGACTAAAAAATTGTTGACTGGAATGTTAAGCCTCCATACAAACAACCAAATTAACTGCTGACAGCCTACGGATATTTTTCCCAAATCGTGCTTGCTCATTGTGTAATGGTTAGAGTGTCGTAGGTTAGATCCAGAGCCGCATCATAAATAAGACAGTTTAAATGGTATCAGTGGCTAATTTGCTTGTCGCTCAGCATTATAAGGCAAGCACTGGATTCTCTTCTTTCAAAATATAGCATTACTTACATCTCGAAAATATATGAAAATGACTGAAAAAAATAAAATAAATAAAAAAGGTCTGATACTGATCACTGTCTGTATTCACTGGAGGACCATATGGAAGATTGTCAATTATGCTAAATTTGTTGTCCTCCTAAAATATAAAATTTATTTATTTATTTATTTATTATTATTATTTTTATTACAACACTTAAAGTTACCCATACCAACAGCAAAGCAAAAAAAAAAAAAAAATAAAAAATATATATATATATATATATATATATATATATATATATATATATATATATATATATATATATATATATATATATATATATATATATATATATATATATGAAAAAAAAAAAAAAAAAAAAAAAAAAAGACCACTGAAACAAAAAAAAAAAAGACCACTGAAACTTGTCTATCTTGTACCCCCTTATAGGATAGTCCTTGGACAAAGTCGGTCAAGCAAAACATTGGTCAACCTGGTACAATATCGACATACATGTACATGTATACAAAGCTCTGGGCCTATTGAACTGTTTCCAGAGTGGTATTGATCCAAGGTTTCTTCAGCCTTTCCGGTTAAAATTTAAAATGAGCTAGTTTATCCGCATGACCTTAGCAACAGTATTAAGTGGGACGTAAAAACATTACCAAACAAGCCATTGAAGCAAAATTTAACTGTTTTGCCTAGACATGTTATTTGCAACCTTGGGTCTAATGCATATACACAATGTAAATACTGACTCATAGGATGGTTGTGTCAAGTCATTTTTTTTCTCACTTTCTTTTGTGTTTTGGTCGTAATGTATTTCACAACTATCATTTAGTCATTGCGAGACAAAGCCATCCCTTTCTGGGTACGTAACAGGTACTTTGTGGAGCTTGAAGTTTTTTTTTTTTTTTTTTTTTTTTTAAATTCAATTTTGCATCCCTTTCAAGCTTTTTTACTCATATCGAGACAAATCAGTCGGTAGGTGTGGCGAAAACCGGAGTACCCGGGGAAAAACCACCTGACACACCCGCAAGCAGAACTATGCTTGTACCACATGTGACTCATGCCCCGTGCGAGGTGCGAACCCACAGAGGTGAGATGATCGAATGATCAAGAGCACCGAAGTCAGCGACCTTAACCATTTGGCCACGGGGGCCGCCCGGAGCTTGAAGTGTCTTGCTCAGGGACACTACATGGCGGAGGCGGGTATCGGACCGAATCATTACCTCTCAGTTGTTAGTCCGATTCTCTGTTAGCAAACCAGGCTCCCCACGTTTTGCTAGGAGAGCCGCTTTTTCTTTTGGGTTTCTTGGGTGAATAGATTTAGTAATTGTCATAAAATCAAATTTCCATTACAGTCAAGTACTTGGTTTCGCAAAATGTTCTTGTCAATGATAAATCATTGCCATCAGAAGAATAGAATTTTAATTACTGCTAAACTATACCCGACAAGATGTAGACAAAGTCATATCCTTTACTTTGCAGGAAAGATTTTTATGACCAAATTTTCTTGAAGCCATTACCTCATAGAAGCGACTATTTCAAAAGAAATTGTACATTCTTGCTGATTTTTTAGCCCCGCCAATGTGTCATCCTACGTAAGTTTGAAGTATTGGGTTCTGGTCCAGCCTGTGTTTGCCATTAAATATAATGTAACAGTGTTTACAATTTTCTATATAATTTTATGAGATCCTTCATGTACGTAATGTACATGGTTGTTTCCATGCATAATCGATGTTTCTTTGCTCTCGGTATGTAACAGTGTGACATCAGATGTCATAAAATTTGACATGCAAAAAGCTACTAAAGATAAAAGATTGGTGCGAGTGAACCCATTCACAGATATTTATTGGATAATGCAATGCTTAGAAAATTGCCAAGAGAACAAAAACTGATTATTTGTTTTGAAGGTACTGGTAATGCATGTTTAACCATGTTTTTAATAAGGATTTCCGGAGTCGGGAACTTTGCGTAACCGGAAACTCGACTGTACATTGTATTTTAACAATATTTGAAGATCATTTCACCCAAAATGAACTCGGTAATATTGTATACTCTTCAATATTAAACGTTAAACACACTCGATGAACATGCATTTTTGTACTTCAGGTTTTTATCAAATATCACATTTGTAGCGCGTTGCATTGGCGCAAAGCCATCATATGCTGCTACAGTCTCCTCACATGGCTGATGTATTATTCAATCAAAATGACAACCAAATAGTGCATGGGGCCTAAAGAAATAGATGGGCTGTTTGTGCTTCCAGGCAAAGCTTACACGCTTCTGACTGACCAGCTGATTACTGGTATACCGCTCTGGTTTGAGCCAGCCCAGGAAAAGTGGTTCAAATCAAACCATCCATACATATAAGCCTTTGTGGCTTAGTTGGATGGTTATATTTGAAGCACTTGTTGGATGTCATGACAGCCTCACTTTGGGTAAAAGTCCCATAAAATGGAGGCAATGTCCCGACATGACCTTTGCTTTTGATTGGGATGTTAAGCATGAAGTCAAACAAAAACTTCCTTTGCCATGTTTGCCTTCTGTGTTTGTTGATGCATATATATGGTAATGTCTGTGTCATGGTATCCTAGGGTGTGTTTCAAACATTTTGTGACCACAAATAAATTCAAACATGTGCTTGGACATGCTTTAAGGTCAAAATGCGTTGCAATGTGACATCTGGATATTGTGTGTCGAGTCTCAAGGAATAGATAAACATAATACGGTATGTTGAGTGCAAATTTCAATTTAAAAACGCTACACACTTTGGCTCTAATTAGATGAAATCCGGGTGTATTTCCCAAAGCGAAGACAAAGATGTCCCATACAACATCCTTAATCTACTCATGTCTCATGTCTTCTATTATTAAGAGGGTTGAAGAATCAAATAGTTTTTATGCACCAGTCATTTGTAACCACTGCCCCCCCCCCACCCCCTGCTTAACTGATTATATGACAGTTGCTGAAACTGTGGACATTGTTACTAAATAAGAGTTTATTGCCATTCAACACATTTTAGATCATTTGGAGGGCAAACAGCCACACTATTTCTTCATCATTCTTGGTGAGGATTCTTGGGGCATTTTAACAGTAATTCCTTGTGAAAGGATGATAATAGTGAACTGTACAACTGCTACACTTAGGCCTGACCATTACATGATTCTGATACGCTGCCTAAGCCCTACAAGAATACCTTGAAGCTGGCTCTTCTTGTTTTAGAAATACAGAAAACTTAAATGAACAGGTTATAATCCAGAAATGATTTATTTACATACAAAAATGCTCCTGGTAAAACCCATAAACCCATACAAACGCAATTAAAATTACCCACAGGTTGATTTGCACACCAGAGTATATTTACACACCGGAGTATATTTACAAGTGTATATTTTTTTTTTTGAGCAGAAGATGGCTAGAGGTTGGAAATTTTAGGTTTAGAAAGTAGAGGAATTGTACTATCCATGTAGCGAAAACAAAGACGCTGATCAGCGCTTTTGTTTTGGCCTATGCTTGTTGTTTGTTTTCTTTTGCAGCGGCACATTTTAACCTTCAAATGCTCGAATCAAAACTTTATCCATCTTCCCTGGCTGTACTTTGGCTGCTACACCTTGGTTAGTTTGGAAACACTTAGCTTAGGCTTTCTGAGGAAGATGCTCATATAAAATTTCATGTTCTTATTAACCTGCAACATTTGAACGGCATCATGAGAAAACTAACAATCTCCATATGCGAAAACAAAGAAGCAGATCAGCTTTTCGGTAACAGCATCTTTGTTTTCCTCTACTTTCTAGATCTAAAGTTTCCAGCCTCTAACCATCTCCTGTGCTTGTACAGGCAGGTTTGTGTCAGACCCGTTTGGAAACCACATTGTTGGTTTTCTATGATGCGGCTCAATTGCATCAGATCTATGCCAAGAAAAAACATGGGAATTGATTTTGTATTGAACTATCTGCTGTAATAAGAAAGTGCATCATGCTTTCAGTAAAAAGGAGACACTGCTAATGCTCATATGAAACCTTTTAAGATTGCAGACCTGATTTTTGATAAGCCAGTCCTTGTAATATAAATTAATTCCCATGTTTTAAAGGACCGGTCGGTCACACATAAGCTAAAATTCCTCGACATATACATTTTTTTTTAAAATTCAGTTTTACGTCCCTTTCAAGATTATTTCAGCTCATATGAGACGGGCCAATCAGTAGGTGGGGGAAAACGGGAGGACCCCGAGAAAAAACACCTGGCACACCCGCAAGCAGAACTTGGCTTGTCTCACATGTGGCCAGAGCGGGGCTCGAACCCACACCAGACACAGTGATGAGATGATGGAGTGATTAAGAAACAGCGCTCTTAACCACTCAGCCACGGGGGCCACTCGACATATACATGTACTTGTGTTGACATGCGTTTTTGCAAAAAAAGAAGCTTTTTTGTTCGATTTATTGCTTTAAGTCCTTTTCAACGGCTAAGTTCTGACTTGACCACAGCTGTTGACTAGAAGGTAACGCAATAAATCAAATCAACAAAAAATAGTTTTACGCAATTAAACGCAAGTCTAGGTCGAGAGATTTTCGCATATGTGTGACCAGCCTTGACTTTGTTGGGAAGTGGTCTCCATTTTTCAAAACTCAACAAAATCCCAAAGGACTAGACAACTGAAAACAATATGATAAAGGGCATGTGCCACCACATTTGTTCACTAAAAAAGCAATATTTTTATACAGGAAGTACACATGTTCTTAATTTTTCATGTTTGAACCTGATTCAATGTTTCTCTAATTTTTTGTCAAACACCAGATGAATAGACTTAATCAGGATTGCTTTAGGAATCATGATATAAGCTGCTTTCGTTTGAAACTGGAGGGAAGCAGTGCTATTGAGTCGCAGTGTTAACAAATACTTCTCGGACTGCAGGTACAAACGTCTGTACTCTTTTGGGGGAGAGCAATGGCCTAGTGTTAAAGACTCAGACTCTGGATCGAAGGTTCGAGAATTGAGTCTTTGAGTCACAGAGTTGTTTTTTTTTATGCCCCCAGCTTCGGAAGAAGTTGAGGGGGCATATTGGTCCAGTCCAGTCCAGTCCAGTCCAGTGCAGTGCAGTGCAGTGCAGTGCAGTCAGTCTGTGATGCGTGAGTAAGGCTTAGCACTCGGTCTGGAACCGTTAGAGCTAGGATCTTGAAATTTGGTATGTAGTTTGTATATGAAAATTAAGAGGACCCATATTTTTTCTTTCAGGTAGATTCAAGGGGCTAGGGGCCCATTCTGTGAGAGTTATTTCCCTTTTTAATTCTTGATAAAGTGAATAGAATGCGGGTACCTTGTGTGCGCAACTCCTCCTACAGTTTTATTCCGATTCTCTTGAAACTTTACAGATGTTGTGACCATGCTTTGAAGATATGCATGTGGTTTGGATATAATCCTCAGATTAATTTTTGTCACTTTTTTCGCAATTTGAACTTAGCCATTTTTCGGGCATTTTGACAATGAAAGTGAATGGGCAGTGGGTACCTTGTGTGCGCAACTCCTCCTACAGTTTCATGCCAATTCATTTCACATGTGTTATGGGCATGGTCTGAAGATATGCATGTGGTTTGGATATAATCCTTGGATTATTTTTTGTCATTTTTTTCACAATTTGAACTTAGTCATTTTTTCGGGCATTTTAGTGAATGGATAGAGGGTACCTTGTGTGCGCAACTCCTCCAACAATTTAATACTGATACTTTTGAAACTTTGCAGACATTGTGACCATGCTTTGAAGATATGCATGTGGTTGGGATATACTCCTCAGATTAATTTTTGTCACTTTTTTTTACAATTTGAACTTAGTCATTTTTTGGACATTTTTACATCTTGAAAGTGACTTACCACGCAACTGTTGGGGGCATAGTGTTTCATAAACACATTTTCTAGTTTTTTTTTTTTTTTTTTTATTTGAGAAAAAAAATCATTAAGCATGTTCCAGGTATGTTTGATGTCTAAGCAAGCGATGCAAGAAAATCGGTCTTCAGGGTTTCCGACCAGGTCTGTCACAAACAGACTTGTATAGTCACAGAAGCAGGCTAGAAGCTTGAAATTTCGGATTTAGGAAGAAGAGAAATTGTACAATCCGTGTAACAAAAACAAAGGCGCTGATCAGCTGTGCAGTTACTGCACAGCTGATCTGCGTCTTTGTTTTCGTATAGGCAAAAATCCGGTTTTATCTAGAAGTGGCTCTAGGATTCACAGTAATGAGATTTAAAGTTGACGCTTTGTCAATTACAGTTCAATTTTCAAGATATGAAACAAAAATGAAGGGATTTATTTTCTGACAAAGTTATTTAATTAGTCTGAAAGGTTACTTAACAAACATGAAAGAATGCCTTTCAGTTCAAGCAGTGCTACCCTATTTTCTCTCTTGAGTGCAAGAATGTTACATAAGACGTCTTTGTGGTTACCATTTTTAGCTCACCTAAGCGAAAGGTCAACCAACCTGAAGTCAGGTGAGCGTTTCAGGACCCATGGTCCTCTGATTGTATCATTTTTGTAACATTTATGTTTGGAGGAATATTGTGCCAAAGTGAACATTATAGTTGTGTTTTAGGGTTGATTAAACACAAGGCCAAAATATTATCTGCCACAAATGAAATTAATCATTTTAAAACCCATACCCAATGAAAGGGAGGGTGTAACCCCACCCCTGGATCTATGGACATTGGTAATATCCTAATGCTTTTTAAAAAGGAATGGGATCATTTCGGGTAACTTATGGGTACCTTCTGAGGCCTTCGTCTAAGCAGGTTGCTTGTAGTGGCCAAATTCACAGCAACTTTAAACACAATCTTCTTAGAACATAAATAAGTGTTTCTAACAATATTGATCTTGAATGCCTACCAAGAAAAGACATTTACTTAGTGACCGGAAACAATAACAGTTTGATGGCAATGCATTTCTACAAAGTCTCTTAATGGTCTGTTTCTTTTGTTGCTTTTTTGACATGTACCGTAAACCTGTCATTTTTGCGGGGAGTATGTACCCTCATGCTTGAGCATCCGGACAGCGGGTCAGGGGACCGGTGGTTCAAAACCGTTCTGTGCCATGTGTTGGTAAACAAGACACAAACTTGATATAGTGCAAACAAAAAGAGTCTGATTGTTATAGCCATGAGTTTGAGCTGTTCAAGCTAACAATTTTCCTTTGTGGGTTTGCTTTTCTTATTCAATGTTTTCTTTCACCATTCAAAGAGACAATGATTTTTCATTTGACCTTTCTGGAACTCAGATTCATCAGACATGAAAAACACCAGGATTGTTTTTGCCTGGTGTGTTACTTGACAAATGACCATAGAGAAGAAAACTGAGACAAAAAAAAAAAGACATACTCTTATTTCATTAGATAGATAAATTGACACAGATTAGAAACGATCCGATGAAGGAGAGATCTCAAGAGAGGGGGGATAGAAGAAACCATGATTTCAGAAGTGTTGTCATTTCTGTGTTATGTATACCCCCTTACACCCCACCTTGGTTGGTTGGTTGGTTAGACATAGTAAAACTGGGCCTTACAGGGGTATACAAGTTTCCAAAACATAGATTGTAGGTACTCATTGGGAGCGCCTAGCTCAGGTGGTTCTAACTGGTACCCACAATCTATGTTTCAAATTATCCTTTTTTTTTTTTTAATAAAAACTTTAAATTTTTACAGATGAAGAAAATCTCTATATTATTTGATGGACATGTTTTCAAAAACGAGAAATAATGTTTGGTTTTGTAGACCAGCTACTATGACTATCAGGAAAACATGTCCGCGAAATGTATACCCCTGTAAACCCCACTTTTATATAGAAAACTGGGGTTTGCAGGGATATACCTATTTTTTTTTTTTTTTTTTGTACCCACAATGTATGTTTTGAGCAAAAATATTAAAAATATTAAATTCTTTCTGGTGAAATTTTCAATTTTTACAACTGAAAAAAATATCTGTATATTGCATGGGCATGTTTTCGTAATGGTAGACCAGCTACTGAGACCTTCAGTGACATTTGAGACCAAAAAGAACTTGTAGACTGAAGCATGGTCAATGACCGGCTACCGAGATATCCAGGGGAATTGGAGACCAAAAAAGACCTGCTCTTATTTCATTAGGTAGACTAAGTGACACAGATTGAAACTGATCTGATGAAATAGCGATCTCTTGGGGGAAAGATACAAGAAACAAGATTTCATTTATCAGAATCTGGTGCCAGAATCTATCTAGGATTATAGTACTAGTGCCCTTGTGGGCTTTTTATGATAACCATAGACATGTCATGATGTCTCAGATATGACGTAGTTGTGGCTCTTATGCATTTAATTTTCCGTGTTATGTGTATGAGTTTACTAGTATACCTTAAGTTGGAGCCATATTCATCAACGCATATAGCTGGCCATTTGCATTTGAGCCTGTGCGTGAGAAAACCAACAATTTGGGGTTCCGACCAGGTCTGACACAAACCGGGCTGTACAGTCACAGAACATTGTTAGAGGCTGGAAATTTTGTATTTAAGTAGAAGAGGGATTGTACTATCCATGTAGCGAAAACAAAGGCGCTGATCAGCTTCGCAAGGTATTACCGCGAAGCTGATCTGCGGCTTTGTTTTCGCCTATGCAAATTGTTGTTTTTCTCATGCACAGGCTCATTTGTTTGTTTGTTTGAATTGATGCTAACAGCCCAGTCAACAGCAAAGGTCATGTCGGGACTTTGCCGCCATTTTATGGGACTTTTACCCAAAATGAGGATGTCATGACATCCAACAAGTGCTTAAAATATAACCATCCAACGAAGCCAATAAGGCTTATATGTATGGATGATTTGACTTGAGCCACTTTTCCTGGGCAGGCTCAAACCAGAGCGGTTTACCGGTAATCAGATGGTCAGTCAGCAGCTTATAAGCTTTGCCTAGTGGCACAAGCAGCCCATCTATTTCTTTAGGCCCCAATGGGTGGGGCCCCCATGTGCATTTGTTTGTCCTGCAATTTTTGAAACAGATTTACCAGTCAGGGCATATTTTGAGGGGAGCGCAGTGTCCTGGTGGTAGAGCATTGGACTGAATCAAGAGGCCCTGGGTTCCATGCCCTCTCAGGGCACCATGACTTTGTCATATCCTTTAGCAAAATATTAACTGTACAGAGTACCAGTTACTAATAATACCCAGGAAGCAGTGCCCCATCCCAAGACTGAAAATTTGTTGATGTGGAAAATTGCCTCTGAGAGTCTCGTGTTGAAACAGTGCAATGAAGCAACTACTGTCTATTCACCATCTTCCAGAAACTGCATTTCTCAAAATCTCACTCAAGAAAAATATAACTATGTCACCATTTTGCATTCCAAAAGTCTTAAAAAGTGCCACAAAAAAATGAAAATCGGTTAACAAATATAAATTTTATGCCAAAAAATAATTTTGAATAGGGCTTTTTTCA
This sequence comes from Rugalucina vietnamica, assembly GCA_964017185.1. Taxonomy (NCBI): domain Eukaryota; kingdom Metazoa; phylum Mollusca; class Bivalvia; order Lucinida; family Lucinidae; genus Rugalucina; species Rugalucina vietnamica. The sequence goes on along the minus strand of OZ024878.1, from coordinate 24,120,820 downwards.
TAAAATGTCAGCAAGGGAAGTAACTATTTTCCCGGAAAAAAATCTAGATTGGTTATTTTTCATTTAAAATGCTCCAAACCAAAACCAAATTGTATTGTATGCATAGCTGAGCACCAAACTCTTAGATTTTTTTTTCACAGATTTTCTTAGTTTTCAATTTTAAATTTGGATTACCTGTCGCTTGCGCATGCAGAATTCCTATTCAAAATAATTTTTGGGCAAAATTATTTTATTAGTGAACCGATTTTCAAAACTTTTGCGGCCCTTTTTATGACTTTTGGGTTGCAAAAAGATGACATGATCATTTTTCTTGTGGTGTTTCAGAAAAGTGAGATTTTGAAAACTGCAGTTTCTGAAAGATTGTGTACAGACAGTACGCAACATTATGTCTCTCTTATCACACATGTACTTAATGGACAACATGTTAACTTAGGTTTCAATTACAGTAAAAGCATACTGACATTGGGAATACATTTTACGTCAGATGTTTATATAATGGAATGATTGAATCATCTGATCTAAATATGGATTGATTTCTGATCTGCAATGTGCATTAACTTTTGAACTGATGTCTGTTCCTCATAAAATGCTGCGATAGAAATATTCTGCAAACACATTTTTCTCATAAAATGCTGTGTGAACACATTTTAGTTGTGTCATTAGAGGCCTTGCTTTTAACACGTACGTAAACTGCACTGCTGAGTAGCACTCCTCTGTTATACACTAGTCATACCCCAACCCAGAGAATAGTGGGGACTTTCACCCCTTGCTCATCAAACCCCTGCTACATTTACATAATACTGTCTATAACAAACCGTAGGTATTTCTCCCTGCACTGCAGAGACTTTCCATAGGTTAAAACATGGCTAGGTTCCCCACCCTCAACTGGGACTTCGGAGTGTGTGGTTTCAGATGACTAGTGCATTAAAGATACAGACTAGACTGGCCTTGCGACCAACTGCCCTTGGCGACTTCTTGTGGTCATAATTTCGCAGATAACTTTTTTATTCAATTAACCACTATGATTCACGAAAACTTTTTTATTCAATTAACCACTATGATTCACGAAAACTTTTTTATTCAATTAACCACTATGATTCACGAAAATGCTCACATATCTTGCTACCCTGTGCTCAGAGACCGCCTGTCTTGAGAGACCACTTTTGAGTGGTCTCTTAACACAGGTTCGACTGTAAATGTTTTATTTTGGAATGCAAGCATTCATGCTTCTTGTCATCATTTGTGGCTTTTCAGTCCAGTTTTGTAAAACTTAGTCTAAACCCGTGAAGACGGGTCATCTAGCAACACTGCAAGCAACAGCTCTTGTGCAAATGGAGGCGACTTTGATATATATAATGGCACTTCTTTCCTAAAACCATCAGCAAGTTGCACTTTGATGTGCTTGAAATTTGAGCCTTCATGCAAGAAAACTGGTCTTCGGGGTTTCTGACCAGTCCTGACACAAAACGGCCTGTGCAACTACAAGAGAAGGTTGGAAGCTAGAAATTTGGGATTTAGGAACAAGAGGATTTGTACTATCCATGAAGTGAAAACAAAGGCGCTGATCAGCTGTGCAGTTACGGCACAGCTGATCTGCGCCTTTGTTTTCGCATAGGCCAAAATCAGGTTTTCTCATGAAGCTGCTCACTTAGTGTCCTCTTTTTGAAAAGCCAGAGAGCCATAAGCAATTTACACTTTGGTGCACTTCTTTTCAAGTTGCACTTTTGGATTTCATTTTGTTTACCACGGTGCTTAACTCACGACTGAAGGACCTTTGCCAAAGCCCGAAAAAGCTTTCCATTAACAAATTAGATTTCTTGTCTGTGTGATGGATAACATAAGCTGACACCCAAATAAGACATTGTTATAGCGCTTGTGATAGAAGCCAAACTCCATCAATTCTGGAGCAAGTGGAATCGAGCCTCAAAGCGAGACAACTGGTCTTCTGGGTTTCAGACCAGGTCTGACACAAATCTGCCTTTGTAGTCACAGAAGAAGGCTATAAGCGTGAAATTTCAGATTTTTGAAGAAGAGGTTTTGTTCTGTCCCTGAAGCAAAACCAAAGGCGCAGATCAGCTGTGCAGTTACTGCACTGCTGATCTGCGTCTTTGGTTTTGCATCGACAAAGATTTGGTTTTCTAATGATGTGGTTCAATTGTCACAGGAGGAGCCAATAGGTTATTTACTTCATCTAAAGGTTATTGGAGGATAAAATAGGGGATAATAAATACAGAATTATGTTTTTGATTGTTTCTGAGTGAAAACATGAATTATGGGGTTTTTATAGAGGTTCCCTGAATGCATATCTTTCAAATACACTCTTTTATAGATGTGTGAGTTGGAGCAAAGTGTGTTGAAGGTCATATCTAAAGGTTTTAATTTTATAAAACTGAAGTAGACATTGATAAAAGGAACTGATTGCCGAAAACCTCACCAAATTATCATGACAGGTTCTAGAGATAGCTTGATTTGTTATTTGGCATTTTATCTCATGAATATTCATTAGTTCCACTATGACCTCATAGAAGCACATACGAAATTTTGAATATCATGCAAACAAACAGCTAAAACAAACGACTTATCATTTGAAAATACATATAATTATAAACCATTTATACAACTTAAATGTTTAAGTTTCAGAACTTTTGATCATCATTTAAGTGAATTATTTTGAATTTTAATTATTTCTCAAGGGAGACTACTCTCACATGAATATAATGTTGTTATTCATATATGGTCCCATATCTTTTGAGCTGATCGGCATATTTGGGTTTAGTTTTCGGTAAACAAGTCCCAAGAACAAATGTGATCAGCAGACAAAGAATAAAAATATTCTAAAATGAAAATAATAATAATAAGAAGAAGAAAAAAAAAACAACAAAAAAAAACCGAGTTATGACAAAAAGAAAAACTATAATATTGATATTGTAATGGTATAGTAATATAAAATCATTCAGTATGATTGTGACATTAGTCTTTCAATGACATTTTGTCTTTCTTAAAAAACATGATTTTCTTGAAAATTCTATACATATACTAGCCTCAGAATACAATCGTCTATAAGAAATGTTTAATTAGCTATCTCTTTCGAGAAAAATCCACAAAACCCTATTAACATAGAATACTTTATGACACACCCACTATTTTTGTAGATATAGAAACGTGATATTCGTACAAATTTATCGCTCACACAGCCCAACCATGTGACCATGTTATAGTCATCTTCATTTGGAATTGGCGCTAACCTCAGTGACAGAAACGAAAAGCAGAAATGCTGTCTTGTAATATCCTTTGCAGATGAGTGGAAAAAATCCCTGTTCTGTTTAACTGAAGTTGAGCCACGTCGTGAGAAAACCAGCAATGTGGTTTCCGAACAGGTCCGATACAATTCGAGCTGCAAAAGCACAGAAAATGGCTAGAGGATGGAAATTTTGGATTTAGAAAGTTATGGAATTCTACTATCCATGTAGTGAAAACAAAGGTGCTGATCAGCTTCGCAGTTACTGCGAAGCTGATCTGCGCCTTTTGTATTTGGCATATCCAAATTGTTGATTTTCTCATGACACGGCTCAGTTATTATATCCATAAATGAGCCGCTGCATGGGAAAACCAACAATCTGCATAGGCGAAAACAAAGGCGCAGATCAGCTTCGCGGTAACCGCAAAGCTGATCAGCGCCTTTGTTTTCGCTACTCGAATAGTACAATTCCTCCTCTACTTAACTCCAAAATATCAAGCTTCTAGCCTGCTTCTGCAGCTGTACAGGCCGGTTTGTGTCAGACCTGTTCGAAAACCACATTGTTGGTTTATCCACGAGGCGGCTCAAATAGTTGAGTTATGGCTTAATTCATGAATATTTTGTCTGCAACCCAGTCAGAATACTGTTTATGGTGAAAATTATCTTTTGTAATTGAGCCGAGGTTTGCAACCGTTGCCTCGGAACAAGAAAGATACAGATCAGTTCCGCAGCCTCTATGGCGCTGTTTAAACGTTTCTTTGTTTTATTTTGTCATCCCAGTCAACAATTTTCCAGTCATGTAAGGATGGAGCCACAGCTTCCTGGGTAGTAACCAGTACTATGGCACCAGTGGGGTTTGAACCCTTGACCTCTCGATCTAAAGTCTGATGCACTAACCACTAAAGTCCAATTCGCATGCGCCAAAAATACACACGTGTAAATATACTCCGGTGTGCAAATTTTACTCGGGGTAAGTAAATGGCGCATGCGAACGCAAATACACACCGGAGTATATTTACATATGGGTAAATTTACTCCTGGGTCTGACCAGATGCAAATTTTATTTTTACAAATACACACGTGTAAATTTACTATCATGTCCCATGCGAACGCAAAGTAAAATTTACCCATGGGTATTTTTATTTCAAGTCAATATTCTGCTTTTAGATAACAAATTTTCTCATTTTTTGTTCCTAACTGATTATATGACAGTTGCTGAAACTGTGGACATTGTTGCTAAATAAGAGTTTATTGCCATTCATAACATTTTAGATCATATGGAGTGCAAACAGCCACACTATTTCTTCATCATTCTTGGTTAGGATTCTTGGGGCATTTTAACAGTAATTCCTTGTGAAAGGATGAAAAAAGGGAACTGTATAACTGCTAAGGTTATGCCTGACCATTACATGATTCCCCTCTGCTGCCAACGTCTACATGAACACCTTGAAGCAGCCTCTTCTTGTTTTGCAAATGCAGAAAACTTAAATGAACAGGTTTTAATCCAGAAATGATAAATTTACCTACAAAAATACTCCTGGCGATAAAACCCATGCGAACTCAATTTAAATTTACTCTCAGGTTGATTTGCACACCGGAGTATAAATACACACCGGAGTATATTTACACGAGTGTATTTTTTGCGCATGCGAATTGGACTTAAGCCATGGTACTCACCCATGGTGCAATGTAAAAGTACTTGTGCCTCTGATGTTAAAATAATTAATGTCATAATCAACTCACTGGTCATCCAGAGACAACCAACACGACTTAAGAACAACCAACACAGATGAAACTCAATATGTAAAATGTCTATTTGAAGCAGTCTGATCAAGAAATACATGCCTGTTATCAAGTTATCAAAGGTCAACTGGCATGGTCAAGAAATTGCACTAGACATGTACATGTATAATAATTTCAATGTTTACATGACGCCTTCACATGACCGTCTTCTTTTTTTTTTTTTTTTTTTTTTTTTTTTTTGATTCAGTTTTACGTCCTTTTCAAGCTTTTTCACTCATATCGAGACAAATCAATCGGTAGGTGGGGCGAAAACCGGAGTACCCCGGGAAAAACCACCTGACACACCGGCAAGCAGAACATGGCTTGTCTCACATATGAATTCGTGCCCCGTGCCAGGCGCGAACCCACATCGGTGAGATGATCGAATGATCAAGAGCACTGAAGTCAGCGACCTTAACCACTCGGCCACGGGGGCCGCCCACATGACCTTCATTGTCCCATTTACCTGTTCAGTTAACTGAAACATGGAACCAAGAGTCACCTTTGACAAGCCAATAAACATTGCAAGGTGTATAATCAACTTGCAATAAATTGAAATCCACTAATTTTGATAATTGACAGAATGAAAATTGTTTGTTTCTGTTTTGACAGTGTGCAAAATCGATTCAATATAATTCATAATCAAATCATGCTTCATTAAGTTATAGTTAATTATTTTCTGTGAAATGCATAATTATTTAAGTTGATTACTGTGGATGCAATCTTTTGTGCAACATTGACTACACTGTATCTCCATTTAAGGTTCTTCATTACAAGGCTATCAAATGCATAATTTAATTGATAATCATTACGAAAACATGCCCATGCCACATACAGAGATTTTTTTCAGCTGTAAAAATTGAAAATTTCATTAGAAAAATAAAATGATATATTTTTTTTATTTTTGCTCAAAAAATAGAATGTGGGTACGCATTGGAATCGCCTCGACGAGGTGGTTCTAACGAGTACCCACAGTCTATGTTTTGGAGCAAAATAAGAAAAATAGGTATACCTCTAGTTGCATACCCTAGTTTTGCTATATAAATATGGGGCATAATACACGGACATGTTATCCTGATGGTTTATTCCATAAAACAGAATGAACATTGTTTGTCTCTGTTTTGACATTGTGCAAAATCAATTCAATATAATTCATAATCAAATGATGGCTCATTAAGTTTATATAGTTAATTATTCTCTGTGAAATGCATAATTATTTAAGTTGATTACTGTGAATGCGGTCATTTGTGCAACAATGAGTACACTGTTTCTCCATTTAAGGTTCTTCATTACAAGCATCAGAAAATATGTCCATGAAAAGTACAGTATACCTCCTTGAACCTCATTCCATCCTAACCTCCATTCTTAACTATCCGTATGGTGAAAACAAAGGCACTGATCTGCTTTGCAGTTACTGCGAAGCTGATCTGCGCCTATGTTTTTAGCTTGCCTGTACGAAAGTACAGGAAGAGCTATTGCAGTCACCCCGGCGTCGGCGTTAGCGTCGGCGTTGCTCAAAATGTTAAAGTTTTTGGTTAAAGTTTTTATGAGTCTATATCTCTTGAAGTTGTGGATGGATCAAGTTGATACTTTGCATGTTGGTAGATATTGGTCTGAAGTTTTATGCTGTACCATCATGACCCACCTGGGTGACCTTGAGGTCAAGGTCACAGACTTAGAAATTTTGTGTTAAGGTTTTTGGTTAAAGTTTTTATAAGTCTATATCTCTTGAAGTTGTGGATGGATCAAGTTGATACTTTGCATGTTGGTAGATATTGGTCTGAAGTTTTATGCTGTACCATCACGACCCACCTGAGTGACATTGAGGTCAATGTCTTTGATCATAGATTTTAATAGATTTCGTGGCAAAGCACAAGTCAGGCGAGCTACGCTGTCCTGCGACAGCTCTTATTAAAGTTTTTATAAGTCTATATCTCTGGAAGTTGTTGATGGATCAAGTTGATACTTTGCATGTAAGTAGATATTGGTCTGAAGTTTTATGCTGTACCATCATGATCCACCTGGATGACCTTGAGGTCAAGGTTACGAACTTGGAAATTTTGTGTTAAAGGTTTTGGTTAAAGTTTTTATAAGTCTATATCTCTTGGATATATAGATGGATCAAGTTGATACTTTGCACGTTGGTAGTTTTTGGTCTGAAGTTTTATGCTGTACCATCATGACCCACCTAGGTGACCTTGAGTTCAGGGTCACAGACTTTGAAAGTTTATGTTAAAGCTTTTGCTTAAAGTGCTTTGAACAGTATATTGCTGAAACAGATGGATGGATCTAGTTGGTACTTTGCTGTTAGATATTATTCTTAAGTTTTATGCTGTATCATCTTGACATACCTGTGGTCAAGGTCACAGACTTAGAAATTTTAGGTTATAAGTCTTAAAGTCTATATCAAATATGTAGATGGATCAAGTTGGACTTAGCATGTTGGTAGATATTGGTCTGAAGTTTTATGATGTACCATCACGACCCACCTGAGTGACATTGAGGTCAATGTCTTTAGTCCTAGATTTTAATAGATTTAGTGGCAAAGCACAAGTCAGGCGAGCAACGCTGTCCTGCGACAGCTCTTATTGCATAGGCAAACATAATTCACTACTTGAATTAAGCTACAGCTGTGCTGACATGACCACGTTTGCCTGGAATTTGATCTGACCCTAAATTGGTTTTAAAACTCAGGTGAGCATGAAATTTTTTCTGCTTGTATGTGTTAAAATGCCAACAATTTTGGCATTTTAGCAAGATAAATGACTTGCTTTGGTGATTTAAACCTAAAACTCTGTTTGAGTTTGGCTGTTACAATATTATAAGTCTTATTTGGCATTTGGCTTTTCATGTTCATTATTGGCTGAGTTGAGCATAAAAAATGTTTTATAACCCTGGGGCTCGGTCTTCATTGCTTTCCTATGTGTGCAGATTCCATGAGCCTTGACGCGAGACAACAGGTCTTCGGGGTTTCCGACCAGGTCTGACACAAACTGGCCTATACAGTCACAGTAGCAGGCTAGAAGCTTGAAATTTTGGATATATGAGTGGAAGAGGGATTTTACTATCAGAGTAGCAAAAACAAAGGCACTGATCAGCTGTGCAGTTTCGCACAGGTAATGATCATGTTTTCTCATGACGATGCTCATATATAAAGCTAATAATAAGTATAGAATTCTTTAGAAAACACTTGCAAAATTAGCTTCATTTTAAAAGTCTTGATTATTAGCAAATATCTTTTAAAAAACACAGAGATGTAGCAGTCTTGTATGATAACAACTTCTGGAGTTTTGCTGTTAAGCTATCATAATTTCTCTAAAATGATATTTGGCGTTTCAAAACTACTGGATGTATGGTTTTGCTCAAGTCTCTCTTGGTCATAAACCCAATGACAGACTTTCTTATGACTGTGTCAAAATTGGAATTGAGAATTGCAGACACTTTTGTTATGCACCAGAGAGTCATTCACTCTGCAACAGAATTAAACAAACAATATAGGCTTTTATATTTGTTAAAAGCAATTTCTTATAATGGATATGATATAGGCAAAGAAGTTAGATGTGCTGATACCATGGAAAGAGAGAACTTTTAGCATCAAGTGAAAATATTACACAAATCTGTACTTTGGGCTGAGGTTAAGCATGATAAAAACCTAAATACTTCAGAAAAATAAAAAGGTATTCTGTAGCTGATGGTGGGAGAAAGCCCTGATATTTCTAAGTGCTCTGCAAAGAATATTATCATGTGCAACCTCTCAGGCTACCTAGAAATCATAATGATCATTGAAACATTTTATTTTATACTTTACAGTGAAAACCAATGTATATCAAAACTTGATAAAATTGGTATTTTCACTGATATGAAATTTCACTGATATCAAATCTCACTGATATCAAAAGTCACTAGTGACTGATATCAGCCTTTATCATATATTTACTGTAAAATACGTTCTTTTTACATATGCGATACAGGCGCAAGTCCTATGCACGTATCGGGACACCATATCTCGAAAGCTGTATCAGTTCAAAATTTGTCAAAATCCATATCTCCCAAGGGAGATATGGACTCATATCACACCCCCATATCACACCCCATATCTCGAAAGCTGTATCAGTTCAAAATTTGTCAAAATCCATATCTCCCTAGGGAGATATGGACTCATATCACACCCCCATATCACACCCCAAACCTCATATCACATCTCACGTGACCCCCACATTCTGAGCGCTCTGTTCTATTCAATAGTACGTTGTAAATTGTTCTCAATTTATAAATCAAATTTTTGTATTTGAATTTTCTGTATTAATGGTTAAATGTTATCGAATAAAATTTGTGACCAGAATTTTTTTTTCATTCTTTCTTTTTTCCACTTGAAATTTTGTTGGGAAACATTTTGTGCATTGAACTGTATCAAACACTTTTTTTTCAATAAAAATATATGATAAAGAGATCATGATATGGCAATTTTCATATCATACCCCGTATCAACCCTCGACTTCCGTATCAGCCCTCGACTCCCATATCAGCCCTCGGGCCTTCGGCCCTCAGGCTGATATGGGAGTCTCGGGCTGATACGGAAGTCTCAGGTTGATACGGGGTATGATATGAAAATTGCCATATGATAATCTCTTAATATCGTCACTGCAGTTTTTGGATTACTTCTGACGTTTCCATTTACTTGACGTCATTAAATGTGTCTCACTTCAGAAATTCAAACGCCTATAACTCTGTTATTTATGAACGAAAACATTAAGTGTGGGTATTCATTTTCTTAGTTAGAAAGTAAGGAACAATGTGGTACCAAAATTATTTGTGTTTTCAAAAATTTTTGGTTTTTGCATTTTCACCGCCTGTCTTGTGAATTGGAAAATGCCCATGTATTGTATAAAATAAAAAGAAAATTTGCTTTTTTTCGGTAAATACCAAATATATTTCATCTCGTGATTTGAAAACATAAAAATTTTCACTCGTGCTGCGCACTCGTGAAAATTCTGATGTTTTCAACTCACTCGATGAAATATATTTGGTATTCACCTCAAAAAAGCAAATATCCTCTATTTATTCAACAGTCCATAGCAGTGGGGAATAGCTAAAGCTCCCCCAGACCCACACAGATAAATGATCATTAATTAGCTGGACACATTTACTAATCATAAATTCACAGTACTGGTACTACCTCTATTACCCAAATGTGTTGGGACAAATAAAAATATAAATAATTTTTCTGGCTGTCCCAAACATCTTGATACAATAAATTTGTACTTTTGGGTGTCCCAATAAATAAAGGTGTCCCAATACATACAGTTTGCCATTCACCCCAATATAGAGATCCACATCATATTATGAAGTGCATCTTGTTAACGTCTCTCTACCCTGGTGAGCAATGGTTGTGGGAAAGAGAGCCTTGCTGTGTTCTCTGCAAAGAAAAGACATTAATATTGCGTCTTCACTTTTAGATGAAAAATGCTGCTGCACTTATGACATGAATGTAAATAAGTTTGAAGCATACATATTGGCTCCACCCCAATATAACTGAAAAAATGTTGATTGGCATGTAAAAATCCAATAAAATAAGAGTCATTGCATAACCATTTTAATATAATGTTTGTTGCATTCTATTTTCAGGAGTTAGAGCTGACGAGAGAGGATGGTAAAAGGGGGTGCTTGAACAGTGAAGAGTTTATCAACCTTTTCAAAGAAATCTCCACTAGACCAGAAATCTATTTTCTACTTGTAAGGTGAGGAAATTACTGTAAATCAACTTTTTTTGCGGCTATTTATTGTTGCGATTTTAGCAACTGGGATATTTTTGCAACGATTTATTTTCGCGGATTTAAGAAATTGAAAAAAATAAGTTGTTAAAACTAAATTCTTGTAACTTTTGAAGATTAATTTTAAAAAGCAACTCCTTGTATTTTGGAAACTTTTCTATGCTAGTATCATTGTATTAACTTGAACAACATTTTTTTAGGGTCTTCATTTTTTAAAGAAATCAAGAAGTATTAATTAAAGCATTTTTTTCTTCAAATTTTCAGTCTTTTGGTCTCCTACAGGATGGGATGGAAGCACAGTATTACCAAGGATTTTCATATACTTGCACTTCAAAATACATTTCAATTTCAGATATGCAAGCAATGCAGATTATTTGTCCACAGATGATTTGCTGCTATTTTTAGAAGCAGAACAAGGGGTAAGCCATTGAAAATAGACGGGCAAACTTGCTCGACTGGTAGTTTAAAAAGTAGATTCGGTCATGAAAAATATTTCTACGCTTCTGCTGATTTAAGAAAAGCATTGGTCAAGTGTGGTTAAAGAAATGTAACCTGCCTTTAGAAAGCTTGCCCAGGAGCAAGGACTAGGATAACTGACCCTCCTGACATGATCAAGACTGAGGGAGTAGTTTTTTTTCCAAAAAGGGGACCACTGAGCTAAGGGGGCGGGCTGTAACTAATGTTGTCAGAACTTGGAGCCCAACCCCTTTGTCTTTGAGATGACAATAAAATATGTTTAAACTAAACTGTAACATGATAAATTTTCAGTGTGACCAGGGTCTACTAAAATCTGTAAAAATGTGTCATTGATGCCTTTGAAGTTAGAAAAAGAACTATTCCTAAAATATGTGATCAAATGAATGAAAAATGTGTCTATGTTTAATAATATTTTCAGATGCAACGAGTGACCAAAGACAAATGTTTAGATGTTATCAATAAATTTGAACCTTCCAAAGAGGGCAAGCGGAAAGGCCAGTTAGGCATAGATGGTAGGTAGCTACTTTTCTTGCACACAAGAATGAGAAATCCTACATTCTTTTTGGAGCGAGAAATAGAGGACACGGAAGCTACAGGTTCTTGGTCAAGACACTTTAAGCTTCACTTAGTAAGAAGCAATGGCTACACCCTAGTTTGACCAAAAAATTGTTGACCAATTTGAGGGTAAGCCAAAGTTAAACCAAAAAGCTCTTTTTAATGCCAAACAGTGACTCTTCAAACAGAATTGTCTCTCCTGTACACAAACCATGATAGACTTAGACTTACATAATCTTTCTCATGTCATCTTGAAAATTGTGCAATACTTTATATGAGCCGCATCGTGAGAAAACCGGATTTTTGCCTAGGCGAAAACAAAGGCGCAGATCAGCTTTGCGGTAACTGCGAAGCTGATCAGCGCCTTTGTTTTCGCTATACGGATAGTACAATCCCTCTTCTTCTTAAATCCGAAACTTCAAGAGTCTAGCTTTCTTCTGTGACTGTACAGGTCGGTTTGTGTCAGACCTGGTCGGAAACCCCGAAGACCGGTTTTCTGACGATGCGGCTCATATCGGACAGCTTCTGCTTTACATATGAGCAGCTACACGAGAAAAATCGGTCCTCCGGCTTTCCTTCCACGCCTGACACAAAACAGCCTATATACTCACAGAAGAAAAGTAGAATCTTGAATCTTTTGGTGTAAGTAGAAGAGGAATTTTACTATGCAAGTAGCGAAAACAAAGGCGCTGATCAGCTGTGCAGTTAATGCACAGCTGATCTGCACCTTTATTTTTTGCATAGGATCTGGTTTTCTCATGCCATGGCTCATTGGTCTGCAGGGAATCATTTCAAAAGGAAACCGACACTTGAATTGTATGAAGTATTTCTTCTCCGGAAATATTATATGATTATATGTTCTGTGAAATTTTATGATGTAAGGCTTCTCTTAGCTTTAGTTGTGACACATCATGAAAAAAGGTTTTTTTTTGTTTATTTTAATTTACACCCCTTTCAAGATTATTTCAGCTCATATGAGACGGGTCAATCAGTAGGTGGGCGAAAACAGGAGAACCCCGAGAAATACCACCTGGCACATCTGCAAGCAGAACTTGGCTTGTCTCACATGTGGCCAATGCAGGGCTCGAATCCACACCAGACTAAGCGGTGAGATGATTGAGTGATTAAGAAAGAGCGCTCTTAACCACTCGGCCATGGGGGCTGCTCGTTTTTGTTTTTGTTCTAAATGATAAAGGTGCAACACTTAGTAGGCTGAAATTTCATCCAGAAGATGCAGAGGGTATTGAAATGAACATAATGATCATATTACTTTTACTTTTCTGTGAGCAGTCTGATTTGGTTCACTTAGTTTGTCAAGGTCTATCTGTCTGATCAGTTTGTCTGTTCCTATCAAACCATTCTATGGCTACATCTTTTTTATGGCTACATCTTAGTTTTGCTCCTGTTGTATTTTGTCTCGTGTCCTTTGCCCAAGCCTCAACATTTTCAAGAAACGTTACGAAAATATGCCTATGCAATATACAGAAATTTTTAAAGTTGTAAAAAATGAAAATTTTTCAGTAGGAAAATTTTGATATTTTTCTTATTTTTGCTCAAAACATAGATTGTGGGTACACGTTCTAAAGAGTACCTGCAATCTATGTTTTGGAGCAAAAATAAGAAAAATAGGTATACCCCTGTAAACCCCAGTTTTACTTAAAAAAGTGGGGTTTAAGGGGGTATACATTTTACGGATGTTTTCCTGATGTATGGCTACATCTTAGTTTTGCTTCTGTTGTATTTTGTCTGGTGTCCTTTGTCCAAACCTCAACATTTTCATAGAAAGCAATTTGAGATTGTGGTTAAAGTGTCGGTGAAGTCATTAACTCGATCTTTTAAATGATTTGTGGGAGAAAGGCAGTCTTTTTTTGCTAATCCTTGTAGCAACACAATAAATTTAAATTGATTTAGGGACAAATTTAGAATCATAAAAGCACTTGAACTTTTAGAGCTTCTGTCACAAAATGAACTGGAAAATTAACAGTAGTGTGACAAAATCAACAATCTGGCATTTGCGCTTAGAAATGGCCTTGCTTCATCAGGAAAACATGTCCGTGCAATGAATACCCCCGTAAACCCCACTTGTATATAGTAAAACTGGGGTTTGCAGGGGTATACCTATTTTCTTATTTTTGCTCCAAAACATAGATTGTGGGTACTCGTTAGAACCGCCTCGCCGAGGCGGTTCTAACGTGTACCCACAATCTATGTTTTGAGCAAAAATAAGAAAAATATCAAAATTTTTCAGCTGAAAATTTTCAATTTTTAAAGCTCAAAAAATCTCCGTTTATTGCATGGGCAAGTTTTTGTAATGTTAGCTTGGTCATGTGTAAGCTTACCAGAAATGATACTGTCCACGATAAGAAAGTTTATGCCTGTAACAACTCTAGAGAGTTTGCAGCCAAGACACTGATAGGCACTAGGTGCAGGCTTGGTTTCCTAAGGTAAATACAGGTTTGGTTGTAGAAAATGTCAGATTGTTTTGACATTCTGGGCATTCGGAGATCAGAGCATTCTGACATGTTTTGTTGTTAAACTTAGAACATCATTGTTACATTGAAAACTTCTGGGGGAACCATGCATTGCAAGGCGAGAAGCTTTATAATAGGCACTATACCAAGGTCATTTTAGTGTGCTTCCATCCTACTATGGTTCATTCAGTATGCTGAACTCAAACATACTCTGGGCGATGCTAAAACGATCTATAACGTTACTGTATTTCAATTAGTTACTCATTCTAAAGATAGACAATATCTGTCTATTTCTCTTTCCAGAAAATATCATTTGAACATTTTGTAATAACATAGCCTAAATAAGATTAACTGCCAGACTATTATCTAATAGTTGAGCCTTCGCATGAGAAAACCAACAATTTGCATAGGCGAAAACAAAGGCACAGATCAGCTTCGCAGTAACTGCGAAGCTGATCAGCGCCTTTATTTTCGCTATACGGATAGTATGATTCCTCTTCTTTCTAAATCCAAAGTTTCCGGCTTCTAACCATCTTCTGTGCTTGTACAGGCCGGTTTGTGTCGGACCTTGTCGGAAACACAAATTGTTGGTTTTCTCACGCAAAGGATCAGTTTGGTTAATATGACAGTAATATGTCATTTATTCCATGGTGCTGTGATGTCACGTGATGACACACGATGTGTAAGTAAGTGCAAACATGCACATGCCATGATCTAACCAAGTCGTGTGTACCAAGTCATGTGTAATGTGCATAAATACAGAAGCCTCAGGCGCAGTTATGTCTATGGCAAGCCGTTTTACTATTTATTCAAACAAACAGATATCTTATATTGTATATAAGATATCTTCTTTAATAAATAAGATATCTACTTTATTTTATTAGATATCTATTATAAAGAAGATATCTTATATAGCAAATAAGATATCTGTTTTGTTATATTAAATATCTAAATTGTCAATTAAGATATCTTATATAGTATATTAGATATCTTTTTAACTAAACAAGATATCTTATTTGTTAATGTAGATATCTAAATTAACAAATGAGATATCTTGATTGATATATTAGATATCTTATTTGTAGAAATATATACGATGTCTTAATTATTAATATAGATATCTTATATAGCATTTAAGATATCTTATTTGTTAATTAAGATATCTTGTTTAACAAATAAGATATCTAATATGATAAATTAGATATGTTTAATGTTTTTTAAATAAGATATCTTCATTAACATATAAGATATCTTAAATAGTATATAAGATATCTATTTTATCATATAAGATATCTTATTTGTCAAATAAGATATCTTCTTCAACATATATGATATCTTAATTACATTCACAAATAAGATATCTACTATGCTAAAGATGATATCTTATTTGACAAATAAGATATCTTATATACAAAAATAGATTTCTTATATCCTATATTAGATATCTTGTTTAGGTTTAACAAACCAGATATCTTATTTAGTATGTAAGATATCTTATTTGTTTTACCCAATCACAATTGGTTTCTGATACTTATATAAGATATCTACTATACCAATACAGATATCTTATTTATAGCCTTAGTAAAGATATCTTATTTGATAATTTAGATATCTAATATACTAAATAAGATATAATATATATTAAATAAGATATCTATTATACCTAAATATGATATCTTATTTACCACTATAAATAAGATATCTTAATTACCAATTTAGATATCTTATTTGCTATATAAGATATCTTATTTGCTAATTAAGATATCTAGTTTAGCAATGAAGATATCTTATTTACCAAAGTAGGTATCTTAATTAATCTTGTAAAGAAGATATCTTATTTAGGTATAGTAGATATCTTATTTAGTATATAAGATATCTTATTTAGTATATTAGATATCTAAATTATCAAATAAGATATCTTACATGCTATATAAGATATCTTAATTGTGGGATCAAATAAGATATGGTATTTAGCATGTTAGATATCTTCTTTACTATATAAGATATCTAATTTAGGATATAAGATATCTTTTTTGATAAAGAAGATATCTTTATTGCTAAATAAGATATCTTATATCCTAATTAAGATATATTATTTACTATTCAAGATATCTAATAAGCATAATAAATAGTAAAACGGCTTGCCATACATGTCACTCTCCTGGAAAGCCAGCAGTTTCAGTTTCGATCATGGGCTTTGTCTAATGAGAAGACAAACCAAGGTCTCGTCTCAATATGACCTTAGCTGTTTGTGAGATGTAAAACCCTAAATCAATCAACCAACCAGAAACAGATTTGAAAGTTAGTCGACAATTTTTGAAAAGTTTTCTTAGGGATGGTACATGCCAAAGCTCACCTTATGTGAGGCTTTTATTTCCTTTGGGAATTTGTCCTTATATCTGCCACTGTTCAAGGAAAATGTCTGAAAAATTCAATTTTCGTTGACAGTTCTTGATCTATATATCTACTTCATTTATCATTCTGTCGAGTCTTATTTCCTTTTCTAGTAAGATTTTATCACGTTTAATGACACAGAAATGCAAATTCTGTGCATTATCTACTATGGCAATTGCTATATTACTCCTTCCATAAGAAAACCAATCACTTAGGAACATTGACCAGGTACCAAGGTTATATAAATACTTTCATGCTCAACTCAGCTGAGCATGAAATTTAAACTGCTCATAAATACCGAAATAGCCCAAATATATTGTAATTGAAGGTTAAGAACTCCAAAGCCTGTAATTTATTCTGCTCATAAATGTTAGAATGCCAACAATTGTTGGCATTTTAACATTTATGAGCAGGATAAATTTTAGTCTCAGCTAAGCTGAGCTTGAAAAAAGTTTTATAAACTTGGGACCAGGTAAGGCAAAAAAGGTTTGATCCAGTCTCATGGGGTGTCTAGAGCTTTTTTGTTTTTATTTTGCATCAGGATAACATGTCCGTGTAATATATACCCACCTATACCCCACTTTTATATAGCAAAACTGGGGTTTGCAGGGCCATACCTATTTTTCATATTTTTGCTCCAAAACATAGATTGTGGGTACTCGTTAGAACCACCTCGGTGAGGTGGTTCTAACATGTACCCACAATCCAAGTTTTGAGCAAAAATAAGAAAAATTCAAGCATTTTCTACTGAAAATTTTCATTTTTTACAACTTAAAAAAATCTCTGTATATTGCATGGGCAAGTTTTTGTAATGGGCTATGGAAAGCTCGAGTAGCAAACAATGTAGAAAATGATCTGCTTAGGAAGATAAGAAAAAGAAAATATGAACCAAAGTTGTTTTTAGCTCACCTGAGCCGTTAGGCTCACAAGGTGAGCTTATAGTATACCCATGCTCCGTCGTCCGTCCGTCGTCCGTCCGTCGTCCACCATTTTCAAAGATCTTCTTCTCTGAAACAGCTTGGCCAATCAAAGCCAAATTTTACATGAAGCATCTATGGGAAGGGGGAACCAATGTATATATAAATAATCCAGGTCACATGACCAAGATGGCCGCCATGCCCATATATGGTAAAAACCCTTCAAAAATCTTCTTCTCCAGAACCGGTGGACCGATTTCAACGAAACTTGGCATGAAGCATTGATGGCTCAAGCACTTCAATGTGTATATAAATCATGGCCCTGTGATGACCTTGACCTATTTTACAGCAAGGTCAACATAGGTCATCAATGCATTTGAATGGGGAAAACTTTTAAAATGTCATTTTAAGTAAAAGTCTTGCAGGAAATGGGCAGTAGGACTGAATATTAATGATTCTGAAAAAAATTTGCATCCCAGGGGCTCATATGCCCCCACCCCGGGGCAATATACATGTATATTATCATAATATTCAAACATCATCTCCTCTGAAACCGCTTGGCCAATTAAAGCCAAATTTTATGTGAAGCATCAATAGGAAGGGGTAACCAATGTGTATATAAATAATCAAGGTCAAGATGGCCGCCATGCCCATATATGGTAAAAACCCTTCCAAAATCTTCTTCTCCGGAACCTGTACACTGATTTCAAAGAAACTTGGCATGGAGCATTGATGGCTCAAGTACTACAATGTATATATAAATCATGACCCTGTGATGACCTTGACCTTTTTTATGGCAAGGCAAACATAGGTCGCCTATGCATTTGAATGGGGAAAACTTTTAAAAAGTAATTTGAGGTGAAAATCTTGCAGGAATGGGTAGTTTGACTGAATATTAATGATTCTGAAAAAAAATGGACCCAAGGGGCTCATATGCCCCCACCCCGGGGCAATATACATGTATATTACCAAAATATTCAAACATCTTCTTCTCTGAAACCACTTGGCCAATCAAAGCCAAATTTTATGTGAAGCATTTATAGAATGAGGGAACCAATGTATATATAAATTATCCAGGTCACATGACCAAGATGGCCGCCATGCCCATATATGGTAAAAACCCTTCCAAAATCTTCTTCTCTGGAACCGGTGGACCGATTTCAACAAAACTTGGCATGAAACATCAATGGCTTTAGTACTACAATGTATATATAAATCATGACCCTGTGATGACCTTGACCTATTTTACGACAAGGTCAACATAGGTTGCCTATGCCTTTGAATGGGGATAACTGTTATTTGTCGGTTGAAGGGAAAGACTTGCAGGAAATTGGCAAATGGACAGGATATTGATTATTATGAAGAAAAATAATGGACACCAGGGAATCATCTGCCCCTTTACTGGGGCTTTTTTCCATAATATGCAAACATGTTTATTGGTATATACGTACAACAGATCTCAGGTGAGCCTTTACAGGACCATTGGTCCTCTGGTTATGTAATGTAAAATCATTGTACTTGCGTGGAGCGACTCTTAACTTTTGTAATAAGTCTTCTAGACATCATTTACAAGGTCAAGACATCATTTACAAGGGCAAGATATTATAGATGGGATTGAAATAGATGAGGATCAGTATTGAAATAAATGGCGCAACAGAAAATTGTCTTCCTTGTCAAAAAGAATAATCGAAAGTGACACTTTATAACAAACCCAGTCAACTTTTCAATCAACTGGTCTGCCTTTTTCAAATTTGGATGCTCCTACTGAACCTTGAAGGTTACCATAAAATTCTGTTAAAGGCCCGGGCATTTATTATAAACGATGCCTTTTCTATAGAAGGGGATGGGCGTTTATTGGAGGCTACACTGTTGGGCAACATTCAAGCATTCATATATAGGATCTGAAATTATTGGTGGTACTCAATCTACCGCAGACAGGACTTTTGTTTATAATTGCCATTTACTCGGACTACTAAAAAAAAATGGACTTGTATATGATTAAAGAGCAAAGTTTGAAATTTACTGCTTAAAAATATAGGATTTTTCCCAACATTTTTAAAGTGGGCATTAATTAGAGGTTCCTGAAATTCCAAAACTCACAGATAAAATGGCCATTTGAGTCATCCAAATAGGGGGATGGGCATTTATTGGAGTGTGAGCGTTTAATAGAATTTTTACGGTATATATAGATTATGCCAACAATGTGTGTACCATTACACTGTTTTGCAGCAAAAAAAGTTTCCCTGTCCATCTAGTCAGGATTTTAACATTTTTGTGGCCTCTGTGTTCATATGCATACTCTAAATCAATTAATTTTTGTGAGATGTTTGTTTTTGCTAAAGCATGCACAATAAGACCATACTGTGTGAGTGTTTGCGGTTCTCCAATGGTACCATTTTACCTTTTGCACCAGTTTCATACCAGTGGCACCATTGATATAGAAATTAGTGCAAATGGTAAAATTGTTTATGACAGTCATTAGTGAAAATGGTACAAATGTTACCAAGTCATTGGTACCATTGGGAAAACCCTGAGTGCATGCTATGCCTTTCTTCATGTGGTCTACCCAGAAAGTGGTCTATTTTTCTCATCTCTGTGACTGACTATTGGTATGGACATTGTGTGGTTCAAGGTCTCATCTCGGGCAGAGACCTCTAATTATCGTTCCCATAGACTCCCATTGTAATTTGCCCCAAAACAATACTCATTCTTAGGCTTCACAGCTTATAGTGGACCCCGACACATTCAGAAGACGAGAGATCACCCCAGGCCGTGTACAAGTGCAGCAAAAAAATAGGGCGTTAGCCAGCATTCAAGGACGGTACTTTTCGCTGTTTAGGGACACCCCAAAATCGCTCAACAATGAAAAAATAATTATTCAAAAATAACTACATCCGCAATTTGGTCATAGCATGGCAAAACAGCAGCCGATTAAATAGAAATATATAGCAAAATATTCAAGAACGACCATACTATCATGTGACAAAAGACATTTGATAGATACGCATTTAAGACCAATGGTAGGTAGCGTTACATCTTAAATTTGCCGCGGTAGATCTGCCCACACTTCGGGCCAATCACAGGCAACGTTACATTTACTGGTCTCTGTCCTAAAGACACCCATTATTTCGTTTATTTTGACGAGATATTGCAATTATACATTGAAGGGAGCTCTTACAATAACAACAATGCTGTTTGATGCTTGGTTAAACGTATCATAGTCTTGGAGCTATTCAAAAAGTCAACCGACCCCCTACTTCAATAAGTCCAAAATAAGACAAATTTGCCTCTCTACATGGTAAAGATACAGCCACTGAATTAATTCAAAGCATTGGCGCATCACCAATTCTGGTATCGTTTTGTTAAGGACTATGACAGGAAAGGTTAGATAAGGCAATTCAGTGACCTTGACCTTTGACCCTTGACCTTTATGATTATGAGTCACAGTTCTACACTTAAAATTGGATTTTTGCACCAAAATTACCTATTCTTCACAAAATAACGGGTAAAAGCTGTGACCTTGACCTTCAATTTGTCTGTTTTGTATATTGTTCTTTTCATTTTAACATTATGATGCACTATCATGGTGAGTTTAACATTATTACACCAGAGAACGTGAAAAACTTGAAAATCATTAATGATTACATTATACATTATAGGGGTCATAACTGCACCTTGTTGACTTCTCAGAGGTGTTTGGAACCACTACTGATGCAATGGGTGAGGTTTGGTCCAGTAGATTTCGTTAAAGCACCCAAGTCATTTCTTAGATAACAGTTCCAGTGCTGTTCTGTTGTGAAAAATCTTTATGTTGTCTGTTTATTGATCTGTTTGTATGTGCATTTTTATGTGAATTTTTCTATTTTAAAATTCGAGGATGGCCAGTTTCTGTCTGTTCCGCCTTGGGCTTCAGATGTGAAATCATGAAGAGATACAAAGGGGGTATTGGTTCCTGAAAACACACTTTCATTTCAGTGTCGAAACAGGGAGCACGCCTGAAGGTGATATTCTCTTTAGGGCAGAGACCTCTAATTATCGTTCCCATAGACTCCCATTGTAATTTGCCCCAAAACAATACTCATTCTTAGGCTTCACAGCTTATAGTGGACCCCGACACATTCAGAAGACGAGAGATCGCCCCAGGCCGTGTACAAGTGCAGCAAAAAAATAGGGCGTTAGCCAGCATTCAAGGACGGTACTTTTCGCTGTTTAGGGACACCCCAAAATCGCTCAACAATGAAAAAATAATTATTCAAAAATAACTACATCCGCAATTTGGTCATAGCATGGCAAAACAGCAGCCGATTAAATAGAAATATATAGCAAAATATTCAAGAACGACCATACTATCATGTGACAAAAGACATTTGATAGATACGCATTTAAGACCAATGGTAGGTAGCGTTACATCTTAAATTTGCCGCGGTAGATCTGCCCACACTTCGGGCCAATCACAGGCAACGTTACATTTACTGGTCTCTGTCCTAAAGACACCCATTATTTCGTTTATTTTGACGAGATATTGCAATTATACATTGAAGGGAGCTCTTACAATAACAACAATGCTGTTTGATGCTTGGTTAAACGTATCATAGTCTTGGAGCTATTCAAAAAGTCAACCGACCCCCTACTTCAATAAGTCCAAAATAAGACAAATTTGCCTCTCTACATGGTAAAGATACAGCCACTGAATTAATTCAAAGCATTGGCGCATCACCAATTCTGGTATCGTTTTGTTAAGGACTATGACAGGAAAGGTTAGATAAGGCAATTCAGTGACCTTGACCTTTGACCCTTGACCTTTATGATAGTCACAGTTCTACACTTAAAATTGGATTTTTGCACCAAAATTACCTATTCTTCACAAAATAACGGGTAAAAGCTGTGACCTTGACCTTCAATTTGTCTGTTTTGTATATTGTTCTTTTCATTTTAACATTATGATGCACTATCATGGTGAGTTTAACATTATTACACCAGAGAACGTGAAAAACTTGAAAATCATTAATGATTACATTATACATTATAGGGGTCATAACTGCACCTTGTTGACTTCTCAGAGGTGTTTGGAACCACTACTGATGCAATGGGTGAGGTTTGGTCCAGTAGATTTCGTTAAAGCACCCAAGTCATTTCTTAGATAACAGTTCCAGTGCTGTTCTGTTGTGAAAAATCTTTATGTTGTCTGTTTATTGATCTGTTTGTATGTGCATTTTTATGTGAATTTTTCTATTTTAAAATTCGAGGATGGCCAGTTTCTGTCTGTTCCGCCTTGGGCTTCAGATGTGAAATCATGAAGAGATACAAAGGGGGTATTGGTTCCTGAAAACACACTTTCATTTCAGTGTCGAAACAGGGAGCACGCCTGAAGGTGATATTCTCTTTAGGGCAGAGACCTCTAATTATCGTTCCCATAGACTCCCATTGTAATTTGCCCCAAAACAATACTCATTCTTAGGCTTCACAGCTTATAGTGGACCCCGACACATTCAGAAGACGAGAGATCGCCCCAGGCCGTGTACAAGTGCAGCAAAAAAATAGGGCGTTAGCCAGCATTCAAGGACGGTACTTTTCGCTGTTTAGGGACACCCCAAAATCGCTCAACAATGAAAAAATAATTATTCAAAAATAACTACATCCGCAATTTGGTCATAGCATGGCAAAACAGCAGCCGATTAAATAGAAATATATAGCAAAATATTCAAGAACGACCATACTATCATGTGACAAAAGACATTTGATAGATACGCATTTAAGACCAATGGTAGGTAGCGTTACATCTTAAATTTGCCGCAGTAGATCTGCCCACACTTCGGGCCAATCACAGGCAACGTTACATTTACTGGTCTCTGTCCTCTCTGTGACTGACTATTGGTATGGACATTGTGTGGTTCAAGGTCTCCTATTCCATGGTGAAGCACCACAGCAGGATGGTTAAGCTTTAAGTCAGTTTTCTTCTACTTTCAGGTTTTACGTACTATTTGCTGTGCCAAGAATGTGATATTTTTGAACCTGAACATAACCATGTGTGTCAAGACATGACCCAACCACTTAGTCATTATTATATAGCAAGTTCACATAACACGTGAGTAAATCCATAGTTTTCGCGGAAGTGTTGTGACTTGTGTTTAAAGGAGGTGGAAAGTTGGAACAATGTATGAGGGATTTAGATAATTATATAATAAAAAAAAGTGAACACCATGACTTTACAAATCTGTTAAATACACACATTTAAAATGCAAATTCCTAGCCCTGAGATGAAAATGAAAAGATGCATTGCTTTATATTTGATGGTGCAAGAATCTTAGTCCTAGCACATTTGAGCCACGTCATGAGAAAACAGGATTATTGCCTATGCGAAAACAAAGGCGCAGATCAGCTTCGCAGTAACTGCGAAGCTGATCAGTGCATTTGTTTTCGCCACTCGGATAGTACAATTCCTCTACCACCTATTTGCAAAATTTCAAGCTGTTAGCCTGCTTCTGTGACTGTACAGGTCGGTTTGTGTCGGACCTGGTCGGAAACCCTGAAGACCAGTTTTCTTGCACCATGGTTCATTTACCACTGATTTATCAACTACTAGTGATAAACAAAGAAACAACCATTCAAAAAGTTTTAGGGACCTAGTTTTAATCGACTTTGTATAGTCACTCAGCTTGTTTATTTTTAGATATTTATCGGAAGACCAATTGAAAGGCCCCTCAAGCGTTGACGCTTACATCAGGGCATTACGAAAGGGCTGTCGGTGTGTAGAATGTAAGTACCTAACAGGAAATATGAGTTGTAACCCAAAATGCCTATAGATACTGCTAAACAAGCCTCAAATCCAATCATATACTGTAAAGCAATTTATTTTCATCAGTGATTTTTTTCATGAAAAAGAAAAATTTGTGAAATGCATAGGCCAGTTCTACAGAATGCAAAAATAATTTGCTGTAAAAACTGTATGTCTTAGGACACCCCCCATTTAAAAGAAAATAATTATTTTAAAGCCATTTAAATTTTGGGACGCATCAAAAATTTTAGTTAATTGTTAAGATCTAATCAGAAGTTTTTCACTAGCAACTACAACAATTTTAAAATGAGATTAAAGTGCCTTAGTTTATGTATATTATGTGAACAGCAAAAACTCATATTAGCACAGCTCCCATAGTGAGAACTTACATTTCTATATTTCAGTGGACTGCTGGGACGGTAGCAATGATGAACCTGTGATCTACCACGGTCATACCCTTACCTCACGAATACCATTCAAGTCTGTTATAGAAGCTATTAATAACCATGCATTTGAAACCTCTGTGTAAGTTTAGTATTTGTTCATCTATCTTACTTTTAAAAAAGTGTTGGTTCTCATGCTCACCTCAGCCATCAGGGTGAGAAGGTGAGCTTATATACTCATGCTTAGTTTACTGACTTTATGAACTTATGTGAGCATTGAAGGACAGGGTTTTTTTTCCTGAAAGTGAGCATTCTCTGGTTTATATGTCTACCACTATTAACAGCAGTAGATATTGCTAATTACTGACAAGAGAATAGTAAATGGGAAGTTCACTCTTGTGTACAGTTAGTAAATCGATAGGCTTTGCCATTTCTGGTGGACTAAACCTGGTTTCGAGGTTATAAAACTTTTTTCATGCTCAGCTTATCTGAGACTGACATTTAACCAGCTTATAAATATTAAAATGCCAACTAGTAAATGCCAACACTGTTGGCATTTTAACATTTATTAGCAGGATAAATTACTGGCTTTGATGGTCTAAACCCAAAACTTCAATAAATTTGGGCTATTTCAGTATTTATGAGCAGTTAAAATTTCATACTCTTCTGAGTTGATCATGAAAAAAGTTTTATAGCCTCTGTGCCAGGATTAAACTCAAACACTTAAGAAAATAGGGCACTGGTAGTGTGTCAGATTCATAATGAAGTGGACCTGTGATCAGTCCTCATGGCTGGCACATTTCTTTCATGAAGATTAGGTCATGAAAATATTACTTTGGTTAACAAAAGAAAATTTTATATGATATGCCAGAATTTCACCATTTCATATTTTCATTGCAGCTACCCTGTGATACTGTCTATAGAAAATCATTGTAGTATAAAACAACAGATCGTTATGGCGGAGTACATGATCTCAATACTCGGTGATAAACTCTACGTCAGGAGTGTCGACGAGAAGAGGTCACGATTACCCAGTCCTGATGATCTGAAGATGAAAATTTTAATAAAGGTAAAACTTGTCTTTGATTAAATAATGGATTGTAGAGTGTATGATCTCGATGCTTGGTGAAAAAGTCTATGTAGGGAGTATCGATGTGAAGAGATCTCGATTACCTTGTCCGGCGGATCTGAAGATGAAAATTTTGATAAAGGTAAAACTTTTCATGTTAAAGGTCTTGGAATGTGTCTTTAATTTTTTTCTGCAGCATAGAATGTTTTGCCAAAATCTGAAAATCTCTCTGATCGGAAATAATGACATTACTATATTTCAGCTTCCATCTGTTAAAATATTTTTGTTATGGTTATAATGGAAGAGAGAATATTCAACAAAACTTGGCTGATTTGTTTTGCCTGAAGTAAACTACCTTTAAAGCTGTAGAAACAGTAATTTTGGATAAGTATGGTTCAATGTAGGCCTTGATCAGGCAACTCTTTTCTTGACTTCACTGTCTGAAAAATCACTTTGATCAGACCTTGGGTATTAATATGTGCTGCGTCTTGAGAAAACTTGTTTTTTGCAAATAAGGCACAGATAAGTAGTGATGATATTTTTACTTCAAATATAGTACAGTTCTTCTATTTTATTAATCCAAAATTTCAAGCTTAAGCCATCTTTGTACTATAGAGTTTTTGTCAGAATTGGTTGGACACCACTAAGTCTGATTTTGATATCAGGGATTCATGTAGTATTTGATGCAACACAGCTTGGCCTCAAATGGGCATTTGAGACTGATTTTGCTCCAGTAAATTCAGACATGTTTGTGAGAACTTAATTTTAATTTGTTGTCTCGGGCATTCAAAGATTTTACTAATAAGGAGTTACTTTATAGACTGCAAGAGCACTCACTCGCTAATTCAAGAACTCGCTTATAATTCAGAATAGAAAAATTGCTATAATAAAAGTCACACACAATTTACCAAACTTACAGTATATGAGCCGCCTCGTGAGAAAACCAACAATCTGCATAGGCGAAAACAAAGACGCAGATCAGCTTCGCGGTAACCGCGAAGCTGATCAGCGCCTTTGTTTTCGCTACTCGGATAGTACAATTCCTCTTCTACTTAAATCCGAAATTTCAAGCTTCTTGCTCTTTTCTGTGCTTTTACAGGTCGGTTTGTGTCGGACATGTTCGGAAACCACATTGTTGGTTTTCCCACGAGGCGGCTCATATCTCTATACATGTTTCATGTGTTATATCCTGTCAAGGATGGTACATGAAATTTGCTTGCATTGAAAAAAGTTAAAAAAAACAAGTAGCCCAAGGGCAACGATCGCTCACCTGAGAGTCATCAAGTACAGTCACTGGACAAAGTTTTTTTCTCCATATATGGGTATGACGGTCATCTTGGTCAAGTTTCAGGCCTATGGCTGCAATGGTTTCCATAGGATCATTGGTCCTGTAAATGCTTACCCGAGATTTTTCCCATGTTTCCATGTTTGCCTATGTTTCCAAAATCGACCTTTACCTACATTAATCACATACCTTCATCTACTCTATCAGTTGTTTGCATCTATCACTTTTCAGTTCTCAGGCTGCAATAGTTTTCAAAAAATAACATTTTAAAAGCAGATGGGCTCCTGGGGTCCATTTTTTTTTTCAGAATCATTAAGTTTCAGTCCTGCTGCCCATTTCCTGCAAGACTTTCACTTAAAATGACATTTTAAAAGTTTTTCCCATTCAAATGCATTGACGACCTATGTTGACCTTGCCATAAAATAGGTCAATGTCACCACAGGGTCATGTTTTATATATACATTGTAGTACTTGAGTCATCCATACTTCATGCAAAGTTTCGTTGAAATCGGTTCACCAGTTCTGGAGAAGATATTTTAATGGTTTTTACCATATATGGGGATGGCGGCCATTTTGGTCATGTGACCTGGATTATTTATATACACATTAGTTCCCACTTCCTATAGATGCTCCATATAAAATTTGGCTTTGATTGGCCAAGTGGTTTCAGAGAAAAAAATCTTTGAAAAGTGTGAATGGACAACAGACCGGCCAAGGTCAAGAGATGACCTTGACCTAAATTAATCATATACCTTCATCTAATCCATTAGTTGTTTGCATCTACCACTTTTCAGATCTCAGGCTGCAATAGTTTTCAAAAAATCGCTAATTTCCACTTTTCCCATTATAAGTCTATGGAAACTTAAAAGTTACCATAGCAACCAGAGTTCTTATCCGACTGGAATAAAAAACACAAATTATGTAGAGGCTACTGTTAGGAACATGTATACAAAGTACAGGATTCATCCACTTAACAGTTTCTGAGGAGAAGATTTTTGAATGTTTTTTTTTTTTTTTTTTTTTTTTTCAAAATTTTGCCCTTTATGGGGCCCCAGCAACCAATCAAAATAAAGGATTAGGACAAAACTCGCAAGAAACGTCAAACACTACTCAATAAACATTTCTGCAAAAACAAAATTCAAGTGTCTGCAATTTTAGTGGAAAAATAGCCAATTTCCACTTTTTCCCATTTTAAGTCTATGGAAACTTTAAGGTTACAGTATGCAATCAGGGGGTAACCATATTCAAATGCATATTTTACTATGTTTGTAAGTCATAGTGATATTGTTTTATATACCAAATTAAAGGCAAGATTTTGAAGTTTAAGGTGAATGCATTTGTTTTATTGTAAGTTATGAATTAGAGGCTAGAAGAAAGCTTAAGTAAAATTATGTCATATGTCATGTTTGATGTTTCATCTTCTACATGTTTTGCTATATGTTTTTCCTTTTTCCTTGAAAAGCTTCCCTAACACTAGATCATTAAAACGGTATCATGGATTTCCGCTAAAGTTCTTTGAAACTGAGATATTGCATTTTAAATTTTCTGTGACAAAATTGATTGGTCATCCTAAACAAAACTCCAATTTACTCAGCAACAAATCATAGTAGAAAAAATCTGAGATACCCTTTTGAAGAGAAGACTTCAATCAACACATGTGCCAAATTTCATTCCACTGGGATGGATAAGAAAGGAATTGAAATGCTTTGAAGATGACAGTTCCAACACAAAGTCTACTTTACAAGAAGCCACAAAATTCATTTCATCAATCAAATGCAAATTTATTCATGATTGGCAGCTTTCTGACATTCAAATTTCTGGTCAGTACATCCCGCAATAGGAAATCTTGAAGGCCATGCATTTGGAGGCGGGCTTTTGCTAAAGAAAACATGAAAAATTCATAAATACTTATATACTTAACCAATCAGCGAACACTCAAACCGTTAGGCTATTAATCGCCCCCTGTTGTAAATGACCTCACATTATTACCGGAACATTTTATCTCTGGGGGTTCAAAGACTGACAGTTACCTCCTTTCAATGAAATGGATTTTGCCAGACACCTTGAAGATTACACTGACCTTTGGCAATTTTGTAATGGTGATGCTGCTATAGAAATGCAGTGAGTCGTGTCAGGATAAAACTGGATTTTTGCAAAGGCGAAAACAAACGCCGCAGATCAGCTTGCAGTAACTACTGGTAACACTATTCCACTTCACTTATTAATTTTTGTGAACTTTAATATAAAAATGCCACTTTCCTTGTGAAAACCAAAACCATTTATTAATTAGCTAAATAAGCATATATGTTCATCAAAGAGAAATTGAACAGCACCACAAGAAAATTCTATTTGCAAAGAAGCATATACACTACACATACTTGCATCATGTATGATCATAATGGTCTTCTTGTTTGTTTAGTTGGTTTAAATCTTTATTTCAAGCCTCTAACCAGCTTCTGCAGCTACACATGCCATTTTTTGTAACCATCTCTACACAACAAATCTCAGAATGGTGTTATTTCGCAACAGGGCCTAACTTATCTACTAAGGCTACCTTGCTGGGAAAGAGCTAGTCCTTCTGCTCTTCGAGTGTGTTGTCGGAAAATGTGTTGTTGTGTTTTATGTATTTTCTTTCCCACCCGCTATGTTGGGGGACTTTAAATTTAATTGCATCGATTCCTGGTCCCTCTATTCTTACTTTAGTGATAAACTGGTCATTTACAACAGAAACGATAATAAAAGCAGGTACTGTGAATATGCATAATCAAATGATGATTCATTATCTGATGGCTAACAAATTATTATATAATATCCCCATAGGCCCACAACCTTTGAGAATTCAACAATATGCTTACATAAAAGCCACTGCATAACAAAACAATGCATAACAAAAATAATGACTGTATATAATATAATCTGCTCAACCAAAAGACACTGATCAAACCATTGTAGTCATATGTAGAGCCAAAAACATTGGCTGTACAGGATGACCAGACCTTTACACAGGATTTGAGTGGTTTTATAAGAAAACTTGATTTAGAAAGTTAGACAAAAGCAGTTGCAAATCAGGTATGCAACAAAGAATGCTTATTGTTTTTTTTTTAAAAAATGATTTTCAATAAATCTTGACCCTTATGTCTGGCTGTTTATCCTTTTGTCGAACACAAAAACGAATAACAAAGATTGTTTTTGTGAAACAAAGAATTTCTTGTGATATGACCCATATGCAGTAAACCAGCTTCCATTCCAATAAATAGCATGGAGAGGGGCATTGCTAATGGGTGCTAAAGAGTTTTACTGACCGTGGATAATTTTATTGACACTGATGGCCATGCTTTGAATTGAAAGCAAAACTAAAGAAGCTATTTACAGTTATTTTTCTTAGTTTTTCAGTTTCTAAGCTTATAAGTTATTGTGGAAATTTGAGCCTTTGGTATAATGTAGGTACCAAAATAATTTATTTGATGAGAGTGATTTTGTAAAATGAACAAAATTTCACCAATTATTGCATACTGTATCCTTAATTAAGTTGCCATAGCAACCAGAGTTCTTATCCGCCTGGAATAAAAAATACAAATTATGTAGAGGCCACTGTCAGGAACATGTATAGAAAGTATAGGCTTCATCCCCTTGACAGTTTCTGAGAAGAAGATTTTTGAATGTTTTTCGAAATTTTGCCCTATATGGGGCCCCTGCAACCAATCAAAATGAAGGATTAGGACAAAAGTCACATGAAACGTAGAGGACTACTCAATAAACATTTCTGCAAAAACAAAATTCAAATATCTCAAACAAGACAGCAAAAATAGGCATTTTTCACTTTACTCCATTATAAGTCTATGGGAAGCATAAGTTGCCATAGCAACCAGAGTTCTTATCCGATCGAAATAAAAAACACAAATATTCGTTCCCCCCACCTGTAGATGCTATATGTGAAATATGAAAAGATTCAGCCTGGCAGCTTCAGAGGAGAGGTCGTTTGAAAATGTTGACGACGACGGACGACACACGGACGCCGGCTCGACCACTATACTATAAACTCACCTGTGAGCCTTCGGCTCAGGTGAGCTAAAAACACACACACACACACACAAAACGGTCTGGTTTATATGTTTTAGGGTAAGAAGTTACCAGTGACGATCGACAAGGACGAAGGGGAAGTAACTGATGAGGATGAAGGGGCAGAATCAGAGAAAAAGAAAAATAATAAAAAGGTAATTACCTCCCTTTGTCATACTGACCACTTGCTCTTTTTGCTCTTTTGCACTTTACCATTTTAACCACTTTACTATTTCTTTGCACTTGATTTTTATACATATATCTTATCTTTTAATAACATATATACTAACTGAAACCTTTCCTTTTACGCTGCTTGCTTTAAACTAAAAGTAGAAATTTATGCTTGCATGCAAGATAGCTAAAGCTTGCAAACAAAATAACAAAAGCTCGCCACAATCTGTGATTTTCACACTGAAGCAGGTACATTGTATTTTGTGGGGAAACATTTGAGCCGCATCATGAGAAAACCAACAATGTGGTTTCTGAACAGGTCTGCACAAACCGAGATGTACATGCACAGAATATGTAGAATATGTAATGGCTAAAGGCTGGAAATTTTAAGTTTAGAAAGAAGAGGAATTGTACTATCCATGTAGCAGAAACAAAGGCGCTGACATAACTGCAAAGCTGATCTGCGCCTTTGTTTTCACATATGCAAAATGTTGATTTTCTCATGATGCAGTTCACTTATAGCTACAAACATAGATGAAGGCATAGCTTATATGAGCCGCCTCATGGGAAAACCAACAATGTGATTTCCGAACAGGTCGGACACAAACCGGCCTGTACAAGCGCAGAAAAGAGCTAGAAGCTTGAAATTTCGGATTTAAGTAGAAGAGGAATTGTACTATCCGAGAAGCGAAAACAAAGGCGCTGATCAGCTTTGCGGTTACCGCGAAGCTGATCTGCGTCTTTGTTTTCGCCTATGCAGATTGTTGGTTTTCCCATGAGGCGGCTCATATAGTACATAGAGAGTCTCATAAAGTTGTGCATTTCATTGTCAAGCTATCCACATTTGATGATGTGAGATTAAAAAAAGGACTGCAAAGAATTTTTTATTTTGTAGAACTTATTTTTTACGATGATTTTAGTTTCATCAATGCCTATGTCAAACTGAGGACTCTAACTATAGACTGGTGAATACTTTATACTTGATCACCCTTTGTACTTTGTAATGTTACTTTGTCCTTTCCATTAGTCTGGTTTGAAGCATAAGATATTCTTGCTTGTGCCACATTGAATAATCTCTGGTTCCAAAGTTGCCAAATTTGTGATGAATTCTAGAACACATAAAATTCACTGATGTTGCTGACCTTAAGTGTGTTTCCTAGTGTCTGATAATGGTTTTCTGCAGATATTTTGCATCTGGTTCAATCTAGATGAAATATTTTCTTGGCACATTTGGGCACAAAATCCCTATCCAAAATTCATTTTGGCCTTTAAAACTTTATTTGCTGACGGATTTTCAAAATTTTTACAGGTCCTATTAGGACAAACTCGGGTCAAGATTTGGACATGAAAATAACTTTTCTATCGTCCTCCACATAAAAATTTTCTATAAAAATCCGTTATCAGAGGCATGTTTCTAATCTTTCGATCACCTTGGAAAGGACAAAAGTAAAAATGTCTTGCATCTTCATTCCCCGTCCCTACAATTTCATCATATTGTCTCAGAAATATGACAAAACCAACCAAAAATACATCAGGATAACACTTCTGTGAAAGGTATACCCCCTAGTACCCCACTTTTATATAGACAAACTGGGGTATGCAGGGGTATACATGTACCTATTTTTAGCTCACCTGAGCCGTTAGGCTCACAAGGTGAGCTTATAGGATGGCCATGATCCGGCGTCCATCCATCCGTCCGTCCATCCACAATTTCAAAGATCTTCTTCTCTGAAACCGCTTTGCCAACCAAAGCCAAATTTTATATGAAGCATCTATAGGAAGGGGGAACCAATGTGTATGTAAGAAATCCAGGTCACATGTCCAAGATGGCCGCCATGCCCATATATGGTAAAAACCCTTCAAAAATCTTCTTCTCCAGAACCTGTGGACTGATTTCAACGAAACTTGGCATGAAGCATCGATGGCTCAAGCACTACAATGTATATATAAATTATGACCCTGTGACGACCTTGACCTATTTTACAGCAAGGTCAACATAGGTCTCCAATGCATTTGAATGGGGAAAACTTTTAAAACGTCATTTAAAGTGAAAGTCTTGCAGGAAATGGGCAGTAGGACTGAATATTAATGATTCTGAAAAAAAAAATGGACCCCAGGGGCTCGTATGCCCCCACCCAGGGCAATATACATGTATATTACCATAATATTCAAAAATCATCTCCTCTGAAACGGCTTGGCCAATCAAAGCCAAATTTCATGTGAAGCACCAATAGGAAGTGGTTATCAATGTATATATAAATAATCCAGGTCACATGACCAAGATGGCCGCAATGCCCATATATGGTAAAAACCCTTCAAAAATCTTCTTCTCCAGAACCGGTGGATCGATTTCAAAGACACTTGACATGAAGCATCGATGGCTAAGGTACTACAATGTATATATAAATCATGACCCTGTGATGACCTTGACCTTTTTTTACAACAAGGTCAGCATATATCGTCAATGCATTTGAATAAGGAAAACTTTTAAAATGTCATTTAAAGTGAAAGTCTTGCAGGAAATGGGCAGTAGGACTGAATATTAATGATTCTAAAAAAAATCGGATCACAGGGGCTCATCTGCCCCCACCCCGGGGCAATATACATGTATATTACCATAATATTCAAACATCTTCTCCTCTGAAACCGCTTGGCAAATCAAAGCCAAATTTTATGTGATGCATCTATGGAATGGGGGAATCAATGTGTATATAAATTATCTAGTTCACATGACCAAGATGGCTGCCATGCCCATATATGGTAAAAAACCTTCAAAAATCTTCTTCTCCGAAACTGGTGGACCGATTTCAAAGAGACTTGGCATGAAGCATTGATTGCTGAAGTACTACAATGTATATATAAATCATGACCCTGTGGTGACCTTGACCTATTTTACGACAAGGTCAACATAGGTCGACAATGCATTGGAATGGGGAAAACTTTTGAAAAGTCATTTGAGGTGAAAATCTTGCAGGAAATGGGTAGTAGGACTGAATATTTGGGTAGTAGGACTGAATATTAATGATTCTGAAAAAAAATTGGACCCAAGGGCTCATATGCCGACACCCCGGGGCAATATACATGTATATTACCATAATATTCAAACATCTCCTCTGAAACCACTTGGCCAATTGAAGCCAAATTTTATGTGAACCAATGTGTATATTGATAATCTAGGTCACATGACCATGCCCATTTATGGTAAAAACCCTTCAAATATCTTCTTCTCTGAAACCAATAGATTGATTTCAATGAAACTTGGCGTGAAGCATCCATGGCTAAAGTACTACAATGTATGTATAAATCATGACCCTGTGATGACCTTGACCAAGTTTATGGCAGGGTCAACATGGATTGCCCATGCATTTGAATGGGAAAAACTTAAAATGTCATTTGAAGGGAAAAGCCAGCAAGAAATTTGCAAATGGACAGAATATTGATTATTCTGAAAAAAGAAAATGGCCCAAGGGCTTCATCTGCCCCTGCACTGGGGTTAAATACCATAATATTCAAACATGTTTATTGGTATATGCAGCAGACTCAGGTGAGCGTTTACAGGACCATTGGTCCTCTGGTTCTTATTTTTGCTCCAAAACATATATTGTTGGTACTCGTTTGGAAGTGCCTCGCTGAGTACTAACTGCTTCTAACGTGTACCCACAATCTATGTTTCGAGCAAAAACAAGAAAAAATATCAAAACATGTCTACTGAAAATTTTCCTTTTTTTACATATGAAAAAAAAATCTGTATATTGCATGGGTAAGTTTTTGTAATGAGTCCCCATGGGTGCTAGGCTGTGTTCTTAAGCAAGACAAAAGAACCCAAGAAAAATATCTTGGGGTTAGTACCCAGGAAAAGGGGACTCCATTTTGACATAATTGGAAAATGATGTTAAACCACACATGAAAACACAAAAATCGTTGGTTTTGTCATAATGCTGCTCATATGTTGTCATTTCTGATTGCATTTTCATTGTCAATGAAATGAATTGGTGAATTTATATAAAGAAGTAGGTTGTCTTAGAAACCAAGGCCCGAGGTATAAAACTTTTTTCATGCTCAGCTCAGCTGTGACTAAAATTTATCCTGCTCATAAATGTTAAAATGCCATTTTAACATTTATGAGCTGCTCATAAATGTTAAAATGCCAACAATTGATAAATTACAGGCTTTGGTGTTCTAAACCTTCAATTTTAATATATTTGGGCTATTTTGGTATTTATGAGCAGTTAAAATTTTATGCTCAGCTGAGTTGAGCATGAAAAAGGTTTTATAACCTCTGGGTCTGGCTTGTTAACTGCTAAAGCCACACTTATTAAACAAGGAATCTTTAGTTTCATCCCAGACTCTCCAGTGTTTTGGTCTGGACTTTAAACCAAGTTGATG
Source organism: Rugalucina vietnamica (assembly GCA_964017185.1). NCBI lineage: Eukaryota > Metazoa > Mollusca > Bivalvia > Lucinida > Lucinidae > Rugalucina > Rugalucina vietnamica. The sequence goes on along the minus strand of OZ024878.1, from coordinate 24,085,087 downwards.
TCTGTATGACAGAGAACTTATCTGTTGGTTTGAGCATAAAACTTTAGCCCTTTTCTGTGTAGGATCAGCTAGGACGCAAACATATTCTGTTTGATCAATATTTTTTCAATATCTTATGGAAGATGCATGGACTTGTTTCAAAGATTTTTTTTTTTTCATATGCGAACATGTGGTGATGATCAGAAATTGATCGACTCAGTATCAGAAGATAGATGTGTATAAATGAAATAACAGAATTTTTCAAAACAAACATTGTTTGATACTGTTAAATAGTATTTCAGTTTTGTGTAATTGAAACCAGAGTAAAATGCTTGAAATTTTATGTTGGCTGCCATTTGTTGCATAGTTTTTTCTGTATAGATGTATCAGAATTTGAGTCACCGCATGGGAAAACCAACAATCTGCTTAGGCGAAAACAAAGGCGCAGATCAGCTTCGCAGTAACTGCGAAGCTGATCAGCGCCTTTGTTTTCACTTCTCGGATAGTCCAATTCCTCTACTTTCTAAATCCAAAATTTCCAGCCTCTAACCATCTTCTGTGACTGTACAGACCGGTTTGTGTCGGACCTGTTCGGAAACCACATTGTTGGTTTTCCCACGAGGCGGCTCATTTGTTTGTTATTGTTTCTGCTGCCTTGATTGATGAATGGAAAGACTTGAGTATGTCAAGAAAACCCTTATGATGTCCTCCTTGGTTGCATAAGTTTGAAGCTTTGAGATTTTTTTGTTGTGTCTTTAGTTCTGGATATACTCTGAAAGTTTCAAAGTTTGTTTGTTTTGTGGTTCAACGTCACAGTCAACAATTTTTCAGTCATGTTTTCACTGAAACAACGCTTTTTGGGTTTTTAAGTTGCAGAGTATGAACTGATCAGTATTAATAGCTGTTTGACTTTATGCCTATTGTTTCAGTGTTTATTTCATTAGTTTTAATTTGTTTTTCAATGAGATTTCTACCTTGACACAGGCTGTGTCTATCAACGCCTGATGCTTTTGCATGCCTTTATTTCAAGCTGACTACATCAATTAGTCATAAACGTCTATACAAATAGTCAAATGATTTTCAATTCATGTTTCAGCCTTAAAAACAACTTGCAAATGCATTTATTAACTTCATGTCACATGTAGGTATTTCATGTAGGTACACATTATTCAGCATCTGTTAAACCCGTTAAATGAAAGTGCAGCTGCAACCTGGTCTAGAAATGGTGAAAGCCAAAGTTTACTTTTCCAAGGGTTATGCACCAGTCATTTGTAACCCTACGGGGAAGGGTGGGGGATAGCCAGGCTAAAGTGCGGGGCAGTTACTTTTCGAGTTTCCCCACAGTGTAGGGGAAATGACAGGGTTTTGACATTCCTTACCCCAGGGAGATTTTCTGTTGTGAAGGGCGGGGCAGAGAGCAAAGTTTGCCTCCTGGGGGTGGGGCTTATAGCAAGGCACTGAAAGCTGAAAGGTCATAATTCCAGCCCTTCCACGTAGGTGGGGGAGTGGTTACAAATGAGTGGTGCATTACTTTTGCAGTTGTATTTGTGACTTAAAGACCATATCTCAGATTCCCCTTGCCATGCACAATTAATACCATCTTTATTCAATAACCACAACTCATTGCAATAAAAGTATGAATGAAAGTTTGAGCTAATCTCTTCTCCTGTACGTTATAGGACAGTGTACTGAAGAAGCACAAACTAGCCCGGGAGCTGTCCGACCTAGTCAACTACTGTGTCTCAACAAGATTTATAGACTTCCAGACTTCACTACAGAAACGTAAGTGTATGATGTTTAACTTAACATTTGACAATATGATAAATATAGCTTTGGTACATTTCAAGCAATAAGCATAGACTATTGAAAAGTTAGCATGAAGCTGCTTGAAAAAGAGGCCCTATCTGTGTCACTGTGATTCAGTCATGTTACTCACCTTGTAAACCAGGAATCACAAGGTTGAACCTAATTCCGGTCTTCTGTGAGGTCCAATCTTATATGAGATTTACTGTTGCATGGGACGTAAAACACAACACCAAAACTACTTTTCTTGAATATACAAGTACCAAATGCTTACTGGTGATAAGGTTTCATAACTGTTAGTGCAGGTATCTTTCATATTAATTTCATGGGAGCACGGTGGCATGTTGGTAGAACATCAGACTCAGAATCGAAAAGTCCAGGGTTTGATCCCCACTAGCGGCACCATGTTGTGTCCTTGAGCAAGGGACATTAACTCCCCAGATTACTGGTAAATACCCAGGAATCAGTGGCTCTTTCCCAACATGACTGAAAAGTTGTTGACTCGGACGTTAAACCTCAATACAAAGACTAATCTTTACTTTTAAAACCCTGTTTTCTAGAGGACTACTGGCAGATGTGTTCATTTAGCGAGTCTCAAGCCCTTAAACTTGCCATTAACTGCCCGGAAGAGTTTGTCAACCATAACAAGAAATTCCTGTCTCGAGTCTATCCTAACGGCATGAGGGTCGACTCCAGTAATTATAACCCTCAGGATCTGTGGAATTGTGGTTGCCAGTTAGGTAAGTGTAAATTCTGAAAACTTTTCCATGCAGTATACAGAGATTTTTAAAGTTGTAAAAATCAAAATATTTCATCAGAAAAATTTTGATATTTTCCATATTTTTGCTCAAAACATAGATTGTGGGTACACGTTAGAACCGCCTAACGAGTACCCACAATCTATGTTTTGGAGCAAAAATATGAAAAATAGGTCTACCCCTGCATACCCCAGTTTTGCTATAATTTATAAGAGTGGGGTTCTAGGGGGTATACTTTACACGGACATGTTATCATGATGGTGACTCTAACATGACAACAAGAAATTCCTGTCTCGAGTCTACCCAAATGGCATGAGGGTTGACTTCAGTAATTAAAACCCTCAGGATCTATGGAATTGTGGTTGCCAGTTAGGTAAGCAGCAATTCTTGCATAGATATCTATGCGCATGGCTGTTTGAAGCCCCTTTCAATTGGTCCGAAAGCCATGTTCAAACAGCAAAACCCATGTTCAAATCATGAAATTCACATCCTGTTTGAATATGAGTTTTGGCTAAAATACATTGACGTCATTGGTCAATGCGACATGATGTCATTGTGATCCATAGAAACAAATGGCAGATATTGAAGAAGCTCCACACTTTTCGGTGAGTTTTCACATTGTTAATGTTATTTTCAAGAGATTCTATGTTAATTTGTGTGAAAATGCAAGAATAGCGATCATCCTTGTTATAGCCCCGCTTTGAAAAAGTGGGGCTATACTGGATTCACCATGTCCTTCCGTCGTTCCGTCCTGCCGTCCTTCCGTCATTCTGTCCTTCCGTTATTCCGTTATTCCGTCAAAATTTCATATCCACTCAATATCTTGAGAACCAGTTTACAGAATCTGACCAAATTTTGTATGTACATTAACATTGACAAGATCTAGCTTGGGATTGTTGACCGTCATTTTTCGCAAAATTTTGACAGAGTTACTGCCCTTGATTTACGTCAGAATTTCGTTTCCGCTCAATATCTTGAGAACGAATTGACAGAATCCGACCAAATTTTGTATGCACATCATCATTGACAAGATCTAGCTTGGGATTGTTACCCGTCATTTTTCGCAAAATTTTGACGGAGTTACGGCCCTTGATTGACGTCAGAATTTCGTTTCCGCTCAATATCTTGAGAACGAATTGACAGAATCCGACCAAATTTTGTATGCACATCATCATTGACAAGATCTAGCTTGGGATTGTTACCCGTCATTTTTCGCAAAATTTTGACGGAGTTACGGCCCTTGATTGACGTCAGAATTTCGTTTCCGCTCAATATCTTGAGAATGAATTGACAGAATCCGACCAAATTTTGTGTGCACATCAACATTGACAAGGTCTAGCTTGGGATTGTTACCCGTCATTTTTCGCAAAATTGTGACGGAGTTACGGCCCTTGATTGACGTCAGAATTTCGTTTCCGCTCAATATCTTGAGAATGAATTGACAGAATCCGACCAAATTTTGTGTGCACATCAACATTGACAAGGTCTAGCTTGGGATTGTTACCCGTCATTTTTCGCAAAATTGTGACGGAGTTACGGCCCTTGATTGACGTCAGAATTTTGTTTCCGCTCGATATGTTGAGAACGAATTGACAGAATCCGACCAAATTTTGTGTGCACATCAACATTGACAAGATCTAGCTTGGGATTGTTACCCGTCATTTTTTGCAAAAGTTTGACAGAGTTACGGCCCTTAATTGACGTCAGAATTTCGTTTCCGCTCAATATCTTGAGAACCAGTTTACAGAATCTGACCAAATTTTGTATGCAGGTCATCATTGACAAGATCTAGCTTGGGATTGTTACCCGTCATTTTTTGCAAAATTTTGACAGAGTTACGGCCCTTGATTGACGTCAGAATTCCGTTTCCGCTCAATATCTTGACAACGAATAGACAGAATCTGACCAAATTTTGTATGCACATCAACATTGACAAGATCTAGCTTGGGATTGTTACCCGTCATTTTTCGCAAAATTTTGAAAGAGTTACGGCCCTTGATTGACGTCAGAATTTCGTTTCCGCTCAATATCTTGAGAACGAATTGACAGAATCCGACCAAATTTTGTATGCACGTCATCATTGACAAGATCTAGCTTGGGATTGTTACCCGTCATTTTTCGCAAAATTTTGACGGAGTTATGGCCCTTGATTGACGTCAGAATTTCATTTCTGCTCAATATCTTGAGAACAAATTGACATTTTGTATGCACGTCATCACTGACAAGATCTAGCTTGGGATTGTTACCCATCATTTTTTTGCAAAATTTTGACGGAGTTACGGCCCTTGATTGACTTCAGAATTTCGTTTCCGCTTAATATCTTGAGAACAAATTGACAGAATCCGTCCAAATTTTGTATGCACATCATCATTGACAAGATCTAGCTTGGGATTGTTACCCGTCATTTTTCGCAAAATTTTGATGGAGTTATGGCCCTTTATTGAGGTCAGAATTCCGTTTCCGCTCAATACCTTGAGAACAAATTGACATAATCAGACCAAATTTTGTATGCGCATCAATATTGACGAGATCTAGCTTGTGATAGTTACCTTTCATTGTTTTTTTCACCCTGCAAAAAAGCTGAGAAGCGGGGCTATAGTCAGATTCTCTGACAATTCTAGTTTTTTTTGTTTCAGTGTTTAAACATTCACTGGATCACTTGGAAGGGGTTTGAACATGCGGCCTTTGGCCAGATGTTCAAACACCTTCCTTTTGATCCATTGAATATTTGAACACTGAAATCCATGGTTGATCTCTGTATTCAGACACATTAAACCAAGGTTCCATCTCCATATGAAGTTGACTGTTGAGTGGGACACAAAACTTCGGTCACACTTACGATTTTAAGTACTGACCATCCCAGCTTGACCTTGGCTGTTTTCTATGAACATAAAAGAAAACAAAAATCAAATTAAAAGATGCAAAGGTTCTGATTCATACATAATATTATAATATTATAGGGATCTAACATGATTTTCCATTCATTAACATTCACTAGGTCCCGAGGGGAGTGTTGAAAACGGAGGGCGTATTACTGCATAAATTCTGCACAAACAAAAGAAATGATTGTGTGCTATATTTTGCAGCCTCATTACATTTTCATATGCGTAAAAGCTTTCATTTTTATGCCGACTTCAGTTTCTCATTATTAGCATGTGCTTTGCTAGGCGCCCGGTAACGAGCATAAGTAAAAGCCATATATTAACAGCACATGCTCATGTGAATTGCAATATTAATACATGGCTTTCTCTTCATTAATAAATGGCTGTTAATATCGTGTGACATGGGTATTTATGCAATAATACAATTTAATGCTGGCCTTAACTTTGAAATATCTTTGCAGTATTTGCAGTTCTGTCCAGACATGACTGAAATTGTTGTTGACTGGGATTTTAAACCTCAAAACAAATAAAACAAAATATTTTTCAGTGGCTTTAAATTACCAGACTCCAGGATTAATGATGGACCTGTATAATGGCTGGTTTAACAAGAATGGTGGCTGAAATCAGCCATAATGCCAAAAGTATAAACTGCATCTTGAGAAAATCTGTGTTTTACCTATGCAAAAACAAAGACGCAGATCAGCTGTGCAGTAACTGCACAGCTGATCAGCGCCTTTGTTTTTGCTACTTGGATAGAGCAATCCCTGTTCTTGTTCAGTCCGACATTTCAAGTATCTAATCTCTTTTCTGTTACTGACAGGTTTGTGTCTGTCCTGGTCAGAAACCCCAAAGACCGTTTTTCTTGCGTTGTGGCTCATATAATAATCAAATGATGACCTTGTTAACTAAAAGAAAAGAAAAACAACTTTGCTATATTTACAGTGGCATTGAATTACCAGACTCCAGGATTAATGATGGACTTGTATAACGGCTGGTTTAATAAGAATGGTGGCTGTGGCTACGTTTTGAAGCCAGCTATAATGAGAGAAGAGATAGCGTACTTCAGTGCCAATACTAAAGATGTGATTCCTGGTGTATCACCACAGATACTGCATGTTAAGGTAGTGAATTAACTTTTTGTCTTAAAAAAATTGTAAAATTGGAAAATTTCCTTTGTTTCGCGATTTTTTTTTTTCTATTTATGAATTATAATCCAGTTCTTGAATTGTAGAGAGAATACATGTTCTGACTGTAATCGTTCTAGTTATTCTTTTGCAAGGCACTGAATTTATGAATATTAGTGAAAATTAAGTTCTTGTGAACATTCAAGAACTTACAGTAGGTTATGCACCAGTCATTAGTAACAACGCTTACCTCGATACTACCGTTTATGTCGAATCTAAAGACTGGTCCCAATCGTTTTCTCTATATGTTCTTTGTATTTCAACAACGCATAACTCGAACTATGCCTAAATCTACAAAATGGGTAACTCGACACAAGTTTGGTAGCTATGATGTCATGAATTGATTAACTTGTAATACTGATAACTCAAAGTGATAAGCTCGGTCCACTCGAGTTAGAGTTAATGTGAGTCACCTGTATGTTGTTCTGGTTTCATCCAAAATATAACAATGAAGGTTTTCTTAAATTTTCAGATTATCAGTGGTCAGTATTTTCCCAAGCCCAAGGGATCAGGCGCCCGAGGGGATGTGACTGACCCCTATGTTACCATAGAGATATTTGGTATACCAGCTGACTGTGCAGAGGAACGTACCAAGACTGTCCCGCATAACGGTAGGTGGTGGCTTTTCTAGCGTGAGAAATTAGAAGCACCCGAGGACAATTCATATTAAGAATGGGACTGACTGAACCTTGTTATACTATGATAATGGGGAGCGTGGTGGCTTAGTAGTTAGTGGGTTGGGGCTCAAACCCCACTGGCACCAGGTTGTGTCCGTGTGCAAGATATTTAAATTCTCCAAAGTACATGCACTGGTTAATTATCAGGAAGCAGTGGCTCCATCCCAACCTGTTTGAAAAAAGTAGACTGGGAGGTTAAGAGCCACAAAACACAAATCAACATGAAAACTTGCCCATGCAATAAACAGATTTTTTGAGCTTTAAAAATTGAAAATTTTTAACTGAAAAAAATTGATATTATTCTTAATTTTTGCTCAAAGCATAGATTGTGGGTACACGTTAGAACTGCCTCACTGAGGTGGTTCTAACGAGTACCCACTATCTATGTTTTCGGGCAAAAATAAGAAAAATAGATATCCCCCAGCATACTAGTGGTGTAACGATGCATCGATACATCGATGCATTGCGATAGGAACTGCTTCGATAGTGATGCATCGATTGTACAATGCACTATCGATGACTATCGCCGATAGTTCGTCCAACTATCGATAGTTTCGATAGTTTATTTTCATTGAAGGAACCCTTTCTCCATATTTGTTTTTGGGCGTGTTTGATTAGCGAAATAGTTACATTCTGAGCGTGCTTGATTACTGCGTGCCTGCCTGAACATAGAACAGAATAGAATAAAAAAAACGTGGGCCATCATGGCACCCCCGTAACATCAACTGTCATGTTTTTTTTTCATATGATTATGAAAACCTATATTGATGAAGGTTTAATATCCCGCTTCAGAGAGATTTGCGACCAGGCAAGATGCAAACCAGCCTGGTTTATTATTGGTATCAGCCAATATCGTTTGTCCGAAAAGACCGGAATGACTCGATCCTAGTCCCGGCTTTTAGTGTGACTTGAGTTGTGGCCTAATCGAACACACCATTCTACTTTCACTTTTAACCAACTGCCGAAAATGGCGACAAATTTCGAGATTGTTCAAAATAAACACCTTTAAAGACAGTTTTGTGAAAAATGATAGTATCGTGATAGTATCGTGATAGTATGCCACGATAGTGATAGTATCGTGATAGTGATTTCCACGATAGCGATACTATCGCGATAGTCAAAATTGACATCGATAGTCAGCCCTACAGCATACCCCAGTTTTGCTATATAAAAGTGGGGTTTAAGGGGGTATATGTTTTCCTGATGTCAGTCCATGTTTTCTACACTGCTATTCCATCTTGTTTTCACAGGCTTAAAGCAATACCTGCCTCCTAAGTTACCAGCAATTTTGTACAGTGAACTTGATCCTCACAAACTCAGACTGTTATAATCTCTGTTTCAGGTTATAACCCAATATTTGATGAGAGTTTTGAGTTCCAGATTAACCTCCCTGAGCTGGCCTTGGTGAGGTTTTCCGTCCTGGACGATGATTATATCGGTGACGAGTTCATCGGACAATACACTATACCTTTTGAATGTATGCAAACTGGTAAGGAAAATGGCTTCTCGTTTGAGTCCTAATAAAAGCATTTGCATTAATCAAGACCTGTAAAAATCTCACTTTAGGGGACTGACATCATTTATCTGGGAATATAGCAACTTTTGTTACAGAGTTCAAATTGTCCCAAATCAGAAAATATTACTTCTTTTTCGTTCACTTTAATAGAAAAAGCAATTGAAGGTTTCTTTTATGATTGATGTTCATATTATTTGATCGGTAACTTAACATAATTTTTTCACATCATGAAGGACAAATTTTCTATTTTTCAGGCTATCGCCATGTCCGTCTCATGTCTAATACAGGGGATCCCATTGAAAACTGCTGTCTATTTATTCATGTTGCCATAACCAATAAAAGAGGAGGTGGGGTAAGTGTTCAGTTTTCTTGACAAAATTTGAAGTACATGTATACCAATTCTGCTGATGTTTTTGTGTCCTGATTCGATGAAAATATCTCTTAGAGACATATTCTGGGCTAAAATTTATAAAGACCATAGAAGGAGGTTAGTTCTTTAAATGGTTGCTTTAAAAAATTTTATTAACTGTTGTCTTTGAAGTGGGTCAAAAAATAAAATTGGATAAGGTAAAAAAAAGGATTGAATTAGAAGCGATTTGCAGTGGCAGAATTCTTCCTCTCATTTACACAAGGGACCATATAAAATAAAGGACTGTAAAACAAATCTATTGTTAGCAAAACTGATAACACCATGTCCAGGAATTAATGTGTGCATGTGTGCTCAATATGTTTTCAGAAAGCTCACCGCAGAGGTCTGTCAGTGAAGAAAACCAAACGAAAACGAGACTACACCAGTATGAAGTCCATAGGGGTCAAAAGTATTGATGAAACGTTCAAGGTTGGTATCAGGTCTTTGAAATTTTTGTTTGATATAAATTCTTATGTAGATAATCTTCTGCTGATTCAAGAAGAATAGTTGTCAGTTAATTGTGAAAGAAATGTGCACAAAATACTGGTACCTAAAGTGCACTTGAGCCGCCTCATGAGAAAACCAGATTTTTGCCTATGTGCAAACAAAGGCGCAGATCAGCTTCGCAGTAACTGCGAAGCTGATCAGCGCCTTTGTTTTCGCTACACGGATAGTACAATCCCTCTTCTTCTTAATTCCAGAATTTCAATGTTCTAGCCTGCTTCTGTGACTGCACAGGCCGGTTTGTGTCGTACCTACTCGGAAACCCCAAAGACCGGTTTTCTCGCATTGCGGCTCACTTAGTACTTGTTGAACATGTGTCTGGGAGGCTTATCCAGGAGCAGTGTGGCTTGGATAGCTGACTGTCCCGACATGACCTGCTAATCATGAGCGTAAAGCACCTATCCAAACAAAACTGAAACAAAACTAGATTTTATCTTTGTAAAATCAATAGAAAAGAAAGGTGTGAATAATGCAAGGTCACAGGGGTCAAGGTCACTGGACTAGGTCACCAGACCTTCACCGCTATAAACCAGGCAGACAATAGGGGGTTACGGGAGTGAGTTATAGATGGGTGCTTGCTATCGTGTAATTGACCAGTAACTTCCGGCTTTCCTGTTCATTGCTTTTCCTGATCATTGCTTTCCTGAACATCGCTTACTTTCACCATATACATCACGATGGACCGAGCATGGGCTGAACGATACAGTTTTACTTGTGATATATGATTGACATGACTTTTAATTCGATAGGCATGACCATTGATTGGGCTGACATGACTTTTGATTAATTGAATGGAGAGACTTTTGAGGAGGAAGGATAATGAAGGCAGTTTCTACTTAAAAAAAAATGTATTCTTTTATTTATAAACACTTAATGCTCAAATTTCACCCATAAAGGGTTATGTATATATGATTCTTTCCCCTCTTAAGCTGCGCCATAGTCCATAGAATAGCTCCCCTCGCGTCGCGCCTTGATTCGAATAACCATAGATAGCTCTGTCTGCTTCTGGGTCAAGGTCAGTTCAGGTCGTGGCAAGGTCAAGGTCGTATGAGACAATCCAGCTCTTCTATGAAGCATAACTCCATAATACGAAGAGATGAACAGCCTCATTCTCGTACATTATGTATTTAATGTGATTCTTAAGTATGATCAATATTACTTAAACATTCTTAAACGTATGTAATCATTGCTTTAAATAGCATTTATAATTCTACGTGTTCTGAGCACAGCATTACTTATGCATAAACCTTACAGAATTTTGATTTGCTTGGCCACAAGAGCATGGAATGGCTGTATTTAATGTTTAAAAACTGAGACAATAAATATTCAGGGGCATCGTATTAGCATAACTAACACGTTGATAAGGGAGCACTAGCATAACTAGCACATAATAAGGGAGCACTAGCATAACTAGCACATAATAAGGGAGTACTAGCATAAACTAGCACATAATAAGGGAGTACTAGCATAAACTAGCACATAATAAGGGAGTACTAGCATAAACTAGCACATAATAAGGGAGTACTAGCATAAACTAGCACATAATAAGGGAGTACTAGCATAACTAGCACATAATAAGGGAGTACTAGCATAAACTAGCACATAATAAGGGAGTACTAGCATAAACTAGCACATTATAAGGGAGTACTAGCATAAAGTAGCACATAATAAGGGAGTACTAGCATAAACTAGCACATAATAAGGGAGTACTAGCATAACTAGCACATAATAAGGGAGTACTAGCATAAACTAGCACATAATAAGGGAGTACTAGCATAACTAGCACATAATAAGGGAGTACTAGCATAACTAGCACATAATAAGGGAGTACTAGCATAAACTAGCACATAATAAGGGAGTACTAGCATAAACTAGCACATAATAAGGGAGTACTAGCATAACTAGCACATAATAAGGGAGTACTAGCATAAACTAGCACATAATAAGGGAGTACTAGCATAAACTAGCACATAATAAGGGAGTACTAGCATAACTAGCACATAATAAGGGAGTACTAGCATAAACTAGCACATAATAAGGGAGTACTAGCATAACTAGCACATAATAAGGGAGTACTAGCATAACTAGCACATAATAAGGGAGTACTAGCATAACTAGCACATAATAAGGGAGTACTAGCATAAACTAGCACATTATAAGGGAGTACTAGCATAAACTAGCACATAATAAGGGAGTACTAGCATAAACTAGCACATAATAAGGGAGTACTAGCATAAACTAGCACATAATAAGGGAGTACTAGCATAAACTAGCACATAATAAGGGAGTACTAGCATAAACTAGCACATAATAAGGGAGTACTAGCATAACTAGCACATAATAAGGGAGTACTAGCATAAACTAGCACATAATAAGGGAGTACTAGCATAAACTAGCACATAATAAGGGAGTACTAGCATAACTAGCACATAATAAGGGAGTACTAGCATAAACTAGCACATAATAAGGGAGTACTAGCATAAACTAGCACATAATAAGGGAGTACTAGCATAACTAGCACATAATAAGGGAGTACTAGCATAAACTAGCACATAATAAGGGAGTACTAGCATAAACTAGCACATAATAAGGGAGTACTAGCATAACTAGCACATAATAAGGGAGTACTAGCATAAACTAGCACATAATAAGGGAGTACTAGCATAAACTAGCACATAATAAGGGAGTACTAGCATAACTAGCACATAATAAGGGAGTACTAGCATAAACTAGCACATAATAAGGGAGTACTAGCATAAACTAGCACATAATAAGGGAGTACTAGCATAACTAGCACATAATAAGGGAGTACTAGCATAAACTAGCACATAATAAGGGAGTACTAGCATAAACTAGCACGTAATAAGGGAGTACTAGCATAACTAGCACATAATAAGGGAGTACTAGCATAAACTAGCACATATCTAGGAAGTTCTAGCATAACCAGAACTTAAGCATTCAACAGAAATGTAATCAAGCCTATATATTAAATGCTTGCCAATTAACTATTAAACTTTAGCTTCAAATGTATAAACAGTCTCTTTAAAATTCATTTAAGAAAAGCCTTAATTAAAAATCATGGTAATTATCCATATTTAAACAGTAATAAACTTTAAACTCGTAACAAAACAAGAAAGGATAGCATTATCTTTAGTCCTCTCAGGCTCTTTTGGGTAGTCACTGTATACACATAGAGGTCACGATTCGGGTCAATGTCTATAAATAGCTCCGGGTGATCTCCAAATACGTAGGGGAAGCCCTCACGTGGTAACTGTCATCTATTCATAGTACTGTATTCATACGCGGTGTCGCCCAAGGTCAGCTAAGGGTCATTGCACCATCACAGTATTGGAAGAGCCTGAAAGTCTAAGATCGAAAACAAGACAACATTTCAAATTAACATAAACAAGATAAATCAAACCCTGAACTTCTCAGAATAACAACTGTAACCACACATCAACAGCCATCCTTACTTCTTAGCTCTTCTGTAGCCTAGAATACACAAAAATATAGTCCTACCACGAAATCTAGTTACACGATTTAAATTCAGAAGCTGATTTTTTCGAGAGTGTGTCTGCTCCAGGGGATGCGGTCGTTTATATATGGGGGGCCGGGCCGCGCTGTACGAACCTGTTGGATTTCTGTAGGCCATGTGATCAGTGTTTTCCTCGCTCTTGTATGATTCTGTAGGATTTATGCAAATTCAGCGTGGCTAATTTAAATATAACAGCATTGTGACAAAATGAGAAAGGTGAGATTCTCCTCTCGCCTACTTCACCTGTAACAATATATGAATGGAATCGCGGTTTAAATCACCTGCAAATAAGAATAACTATTTATTAGTAAGATTTTTAGAATTTATATGTCCGCTCAGAGACATAAAGCTGTCGTCCTTCTCGTCCTATCGGCAACTACGCCACCTTAGTGGAACAGCCAAATTTCGGATAACCTCGGTTCTGGCCATTTCAGTCGTTGTAAAACACGAAAAAATGGAGAACTCCCGCCACTTGTCAAAAGTTTGTCATCTTTCTGCAGCCTGCAAGCATAGTTAGCATACAAATTGGATACAATTTAGCAAGAAAGGATGCTTTTCAACTTTCGCTAGAGGTAATTCCACATTAACTTGTCGCGATGTCTAGTTATACAACTCGTCTGTCAAACGTCATAAGTTTTCGTGGGCCCACATGTGAACTGTCAACAAACTGTCAGTTTTATCGTCACTCGAGCAATCTTACTGTCTCTGTTATGATTACCATCATACGCATCAATCACCATTGTTGCTACCAATCAATCATCATCACCCTGATCACTCACCATCATCCACATCAATCATCATCATCGTCATCATTATTGGGGGCTTTAATACAGCACATGCGGGTGGGTGGGGAATAAATGGTATTGTATATCTCACTGACTAAGACAATAAAAGCATGATTCATGACCATATCTTCATATCGGAATAATCGGGCAACTGTACCAGAGACTACGACCGTGCGATACATAACGGGTGTTGTTCGGGCTTCAGATTTATACGAAATATAGGTGCTACCTCTACAACTACCCCCTGTTTAAATGTTTAGTGGTCCCTCACAAACATTTAAATTCCTAGACACGACAATCAGGCGGACCGGTAAAGGCATCATTCTCTAAGAAATTTCACTATCTTTATTTTTTTTTTTATCTATATCTCCCCCAGTCTATCTCCTTTCCCTGCTTCTACTTCTCTCCCTCCTCCTGTCTCGGTGTTCTTCTCGCCTCCTTCTATCCCTGTCATCTCGCTCCCTCTTCTCCTGCTGCCCCTCCTTCTCCTGTCTCTCCTTCTCCAGTCTCTCCTCTAGCTTTTTGATCACCCCTTCCTGCATTGAATTCAGTTCTCTCATTTGTTCCATATATTGAAACATGTTGTCAAGACAACTCACAATATCCCCCTTTAGAGCATCAACCTTTCCTTCAAGTCGGTCCAAAGACATCTCATCAGTTTGAGTTTCCCGGTATACCAGAGATTTCTTAATGTCTTCTAAAACCACCCTCTTTGGTGTTAACTCCATATTCTCTTCTCCCAACAGTTGAGGCCTCAGATCTTCTATCACCTCATCGTCCTTACCCTCAACAGTCATGCTCACCTTAGTCCAATGGCGTGCTGAATCCTCCTTAGACAGTTTCACAATATCTTTACCCACTTGTATATACTTTGGCGTCGAAGAATGAATCACCTCTAACCCCTCCAATCCAGACTCTAGCTTCTCCATGTGGCCAGGTGACTCTAAATGTCGATCTAGCTTTTTTTTGTCGCCAGTCTTAAAATCACACGTTACGCAAACGAAAGGAATTCCGGCGTCCATCACGTGCTGACTGTAAAAGTGGACCTCTGTCCTGCTCTTATTTTCCACTTACCCACATGGCACACAACGATATGCTCTTCCCCTTGTCAGTACGAACTGCAGCTGTCCTGTTGCCATACTGAAATAATATATTGTCACCTACTAAGTTTCTATCATTATTATTATTTTGACCTTGACCTTTGACCTTTTGACCTTGATTCTAATTACCCCTCATAAATTCTCGCGTTGCTCTGTCCATCCATTTTGGCCTATTCTGTCCAACATATCTCTTCAACTTGTCGTGATGCACCACACGATTATCTCCCTTTTCCAAGCCAATTAAGTATGTCACATCACTGAGTCTCTTGAGCACGACGCCTAGTACATATTTCGGCTGCAACTTTGGACTGATTCCTAATACCCGCTTTTCATGTAGATACCAAGCGCATTCCCCTTGTTCATAGCGCAAGTGTTCAAGCTTAGTGTCATACGCATACTTGTGTCGCTTCGCGGCGTTTCCTAAGTGTTCGCGCGCAATGTCATGTGCCGCCTGCATCCTATCTCTCAACCAGCTGACATACTCACCATATGAGTTTATAGACTGATCTTCACTATCACATGCTTGTCCACTTCTGAGTTCTGCTGGAATTCTTACCTCACGCCCCAACATTAACATATTAGGTGTAAATCCTGTCGACACACTTGGAGTTGCCCTAAATGCGGCTGCCAAACACCCGAGGTTCAAATCCCAGTCCTCCTGTTCACCCTTTAGATAGGCTTTAATCATACGTACCAATGTCTTGTTGAATTTCTCTACCTGACCATTACCTTTTGGGTTTCTCACAGATGTACGGGTCTTCCTCACTTCCATCAGTTTACATAGCTCCTGAAATATCTGACTTTCATAGTTAGACCCAAGATCACTGTGAATAGAAAGTGGTGCACCATACCTTGCTATTACCTCATTCAAAATCACGTTAGCTGTCGTCACGGCTGACTGGTCAGCTACCGCAAATATTTCTACCCACTTACTGAAATTTTCTGTAACAACAAGAATAAATCTGTTGTTCCTAGGTGTGATTGGGGATGGACCTACAAAGTCAGTTGAAAGTGTAGCAAGCACAACACCTACCCCTAGGCTACCTAACGGTGCCTTCGGCTTTTTCTGGGGAATCTTGTCAGCAGCACAGATATCACACGCCAGCACCCAGTTATTTACCTCATCTCTCATCTCATACCAGTAGTATTTCTGTTTTACTCTTTCATAGGTCTTCCGACAGCCAAAATGACCACCCATTCTAGCATCATGGACTTCCTTCAAGACCTCCTTCCTGAGATTTCTGGGAATAAGTAACTGAAAATACTTACTTAGGCCATTTTTCTGAACACATTCTTTCACAATCAAACCATTGTCTAGGCTAAGTGAATTCCAGATAACCCAATAATGCCGTGTGGCTGGGCTTTTTGTCACAACATCAGTACTTGAGGGTCGCTTACGTCCCTTCAACAGACTTTCATACAAAAATGAAATGTCGGGATCCTCTTTCTGCATGCTAGCCAAGTTTTCATCTGTATAATTACTCAAAATTACCTTTCTTGGTAGAATAGCTGGGGTCTCAGGATCTCGCCTTGTTTCACCCCCTGTAGCCTGACCTTCATGTGTCTTTTCTTGCTTACCATGAGATCGTGTTTCTACAGCTCTAACATCTTCTCTGACATCAGTGTTTTCCTGGACTTCAGTGTGAGTTGTCTCCCTTTCACCATACTCACCATTCTGTAAATCACAGCTCAACTCTACTTTACTATTGCCCGTTCGAAGTCTTACCAAACTCTGAGGGTCTTCTCCACATACACGGGTTGCAACCTCTTCACACATTGGACCATATTCTACTTCTTCATCTGACTCTACAAAACTAAGACTATCAACAAGTGGATTACGAGCCGTGACTTTGAGTTCACCCCTCGACTCATTACTTTGTCCATTATTAATTGGGCCCATGGACTTCGTAATACATGTCACCTGCTTAACACTGTGTTGATTCTCACCCTCTTCCATTGCTTGGCAACTTTCTTCCTTGCTCATTTCTGAACTTCCCAACAGTAGAGTACTCTTCATATCTATAGCTTTCTTTTCACACTTCTTACAAGGCCAGCATTTCAGCGGCTCTAAAGTATCTACTTCATTACACTGACAGTCCCAAGGACTAACACAACGAGACATTCCATCTGCATTACAATGCCCACCGGATTTTCGATAACTCACCGTAAAGTCATATGCGGACAGAATTTCTAAGTACCGGGCCAACCTGCCTCTAGGTTCTTTGAAACTGAACAAGAATGTCAATGCTTTGTGGTCTGTTCTTACCGTAAACTTCCTTCCTAGTAGGTACTGCCTAAAGTACTCAACAAAGTACCGTATACTGAGTAATTCTTTGTCTGTCACACAGTAGTTTCTCTCTGCTTTATTCAGCATCTTACTACCATAAGCTATCACCTTTTCTTCACCATTTTGGATCTGGCTGAGCACCCCTCCCAAGGCATAGTCACTTGCGTCACAGTCTAGGATATAGTCTCCAATATCTAAGGGATAGGCCATTATTGGCGGACTTACCAGCGCTTCTTTCAGCTTCGCCAAGGCTTCCTCGCATGCTTCTGTCCATTTGAACTCTTTACCTTTCTTAGTTAGATCAATTATCGGCCTCATCATGTCTGAATATCCCTTAATGTGGCGCCTGTAATAACTTCCCATACCTACGAGTGCACGAGCTTGAGTCGCATTCTTTGGAGCAGCAAACTGCATGATCTGGGCTCGGCAGTACGCCATCGGACGAGACAACATGACCAAGGAAATGCGCCCGATTACAGAACAGAAAGCATTTGGAGCTACGTAATTTCAAACCAGCCTGCTCCAACCTACTTAGAACCTTGTCTAGTCGGTCTGCATGTTCTTGAAAGGTGTCAGAAAAGACAATTATGTCATCAAGATAGACCAGGCAGCTTATCCAATTTAGCCCATGTACAATACTTTGAACGCAGCGCTGAAAAGTTGCACTCGAGTTTTTCATTCCCATCGGCATAGTACAATGCTCATACAAACCATACTTTGTGATGAATGCAGTCTTGGGGATATCTTCCTCTTTCACTGGGATTTGGTGGTATGAACTTGTAACATCAAGTGTACTAAACAACTTTGCACCTGCAACAGCATCAAGACAATCCCTGGTTCTGGGAATAGGAAAATTGTCCATTTTTGTCACCTTGTTTACAGCCCTGTAGTCAATACATGGTCTTACCTTGCCATCTTTCTTTCTCACCAAACAAATTGGACTACTCCAGCAACTATGTGACTTGCGGATAATGCCCTGTCTCTCCATAGTTTCAATTACCTTGCGTTCTTCATCAGCGAAAGCCAGCGGTACGCGCCTAGGTGGACAACGGACAGGTTTCGCATCTCCAGTGTCAATTTCATGGACGCCATATTCAGGTGAGACTCTGCCTAAATCATACTCATCACGTGAAAATGCATTCTGATGCCTTACCAACAGATCTTCTATGACGGCGGCTTCCTCACTGGACCGGCCTTGACAAGCCTTACTGCATAATTCTTCTAAATGTGGAGGCAACTTACTCTTAGAAGTATTGACCACCGCATGGGGTACAGAATTTTCCGTGTCTTGGCTCATAAGCTGAATACGCCTCACCGCACTGTGGTTCTCAGATTGCGACGGGTCTTCGGACTGAACTAATATACTCACATCTTCGTACTGTTCTGCCGTACCAATAACACTGTCCTGATATACCGAAACTGGGTCACTACATGGATTTAACACTCTCACCTTCTGTGTCGGACTGGAATTAATGTTGACAATAGTACTTGCCATTACTAACGGATACCTTTCTGAAAACCCTTCACAAGGCTCTACAATCACATCTCTGTTGTTAGTACAGTCATCCTCAGGAAATCTTTCTACAAAAACATCTACTACCTGCTCACAGTATCCGGGGACAGTAAAATGATCAGCAGCTGTGACTTTCCGAACCCTACTGTCCTTTCCCACCTTAAGAATTTCTATATCCACGCCCCGCAATCTAAAAATCCCTTTACTCAAGATCAAATCCCCAGGGCCCATTTCATCCTCCTGCATTATATCTGCACCAAGCAATCCCTCATCCCCAATATCAGCAACTATGATTTCTTTTGATAACTGGAGATTACCCATCTTCAAGTTGAAAATTGCTTTACCATGCTCTTTAAGAGTTGTGCCCCCTGCACAAGTAATATTATGGGCAGAAGGTACAAGTCTAGGTCGGCACTCAGGCGAAATCTTGTCAAAAATCTTTTTGCTAAGTATAGTCTGAGATGCACCTGTATCAACTGTAAAATACAACGGAACCCCTTCTACTGTTGCATCTATGTAAGCTCCCACACTACTTGGCAAACTGTGTCTAAATTTCTTCTCTTTACAACTACTGTTTTGGCCTATGTTTTCATAAACAAGGGTCGTCTCACGGCCATCAGAACCGACCCTTTCTAGTTTAAAGGTTGAGAACTGTTTGAACCCATTCCCTGATATGCTTGATTGTTACCATTATTATGAGAGTAAGATGACCCACCCCTGTAATAAGCCCCTTGGTCTCTCTGCCCACGTAAACTGTTGAACTGCCCATACTTCCTACCTTGTTGCTTCTGAGGACATTCTCGAGCAAAATGACCTGCTTCAGAACAATGATAGCACACAATGTCTGGTCTCACATAGCTCTGCTGTGGAGCAGCACTTGCACTATTACCTTTCTGTTGTAATTGTCTCTCCAAGCTGACTATTTTATCTTGCAAAGCCTTCAATGTCCTTTCCAGGTCACTATCTGAGGACTGCTTCTGCTCCTGTGTGTTCTTTTCAGCTTGCTTACCTGACTCAGCTTTAACAGAGGTCTCCATTTGACCAGCAACAGCCTTGCGTGCTCTCCCACCCCTCTTGCGTTTTACCTTTTTATCTACCTGAATGGCTCCTTCGCTCTCATCATCACTGTCCTCATACTCAGTCTGATCAAACCTGACTGCACGCGCATGTTTTCTACCCCGCCGGTCACCATTGCCATCTCCCATTAAAGGACGATGCCTAGTCTCCTGAAAATCTACTACCTGGTAAACAGCCTCATCAATGTCGCTGGGCTCCTTGATGTACTCTACCTGAAAACGAGCCTTCTCATCATACAAACCATCGAGAAACCTCCTAAGAAGGTCTTCACGCCTCGTCTCTTCATTTCTATTTGCATGTGCCTTATCATACAACCGTTTTAATTCTGCAGCATACTCCTCAACAGATTCATTAGCTTTCTGACAGCGATGACTGAATTGGGCTCCGTATGTTTTCTTTGTAACCACAACTCTGAACCTACTATTTAATTCAGACACGAGGTGAGCATAATCTCCCCTGACTTCACGTCTAAGTTGACCAAATACAAACTCACCAGCCGCTCCCTGCAATCTGGGTAATATCTCATCAAGCCGATCTTCGTCAGTCCAGTTTCTCCTATCTGCCACCTCTGTAAACCTGTTAAACCATACATTCCAAGGTTCCTTACCTGTGAATATGGGTAGCTTAGTTATCTCCCTTTGTTGCATAGGATCAGTGATTCTCTGCTGCCTCTGAAGTGGATAATCATCCCTGTCTTCATCAGTATCTGAAAATCCTGACCTACTATACACTGATCTTCTAGGATTAGGTACCGACCTACGACCCCGTTCTGTTCTATTTGACCTATTTTGCGCTGTAATTACCCGTTCGGCAGCCTGCCTTCTTTGAACCTGTTCTAGAACATTGTTTAAGTTTTGATTTATAGCCCTATTTGACTCTTTAATTGTATTTACCAAGGCAGTAGTCATCTCCTTCATTGCCCTAGTGACCTCATTATTTTCTCCTGCCCTCGGCCTCGCCCCATCACCCTCAGCATGCCCTTCAGTGTCTGTCTCTATACCTACATTTTGCTGCATAATGACAGGATCCTCATCTCTATCACCGAGTACCTGAAAACGCGGCGCAGGTTGCACAGGTCCCAAAGGTTGCTCAACATTAACATTTTCTCTACGCGTATTAGCCCCCTCCCTGGCCCCCATATCAGATTCTTCAGCGCTATCATGCTCATTTTCTACGGCGCTTAAAGTCACATCACTGCCACTGCCTTCACCTTCAACCTCATTGTCTCTCCTTTTCAAATTTCTCCTTTTGCCCATATTTATTCCCCTGAAATTATAGTTTCCAAGTCTTATCTCTTTGCAAGCAAATCTGAGCCTTAATTCATTAAAAAAAAAATAACTGTATCGTTCAACTATAAGTTTGGGGTTCGTATCACTAGATCTGTACATTACCAGCGTCCTTAAGGTACCTCTGTATCTTGCTTCTCATCTTTCTGTAACTGTACCATAACCATGACCATAGACTGTATCTGTACTGTACCATCGCTGCAACACTGTATTGACAGATCCCACTCTTCTGACACCATAAATGCAAGGTCACAGGGGTCAAGGTCACTGGACTAGGTCACCAGACCTTCACCGCTATAAACCAGGCAGACAATAGGGGGTTACGGGAGTGAGTTATAGACGGGTGCTTGCTATCGTGTAATTGACCAGTAACTTCCGGCTTTCCTGTTCATTGCTTTTCCTGATCATTGCTTTCCTGAACATCGCTTACTTTCACCATATACATCACGATGGACCGAGCATGGGCTGAACGATACAGTTTTACTTGTGATATATGATTGACATGACTTTTAATTCGATAGGCATGACCATTGATTGGGCTGACATGACTTTTGATTAATTGAATGGAGAGACTTTTGAGGAGGAAGGATAATGAAGGCAGTTTCTACTTAAAAAAAAATGTATTCTTTTATTTATAAACACTTAATGCTCAAATTTCACCCATAAAGGGTTATGTATATATGATTCTTTCCCCTCTTATGCTGCGCCATAGTCCATAGAATAGCTCCCCTCGCGTCGCGCCTTGATTCGAATAACCATAGATAGCTCTGTCTGCTTCTGGGTCAAGGTCAATTCAGGTCGTGGCAAGGTCAAGGTCGTATGAGACAATCCAGCTCTTCTATGAAGCATAACTCCATAATACGAAGAGATGAACAGCCTCATTCTCGTACATTATGTATTTAATGTGATTCTTAAGTATGATCAATATTACTTAAACATTCTTAAACGTATGTAATTATTGCTTTAAATAGCATTTATAATTCTACGTGTTCTGAGCACAGCATTACTTATGCATAAACCTTACAGAATTTTGATTTGCTTGGCCACAAGAGCATGGAATGGCTGTATTTAATGTTTAAAAACTGAGACAATAAATATTCAGGGGCATCGTATTAGCATAACTAACACGTTGATAAGGGAGCACTAGCATAACTAGCACATAATAAGGGAGTACTAGCATAACTAGCACATAATAAGGGAGTACTAGCATAAACTAGCACATAATAAGGGAGTACTAGCATAAACTAGCACATAATAAGGGAGTACTAGCATAAACTAGCACATAATAAGGGAGTACTAGCATAAACTAGCACATAATAAGGGAGTACTAGCATAAACTAGCACATAATAAGGGAGTACTAGCATAACTAGCACATAATAAGGGAGTACTAGCATAAACTAGCACATAATAAGGGAGTACTAGCATAACTAGCACATAATAAGGGAGCACTAGCATAAACTAGCACATAATAAGGGAGTACTAGCATAAACTAGCACATAATAAGGGAGTACTAGCATAAACTAGCACATAATAAGGGAGTACTAGCATAAAGTAGCACATAATAAGGGAGTACTAGCATAAACTAGCACATAATAAGGGAGTACTAGCATAAACTAGCACATAATAAGGGAGTACTAGCATAACTAGCACATAATAAGGGAGTACTAGCATAACTAGCACATAATAAGGGAGTACTAGCATAAACAAGCACATAATAAGGGAGTACTAGCATAACTAGCACATAATAAGGGAGCACTAGCATAAACTAGCACATAATAAGGGAGTACTAGCATAAAGTAGCACATAATAAGGGAGTACTAGCATAAACTAGCACATAATAAGGGAGTACTAGCATAAAGTAGCACATAATAAGGGAGTACTAGCATAAACTAGCACATAATAAGGGAGTACTAGCATAAACTAGCACATAATAAGGGAGTACTAGCATAACTAGCACATTATAAGGGAGCACTAGCATAAACTAGCACATAATAAGGGAGTACTAGCATAAACTAGCACATAATAAGGGAGTACTAGCATAAACTAGCACATAATAAGGGAGTACTAGCATAACTAGCACATAATAAGGGAGTACTAGCATAACTAGCACATAATAAGGGAGTACTAGCATAACTAGCACATAATAAGGGAGTACTAGCATAAACTAGCACATAATAAGGGAGTACTAGCATAAACTAGCACATAATAAGGGAGTACTAGCATAACTAGCACATAATAAGGGAGTACTAGCATAAACTAGCACATAATAAGGGAGTACTAGCATAACTAGCACATAATAAGGGAGTACTAGCATAAACTAGCACATAATAAGGGAGTACTAGCATAACTAGCACATAATAAGGGAGTACTAGCATAAACTAGCACATAATAAGGGAGTACTAGCATAAACTAGCACATTATAAGGGAGCACTAGCATAAACTAGCACATAATAAGGGAGTACTAGCATAAACTAGCACATAATAAGGGAGTACTAGCATAAACTAGCACATAATAAGGGAGTACTAGCATAAACTAGCACATAATAAGGGAGTACTAGCATAAACTAGCACATATCTAGGAAGTTCTAGCATAACCAGAACTTAAGCATTCAACAGAAATGTAATCAAGCCTATATATTAAATGCTTAATTGCCAATTAACTATTAAACTTTAGCTTCAAATGTATAAACAGTCTCTTTAAAATTCATTTAAGAAAAGCCTTAATTAAAAATCATGGTAATTATCCATATTTAAACAGTAATAAACTTTAAACTCGAAACAAAACAAGAAAGGATAGCATTATCTTTAGTCCTCTCAGGCTCTTTTGGGTAGTCACTGTATACACATAGAGGTCACGATTCGGGTCGATGTCTATAAATAGCTCCGGGTGATCTCCAAATACGTAGGGGAAGCCCTCACGTGGTAACTGTCATCTATTCATAGTACTGTATTCATACGCGGTGTCGCCCAAGGTCAGCTAAGGGTCATTGCACCATCACAGTATTGGAAGAGCCTGAAAGTCTAAGATCAAAAACAAGACAACATTTCAAATTAACATAAACAAGATAAGGCATTATCGTGTTATTTGGAACGCGATCCAAATAAATTTTGACCATTTATTTTTTGCAACTCGGCATGCATTTTATGTCCATTTGCCGGAACTACTTTCGCGCGCATTAATTTGATTATTCGTATTGATTATCCGTGGGAACAGCTGTTCGCACATCCACATTTGAAATTTACCTGCCCATGTATGTGGTAAATACTGAAAGAAGAGTTTTATTCAAATGCAAATGATTAAAGAAATGGAAATTGGGTATATTTCGCTGGTTATAAGCGCCCGAAAATGCGTAAAAAAGGGCGATCCAAATAACCGGAGTATTAAGGCGACGAATTGGGTCATCCCTGTCAGTTAACTAAACACTAACTAGTACACATATTCCTACGCTGACTCCATATGCTGATGTGTATTCATTGGTGTTCTAAGAAGTATCAGATATACCTCATTACGGTTTATTCCGTAACTTTCCATTTCTATCGTTTTGTGTATTGAACGTAATAATGTCTAGCGGCCTAATAAAATGACTGCCACTTTCAACTTGAATACTATTTCGGTTTATTCCGTAATTTTCCATTTTCGATCGCGAACGTTTACATAAAAATGTGCAAAGAACGAGGATTTTATTTCTTTAATAGTAGTGAACATCGTATTGAAAATAGAATACCAAGTTTCCGTCGTCGCCTTAATACTCTGGTTATTTGGATCGGTCTTAACGTGAAACCATATTTTCATTCAGAATATTTACATTTCAGACACTTAAAACCCCCAAAAGATACCAAGCCCCATTTTCTGATGAATTATCCCCCAAAGAAACCCTTTTCCCGGGAAAACTTCCCCTTGCATGGCATTAGGTTTTTTCAGTTTCTCGTTGCTAAAGTAATATCGTAATAGTTACGGACAACACTGCTTCGTGTGTATATATATACTCCGGTTATTTGGATCGGTCTCTATATCTCTCAATGTGCTGGATATTTGGGCGATCCAATAAACCGGAGTATATATATAGCGACGCCAGCTCAATTGAGAAAAAAAGTATGATCAAATTGCCTTCCAAGGGGAAGATTCCCCGGGAAAAGGGTTTCTTTGGGGGATATATTTCAAAGAAATGGGGCTTGGTTTCTTTTGGGGTTAGTGTCTTCACGACTTCTTTCAATGAAAGCGTTCCAAATAACCGGAGTATTAAGGCGACGAATTTGGTCAAATGATACAGCTTAACCATTGAAGCCAATACCAGTCATCTTGTAGTAATTATAGAAAAATGCGAGTCATTAACCCTAACGGAATAAACCGTAAGTCTCCCTTTTCAAATAGAGAATTTCCATTCATCATTCAGTTTACCGCGCACCTGTAAGCCGCACCACTACCTTTTTATCAAAATATAGTCCGCTAAAATTTCATTTCATAAAACCGAATTACCACTTTAAAAAAGTAAGTTCGAGATAAAATATAGTCCTAGCGAAATTACTTGGATGGGAAAGTTAAAAATTTGAAAAACTTTCTTGGAACTCGATCCAAATAACCCGATAATGCCCAAGATAAATCAAACCCTGAACTCCTCAGAATAACAACTGTAACCACACATCAACAGCCATCCTTACTTCTTAGCTCTTCTGTAGCCTAGAATACACAAAAATATAGTCCTACCACGAAATCTAGTTACACGATTTAAATTCAGAAGCTGATTTTTTCGAGAGTGTGTCTGCTCCAGGGGATGCGGTCGTTTATATATGGGGGGCCGGGCCGCGCTGTACGAACCTGTTGGATTTCTGTGGGCCATGTGATCAGTGTTTTCCTCGCTCTTGTATGATTCTGTAGGATTTATGCAAATTCAGCGTGGCTAATTTAAATATAACAGCATTGTGACAAAATGAGAAAGGTGAGATTCTCCTCTCGCCTACTTCACCTGTAACAATATATGAATGGAATCGCGGTTTAAATCACCTGCAAATAAGAATAACTATTTATTAGTAAGATTTTTAGAATTTATATGTCCGCTCAGAGACATAAAGCTGTCGTCCTTCTCGTCCTATCGGCAACTACGCCACCTTAGTGGAACAGCCAAATTTCGGATAACCTCGGTTCTGGCCATTTCAGTCGTTGTAAAACACGAAAAAATGGAGAACTCCCGCCACTTGTCAAAAGTTTGTCATCTTTCTGCAGCCTGCAAGCATAGTTAGCATACAAATTGGATACAATTTAGCAAGAAAGGATGCTTTTCAACTTTCGCTAGAGGTAATTCCACATTAACTTGTCGCGATGTCTAGTTATACAACTCGTCTGTCAAACGTCATAAGTTTTCGTGGGCCCACATGTGAACTGTCAACAAACTGTCAGTTTTATCGTCACTCGAGCAATCTTACTGTCTCTGTTATGATTACCATCATACGCATCAATCACCATTGTTGCTACCAATCAATCATCATCACCCTGATCACTCACCATCATCCACATCAATCATCATCATCGTCATCATTATTGGGGGCTTTAATGTAACTGGTGGGTTCATCAGCCAGACTAGCTCGGGGTTGGAATAACTACTGAGGTTGACATCTTGAAAACATTTATTCGTTCAGCTCAACAAATACAGGACCAAGCAGGAACAAAATAAGAGAGAGAGACGGCCTTGAAATAAATTAAAACATATTCAAACATTCTACCATTAGCAGTATGAAATTTTCAGTTTTAATACACGTGGTAGAGTATAATTAATAATCACACAATTTACCATGTTGGGTACTCATTAGAACAAATGAGATTTACAATTAGTAAATCACTCTTACCAATCTACCACATGAATCTACAATGCATGAATAATTGTGTAAATCTTAGCATTGCAGAATTCAGCTTAATACATTTCAATTCAAATAAAAATAATCTATATCTGAGCTGAATCGCATGGTTAAAAATATTACATATAAGGCTATATACATTTGTATGCAATTTTATCATGCTATTGATGCATGAAACAAAAATGTTGACGCATAGTGCTCACTCATTAATACACCTGATGCATGCTTCACGTTTCATGTATTAATGCTTTGTTACACGAAATTAACGCATACATAAATGTCCGAATGCATGAAAAAATATGCCGTTCAAGCATAGTTCAATCTCGACATGAAACGTTCTAGTATATAAATATTGAAACATTATTTATAAAGTTAAAAATGTACAATCACATAGTTGCGCTTTAATGCTTTAATGCCTAAAACAAAGCATTAAATATATTTCTCATGCTCACTCGATAATGCATGAGATATCTTCATGAACCATTAATTCTAGTTTGTGTCTTAACTAGCATTACTTTGGGCGCCGTTTTGATATAAAAATATGTAAAATGTAATTATCGCAATGCATACAAGCGCATCAATAATAAAATGTTGCGCATCGTAAATCTGTACGATCTACTGAGTTTTCTAGCAAACATAGAAACTCAGCACAAAAATGGTATCCACTGATAATATTTACAAGCAAAATAGAATGGGAATGAAATGATGAAAATACTCACAACTCTATGAGACTTGGCCAATCACACAACTACTGCACACATTCTTCTGTGTTCAACCGTCCACCATTGTTACTGAAAACATGTTAGCATCATGCAGTGAAATCTTGTTATCATGTGCTCTGGGTGATTTTAAAATGAGCCGCTTTATAACTAATCATATATATGTTTTAAAAGTATTTATATATTTATCGGCATGTTAAGAAAAGCTTCGACTGTTCAAATGCATTTATCACCTAAACGTTGTACGGTTGTAATTACGTTTTTATTCATTTAATGGCTCAATGGCAAGCGCTGGTTTCAAACTACGAATTATTTCTGTTTATGAGGAAATTCATATTTCGTCGCTTAAATTGTAATTTGAATCAAATAATCATAAACACGCAATAGCAACAACAGTGTATAAAGCATACAAAATCAAATGAAAATATCAAATAAATACCTTCATTAAATCATCCATTGTCCCCCTCACAAACAAACCACAAAACCGCAACCAAACATCAAACTTTCAACAAATCGTCATTCTGTCATTTTTCTTGCCAACGTAATAATTGACAGATTTCAACACCTTTTATTCATGCAAACTGCACGAGCTGATAAACGAACCAATCAGAACCTGGGATCTATTGGAAGTCAATCCAATCAGAAACATCGAAACAAATCACGAATGTCCCGTGGCAAATACAGCACGAGAATTTCATTCTCGCTATCAAGAGCAGACACTTGAGAAAACCTCTCTATGACACTATCAATAATGAATGTAAAAACTCTTTTCTGATTCTATTTTCAGATAAGTTATTTTTGATAATAGTTAAAAATACAAATATTATATGTACAAACACCTAATCTGCAATTTTAATCCTGAAATGATGTTCCAGGTAATCAACATCGATTCCATTATAAATTACATTTACATATGCCACGGCCCAACATGACAACTACTCAGAGCACGATAATTGCGCTCCACAATCAGGTTGAACCGAGTACTAAACAAGTATCAGCTTTCATCAAATGCTAAAATATTGAAAAATACAAATAAATAAAATAACATCAAAACCACCAAGGTTACACCCTCCCCCTGTCACAGAAAATGACTCCTGTCATTTTGTTCAACCATCATCCTATAAAGTCTCAGATATTCCCTTGACTACAGCACTAATTATACCCCCGGCATTTATGCCGACGGGTATATAGTTTTCGCTTTTCCGTTCGTCCGTTCGTATGTTCGTTAGTTCGTTAGTTCGTTGGTTCGTTAGTTCAGTTAAAATGTCAAAGTTTTGGTTAAAGTTTCTCTGCTGGTGTATATCTCATGAACTATATATCAGAAACCATTCATATTTGGACTATAGGTACCCTATAGGGTTGGCTTTGTTTCTATGAGTTTGGACCCCAGGATCCATGCCCGGGGGTGGGGCTAGAGTTCAAAATCTAGGTCACCTTTAATTTGCGTCAAAGTTTTGGTTAAAGTTTCTCTATTGGTGTATATCTCATGAACTATATATCAGAAACCATTCATATTTTGACTATAGGTACCCTATAGGGTTAGCTTTGTTTCTATGATTTTGGACCCCAGGGTCCATGCCCGGGGGTGGGGCTAGAGTTCAAAATCTAGGTCACCTTTAATTTGCTTCAAAGTTTTGGTTAAAGTTTCTCTAGTGGGGTATATCTCATGAGCCAATCATCAGAAGCCATTCATATTTGGACTATAGGTACCCTATAGGGTATAGGGTTGGGTCCATGTCGCGGGGGGGGGGGGGGGGGGGGGGAGAGGGGGCGCTTGAGTTCAAGATCTAGGACATCATTATTATTACTTTTTTTTTTTTTAATTTAGACTGACATTCTATTTTCATTTTCCATCTAGGACTGAGGACCTGACCCTCAATGTCCGTGATTAAGTCCTAGATGGAGTACACAAGTCAGCTCTGTGTACTGCTCTAAAGAAGATATGTCAGTCTAAAAACTACACTCCCTCATGTCTGTGGTCAAAGTGCTTTAGAATGCACACTTCTATAAAGTATTTGATAAGGGTACTGTCATTTGTTCGGGATTTGTGATTCAATGTCAGGGGTGTACATGTGCTGGGTGGTTGTGGGAGGGAGAAGGAGGACTTGGTGACCACCAGCCGGGGGTATACGTGCCTCTCAAGGCACTTTTTTCTAGTTATATTTGGATCCAATTTTGAACAAACACCAGAACTTAAGATCGATTGTACCATTAAACTCTGCTTCTGCACGGACATGCAATAATCACCCGATTTCTGCCATAAAGGTTTCTTCCTTGGTCTAGCTGAACGTCTAAGACCAGATTCTATTTCAGGTTCACTTTTCTTTTTATTTCCATTTGCATTCATTTCTGACACTTCAGACTTAACTGTATTAGAAAGAGAACCATTATCCTCTTTTTCAACCTCTATTTTCGTACCCTCATTTGAATTTGTATCATCAATGGGTACCTCTTCTTTATGATCTGACAATTGAGCGTCCTCAAATGTCATCGGATCATGATGATCTGGATCCAGAACGTCTTCTTCATCCATCAAATCATCTATTTCTGCAATTTGTGAACCTGTACTACTTTCTGTAGGACTTTTCTCTGAAGATTGTTCAGAAGCATCTACTTCTGCATCATCCGTATCATCTACATCATCATTTCTTGAAGTTATCTGTATGACAACTAACTCATCATCTGACTCTACATTATTATTATCTGGTACTATATCCACCTCTTTTTCTGTTCTAGGAATATCTTTACTGCGAGTAACATCTGTTACCTTTGTCTCTGACTTTGAAACTAAATGTTCTGTTGTAACATTAGTTTGTTCATCATTGTGTTTGCTCACTTTTTCATTGACCTGAGCATTTTCTGTCTTACTATTTCCTAGATGCAATAGATGATTTCTATGAAGAAGTAAAAACTTCTCTCCGTCTGAACCATTCTCCCTTCTAACTTTATAAATGGGTATTTCTATATTTGGCTGTTCAATAACAATAAATACATCTTCTGACCATTTGTCAGCGATTTTGTGTTTGCCATCAAAAGCCAATACCTTCACTAAAACCCTATCACCTAGTTCAAGCTTTGCAGCTCTTGCTTTCAAGTCATAGTAAGCCTTTTGTTTTTCTCTAGCTTTGTTTGCATTCCTGTTTACTACTTCAAAGGATTCTTTTATCCTGTTCTGCAAATCTGTCACATATTCTGAGTATGACTGACTATTTGGAACCTCTTTGTTCAAACCAAAAGCTACATCAATTGGCAACTTAGGTTCCCTACCAAAAAGTAGTAAGTATGGAGAAAAACCTGTGCTTTCATGTTTGATACAATTATAAGCATGAACTAGTGGTGCAACATACTTTTTCCAGTCCTTTTTCTGCTCAACTTCCAAAGTACCTAGCATTGAAATAAGTGTTCTATTGAACCTTTCCGTCATTCCATTACCAGCAGCATGGTAAGGAGTTGTCCTACTCTTTTCAATGCCCATTATTTTGCATAGTTCTTGAATGATAGAACTCTCAAAGTTCGCCCCTTGGTCTGAATGCAATCTAGCCATTACACCATACCTAACAATGAACTCATTGTACAAGACGTCTGCTGTAGTTTTGGCCGTTTGGTTCTTAGTTGGAATTGCTACAGCAAATCTCGTGAAATGGTCCGTAATGACCAGAATATTTGATATGTTCCCCTTTGAAGGATCGAGTGTCAAGTAATCTAAACAAACGAGTTCCAAAGGATATGTTGTGGTGATATTAACTAAAGGAGCTCTAACATTTGTTTTTGACTTTCGTCTAATGCATCTTTCACAGTTTGCTATCCAGCTTTCTGTGTCTGAAAACATTCCAGGCCAGAAAAACCTCTCTCGTAACAAAGACATTGTTCTATTCTTACATGGATGTCCCATATCATTGTGTAACCCTGTCAAAACTGATTCTACAAATGAAGATGGCAACACAAGTTGTGTTCTCTTCTGACTATCTATCACTACTTCTCTGTACAACATTCCTCTTATCAACTTTAGGCTATTAAATTGTTTGAACATTGTCAAATCAGCTCTTGTGCGTATGTCACTTTTATTTGGCATCTTTCTATCACGCAACAACCTAACCCAGTATCCTAAACAAGGATCGTTTATTTGTTGCTTTCGTATTTCTCTCTGATCTACCTGTGCGATAGGTTGACTAGGAAATTCCGTAGCCTCCAATATATCTACTGACATAACAGAAGTATCAAATGGAGTACCAACTATAGAGCCACACATTATTTTCACTGAACAGTCATCTATTTCTTGCCTCTCTGCTAACCCTGGATATCTACTTAAAATATCAGCATCAATGTTTGTTCTACCAGGCCGGTAAATAATGCTAAAGTCATAATTTGCTAAAGCAGACAACCACCTGTGTCCTGTTGCATCCAACTTCGCTTTTGAAAGAGCATATGTTAATGGGTTATTATCAGTATAAACTGTGAACTTTGTCCCATACAAATAGTCATTAAACTTTTCAGTTACTGCCCATTTCAGAGCAAGAAACTCTAATTTAGAAGCAGGATAGTTCTTCTCTGATCTCTTCAATCCTCTACTTGCATAGCTAATTACTCTTTGTTTACCACCCTGATTCTGATATAATACTGCACCTAAACCTTTCTGACTAGCATCAGTGTGAACTTCAAAAGGTAACTGACAATCTGCATAACCAAGAATTGGAGGTGTTGACAAAGCCTGTTTTAACGCATCAAATGCATTTTGTTCTTCATCACCCCACTGGAATGGTTTACATCGATTACCTTTTTTGACCTTTTTGTTCGATGTGCTAGGATGCAGATCAGTCAAAGGCTTGGCTATCTTTGAAAAATCCTTTACAAATCGTCTATAGTACCCAGCAAATGACGTAAACTGGCGTACTTCCTCAGCATTCTTAGGCCTAGGCCAACTAACAACCTTTTCAATTTTCTCCGGATCAGCTTCTACACCATGCTCTGAACAAATATGACCAACATATTTCACTTTCCTTTGCATGAACTTACATTTTTTAGGATTTAACTTTAAGTTACATTCCCTTAACCTAGTTAAAACCTTATCCAGCCTATCCAGGTGCTCCTCTAAAGTACTTGAAAATATAATCAAGTCATCTAAATATATGGCACATATCTTCATATTATAATCACCTAGACACATTTCCATGAGCCGTTGGTACGTTGCAGGAGCGTTACTTAAACCGAATGGTAAGCGGTTAAACTCCCAAAAGCCTAATGGACCAACAGTAAATGCTGTTCGGCTCTTATGTTCCTCAAGAACTTCTATTTGGTGATAACCGGACTTCATATCTAAAACTGTAAAGTACTTGCTACCAGACAGTGTTTCCAAAATTTCTTCAATTCTTGGTAAAGCATATGAGTCCTTGATTGTCCTTTTATTCAATTGTCTATAGTCAACACACATTCTTAAACTACCATCGTGTTTTCTAACTAAGACAACATTTGATGCCCACGGGGAATGTGAAGGCCGTATAACACCAGTAGCAGCCAACTGCTCTAAGTGAGACCGTATCTCATCTATCATAGCAGGAGGAATTCTCCTATGTCTTTGCTTAAATGGGATATCGTCAGTAAGATTGATGTGATGTTTCACAAACGAACAATGACCTATGTCAGTATCACCTGTAGAAAATATACCTTCATGCTCAAGCAGAAGTGACTTAACCTTGTGAATCTCTTCTTCAGATAAACCTAAAGTGTCAATCGAAACTTTGTCCAACACTGATTGTGGTTTTTCTGAAGAGTCTGTGATACTATAAGACATGTCAACTTGAACAGGCTGTAATGCACAAAGCACAGTTTTAGGTGCAATGGTAAACGTTGATGTAGTTACATTGCTAATCTGAACATCAATGATACCATTCTTGCTATATTCATAATGAACAACTGATGGTGTGATATCAAAGTCACATGGGACCACAGAATCTTCTGTTTGAATCAACATAGCTGCTGTTGGTCTATGATCCAACTCTCTACAAGTCATTCCCTTAACTGTTACTGTACTATTTGCTGGTATTGTAATGCAAGCAGACTCTGCACATCGGACCAGAGCTATATTATTTTTGTGACGTTTCAATTCCCTCTTTCTTACAGTGATACATCTGAAAGCTAGATACCACGGTGTAAATAGCGCAGCATTTTGAAGGAAATTATCACCTACTGTTTCCCTACAATTTGTAAGAAATTCTTCAAGTACATTTGTACCAAGTAAAATTGGCAAATCTGTATTAGTACTTGTATCAGGAACTACCAACTACCAACAAGATAGAACTTCTTAAATAAATGGTATTGTATATCTCACTGACTAAGACAATAAAAGCATGATTCATGACCATATCTTCATATCGGAATAATCGGGCAACTGTACCAGAGACTACGACCGTGCGATACATAATGGGTGTTGTTCGGGCTTCAGATTTATACGAAATATAGGTGCTACCTCTACAATATATCCGCCTCACCAAGGTGGTTCTAAATAAACATTAGAATTACCAATCTTCTGTGTAAAATGCAATGAAATATTAAGTACAATTTTCTATGTTTCCTTGAAAATTTACTTTCAGTTACAATAAAAATTTTAAAAATTTTCAAAATGATGTATACACAATGCACATAAAGTATGAAATAGCAAATGTCATTAGTTTTCGCGACTGGGTGTTGGTTTTGACAAGCGTGTTTGTATGTCTCTGATGACGTCATGGGTTGGATGGACCGATTGGAAAATCAAAATTTCCTGAGCCCTGGTTTTGTTGGAGGAGATATGGGGTAGGGGCATGGTTAAAAATGATAAGTGCATATAATATCTGATTCCCACCACAGGGTGCCATTCAACCACTGCGGGATGGCGCGGACCTGCGGGATGGCGTCCAGTCCACTCTGGCAGACTTCAAGGAACAGTGTGGTCTTTCACCAATAGCCAACGTGAAGCAGTGTATCCGTCTACTGGGAACAAGAGTAGCTAACTCAGCAGAGCAGGCCTCGCTGCAGTTCTACATGAATGGGGACGTGAGTACAAGTCAACTTCACTGTAACGCTGTCTTTGGGGTCCAAAGAAACAAACCTGATAATAAAATAAAACACTTTACAATATGAGCAGGCCTCGCTGCAGTTCTACATGAATGGGGACGCGAGTACAAGTCAGCTTCACTATAACGCTATTATTTTAAGTCCATAGAAACAACATACATGTGATATCTCCCTATTTTGAAGGGATCTCCCTACTTTTCAGCAAATCTCCCTATTTAAAATTTCAGAATTTCCCTATATACAATGTATCTTAAACATCTCCCTATTTGGAATTTGAGATCTCCCTACCAAATCTCAAAAATTTCCTTCTTTGTTTAATCATTCTCCCTATTTTGGAAGGCAAATCTCCCTATTTGGCTACCCAGATGTATCACATGTATGAGAAACAAGCCATGTTAGAATTGAAACAATTTGAGCATTTGCATGAGAAAACAAACAATTTGGATTTCCGACTAGGTCTTGCACAAACTGGCCTTTACAGTGACAGAATTAGGCTAGAAGCTTGAAATTTTGGATTTAAGACAAAAGGAGAGTGTACCATCTCTGTAGGGAAAACAAAGACGCTGGTCAGCCGTGCAGTTACTACACGGTTCATCTGTTTCACACATGCTGATTGCTGGTTTTCTCATGCGAAGGCTCATTTTATGATGAATATTTGGGAGCCATAACATGGCCATGTTATAGTTATACAGAAAACTGCATTATAGAAAGGTGGGTTATAATGAGGTTGAACTGCAATGCTTCAAACCTTAAAAAGAAATCAGAAATTTCCAAAAATTTTACACCACTATACCTCAGTCACTGACAGGCTCATCTAGTCAAGTTTGTGCAATTTTTAAAACATTGACCAACATTGCTAGGAATTAAAAATGGCAATTTTACACATTACACAATTTCTATACATTTCTTTACATATTTTCTTTCTTTTTTTTCTCTCTCTTTTTTTTTTTTCATTATTTGATGACCCTCTTTTTAATTGTGTTTGTTACAAGATGTTTTGGTCTTTGTTCAATTTACTTTTTGAAATGATACTGATTACCATAATTGTTTAATTTGTAAATATATTTACAGTATCTATGTCTTGAACCTGTGATCTGAAACTTGTTCAGACTGATACAAACAGTAATTCTTTATATATCTTTGATATTTGTAGTACCCATGTCTTGAAGCTGTAGGCAATCTACCAGACATCTTGAAGAAAGCTCTTCTGGCATTTGATAAAGTAAGTAACTACATTGTCGTTATACCCCCTCGCAAAACGAAGTTTTAGGGGGGTATACTGTTTTCAGCACATCCTTGATTCCGTCAACATTTGGACATCTTTGCTGAATAACTGAAGTAGCTTTTGCCCGATTTGGGGGTGGGGGTATTCTTAAAGCCTTGCTTGCAGCCAATTTTCTAGTTGTACCCCCCGCAAAACGAAGTTTTAGGGGGGTATACTGTTTTCAGCCTGTCCGTCATTCTGTCATTCCGTCATTCCGTGATTCCGTGACTCCGTGATTCCGTCATTCCGTCAACATTTGGACATCTTTGCTGAATAACTTGAGTAGCTTTTGCCTGATTTGTCTCAAATTTTCACCACACTTGCACCATCAGACAATACATGTGTGGTATGAATTTAGGGGCCAAAGGGTCAGTATTGCAAGAGTTATGGGACTTTTTAAGTCTTCCTATAACATGTTTGCCATAGTACTGAAAGTACATACTTTGTGAAATCAACTCCTCTTACAGCTTTCAATGTTTCCTTTTAATATTTTGCTGATATGTTTCAGATATGTTGCAGATGTGCATGAACAATTGTCATGCTGAAAAAATCATTTTTGACAAATTTACAGCATTTTTAACTTAGCAAATTTTTCTATAATTGCTTATATTCAATAATGGTTGGTAGTGCATACTTTGTGAAATCAACTCCTCCTAGGGCTTTCAGTGTTTCTTTTCAGTACTTTGCAGACATGTTACAGACATATTGAAGATGTGCATGAAGAATTATAATGCTGAAAAAATAATTTTTGACAAATTTACAGCATTTTTTAACTTTGCCATTTTTCGACTATTGCTTACATACATACTTTGTGAAATCAACTCCTCCTAGGGCTTTCAGTATTTCTTTTCAGTACTTTGCAGACATGTTATAGACATATTGAAGATGTGCATGAAGAATTATAATGCTGAAAAAATAATTTTTGACAAATTTACAGCATTTTTTAACTTTGGCATTTTTCGACTATTGCTTACATACATACTTTGTGAAATCAACTCCTCCTAGGGCTTTCAGTATTTCTTTTCAGTACTTTGCAGACATGATACAGACATATTGAAGATGTGCATGAAGAATTATAATGCTGAAAAAATAGTTTTTGACAAATTTACAGCATTTTTTAACTTAGCCATTTTTCGACTATTGCTTACATACAATAATGGTTGGAAGTGCCTACTTTGTGAAATCAACTCCTCCTAGGGCTTTCATTGTTTCTTTTTAATTCTTTGCAGATTTGTTCCAGATATATTGAAGATGTGCATGAAGAATTTTTATGATGAAAATTTTAGTTTTGACAAATTTACAGCTTTTTAAACTTAGCCAATTTTGACCATTTCTGCTTATATTCAATTATGGTTGATAGTACATACTTTGTGAAATCCAACTCCTCCTGGGGCTTTCAGTAATTCTTTTCAATACTTTGCAGACATGTTACAGACATATTGAAGATGTGCATAAAGAATTTTATTGGTGAAAAAATAATTTTTGACAAATTTACAGCATTTTTCAACTTAGACATTTTTCAACCATCGCTAATA
The DNA here is from genome assembly GCA_964017185.1 of Rugalucina vietnamica. Classification (NCBI taxonomy): domain Eukaryota; kingdom Metazoa; phylum Mollusca; class Bivalvia; order Lucinida; family Lucinidae; genus Rugalucina; species Rugalucina vietnamica. The sequence goes on along the minus strand of OZ024878.1, from coordinate 24,047,373 downwards.
TACAATACGGCTGGTAGAGCATACTTTATGAAATCAAGTCCTCCTAGTGCTTTCATTGTTTCATTTGAATTCTTTGCACACTTGTTCCAGATATATTTCAGATGTGCATGAATAATTCTTATGCTGAATAATTTATTTTTGACAAATTTACAGCTTTTTTTTTAGCATAGCCAATTTTTGACCATTTCTCATGATAAATAATGATCAACAGTGTACAGTGAAATCAACAATAATTTTAGTCCCTGAGCTTTCAGTATATTATTTAATACCTTACAGACATGAGTCTGACATACGGAGGATTTTCATGAAGGATTATAATGCTGAAAAAATATTTTTGACAAATGTTTTGCATGTTTGACTTAAAGGAAGTTATTGGCCTTAGATAATTTTGCGGGGGGTATACTGAAAGCCTTGCTTGCAGCCAATTTCTAGTTTTTCCTATGATTGATTCACACAGGTCTTTTGTAACCCATTTTTAGCTATATTGAATTTAGGGGTTTGTCTTCTTGTGTATTTTTGTCAGCTACATGTATTTTGTGAGGACCTGGCCTAAGCATGAATAATGCACAGTATGTCAAAATGGATTTTCGTGGCAGGTTATTTTTGCAAATTCTTCTTCACAAACTTTTGTAGCGGCCCCCGTGGCCGAGTGGTTAAGAGCGCTGTTTCTTAATCACTCGATCATCTCACTGCTGTGTCTGGTGTGGGTTCGAGCCCCGTTCTGGCCATGTGAGACAAGCCAAGTTCTGCTTGCTGGTGCCTACTGATTGGCCCGTCTCATATGACACGGCTAACAAACCTTTAAATGCGTAACCGCGGTTAAGAAAAGAAATCCGATTCATGTCCTTCCGGTTTCGCATCAGATGACCAACAAAAGGTAAACAAACTTTTGCAGCTCGTGTTTCCGAGTAAAATATTTCGATTCGAAGACAAATATTATAGTTCTCTCAATGCTATTTTATTAGCAGGACATTGCTATATTTGGACCCCAAAGGATTTCCAGAAATGTTTCTTTATAATCATGATTTTTATTCCCTACCCCAAAACACATGTTGGGATTGCATTGTACACGACGAAAATGTGGGTCAGTCGCAGAGATATTTTTAGATTTCCGCTCATTACGTCCATATTAACGGAAAGCAATACAGTGCGCAGATGATTGTAACATTGTGTGAGATCTGGTGACAGTTTCGTTGCCTCTGGCCAATACATTAGATGCATATATGGTTAAAAGCTGTGTCAACATTTCGGTTACGAATTTAATCATTAGAATGATAGCAATATAATCATTATAGAACACATGTATTAAAGTTTTTGTTTTTGTTAATTGTTTTACGCTGAAGATTATTGTCACATTCTCTCGTCCTTTCTTAATAGGTGCTTACTCAAATTTGGTGTGTTTGTGATATTTGCAGTGAAAATGTTTGAAATAAAATAATACAAACTGTCTATGAAATACATGTAATACAATAGTTCACGTGCATGATATTCCTGTTCATGAAGACGATTTTACAGCATTCTATATACTTTAATTTGTTTTTTCTTGGTTTTATGTCTTTCAAAACGCTTTACAGGGAAATAAATACCATAACTTGAACAGGTTGAGGTTTTCAAACGTATCTTGAAATATACCCATCATATTTTAATGATTAAATGCGTACCCATCTTTTCCTTCCCTTCAAATCGATAATGCTGGGCACTAACTCAACGAAATACTGGCACAGACATCAGATGCAATTCAGTTAATACATATCTGTAAATTTGTCTTGGAACAATCACTAAAATTTGATATTTACCAGCAAATTGTCCAATTTTTAGTTGTATTTCGCCGACTTTGGCCTTGTTGGAACACCAGGTTCGAAGAAGGGAATAAATAACTCAAAGACCATCAAATTATTCAGGTTCGAAGAAGGGAATAAATAACTCAAAGACCATCAAATTATTTTGCGAGCTACTTTGGTGCTGACTTACAATAGTAAGTAAGTGACAAAATAGCATTCATAGATAATCGATATATTTCTGTACTAAAATATAATTATACCCCCCGCAAAACGAAGTTTTAGGGGGGTATACTGTTTTCAGTCTGTCCGTAATTCCGTCATTCCGTGATTCCGTCATTCCGTGATTCCGTCATTCCGTCAACATTTTGACATCTTTGCTGAATAACTTAAGTAGTTTTTGCCCGATGTTCTTCAAATTTTCAACACACCTGCACCATTAGACAACACATGTGTGATATGAATTTAGGGGCCAAAGGGTCAGTTTTGCAAGAGTTATGGGACTTTTTAAACCTATACATAGAATGTTTGCCATAGTGCTAATAGTGCATACTTTGTGAAATCAACTCCTCCTACAGCTTTCAATATTCTCTTTTGATACTTTGCAGATATGTGCCAGAGATATTGAAGATATGCATGAAGAAGTATTATGCTGAAAAAATGAATTTTGACAAATTTACGGCATTTTGAACTTAGCCAATTTTCGATAATTGCCATATTCAATAATGGTTGGTAGTGCATAGTTTGTGAAATCAACTCCTCCTAGGGCTTTCAGTATTTCTTTTCAATACTTTGCAGACATGTTCCACACATATTGAAGATGTGCATGAAGAATTATAATGCTGAAAAAATAATTTTTGACAAATTTACAGCATTTTTCAACATAGCCATTTTTTGACCATTGCTTATATACAATAATGATTGGTAGTTCATAGTTTGTGAAATCAACTTCTCCTAGGGCTTTCAGTATTTCTTTTCAATACTTTGCAGACATGTTCCACACATATTGAAGATGTGCATGAAGAATTATAATGCTGAAAAATTAATTTTTGACAAATTTACAGCATTTTTTAACATAGCCATTTTTTGACCATTGCTTAAACAATAATGGTTGGTAGTGCATATTTTGTGAAATCAACTCCTCCTAGGGCTTTCAGTATTTCTTTTCAATACTTTGCAGATATGTTCCACACGTAATGAAGATGTGCATGAAGAATTATAATGCTGAAAAAATAATTTTTGACAAATTTACAGCATTTTTCAACATAGCCATTTTTTGACCATTACTTATATACAAAAATGGTTGGTAGTGCACATTTTGTGAAATCAACTCCTCCAAGGGCTTTCAGTATTTCTTTTTGATACTTTTCAGACATGTTCCTCACATATTGAAGATGTGCATGAAGAATTATAATGCTGAAAAAATAATTTTTGACAAATTTACAGCATTTTTTAACATAGCCATTTTTTGACCATTGCTTTTATACAATGATGGTTTGTGAAATCAACTCCTCCTGGGGCTTTCAGTATTTCTTTTCAATACTTTGCAGACATGTTCCACACATATTGAAGATGTGCATGAATAATTATAATACTGAAAAAGTGATATTTGACAAATTTACATCATTTTTCAACATAGCCATTTCTTGACCATTGCTTATATACAATAATGGTTGGTAGTGCATACTTTGTGAAATCAGCTCCTCCTAGGGCTTTCAATGTTTCTTTAAGATTCTTTGTAGATTTGTTCTAGATATATTTTAGATGTGCATGAATAATTTTCATGCTGAAAATTTAATTTTTGACAAACTTACAGCTTTTATTTAACTTAGCCAATTTTTACCATTTCTCATGATAAACAATGATCATAGTGCATACAGTGAAATCAACCTCAAGCTTTCAATATATTCTTTTAATATCTTATAGATGTGACTGGCATACTGGGGATGTACATGAAGGATTATAATGCTGAAAAGATATCTTTGACAAATTTTTTGCATGTTTGACTTAGGAAGTTATTGGCCAGCTTCAGATAATTTTGCGGGGGGTATACTGAAAGCCTTGCTTGCAGCCAATTTCTAGTTATCAATCGATCCTAGTAGTGTATGTTTTGTTTACCTTTTCTTGGTCTTCATATGCGCAACCGGAAGGGCGTGAATCGGATTTTCTTTCTTAACCGGCGGTTACGCATTTAAAGGTTTGTTAGCCGTGATATGAGCTGAAATAATCTTGAAAGGGATGTAAAACTGAATTAGAAAAAATCACTTTTGAAAATAAATTGAGCCATTGCATGGGAAAACCAACAATCTGCATATGCAAAAACAAAGGCGCAGGTCAGCAGTAACTGTGAAGCTGATCAGCGCCTTTGTTTTCGCTACCCCGATAGTACAATTCCTCTACTTTCTAAATCCAAAGTTTCCAGCCTCTAACCATCTTCTGTGACTGTACAGGCCGGTTTTTGTTGGACCTGGTCGGAACCCAAATTGTTGGTTTGCTCATTTGGTTGACTGTTTAATATGTTTTGCCTTTCAGATGGTGTCAGAATGTAGATGTCTGATAGAGAACGCTGACACTGTGTACGAGAGGGTGAGATACTATATGAATTTTCAAACACTGTAAACATTGTGGTTTGCACAATAATATGAGTCTCGATGCAAGAAATCGATGCAAGAAAAACGGTCTTCGGGGGTTTTCGACTACGTCTGACACAAACCGACCTTTGCAGCTACAGGAGATGGCTAGAAGCTTGAAATTTCGGATTTAGAAGAAGAGGTATTGTACTAGCGGTGTAGTGAAAACAAAGGCTCTGATCAGCTTCGCAGTTACTGCAAAGCTGATCTGCGCCTTTGATTACGCATAGGCAAAAATCTGGTTTTCCCAGGATATGGCTCATATTATCCTACACATATAATGTCAATAACTTTCACTGATATTTATACACCAGTCACTTGTAACCATGACCGTACAGGGAAGGGCGGGGATTATGACTTTTCATTTTACAGTGCCTGCTAGGAGCCCCACCTCCAGTGGACAAACTGGAGGTCAAAATTATGTTCTTTGAAAAAAAAAACTGAGGTAAATATCCTAATGTTGAAATCCAATCACTTCCCCTGCATTGTGGAACAATGGAAATGGAAAAGCTTTACGAAAACTTGCCCATGCAATACATTGAGTTTTTTGTTTTTCAGCTGTAAAAAAAAAAAAAAAAAAAAAAAAAAAAAAAAAAAAAAAATCTGATATTAATTTGATATTAAATTTCTTATTTTTGCTCAAAACATAGATTGTGGGTACACTTCAGAACCATATGTTTTGGGGCTAAAATAATGTGGTGAAGAGTATAGAGGACACATATACAGCTTGCTGTATGAGCTAGCTTCACAGTGACGTGTAGTGTGTCTGGATATTGTTGCAAGTTAAGCAACGTTGAGCTCGGTTAGTGGCTAAAGGTGGAGCAGGGACGACTGAGTAGTTGACTGCTCATGGTGGTTACCATCAGTTATTCTTCAATAAGAAAAATAGGTATACACCTGTAAACTCCTGTTTTAGTACATAAAAGTGGGGTTTAAGGGGGTATACATTTCACGGACATGTTTTTCTGATGAAATATAGGTGTTAAAAAAAGATATTCAAGATGATCACCTTTGTTGTCATGTAGTCCATTTAGATTTTCTCTTTATTGAGTTGGTTTGCATTGTGTTTTCAGTTACTGCATAGTCAGAGAGCCGGTCTAGAATGGCATGAAGAATTAGAATCGGTTAGCATACAGGCGGGGCTCAAGGGGAAGAAACTCTCAAAGGTAACAGAAATAAACCATGGATATGCTATAATTATAGTCCATAAGGAATTAGAAATGCATGATACAAGATAAAGTTGTACTAGAAAAAAATTTATAAATTGTATAATTTTATATGATAAGGCTGTATAAATTAATGCATTTCAAAATCTCACTGTCAGTTTAGAGAAAAATTTGTTTGGTTTTCGTGAAGAAGTAAAGAAACAATATTTAGCATCATGAATTGAGCTGTGACATGAGAAAACTGGTCTTCTGGGTTTCCGACCAGGTCTGACACAGACCAGGCTGTACAGTCTCAGAAGAAGGCTACAAGCTTGTGATTTTGGATTTAAGAAGAGGAGGAGTTGTACTGTCCGAGTAGCGAAAACAAAGGTGCTGATCAGTGTAACCGCGAAGCTGGTCTGCGGCTTTGTTTTCGCCTAGGCAAGAATCTGGTTTTCTCGTGTCGTGGATCAATTACAAATTGGATTCAGACACCTGATTGTAAAATATCATATGAATATGCAGGGGAAAACCAACAACCTGGGTTTTTTGACCAGGTCTGACACAAACTAGGCTGTACAGCCACAGCAAATAGCAGCATGAAATTTCGGGTTTAAGAAGAGGAGGAATTGTACTATCCTTGTGGCGAAAACAAAGGCGCTGATCAGCAGTGCAGTTACTTCACAGCTGATTTGTGTCTTTGTTTTTTTTTCATTTTCTAATGCGGCTACTCATATCGTTTTTGCGTAAAGATCATTATGACATGCTTTAACCTACATGTAATTCTTTTTACTCCATATTCAGGCAATAGAAAACTTTGCATGGAACATCCGGGTACTTCAGGGGCAGGCTGATCTATTGCTACAGGCCAAAACTGACTGTCAAGAATATCTTAGACAGGTACAATTAATGTTATTGCTAAATACATAAAATACAAGCATTCACCAGGCCCAGAGGTTATAGAACTGGGCCCTGTTGCATAATACTATATTAACTCTTAATTGCAGGTTAAAGTCCCAGTTAACTTAATGACAGCTTTATTCCTGCTGCATTTTTGTCTAGGAAAATCAACACTAGTGTATTCTTAAAGCTGTCATTAGCTAATGTAGCTCCGGAGGTACTTTAAAATTGTTTTATGCAGCAGAAAATTAATGCCACCTTTACTAAGTGAGTTCTTGAACTTAATGGCAGCTTAGGGTTTAATGACAGCTTAACTTACGTTCATGCAACAGGGCCCTGTTTTCATGCTAAACTCAACTGAGATTAAAATTTAAACTGCTAATAAATTCCAAAGCCAGTAATTTATTCTGCTCATAAATGTTAGATAAATTTCAGTATTAGTGGAGCTGAGCATAACAAAGTTTTATAATCTCACGGCCTGTTCTCTTGAGAATGCATTTGAGGTTTCTGAATTCTTTAATATATGGTGTAGGTAATAAAACTTAAATAGTTGGAATGCTTGAAAAGGTCAGGTGAGACTCAAATCAGGCTGTGTAATTATAGATGATTAGACTCTTGAAATTTCAAATTGTGCCATTTCAGAAATTTTACTCAAAAGAGAGAAAAGAAATAGATGCTAATGGGCTATGTTTCAGTGCAGCTTCTCTGCACCTTCTAGTTTTTCTCATATGTATATACTAAAGGCTGATCTTCAGTGAATAATTGTTCCAAAACAATCAGAAAAGACATTCACTTAGACTTTTCTTTGACGTTGGCAGTTGTGATGATGCTTAATTCTTTTTTTTTTTCTACCTCACCTGAGCCGAAGACTCAAAAGTTGAGCTTATGGGCCATGCTCCATCGTCCATTCATCGTCGTCGTCCACAATGTCAAAGATCTTCTCCTCTGAAACTGCTTGACCAATCAAAGCCAAGGTTAAGGTCACATGACTAAGATGGCTGCCATGGCTATAAATAGCAAAAACCTTTAAAAAATCGTCTTCTCCAGAACCAGAAGCCTATGATTTTGAAACTTGGCATGAAACATCAGGGAGTGGAGCTCTACAAAGTTTATGTAAATCATGACCTTGGGATGACCTTGACCTATTTTATGGCAAGGCCAACATAAGTTACCCATGCATTTGAATGGGGAAAATTAGTAAAATGAAATTAAATGGGGGAAACTTGCTGGGAGTATACAAATGACAGAAGATTTGTTTTTGAAGAAAAAAATGTCCTCAGTGGGTTGTCTGCTCCTGCCCTGGGCCTATATACATGTATGTGACCATAATATTCAAATATCTTCTTCTCTGATACTGCTTGGCCAATCAAAGCCAAACTTTATGTGGAGCATTGTTAGGGAAGGAGAATGAAAGTTAATATAAATGATCCAGGTCACATGACCAAGATGGCCGCCATGACTATAAATAGCAAAAACCTTTATAAATCTTATTGTTGAGAGCCGGAAGACCTATAATTTTGAAACTTTGCCTGAAGCATCAGTGAATGGAGCTCTACAAAGTTTGTATAAAATCATGACCCCCCCCCCCCACCCCCCGGATGACCTTGACCTATTTTATGGTCAGCTGTGGTTGCATATCCCAGATCTCAGGTGAGCGTTTACAGGACCACTGGTCCTCTGGTTTTCTCATTTCTAGATGTCCGAGGCAGCGGAAGCATTAGGTACAGCTAAGGAGGAAACAGTGATCTTCAGTAACCAGAACGGACACACTGAGTTACAACAACAAGATGAAAGCCAACCAACTTGATATGAGTTGCGCCATGGGAAAATTGGCTCTTTTGCATATGCAAAAACAAAGATGCAGATCAGCTGTGCAGTAACTGCACAGCTGATCAGCATCTTTATTTTTTGCTATACAGATAGTGGTACTCAGATACTGCAATGCCTCTTCTGAATGAATCAGAAATCTCAAGCTTTCTTCTGTGACTGCACAGCTTGATTCATTTCAAACAGATTTGGAAAGCGCAAAGACAGGCTTTCTTTGAATGCAGCTCAGTCAATTGTGTATAGCAATATTTAAATCCAATGGATTTAACATTCAACTTCGGTCAGGAACCAATTGTTCTGATAGGATTTTAATTCTCTTTATGCCAAAGACAGACTGTCCAACATAAATGCCCATCTGCATCTTAAGCACATCCTTGACAAAATGTGTGAAATTCTCATTAAAGTAATACCTATTATACACCGGTTATCAGAGACAACAACATGAACGAGAGCAACCAATGCAGCAGAAATCAAGATAACGCTGTAGGATGCAAATATAAATATACATGAACAACTTGTCGCTTATTGATTTCATCTGCATTGTTTATTCTTGGGATAACAGGTGTGCTTTTGTTCAAATTAGTGAATCCTTTGAATGAATTGTTGCCAGGAATCCAGTGTAGACTGTGTGTTCAAAGATTATGAATAAATAATGGGATACAGGTTCAAGAAGCTTTTTTAGGGGGCGCGGTGGCATAGTGGTATAGCATCAGACTTTGAATCGAGAGGTCCTGGGTTCGATCCCCACAGGTGGCACCGTGTTGTGACCTTGAACAAGACACATTAACTCCCTATGGTACTGCTTAAACCCAGGAAGCATTGGCTCATTCTCGACGTGACTGAAAAATTGTTGACTCGGACGTTAAGCCTCAATACAAACAAAAAAGCTTTGTTCGAAATATGTTATCAAAACCAATGTCAACACAGCGTTATTGCTGATATCCTTCAAATTGTATGAGCCGCGCTGCGAGAAAACCGGTCTTCGGGGTTCCGACAAGGTCTGACACAAACTGACCTGTACAGTCACAGAAGCGGGCTAGAAGCTTGAAATTTCAGATATAAGAAGAAGAGGAAATATACTATCCGTGTAGCGAAAACAAAGGCGCTGATCAGCTTCGCGGTTACCGCGAAGCTGATCTGCGGCTTTGTTTTCGCCTATGCAAATTGTTGGTTTTCTCATGCACAGGCTCATATAGCTTTTGGTGCAAAAAGTCAAAGGGAAGAAAAAGTAGATCTACTGACAGAAATGCTTATGTTGTGGGGAAAGTTATGTTAAATTGTTCAACAAAAGGCATAGCAAGTTATTTGTATTTGATGTATGTTACTGTTGAATGTTATTGTCGGGCAGATGCAAATAGGAAACCGCTCAGATTTCGCCTTCTAAATATGTACTGGTCAATTTGCCCTCAGATGTTATGCGTTAATTGCAAATAGATGCATGTATGGTGTTAAATGTTGTTTTTTCCTGATGTATAAATTTTTGATCAAATGAAAGTATGGTGTAATATTGTATATCGTGTACAAAGAATTTTCTACATAATGTGTAATATTGTAATTATATACATATGTATATTTGAAGTCTGAATTTTATAGTTTGTTTTCTTTTCTAAAGTAATATGTACATTATATGTGAACACATATATATATCTCACTTTGTATGAGTGTAAATATTGATTTTTTGAGTAGACTATTGTCGTTTTATGCATATGCTTAAGTTATATGCCTCACCTCATGTGCAATAGATCTCTTTCAGTAGTAGGCTTCTTTCAGTTGTAGGCCTCTTTCTGTAGTAGGCCTAGGCCTCTTTCAGTAGTAGGCCTAGGCCTCTTTCAATAGTAGGCCTCTTTCAATGGTAGGCCTCTTTCAATGGTAGGCTTCTTTCAATAGTAGGCCTCTTTCAGTGGTAGGCCTCTTTCAATAGTAGGCCTAGGCCTCTTTCAATAGTAGGTCTAGGCCTCTTTCAATAGTAGGCCTCTTTCAGTGGTAGGCTTCTTTCAATAGTAGGCCTCTTTCAGTGGTAGGCCTCTTTCAATTGTAGGCCTAGGCCTCTTTCAATAGTAGGCCTCTTTCAGTGGTAGGCTTCTTTCAATAGTAGGCCTCTTTCAGTGGTAGGCCTCTTTCAATAGTAGGCCTAGGCCTCTTTCAATAGTAGGCCTCTTTCAGTGGTAGGCTTCTTTCAATAGTAGGCCTCTTTCAGTGGTAGGCCTCTTTCAATAGTAGGCCTAGGCCTCTTTCAATAGTAGGCCTCTTTCAGTGGTAGGCTTCTTTCAATAGTAGGCCTCTTTCAGTGGTAGGCCTCTTTCAATAGTAGGCGTCTTTCAATAGTAGGCCTCTTTTAAATGGTAGTAATATAAAAGGACATGAATGCTATGGAATTTCTGTCAAAATTTTGAAAATTGGCATGCCTATCTTGCTGTTACCACGCTCAGCATCTGTCTTTGTCACGTGTGTCACAATGAGTGTGACCGTGTGAGATCATCGTATGAATGTCGTGCCTGTTGGGCATCCTGCTTGGTTCTATTTAAATATCTGCCTTCAGCTTCCACAGCCTTCTACCCTCTGCCACATTGCACAACTTAGAGGCTGTTATGATTGATAATTACTGACAATTATGCATGACACTGCTTGTATATAAAAGGTATTTTCAATGGAAGGCAAAAGCCGTCATTACGGTCAAAAGTCCCATTTTTAAATGAAATAGACAAAATAGAAATGAACTAATTCATTTTCAAATAAAATAAACCGTTATATCACATAAAACAAATGAAAATGACACAAAACAATTACTTATGTCAAACAGACCAATTCATTTTAAAACCAATCAATCAACTCCGCCAAATGGGACAACTTGAAATCAAACGAAACAAACGTTTCACAAACCAAACAAATAAACCTATCCGGTAATAAAAAAGGTGTAGGTCAAACGAAATACCGAAAAATCGAATATTAATGAAATGGATCCGAGTCAGTTCGGCCCAAAACGACTTACTTGGAAAACGTCAAAGTCTCATCATGGTCGAACATCATCATCATCATCATCATCATCATCGATTATCATGATCGATCATCATCATCATCATCATCGATCATCACCATGATGATCGATAGTCATCATCATGATCGAAGACCATCATGATCGATGACCATCATGATCGATCATCATCATCATCATGAACGATCATCATGATCGATCATCATCATGATCGATCATTATCATCGTCATCGTCGATCATGATGATGACTATCATGATCGATCATCATCATCATGATTGATAAACATGATCGATCATCATGATCGACCATCATCATTATGATTGATCGATCATCATCATCATGATCGATCATCATAATCAACATCCTCGAACATCATCATAATCAATCATCATCATCATGGACGACCATCATGATTCATAATCATGATCGATCATCATGATGATAATTATGATCGATCATCATCGATAATCATGATCGATCATGATGAATATGATGATGATGATCAATCATGATGATGATGATCGAAGATGATGATGATGATCGATCATGATAATGATGATTGATCATGATGATAATCGATCATGATGATGATGATCGATCATCTTGGTGATGGATCGATGATGATGATGATGATGATGATCGTCGATCATGATGATGATCAATCATCATCATCGACGATGATGATCGATCATCATGATCGATCATGATGATTATCGATCATGATGATTATCGATCATGATGATGATCGAACATGATGATGATGATCGATCATGATGATTATCGATCATGACGACGTTTATCGATCGTCATGGTGATGATCGATGATGATGATGGTGATGATGATGACGATGATGATGTTCGATCATGATGAGACTTTGACGCTTTCCAAGTTAAGTCGTTTTGGGCCGAACTGACTCGGGTCCATTTTATTAATATTCGATTTTTCGGTATTTCGTTTGACCTGCACCTTTTTTATTACCGGATAGGTTTATTTCAGAAACAATTGTTTGGTTTGTGAAACGTTTGTTTCGTTTGATTTCAAGTTGTCCCATTTGGCGAAGTTGATTTTTTGTTTTTAAATGAATCTAACGAGTACCCACAAAGTATGTTTTTAAATGAATTGGTCTGTTTCACATAAGTAATTGTTTGTGTCATTTTCGTTTGTTTTATGTGATATAACGGTTTATTTTATTTGATAATGAATTAGTTCATTTCTACTTTGTCTTCTTATTTTGAAATGAATTGGTCCGTTTCACATTAGGAATTGTTTTGTGTCATTTTCGCTCGTTTTATGTGATATTACGGTTTGTTTTATTTGAAAATGAATTAGTTCATTTCTACTTTGCCTGTTTCATATAAAAATGGGACTTTTGACGGCTTTTGCCTTCCATAATTTTCTTAATGTACCATAGGCAAACCACATATCTTTTCTTAAGTAACAGAATGCTCATTTTGAAAACTCAGTCCATGCATATGAGCCGCCGCATGGGAAAACCAACAATCTGCATATGCGAATCAGCTTTGCAGTAACTGTGAAGCTGATCAGCGCCTTTGTTTTCACTACATGGATAGTACAATTCATCTTCTACTTGTATCCAAAAAGCTTCTAACCTGCTCCTGTGACTGTACAGGCTGTTTTATATCAGACCTGGTCAGAAACCCAAATTGATTGTTTTCTCATGCACAGGCTCATTGTATAAATATGTACAAAGCATTTTATGTACATGTATGAACCCTGGCAATATTTACTCATTTATGCATTTTGGAGTTTTGAATATTCATGGTCTTGGGGTTATTTTAAAGTTTCTTTACCCACTTTCTCCATTTTCTGTCAGTTTATATTTATTTCTCATCTTAAAAAATGATTCTCAGGATATTTGAAACTGTAAGCCCACACTTAGCTTAAGAATCCTCTGTTATGAAGTGGTTTAGCCATGAGCCTTGTAAGCCAGGGGTCGCAGGATCGAGTCTAGGCTTCTCTAGCTTTTCAAAAGAGTCTTTAACTCATATAAACCTGGCATCCTTTTTTGTGGGACATAGGCAAACAGTATAGCCCCAGATGTGACGCCGCAGAACGCGGCGTCCCATTGGTGCTATTCTGTTTGCCTAGAGAAGTTTAATCGAAAAATTAGAAAAAAAAATTAAATCACACCTAAAGCCCCTAAAAACCAGAGTGGACTCGCCCAAATGATAATGATGGGAAAGTCCATTCGTCAAATATGGGTTAAACTGAGGTCCTGTCTCTGTATGAACTCAGCTGCTGTTGGGATGTTAAACCCCAACCTACCAACCATCATGAGCTAAGTCTTGAATGATCAGACTGGTAGCACAGTGGATAGCATGTACTATTTGTATGCACACAGACCAGAGACAAGATTTTCCTGGCCCTGAGGTTATAAAACTTTTTTCATGCTCAGCTCAGCTGAGACTAAAATTTATCCTGCTCATAAATGTTAAAATGCCAACAATTACCAGATTTTGAGGTATGAACCCAAATTTTCCACTAACTTTGACTATTTAAGCATTTATGAGCAGTTGAAATTTCATGCTCAGCTGAGTTGAGCATGAAAAAAGTTTTATAACCTCGGGCCCTGGTCTGAGATAGTTTTTGGGAAGATCTGTCAATGAAAATATTTGTGTGGCTATTAATCATCTTCTGAGCAACGTCATAAGGAAACCGGATTTTGCCTATGCAAAAACAAAGATGCAGATCAGCTGTATAGTAACTGTAACTGCATAGCTGATCAGTGGCTTTGTATTTGCTACACAGGTAGTACAATTCCTCCTGTTTATATTTCCAAAAGTTCAAGCTTCTTTTTCTTGTCACACAACAATCACTTTACAATACTATTGTTGGGCTGTTAGCTATCCAACTTGAGTGATATATTGCAAAATTAGTCTAAAGTGACCATCTGGGGTTCCAAAATGATTAGTGTTATATCCAAAACCATACTGTAGTGAACCATGTTATAGAGTGTTGAGGTTACTTTTTCTGTGGAGAGAGCAGTGCCTTAGTGGTAGAGCGTCGGACAACAAATAAACAGAACCAAGTTTTAACCATCCTCGGGCCGTGTGGTGTCATTGAGCAAGACATATGAGCTGCCTCATGGGAAAACCAATAATCTGCATAGGCGAAAACAAAGATGCAGATCAGCTTCGCGGTAACCGCGAAGCTGATCAGCGCCTTTGTTTTCGCTACTCAGATAGTACAATTCCTCTTCTACTTAAATCCGAAATTTCTAGCTTCTAGCTCTTTTCTGTGCTTGTACAGGCTGGTTTGTGTTGGACCTGTTCGGAAACCACATTGTTGGTTTTTCCATGAGACGGCTCATATGTACCGGTACATTGATTTACTACATTCTGAGGAATTAGATAATACCTAGGAAGATCTCGAGATATCCAGATATGACTGACATATTGTTGACTCGGACGTTAAACCTCAATACAAATAAACTTTTTCTTTAGAGCCAAAAATAAGACTTTATATTGTTATGGTTATGTTTGTGAAAAACTTTATTTCTTTATGCTACTGTGTCTTTCTTTATTCTCATGCAATATTTCTGACATGACATTGTGTCATCATAACATACCGGTACTTTATCAATCAAAATCATGTTTAAGTATTTTGTTGCAAAACTGAATAAATTTGATACGTTTGTTTTGAAGAACACTTGTTGTCTACCTCTGACAAATTGAGCCGCATCATGAGAAAACCGGATTTTGGCCTATGCGAAAACAAAGGCGCAGATCAGCGCCTTTGTTTTCTCTACTAGGATAGTACAATTTCTCTTCTGCTTATGTCCAAACTTTCAAGCAGCTAGCTTTCTTCTGAGACTGTACAGGCCGGTTTGTGTCGGACCTGTTCGGAAATCCCGAAGACCGGGTTTCTCACGTCGTGGCTCAATTGATCTTTTTTGTTCTTCTAATGCCTGCTGTTGTTCCTGTTTTCAGTATCCGATTTTCTCAACCCTGCGGATTATACAGCCTACATCTCCTTGATCATTGTTCTATGCTAAGCAGAATGCCTTTTAATATACATCACGAAAACTTGCCCATGCAATATATAGAGATTTTTTCAGAAGCAAAAATTGAAAATTTCATAGGAAAAAATTTGATTTTTTTAACATTTTCGTTCAAAACATACATTATGGGTACATTTTAGAACCGCCTTGCTGAGCCGAGGCGGTTCTAGTGAGTACCCCCGATGTAAGTTTTGGATCAAAATGAAGAAATTTAGGTATACCCCTGCAAAGCCAAGTTTTTCTATATAAAAGTAAGGCATATGGGGGTATACATTTCACGGACATGTTTTCATGATGATACAGCCTACATCTTGATTATTGTTCTATGCTAAAACAAGGCAGAATGTGTTTTAATTTATATATGAACACTCTGATTCAATGTTCATCCTGAATTTATCCTGAATTTCAGGCATCCCCCTCCCCCAAATGAGCCGCGACGCGAGAAAACCGGTCTTCCGGGTTTTCGACCAGGGGTTGGTAGCTCAAAGCCAACTTACAAAAACCTTAAGTATATCTTAGGGATTATGGTGAAAAACTGAAAAGGACCTTAAGTAACGGTGACAACTTAACAGCATCGTAACTTTGGCGACGTCTTATCTTACAAAGTGGCACCTTTCATTTGAAAAAAGTTCCGACAGCTTAGTGTAACTGGAATAGCAGTGGCGTAAATTTTAGGGTGGTCATTTTCGTGCATATTAGCCCAATACAGACACCCATGACACTATCTTGCATGGTATATTTCCTGAACGTTGGCCCAATACAGTCACGTATGCATGCTACCATCTTGCATGGTATGATCACTTTTTGGTGTGAGATTTGAATGCAGATGCCCAAAATAGCTGTATTAATATAATTGTGATTATTACTGTGCCCAGGTCTGATACAAACCAGCCTGTGCACCTACGGAAGATGCCTAGACGCTGGAAATTTCGGACTTAGGAAGAAGAGGAATTGTACTATCCTTGTAGCGAAAACAAAGGCGCTGATCAGCTGTGCAGTTACTGCACAGCTGATCTGCGCCTTTGTTTTCGCATGGGCAGAAATCTGGTTTTCTCGTGACGTGGCTCAAATTATGACATAATAAGTGAAATGTTTTCATATTGTAGAGACCTGTACCTCTAGTAGCTTTCACCATCATGTTTTAGAAATAATTCATAGGAGAAAATAGAGTATTTGACAATATTGAAGATAATAATGGTATCATTTTGTTCATTTTTCTAGAACGCAATCCTAAGAAGCACCCACAACATACCGTATTCGTGCTAATTAGTGCACAGTGTGCTTAACTTTTCAAAACTGAAAGTTAAGGTAACTAAATATCGTTCTAATTAGCGCACACTACAAAGGAACACAATACATAAACTGTAGACATAACCATGTCAAAATATCGATGTAGATGTCATTTAATGGTTAGATTCGTTGCAAAATAGTGTTTGATCATAAGGTTAAGTTTTAATATTGTATTTATATGTAAAATTGGTGTAAAATACAAACCTGCTTCTCGAGCAATGTGAGCTTATGCTCATTTGTTTTTGGAAACCACCGAGGTGTGCGCTTATTGGAGCATGTGCGCTAATTAGAACGAATATATGAATGATTAACAAAAAACATCATTCAATTATCATCAAATACTCCCTTTATGTCTGTTCTCTTTGTTCATCAGGAAAACATGTCCGTGAAATGTATACCCCCTCATACCCCAGTTTTATATAGAAAAACTGGGGTTTGCAGGGGTATAGCTATTTTTCTTATTTTTGCTCCAAAACATAGATTGTGGGTACTCGTTAGAACCGCCTCGGCGAGGCGGTTCTAACGTGTACCCACAATCTATGTTTTGAGCAAAAATAAGAAAAATATCAAATTTTTTCCTATGAAAATTATCGATTTTTGACCTGAAAAAAAATACTGTATATCATATGGGCATGTTTTCGTAATGTTAGTTTTCTTGTTATGTGTTATAATGAGTGCTCAAGATAATATTGATATTGTACATACTTGCAATAGAATGCTTTATTTGATTATATATAGTGCACATGTGATAATGACTCGTTATGTTTTGTTTTCTTTGTTACTAAACCATGACCACTCGTCTTGTTGGATGGGAAAAGGATGAAAGATACATGTAGTAGTATTCTTCAATGACAATGAGCTGCATTATGAGAAAACCAGACTTTTGCTTTGGTAAAAATTGTTCCGGATCATATATATGTGCAATACACTTCAGTTGATCAATGCCTTTCTATCAAATATCACAATCCCTCTACTTTTTTTATCTCTGAAAATGGCAGGTACGAACTAAAAGCCAAAATATGCATACTTTTTGTCCCTATGTGCTGAGCATGATGAGCTGAATAAGTTAAGCTGAGTTGAGATGTAACACTGTACCTTTCCATTGTGTAGATATTCTGGACTGGGAGTATGAAGTATAAGCCCTGAAAATTGAAGCCTCTAACCAGCTTCAGTGTTTGTACACCTTAGTTTGTGTCAGACCTGTCAGCAACACAGGAGGTAGGGTGTTTTTTGCATGTCCCAGCTCAAATACACACCGGTTATCTAGAGACAACCAACGCGACTGAGAACAACCAATACAGATTAAATCAATAAGCACATCGTGAAAACATGTCCGTGTAATGTATACCCCCTTGAACCCCACTTTTATATAGCAAAACTGGGGTATGCAGGGGTATACCTATTTTTCTTATTTTTGCTTCAAAACATAGATTGTGGGTACTCGTTAGAACTGCCGCGGCGGTTCTAACGCGTACCCACAATGCATGTTTTGAGCAAAAATAAGAAAAATATCAAACTTTTTCAGCTGAAAATTTTCAATTTTAAAGCTCGAAAATTCTCTGTTTATAGCATGGGCAAGTTTTCGTAATGAACAGTAATTGGTCTGGTATTATCCCTGTATGGTATTTTCAGGCAATTTGTCGAGTCCTGCAGTCTTATATTGATTTCATTTGTGTTTGTTGTTCTCAGTCGGGTTGGTTGTCTAGGATAAGTGGTGTGAATTGAGCCGCGACACGAGAAAACCGGTCTTCGGGGTTTCTGACAAGGGCTGACACAAACTGGCCTGTGCAGCTACAGAAGCAGGCTAAGAGCTTGAAATTTTGCATTTAAGAAGAAGAGAAATTGTACTATCCATGTTGCGAAAACAAAGGCGCTGACCAGCTTTGCAGTTACTGCGAAGCTGATCTGCACCTTTGTTTTCGCATAGGCAAAAATCCGTTTTTTCTCACGCTGCGGCTCAAATACCACTGAAACTTTCATCATTCTGTTTTATTTAGTAAGAATACAGTAAAAAATGTTTTGTTTCTCAAATCATGACAAC
The DNA here is from genome assembly GCA_964017185.1 of Rugalucina vietnamica. Classification (NCBI taxonomy): domain Eukaryota; kingdom Metazoa; phylum Mollusca; class Bivalvia; order Lucinida; family Lucinidae; genus Rugalucina; species Rugalucina vietnamica. Next base: position 24,028,746 of record OZ024878.1, on the reverse strand, counting down.
ATGTTGACATTTATGAGCAGGATAAATTTTAGTCTCAGCTGAGCTGAGAATTAAAAAAGTTTTATAACCTCTGGCACAGGACCCAATAAATGTTTCAAACCAATGTCTTTAAAGTTTGCTTGAAAAGCTCATTGTAGTCATTGACCTTATTTCAAAGCAAAATTAAATTTTATGCTTATGTGTGGTGTAAATGTAATGTAACCATTTGCTTCTATAAGTCGAGTTTACAATTGCAAGTATGAGGAAAAGTTTTCAAAAATGTAGTTGGATAAGTGAATGCTGATACATGTATTAGCCTTGATTATCATAAAGAAAATAAAATCACTCAAACAATATTTGTCTTTTTTTAATACTTATCCTTTATATTCCTTGTTATTTTGCGTTCGGAAAATTGTCGGCTGTCAGAGTTGTTAAAAGCCAGACCTTTTTATCGAGGTGTAGCTGAATCACATGGCTAGACGTTAAAGTAAAACAAAACAAAACAAAACAAAAAAAAAAACACTCTTTATCCAGAGACAACCGATTTGACTACTGTAGGAACAACCAATGCAGCTGAAATCAATAAGAGAGTGAAAACCTGTCAGGGGAACAACTTGACAACGGTAACTTTTTCACAGTATTGGCTCCATATGCTGCTTATTGGTTTCATCTGCATTTTGGTTGTTTTCAGTTGTGTTAGTTGTCTCTAGATAACCAGTGTATCGCTGTTTACTGGAACATTTAGCTACAACCATTACGAAAACATGCCCCTGCAATATACAGAGATTTTTTTAGCTATAAAAATAACAATTTTCAGCAGAAAAAAAAAACTTGATATTTTTCTTATTTTTGCTCAAAACATAGATTGTGGGTACACGTTAGAACCGCCTCGCCGAGGCGGTTCTAACGAGTACCCACAATCTATGTTTTGGAGCAAAAATAAAAAAAATAGGTATACCCCTGCATACCCCAGTTTTGCTATATAAAAGTGGGGTTCAAGGGGGTATACATTGCACTGACATGTTTTCGTGATGTCACAGTATTTGCTCCATATGCTGCTTATTGGTTTCATCTACATTTTGGTTGTTCTCAATCATGTTAGTTGTCTCTAGATAACTGGGCCCAGTTGTTCAAAACTTTGTTAGCTTAACCTGTTGCAAAGGACTCTCACATTTTATCAACAAAACATAACAGTGTATAAAAAATTTTGTGATATTGCCATTTGAGTTTTTTTAAACAAATCGTTAACTAGTGACATCATTAATTTCGAACAACTGGGCCCAGGTGTATAGCTGTTTACTGGAATACTTAAATACAACAATGAACGATGACCATGTGATGCTTTGGTCACATTACATTATAAATCTTAAACACATATGGGAGCAAGAGATTCTGGGTTCGATACCTACCTCCCCTGTGTAATATCCCTGAGCAAGACACTTTAAGTTCCCACAGTTATACATGTGACTCCACCATCATCATCAGGGAGACTCCAGAACATTAGCTGAAAATGGATCTAAAATTTGTCTAAAATGTACTACTTTTTCAAGAAAATTCAAAATCTCCCTGAAATGAACAAAGAATTGTTCTATATGCTCTATACATTTTTGAAAAACCTCCCTGATGCCTTTTTCAAACCCATGACATGTATGCACAGTACTGATTAATACCAAAGAAGCGGTGGCTCCATTCTATGACCGAAAAATTGTTGACTGGGACCTCAAACCATATTCAAATCAATTAACACATATGGGCTTGATGGCCAGGTGGTTAGAGTAGCTGTTAAAGCTTTGGGTTTCCTACCCAGCTTGAATTACTGTACATGTAATGGCTGCATTGGCATACAGCAGCATTTAAATACATACTGGCTTCTCAAAATCTAATTTATAACATTACTTATTAGTCTGAACAGTGAAGAGTACTGTAATAATAAGCAATACATGTTTTTCACTTGAGGACTGTAAAGAAGACTGGCATTCATGCTGAATATGTTATCCTACCTATGCAGAGAATATAAGCGCAAATCTTACACTTAAAATGACAAAAATATAAACCAAGATTTTTGTCAATTTTACAAACATCATGAGAAAGCCGGATTTATGCATAAAATTTTTTGTGAAACCAAAGTGGCAGATCAGCTGTGTAGTAACCATATATGTGATACCTCCCTCATCATCAGGGAGACTCCAGGAAATGAGCGATAAGATGTTCTAAAATTTGTCTAAAATATCCCCTTTTTCAAGAAAATTTCAAAACCTCCCTGAAATGAACCAAGAATTTTCCTATATAATCTATACATTTTCAAAAACCTCCCTGAAATGAAAGAAAAATCTCCCTGATGCCCCTTTCAAACTCATCACATGTATGAGTAACAGCACAGCTGATCAGCGCCTTTGTTTTAGCTACATGGATAGTACAATTCCTCTTCTTCCTAATCTGAAATTTCAAACTTCTAGCCATCGTCTGTAGCAGCACACTCTGAGTTGTGTCAGATCTGGAAGGGAAACCCCGTTGACCGGTCTTCTTGCATCCCGGCTCAAATCCAATAGAATCATTGAATGCCTTGAATGTTAATGTTACAAAGCAAGATACTTTGAAAAAACAAATGAAATAAAAATGCTTTACATGGTGGTGAGCAAGCTCATTAGGCAAATCTATTCATGATGGTGATAAACCTCACACTTTTGTAAAAGCCTGACTTTTCCTGATCTTTGCCTACTTGTACCTTTCTATGAGACATTGACTAGAGTCTAGATATCAACAGACATACAGTCACTGAATTTCAAATAACATTAAGACTCACTGAAGATAATAAACAGTAATGTAAAATAGCCATGAACTATATCTCTTCTTCAGACATTTACAAAAGCTGTTTCTTGTTATATGAATGAAAATTAAATTCTCTCCCTTTCCAGTGGTTTTATCGATTTGTAGCGTGACGGCGGAGCGGTTCGGCAGCTTCCGTGTGACCTATTTATTTGACAGCTCCGACCTATTTGTTTACATTGACGTTTTACTGCGTAGGAATATGTAATTGTAATCCTGCAAATTTAGAAGATTTAGGCATATAAGAAAACATCTTCACAGAAAATATCTTTTCGTGTTTAATAAAATAATCAACTTTGTCATAATAGCGTTAATTTAACTGGAAAAAGGTTTGAGTGTAGAACTCATTATCATCGCGTAAGCGAGCACCTGCTGTGTGATTCGGTTCCAGTTCAATGAAGCAAAAGATGGATTTGCTCGCAATTTGTAAACGTGTTAAATGCTGCATTTTCGTGATAATAGGTTTAATCATCAACATAGATAGTGCAGGTATTTATATTTATTAGTTTTCAACCATTATCTTACTTTCTAATCGGTTGTTATATTGATTAAAACAGTTTACTTTCAGTTTATTGATTGGTACCATTTTGACTTTCAGAAACAATCCATGTTGCTGAAAATGGCGAGCAAGCTGTCATTTCGTTGTTGTCAAAACTGCTGCTGGACAGGCAACCACAGATAAATAACACAAAATCACCCGACAGAATCTTGAAGAACATGAAAATAGAGCTGACATATGAAATAAACCCAAATTGGTTGAATGACAAGGCCCCAGTTTTCATTGAAGTGAAGGATAGAGAGAAGGATGAATGGAGAGTAAGAAAGAAGCGATCAGTGAGAAACAAAGACAGTGTTGATGATCTGGAGCTGGCGTTGAGGATACCGGCTAGATATATCGTAGTTGTGGTAAGTCAGGGTCGGGTTTATAATATAAATAAGAAATCAAAATGCATGTCTGGTCCCAAAGGCTCAAGTGGTGCATGTAGACTCTGCTTCACGATGGAACCTTTGATGTGCCATACAACAGGCATTAAAATTGTATGTGTGTTATAAATTAGTGAAAATGTTACTAATAAACCCATTTTGATATAATATGATAGGAACAGTGTACATTCATAACAAGGTTAAAGCAGCACAACTGCACTAGATTTTTATTGCACCCCTACAAAATTATTCCCACTCCCAATCACCATTCTCCTGTTATGAATACTTATGCATTTAGGTAAAAATTATATGATCTTTCATAGAAGTACATGTACAATAAGAGCACAGGGATCAACAGATTTGGTGTATGTTCTAATCTTTAAACTTTCATACCTATGAGACATCAATAGGTAAGCTTGTCGTTACTTCTTAAGTACCATATTCTGATACTGGTCTTGCCTGCTAATAGTTGGATGTGCATTATAGCAAGCAGCCACAAATTTGCGTGGGCGCCTCTTCAAGCACTGATTCAGGGATGGTGCACTTTAGTCTTAAAACGCTTTCAGTGAGTGAATTCCAGGTGTTATCTGCTGTGTTACTGAAGGATTTGCTCTGGCATTCAGTCTGTAATGATTTTTGATAACTTTTTGAATGTCTTCTGGGGCCAGTTGTTCAAAATTAACAATGTTGTTAGTTAAGATTTCAAATGGCAATATTACAAATACACTGCAGCAAAAGATTCTCACATTTTTTTCGGCAAAACAGAGCAGTGTATTTGCCTATGTAGTCAGCATTTACTTAACAAGTTGGGGTCTTAACAGTGAGGTAGTTAACAAAGTTTTGAACAACTGGCCCCAGGTGTTATCTACACTATTACTGAAGGTCAGTCTGTAAAAGTTTTTGATAACTTTTTGAATGTCTTCTTTTAGTGAAAAGTTTATTTTGGTCTCCACAGTCAATGTTGTCTTGAAAAAATTATATTTTATACGCATTACAAAAACCTGCCCATGCAATATTGCCAAGTACGAGGCAGTTCTAATGTATACCCACAATCAATGTTTTGAGCAAACATTAAAGTTAACAAAATTTTTCCAAGAAATTTTCAATTTTTAATGCTGAAAAAATTCTCTGTATATTGCATTGGCAAGTTTTCGTAATGTTGTTCTGATCCATGGTAGTATGTCCCATTACAGGTATTTGCATTCTATCGTCTTATATTACGAAAACTTGCCAATGCAAGATATGTAGAGATTTTTTTCAGCTGTTGAAATTGAAAATTTTCATCAGATTTTTAGCTCACCTGAGCCGTTAGGCTCACAAGGTGAGCTTATAGGATGGCCATGATCCGGCGTCCGTCCGTCCGTCGTCCGTCCGTCCACAATTTCAAAGATCTTCTTCTCTGAAACCGCTTGGCCAACCAAAGCCAAATTTTATATGAAGCATCTATAGGAAGGGGGAACCAATGTGTATATAAGAAATCCAGGTCACATGACCAAGATGGCCGCCATGCCCATATATGGTAAAAACCCTTCAAAAATCTTCTTCTCCAGAACCGGTGGACTGATTTCAACGAAACTTGGCATGAAGCATTGATGGCTCAAGCACTACAATGTATATATAAATCATGACCCTGTGATGACCTTGACTTATTTTACGGCAAGGTCAACATAGGTCGCCAATGCATTTGAATGGGGAAAACTTTTAAAATGTCATTTAAAGTGAAAGTCTTGCAGGAAATGGGCAGTAGGACTGAATATTAATGATTCTGAAAAAAATTGGACCCCAGGGGCTCATATGCCCCCACCCCGGGGCAATATACATGTATATTACCATAATATTCAAACATCATCTCCTCTGAAACCGCTTGGCCAATCAAAGCCAAATTTTATGTGAAGCATCAATAGGAAGGGGTAATCAATGTGTATATAAATAATCCATGTCACATGACCAAGATGGCCGCAATGCCCATATATGGTAAAAACCCTTCAAAAATCTTCTTCTCCAGAACCGGTGGATCGATTTCAAAGAAACTTGGCATGAAGCATCAATGGCTCAAGTACTACAATGTGTATATAAATCATGACCCTGTGATGACCTTGACCTTTTTTACGGCAAGGTCAACATAGGTTGCCAATGCATTTGAATAGGGAAAACTTTTAAAATGTCATTTAAAGTGAAAGTCTTGCAGGAAATGGGCAGTAGGACTGAATAATAATGATTCTGAAAAAAATGGACCCCAGGGGCTCATGTGCCCCCCACCCCGGGGCAATATACATGTATATTACCATAATATTCAAACATCTTCTCCTCTGAAACCGCTTGGCGAATCAAAGCCAAATTTTATGTGAAGCATCTATGGAATGGGGGAATTAATGTATATATAAATTATCTAGTTCACAGGACCAAGATGGCTGCCATGCCCATATAAGGTAAAAACCCTTCAAAAATCTTTTTCTCCGAATCTGGTGGACCGATTTCAAAGAAACTTGGCATGAAGCACCAATGGCTGAAGTACTACAATGTGTATATAAATTATGACCCTGTGGTGACCTTGACCTATTTTAAGACAAGGTCAACATAGGTAGCCAATGCATTGGAATTGGGAAAACTTTTAAAAAGTCATTTGAGGTGAAAATCTTGCAGGAATTGAGTAGTAGGACTAAATATTAATGATTCTGAAAAAAAATGGACCTAAGATGTTCACACCCGGAGGCAATATACATGTATATTACCATAATATTCAAACATCTTCTCCTCTAAAACCACTTGGCCAATTGAAGCCAAATTTTATGTGAAGCATCTATAGGATGGGGGAACCAATGTATATATAAATAATCTAGGTCACATGACCAAGATGGCCGCCATGCCCATATATGGTAAAAACCCTTCAAATATCTTCTTCTCTGAAACCAATAGATTGACTTCAATGAAACTTGGCGTGAAGCATCCGTGGCTATAGTACTACAATGTATATATAAATCATGACTCTGTGATGACCTTGACCAAGTTTATGGCAAGGTCAACATGGGTTGCCCATGCATTTGAATGGGAAAAACTGTTAAAATGTCATTTGAAGGGAAAAGCCAGCAAGAAATTGGCAAATGGACAGAATATTGATTATTCTGAAAAAAGAAAACGGCCCAAGGGCTTCATCTGCCCCTGCACTGGGGTTAAATACCATAATATTCAAACATGTTTATTGGTATATGCAGCAGACTCAGGTGAGCATTTACAGGACCATTGGTCCTCTGGTTTTTATATACTTATTTTTGCTCAAAAGATAGATCGTGGGTACATAGATTGTGGATACTCGTTGTTAGAATCGCCTCACCGATTCTACAATGCTAAACATTATACGGATATGTTCTCGTGATGGGTATTTGCATTCTATCGTCTTACACTGATTTTATTTGCTTTCATTGTTCTCAGTCGCACTGGTTGTATTGTCTCTGGATAACTGGTGTGGTACTTGCCACCACATAAGCCGCATCATGAGAAAACAGGATTTTTGCTTATGCGAAAAAGCTGCAGATCAGCTGTGCGGTAACTGCACAGCTGATCAGTGCCTTTGTTTTCGCTTCATGGATACTACAATTCTTCCGCTACGTATAACCAAAATTTCAAGATTCTAGCTCTTTTTGTGACTGTACAGACCGGTTTGTGTCAGACTTGCTCCGAATCCCCGAAGACTGGTTTTCTCGCTTCGAGGCTCACATAATGGTGCTCATATGTGGTGAACCACAACAGCAAGTCATGATTTTTGATAACTTTTCCATTATCTGAGGTGGGAAACATATAAAAATGATGAAAAAATCCTAGCTTCCTTCATGTTTGGTTTGGCACTTTATCAGGTTTGCCGCAACAAATAATGGCCTGTTTCTTTAATGATTATACTGCTGCTGTGTTGCCAAATTAACAATTTTCAACACATGTTAATTAAGATGTGAACAGCCATTATGTGCCAAGAAAAAATAGAAGAACTGAAAAAATGACAAGTGCATTACGAAAACATGCCCATGCAATATACAGAGATTTTTAAAGTTGTAAAAATTAAAATTTTCTGTAGACAATTTTTCATATTTTTCTTATTTTTGCTCAAAACATAGATTGTAGGTACATGTTAGAACCGCCTCGACGAGGCGGTTCTAACGAGTACCCACAATTTATGTCTTGGAGTAAAAATAAGAAAAATAGGTATACCCCTGTAAACCCCAGTTTTTCTATAGAAACGTGGGGTTCAATGGGGTATACTTTTCATGGACATGTTTTCCTGATGTGAAAAGTGGAGAGTGACTTAAGCAAGGGTCATCGGTGCTTCCGCTACTTTGTTCAGTCTTTATTGTCCATCATGAACAAGTCATTTTGAGGCATAAGATACAACTGATGCCAAGACTGATCAGAGTTTTCCGTGAAGCCAGATTGTGTATTTTGTTGTGCTCTTTCTAAAACATTTGAGCCTGTGCATGAGAAAACCAACAATTTGCATAGGTGAAAACAAAGACGCAGATCATCAGCTTCGCGGTTATTCGCGGTAACCGTGAAGCTGATCAGCGCCTTTGTTTTCGCAACACGGATTGTACAATCCCTCTCCTCAAGCCTCTAACCATCTTCTGTGACTGTACAAGCAGGTTTGTGTCAGACCTGATCGGAACCCAAATTGTTGGTTTTCTCACGCACAGGCTCTTTTTACAGGAGTGGTGAAGATGCACCAGGAATGCTTTTAGATGAAATTAATTAATGTCTTAGTTAAGGTTGGAATTTAGTAATATTTGAAGGATAATTTTTGTCATTTTCATAAAAGCTCACATTTTATACAGTTTGACTATAAGAGCATCTTGAGTGCATTTTCTCAGACTTTAAACATTGTGGATTTCTATGGCTATCTATTATTTGAGCCGCCTCGTGGGAAAACCAACAATGTGGTTTTCGAACAGGTCTGACACAAACCGTGCTGCGTAGTCACAGAAAAGAGCTAGAAGCTTGAAATTTCGGATTTAAGTAGAAGAGGAATTGTACTATCCGAGAAGCGAAAACAAAGGCGCTGATCTGCGTCTTTGTTTTCGCCTATGCAGATTGTTGGTTTTCCCATGAGGCGGCTCATTTTCTGCCACTTCAGGAAGATAAGTCTGTCAGTAGTTTGTGAAAGAATGTGCACTAAGTACTAGTAATCTGCCCCTGGGAGGCCGACCCAGGAATGTTGTGTTAGAATAACTTTATTATTTGAGTGTGACATATTGACCAGCCTCAAATACTATTAAATTCTAAAGAGATGTGGCTCTGCCCCAGTATGACTGAAAAATGTTGAGTGACCCGTTTCACCACAAAATAACCACCAAAAACACACAAAAAAAGAGAAGCATAAAATGTTTCCTTCAGGTGATCGATCACTGCCCTTTTGGCACCTTGTTTATACATATTCCCACCATAATACATATTGATGACTTCTAAACTTCCTGTCTGAGAGATAATTATATTGACAAGATACCAGCTTTTGTCTTAGATCAGGTAAAAATCTATCAAGATTGTTTGGAATTTCTCGCAAGGCACAAATTACATTAAGAGAATTGAAGCAAAGCATGGCCAAGGGAAGCAAACCAAAGCGAAATGAAGATATTTCAATATTTAGCAAAATAAGCTAATCTTCCATGAGGTCCTCACAGCTATTATATTATAAACATGTACATAGTTGAGGTGTCTTAACCAGTTTTGTGAGACCTGTTACATTCAAAAGTTTGAGGGCCTCATGGAAGATTAGCTTTTACAACATAATATCTATTTATGTATGTGCTAAATGTTGTCAACCTCATAAAATAAAGATGTTACTTACCATGCTTACTTCGCTTTGCCTTGCTTTGCTTTCAGTTCTGTTCTGTTCTGTACAGTTCAGTTATGTGCACATTTGAACTTCGCTAATATAACTAAGTTTGACTGTGAACTGAAATGTTCTGTCTGTTATTGACTTTCTTGAATGGATCCCCTTATAAAATATTGATACATTTGAAAACATACAATGCAGTAATTGGTACAGTTTTCAAGTCGCAAAGAACACTGGATATTTTTTTCGATACGGTTAACGTTTGTATTTTTAACTTACATGACGGAAGGCTCACACGGTGAGCTTATTATACATTAGTACATGTATAACAATGTCTGTGTCCTGAACTCATATGGTCTTGAAACTTGGCATGTTGCATCAGGGACTTAAGCTCAATGAAGTTTATGTAAATCCTATTTTAAAAGTCATATGATAAAACAAATCTTACACTTGTGGTCATTTCATATGAATTTATGTATTAAACTCTCCAAAGGCTCGTTTAATAAATTTCATATGAAATGACCTCTATGTATAGTGAGTATCTGGTTATGTTTGGACATCTGGGCTGACTGACACCTTACACCCATAACAAACTTTTGACCTGTATGAATCAAAAACTGTTTAGTTTGAAATTTTGATGGGATGCAGCATTCTGTGGTGTCATGTCTGGGGCCATACTGTTTGCCTATGCCCCACAAAAAGGATGCCAGGTTTATATGTGTTGACAAAATGAATGTGAGCCAGCATCAAAGCTGCACACACATAAGAGAAAATCTCTCAACGCAGACTTGCGTTTAATTGCGAAAAATAGCTTTTGTTTGTTCGATTTTCTGCATTATGTTCCAGTCAACAGCTACAGTCATGTCGGGATATTAGGTGTTGAAAGAAACGTAAAGCAATAAATCAAACAATAAATAATTACTTTTTAGAATAAAACGCGCAAGTCAACGTTGAAGGACTTTCGCTTATGTGTGATGAGTCCTTAAGCATAGATAAAAGAAAATCTCGCAAGGGCACATCTATGAGTACGCTGAAATGCACATGTGTACAGCTTGGCGCTTTGCATTTTCTCAAAAATTATATTATTGGGGAATATCTTTATGGTGGCTCAATGCAAAGGTTCAATTGCAGATTTCATTGAGCTATTCTTATTAATAATTGAGCCGCATCATGAGAAAACCAACGTTTTGCATATGCGAAAACAAAGACGCAGATCAGCACCTTTGTTTTCACTGTATGGATAGTACAGTCCCTCTTCTTCTTAAATCCAAAATTTAAATCTTCTAGCCTGCTTCTATAACTGCCTGGTTTATGTCAGACCTGTTCAGAAACCACATTGCTGGTTTTCTCATGACACGGCTCAATTATAGCCTTGAACAGTATGAATCCATTAGAAGCTTTGTTTTGATGCAAAAAAACATAATGGAAATGTGTGTGGCCATGAAAAAACTCTGTCTAGAATTTTTACCATGTTTGGCATGAACTAGCTTTGTGAGCTGCAAAACGCGTCCCCAGTCTTGAAATTCTTGAAACAGACAATGGAGAAACTATTATCTCTACTCTCTACATAACGCACAGCAAAGGTACTGATTATTCAGGGCAGATGTGCAGTTAATCTGCAAGTTTGCTGTCTGCATTCCAGTAGGCAACTGACAGGTTTTTTCATGTTCTCGGATGAAGATGGAAAATGAGTCGCATCGTGGGAAAACATGATTTTTGCCTATGTGAAAACAAAGGCGCAGATCAGCTGTGCAGCAACTGCACAGCTGATCAGCTCCTTTGTTTTCGCTACTCGGATAGTACGATATCTCTTCTACTTTTAGCCAAAATGTCCAGCTTCTAGCCTGCTTCTGTGGCTGTACAGGTCGGTTTGTGTCAGACCTGGTCGGAAACCCCAAAGACCGGTTAACTTGCGTCGCAGCTCGAATAAGAATGATCATTAGCACGAGCTCTTAGTGAGGTGTGGGAGGAATGGGTACAGCTTTTCTTTCCTATTAATTCAAAGTAGGAGCGCTGGCTGAGTTCATATTAGCATCATTAGAGCAAGTTCTGACCTTACTTTACCCTAATACATGAATATTTATAAACGTTGATTGATGATTTCAAGATAAAGGGGTAGCTATAGGTAGCTTAAATGAAATTCAGCAACATATAATAAGCATTGCTTATTGACTCTTTTTTCATTTGGCCTTATTGTTGCTAAATTTGGCCTAGTTTGAAAATGGAGGCTGCTCTACAAATTGAGCCGCAACGCGAGAAAACTGGTTTTTGGGGTTTCCGACCAGGTCTCTGACACAAACCTGCCTGTGCAGCCACAGAAGATGGTTAGAAGCTTGAAATTTAGGATTTAGGAAGAAGAGGAATTGTACTATCCTGTAGCAAAAGCAAAGGTGCTGATCAGCTGTGCAGTTATTGAAATTCAGCAACATGCTTAAATACCATTTTAGGACGTTTTTGTCTTGTTACTGACTTATGATGTCACAAGTGATAAAATGATGTCATATTTGTGATTATGATATTTATGATGTCATGTTAAATGTGCATCATCATAAATTGCTGACATTATAAACAAAAGCTCACTGTTTTTAATTCTGTGTAAAATTAGAAAAGAATATGCACGAAATTAAAGAAACCTGCAGCTTATTGGTACTCTTGTTTCTCAAATACGTAGGTCTTACTCTATAAGCAGGTCTTAAACACGAACACAACCAACCAACATTTTAGAGAGTGCGGTGGTGTAGTGGTAGAGCATCAGACTCCGAATTGAGAGGTCCTGGGTTCGAACCCCACAGGCGTCACCGTGTTGTGTCCTTGAGCAGAACACATTAATTCCCTACAGTACTGGTTAAACCCAGGAAGAGTTGGCTCTGTCCCAACATGACTGAAAAATTGTTGACTGGGACGTTAAGCCTCAATACAAACAAAAACATTTTAATTTTGGGAAACATTTTGGTGTCAATGAAATTCGGGAAAACAGCTTAATTTTTTGTTAAAATTGGGAAACAATTAGCATGGTATTCAGCAGCTTTGGAATTCAACTTTAAGATTTGGTCTGTTTCTGCAAATTGGTAATTTTTGGGTCCGTTGGGAATTTTTTCAGCCAATTGAGAAAAAATTTAGTACCAGAAACTGGACCCAGTTTTATATAGAGAAACAGCCCTGTCTGTGGACATACTGCAGCCTTAGTATGATACAGACTCTTGTCATAAGTAATTATATAAAGCATTTACATTACGCAAACACCCATGCAATATACAGAGATTTTTATGTTGTAAAAATCGAAAATTTAAAGTGGAAAATGTTTTATGTTTTTAGCTCACCTGAGCCAAAGGCTCACAGGTGAGCTTATAGGATAGGCAGGCATCCGTCGTCGTCGTAGTCCGTCGTCCGTTGTCGTCGTCCGTCCACAATTTCAAAGAAGAATATTTCTGAAGCTAGTAGGCCGATCTTGATCAAATTTAATGTGAACCATAATTGGGTTGGGGGATTGATGGGATTAGGTTTTGGAGCAGATTGTATCAAAATTGTGGTTTCCATGGCAACAGATAGGTCCCATAGACTTACAATGGGAAAAACTAAAAAAATCTTCTTCTCTGAAATCACTAGGCCCACAGCTTTGATATTTGGTATGTAGCAATGGCTAATGGTCCTCTACATAAATTGTGCCATTCATGCCCCTGGGGTCAAATTTGGCCACACCCCGGGGGTCGATAGTCTCCATAGACTTACTATGGGAAAAAAATTCAAAAATCTTCTTCTCTGAAACCACTAGGCCCACAGCTTTGATATTTGGTATGTGGCAATGGCTAATGGTCCTCTACATAAATTGTGCCAGCCATGCCCCTGGGGTCAAATTTGGCCACGCCCCGGGGGTCAATAGTCTCCATAGACTTACATTTGGAAAAACTAAAAAAATCTTCTTCTCTGAAACCACTAGGCCCACAGCTTTGATATTTGGTATGTAGCAATGGCTAATGGTCCTCTACATAAATTGTGCCATTCATGCCCCTGGGGTCAAATTTGGCCACGCCCCGGGGTTGATAGTCTCCATAGACTTACAATGGGAAAAAAATTAAAAAATCTTCTTCTCTGAAACCACAGGGCTCACAGCTTTGATATTTTGTATGTGGCAATGTCTGATGGTCCTCTACATAAATTGTGCCAATCATGTCCCCGGGGTCAAATTTGGCCATGCCCCGGGGGTCGATAGTCTCCATAGACCTACAATAGGAAAAACTAAAAAAATCTTCTTCTCTGAAACCACTAGGCCCACAGCTTTGATATTTGGTATGTAGCAATGGCTAATGGTCCTCTACATAAATTGTGCCATTCATGCCCCTGGGGTCAAATTTGGCCACACCCCGGGGGTTGATAGTCTCCATAGACTTACTATGGGAAAAAAATAAAAAGATCTTCTTCTCTGAAACCACTAGGCCCACAGCTTTGATATTTGGTATGTAGCAATGGCTAATGGTCCTTTACATAAATTGTGCCATTCATGCCCCTGGGGTCAAATTTGGCCAGGCCCCGGAGGTTGATAGACTCAATAGACTGGCTATGGGAAAAAAATTAAAAAATCTTCTTCTCTGAAACCACAGGGCACACAGCTTTGATATTTTGTATGTGGCAATGGCTAATGGTCCTCTACATAAATTGTGCCAGCCATGCCCCTGGGGTCATATTTGGCCACGCCCCAGGGGTACATAGTCTCCATAGACTTACAATGGGAAAAACTAACAAAAATCTTCTTCTCTGAAACCAAAAGGCCCAGAGCTTCTATATTTTGTATGTAGCAATGTTTGGTAGTCCCCATTATAAATTGTGCCAGTCATGCCCCTGGGTCAAATTTGGCCATGCCCCGGGGGTCAATAGTGTCCATGCATAGACTTTCATTGGTCAATTCTCGATTAATTTAAATCTCATGAGCTTACAATGTGATAATCTCTCAGGTGAGCTACAGGACCAATGGTCCTCTAGTTCTTATTTTTGCTCAAAAATTAGATTGTGGGTACACATTAGAACCGCCTCGCCGAGGCGGTTCTAACGAGTACCCACAATCTATGTTTTGGAGCAAAAATAAGAAAAATAGGTATACCCCTGCATACCCCAGTTTTCCTATATAAAAGTGGGGTTTGAGGGGGTATACATTTCACGGACATGTTTTCCTGATGCATGTGGCAGTCAAAACCAGGCAATAATTATAAAATACTTACATACTTAATACGGGCCTGATCGAGCATGACAAATCGCGAAAAATTATTCTTTTCAATCTTTCAAATCTGCGAAAATGTCCCTTACGGTAACATCGCGAAAAAAACATAGCCGTGAAAAAAAGTTGGTTTACAGTAATCAAGAAGATCTGCAAAAGGCTGAATATTATGTGTATTCTTGTTTCTAAAATATAGTAGGTCTATAAGGGGGTATTAAAACACCAACACAGTCTACCAACATTAATTTTGTATGTAGTCTGTGGGCAAAATGCAGACATTTGTAATAAGGTATGGTAAAATGCATTTAAATGCTGCAGAAATTCTGTACGTAAGAGCTGCACCATTAGTAGCGCCATTGATTTGTTGAACTGAGTATTTGCTGAAAGCAGTCTTTTTGTCGCTATACAAATACAATATTTGCCAAAGCTTTTAGCCCATTTTCTTTATGTTCCCATTAATTAGAACTATGATATAATTTCTGCTTGATTACTAAGTTTTTATCTGCTTATGTAAGGCTAAATAACGTTTCCAATGATTTTCCAGTACGAAATCAGCAGTAAAGCTGCTTTTAGACATAGGATAAATACATGTATGCAAAATCAAAGTCACAGATCAGGTGCACGGTAATTGCCATTATTATGACAACACACTACTTACCCATAAGCCCCTACATCTCTGGACTGCGACAACTAGAGACTAGTTTGTGAATATTTCGCAACAAAGATTAATGATTTAAACGCAACTTTCATGTTGCAATCTCATTGAATGGACATTTATGAGACACTTTCGCGAATTTCAGTCTTATTAGCTCACCTGAGCCGAAGGCTCATAGGTGAGCTTATAGTATACCCATGCTCCGGCGTCCGTCCGTCCGTCGTCCGGCGTCCGTCGTCCGTCCGTCCGTCGTCCACAATTTCAAAGATCTTCTTCTCTGAAACCGCTGGGCCGATTGTTCTCACATTACACATACACCATCTACAGGTAGGGGGAAAGAATAATTGTGTTTTTTGTTTTGATCGGATAAGAACTCTGGTTGCTATGGCAACTTATGCTTCCCATAGACTTATAATGGAAAAAAGTGAAAATTGCCAGTTTTTGTTGGTTTGTTGGAGATATTTGAATTTTGTTTATGCAGAAATGTTTATTGAGTAGTCCTCTATGTTTCATGTGACTTTTGACCTAATCCTTTATTTTGATTGGTTGCAGGGGCCCCATATAGGGCAAAATTTTGAAAAACATTCAAAAATCTTCTTCTCAGAAACTGTAAAGGGGATTAAGCCTGTACTTTGTATACATGTTCCTGGCAGTGGCCTCTACATAATTTGTGTTTTTTATTCCAGGCAGATAAGAATTCTGGTTGCTATGGCAACTTAAAGTTTCCATAGACTTATAATGGGAAAAGTGGAAATCGGCTATTTTTCCGCTAATATTGCAGTCATTTGAATTTTGTTTTTGCAGAAACGTTTATTGAGTAGTGTTTGACGTTTCTTGTGAGTTTTGTCCTAATCCTTTATTTTGATTGGTTGCAGGGGCCCCATATAGGGAAAAATTTTGAAAAACATTCAAAAATCTTCTTCTCAGAAACTGTCAAGGGGATTAACCCTGTACTTTGTATACATGTTCCTGACAGTGGCCTCTACATAATTTGTGTTTTTTATTCCAGGCGGATAAGAACTCTGGTTGCTATGGCAACTTAAAGTTTCCATAGACTTATACACTCATTCTAAAATAAGCAGCGCACCCCCTGTCTCGGGGTGTTAAATAAAAATTGGAGTGACATTGTTCAATATATCACCAAGGTTGGCTGTATTTTCAAAATTTGGTACTATCTCCATTTAAACCGAATAAAGTATGATACCCAGTTATGTTTTTAAGAACTCTGGTAGTAGTGAATAATGCATGACCCCACCAAAAACGGCATGTCACAAACTGAAATGCAAAAATTCACAAGGCCATAGAATGAGCAAATTCTATTTTCACACGAAACAGCATCGTTTGATTTACTTAATTTGACATTATCTTTTGGTAAAAGAAATGGTTATTTTATATCTTGTAAACAAACAAAAATATCAAACATCAAAAATCGAAAAAGGCATGTCACAGAGTTTCTGTAATTTACGTGACGCTACAGAAGATTGTCCAAATCTTAATACTGCTTTTTCTTATTGCAGACCAAACTGTGTCAATTAAATAGTTGAATATGTCCTTTATATGGATAACATATGAATTTTTCATTTTGCTTTATTATTTTGGTCAAATATATCTAATCCCCCTGCTTAACCATTGCGTCCCTTTTAAGATGTTATCATACGTGACACCATTTTTCTACAAATCCAACATGGTGTTTGAAACAACGTTATCTGAATATGAAAGTATGGAGGATGAATACATCTCACAAAAAATAAAGTTAATATCAAACGACCCTAAGGTGGGTTTTTCGGATGCCAAAGTTGAAAATGTAATAAACGTGACAGTAATTTACGTGACGGTACTTACTTTCAAAATGCCAATATGACATACAATATATCTAAGATTGTGCTTTGAATCAGCGTCAATAAATGTTTTAATGTCCATTATGTACTTTTCAGTAGTTAAGTTTACGAAATATGATGTTTTTTTTCAAGCAGTGTCACGTAAATTACGCATTTGTCACGTAAAATACAAAGGTAGTTTAAGTCTATTTATCAGTTATAGTTGAAAACAGTTGAATCTAAAAGGATCACACCTCCTTCAATCAAAGACATAGCAATACTGAATTTGTTATTCGCATTTGTCCATTCCAAAATACTGACCAACAGTAAAATATCAGCCCTGAGATTAATATACATTTTTATCAATATAAAACAGTTTTGTTTCATTAAATAATTACGTGGTTAATTCATCGAAGGATTTACTTCTTGTGCAGACTGGTTCAAATTCCATGCCTCATTTTAAGTTAGCAAAAACTCAAACATATCTAAGTTTAAAAATAATTTAGGTGACTTAAATATTACCGTCACGTAAATTACAGTATTCCGTCACGTATATTACATTTTTATAGAATGTTGTGCAAAAAGTAAAACAATATTAAAAAATGAAATAGGATCACACAAGATTGTCGGTTTGGAGTAAACGTATCCAGATAAAGTCTTTCAGATAATATTTAATGCCACTGTGTATCTATATTGCAAAAATAATTTATGTTGCGGTTTGCAAGTAATTTACGTGACGCTTAATAAAACAAGACCTGCCATATAAAAAGATGTATTTAGAAAAGTAATTATAAGCTCCGCCACTCATGTAGGACAAATGTAATTATCATTACATGTTTTGATATAATTCTGATGTACAGGTCTGATGTTATAATAGTTGCAAGTTAACAACACTGAAAATTCTGAATCAAGAAGTCTGCATCATACACATATTATCTAACAATTTTCGATAGTAGATATGAAAGGACGTTTATTGTTTGATTTAATCTACTAAATATTGCTCTTTATTTGAGAAACTGAAGTCTGCTAGTCAGAGATATACGTTGAGTTTGTGTTATGGTTACATTTAGTTCATATGTAGTGCGACACGTTGATTACCAAATTGGAATATACCCATTAAGTTTCAAAATGATGTAGAAATTGCAAGAATATCGGGAAGGTGGTGAAATTTTACAAGATGAAGCCTGAATGATCCACAATAGTGATGGTATGTCGAAAAAGTGTAATTCTAAAAGTTTATTTTTCTTCATTTTTTTCTCCAGGATTTGCACCTTATTTTAGAATGAGTGATAATGGGAAAAGTGGAAATAAGCTATTTTTTCTGGACCAATTGTCAGATTGTAGGTATTTGAATTTTGTCTGTGCAGAAATATTTATTGAGTATATCTCTATGTTTCATTTGACTTTTTTCCTTATCCTTTATTTTGATTGGTTGCTGGGGCCACATAAAGGGTAAAATTTCGAAAAACATTTAAAAATCTTCTCTTCAGAAATTGTCTACGGCATGAAGCCTGTATATGTTCCTGACAGTAGTCTAGATAATTTGTGTTTTTTTATTTCAGATGGATAAGAAATCTGGTTGCTATGGCAACTTAAAGTTTCAATTGACTTAAAACTGGAAAAGTGGAAATATTTTTTTCTGGTCCAATTGCAGATATTTGAATTCTATTTTTGCAGAAATGTTTATAGATTAGTCCTCTACAGTTTGGTTGACTTTTGTCCTAGTCCTTTATTTTGATTGGTTGGTGGGGCACCATAAAGGGCATTTTTTTAAATAAATATTTGGTTAATATAGCAGATCTCAGGTGAGCGTTTACAGGACCGTTGGTCCTCTGGTTTTGCAAGTTTAATCTCACGACTGTCCCCCGATTGTCGCAAGACACTCGTTCGACAGTTGCAATACATTCATGAGAGTTTCTCACAACATTCCGGCAAATGCCACTTAGTTTTATTTTCTTGCCAGATAGTCCCGAGTCGTTTGCATGTTTTCTCAAGACTTTTGCGCGACTGTCATATGACATTCGTAGGAGTATTTCGAAATTGTCATAGTGTAAATTCACCAAAATTTCACGGGTACGGGTTCATGACACTCGTACGGCACTCTTGTGACAGGTTTGTGAATATTTTGGAAAAAATAAATGCATAGATTTTTTAAACCTTCTTGACTAGTTCGCAGCACATGAAAATTCTCGTCACATTGGCACGAGGGTCGTGCAAAAGTTCCGTGACTAAATTCGCAAAACCATTGCAAGGAATTCGTTTGCATGCCAGTGGGATACTAGCTTTATCTAAAATATCAAGACTGAAAGACTAGCTGCCCTGTTATCTGTACCAGGCCTGATTATAGCCCACAAGACAGTTTTTCAAACAAGGTGTCTTTTAATTAATTCCATCAGGAAAACATGTCTGTGTAGTGTATACCCGTTATGCCCCACTTTTATACAGCAAAATTTGGGTATGCAGGGGTATATGCTGGGGTATATGCAGGGGTATATGCAGCGAGGCGGTTCTAACGTGTATCCACAATCTATGTTTTGAGCAAAAATAAGAAAAATATGAAAAGTTTTCTTCTAAAAACTTTCATTTTTTGACAAATTTAAAAATCTCTGTATATTGCATGGGCATGTTTTCGTAATGATTAGGCAATCATTTTTACCCACTGATGGCACTTTGGTCCAGTTAAACCAGCACATTTAAATAAACTGTCATTTTAAAGGCCAGGCAGACAGAACTACTTGGAAAAGTAGAATAATGCATTAAATTTACATATACATTACGTAATTTTGAAAAGGTAATGCATTGAATAAGCATTTAAAATTGATGCATTATTGCATGCATACGCATTTAAAATTGATGCAAATAAAAATTAAAACTGAGATCCTTTAAGAGCAGTGAACACATTAATGAGAAAGGGGATGAGCCATACCGCGGTTTCGACTATTAAAGTCTCGTCAGTGACCCTTTAGGTTTGGCAACATGGAGCCAAAGAGAATTACTGAAATTTTGCATTTTTAACAGGATAGTCGATACAAAGACTAGTATTATCTAAATGGGACCAAATATGTTAAATATTGGTTAGAAAATCTTAACCGATAATAAATTTCTGATTTCTCAGAATATCCTCGCTGACCTCAAAGGACCGTAAAGAAAATATAACCTGCACTATTGATGATGTACGGGGAGACTTTTTAGGGCCGCCACACGGCACAACACCAGCTGCAGTAATAGCAAATAAAAATTAAAACTGAGATCCTTTAAGAGCAGTGAACACATTAATGAGAAAGGGGATGAGCCATACCGCGGTTTCGACTATTAAAGTCTCATCAGTGACCCTTTAGGTTTGGCAACATGGAGCCAAAGAGAATTACTGAAATTTTGCATTTTTAACAGGATAGTCGATACAAAGACTAGTATTATCTAAATGGGACCAAATATGTTAAATATTGGTTAGAAAATCTTAACCGATAATAAATTTCTGATTTCTCAGAATATCCTCGCTGACCTCAAAGGCAGTATTTAACTTAAGTTCTTGTGAAAATATGTGAACTATAACATTTCAATGCTATGATACAGAAACAAGTTATATACAGTTGAACCTGCATTTGGAAGCAGTAATAGTGGTCTCTCAAAAGCCTAGGGAATCACAATATTTGTCTATTTTTTAGAATATGGCTAGGACAATTTTATGTTCCTGCAAGCTATTGTCTCGTTCAAGGCTACACTGTTGTAAGGCTTGGATAGCATATTTTATTCCCTTTACGATGCCTCCTTCACAAATGAAGTTTCACCGACTTTTGTTGTGTTAAGCTACATTTTTTTTTCTTGAATTGTGGTTTTACAATTTTTCACATCTGCATCTTTTTTTTCTGATTATGATCTTGATATTCTATCTGTAGCTTTAATGCTGTCGTGGTGGGCGTATTGGTAAATTTAAATTACGATATACAAAGCTTTATTGGTCTCATGATACTATAAGGTTTCACATAAAATGAGCCGCATTGTGAGAAAACCGGATTTTTGCCTAGGCGAAAACAAAGGCGCAGATCAGCTTCGCGGTAACCGCGAAGCTGATCAGCGCCTTTGTTTTCGCTACACGGATAGTACAATTTCTCTTCTTCTTAAATCCGAAATTTCAAGCTTCTAGCCTGCTTCTGTGACTGTACAGGTTGGTTTGTGTCGGACCTGGTCGTAAACCCCGAAGACCGGTTTTCTCGCGTCGCGGCTCAAATGTGCCATGCCGTAGCAAATCCGACAGTGTCACTAAAATGACGTATGTGCCTGGTTGTGGGTCACATCACCCTGGCATGATAGCTCAGTCTGTATAAGAGACATCGGTGTTTGACTGGTTGGCACTTTATTCTAGATTGCAGTACTTTAATTTTCTTAATGCTTATAGCGTAGACTGTTATAAGTTGGGTAAGTTGAATGCTCAGGCTTATCCGAGATCCAGATGTATGCTGATTCCACATTGTTAGATTTACAATGTGCCTCAGATAGATGTCTCAAATACATACACAGAAGGCCTAGAAAAAATAATTTTTGATTCTGTTTTCATCTCTAATTTTCATAGGGTCGGATGCGCCTTCTAGCAATGAAAATATGTTGAAATGCGCAGCTGAAATGATTTTTTGTCACCATACTGGATCGAGACAATTGAAATATAATGGTTTCATCTAAAAGCAAAAGGAACCGTAACCGAGATTGCGGTACCGCAAACCTTTTTCTTGGGGTTAAAAAAAAATGTTAGAGTCAGCCCTTATTTTCATGGGTTGGTCAGGAAACCAGAATCACAAAATTTTTTAAGGCCTAATGAAATCATGTGATTACAACCCTAAATGTGAGATGCAGTCTGGCCATAACCATTTGACATTAGTGGGGTTAAGGGCTACTTGCAAAAGCTAAAAGAAAAATGAATGAGCAACAAAATATTTCAAAGGCGGTCAGGAAAAATGAATTAGATTTGTGATAATTTACGACAAATACAAGTCATGTATATTTCTGTTTTGACATACAATGTTGCATCAGCATATGATTGTGCTGATTAAAAAGCTCATGGTTGATGTATTGACAATTTTTTTCAAGCAGATTCCTATCTGATAGTACTTTTATTTTTTATTCAGTGTCCCTTTCAAGATTATTTCAGCTCATATGAGATGGTCCAATCAGTAGGCAGGGCGAAAACGGGAGAACCCGGAGAAAAAACACCAGTGTCCTGGTACACGCGCATGCCAGACTTGGCTTGTGTCACATGTGCTCCTGTACATTTCATGATCATATCATGTCATCTCTCGTACTGACTTTTGATTTTGTTTGATTATGGTTTAATATCCCAGTCAACAATTTATCAGTCATGTTTAAGATGGAGCCACCGCTTCTTGTGTAGTAATGAGTACTAATAAAGGGATGGATGAGAAAGATAACAAACCCACGATCACTTGCCCACGAGCACTCGCCCACGAGTGTGGTACTCTACCACAAGAACCACTGCGCTCCACAGTACTGTATCTTGAGAGCCTGATGAGGATATTTTGGCATTGTTCTACATGTAGGTCTTCTTTGGGGAACTGGCACGAGTTGACCTAATTCAATTCAATCTGGCAAATTCGGTTGTCCAATCACAGGACATTGATGTTTAATGTCTACAAGCAAAATAAAGGTCCAAAGCTCAACAAATAACAATTCAGAAAAAAGGGGGTTTAGGGCACTTTGGACATTTTATTTTGCTTGTAGACATTTAACGTCAATGTCCTGTAGTCCAATTGCCATTCAGTCAGATTGGGAACCCTAGCCATATTCCCTAGAGTCCCCAATACTGTACTTGAGCCTATTTCAGTAGGTAGATATCGAACCCAGGATCACTTGCTCTGGAGTCTGGCACTCTACCACTGGGCTCCCATATGTATCTCGGCAAATTCAATCTGGCAAATTCAATTGTCCAATTGCCATTCGGTCACATTTCATTCATCCTTGTGATTCATTCATTTATCCGTTTCTTGCCTTATAATTCAGCACTCAGACCACAATTTGCGAATAGCGAGAAAAGCAGATAATGTGTGTATTTGATGATGATTGAAAGATAATTTTTACTAGTTCTTCATAAAAACATATGTTGTGGGTACTCATTAGAATTGTCTTGTCAAGGCAATTCTAATGAGCACCACAACATAGGGTTTTTTTTTTAAGAAATCAGCAAAATTATCCCTTAATTATCATCCATTATCATCAAATATTCCCATATCTGGTTTTCTGAATAGCGAGAGGTTTTCGGTGATAAAAATGTTTGGATAGAAACCATTTCGAGCGCTAACAACATTCTCATTGAGATTCATTGATTTCTGTCGATGGCCGATGCTCTATTTCTGGGCTATATGATTATTTGAACTGACGACAGGTTACTAGCATTATGTCTAATCTCGGATCTGTTTATCGCATGGTAGCGTAAAGATATGGTCATTTCTTTTATGTATAATATTTTAAAGATTGTTAATACAACAGGCATGAATAGCAAGTTGTCTAGCTCTTTTCCAACAAGGTTGCCATCTGGCTAGCACCATCCAAAGGTGCAGAAATGAGAAGACAGGAAGCAGCTTTGCAACATCCAGTATTACGAAAATATGATTGTCTATGCTATATACAGAGATTTTTTAAGCTGCAAAATTTAATAATAATCATTAGAATTTTTTTATGTTTTTCTTATTTTTGCTCCAAAACATAGATTGTGGGTACACGTTAGAACCGCCTCGCCAAGGCGGTTCTAACGAGTACCCACAGTCTATGTTTTGGAGCAAAAATAAGAAAAATAGGTATATCCCCGTATACCCCAGTTTTACTTTATGAAAATAGGGTATGAGGGGGTATACATTAAACGGACATGTTTTCCTGATGAGTTTGGACACCACGTTCAGACACCTGTCAACATTAACAAAGTGTTTGTTGGGTATTTATGCCATTCTTTTTATTACATCTTTCATACTAATGCAAACATTTTATAGCATTGACTTGAAGGTTCCCATCATAAATTTGCCAACATACACTCCAGAAGTATATTGTCTTGTCTAACATTTGTCAGTAAGTTGGAACATGCCATTCTATTGTAAGTGTTTTCATGCCATTCTATTGTAAGTGTATTCATGAATAAAGTCTGCCTGGAGCTGATCACCGAGGGGTTAAAAACCTATTACAGGAGTTAATGGAATTGTGCTTGACCAGGCTTTCAGTAAGCATTAGGTCTTATTATTATGTCAAGTACAATTATGTCAGAAACATTTGAGCCGTCTCGTGGGAAAACCAACAATGTGGTTTCCGAGCAGGCCTGACACAAACCTGCCTGCACAGTCACAGAAGATGGCTAGAGACTGGAAATTTTGGATTTAGAAAGTAGAGGAATTGTACGATCCGTGTAGCGAAAACAAAGGCGCTGATCAGCTTCGCGGTTACCGCGAAGCTGATCTGCGCCTTTGTTTTCGCCTATGCAGATTGTTGGTTGTCCCATGAGGCGGTTCTTTTATGGTCAAAATGCCATTTCTGGCCAAAATTAGGTTATTGGTTAGGAATTAGTGGTGGTCTATTGTCAGCAGTTCTCGGCATTTGAGCCGTCTTGTGAGAAAACGAACAGTGTGGTTTTCGAACAGCCAGAGGTCCGACACAAAGCAGGCTGTACAGTCACAGAAGCAGGCTAGAAGCTTGAAAGTTCGGATTTAAGAAGAAGAGGAATTGTACTATCCGTGTAGTGAAAACAAAGGGGTTATCAGCTTCGCAGTTAGCGGGAAGCTGATCTGTGTCTTTGTTTTCCCCTATGCAAATTGTTTGTTTTCTCATCATGCGGGCCATTATATGAACTGAATTTCCTGTATTTGTGAGGGAGTTTTATGAAATGCTTATTTCATAGACCCTAGGAGTGACCTGATTAGACCCAGAACGGACATAGCGGAAGGGTCCATGCTGTGTCCTAAGTTGCTGAGTTGATGATGCTGTCCAATCTTTCAGTTGGTACCATAATGCACTAGATATTTGTAACCATGCCACACCCCACCCCTGGGGAATAGCGGGGACTTTTGGTCCAGCAAATCCCTGCTAGAAGTCCCACCCTGCAGGGACTGCTCTTTGATAAAACCACTGCTCTTTTCATTTCACGGCCCTTTTTGCCTATACAAGAGCAAACTGCACTGCTGTGGAAAACTTTGGTCAAAGCCCCGCTCATTTCCACGACTGTCCCCGCTGCAACCACTGCCCCCCACCGGGGGGGTGGGGGGCAGTGGTTGCAAATGACTGGTGCATTACAATTTCTTGGGATTGACTGTAATACTTGTTGTCATAGATATATAGCTGAGAGGATTGGCATCGGGCACTGGTTACATGCTTGTTTAGATGAAGCCCGCACAGTAAAAGAAGGGTTAGAAAAACCTATCATCCTGACATGAACGAAGTTTTTAGGTCGGGGAGAGATTTATTTGGGAAAAAATATCCAGGGCATGGTTGATGCTACTGTTTGCTTTGTTATGTATTCAAATAAAAAGACATGCTGGTGTAACAGGTAAAAAATACACAGGGTGATCCAAAAACATCTTCCTGTTGCAGTCCCCATAAAAATCACACGGTATAAAAGCTCCTAATGAAATGAGCCATCTCGTAGGAAAACCAACAATGTGGTTTCCGAACAGGTCCGACACGAACCGGGCTGTACAGTCACAGAAGATGGCTAGAGGCTGGAAATTTTGGAGTTAAGTAGAGGAGGAATTGTACTATCTGAGCAGCGAAAACAAAGGCGCTGATCAGCTTCGCGGTTACCGCGAAGCTGATCTGCGTCTTTGTTTTCGCATATGCAGATTGTTGGTTTTCCCACGAGGCGGCTCAAACATGAATTTTTCATGGACAGTATATACTAAAACACCTGCCTATTTTATGTGATAGATATGTTTCCAAATTTATCAGAAATAAACTAGACTGTACGCTCAGTGTGCAGCCAGGAATGATGGACAATGGAGCTTTCAACAAAGATGCAGATCGACCTGTCCCAGAATCATGAATGTAACTGATCTCGGCCTGTACTATGGTTTTGTGTAGCACATCACTTCAAAACAGTATTTTTCTAATGATGCTGTTCTAATAAGAAGCATTATAAATCCATATTGAAATGGATATGGGAATGGAATCCTATATTGATTTTGCTGCGAATTAATATCGTATCAGTTCGTATTCTTAATCAAGCATGCGGAAGTCTTTTTATATGAGTTCAATGGCATGTCTGTGCAAAATAAAGCAGTCATTTGTAAATCAGTGTCACAATGCAGCAAGCTTGGTGATTTCAATACAAACATTACATAAACAAAAATGGTTGACTGGAAAGCTCATGGGGTGCCACAAACATTTCCTTACGAAAACATGCCCATGTAATATACAGATTTTTCTTAAGTTGTAAAAATTGAAAATTTTCAGAAAAAAAAAAAACTTTTGATATTTTTCTTATTTTTGCTTAAAACATAGATTACATGGGTACAAGTTAGAACCGCCTTGCCGAGGTGGTTTCTAACGAAAACCCACAATCTATGTTTTGGAGCAAAAATAAGAAAAACAGGTATACCCCTGTATACCCCAGGTTTACTATATAAAAGTGGGGTTTAAGGGGGTATATATTACAAGGACATGTTATCCTGATGTGAAGCTGTAGTCCAAGTAGCTCATGGCCCCTGATAAGCCAAATACACCTGGACCTCTTTATAACACAGTTCATTACAACACGGTTTTGGATATAACACTGATCAGCGTTGGATCCCAATTAAATTATATTTGCTATATGTATATACATTTTACTCTCGTTATAACATGGATTGGATAGCTAACAAGTAAATTGGTCTGGACCCCAGCAATAGTGTTATAAAGAGGTCGGGGTACCACTTTTTGCGAGATTTATTTATTTTTCTATTTTCTCATTCCAGAGACTTGGTATACCAGTAAACCATCTCAACCAAAGTGGAGTCCTCCAGCTAAGATCAGCATTTGCCTCGGAGCTGGGTCTGCCAGTGGAAAATGTCAACATTGACAAAATAAGGGTAAGAAGATGGTTTTATATGGAAATATTTCTAAATAGTAAAAGCTGCAAAGAATTCGAAAGAAAGACCAGTATAATACTGTAGATCCGGAAATATTCGCGAGAACTTAATTTTCGCTAATGTTCGCGAATTGGTTGCCTCGCGAATTTCAATTTCTCGCTAATTAAGAGTCACTATAAACTTTATAGAATACATGGACACTCACTCGCAAATTCAAGAAATAATTCGGAAATAGAAAATTTGCGAAATAAAAGTCGTGCGAAAATTTCCGAATTTACAGTAGCTGGATTGGTAGCAACAGGTTTCTTTCATTTAGATTTGGTCATGAAAATTTTGCTGCAGCCATTCTTTCTTGCAATTGCTGATTAAAGAAGAGCATTTGTCAATTGTTGATGAAAGAATTGTGCACTTAGTACTGGAAAACTGCCTCAGGTCTAGGATTGCGCGTATAACAGAACTGGCCAGAATGAATGCATGAAATTGGCTATGGTTGGCTCCAAGTCAGTTTGTAAAGTTTCACAGTTTCCAGAAATGACATGGTCATTTTTATGACCCTTTGTTAAAGTGTATGTAGCACGGCCCTTTTTTGGGTTCACAGAACCAAATCAAAGTGCAGTTAGTTATAGCCGAAGAATGAAATACTTTGCATTGAAATTAACTCATTTAAGCCTTGCGTCCCTTTTATGGGACATAGGCAAACAGCATAGCCCCAGATGTGACGCCGCATTCGTCCCATCTGGGGCTATTCTGTTTGCTTAGAGAATTTTCATGGAAAAATTGAATAAAAATTAAAAATCACTTCTAACACCCCTAAAAATGAAAGTGGACTCACCCAAATGATAGTAATGGGAAAATCGATTCGTCAAATATGGGTTAATTAAGTAAGAGACAGAAATTCAAGTTAGAATGTGTGTAGCGTTATCAATTTTGTTCAGTTTATAACTTATGTTAGGCTTAAAAATTGTTTCTGTGGTCATACAATCCGTTCTCTGTCTGGCTTATTTTATGGAGACTTTTATCTGAGCCTTTGTATGAGAAAACCAACAATTTCGGTTTCCGACCAGGTCTGACACAAACCGGCCTGTACAATCACAGAAGCAGCCTAGAAGCTTGAAATTTTGGATATAAGTAGAAGAGGAATTGCACTATCTGTGTATTGAAAACAAAGGCGCTGCACAGCTGACCTGCGCCTGTGTTTTTGCATATGCAGATTGTTGGTTTTCATATGCAGCGGCTCGTCTGTCTTAATGATGATTCAAGATTCCAGTTCTAAGATAATTAGGAGAATTTACCATTAGTAAACATTTTTACCAGAACTGTCGAGCTTGCGCAAATCCCCCACAATGTTCATGAAATCATCATTTTCTCTTAATCATCAGATTCATTCTTTTGTGGATTTTTTGTCCTTCTAGAAGAAGGCTTCCATTTATTGTTAAATTTGAGCCACCGTATGAGAAAACCGACAATCTGCATAATTATGTGAAAACAAAGACGCAGATCAGCTGTGCAGTAACTGCTGATCAGGGCCTTTGTTTTCGCTACACGGGTATTACAATAAATCCAAAATTTCAAGCTTTTAGCCTGCTTCTGTCACTGTACTGCCTGGTTTGTGTAGGACCTGGTTGGAAACCCAAATTGTCGGTGGCTCAAATATATGTCCACAAAATACTGGTAAAGTACTTCTTGGAGGCTTTGACAGTGACTAAGCAACAAGGTTAATCTGGGTGAAAGTGAGGCACTTCGATCTTAACTATGGTTGAACTATGGTCCAACTAAACATGATCAAATTGAGTCTAGTCTGACCAGAGTGATGTCATACCGAGACCATAGTTCAACCAAGCCTTCCACTAAGGTTTTGTCGGAACAAGTATGGCCGACAGTGTTGAAAATATTTCCGGGTCTTGTAATTAATAGATGTACGATCATTTTTGGGCTACTTTTGGCACTTATTATTATTTCTTTGATGCTTGAATTTATTTTCCTATGTTTTTCAGTATACTGAAATAATCTCTCTTATTTGTCTTGAAACTAAAGAAATAGAAGACGGTTGTCCATGGGTGCCGCCATATTCACTAGACCATGGATCAACTAAACATCATTTGATCAGCGTTTAGCTGAAGCATGTGCAATAACCCCTTCCATTACTAGACTATGGTTAGAGATGGAAGTCCCTCAGTAACAACTGTCAACTTGACCATTTTACCTTTAAAACCTTAGATTCGCAGATTCATTTAAACCATTTAGAAGATGGAAAAGAGGATTTGTTACAGTTATTTTAGAAGTTCAAGTTGAAACTAATGCCATTTTCCAATTCCGTAATTAGCCCACATTTTAAGTGGAAACCATTTTTCTGTGTTGACGCTCTTAATTTCCAAATAATCTGTTTAGAGCAGCTCGGAGAAGTACAACAAATTCCCCAAATGGGAAAAATCGCTTAAAATGTCATTTAAGTCAATTATTCAGGCCGCAATTAATTCCATTTAAATCGGATTACATTCTCATTTGCGAAATCTTCTGAGATTGAAGTGCCATGGAAGCAGGGGGCGATGACAGCTGAATTGCCACTTAATTATTGTTGGGTTTCTTGTTTTTTGGCCGCCATTGCACCTTACCCTATACATTTATGCACCAGTCATTTGCAACCACGCCTCCACAAGGGAGTGTAAAAAGACTTGGTCAAATACGAAAACATGCCCATGCAATAAACAGAGACATTTTTCAACTGTAAAAAAATGAAAATTTCACCAGAAAAATTTTGTTATTTTTAATATTTTTGCTCAAAACATACATTGTGGTACACATTAGAACCGCCTCACTGAGGCGGTTCTAATGAGTACCCACAATGTATAATGGATCAAAAAATAAAATAAAGTATACCCCTGCAAACACCAGTTTTTCTATATGAAAGTGGGGTTCACGGGGGTATACATTTCACGGACACGTATTCCTGATTGTTTTACTTTTGCATCCTCCCCAGTGTGAGAGCTCTCTCTACCTGTGGTTTGCACTACATATATATGCCAAAAAGCAGTGACAATAACATATCAGACTGCATGAAAAATTGGCAGCCCTGTTTTTTTTTTTTATTCAGTTTTACGTCCCTTTCAAGCTTTTTCACTCATATCGAGACGATTCAATCGGTAGGTGGGGCAAAAACCGGAGTACCCGGGGAAAAACCACCTGACACACCCGCAAGCAGAACTTGGCTTGTCCCACATGTGACTGGTGCCCGGAGCGAGGCGCGAACCCACAGCGGTGAGATGATCGAATGATCAAGAGCACTGAAGTCAGCGACCTTAACCACTCGGCCACGGGGGCCGCCCAGCCCTGGTTTTACCAAACAGTTCCTGATAGTGCAGAGGTTATTGCATCGGTTTCCTGGATGAAAAGTCAAAATCCCTGCTAAACGGGCTTGAGGGGTAGTGGTTACATAAGTAGTGCATTAGTGGAAAGTAAAACCTGCACAACACTGATATTGTTTAGTTCTGTACTATAATTTGTAGAGTGGATCAATTTTCTTCACGCCAGAGATCTTTATAGACTAAAGCTCTTTTTCTGACATTTTCATGATGTCATCAGCTGCGTTTGAATTTCCTTGTTAATCAAATCGGGTGATGGTGCGATTTTTAATTAAGCCAGTGCATGAGAAAACCAACAATTTGCATAGGCGAAAACAAAGACGCAGATCAGCTTCGCGGTGACCGCGAAGCTGATCAGCGCCTTTGTTTTCGCTACACGGATAGTACACTTCCTCTTCTTCTTAAATCCAAAACTTCTAGCCTGCTTCTGTGACTGTACAGGCCGGTTTATGTCTGAGCTGGTCGGAACTCCCGAAGACCGGTTTTCTCGCGTCGCGGCTCATATGTACGAGCCAGCGTAGATGTTGATTATCAAATGCCTAGTATAATGATCATGTTTTCAACTTGTTGTGATTGTGTTGGGTTTGAAAACATGTCTTGTTGGTTTTGCTGTAAAAACTACATATTCTAAAACTAACATACAAAGCATGCATACATGTGATTTAATACATGTTCTCGAGATATAATTTAGTAATGGCATAGTTTTTGCCTTGTAACATGCACACTGTTATAAGAGCTCTGATACATTAAACAACTGACATACAGTAATTCAGCAACAGTTTCTGGCAATGTTTTAGCAACAGTTTCTAGCAATTCTGTAGCAATATTTCAGCAGCTGTCGTTGAAATGTTTTAGCAAGATTTCAGCAACAGTCTCAACCAATGTTAAGCAATATTTCAGCAAGTATCTGGCAAGGGTTTAGGAGTATTTCAGCAACAGTCTCTAGCAATGATTTAGCAATATTTCAGCAACAGTCTCTGACAGTCTCTGCATTGTTTTAGGGATATTTCAGCAATAGTCTCTGGCAATGGTTTAGCAATATTTCAGCAACAGTCTCTGGCTATGGTTTAGTAGTATCTCAGCAACATTCTCTGGCAATGGTTTAGCAATATTTCAGCAACAGTCTCTGGCAATGGTTTAGCAATATTTCAGCAACAGTCTCTGGCAATGGTTTAGCAGTATTTCAGCAACATTCTCTGGCAATGGTTTAGCAGTATCTCAGCAACATTCTCTGGCAATGGTTTAGCAGTATTTCAGCAACATTCTCTGGCAATGGTTTAGCAATATTTTAGCAACAGTCTCTGGCAATGGTTTAGCAATATTTTAGCAACATTCTCTGGCAATGGTTTAGCAGTATTTCAGCAACATTCACTGGCAATGGTTTAGCAATATTTCAGCAACAGTCTCTGGCAATGGTTTAGCAGTATTTCAGCAACAGTCTCTGGCAATGGTTTAGCAATATTTTAGCAACAGTCTCTGGCAATGGTTTAGCAGTATCTCAGCAACATTCTCTGGCAATGGTTTAGCAGTATTTCAGCAATAGTCTCTGGCAATGGTTTAGCAATATCTCAGCAACATTCTCTGGCAATGGTTTAGCAGTATTTCAGCAACATTCTCTGGCAATGGTTTAGCAATATTTCAGCAACAGTCTCTGGCAATGGTTTAGCAAATTTCAGTAGCAGTCTCTGGCATTGTTTCAGCAATATTTCAGCAGCAGTTTCTGGCATTGTTTCAGCAATATTTCAGCAAGAGTCTCTGGCAAGGTTCAGCAATATTTCAGCAACAGTCTTTGGCAGTGGTTTAGCAATATTTCAGTAGCAGTCTCTGACATTGTTTCAGCAATATTTCAGCAGCAGTTTCTGGCATTGTTTCAGCAATATTTCAGCAAGAGTCTCTGGCAAGGTTCAGCAATATTTCAGCAACAGTCTCTGGCAATGGTTTAGCATTTTTCAGCAAAAGTCTCTGGCAATGGTTTAGCAATTTTTTCAGCCGTGTCTAGCATTGTTTCAGCAATATTTCAGAAACAGTTTCTGGCAATGTTTTAGCAATATTTTAGCAACAGTCTCTGGCAATGGTTTAGCAATATTTCAGCAACAGTCTCTGGCAATGGTTTAGCAATATTTCAGCAACAGTGTCTGGCAGTGGTTTAGCAATTTTTTCAGCAACAGTCTCATGCGATTGTTTATCAATTTTACCAGCAACAATGTCTGGCAGTGGTTTAGCAATACATTGTATTTACACAACAGTCTCTGGCAGTGTTTTAGGAATATTTCAGCAACAGTGTCTGGCAATGGTTTAGCAATATTTCAGCAATAGTCTCTGACAGTCTCTGGCAATGGTTTAGCAATATTTCAGCAATAGTCTCTGGCAATGGTTTAGCAATATTTCAGCAATAGTCTCTGGCAATGGTTTAGCAATATTTCAGCAACAGTCTCTGGCAATGGCTAAGCAATATTTCAGCAACAGTCTCTGGCAATAGTTTAGCAATATTTCAGCAACAGTCACTGGCAATGGTTAAGCAATATTTTAGCAACAGTCTCAGGCAATGTTTTAGCAATATTTAAGCAACAGTGT
Organism: Rugalucina vietnamica; assembly: GCA_964017185.1. Classification (NCBI taxonomy): domain Eukaryota; kingdom Metazoa; phylum Mollusca; class Bivalvia; order Lucinida; family Lucinidae; genus Rugalucina; species Rugalucina vietnamica. The sequence continues at coordinate 23,995,539 of OZ024878.1, read as the reverse complement.
CCGGCAATGGTATAGCAATATTTCAGCAACAGTGTCTGGCAATGGTTAAGCAATTTTTTCAGCAACAGTCTCTGGCAATGGTTTAGCAATTTTTTCAGCAACAATGTCTGGCAGTGGTTTAGCAATACATTGTATTTCAGCAACAGTCTCTGGCAGTGTTTTAGGAATATTTCAGCAACAGTCTCTGGCAATGGTTTAGCAATATTTCAGCAATAGTCTCTGGCAATGGTTTAGCAGTATTTCAGCAATAGTCTCTGGCAATAGTTTAGCAATATTTCAGCAACAGTCTCTGGCAATGGTTTAGCAGTTTTTCAGCAACAGTCTCTAGCAATATTTTAGGAATATTTCAGTAAACATATCTGGCAATGGTTTAACAGTATTTCAACAACATTTTCTAGCAATGGTTTAGCAATATTTCAGCAACAGCCTCTGACATTGTTTAGCAACATTTCACTAACAGCCTCTGGCAGTGTTTTAGCAATATTTCAGCAACATTCTCTGGCAATGTTTTAGGAATATTTCAGCAACAGTCTCTGGCAGTGTTTTAGCTATACTTCAGCAACCATCTGCCGATGTTTATGCAATAGGTCAGCAACAGTCTTTGACAATGGTTTAGCAGTATTTCAGCAACGTTCTCTGGCATTGTCTAGAAATATTTCAGCAAAAGTCTCTGGCAAGGGTTTAGCAGTATTTCAGCAACAGTCTCTGTCAATATTTTAGCAATAAGTCAGCAGCCTTCTCTGGCAATGTTTCAGCAGTATTTCAGCAACAGTCTCTGTCAATATTTTAGCAATAAATCAGCAACCTTCTCTGATAAGTCAGCAGCCTTCCCTGGCAACATTTCAGCAGTATTTCAGCAACAATCTCTGGCATTGTTTCAGCAGTATGTCAGTACCAGTTTCTGGCGTTGTTTAGTAATAATTCAGCAAAATCTTCGGCAATGTTTTAGCAATATATCAGCAACATTCTCTGGCATTGTTTTAGGAATATTTTAGCAACAGCCTATTGCCATGGTTTAGCAATATTTCAGCAACAGTCTCTGGCAATGGTTTAGCAGTATTTCAGCAACGTTCTCTGGCAATGGTTTAGCAATATTTCACCAACATTCTGTGGCAATGGTTTAGCAATATTTCAGCAAAAGTCTCTGGCAAGGGTTTAGGAGTATTTCAGCAACAGTCTCTAGCAATGATTTAGAAATATTTCAGCAACAGTCTCTGGCATTGTTTCAGCAACATTTCAGCAACAGTCTCTGGCAATGGTTTAGCAATATTTCAATTTCAGCCACATACTCTGGCAATGTTTTAGTAATATTTCAGCAACAGTCTCTGGTTATGGATTAGCAATATTTCAGCAACAGTCTCTGGCAGTGGTTTAGCAATATTTCAGTAGCAGTCTCTGGCATTGTTTCAGCAATATACCAGCAGCAGTTTCTGGCATTGTTTCAGCAATATTTCAGCAAGAGTCTCTGGCAAGGTTCAGCAATATTTCAGCAACAGTCTTTGGCAGTGGTTTAGCAATATTTTAGCAACAGCCTATTGCCATGGTTTAGCAATATTTCAGCAACAGTCTCTGGCAATGGTTTAGCAGTATTTCAGCAACAGTCTGTGGCAATGGTTTAGCAATATTTCACCAACATTCTGTGGCAATGGTTTAGCAATATTTCAGCAAAAGTCTCTGGCAAGGGTTTAGGAGTATTTCAGCAACAGTCTCTAGCAATGATTTAGCAATATTTCAGCAACAGTCTCTGGCATTGTTTCAGCAACATTTCAGCAACAGTCTCTGGCAATGGTTTAGCAATATTTCAATTTCAGCCACATACTCTGGCAATGTTTTAGCAATATTTCAGCAACAGTCTCTGGTAATGGATTAGCAATATTTCAGCAACAGTCTCTGGCAGTGGTTTAGCAATATTTCAGTAGCAGTCTCTGGCATTGTTTCAGCAATATTTCAGCAGCAGTTTCTGGCATTGTTTCAGCAATATTTCAGAAAGAGTCTCTGGCAAGGTTCAGCAATATTTCAGCAACAGTCTTTGGCAGTGGTTTAGCAATATTTTAGCAACAGCCTATTGCCATGGTTTAGCAATATTTCAGCAACAGTCTCTGGCAATGGTTTAGCAGTATTTCAGCAACAGTCTCTGACAATGGTTTAGCAATATTTCACCAACATTCTGTGGCAATGGTTTAGCAATATTTCAGCAAAAGTCTCTGTCAAGGGTTTAGGAGTATTTCAGCAACAGTCTCTAGCAATGATTTAGCAATATTTCAGCAACAGTCTCTGGCATTGTTTCAGCAACATTTCAGCAACAGTCTCTGGCAATGGTTTAGCAATATTTCAATTTCAGCCACATACTCTGGCAATGTTTTAGCAATATTTCAGCAACAGTCTCTGGTAATGGATTAGCAATATTTCAGCAACAGTCTCTGGCAGTGGTTTAGCAATATTTCAGTAGCAGTCTCTGGCATTGTTTCAGCAATATTTCAGCAGCAGTTTCTGGCATTGTGTTTCAGCAATATTTCCGCAAGAGTCTCTGGCAAGGTTCAGCAATATTTCAGCAACAGTCTTTGGCAATGGTTTAGCAATATTTCAGCAACATTCTCTGGCAATGGTTTAGCAATATTTCAGCAACAGTCTCTGGTAGTGGATTAGCAATATTTCAGCAACCGTCTCTGGCAATGTTTTAGCAATATTTCAGCAACAGTCTCTGGTAATGGATTAGCAATATTTCAGCAACAGTCTCTGGCAGTGGTTTAGCAATATTTCAGTAGCAGTCTCTGGCATTGTTTCAGCAATATTTCAGCAGCAGTTTCTGGCATTGTTTCAGCAATATTTCAGCAAGAGTCTCTGGCAAGGTTCAGCAATATTTCAGCAACAGTCTTTGGCAGTGGTTTAGCAATATTTCAGTAGCAGTCTCTGACATTGTTTCAGCAATATTTCAGCAGCAGTTTCTGGCATTGTTTCAGCAATATTTCAGCAAGAGTCTCTGGCAAGGTTCAGCAATATTTCAGCAACAGTCTCTGGCAATGGTTTAGCAATATTTCAGCAACAGTCTCTGGCAATGGTTTAGCAATTTTTTCAGCCATGTCTAGCATTGTTTCAGCAATATTTCAGAAACAGTCTCTGGCAATGGTTTAGCAATATTTTAGCAACAGTCTCTGGCAATGGTCTAGCAATATTTCAGCAATAGTCTCTGGCAATGGTTTAGCAATATTTTAGCAACAGTCTCTGGCAATGGTTTAGCAGTATCTCAGCAACATTCTCTGGCAATGGTTTAGCAGTATTTCAGCAACATTCTCTAGCAATGGTTTAGCAATATTTCAGCAACATTCTCTTGCAATGGTTTAGCAATATTTCAGCAACAGTCTTTGGCATTGGTTTAGCAACATTTCAGCAACAGTCTCTGGCAATGGTATAGCAGTATTTCAGCAACATTCTCTAGCAATGGTTTAGCAATATTTCAGAAACATTCTCTGTCAATGGTTTAGCAATATTTCAGCAACAGTCTCTGGCAATGGTTTAGCAATATTTCAGCAACAGTCTCTGGCAATGGTTTAACAATATTTTAACAACAGTCTCTGACAGTCTCTGGCATTGTTTAGGGATGTTTCAGCAATAGTCTCTGGCAATGGTTTAGCAATATTTCAGAAACAGTCTCTGACAGTCTCTGGCATTGTTCCAGCAGTATTTTAGCAACAGTCTTTGGCAATGGTTTAGCAATATTTCAATTTCAGCAATATTCTCTATCAATGTTTAGCAATATTTAACAACACTCTTAGGTAATTTATTTTCAGAATTTTTCTCAAGAAACATGAATTTGTGAAGTTAAATCATTGTGAAAGTGTCCATTCTTATACTTTATATTAAGCTTGTATATGCAAGTTCTGCAATTTGTAAAAATAAATTGCCTCATAAATTTATACACTTTAAGGTAAAAATCACTAATTGTACTAGTCCCAAAAATAAATTGGGATAAAGTAGTCTTTGCTTACCTCACAAATGAGCCGCGCCATGAGAAAACCGGATTTTCGCCTATACAGCTGATCAGTGCCTTTGTTTTAGCTACTCGGATAGTACAATCCCTCTTCTTCCTAAATCCAAAGTTTCAAGCTTCTAGGTTTTTAGCTCACCTGAGCTTATAGGATGGCCATGATCAGCATCAGATTCTGTCCGTCGTCCGTCGTCATCCATCGTTGTCCGTCATCGTCCACAATTTCAAAGATCTTCTCCTCTGAAACAGTTGGGCCAATCAAAGTCAAACTTCATGTGGATCATCCTTAGGAAGAGGGAAAGAAAGTTTATATAAATGGTCCAGGTCACATGACCAAGATGGCCGCTATGGCTATAAATAGCAAAAACCTTCTTCTCCAGAACCAGTGGGCGTATGATTTTGAAACTTGGCACGAAGCATCAGGGAGAGGAGCTCTACAAAGTTTATATAAATCATGACCCTGGGATGACCTTGACCTATTTTATGGCAAGGTCAACATAGGTCACCTATGCATTTAAATTGAGAAAATTGTCAAAATGTCGTTTGAAGGGAAAAACTTAATGGAAATGGGCTGATGGACTGAAGATTTATGATTCTGAAAAAAATTGGACCCTAGGGACTGGTGTGCCCCCACCATGAGGCAATAACTGCACAGCTGATCAGTGCCTTTGTTTTTGCTACTCTGATAGTACAATCCCTCTTCTTCCTAAATCTGAAGTTTCAAGCTTCTAGGTTTTTAGCTCACCTTAGCTGAAGGCTCACAAGGTGAGCTTATAGGATGGCCATGATCCAGCATGTCCGTCGCCCGTCGTCATCCATCGTTGTCCGTCATCATCCACAATTTCAAAGATCTTCTCCTCTGAAACAGTTGGGCCAATCAAAGTCAAACTTCATGTGGATCATCCTTAGGAAGAGGGAAAGAAAGTTTGTATAAATGGTCCAGGTCACATGACCAAGATGGCCGCTATGGCTATAAATAGCAAAAACCTTCTCCAGAACCAGTGGGCGTATGATTTTGAAACTTGGCACGAAGCATGAGGGAGAGGAGCTCTACAAAGTTTATATAAATCATGACTCTGGGATGACCTTGACCTATTTTATGGCAAGGTCAACATAGGTCACCTATGCATTTAAATGGAGAAAATTGTCAAAATGTCATTTGAAGGAAAAAACTTAATGGAAATGGGCTGATGGACTGAAGATTTATGATTCTGAAAAAAAAGGACCCTAGGGACTGGTGTGCCCCCACCATGGGGCAGTATACATGTATATTACCATAATATTCAAAGATCTTCTTCTCTCAAACCGCTTGGCCAATCGAAGTCAAACTTCATGTGGAGCATCCTTATCAAAGGGGAATGAAATTTTTGTATAAATGATCCAGGTCACATGACCAAGATGGCCGCCATGGCTATAAATATCAAAAACCTTTAAAAATCTTCTTCTACGGAACCAGAAGGCCTATGGTTTTGAACCTTGGCATGAAGCATCAGTGAGAGGAGCTCTACAATTCCTATATAGAACATGACCCTGGGATAACCTTGACCTATTTTACCACAAGGTCAACATAGGTGGCCCATGCATTTGAATAGGGAAAATTGTGAAAATGTCATTTGAAGAGAAAAACTTGAGGGAAATGGGTAATTGGACTGAAGACTTATGATTCTGAAAAAAAATTGAACCCCAGGGGCTGGTCTGCCCCCACCCCCGGGCAATATACGTGTATATCACCATAATATTCAAAGATCATCTCTGAAACCACCAGGCAAATCAAAGCCAAATTTTTTTTATATTTTTTTTTTTAATTCAGTTTTACATCCCTTTCAAGATTATTTCAGACGGGCCAATCAGTAGGTGGGAGAAAACGGGAGGACCCCGAGAAAAAACACCTGGCACACACGCAAGCAGAACTTGGCTTGTCTCACATGTGGCCAGTGCGGGGCTCGAACCCACACCAGACACAGCGGTGAGATGATCGAGTAATTAAAAAACAGTGCTCTTAACCGCTCGGCCAGCGGGGCCGCTAAAGCCAAAATTTGATAGGAAGCATCTATAGAAAGGGGGAACCAATGTGTACATAAATGGTCCAGGTAACATGACTAAGATGGCTGCCATGTCCATATATAGTAAAAACCCTTAAAAAATCTTCTTCTCTAGAACTGGTGGACCAATTTCAACAAAACTTGGCATGTAGCATTGTGGACTAGAGTACTACAATGTGCACATCAATTTGATCCTGTGATGACCTTGATCTATTTTATGGCAAAATGAAATTGACCCCAGGGGTTCATCTGTCCCTGCCCTGGGGCTATATACATGTGTATAACCATTATAGTCAAACAAGTTTATTGGTATATATCCCAGATCTGAGGTGAGCGTTTACAGGACCATTGGTCCTCTAGTTTAAGTGACTGTACAGGTCGGCTTGTGTCAGACCTGGTCGGAAATCCCAAAGCCCGGTTTTCTCACGTCGCGGCTCAAATGTCATTGTACTCTAAACCAGCAGGGTCAGAGAGTGGAAGAAAGCAATTAGCTTCTCATCCAACATTTCTGTAGGATTGCATTAATCAATTTATTCTACCATGCTTTCTTTTCTATTGATGTTAATTTGTCATTTACAAATCCCTAAACAGTAATTGTAATGTCTACAATTATAAACAAAGAGCTCTATTTGACCATGTAAATACAATAACAGAATTTATGAGCCTGTGCATGAGAAAACCAACAATTTGGGTTCCGACCAGGTCCGACACAAACCGAGCTGTACAGTCACAGAAGATGGTTAGAGACTGTAAATTTTGGATTTAGAAAGTAGAGGAATTGTACAATCCGTGTAGCTTAAACAAAGGCGGATGAGCTCCGCTGTTACTGCGAAGCTGATCTGCGCCTTTGTTTTCGCCTATGCAGATTGTTGATTTTCCCATGCAGCGGCTCAAATAGCTACATCTTGGTTAGGAAAACATGAAAAAAAAGGTTTGCTTATGGGTTTAAAGGTGCTAAAGCCTCTGTCAGATTAAGCCTCGTTTCCCCTGTATCTTCATGGAACCGCTAAATTTTATGAAGAAGCACCATGAAATTGCAAAACAAATCTGCTGCACTTTCAGGAAAAAAAGACTTAAACTGGCACTCTAACAGAGACCAAGGTGTTTTAACCGAGTTTACACGCCATTTTAGTATGCTTGATAGCAATTATTTGCACTTTCATGTTGCTTCTTCTGTGCTTTTACTGCTCTCTTAGCTCAGTGCTTTTTTTTTCAAGCCATTTATACTGTGCTGCCACCACAGTTGAGACAATGAATGAAACAAATGAGCCGCGACACGTGAAAACCGGTCTTCGAGGATTCTGACCAGGTCCGACACAAAACGGCCTGTCCAGCTACAGAAGATGGATAGAAGCTAGAAATTGCGGATTTAAGAAGAAGAAGAATTGTACTATCCCTGTAGTGAAAACAAAGGCGCTGCTCAGCTTTGCAGTTACTGCGAGGCTGATTTGCGCCTTTGTTTTTGCATAGGCAAAAATCCGATTTTCTCATGACGCGGCTCAAATCATGATGTATTTCTATTTTTCAGTACCATGGCAATGACATTGAGATGTTTTTCGTGAAGGCTGGTAGCGAGCCATTACTCTTCTCACTGGACGATCTCATTCTTGCGGAGGATGTAGTTAAAGGAAACCTCATCACTAATGTCAAGAAAAAAGTTCCGGTGTTGAATATCACATCTATTTATACACAAGTGAGTTTCATGGTATACTATTTTATACTTATACTGCGTGCGTTAGTAGTTCTTACCAATGGTAAAAATGGTACCATTGGTAGACAAATTCCGTTCAAGGTTTTACCAATGGTACCATTGGTAATGCCATGGGTACCAATAATACCAATGTTACCAACATACGGCAGCAAATGATGCAGACAGACTACAGCGTGGGTAATTCTAAGAACGCGGGAAAAGTCACGTGATTCAATATGGCGAGCCTAAAAATATATCATGAATTTCGTAAACAAGCAATATTTTTGTCATACATGCAAATGTAAATGTTGTAAATAACACAATATACGTTGCTTGTCCCAAAAGTCCCGTTACACATACATTTTATTCTGAACACATAGCAGGAACCATCCAAAGTTACTCATGAATAATAATTGGCCATATAGGAACTTATTTTACTTTATTTTGCATGACTGATCTTTATAGCATCATTTTGACAATTTGCTAATAAATCATTTACTCAGATTTCCATATACGTAGGTTGTTCGGAAAGTTCGTGTAAATTTGTTATATCTCTCATAATTTTCATCCGTTGTACTGGAAAGTTGGTGTGCGTGAACTTCCACTTATTCTTAATTACTGATAGAAAAAGGAAAGAAAAATGACAATAGAAACCGAAAATACAGGTTGTCATGGCAATGTCATCATCGGTACCCGGAGCAGTCCGAAAAATATCACTTTTTTAAACGAAGTCTTTAAGGCATAAACATAATTTCTGACTGATTGCTCATGGCCAGAAAGGCATGGAATCGTCTTATAATATTTCAACAACATGAAATTGCTTCCTCAAAATTTAAAATCAATTGGATGTTCCACAAAGAATTTATGGTCCTTTATTACGAGGGTTGTATGGGGGAAACCATGACGTTAAACTGTGTCGTTGCATTGCTGAAGATTATGAACTTCTGAATTTTCTTCATAAAACACACACAGAAACACTTAAGATGGTAAAATAAACTGGAAAACTATGAGTAATACAGTTCAACATTTATGTACAAATGTTTCGCATGTTTTAAGAGTAGAATAAAAGCAACTAATTGCGATTTTAGAAGTAACCAACCGGCAGCGGAATTGTGTTCCATTAAGAATTGCGAAAAATTGGATGATTCAGTGGAGAATATTAGCAAAATAGACACAGGGAGATGTATCACCACATACTGATATTGGTTACGCAAACTTATTACAAAAGAATGGACAGACACATTAAATGCGTAGATTTTTTGTTGGTGTTTATGCTGAGAAAGTGTGATCATCGCCAACGGGATTAAAATAAAGTTTGACGTTTTCGCAACGTCATTTTGACTTTGGCGTGCTCTGGGTACCCATACATCGCCTTTTTGTAATGAACATATTTTTATTATGTCTTTGCGCATCATCTTGGTTTTCACAGCATTTATAGAGGACATGTTGAAGTTGAATTTGGTATGTTTCTTTTTGTTTTGCTATGAAAATGAGTTGAATGATCGGACAATTTTTCGAACTTTCCGAACGCCCCTCGTATATGCTACAGAATCATTTAGCTAAGTATGAATCTAATTTTGAAATAGATTTCTTAATTATAGTGTATTTTATACACACGGCAAAATATCATGAAAAATTCACAATTAACGGCAACGTCATTAGACCTGCTTCGCTGCAGTAGGGGTACAAGGGTTCAAACCTCCAATGCGTTTTAACAAATGCACATAACAGTGTGAAAATTTACCCCCAAAGCCCTAAGATATAGTACTTGATGACCATAAGTGTTGTAAGCTCTGACTCTCTGTTATTGTGGCAAAACAATGAGTGTAACGGAACTTTTGGGACCACCCTCGTACATGCAGTAAATAAGAAAGACATAAGCAAGTGAGGTGTATTGATCAATATGATAAAAATTCAACCATGTGATCTACCAATGGTTACACCTGTACGAAAATGTACAGCAATACTTCAACAATACTTTAGCTGTAAAGTAAAGCAAGATTCTTGGCAGGAAATTGTCTTTTTCAAGCTATAATGACAACAATACTTCAGCTATAATCTTAGGTAAAATATTTAAATTAGCAAGAATCTTGTCAAAAAATATTGCAATAATTCTAGCCAAAATATTGCCAGGATTCTTGCTATGGAAAATTATGGCCATAATTAATGCTCAAAATATTGCAATATTTATTCAAAAAGTATGGCAATATTTTTTCAAAAAGTTTAGCAAAACTTTTTCCAAAAATATTGCAATAATTTGCTCATACATGTATGTGTATATTGATATTCACACAAAGACCTTGACATTTTATTTCAAATTTTCAACACACTTCATAGCATATAGAAGATCTAGAAGACATGTAACAGAACATAAAGCATGCTAATTTAGGGAGATAAGTTTCCAAAGCAACATCTTAGCTAAAGATGACCAGTCTTAGCCAGTTTGTTGAATAAAATTGGTGCCCAACTCCAAGCACTCTAAAATTTAAAATTTGTTTGCCAGTGTAGGTGGGTGGGGTATTATAAACATTAAATCAATATAAAACTTGAAATTGTTAATTGAAATTGCTTTTTAAAAACATGCATAAAACACACTAACCTTTATATATCCATTTCATGCAAAATGTTGTTAACTTTTTCTTCAAATTATAGAAAATTTAAGCTTATTTAACTTGGAGCACATTTCTTCAGTCCTTAGATTTAAACAGCATGTGTATTTACTGTGTGTTAATCTCAAGTTAACCTCCAAAACTATGATGCAACAGGAAGTTATTACTCAGCACTTTTTCCTCGGCAATATTTTCAGTGGTAGTATTTCTCCCAAATTCTTGCTAAACTTTTGTTCAAATTATTACAATATTTTTACTCATTTTATTGCAATATATTATTATTGTTGTAATATTGCTATAAAATCAAATTTTAGCAAGAATCTTGTTGACATATTGCAATAGTATAGCTGTAGTATTGTAGTATTTTTCGTACGGGTACTATTGGTACCAATGATACCATTGGCAGCAGAAAAACGCTCAGGGTTTTCCGGTTACCATTGGTAAAAAATGGTACCAACGGTACCATGGGTAGATTTGCAGATTTTACCATCGGGAGAACCCCAAACGTAGACACTATTTTACTATGGTATACTACTTTATTCTACATTTATCCATGTACATTGTACTATTTTCTGAATTATTCATGCCTTATATACTCTCTGCGAAATTCAAGAATGTAACTTTATGATCAAATCTTTCTCAAAGTTTTAACTATTGTCCAAATATATGTAATACAAATAAAAAAAAAAAATGCTCCTCCCCATTTTCATGCAGTCTGGATGACAATCTACAAATGAGCCGCGATACAAGAAAACTGATCTTCGGGGTTTCCTACCAGGTCTGACACAAACCATCTGTACAGTCACAGAAGAAAGCTAGAATCTTGAAATCACCGTGTCCATTCGAAACGCATGAAAAGAGGTCGTAACGCATGATCGGCGGCATTTTCACGTATGATTGCGGTAGTTTCCTTCGGATTCGCCGCCATTTTTGGAGGAAACTGTAGCGGTAAGTTTTTACAAACTTTTATTTGAATTATTTAAATAGACCTTTCCAACGAACGATCTAGCCTATCCGGATCTACATACATGCCTCTAATTGCCGAGTGTTCTACTGATGCATAGGCTTCGATAGGACTCGCAAACATTCGAGGAGATTATTGTTTTGCAAGTTCGGCCATACACGAAAATAACATTCGCCCAAAAACGTTTCGTACTTTTCTCATTTTCTTCAAAGTTTTGACTAACTGTTGGATGATTTTGCTTTTTGACATCACACTTTAACTTAAGAAGCCAATTTCTCCCGAACAACCACGGGTTAAAACAAAATACGTCAACATTAAAGTAACGCACGATAATACGGCAACCTGGTCTTTCGAACTTTGCAAGTATTTACAATGAATAACATATTTTAAGGGGTAAAAGCAAGCCAAACGCTCATTTGTCTCCAGTTTACACGTTTGGTGCTCGTCAGTTGTACAAAGCTGAATCCTTGCTATAAAACAGTAATTTGCTGACCATGTTGCTCGGTAGCTCTCAGTTGGCATAGCTATCAAAGAAGCAGAAGAAGAATGTGACCCGACCAGGGCACGAACCAAGGGTCTCTCTCTTACCGTTTCAGCATATAGTTAGTCCATTACTTTGAGACTGTCAGTAATAAATTACAGAGAGATTAAATCAAATATATGGACAAACCTCCTCCCTTTCTACAATTTATCTATATTCTGATGTTGACCGAGTCATATAAATTACTGGAATGACCCCGAGTGGGTACTCTGACATTTTCGCCATCTCTATACATAGGCATGGCCTATTTTTTTTTTTTTTTTTTTTTTGAGTCAACATTTCGAATTTCGGTATTTTTGGGGTTTTCAGAAAAAATGGCTATCTTGGGGGTAGGGAGATTTAAATGGATACTTTGTTGCCCATTGTTTGTTTTTTTTTTTGTTTTTTTTTGTTTTTTTTTGGGGGGGGGTTGTTTAATGTCAAATATAAGTTGTTTTTCATTGTTTTTTCTGCAATTTCAAATATCTTTTTGCTAGTACCGATTGATTATCGAATGATTAATCATCAGAAATCCCAGTATTACTTTAGGCAAAACTTTGTTCAGTTCTCCCCTTGTCTGCTCTATCATGCATGTTATTGCAATACCCTATAGTTGCCCTTCAGTATGTAACATAAAGATTACGCCTTAATGGCTCCCTGCTCTCACCTTGGGCTTGGCGGTGTCATGGTTACAATTACTCTCATGATGCACAATGTTACAGCAATCTTGTTTTGGATATTGAACAAACCGGCAACTTGCAAACAATTAATATTGGAAAAGAAGGAAACCCTTCCCCATCCCCCTCATTATCTGATTAACATTATTGGTTTTGGCTCCATTGTAAGAACACATTGTTGTAGCCAGACGCATATTAATCATCGTATCTGTAACTTCCGGATTTCTACTTTCGTTTTCAACAGAATCCAAGTGAATGATTGATCTCAGAGATATTAAACAAGTATTAGCTTTTCATAAAGCTGGTCAACGTTTAGCTAAAGCTATGTGTTTTTAACGTTCTGGTCAGGCTTGAATTCTTTAATAATTCCAGTTAGCCAAGGTAATCTCACGGGCCCATCAAAAAAGGGAGCGGAAAGACCAGGAATGTTGCACGATATAAGTGCCAATAGCCTAATTCCACTACAAGCTCAGTATGGTAGCAGGGGACAGTTATTTTGGAATATTTTCTAGTCAACGCCACCTGCCCTCCTAGAAATCCTATAAACAGACCCAAAGTCTGCACAGACACACTGTTCCCAATTCAAACTCTTATGTACATGCAGTACTGCTGAAAATGATAGAGAGACACACTCTGGAATGCATTGCTAGATGTCAGCTACCAAGTATTAGTACACCAGACCTCCAATTTTCCGTACGAAAATCAGACCGACCCTACACAGGTTGCCCCTAATGTGGAGAGTTACTTGCAAACACCTGGACATTCACACCGCCTTACATTTATACAGCAACAGAAGGCAATTTCAAAAGTAGAAAGTAAATGGTGTCACGACTAGTATACTTTTCCAGCATTCAGTCTTGAAATTATACCACCTTTTCAAGCACGGCGGTAACAGAGAAATTTAGAGGTGCCGACATGACCTTGAACCGTCCAACAATCTGTGGACCTGCTCTTGAGCACAAATCCGCGTGTTGAGGTACTCTATTATAACACTCTACAAACAGGAAAAGACAATAAACAATTATAAGACTTCTTTTTCTAGAGTCAGCAATGCCATTTCCAAGCCAAGTAGTAAAATAGTAGGTAGTAAAATAGTTAAAAAAATCGAAGGGGGTCAAAGTACGAAACTATCCCCTGCTACCTAAACAGCATGACTCTAATATATACCAAGTATAAGCTTTTCAAAAAAGCTTGCGATCTCTCAGCACTTTTTTCAGTGTATGACCACGTATACCGTGACCAAAAAGGACTCTTGCAGCTCGGCTCGGCACTGCTATAAATAGCTCTAAAAATAGTTATGTTCTAGGGTGCCGTAGATATACCATGATGAATACCAATAATGATCTAAAATTGAGTTCCCTTGAGCTATGCAAAAATTCAAAAGAAGAGGTTGGGCCAGACAGATCTGTTTCGAGTAATAAATTCTCCTCAGTGACCCTGAATAAACTGGCAATGAACAGATAAAATATGTACAGTAATTTCAAGCTTCAGCAATGCAGTCAATCAAAAGACTGATATAAATCAAATGGTATCCGAATAGTAAAACCTGTAAAAACTCAACTCAAATTAAACCATCAGTCAATCAATTGTACTTGGGAGGGATTTAATCATTGCTCAATATATCAGTATTTACACAGAAGTGAGCTACTTTCGTTTTCAAGAAAATCGTCTTTTTTCTCTTTTCTTTCTTTCTTACTATATATACTGACTTACTGACTATCGATTGTGAATTCTTTTAATCGATTGCCGCTGTTGACTCGCCGCATAACACTTCTAGATAAGGCTGTAGCATGTATGTATAGGTGGTACCCCCCCCCCCCCCCCCCCCCCCTATAATACACCATCCTGGCTGCGTGAAAGAAACATTGAAACAAATCTGAAACTGTTTTATTATTTGGGCATAAATAGAATACAGTATTCACAACTTGTGGTTAAACGACCACCGACTTCTGGTCATCTTGATTGGACCATGCAATTGCAGTAGGCCATACGCGCATGCCGAGAGATCTGCCCGAGCCTTTCCTGATCTTTGACTATTCTGCTATTGATGATGGTTGACACATGATCATACACTTAAGATAGCAATGTGAGATTGCGAGCATCTCTTGGAAAAGCTTACCTTTTGTTGAATATACATTGTGCAAAGATGATTGAGCGTATATGCGGCGTGACTATTTATGCAATGCGCTCTAGACCAGGGGTCCATAACCAACTCGCACATGCACCTGGCACATGAACACACTATGTTAATATGACCTATGTTTATCTCATCAAGATTGACACAGAGATTGACGAAAAAGAGGACAAACAAAATTTACGCGCATGCCTCTTACAAAAATTGGCTTTTTTTCTATTGGCTACCGACCTCAGACCTTGCTGCCCTCATAGTCCAGAAGCACGTGATACGGTATTTTATTTAAGATTAAACTATGGAATGTTAATTAATGTTAAAATAAATAAGACGTCGCACAGAGTCAACATTCATAAATTGTTGAAGCCCTTTTATATGCTGTTTATGGACAAGGGATGGAATGCAACTTCAGTAAGATATTACACCTGGAAATGAAGTAACCTGGACCTTACTTCAAACTACAACGGGACTTGACAACAAATGAGCATTTGGCTTGCTTTTACCCCTTAAAATATGTTATTCATTGTAAATACTTGCAAAGTTCGAAAGACCAGGTTGCCGTATTATCGTGCGTTACTTTAATTTTGACGTATTTTGTTTTAACCCGTGGTTGTTCGGGAAAAAAATCATGAGAAATTGGCTTCTTAAGTTAAAGTGTGATGTCAAAAAGCAAAATCATCCAACAGTTAGTCAAAACTTTGAAGAAAATGAGAAAAGTACGAAACGTTTTTGGGCGAATGTTATTTTCGTGTATGGCCGAACTTGCAAAACAATAATCTCCTCGAATGTTTGCGAGTCCTATCGAAGCCTATGCATCAGTAGAACACTCGGCAATTAGAGGCATGTATGTAGATCCGGATAGGCTAGATCGTTCGTTGGAAAGGTCTATTTAAATAATTCAAATAAAAGTTTGTAAAAACTTACCGCTAAAGTTTCCTCCAAAAATGGCGGCGAATCCGAAAGAAAACTACCGCAATCATACGTGAAAATGCCGCCGATCATGCGTTACAACCTCTTTTCATGCGTTTTGAATGGACACGGTGGAAATTTTGTATACGAATAGTTAGAATTGTACTATCCATGTAGCGAAAACAAAGGCGCTGATCAGCTTCGCAGTTACTGTGAAGCTGATCTGCGCCTTTGTTTTTGCATAGGCAAAAATCTGGTTTTCTCACGATGCGGCTCAAATAATTTTGATATGGTCTAAAATTCTGGTCATGTTATCACTGTTTTACAGCAAGAAGTTTCCTTTACATCCCACCCACAACCATTCTGGGTACAGCCTGTGTTTCGCTACATCATAGCTGGCTGTGGAGCTGTCATCTTTATTCTCTCTGCTACGTTGGTAAGTATAGATGATGGTTGATGATGATAAATTGTTGTTGTTGTTGCTGCTAATGATGATAATGATGATGGTGGTGGTGATGGTGATAATGATGATGATGATGATGACGATGATGATGATGGTGATGGTGATGATGATGATCTGTTTGTTGTTGTTGTTGTTGCTGTCATAGTTGTTGATGATGATTATTGCATTGATGATGATGACGATGATGACGATAACAACAACAATGATGATGATGATTCTGCTCCTGCTGCTGCTGCTGCTGCTGCTGATGATGATGATGATGATGATGATGATGATGATAACAATGATGATGCGGATGATGATAATGAACATGATGATGATAATTTTTGAAAACTGGAACCAGAATAAGCAAATAATCTCTTTTTCCCTGGAACCAGAATAAGCAAATAATCTCTTTTTCCGGAAAACTAGTAAAACAGAACATTAGGAAATTAACACTTTTGCATGTTTCCTGTTTGTTTATGGCATAGTTTCCTTAATATGATAGATATGACAGGAAATCATGTAGCTACAACATCATTTTATAAAGGATTGATAATTACTCGCACAGAGAAAACCTATCTCTTGGGATTTTCACCAGATTAGCCTCAAAGTGTCCTGAGGCTGCAGCAAAGTCAGAGACTTTAACTCATTTAAGCCTGGCGTCCCTTTTATGGGACATAGTCAAACAGAATAGCCCCAGATGTGACGCCGCAGAACGCGGCATCCCATCTGGGGCTATTCTGTTTTCTTAGTGAATTTTAATAGAAAAATTAAATTCAAATTTAAAAATTGCTCCTGATGCCCCTATAAATGAAAGTGGACTCGCCCAAATGATAATGGTGGGAAAATCCATTCGTCAAATATGGGTTAAGCAAGAAGAGAATTTTTTTAATCGGTGCACTTCTCTTATGCTAAGCTGTACTGGCAAACAAACAGACTGATCAACAGCTCTCTTTTCTATGCTTGATGCTTGGATTATCTGACCAGGCTCCATACATACTGGACTGAAGCTACAATAGAAATTAAAAAGTTTAGATTCTGAAAATCTATGGCAACAATCAGTTGATGCTGTAACTTGAATTGCATCGATTCCTGGCCCTCAGTTCTTGCTTTATAAGCTATAAAGCAAGTCTTCTCATTATGCAGCTCTAATATAAACACTCATCATGCACAATCAGGAACTTGCAAAGTATCAACATTGTAGTGATTTAACTATTATATATGAGCCGCCGCATCAGAATACCTACAATCTGCATATGCGAAAACAAAGGCGCTGATCAGCTGTGCAGTAACTGCACAGCTGATCGGCGCCTTTGTTTTCGCTACATGGATAGTACAATTCCTCTTCTTTCTAAATCCAAAATTTCCAGCCTCAAACCATCTTCTGTGACTGTACAGCCTGGTTTGTGTAGGACCTGGTCGGAACCTCAAGCTGTTGTTTTTCTCACGTGAAGGCTATATAAACCCTCATCATGTACAATCAGGAACTTGCAAAGTGTCAACATTGTAGTGATTTAACTATTACGTAAAAGTCCGAAAATTATGTTCACATCAGAAATCTTAACTTTTTTTTTCTTTTGGAGAAAATCACACTTTTACTAGGCAATTCCTCTTGGAAGCAGATTACCGGTTCTTAATGTACATACTATAAACAAGTGCTGTTTTGATGCGCATAAAGAGGAAGAATTTCTCTTAAAATGTGCTAAAGCCAAATTCTGAACAGAGACAGGAGATGTGACCCTTACAGGGTCAATAATTTTAGGGAGAAGTTTCTTTTCTGGACCCAAATTTCAGGTTTTCCAATATAATCTATACAATTTCACTTCTCCCTGAGCTTGAAATAGGGAGACGTTTGTTCATTTAGGGGGACTATTTCTCCCTAGTCTCCCTGTAGGTTATTCCCTGCTGTAGTGCATTTCCTACCTTCTAAGCTAAACATACAAAGCTCTTGAGATATAGCAGATTTTTTCATTGTAGATTCTGATCAAATTGCTCCTGTTTGCCTGCACTATAATGTCAGAAAATATAGGACAGGAACTGTAGGATCTCGGTGGTTGCTAGACATGTAATCTTTACAGCTCATTACAACTGACACACACTTGCAATTCTGTTATTGCTTGTCACGTCTTACATGTAAATTGCACCTATCTTGTAGAATAGTATGATTACCAAATTTGAAAGTTATCTTCTTAGACTTATTAAATGTGAGCAGCGACGCGAGAAAACCAGTCTTCGGGGTTTCCGACCAGGTCTGACACAAACCAACCTGTACAGTCACAAAAGCAGGCTAGAAGCTTGAAATTTCGGGTTTCAGAAGAAGAGAAATTGTACTATCAATGTAGCGAAAACAAAGGCGCTGATCAGCTCCGCAGTTACTGCGAAGCTGATCTGTGCCTTTGTTTTCACGTAGGCAAAAATCCAGTTTTCTCATGACGCGGCTCATGTATTATCAGTTCCTTAAATTTCTAAAAACATTTATACATGTTTTAGGACAAGTTAAGTATTTATTTTACTTAAATTTAATTTAACAGAAAGCTCTTGGAAACTTTTTTCAAAAATCTTTTTTCTAGGCCTGAGGTTATAAAACTTTTTTTCATGCTCACTTCTGCTGAGACTGAATTATATCCTGCTCAGTGTTGGCATTTAGCAGATAGATGATTGATTTTTGAGATTTAAACATTAAGCTTTCATTTACTTTGGCTATTTTGATAGCCGAGCTGAGCACGAACAATATTTTAAAACGAGGGAGTCAGGTTTTTTCATGACTAGACTTAATTTAAATGCAAAAGATAAGTGTGACATCCGAAACTTCAATCTGATTTAATGTTTGCATCTCAATTAAATGTGTGTGATATCTAGGATCTGAGGATTTAACTTTTGGATACTGATAAGTTGGGAAAAATCTTCCAAATTGTGGCATACATTGTGAATGAAAAGCATTAGGTGTACCACCATGGTGTTGCTGTTTGTAACCCAGCACATAATTGGGCTGTTACTAAACAAAGTGAATGATGTTGCTGTTTGCCTATCACCACAAATATTTCTGACAAGATTCTGAAAAA
This sequence comes from Rugalucina vietnamica, assembly GCA_964017185.1. Classification (NCBI taxonomy): domain Eukaryota; kingdom Metazoa; phylum Mollusca; class Bivalvia; order Lucinida; family Lucinidae; genus Rugalucina; species Rugalucina vietnamica. The sequence continues at coordinate 23,976,505 of OZ024878.1, read as the reverse complement.
AAAAATATCTGAATACTGCTTCATGTTAACAAATAAAAACAGTGTCATTCTTGTGCACCATTACGAAAATCTGCCCATGCAATATACAGAGATTTTTTTCTGCTGTAATAGAAATTGAAAATTTTCAGCTGAAAAACTTTGATATTTTCCATATTTTTGCTCAAAACATTGATTGTGGGTACATGTTAGAACCGCCTCGCAGTGTACCCACAATCTATGTTTTGGATCAAAAATAAGAAAAATAGGTATACCCCTGCATACCCTAGTTTTGCTATATAAAAGTGGGGTTTAAGGGGGTAAACATTTCACGGACATGTTTTCCTTATGCTGAGCAACCTGAACCTTAACAAATTTATTTGACAAAAAGGGGAAAAAGGTAAAAGTGCAAATAACCCTATATAAATAGTAGCAGTGTACCGAGTTGATACTGCTAAGAGTTGAGGGCACGCACCCATTTCCTGTGGCAAATTTTCTAGGGATAAGTCATCGAAGGAAACCACAAAATGTAAGACCTAAATATAGGAACACGTCAGATTTTGTAAGCTTATTTTCAAAATTCAAAAAAACATTAAAATATTGATACAGTACAACAAAGAGTCATTCAGTTATTGAATTTGAAAGGTTACATACAACAAGTCATTTAGCCAAAAATTCCTTTAACGAACCTGGAATAAATACTTAAAACAGTGAATGGTAGAAAATAATGATTCTGTGGCTTCCACAAAAGTGAGAATATGGATGAAATCTTGCATGGTTGACATAATGGGTGAATTCCTGCAACGATGATAATGTGGATGGTTAGTACTTTCTTCATCCTAACGGCTATGTGACGAATTTACTTTTTGACAAAATGTCTTATTCATTTCCAAAGCAATGCCACAAATGTAAAATCTTTTGATTTCAGAAGATAATTTTCTAAACCTTGTTGCTAAATGTTACACTCTGTGGGCAGTTTGCCTTTATTAAGTTAGGAAGAAAACATAAAAGGCGTGTACCTGCTTGGGATTGAACCTTGAATCTCCTGATTGCAAAGCAAATACGCTATCCGTTACAACACCATGGCTTGTTGATTTTCTTAAAAACAAAGTGACAAGACATGTGACATGTAACAGTGATAATTATTGATAATTGAGCTGTGACGTGAGAAAACCAGTATTCGGGGTTTCCGACCTGGTCTGACACAAACCGGCCTGTACAGTCACAGAAGAAAGCTAGAATCTAGAAATTTCGGATATAAGAAGAAGAGGGATAGTACTATCCGAATAACAAAAACAAAGGTGCTGATCAGCTTAACTGCATCTTTGTTTTTTGCGAAGGCAAAAATCCGGTTTTCTCATGACGCGGCTCAATTTGTTCCATTATATTTTACAGATCTACTGCTGTTGTAAGAAGAAAGAAAAAACATTGAAAGAGACTGATGACGAGATCCGAGCGTCGCAGCAAATCTATTACCCCACAGTGACCCCCGACACCAAGAACCCGCTACAGATACAGCCCAGCAATGACGAGGCTTACATACCGAAGGGAACTGTGTTGCCTGTTCTAGCGCAGCCAGTAAGGACACACAAAGCTAAAGGACTGTTAGAAAGGTGGGTGGGTTTGGGTCTTGTCATAAATGAGCCACCTCATGGGAAAACCAACAATCTGCTTATGCGAAAACAAAGGCGCAGATCAGCTTCGCAGTAACTGCAAAGCTGATCAGCGCCTTTGTTTTCGCTACACGGATAGTACAATTTCTCTACTTTCTAAATCCAAAATTTCAAGCTTGTAGCATTCTTCTGTGCTTGTGCAGCTCAGTTTGTGTCGGACCTGTTCAAAAACCACATTGTTGGTTTTCCCACGAGGCGGCTCTAATGTGCTTGTGTTTACAAAAAATCCAAATATAAGTTATATATACACCACAACTTCTTTATAACTTTTGTTGGCGTCCAAGACAATTTCCGTGTTAGCTATCCAATCACTGTTATAATGAGAGTAAGCTGTATAGATATATAGTAAAATTAGTTTAAAATGACTATTTTGGATCCATAAATGGCCTGTGTTATATCCAAAACTGTGCTGTAATGAACCATGTTAAAAAGAGGTCTAGGCATACCATATGAACAATTGGCAATATGGCAGCCAAGATGTGGTTGTCTTACACCTACATAACAGTCTGACAATGAGGTTTGTAACATATTATGAAGTTAAGCATATAAATGTTCTGAAGGAGTGTGGTGGCCTGGTGGTAGAGCATCAGACTCCAAATCGAGAGGTCATGGGTTCAATCCCTACTCAGGGCATCGTGTTGTGTTCTTGAGCAAGACACATTTTAACACTCCCCATAGTACTGGTTAATACACAAGATGTGGTGGCTCTGCCCAACAGGTCTGAAAAATTGTTGACTGGGACATTAAACCTTGATACAAACAAAGAAAAATGTCCTGAATTAAGCCTTGTCATGACATGCGGATTAAATGACCGCTTTGTTACAGATATACTTTTCACCTTTATGTCTGTCGGTTAAGTTAGTCTGGAACATTGATTTCGTGGAATTTAGGTTAGAGTTTTGGATTAAGTTTCTCTAGTGGTGTATATATCTCATAAACCAACCATCAGAAACATTTAATATTTGGACCATAGGTACCCTAGGGTTCGCTTTGCTTCTGTGTGTTTTGACCCCATGGTCCATGCCCGGGGGTGGGGCTAGAGGTAAAAATCTAGCTCGCCTTGGTGGGCTTGGGTGGGGGGAGGTGGCTACCAGCTGGGGGGATATGTGCCTCTCAAGGCACTTTTTCTAGTTAGAAAAGGCAAACGTTGTATTAACCAATACATGTACCTATAGTTTTGAGAAAATATGAATCACATGATTTTCTGAATTTCAGACGAGGGTCTCAAGCTTCACTGAAGATTAACCTCACCCCAACACAATCAGTCAACAGATGGGAGGGAACCACTCCACCCAAAGAATGGTAATTATAAAACAGCAATATTTGTGCAGTGTCATGAGAAAACCAGATTTTTGCCTATGCAAAAACAAAGGTGCAGATCAGCTGTTTAGTAACTGCACAGCTGATCAGTGTCTTTGTTTTCGCTACACATATAGTGCTATAGTGCAATACCTCTATTTCTTTAATCCAAAAAGCTTCTTATGTTCTCCTGCAACTGTACAGGCCAGTTTATGTCAGACCTGGTCGATAACCCCGAAGACCGGTTTGCTCGCATCTCGGCTCATTTATAGCGGTTAACTGAAAAATAAAAGTGTTTATACGCATGTATTTGAAGTTCATACAAAGAGAATTTCCCCCACACACACAGAATGCAGACAGAATTGCAAACAATTGCAGACCTTAACCAGACTGCTTCTATAACCACTGCCTAGTAATGATTCTTGCTTTTTGACATCACACTAAACCGGATATAGTAGCCTAAGCTAATCAAGTTACACAAAACTACAGGAAAATTGAATAATCATAGTAATTAATTTTTTTTCTGAGAGTAAACCAAACATTTTTGTTTAATTTTGTAATACATGTATTTTGTCTGTTTACAGTACTGGTTTAGAATATCTGTTATCAGCTGGGAACCGACTGAGCAGACGTGATCTCACAAATGCCGTCAAACACCCTCGTACATTACATCAAGAATTCTGGGTAAGTGAGTGTACTAGGTTAAGTTCCCTATGCAATGGACTATTGACTTTACGGATGTCAAAATGATGCACTATACTATGACTTGTTGTAATAATGCACTTTTAAAATATGACTTTAAGGATGTGAAAATAACATCTTTCTTTTCTTGAAGTGTGGACTGTAGATACTTGTAAGACATTTAATGACCGCAAAAAATATTTTGTTTGATATAAATAACCTCTTTTATTGAGTTTCAGTAGCACATAAAATTGCATATTAAATATCTTAAAAATAATTTCTGTTTGAGGAATTGGTTCTAATAGTAAAAATGGTCATGTTTTTGAGACTTCTATCTAGTGCTACAGGATACAGAATAATCGAGTAACATAATTTGAGCCGCCTCGTGGTTAAACCAACAATGTGGTTTCTGAACAGGTCTGACACAAATCAGGCTGTACAGTCACAGAAGCAGGCTAGAAGCTTGAAATTTCGGATTTAAGAAGAAGAGGAACTGTACTATCCGTGTAGCGAAAACAAAGATGCCGATCAGCTTCGCGGTCACTGCAAAGCTGATCTGCGTCTTTGTTTTCGCATATGCAAATTGTTGGTTTTCTCATGAGGCGGCTTATTTGTTTTTATCAAAATTTCAGGAAATCCCCATGAATCACCCAGAAAAGATCTATGTAGCTGGTTCAGGGATGAAAAATAGATACAGAACTATCATACCAAGTAAGACCACTCAACAATCAATTTCAGAAACATCCCGTGTAGATAAAATGAGCCATTGTATGTCTAGGTTTCCAAAATTCCGACCAAGTCCAATACAACAGGCCTGTACAGCCACAGAAGGATGCTAGAAGCTTGAAAATCTCAGATTTAAGAAGAAGATGGAATGTACTACTATGCGTGTAGCAAAAACAAAGTAACTGCAATGCTGATCTGCATCTTTGTTTTTGTATATGCAAAAATTTGGTTTTCTTGTGACGCGGCTCAGTTAAAACTGTTTTGTTAAGCAAGTTATTGCAGCTAAGCACAATATACATATGAAAACAGATTTCTTTATTTATTATCCATGTTCATTAACTTATATGGGCCTTTCATGAGAAAACCAACAATGTGGGTTTCCAACCAGGTCTGACACAAACCAGGCTGTACAGTCACAGAAGATGGCTAGAGGCTAGAATTTTTGGATTTAGAAAGTAAAGGAGTTGTACTATCCGTGTAGTGAAAACAAAGGTACTGATCAGCTTCGCAGTTACTGTGAAGCTGATCTGCGCCTTTGTTTTTGCCTATGCAGATTGTCGGTTTTCCCATCGTGGCTTATATGTTTTTGATTGTCGCTGGCTGATGTAGTCATTCATTGTTGTGATATGGCTGGAAATTGTTGAAAGTGCCCCATTTATGTATAGAAATGATACTGTAAATACCGAAATATGTGTAAGAACCTAATTTTCACTAACACATACATGACTGTGTTTGCGAATTGTGTGGCGCTCAAATTTAAAGTTCTCGCTATTAAAGGCTTACTATAAGCCATATAGATGACTCAAGTGTTTGCTCGCAAAATTCAAAAACTGGATGCTGATTTGGAAAAAGAAAATTAGTGAAATAAAGCCACTAGGAAAATTTCTTACAGAAATTACAGAAGCTTAGGCATTAAGTTATGAAAACATTGTATATTTTATTTGCAGATGAACATTCGCGTGTGATACTACCAGACTCAGAGTGGGATCCTCTATCATCCTATATCAATGCAAATTTTATCAGAGTAAGTAATGAATACAGTCTTTACAATATAATACAAAATGTGTTTTATGAGCCACCGAGGGAAAAATCTGTCATTGGGGCTTCCGACCAGGCCCCGAGGTTATAAAACTTTTTTCATGCTCAGCTCAGCTGAGACTAAAATTTATCCTGCTCATAAATGTTAAAATGCCAACAATTGTTGGCATTTTAACATTTATGAGCAGGATAAATTACAAGTTTTTGAGTTTCTGAACCTGAATTTTCCAATAATTTTGACTATTTCAGCATTTATGAGCAGTTGAAATTTCATGCTCAGCTGAGCTGAGCTTGAAAAAAGTTTTATAACCTCGGGACTAGGTCTGACACAAAACAGACAAGGTCCTCCTGGTAGATTGTCAGACTCCAAACCAGGAGGACCTTGGTTGAAATCTATCGAGCTACTTCTCTTATTTGAGCTGCCCCACGAGAAAACCAGTCTTCATGATTTCCGAACAGGTCTGACACAAACTGACCTGTATACCCACAGAAGAAAGTTAGAATGTTGAAATTTTAGGTATAAGAAGAAAAGGAATTGTACTATCTGTGTAGCGAAAACAAAGGCGCTGATCAGCTGTGCAATAGCAAAGGCGCTGATCAGCTGTGCAGCTACTGCACAGCTGATCTGCACCTTTGTTTTTGCATAGGCAAAAATCTGTTTTTCTCATGACGCAGCCCACTTCTCATACTACTGATTAAAGTACACAGGATGTGTGAATTCTAGGCATGTTTCATATGTGTTTGCTGTTAGTTTACCTATATATAAATATGTTTATCTAATCAAGATTTCACAGTTACACTAGGAATAGATGTATTATATTACGCTTTTAATTTGAAAATCCTCTTTAATTTTCACCTTTTTGACATTGACAACACTGTTTAATTAATAAAAAGTAATGGAAATAAGATACTGTACTATTTTTACATCAGAGACCTCATGAGAGAGGACTAACTTCAGCCAAGTTATTTAGGTCGCTGATTTTATTACAACTATACTTAAGGAATTAAAACATTTCAACTTTTTCATACGTGTTTGATATTTGAATAAAATCCTTTTTAGACTCTTACTGACTGCTTGTAATAGTATCTAGAATGAATAAGAAATTCAGCTTGATCCTCTGATGGTATAAGATCGTCAAGGAAACATCATTGAAAACTCATCCCAAAGTTTTTGCATACATCAAGTTTGTTTGTGTTTTGTGTATTTGCCGAATCAGCGTTAAAGTAATAATGAACACTAATGTATTTGTTGTTTGAAAACACCTATATGTTAAGGAAGAACCACTATAAAAAGTTAACTCAGATTTGAAGTTATATTAGCAGCTTTACTGTCTGCATTTTTATTAAAGTACATTGTAAGTTTTTGATAACCATGTTTTGTCATTCACAAACGAGCCATGTCATGAAGAAACCTTTCTTTGGGTGTTTTGAACCAGGTCTGATATAAACTGGCCTGTACAACCACAGATGAAGGCAAGATGCTTGAAATTGTGGATGTTAAAAAGAAGGGGGTTTGTACTATCCAGGAGGAAAACGCGCCCATGTAATATACAGATTGTAAAACTTGAAATTTTTCAATTGTGGTACTAACGAGTACCCACAATCTATGTTTTGGAGCAAAAATAAGAAGAATAGGTATAGCATACCCCAGTTTTGCTATATAAAAGTGGGGTTTGAGGGAATACATATTGCATGGACATGTTTGCGTGATGGAAAACTGTGGAGTTACAGCTCTTTGCATGTATTGAAACAAAAATGTGTACACAGTCTCAATGGGGTAAAGTTAAATTGGACTGTTACAGTAACAACATTAAAAATATATCTACATGTACACAACTTTTCTTCACCAGGGTTACAAGGTTGAACCATGTGCCTATATAGCCACGCAAGGGCCACTGCCACACTCTATTGTAGACTTCTTGCATATGGTGTAGCATGAAAACTGTTGCATTTATTTTGCTCTTAAGTATCTATAATGAATACTGTAAATTAATGAGTTGTATGTAATTCTTTTCCTTAGGGTTACGAGGGTGAACCACATGCCTATATAGCCACACAAGGTCCACAGCCACACTCCGGTGCACGTCATTTCGTAGAATGTATTTGGTCGAATGTAACGTTACGTCGAATATAACAATTGGTCGAAAAAATTATCAAACTACGACATTTGGTCGATTTTTTTGGTTACAAACTGCGACACTTGGTCGAAAATTATTTTCCGGCTGAATAAAAATTGTTCTATTCTATTTTCGGTGCATAGATGCATATAGGAGTTAAATAAGCACGCCAAAACATGCGCAATAAGCCTACTTTCGTTTTTAACTCATCCGATTTTCCACCAAAATTCGACGAATTTTCGACCAATTGTCAATTCGACGATAATTTTCGACGTATTTTCGACAAACTGTCATTTCGACAGAATGTTACATTCGACCAATCGTTACATTCGACTAAATGGTTTTCGACGAAATGTCATGGAAGCGCCACATTCTATTGTCTACTTCTTGCATATGGTGTAGCATGAAAACTGTTGCATTTATTTTGATGTTAAGTATCTATAATGAATACTGTAAATTAATGAATTATATTGAATTCTTTTTGCCAGGGTAACGAGGGTGAACCACATGCCTATATAGCCACACAAGGGCCACTGCCACACTCTATAGTAGACTTCTTGCATGTGGTGTGGCAACACAAATGTTGCATTTCTTTTGCTCTTAAGTATCTATAATGAATGCTGTAAATTAATGAATTATATAAAATTCTTTTCGCCAGGGTAACGAGGGTGAACCACATGCCTATATAGCCACACAAGGTCCTCTGCCACACTCTATTGTCTACTTCTTGCATATGGTGTGGCATGAAAAATGTTGCATTTATTTTGCTCTTAAGTATCTATAATGAATACTGTAAATGAATGAGTTGTATATAATTCTTTTCCCTAGGGTTACGAGGGTGAACCACGTGCCTATATAGCCACACAAGGTCCACTGCCACACTCTATAGTAGACTTCTGGCACATGGTGTGGCACGAAAAAGCCCCCATTGTTGTTATGATAACAAAATTAAAAGAAAAACATAAGGTATGTTGGTCATTAGCTAGAAATGATTTCATTTTTAGCTCGCCTGCACGAAGTGCATAGAGCTATTGTAGTCACCTCGGTCATGCCCGTTTACGTTTACGTTTACGTGTGCGTCCGTGTCCGTGTCACACTTTCGGTTAAAGTTTTTTATAAGTCTATATCTTTTGACCATGTAGATGGATCAAGTTGATACTTTGCATGTTGCTAGATATTGGTCTGAAGTTTTACACAGTACCATCATGACCCACCCTGGGTGACCTTGAGGTCAAGGTCACAGACTTAGAAATTTTGTGTTTAAGTTTTTGGTTAAAGTTTTTGTAAGTCTATATCTCTTGACCATATTGATGGACTGAGTTGATACTTTGCATGTTGCTAGATATTGGTCTGAAGTTTTACGCAGTACCATCATGACCCACCCTGGGTGACCTTGGGGTCAAGGTCACGGACTTAGAAATTTTGTGTTCAAGTTTTTGGTTAAAGGTTTTGTAAGTCTATATCTCTTGACCATATTGATGGATTGAGTTGATACTTTGCATGTTGCTAGATATTGGTCTGAAGTTTTATGCAGTACCATCATGACCCACTCTTGGTGACCTTGAGGTCAAGGTCACAGACTTTGAAATTTTGTGTTTAAGTTTTTGATTTAAGTTTTTGTAAGTCTATATCTCTTGACCATGTTGATTGATCGAGTTGATACTTTGCGTGTTGGTAGATATTGGTCTGAAGTTTTATGCAGTACCATCATGACCTACCCTGGGTGACCTTGAGGTCAAGGTCACAGACTTACAAATTCTGTGTTAAATTTTTTGATTAAATTCTAAATCTGTTGAACATCTTGATGGATAAAGTTGATACTTGCATGTTGATAGATATTGGTCTCAGGTTTTATGCTGTACATCACAACTCACCTGGATGACCTTGAGGTCAGGGTCACGGACTTGGAAGTTTTGTGTATAAGTTTTGGTTAATGTTTTTATAAGTCTATATCTCTTGAACATGTAGATTGATCAAGTTGATACTTTGCATTGGTCTGAAGTTATATGTTGTACCATCATGACCTACCTGAGTGACCTTGAGGTCAAGGTCATGGGTCATAGATTTTAACAGATGTAGTGGCAAAGCACAAGTCAGGCGAGCTACGCTGTCCTGCGACAGCTCTTATTCTTTCTGAAAATGTTTCTCCAAATAAAATTGGCATTGTTATGATCGTAGAATGCTAATGCTGTGAATTTCTTTTCTAATCAAATAGGGACAATCTATTGTCTTATAACGGAGAAGATGCACTTTTACATGATAAATTTCGTATTTTGACCAATATGATGATAAGTATATTGGCAACACTTCGGTAGCACCAACAAATGAGCCGTCTCGTGGGAAAACCAACAATGTGGTTTCCGAACAGGTCCGACACAAACCGGCCTATACAAGCACAGAAAAGAGCTAGAAGCTTGAAATTTCGGATTTAAGAAGAAGAGGAATTGTACTATCAGAGTAGCGAAAACAAAGGCGCTGATCAGCTTTGCGGTTACCGCGAAGCTGATCTGCGTCTTTGTTTTCGCCTATGCAGATTGTTGGTTTTCCCATGAGACGGCTCAAATATACATGTTGTGGCGAGGATAACTGACCATCCCATCATGGTGTTAGCTGTTTACTGAGGAAATAAACCAAACACTTAGACAAACAAAATTAGCATTCGCATGAGAAAACCAACTATATTGGTTGCCGACAAGATCCAACACAAACCGGCCTGTACAGTCATGGAAGCAGGCTAGAAGCTTGAAATTTTGGATTTAAGTAGAAGAGGAACTTTACTATCTGTGTAGCGAAAGCAAAGGCGCTGATCAGCTGTGCAGTTACTGTTTGTATCTTTGTTTTCACATATGCAGATTGTTCGTTTTCTTGTGTGGTGGCTCAATAAAAATGTTTTTGAAACTTTTTCTAGGTAAAGTGTGAGAATTACCTACCAGAAGACTACAGTACAGCAACTTTCGGTGATATAGAAGTAAAAGTAGAAAAAACTGTATATAGAAATGGTTATACCATTAGAAACCTGGTATTAAAGGTAACTACGTTTTAAGAGTTAGTGATTTTGTTGTAAACTATTTTAAGTATTCTTTGTCAGGTTGGTCAAGCCATTTATAGTTCCAAAGCGATACTTCTGTAATGTTACCCACTTAAAGTATGAAACCATAGAAGGTACTAATTGTTTTATGTTTTGGCGTTGAATTTTTGTGCTGTTTGCACCTTATGTATGTTTTGGTATTTTAGTTAAATTTTGGTAACTGAGTGACCACCTATTGGTAAATAGCTGCTCACTCGGCTTACGATATGCTTTCTTAGTATAAGTACCTGATTGTTAATTCAGTTTTTCCCATCTCTGTGTTTGTAGTGGGAATTTCTTTCTGATTGCGCCATTTCCTGATCTTTGCCCACTTTATTTTTGTTAAACAGGCTTTCACATAAATTGTCTCATATTTCGTAAATATCTTATGGACTAAGTGCAGATAGTCCATAAATATGTTTTACAATTCCTTTGGGGGCCGTCTTTTGCTCACTAAAAGGAAATAGCCCCTTGGGAACCCTTTTCCATTTATGTTTGACCAGCGTTATAGCTGTTTGTCTCATAAATATGTCTGAGAAATGTCTCTTATTTGAGCTGCACCACTAGAAAACAGGACTTTGGAGATTCTGACCAGGCCTCGAGGTTATAAAACTTTTTTCATGCTCAGCTCAGCTGAGACTAAAATTTATCCTGCTCATAAATGTTAAAATGCCAACAATTGTTGGCATTTTAACATTTATGAGCAGGATAAATTACTAGTTTTGGGGTTTTGAACCAGAATTTTCCACAATTTTTGAATATTTCAACATTAATGAGTAGTTGAAATTTCATGCTCAGCTGAGCTGAGCTTGAAAAAAGTTTTATAACCTCGGTCCCAGGTCTGACAGAAACCGGGATATGCAATCAAAGAAGAAGGCTAGAAAGTTGAACTTTCTTATATATAAGTAGATAAGGAACTGCTGTTCTACCTGTGTAGCGAAAATAAAGGCACTGCTGATCTGCGTCTTTGTTTAGGCATAGCAAAAAGCCAGTTTTCAGTTGCCGCTCATTTAGGGTATGCACTTGAAGATTGTGCGTATTGTAAAAAAAAATATGACAAAACATTCAAGGCAGAAATCAGCACCTTTGCTGCTCGCTACTGGTCAGGAAAGAACCATTACATTTTTATGGCTGAATATATTAGCTTCAACCCAGCACAGCATCTTTAGTTATGCAGGTAGTAATTTGTCGCATGAGATCAGAAAAAAAAAGAGAGATAGGTTTCTATCTGAAGGGATTCATTCAATGTGGTTACGGGACGATTCGCGCAAAAACCAGTTCCTCCCTGGGACGATTTGACCGAGACGATTCGCGCAAAAAATCGAACGGGACGGTTCGCGCAGAAAAACTGGGACGATTCGCTGAAAATCAAAAGATCTCGGAAGATTTCTTTAGTGAGATTGCCCAAGAAATCTTCAAAATCTCAAGTTCTAGGCACTTAAATGAAGTTTATTACTGTTGAAAAGTAAGTTTCTGTTGTATTTAGCCATGTAATGTTGTGTGTAAGTCAAGAAGTGACTACTTTTTAAATTGGACAAAATCTTTCAATTTAATATAGGATCATATAGGAAATAGGAAACTTTTTATAAGTCCATGTTCCCCCCCCTTGCCCAATCAAAATATTTTGAACACAACTGTATTTTTGTAAAGGACAGATTATATCAAAATGTCATGTTTGGGCAAGGGGGGGAAGGCTGTCAAAAAGCCCAAAAACCGATACACGGGCTCAGCTCTATTATTTGTAATGTACCAAGGCTATGGAAATATACTGTATATGTATGTTCTACCTGAATGAACAGACTATCTGTCCTATTTTAACAGGTATACACATTAAGTGTACAAGTTATGTACAATGCATATGAATATACTGTGTAAAATATGTTTCTCAATTTTTGACAATTATGTTTTATTCGAGATGTGCGTCCGAGGACTTAAAACCTAACGTTACATTAGCACCACACAACTATTGGTTTTACCTTAATTTGATACATGCAATGCTCTGTCAGAAGAACTTCCCTAATGTCTACAAAACATATGGAGTCACTGTTCAAAGTAAAAGTTGCTTAATGTTCTTGCATAGTATATTTAAGGTACAGGTTTTTGCAAAACAGATGGGCAGTGTTATTTAGAATTATAAATCTGATAAACATGATGCACCAGTTATTAGTCCATAAATAGTTTCTACCCACAATTTAAGGTTGCAATAAACATATTGTAGTATTTTCTTGATTATCTATGGCAAAAAAGTTGTTTTCTGACAAAATAATTTTTCGAAAAAATCTGACCCCTTCCCCCTTTGGCATGGATTTATGTTGCAGGTATGTAACATTAAAAAGTTTCCGCCATGTTGGTGCATTAATCAAACCTTTAATTTTACGGAGAATGCAACATTTTTTCTATAAAATGAACACAGAAGTTGCCAGAAACAATCAAACTTTGGGCGGAAAACCTATATAATCTTCCGAGATCCTTTAGAGGTCGATTGACCCATTTTTGTAATAAGTAAATAAATGGATATGATAAGCTTTTTACTTTGCAAATGAGCATGATTCCAATCTCTCTCTAAGCTTGTGAATGTGGGAAGCGGTTTCAACACTCTGCCATTTTTCTTGATTATGATATAAATTGGTTATGAAAGGTCGTTGTTTTCGATGCGTGAGAGAAAATCATGCATGCACACAGGTAAATTCATTTTAACAGTTAGAACCTGCAAATTAATAAGGTCATTTTAATAGTTGGAGAAAAAATTTGAAGATTTATCTTTTAGTATATATTTTAATTTTATTATATATTGTCGGCATGTCGACATTAAATACAAGTGTGGTGTATTCAAAAAGATGCAAAATACCACAGCAGGTCCTGAGTTGTGATTTGTGTGTGTGGGGGGTGGGGGGTGCAACACCGTGGATGCGGGAATACGGGTATGCTCAATTTTAATTTTCGACTAAAGGATGGGGGGAGGGGGGCGGGGTCGAACCCGCTGGGTAGCCGTGATGTATCTCTGAGCAAGCAAATTACATTTGAAAAGCTGACTGTGATAATACACAAACAAACAAATTAGTTGACGTTAGTAGTGATTACTTAAATTTGACGTTAAATGTCATAATGTGAGCTTTAAGTCATTGATAATTAAATTATTGGCATCATTAAAAAAAATCATTTCAGATGTTTGATGTTCTCTTGAATAGATTAAATTGTTTGGCTTATTATGGTGATATGCGTTAACATCTTATTTTGTTTACTTGTTTGATCACAAAACAACTTAAGTGGCCAATTCAAAGTTAACGACGTTATAATTACTGCAATTGTTGTCATTATACACATTAAATTTTTAACAAATATTTATTTATTTATTTATTTATTTATTTATTTATTTATTTATTTATTTATTTATTTATTTATTGATTCAGGAATCACAAACTACAGATATCAAAAAAAAAAAAAAAAAAAAAAAAAAAAAAATTGTGTACGACAATTAGTGACGTCCCCCAGAACTCACTGCGAATTCCAGGTCCATATGGGATAGTACATGTATATAAAGAGCACAATGAAGATACAAACCACTCATTTTTTATTTCTATCTAAATTTCGCATTTATTACCTAATTTCAATTTCGAAACAGCAGAGCAACGACTTGTTATTTTATATTCGGGTACTATGTTTTATGTACATATACATACATGTTCAATTTTTCATGGCTAGCCTTGATAAATTCTTAAAAACCCCATGTGTAATATCATTTTAATATTTAAAAAAAGATAAATCTTTTAAGAAAACGTTGAAATTATCACTGAAAAATACATTTGCGCGAACAGTCCTGTGGGTGAATCGTCCCCTTGATTTAAGAAAAAAATAAGAACAAAACATTTTGCTCCGAAAAATCAAAGATAAAGAATATATTTTCATTAATTCCATAATAAGTTTAACATACACATTGCATTTTATTGACAAATTTTGATAACTAAAACCTTGAGATCATTTTGTGAAAAAATGCGCGAACCGTCCCGGGAGGAAACGTCCCGTTTGAAAAATATTTTTTGCGCGAACCGTCCCGGGAGGAACTGGTTTTTGCGCGAAACGTCCCGGAGCCATTCAATGTCTGCATTTAATTGAGCATTCATATGAGCCGCCTCATGGGAAAACCAACAGTCTGCATAGGGGAAAACAAAGACGCAGATCAGCTTCGCGGTAACCGCGAAGCTGATCAGCGCCTTTGTTTTCGCTACTCGGATAGTACATTTCCTCTTCTACCTAAATCCGAAATTTCAAGATTCTAGTTCTTTTCTGTGCTTGTACAGGCCGGTTTGTGTCAGACCTGCTCGGAAACCACATTGTTGGTTTTCCCACGAGGCGGCTCATTTGAATACTTTTTGGAAAGTTCATACCAGAAACAGCAAAAACGCAACCTTTGCATCTACAATGAAGGCAAATAACTAGATCTGTTTTGTTGTTTGACGTCCCAGTCAACAGTTTTTCAGTCGTTTTGTAGTTTGACGTCCCAGTCAACAGTTTTTCAGTCGTTTTGTAGTTTGACGTCCCAGTCAACAGTTTTTCAGTCGTTTTGTAGTTTGACGTCCCAGTCAACAGTTTTTCAGTCGTTTTGTAGTTTGACGTCCCAGTCAACAGTTTTTCAGTCGTTTTGTAGTTTGACGTCCCAGTCAACAGTTTTTCAGTCGTTTTGTAGTTTGACGTCCCAGTCAACAGTTTTTCAGTCGTTTTGTAGTTTGACGTCCCAGTCAACAGTTTTTCAGTCGTTTTGTAGTTTGACGTCCCAGTCAACAATTTTTCAGTCATGTCAGTATCATGGAGGTTCTTAGGTATCAGCCAGAACTATGGTGAATTTATTAATGAATGTCATAATAAAAGCAGTATCACGACAGTATGTCTGATGCAAATACAGAATTGCTAGGCCACAAAGGTGCTTGGGTGTGTTGGTTAACAACTTTGCCAACCACATGCTACTGTTACAAAAACACGCCCATGTAATGTACACATTTAAATTTGAAAATTTTATATAAAAAAGTTATATATTTTTAATACTTTTGCTCCAAACATTGATTGTGGGAACACGTTAGAACCGCCTCGTCGAGGCGGTTCTAACGGGTATCCGCAATCTATGTTTTGGATCAAAATTAAGAACACTAGGTACATGTATATCCCTTCCCAGCCCAGTTTTAGTATATAAGATTGGGGTTCATGGGGGTATACTTTTCATGGACATGTTTTGCTGATGAACAGGTTTCCAATGATGTTACACATATTTTGATGATTTTCAGTGTAATGGTGAATGTCAATATGTATTACACTACTGGTACACGGCGTGGCCCGATCATAAACCACCAGAATCTCCAGACAAAATTATTGAACTAGTCAAAGAAGTGGAGCAGAGACGATACTCAGAAAACACTCTGAGGGTCCGGGGACCTGTGATCGTTCACTGCAGGTATGATATTAATTCTTATAGGTGGTATTTTTTGTCTTTTAGTATTTCTTTGCAAGTAGCTTCTGTTTTTTCACTGTAATTGCATGTGATCAAATGAATAATATAGACACTTAAGAAAGTCATTTTCGAAATATAAGTGGCCCCCGAGCGGTTAAGAGCGCTGTTTCTTAATCACATCTCATGATGTGTCTCGTGTGGGTTCGAGCCCCACACTGGCCATGTGAGACAAGCCAAGTTCTGCTTGCTGGTGTGCTAGGTGTTTTTTCTTGGGGTTCTCCCGTTTTTGTCCACCTACTGATTGGCCCGTCTCAGATGACTGAAATAATCTTGAAAGGGATGTAAAAAAAAAAAAAGAAAGAAAGAAAAAAAAAATTGAAATATGAGTGAAACCCCCCAAAAAAGCCAGTTAGCAGTGTCCATTGCATTGTCCAAAGTTCAGAAATTGAGTTTTTCCGATGCAACAAGCACTTACAAAAGGAGAAATTATATAAACTATCTTTAATATTACTGTTTACCCAAATAGGAAGTAAGAAAATCAAAAAAGAATCAGTAGTGTTATCTTGAGCATTTATATAGCTGATATCATAATTAATCGTCTTGCACTCTGAAAGACATAAAACCCTTAGGTTTAGGGACATGAATAATCTTCACCGGCTAAAGGGAGATATGACGATCAGATGTTTCCTCTCATGACAGCATCATATTCTTTTGCAGTGCTGGTATAGGAAGAACTGGTTGTTTTATAGCTATCAGTGTAGGCATGAGACAGTTGAGAGAAGAACATTCAGCAGATGTACTAGGAACTGTCTGTAGTATGAGAATAGATAGGTAAATAACACATTTCTTTCTTGAATAACCAAAATGCTTGAAAGGTCCAGGGAATGCAACAAACTGTGAATCAGTATATGTATATACGAGGTATGGCAGGAAAGTTCGTAGACACCATTAGTATTTTCAACAGGAAAAGAAATTCAGTCAAAATGAATATATCTGGGTTTGCAAAAATATTTCATGAGCAAATAGACGAAATTTTATGAAAATCTGGCCAACACGTCATCTTCTACAGCCTTATATGTGCACCTCCCTAACCGGGAGCGGGGCAAGGGTCAACGTCTCAGTGACGTTACTTCAAGTTTATTGCTGTCAGTGCTTTATATATTTGTAACAAGTTTAACCGATGTTTCAGAGTTATTCCACATAGGGTCCTTGGATATCGGTACAATTTTATTAAATATGTGTATCCAGCTGTCAATTACAGATCTGTGCCAACTGTCCTCAGGTTCTCTGATGACCGGTTGAACATATGAAACCTGTTTCATTCGCTGAGAATGTAAGTCGAGTGCCCTTCCGCCGCCGTTTATCATCTTAGATGATCTATCGAGCATCCAAAAATCAACTCTGCCACTTGTAAACTAGTGACAAACAAGCTGCTAGCTTTTATGTTGTTGTTTATATCATTTCCATAGTGTTTGTTGGCCATTTCCATGACAAAAACACAGAATTTTATGGTTATCGGCTGTTCTCCGACGTCAAAATTACGCCATTTTTTCAAACATTTTTTTCGGACTGCATCTGGAATTTCATTCACAGATATCAAACTGTACTGCTGCCAAGGCCCAAACATTCAGAAAAAGTTGTTGATTGAACATTCTTTCAGGATCAAAATATTTTAACGTTACAGCAAACTTCCGTGCCGTTTCACAAGCAAAAACAGAATGTGAAAATCGTCACATTTTATCACGTTTTGACACCTGCCCCGCACGGCCCTACCCTCAAGCAGAAAAGTGGCCATACCAAGCGTGTTATTACCTCAAATTGCACAAAATTTCTGAAATATACTCATAAGATATTGCTGCTTGAAATTATTTAAATTGCTTCTTCAACAACGCGTTTTTTCTGATAGCTGAAGTGTCTACGAACTTTTCTGCCATACCTCGTATATAGCCAAAGCTTACCACTTCAAAGATATATGTAAATTATAGAAACCTTTTTAAGAGCTTCTAAGATCTAAATTAATGACTTGTACTACATATCTATTCTTGAACCTTTTGTTACATAAAAATTAAGCAGAATAGCCTTGCCGAAGGTAAACTAAGTCTTGTCTATTGTTGAACCTCAATAGACGAGGAGTGGCTTTGTGGCCTTATATTTTAATTTCATGATTTTTTGAAAACTATTTTCCAGGGGTGGAATGATACAAACACATGAACAATATTACTTTGTACATCAGGCCTTAGATCAGTATGAAAAGGAACTTGCTGCAGAGCCACCCAGTGCATTTGTACCAGACTGAGGTTTGATTGGATACTCTAGTCATGTGATTTCTCAATGTCTGCATGTGATTGGTCACTCCAGTCATGTGATTTCTCAGTGTCTACAATCTCATTGGATATTCTAGTCACACCTGTTGCAGGGATTATGCCTTGAAATATGTCTTACATGAGGGGTGATAGTGAAATTTATGGATACGAGTTAAACATTTGAATGAGACTATGGAGAGAGAACAAACATTTGAATGAGACCATGGAGAGAGAACTATGTGAATATTTTACTTCCCTTTGAAAGGGAGTGTTGTTATTGTATAATATCATGCTCACCAAAGTCCCGAAATCAAAATTATGGAGGTCAATCAGTGCCATACATGTTGCCTAGTTCTGGCTCCGAATATTTCTTTTAATTAGACTAATAAGATTCACTTTTTCTGTGATATATCGCTGATTAACACATGTATAGTGCTGAAGGTCAGGCACTACAGTGATGTAAAACTTTGTATCAATGTAGGTTAATCAAAATCCATGCTTAATGCCACCAAGTGTAAAACAGTGATAAATCACTGCAAAGCAAAACAATTTCGACTCTTTTATTAAAGGTTTGTTTGTATTGAAGCTTTACATCAATGGTAAACACTTTTACAGTTGAGCATGTCAGGAGGAATTGTCAAAACCACACAGAACCTAGGCAACATTATGAAAACATGCCAATGCAATATACAGATATTTTTAAAGTTGTAAAAAATGAAGATTTTCAGTAGAAAAAAATAGATATTTTTAATATTCTAGCTCAAAATAGACATTGTTGGTACACGTTATGTTATGGATCTAAAATAAGAAAATTAGGTATACCCCTGCAAACACCAGTTTTTCTATAAAAAAGTGGGGTTTACAGGGGTGTTCATTTCACAGACATGTTTTCATGATGAACATCCCAGTGGCAGTTTAAGAGAACATAGTGCACATTACTTTTGTCATTATATTAAGGCCTAGTTTCAACGGACAATTTTTCTTTGACAAAGTAGGTTTGTCGCAGAAAAATATGCTCGTGTAAACTCAATTCTGTGGCGAAGTTTCTGTGTCAAATGTCTGTGACAAAGGTGAGCGAGCTAAGTAGTATAAGTAATCTTTGCTGTTTGTGAAAACAAACTCATTTCCAAAGTTTCTATGACAAAGAATCTTCGTCAAAGAAACATTGTCCGTGGAGACGTGGCCTAACACATATAATCCTGGCGTCCTATTTTTGTGACATAGGCAAACAGAATAGCCCCAAATGTGACGCCGCAGAATGCGGCGTCCCCTCTGGGGCTATCCTGTTTTCTTGGAGAAATTTCATTGAAAACTTGAATAAGTTCAAAATCACTCCTGATTTCCCTATAAATGACAGTAGACTCTCCTAATTGATAAAGATGGGAAAGTCCATTCATCACTAATGGGTTAATTTTTCATGAGCAAACAAGAGAAATGTGAAAGACAGGACTGTAAGTCTCAGTAACTGTTGTTCTTCAGTTCAAATCGGACAGGCTATTGACTGAACTAATATGCGATATGGATTCTGAAAGTGATAGTAAGCATGAAATATTACATTGTTGAATACATACTCTTTTTCAAATGAGCCGCATCGTGAGAAAACCGGATTTTTGCCTAGGCGAAAACAAAGGCGCAGATCAGCTTCGCGGTAACCGCGAAGCTGATCAGCGCCTTTGTTTTCGCTACTCGGATAGTACAATTCCTCTTCTACTTAAATCCGAAATTTCAAGCTTCTAGCTCTTTTCTGAGCTTGTACAGGCCGGTTTGTGTCGGACCTGGTCGGAAACCCCAAAGACCGGTTTTCTCGCGTCGCGCCTCAAATATGACAATATAACTTTATTGATTAATTATCATTACTTTAAAAAATAATAATCTTAAAAAAGCCTGAAATAGGTTCTTTTTGTATTGTTGAAATGGTCCGTTACCACATTTTATCAAAAGCTGCACTACCTTCTACGCAGGTTTTATTTGCTGCTTTGTAGATAATAAAATTCACGTTAAAATTTAAAGTATTTTTAATCAATATTGATATGTAAGAGATGAATTCATACATCTTTTAACTGAAGTATTCAGTATTCATTACGAAAACTTGCCCATGCAATACCGGTATATATACAGAGAATGTTTTCAGCATTAAAAATTGAAAATTTCAGTAGAAAAATTTTGATAAGGTAAGTTTAATATGTTTGCTCAAAACATAGATTGTGGGTAGAATCTAGAACTGCCTCTGAAAGTACACATTAGAACCGCCTCACTGAGGTGATTGTAACGAGTACCCACAATCTATGTAATAAGAGAAATAAGTATACCCAGAGCTGCATACCCGTTTTGCTATATGAAAGTGGGGTTTAAGAGGGTGTATATTTCACGGACATGTTTTCCTGATGTTAAGTTTGAACTTCTTGTGTTGAATCAAAATGAGATACATGTGGTAATTGAAGTATGTTATCGAAAAACTTTACAAATCATATGTATTAGTTATATGTGTTTGGCTACTATAAAATGTTTTTGTGTTATTGCAATTGTATATTTTGTTAAGTTTTATTCGTGTTTTGCCTTCAACATTGTTAAATACCTTATTTTTGCTGTTGAAAAACATTTTTATCCATGTGCACAATCAGTAGTTTTAGTAGGTGGGTATTTGGTGGTTATTCAGTCAAGGTGATTAATTTTTCATTAAACACACCTGTGGGTACTCAATAGTTGGGTCTGGTGTTTAGAAATTGACTAATCCTCAAAATAAGAAAATTGTTTTTATGACTGTTAATGTGTTACATTATATGCCATTCAGCACATCTATTTTACACTGCCTGAAGAATATACAATGTTTGTTTGAATATGCGCACATGCCTCCATTAGCTCACAGTAATGCCTTCTCTTGAAAAATATTTATACATGTAAGTGCACACTTCCCTACTCACAAAAAGGTTGCATATATTAGCTTTGCCATATGAAGGTATGTACATGTGTATTAAAATGCCTCTCCAATGCTTTAAAAAGGTTTTGCAAAGACAGGCAAGCCACTGCAAAAGAAAACCAACAACATGCATTGGCAAAAAACAAAGATGCAGATCAGCTGTGCAGTGACTGCACAGCTGATCAAGGCCTTTGTTTTCACTACATGGATAGTACAATCCCTCTTATTCTTATATCTAAAATTTCAAGCTTCTAGCCTACTTCTGTGACTGTACAGCCCGGTTTGTGCCGAGGCTGGTTGGAAACACAGATTGTTGGTTTTCTCATGTGGAGTCTCATGTACATAGTCAGTGTTTGGTGAAGTTTGTGTATCTGCGATCATATGTGCCGCATCATGTAAAAACCTATCTTCTGGCTGTCCAACCATGTCGGGCGTAAACTGAGCTGTACCACCACAGAAGGCTGGAGGTTTTCAATTTTGGATTTAGCTATTGGTATGGGTGCTGATCAGTTATGGTGCAATCTGGGACTTTGTTTTGGCTCAAACAAAAAGATGGTTTTCTAATGATGTGGCTCATATATTCATGTATTTGGTACTTAATATTATAAGAACGGTCTACGCAAATCATACATTGTATTTAGTTGTTGCCAAATGAATTTTAATTATTAAAGTACCTGTCTGCAAAGGTAAAAGGCTCATAACACACTATCATGCAATGTGACTGAAATAGGGCATCATCATGCACCTGATCATTTCACAAGTTAGGGGGCGCCGAGGCATAGTGGTAGAGTGTCAGACTCTGAATCGAGAGGTCCTGGGTTCGATCCCCACAGGCGTCACCGTGTTGTGTCCTTGAGCAAGACACATTAACTTCCTACAGTACTGGTAAGAGTTGGCTCTGTCCCGACATGACTAAAAAATTGTTGACTGGGACGTTAAGCCTCAATACAAACAAACAAACATTTCACAAGTTAGGACTCTGTTTATGTATGGTATTGTGGTTTAATATCCCGATCAACAATGTTTCAGTCACATTGGGATGAAACTACTGCTTCCTGACTATTACTGTTGTAACCAGTACTATGGGAATTAATGGATCTGGCTCAAGGACTGTGTATGTGGGGGTGTGGGGGGGGGGGAGTCATTTCATTTCATTTAACCTGAGCATTCTTAATGAATTTCGTCCCAGAGACAGGTTTAAGTGAACCCCTTCATTCACTACTCTCTAAATGTGCCACTTCAACTGCAGGAAAACAGGCCCCAGGATTATTAAACTTTTTTCATGCCCAACTCAGCTGAGACTAAAATTTTTACTGCTCATTTTCATGCTCATATATCTTAAAATGCTGACACTCCTACTACAAAATTGAGCCGCAGTTGAGCCGCCTCTTGGGAAAACCAACAATCTGCATAGGTGAAAACAAAGGCGCAGATCAGCTTTGCAGTAACTGCGAAGCTTGTTTTCGCTACTCGAATAGCACAATTCCTCTCCTACTTAAATCCAAATTTTCAAGGTTCTAGCTCTTTTCTGTGCTTGTACAGGTCGGTTTGTGTCGGACCTGTTCGGAAACCACATTGGTTTTCCCACGAGACGGCTCAAATTATGTGCTTCTGTTATGCTCACATATCATGTTATCAACATTTTAAACAGCATTTTGCCCTTGCAGTTCAATTCAGTTTCAGGTTTGCTTCTAGGTCTGATTTTTTTTTTATTTATTGAGTCTGTTATGTTTTGATATTTAGTGTAACAGTTATTATATTTTAACTAACATGTTTTCATTCTTTTTCATTTTTTAAGTAGAAAATATCCTTTGTCATACAAAGGGTACGAATGTTATTTCATAGTATGACATTATCAGAAAGCCCCTTTCACTGTTGTGCCGTAGGGAGTGCGGTAGCGGAGTGGTAGAGTGTCAGACTCCGAATCGAGAGGTCCTGGGTTCGATCCCCACAAGCAGCACTGTGTTGTGTCCTTGAGCAAGACACATTAACTTAACTCCCTACAGTACTGATTAAACCCAAGAAGCATTGGCTCCACCCGGACATGACTGAAAAATTGTTGACTGGGACGTTAAGCCTCCATACAATATGTTTGTTTGTTGACTGGGACGTTAAGCCTCCATACAATACGTTTGCGCCGCGACGCGAGAAAACAGGTCTAACTTGTTTCCAATCAGGACCGTCACTTTTAAACCAGTCTGTACTGTCACAGAAGCAGGCTAGAAGCTCAAAATTTTGGAATTTAGAAGATCAGAGATTGTGCTGTGTAGAGAAAAGAAAGGCGCTGAGCAGTTACTGGACAGCTGATCTGTGTCTTTGTTTTTGCATTGGCAAAAAGCCGGTTTCCTCATGATGCGGCTCATATCGTAAAGACGTCAAATTGTTCCATTCATTATTATAAATTTGTGCAAGTATCTGGAGGGTTATATTCTCTTTTAATATTGCAAATTTTATGGTTCAATATTTGTTTTTTTTCTCACCAAAAAATTGAGGTTTTCTAGTAATCGTTGATTTCATGTTTGACTGAACAACAAAGGTCATATACAGAGGTGTTGCTCAGTTTTATATCCCTTTCAAGATTATTTCAGCTCATATGAGATAGGCTAGTTAGTAGGTTGTGGTGAAAACGGGAGAACCCCGAGAAAAACCACCTAGCACACCCGCAAGCAGAACTTGACTTATCTCACATGTGCCCTGTGTGGGACTTGAACCCACACCAGACTCAGCAGCAGTGGTGAGATGACGAATGATTTGTGGTAATGAAACCAGCGCTCTTGACCACTCTGCTACTGGGGCCGCCAGAGTCACTCTTATCAGAATGTGTATATGTATGCCTTAATTGTAATCAAGTTTAGCTATACATGTATGATAAGAAGATCTTTCTTTTGGGTCTCCAGCATGATAAATTATGTACATGTGAGGCGCGATGCAAGAAAACGGTCTTCGAGGTTTGCGACCAGGTCTGACACAAACCGGCCCATGCAGCTATAGAAGATGGCTAGAAGCTTGAAATTTTGAATTAAAGAAGAGAAATTATACCATCAATGTGGCGAAAACAAAGGCGCTGATCAGCTTCGCTGGTACTGCGAAGCTGATCTGTGCCTTTGTTTTCGCATAGGCAAAAATCTGGTTTTCTCACAATGCGGCTCATGTATTTAATGATAATTAAGGGATAATTCTGTTGATTTGTTCATAAAAATGAATATTGTAGCTGCTTATTTGATTTGCCTTGGCAATGTACTTTCACTGTGCTCACACAACACAGGTTTATTAATGATAAACTGACTGTTTATACCCCGCCACTTCAAAAAGTGCGGGGTATTATGTTATACCCTCCACAAAAAATTTGCGTTCAAGTGTCCGTCCGTCCGTCTGTCCGTCAGCGCTTCGTTTCCGTGCTCTAACTTGAGCATTTATTGACCAATTTTTTTCAAACTTTGTATAGGAGTTTATATCAGGAAGGAGTGGTTTGGGATTGAAGATGGGCAAATTTCGTCAAATGAGTACAGAGTTATGGCCCTTGATTTACTTTAAAATTTCGTTTCCGTGCTCTATCTTGAGCATTTATTGACCAATTTTCTTCAAACTTTGTATAGGAGTTCATATTAAGAAGGAGTGGTTTGGGATTGTAGATGGGTAAATTTAGTCAAATAAGTACAGAGTTATGGCCCTTGATTTACGTTAAAATTTCGTTTCCGGGCTCTATCTTCATCATTTATTGACCAATTTTCTTCAAACTTTGTATAGGAGCTAATATTAGGAAGGAGTGGTTTGGGATTGAAGATGGGTAAATTTTGTTGAATAAGTACAGAGTTATGGCCCTTGACTTATATTAAAATTTCGCTTCCGGCCTATATCTTGGGCATTTATAGACCAATTTTCTTCAAACTTTGTATAGGAGTTCATATTAGGAAGGAGTGGTTTGGGATTGAAGATGGGAAAAATTTCGTCAAATAAGTACAGAGTTATGGCCCTTGATTTACGTTAAAATTTCATTTTCGGGCTCTATCTGGAGCATTTATCAACCAATTTTCTTCAAATTTTGTATAGGAGTTTATATCAGGAAGGAGTGGTTTGAGATTGAAGATTGGTAATTTTCGTCAAATAAATACAGAGTAATGGCCCCTGATTTATGTTACAATATTGTTTTTAGGTGCTATCTTGAGCATCTTCAGACCAATTTGCTTCAAACTTTGTTAAGGAGTTCATATCTGGAAGATGTGGTTTGGTATTGTAGATTAATGCCGTGCTTTTGTACTAAATTAAATTTGCGTGGCGGGGTATCATGCATGCCTGCAGCGCTTTTATTTCTATTATCATCAATTATAACCAAATACACCTTATCTCTGTATACTGATACTTACCCTGATCCACCCTGTATATGACACAACCAAATCTCTTACAGAGCAGATTCATGAAACATCACACATAACGAAATGTGAGTGTGGTAATTGGTAGCCGAATGGATTTCGCTGCAACCTACAATCAGGCAATGTACTCTGTAAGTTGCAGCAAAGTTGCTATGCCTCTCAGTCATCAAATTTCATTATACCCCCCGCAAAACGAAGTTTTAGGGGGGTATACTGTTTTCAGCCTGTCCGTCATTCCGTGATTCCGTCATTCCGTGATTCCGTCATTCCGTCAACATTTGGATATCTTTGCTGAATAACTTGAGTAGCTTTTGCCTGATTTGTTTCAAATTTTCACCACACTTGCACCATCAGACAATACATGTGTGGTATGAATTTAGGGGCCAAAGGGTCAGTAGTGCAAGAGTTATGGGACTTTTTAAGTCTTCCTATAACATGTTTGCCATAGTACTGAAAGTACATACTTTGTGAAATCAACTCCTCTTACAGCTTTCAATGTTTCCTTTTAATATTTTGCTGATATGTTTCAGATATATTGCAGATGTGCATGAACAATTGTCATGCTGAAAAAATCATTTTTGACAAATTTACGGCATTTTTAACTTAACAAATTTTTCTATAATTGCTTATATTCAATAATGGTTGGTAGTGCATACTTTGTGAAATCAACTCCTCCTAGGGCTTTCAGTGTTTCTTTTCAGTACTTTGCAGACATGTTACAGACATATTGAAGATGTGCATGAAGAATTATAATGATGAAAAAATAATTTTTGACAAATTTACAGCATTTTTTAACTTTGCCATTTTTCGACTATTGCTTACATACATACTTTGTGAAATCAACTCCTCCTAGGGCTTTCAGTATTCCTTTTCAGTACTTTGCAGACATGTTATAGACATATTGAAGATGTGCATGAAGAATTAT
Organism: Rugalucina vietnamica; assembly: GCA_964017185.1. NCBI lineage: Eukaryota > Metazoa > Mollusca > Bivalvia > Lucinida > Lucinidae > Rugalucina > Rugalucina vietnamica. The sequence goes on along the minus strand of OZ024878.1, from coordinate 23,949,973 downwards.
AATGCTGAAAAAATAATTTTTGACAAAGTTACAGCATTTTTTAACTTTGGCATTTTTCGACTATTGCTTACATACATACTTTGTGAAATCAACTCCTCCTAGGGCTTTCAGTATTTCTTTACAGTACTTTGCAGACATGTTACAGACATATTGAAGATGTGCATGAAGAATTATAATGCTGAAAAAATAGTTTTTGACAAAGTTACAGCATTTTTTAACTTAGCCATTTTTCGACTATTGCTTACATACAATAATGGTTGGAAGTGCATACTTTGTGAAATCAACTCCTCCTAGGGCTTTCATTGTTTCTTTTTAATTCTTTGCAGATTTGTTCCAGATATATTGAAGATGTGCATGAAGAATTTTTATGCTGAAAATTTTAGTTTTGACAAATTTACAGCTTTTTAAACTTAGCCAGTTTTGACCATTTCTGCTTATATTCAGTTATGGTTGATAGTACATACTTTGTGAAATCCAACTCCTCCTGGGGCTTTCAGTAATTCTTTTCATTACTTTGCAGACATGTTACAGACATATTGAAGATGTGCATAAAGAATTTTATTGGTGAAAAAATAATTTTTGACAAATTTACAGCATTTTTCAACTTAGACATTTTTCAACCATCGCTAATATACAATACGGCTGGTAGAGCATACTTTATGAAATCAAGTCCTCCTAGTGCTTTCATTGTTTCATTTGAATTCTTTGCACACTTGTTCCAGATATATTTCAGATGTGCATGAATAATTCTTATGCTGAATAATTTATTTTTGACAAATTTACAGCTTTTTTTAGCATAGCCAATTTTTGACCATTTCTCATGATAAATAATGATCAACAGTGTACAGTGAAATCAATAATAATTTTACTCCCTGAGCTTTCAGTATATTATTTAATACCTTACAGATATGAGTCAGACATACGGAGGATTTTCATGAAGGATTATAATGCTGAAAAGATATTTTTGAAAAATGTTTTGCATGTTTGACTTAAAGGAAGTTATTGGCCTTAGATAATTTTGCGGGGGGTATACTGAAAGCCTTGCTTGCAGCCAATTTCTAGTTGAACACTTATAGAAGGTTTAAACTGTAATAGCTTTAAATCAAAAGAAACTGTCTTTCTGTAACGGAATATGACCAAAAGACTGGAAAAGCAGATGCTAGAGACTTTGGTCAGACTTGCGTGTGTGGTGATTATCATGCTGTATGGCATAGTTAAAGATTAATGAATACTAGCTCATGGAGAAAACTTATTATACCCCCCGCAAAACGAAGTTTTAGGGGGGTATACTGTTTTCAGCCTGTCCGTGATTCCGTCATTCTGTCATTCCGTGATTCCGTCATTCCGTCAACATTTTGACATCTTTGCTTAATAACTTACGTAGTTTTTGCCGGATGTTCTTCAAATTTTCAACACACCTGCACCATTAGACAACACATGCGTGATATGAATTTAGGGGCCAAAGGGTCAGTTTTGCAAGAGTTATGGGACTTTTTAAACCTATACATAGAATGTTTGCCATAGTGCTAATAGTGCATACTTTGTGAAATCAACTCCTCCTACAGCTTTCAATATTCTCTTTTGATACTTTGCAGACATGTTCCACACATATTGAAGATGTGCATGAAGAAGTATTATGCTGAAAAAATGAATTTTGACAAATTTACAGCATTTTGAACTTAGCCAATTTTCGATAATTGCCATATTCAAAAATGGTTGGTAGTGCATAGTTTGTGAAATCAACTCCTCCTAGGGCTTTCAGTATTTCTTTTCAGTACTTTGCAGACATGTTCCACACATATTGAAGATGTGCATGAAGAATTAAAATGCTGAAAAAATAATTTTTGACAAATTTACAGCATTTTTCAACATAGCCATTTTTTGACCATTGCTTATATACATAGAATGTTTGCCATAGTGCTAATAGTGCATACTTTGTGAAATCAACCTCTCCTACAGCTTTCAATATTCTCATTTGATACTTTGCAGACATGTTTCACACATATTGAAGATGTGTATGAAGAAGTATTGTGCTGAAAAAATGAATTTTGACAAATTTACAGCATTTTGAACTTAGCCAATTTTCGATAATTGCCATATTCAAAAATGGTTGGTAGTGCATAGTTTGTGAAATCAACTACTCCTAGGGCTTTCAGTATTTCTTTTCAATACTTTACAGACATGTTCCACACATATTGAAGATGTGCATGAAGAATTATAATGCCAAAAAAATAATTTTTGACAAATTTACATCATTTTTCAACATAGCCATTTTTTTACCATTGCTTATACAATAATGGTTGGTAGTGCATATTTTGTGAAATCAACTCCTCCTAGGGCTTTCAGTATTTCTTTTCAATACTTTGCAGACATGTTCCACACATATTGATGATGTGCATGAAGAATTATAATGCTGAAAAAATAATTTTTGACAAATTTACAGCATTTTTCAACATAGTCATTTTTGACCAATACTTATATACAACAAGTATAAGCTTTAACAAAAAGCTTGGTCTACGCTTCGCATATATAAACTAGAATGTCAAAGAATCTGACCGTACTCCCATTTCATCGTGGTGCATTTGACTGAACAGAAATAAAACGGTGTGCGGTTAAAGCATTCATACCTGACAATCGACCGTCACGATACTGTCGGTTAATTTCATTCCGTTGTGGCTTGGATAGAATGTAATTAGCTACACGGCAGGTGGGGCGCGGTCAAAGCTTTCATACCTGACCATATAGCGTCACAATACCGTCGGTTCATTTCACTCCGTTGTTGCTTAGATAGAATGCAATCATGCACCAGTTCCACGAATTTAACAATTTGCCCCATTTTTTGGTACCTACTGCACCATTGGTACAAATGTTACCAACCAAAGGGAGGTTTGCATGGGTGTTTGGGGGTGTTTACACGGTCCTTGGCGAAACGACCCGGAATCCTACTAACACGATGGTCAAGCCACTAGACTCAAACGTGCAGTTGCAGTTGTAGAGAGGTGTATGAGTTGTCTTGTAAGTAGGTCAATCTCAAACCTTAGAGTAGTCTACGCGCTGGCGCGTAGACAATAATGGTTGGTAGTGCATCAGCTTCAGATAATTTTGCGGGGGGTATACTGAAAGCCTTGCTTGCAGCCAATTTCTAGTTTTGTCTTGTGTCGTGCGATGTTGCAACATTCTGCGCTGTAAGAATCAGGGGCACATAGTGTGTAATCAGCTTTGTTAAGGTTGAGCTGATCTAAACCTTTTTGCAATTGGGACGAAGCAAGTTTCTTATGATGGGGCTAACTTCTAAGATTTTCATTACCCTATATACCTGAGATTCTTACTGCACATATTGATGCATCATCAAAAGATATGGCGACAAAATGGGACAGTGGGGATTGAAAGCCGGGTCAATAGTCTAGGGCAGCAAACTACGTAGGTCGGCCCATCCATTTGTACAGAATTCCTATTTTACGGACATGACATTCCTGGTCACAGTGTAGAAAAGGCGGGGTTACAAACTATGAAAAATTCATTGTCTTGCTGTAGGTTGTATCCAAATCCATCTGGCTTCCAATCACCACACACCATTATGTTGTGTCATGTGATGTTGCATCAGTTTGGGCTGTAACAAATCTTGTTGCGTCTCGGGTATACAGGGTGTAATGGTATTAAGATATTGTCAACACATATTCTTACATATATAAACTGAGCCTGTGCATGAGAAAACCAACAATTTGCATAGGCGCAAAACAAAGATGCAGATCAGCTTCGCGGTAACCGCGAAGCTGATCAGCGCCTTTGTTTTTGCTACACGGGTAGTAAAATTCCTCTCCTACTTAATTACAAAATTTCAAGCCTCTAACCATCTTCTGTGACTGTACAGGCCGGTTTGTGTCAGACCTGATCGGAACCCAAATTGCTGGTTTTCTCATGCACAGGCTCATTTATTCATTTTCAATTTAAACAGATTCATTGTCCTCTATTTATAGTGCTGTTAAATACTTGTCTTATGAATTCTAAAAGTGCAATAAAAATTCTGTCCACATACTTTGTTTATTTTGTCAATTTAGCATCCAACAGCAAACCTGCCTTCAGCATTCCTACTTGAGTTGTACTCAATCTAGGCAAGCTCACAACGGTTATCCAGAAACAACCATTCAATAAGCAACAGCATGCAGTAAATACCCGTCTGGGAACAACTTGCCACAGATCATTCTAATCTGTGGTAAGGAACAACTTGCCATATATCATTCTAATCTGTGGTAAGGAACAACTTGCCATATATCATTCTAATCTGTGGTAAGGAACAACTTTCCATAGATCATTCTAATCTGTGGTAAGGAACAACTTGCCATATATCATTCTAATCTGCGGTAAGGAACAACTTTCCATAGATCATTCTTATCTGTGGTAAGGAACAACTTGCCATATATCATTCTAATCTGTGGTAAGGAACAACTTGCCATATATCATTCTAATCTGTGGTAAGGAACAACTTGCCATATATCATTCTAATCTGTGGTAAGGAACAACTTGCCATATATCATTCTAATCTGTGGTAAGTTGTTCCAGATAGGTATTTGTACCCTACAGTCTGGTTTTGATAACAACTGCATTGGTTGTTCTGTCTTGTTGGTTGTCAACATGGGTATTGATCCCAGGCTTCTCTAGTCTTTCGGATGAGACTTTAAAGAAAGGTCCAATATCCATATGACCTTAGCGGTTTATGGGGCATTAAACCCCAACTCAAGAGCAAAAAACTAAAGCACTCTTCAGAAGTCCAGTTTTGATTTCCCCACCCCTGTACCACACCCCGGGGCAGGTTTCATACTAGGCACAGGGTCCTCTTGAGTTCTACTGGCAGTCTCAGATAATTCTGGAGGTAGGTGCAGTTTCTGAAAAACAGATAACAATAGCTTCTAAAATATAGAAAGAAACAGAGTCTTAAAAGAGGCTCTAGAAGTCCAATTTTGATTTTCCCCCACCCCTTTTCCATACCCTTTCACAGTGAAACATATAATGAGGTTACTTGCAATAAAACTAAAGCAAAAAAAACTAGAATTGTCAGAGAATCTGACTATAGCCCCGCTTCTCAGCTTTTTTGCAGGGTGAAAAAAACAATGACAGGTAATTATCACAAGCTAAATCTCGTCAATATTGATGCGCATACAAAATTTGGTCTGATTATGTCAATTTGTTCTCAAGATATTGAGTGGAAATGAAATTCTGACCTCAATAAAGGGCCATAACTCCGTCAAAATTTTGCGAAAAATGACAGGTAACAATCCCAAGCTAGATCTTGTCAATGATGATGTGCATACAAAATTTGGACGGATTCTGTCAATTCGTTCTCAAGATATTGAGCGGAAACAAAATTCTGAAGTCAATCAAGGGCCGTAACTCCGTCAAAATTTGCGAAAAAATGATGGGTAACAATCCCAAGCTAGATCTTGTCAATAATGACGTGCATACAAAATTTGGTCGGATTGTGTGAATTTGTTCTCAAGATATTGAGCAGAAACGAAATTCTGACGTCAATCAAGGGCCATAACTCCGTCAAAATTTTGCGAAAAATGACGGGTAACAATCCCAAGCTAGATCTTCTCAATGATGACGTGCATACAAAATTTGGTCAGATTCTGTCAATTCGTTCTCAAGATATTGAGCGGAAACGAAATTCTGACGTCAATCAAGGGCCGTAACTCCGTCAAAATTTTCGAAAAATGACGGGTAAAAATCCCAAGCTAGATCTTGTCAATGTTGATGTGCATACAAAATTTGGTCAAATTCTGTCTATTTGTTCTCAAGATATTGAGCGGAAACGAAATTCTGACGTCAATCAAGTGCCGTAACTCTGTCAAAATTTTGCGAAAAATGACGGGTAACAATCCCAAGCTAGATCTTGTCAATGATAACATGCATACAAAATTTGGTCGGATTCTGTCAATTCGTTCTCAAGATATTGAGCGGAAACGAAATTCTGACGTCAATTAAGGGCCATAACTCCGTCAAAATTTTGCGAAAAATGACGGGTCACAATCCCAAGCTAGATCTTGTCAATGTTGATGTGCACACAAAATTTGGTCGGATTCTGTCAATTCGTTCTCAATATATTGAGCGGAAACGAAATTCTGACATCAATCAAGGGCCATAACTCCGTCAAAATTTTGCGAAAAATGACGGGTAACAATCCCAAGCTAGATCTTGTCAATGTTGATGTGCACACAAAATTTGGTCAAATTCTGTCAATTCGTTCTCAAGATATTGAGCGGAAACAAAATTCTGACGTTAATCAAGGGCTGTAACTCTATAAAAATTTTGCAAAAAATGACGGGCTACAATCCCAAGCTAGATGTTGTCAATGTTGATGTGCTAACAAAATTTGGTCAGATTCTGTCAATTTGTTCTTAAGATATTGAGCGGAAACAAAATGCAAAAATGTTCACGGAATGACGGAACCACGGAATGACGGAAAGACGGAAGGACAGGGTGAATCCAGTATAGCCCCACTTTTCAAAGCGGGGCTATAAAAAATAAATCATGATATGGCTATGTTATACTGAAATCTAACTTAATGCCTTAAGCCCACTACCATTTGACATTTCTTGGGCAAGCCAGCTGTCGTCAGATTACCAGTACTAAGAGTACATTTTTTTCACCAATAACTGTCAAATGGTAAAATTGCTGCTATATAAGACCCCGCCCTGCAGGGTCTAAAGACATGGCTATAATCCCCGCTATTTTGGCGCAAAAACAAAACCACCACATTCATCCTGCATTGCCAGGCAAGCTGACGGTAAAATCCCCGCTCTTTTCCCCCGCTACTCCCGACCCTCCCCCAGGGGTGGGGGACCGTGGTTACCAATGACTCTTAAAATATACATAGTTACAAAATACCTCAATAGTCAATTTCTTTCTCCTGAGTTTGAATGCTAGATCCAGAGAGTCAGGCATGTGACATACCAGAGAGTTCAGTCGGGGAAGTTGTTTGATGTTGAATAAACCTGAAATTTAAAGTGTGTCTACAAAAGTGAAGCTGTGTTAATAATAATAATAATAATAATAATAATAGACTTTATTTTACGAGGGTCAACACATTTTAATAGTACAGACTAATCTTCAATGTGGCCCTCACTAATCTACAAACACGAAAAACAATTACAAATTTACACATAACTCAACAAATACAAAAGTAATGGAGCAATGTTTAAGCCTATGTGAACAACAGAGACCCAGATCAAGGAAGACTTTACAAAGTCAATCTATACCTTGTTTTTCGCTGCTTATGTAGTACAATACCTGTAGTTTTCAAGATTATAGTAAGTTATGTGGATGAACAGGCTGGTCTTGGTATCAGGGAAGCCTGTCTGACATTTACATTGGACAATATCAAAGACATGTTCTCTATATACTTTACACTACATAAAAGGCAAAAAAGAAATAAACATTTGGAAAAGGGAAAATCATTTTTAAATTGAACCATCATATTGTTGACAGAAAAACTGAGAAAGCAGTATGATAAGAGCCTTTAATTCAATTTGTCTGGTGTCTTAAAATTCAGTCCTTTACAGTAGCAAATTGTCATACTTTACCATGATATTCTTTATAGACAGGGTTCTTCTCTTTATCAGATCCTACGAAACTATCTAGCTGGACCACTGTATCACAAAGTCTCTCTAGTCGACGTACATATACTGCATCCTGAAACAGCACAACGAATAGCCAATGTATTTAATTTTTATATGAGTAAGACTCACAAACTGGGCCAGCCCCTCAAACGGGGCCAATACCCACAAACTGGGCCAAACCCACAAACTGGGCTGAAAAAATATCTTGAATTCCCACAAACTGGGCCAATTTTCTTTCTATATGCGCTTAGCTTGACGTTAATTTGCGCCCTTTCGACACCATCTTGAATTTTTGTGACATCTTGAATCCTCAAATTATAATGGAAACTAAAGGAAATTAACAATTCGTGAGCCATGACATGGATATGTTATACTGAAAACGAGTCTGAACTGTTGCTTTTATACTTACACAAAACAAGTGTGTAGGCACTGTTATCACACAAGTTGCAAAGGCATGTCTTAATATTGCACGTAATGACAGCAGGAATCTAGGCAGTGATGGGTCGTAATGGTCGTCCGATGTTAGCCCACCATTCTCTCCCCAGAGTGGTGAACCAAGGGAATGTATTGCTGGAAAATGATGATAATACATGTAATTCAATATGCAGCAGTAATATGAGCCACCGGTCTTCGGGGTATGCGACCAGCTCTGACACAAACCGGCCTGTACAGTCACAGGAAATGGCTAGAAGCTTGAAACTTTGTATTTAAGAAGATGAGGGATAGTACTATCCATGTAGCGAAAACAAAGGTGCAGATCAGCTGTGCAGTTACTGCACAGCTGATCTGCATCTTTGTTTTCGAATGGGCAAAAATCCTGTTTTCTCACGGCGCAGCTCATATGTCCTAAATATTGCACATAGAGGTAGCAGGAATCTAGGCAGTGATGGGTCGTAATGGTCGTCCGATGTTAGCCCACCATTCTCTCCCCACAGTGGTGAGCCAAGAGAATATATTGCTGGAAAATGATGATAATAATTCAACATGCAGCAATAATATGTCCTTAATATTGCACATAGAGATAGCAGGAATCTGGGAAGAGATGGGTCGTAATGGTCGTTTAGAGTTTAGCCCACGATTTTCCCACCAGAGATGAGAATTAAGGGCATGTATTTCTGAAATGTGAAAAATTTACATGTACATTTGTATAATCATGCTCTTAAATTTTCTAAATAAAATTGGTCTTAAACATCAGACTATTCTATTCTTAGACTTTACTTTACTTGTGATATAGATTTACAATACATGTAGGATTCTTTCATAAATGCATTATAAAAGAGTATATACAATGTAGTTGCTTGAGGCCACAGTCAATTAAAATAGAAGCAGTCTTCATACCACAAAACCAATGTTCAAATCACAAAATTTGTGTGCTTTAACTATGTTTTTGGGCTAAAATCTGTTGACATCATTGATCATTGTTCATTGTTCATTGTGACATGACATCACTGTTTCCCATGTTACCATGATGATGATAACATTAAGCATGAATGCCAGTCTTACATACAGTCCTCTGTTGAATACAGACAGTATTATCAAAGACTGGCCCCGAGGTTATAAAACTCAGCTCAGCTGAGATTAAAATTTATCCTGCTCATAAATGTCAAAATGCCAAAAATTGTTGGCATTTTAACATTTATGAGCAGGATAAATTACTAGTTTTTTAGTTTTGAATTTTTTACTATTTCAAGCTGAGCTGAGCTTGAAAAAAGATTTATAACCTCGAAGCCTGTGCTCTTACCTATTCTGAGTATATTTCTCTTCTCTGTGTGTGCAGCAGTACTATAACCACCCGTGTCTATTTTATTCTGTATTTGCCGTAGAAGATCTCCATATCTAGGATTTATATTGCCATTCTCTCTGTCAAACACAAACAAAAATATAATAAGTTTACCGGTAATTGTATGTTCTCTGTTGATTGCTGAGTTTGTCCATGCATAAAATTATGAGTAATTTAGGGGTTATGAAATATGCATTTCCTTGGAAGAAGTGTGTTGGGAGGTTGTGTACTTAAATGACAGAATTTTTGTCTTTTTTTAAAATTCTCTTTATTTTAGTAGTTTGTGTATCTAAGCTACGTATCTAAGTTTATACCTTGAAATTTTAAACACCTGTACTCAGCATTACATTAGGATAACATGTCCTTGCAATAAATACCCCCTAAAACCCCACTTTTATATAGTGAAAATGGTGTTTGCAGGTTATCCTATTTTTCTTATTTTTGATCCAAAACATAGATTGTGGGTACTCGTTAGAACCACCGTGGCAAGGTGGTTCTAACGTGTACCCACAATCAATGTTTTAAGCAAAAATATTAAAGATGTCAAACATTTTCAGCAGAATTTTTTTCAATTTTTACAACTAAAAATCTCTGTATAAAAAAGCATGGGCAAGTTTTCGTAATGTAATCTTAAATGTTACAGAAATGGGTGCAAGCCAGGACAATGCCTCTTCTTCCTAAACTTGAAATTTCAAACCTTTAGTCATCTGCAGCATGTTTTTTTTTATTTTATCTATGATTTAACATCCCAGTCAACAATGTGTTTCAGTGACGCTGAGAAGGAGCCACAGCTCAAATGAGCATGAAAAAAGTTTTATAATGCAGGGCCCAGAGAACAGAAACCTACCTTGATCCGGGAAGGTCACCGTCCTGCAGTGTTGTGACATCAATAGTGTTGGTCAACTCTGGATCCATAGGCTTTGTCAGATCATAATAGTGACCAAACTTGATTGCTGTTGGACTGGACTAAAATCAAAGGGATTTGTTTCATTATCTGCCTCTACTAAGATGAGGAAAGTCCATATGAGGGGTCAATTTTTTAAACTCACATAACTCACATTTCCTCGACACCAAAGTCAGGCTATATAGCCTCTGTAGGTGCATTCTTGTAGTAGTCTCTTGGTTTTGGTCCGGAACAGTAGCAACATGGATAAACACAAGATTTAAGCAAAATTTTAAAATGTGTAAATGTGTGTATATCTAAATTATACCAGAGGACCAATGGTCCTGTAAACGCTCACCTGAAACCCGAGATATATACCAATAAACTTGTTTGGCTAGAATGGTAATATCCATGTATATAACCCCAGGGCTTGGTCAGAGCAACCCCTGGAGTCAATTTCTTTTTGAAAACATAAAACTGCAGTCCATTTGCCAATTTACTGAAAGTTTTGCCCTTCAAATGACATTTTAACAATTTTCCCCATTCAAATGCATGGGCGACCTAAGTTGACCTTGCCGTAAAATAGGTCAAGGTCATCAAAGGGTCACGATTTATATAACTTTGTAGAGCTCCATTGCCTGATGCTTCATGCCAAGTTTCAAAATCATAGGCCTTCTGGTTCTGGAGGAAAAGATTTTTAAAGGTTTTTGCTATTTATAGCCCTGACAGCCATCTTGGTCACGTGACCATGACCATTTATATATACTTTCATTCCCACTTCCTAACAATGCTCCTCATAAAGTTTGGCTTTGATTGGCCAAGCAGTTTCAGAGAAGAAGATCTTTGAATATCACTGTAATATACATGTATATTGCCCCGGGGTGGGGACTGACATACCCCTGGGGTCCAAATTTTTTCAGAATCATCAATCTTAAGTCCATTTGCCCATTTCCTGCAAGTTTTTCCCTACAAATGACATTTTAACACTTTTCCCCATTCAAATGCATGAGCGACCTATGTTGACCTTGCCGTAGAATAGGTCAAGGTCATCCAGGGTCATGATTTATATAAACTTTGTAGAGCTCCAGTCACTGATGCTTCACACCAAGTTTCAAAATCATTGGCCTTCTGGTTCTGAAGAAGAAGATTTTTAAAGGTTTTTTCTATTTATAGCCATGGCGGCCATCTTGGTCATGTGACCTTGACCATTTATATAAACTTTCTTTCCCCCTTCCCAAGGATGCTCCTTATGAAGTTTGGCTTTGATTGGCCATGCGGTTTCAGGGGAGAAGATGTTTCATTATTATGGAAATATACATGTATATAGCCCCGGGGCAGGGGCAGACAACCCCCCAGGGGCTAAAATTTTCCATTAACATTAATCTTCTGTCCATTTGCCTAATCCCAGTAAGTTTTACCCATTAAATAGCAATTTACCATTTTTTCCCATTCAAATGCATTGGCGACCTAAGTTGACCTTGCCGTAAAATAGGTCAAGGTCATCCTAGGGTCATGATTTATATAAACTATGATGGGCCCACGTCCCAAGTTTCGTGGAAATCGGCCCACTGGTTCTGTAGAAGAAGATTTTTAAAGGTTTTTGCTATTTATAGCCATGGCGGCCATCTTGGTCATGTGACCTGGACCATTTATATAAACTTTAGTTCCCCCTTCCTAAGGATGCTCCACATGAAGTTTGGCTTTGATTGGCCAAGCGGTTTCAGAGGAGAAGATCTTTGAAAATGTGGACGACGGACGGACGGACGACGGACGGACGACGGAGCATGGGTATACTATAAGCTCACCTGTGAGCCTTCGGCTCAGGTGAGCTAATAAAAACTGATATGGCAGTATTCCAAAATGACAACAGGTGGAGATAACTCTTGGTTTTTGTATTTACCCAATTATTTAAAATTTTGCTTCGATTACGTGTGTTAGAAATTGACCCCTCGATTTCTATTCAGACTTTTGGGGACTTTTCAAATCTTGTCATTTGAGATCCTTTCTTCACTGTCCAAAGCAGTTCTACTAACTTACAGTTGCCTGTTTATTCCATCTCTGTTGTGCTTGTCATCTCATCAGGATAACAGTTCCATGTATTATATACCCACTTATACCCCACTTTTATATAGCATAACTGGGGTATGCAGAGGTTTACTTATTTTTCTTATTTTAGCTCCAAACATGGATTGTGGGTACTCATTAGAACCGCCTCAGCAAGGCGGTTCTAACGTGTACCTACAATCAATGTTTTGAGCATAAATATTAAAAATATCAAATTTTTCCAATGAATTTTTATTTTTTTACAGCTGAAAAAAATCTCTATATTGTATGGGCAAGTTTTTATAATGTGCTAGTCAGGAGTCTGACTAGTCTTACTTTACATTTCTTGAAATTCAGCCTAAATTTTTTCATGTTTGTCTTCCTACCAAGTCAATCTTATTCTTTATTTTGAGCTACATTAATTAAATCTAAGTAAACAACGACTCATTATTTATTTTGTTTTGACTTCACTTGACAAAAACACATTAACAAAGGAGAGGAGGGCTGCACCAATTTTTCTTAAATATTCACCATACCTGAAACTTCGGTAGATGCCTGTATCTCCAAGCTATTTTCATCTGGTCTGAATCTCCAGCTTCCTCCTGTCCTGCGTCAGGACCGGGGTCATCCACAATAGGGGCAGGTAACTCCTAAAACAAAGAAAATCATGTAACACTGCCGCCCAGTTGTTGTTTATTTTTTTTTATTTTTTATTTTTTTTTTCTTCAACCTGTGGCATTGTATTACAAAATATGGTCACATTGTTTTTGAGCTTTTGAAACAGAGATTCAGGTCTGGTCCAAAGAATGTTCCTTGTAGTACTTCAGTAATCAATGTTTAGTTGTTTGACTCTTAGCATCCCAGTCAACATATTTTTCAGTCATGTCTAGATGGAGCCCCATGTGTTTTTGTTGAACCGTGGGGAGATATGTTATAATTCAGTTTTGCATCCCTTTCAAGATTATTTTAGCTCATATGAGACAGGCCAATCAGTAGGTGGGGCAAAAATGGGAGAACCCCAAGAAAAAACACCTGGCACACCCACAAGCAGAACTTGGCTTGTCTCACCGCTGTGGCCAGTGCGGGGCTCGAACCCACACCAGACACAGCGGTGAGATGATCGAGTGATTAAGAAACAGCTCTCTTAACCACTCGGCCACAGTGGCCGCCATATGGGTAGATATGGTTTAAACCCAGGGCCTCTTGATAAATTTGGAGTCATACACACTACCACAAACCTAAAGTAGCAGTCTGAATCTGGTCAGCATTGCTTATCATATCTGAAGACTATATTCTTACCTTGAGTAGTTGCTGAGTGTCATAGTCTAGACTTGATAGCAGTAATGCATGGCCAGTCATAACTGCTTCAGCACAGAAATACTTGAGTAGAAGACGCCCATAGCTTCCATATGTGTCTTCCTCTGTAAAAACGAAAGGAAATCTAAAACAATGATGTATTTAACTTAGGCTGAAAATAAAATTTTGTTTGTTTGTTCTCCACCTACCTACCCACTTTTTACCCCCTACACAAAAAATTATATTGCATTTTTTTTAGGTAGAATATTTTTATTATTTGATAATTTGGTAAGAATCCAGTTCTTATCAAACATTTTTCCTGCAAGTACGTACATTCTGTTTACCAAAAGCATTGTTGAGAACATTGTTGCTGCAATGAATGTTAAAGATCAAGTGATTATACCGTCAACACCAATGGTAGACTGTGTAACCAGAATTATCTGGTAAAAGGAAGGCATGTTGGTGTTTTTGTCCCAGTCAAATGAGCCGCCTCGTGGAAAAACCAACAATGTGGTTTCCGAACAGGTCCGACACAAACCGACCTGTACAGTCACAAAAAAGAGCTAAAAGCTTGAAATTTTGGAGTTAAGTAGAGTATGAATTGTACTATCTGAATAGTGAAAACAAAGGTGCTGACCAGCTTTGCAGTTGCTGCAAAGCTGATCTGCGCCTTTGTTTTCGCATATGCAGATTGTTGGTTTTCCCATGAGGCAGCTCAAATATAATAATTTTTCCTACCTACATACCCAATTCTAAAATGTTGGGTAGGTAAAGGGCAAACAATTTTTTTAATTCAGACCTTACTACAGTGAATTATAGGCTGCAAACTGGATACCAATAAACTGGCAAGGTGTTTATAACGGAATACTGACATAATGACATTAGACTTTTGTTTCTTTCTCTTCAAAATACAAAGCACAAAATATGATATAAATGTATATTACAGGCAATTTGATGTAAGTTGCAATTTAGTGTGCCTATGATATTTGAGCTGCAACATGAGAAAACACGTCTTCAGGGTTTCTGACAAGGTACAACATTTTTATAAACCGGTCTAATCTAAGAAGAAGAGGAACTGTACTATTCGTGTTGCAAAAACAAAGGTGCTGATCAGCTGTACAGTTACTGCACAGCTGATCTGTGGCTTTGTTTTCGCATATGCTAAAATCTGGTTTTCTCATGATGTTGCTCATTTATTTGTCACAATGTGTGTGTGTTGGACATTTACTCAGTAAACTTGAAAATTAGTATGCCCAGAAACACATTTGACAGTCTCAGAACAGCTTATAAGTAATTGTAGATTTTTTTTATATATTCCAGCACTTACCTACTAGTAAAACAGTCCCAACAGCTATGCCTCCTCCTGTTACAAAGAGAAAATGAGACATTTTATGAATAAATGAGCAATCTATCTTCTGATACTGAGTCAATCAATTTCTGATCGTCATCTCAGCTTGTAGCATGTGCTACAAATGTAAAGGCAAGAATCAGCTGCAGAGCAAAGTTTTGCATTGCCGATAAAAAGTGTGTTTTAATAGCAGCTACATGTAATGCAATCCTTCTAATTCCATATAGTACACATAATTGAATTCAGATATCAATAATTGCTATAGACCAAAAGAACTCTTGGATTCCTGTGCCAAACATTGAGGTCACTTTCGTGTATAGACTAAATGAGGCTTCTTTTCAATCTACCAGTCAATATATATTTAAAATGGACAATGTATATCATTTGGTCATTTGCTGTTGAAATCAATATTTCATAACTGCAGCAAAATGTTTAAGCAAGCTGTAGAATCTATGATCAACTCTTCCTCATCCAGGCTGCCGAGGACAGACGGGGGCATCACTGGTGAGTCATCATTATCATCATCAGCATCATATGCTTTTTTTAGTCTGTTGTCCTCCACTGAGAGTTGCACTTGTGACTTGTTTGACAAGTCTCCTTCTTAGACTACCTCTCCACTCTGAGCGATTCTGAGGATCAGCAGTATCCATTCCTAGCTTTTTTTTTATAGTCTAACAACATTTAATCCCATGATTTCATTGGCTTTCAGCAACATGGGTTAAAACAAACATTTTGCAGCTGTTTTGTCTAAGCTGTGTACAGGACATGCCTTCCAATCAATGATGGTTCTGAACAGGAACTAAAGCTGTGTTTTACCATTCATAGATGAGAATAGATAAAAACTTAGTTGTATACCCATAGGTGGAGGTTTAAAACACCACTGACACTTATTTGGTTGTTAACAACTACTGATACATATATTATAAGTGCACTCTCTGATTTTATATTTGAAGCTTTTCAAATTCATGAATCTCTATAAATGCTTCCATTAACTATCTAGCTGTATCTAGTTATTAGTATTAATAGTTGTGGTACTTCAATTGGAGATGTCAATTATGGAGACTATCATTCCAGTTAATACCTTGACTAAAGTATATTCTACATGTTGTTCTGAGTGCATTGATTACCACTTGAATTTGTTCTGTCTACTAATCATTATATGTAATCATTGTATGGAGAATGATCTCCCTTGATTTTTTTTTTGCCCTTCTTGGGCCCTTAATTGGAATTAAACCATTGTCATTGTCATTGGAAATACAAGATTTCTATAACTATGTATCTAACCATAACATAGCAACAACATGTGTGAATGTTGACAAAAAAGGGTTAGTGAATCAGCTAGGTGAGGCACGATAATTGTGTCAATAGACTATTTACCCAGCAGAGCATCGAGTGATGGAATCCCTGTGGAAATTAAGAGCTGGTTGTTATACAGGGATGGTTTCGCACCACCTATTTGAATAACTTTTGTTCTACTTTTCTTCTGAAAGCTGGTCGCCATGTGTCAACGTTTCAAAATGTAGAATTACTTTGGAAATTTAGCAGAGATTTATATTTTGTAAAGAAGGCAGCCATTTTATAATTCCTCACAACAAATACAAAAATAAAATTCTCGATTTCGGAGAAAACTCTTTAAATTTTTGGTATTTCATACTATTTCGAACATTTAGTTTTTATCTTGAATTAGAATAATTTTTGCCGACAAGAGAGGGTGGTGAAATAGATGTTTTCAATTTTCTTATTTTCAGTTTGATTTAAGCGGCCTAATGTTTGTCAACAAAAAGCACGTGCATATTTGTCGTCTGTCACAGAAAGCAGAAGGCCGGCAGCACAAGGTAAAGCGTCGCACCAGAGAAAAACTTAGAAATC
Source organism: Rugalucina vietnamica (assembly GCA_964017185.1). Lineage (NCBI taxonomy): Eukaryota > Metazoa > Mollusca > Bivalvia > Lucinida > Lucinidae > Rugalucina > Rugalucina vietnamica. The sequence goes on along the minus strand of OZ024878.1, from coordinate 23,933,138 downwards.
GAGAAACAGTTCGTGTGATTATAAACAGTAAAAAAGAAGGAGAAAAACATTAAATAGGCAATAGAAATGTTTTTAATGCCAGTGGATTTTGATATGTGCCAGTGGAAAGGTCTTCAATCATTTCAAAAAAAATTGTCAACTTTTTTTTTATTTGGCAATGTATTTTGTGGATACATGTACAGTTTCAAACACATATGGTGTAGCGGACTGGCGCAGGGGTAGATTGTAGACTCTGGTCCCAGAGGTCCTGTATTCGATCCTCAGCCGGGGCGCCGTTCGTGGCCTAGAGCAAGTCATAAATCCACAGCTCCTGGGGTAATGGTCAGAAATTGAGAGACTCAGTACACAGTAAAAAAATAAAAGACCAATTTTCTCACATTAGGACAGTCTTCATGAAAAGTGCCGGTCTGTTGATCAAAACCAGCAAAATTTCATTCTGAATGACAAAAATGTTTATTCTTGTCTGACAAAAATTAGCAAAATTACAATGATAACATAGAAATGTCCTAGTCTACAAAATTGGGTTTTCTCCAGCAAAAAACTTGCAGTCTTCCAGACAGCTGTCCTGCAGTGGAAAAAAAGATTTCGTGAAGACTGTTGCAAAAACATACCCATGCGATATACAGAGATTTTAAGCTGTAACAATTGAAAATTTTCAGTAGAAGTTTTCTTACATTTTTTTCTCATTTTTGCTCAAAACATGTTATATTGTGGGTACACGTTAGAATCGCCTCTGCTCTAATGAGTACCGACAATCTATGTTTTGGAGCAAAAAGAAAAAAAATAGGTATACCCCAGGTTTGCTATATAAAAGTAGCCTAGGGTATAAGGGGGTATTTATTAGTCATTACACAGGCATGTTTTCCTGATGTTTTTGAAGATTGATAAAAAAGCATTCACCATTTTTACATTATTGGCTGGTTTCCTGCTGACAAAAAAAATCAATAAATTGGAAAAATAGGTAACCAGAACCCACCTGACCTTTAAGGTCAGCAGGGTTCTGGTTTCCTATATTTCCAATATTGATTTTTTTAAGCTTGGAACCAGCGAATGATGCAAAAATGGTGACTGGATACCCCACATATTTTTTTTTTTTTTATTTCGAGTCGTCTTAAATTTATAGTTTTATTCATCAACAAAAATTAGTATCGAGACACCTTAAAGGTTTTTTAGGATGGGACTCGGCATCCGTCCTTGTGTCAGTCTGTTCACACTTTAATTAACTACCTAAACTAAAGCATCATTGGGGATTGGCTTCTCAACGTTTTTGACCAATCAGATCTGGACTCTGATTCCCATGACAACAGACAGCTCCCATAGAATTTTATATACAGGGGCGTATCCAGGCGGACGCCTGGAAGCCCTGGCTTCAACATGATTTTTTCAAGTATGGTATTTCCCCGGGTCTTTCTGAGAAAAAAATATGAAAAACAAGTAATTTTAACTGAAAAAAGGTGTTGGGCTTCAACATTACACATTTCCTGGCTACGCCCCTGATATATATATATGCATTAGTCATTTGTAACTACTGCCACCCTTCCCCCGGGGAATAGCAGGGAGATTTGATTTTGGAACAGAAAATTCTAGCCTGAGATAAAGATGAAGAGATAAGAAAGTCCACCTAGTGGTCACTTTTGATTGACGCGCCTCTACCTGTGGCTCCACCTACTTCCGCCATTTTGTTTTTTTTAACTCTAAACGAAGACAATTTCAACGCTATAAAAACAACTTCCATCGGCGATTTTATACATCTGATGAAGCAATATTTTAGTCCTAAAGAAATGGAAAGCATTTTATCTTTCATTTATGAACCAGATTTTGAAATTTGTAGTGTTCTTATTGGGTTTTTACTCGTGTATTTTACGTTGATAAAACGATGCAATCCTTGTTGAAGGTTTCAAAATGGCGACCAAGCGTAAAATAGTCGGTACTTTTTCTGAATCTGCCAAGTACTCCAAACACCTCATAAACAGAGTATTACATGGAGCTCCCATCATTGAAGTTATTTTTTTTGAGAGAAGAGAAGCCAGTGCTTGCCTTATTAATGCTGAGCGCCAAGCAAGGTAGCCACTGGTACCATTTTTAACGTCTTTGGTATGACGCGGCCCGGATTAGAACCCGCGCCTCCCGCTTCCGAAGCGAACGCTCTAACCATTACGCTATCGGGACCGGTAACGCGTTGTTATTAATAGGCTAGGTAATTTTTAGTCAACAAAATATGAAAGAAGAAAGATGTAAAAGTCGTTTTATTTGTAAATTAGCACTCAGCACGTGACTGCGTTTGGGTTATGATCGTATAAATATTGACTATTTTTGTAATTTTAGGAAAATCTGTTCCGTCCGATCTCAAAACGATGCGTTTTATTTTTCATTATAAGGCTTCCATGAATGACATTTTTTTGATAAACATCATCAATATTCTTAAAGAACAATGTCTTACAAATCGTTTTATTGCCCTTTGATACTGTTTGGGTATTTTTGACAGGGTCAAATCGTCCGAATTAAGCAGCTGTTTTTCACAACTTTTCGCGCTTTTGAATTTAAAATGGCGATATTTTCTACACCTTGTTTGGCATTGCAAATAAGATGAAAAAGTTACATTTTGAAACCCAATGTCTGTATAGTGACAGTATATAATTGTAGATCTATTTAGATAACAAATATTACGGCACATCAACCTGGAATATCTAAAATGTTTCAAACATTGTAATAAATTCTTACCAGATACCGAAATTTCATAAATCCATTCAACATGCGTGATCTATCGACTTATCCGCACTCCACGTTTTGCACATGCAGAAAAGGCTTCGTATCTGATCATATTTTTGGCGCCCTTATTACACTGCATACGTTTTTTTTCGTAGATGCCCGCGCAACCCAGATATCGACGCATACGAATTAGTACACTCTTAGTACACTCGGAACAATTGTACGTTTTAGCCTTAGCACTATTTTTACTATTGTCACTTTTCACTTTTTTTGCTTTCTGTTTTTTTGTCGATGGTTCATCATCGTCCGTGAGTTCAATTTCACTACACGTATAATCACCTAGCAAAGAATCAAGATCAATATCATCATCCCGATGTAAAAAAATCGTCTTTTCCGTAAGACATTCTGACGCGCGTTTAACGTAAATTGCGAATTTGAAATGCCTTGAGCTGTCGGAGTTAAAGCTTAAATATGCATTTTATTTTAATTAGCGCCTTGTTCACTAATTATCGTTTCTTTTTTCGGCGTTCAATATGATTAGTATTACGGCGAGATTAATCAATCGGCGATTATTTAATCTAAAGATAATCCGTAAATAATTGTTTCAAATGTGTCCAGTCGCGTAGATAATAAGCATAATTAAAAACATATTAATTTGTGGGAGAAAAAAACAACAACATCGGCTTTTACAAATCGTAGGACAAAGGATAATAATTATATAAATTATCAACCGTAAATAAAAAACTCTTTTTAACAAAGATACCGGGCGTGTTTAGTATCTATTTGTTGGAAATTCGAAGGCCTATTTAACAAAAATAAATATTTCTACTATTATCTAGATAATAGCGAACCAAACGAAGAAAATATTAACAATATATTTTTGCTAATATACAAACTTTCAGAACAGATTCAGCGGCCGATAAAAATATTGATTTTTTCCCTCGATTTACCTGTCTACCTGAGCGACAGTCATAGCGGGGTCAAATATCGATGTTCAATAGCAGTTTCAAATCTCTGTATAGTATATATCTCTGTTCTAGCTAAAAGCCCTACCCTGCGGGGACTGCTTATCGGTAAAACTACTGCTGTTTTCCCCCTGCAGCCTGCTATCTTTTCATTTCACGGCCCTTCTTGCCTATATATTTTAGCAAACCTGGGTATTTACCCCCACACTTGGCAAGACTTTGGTCAAAGCCCAGCTCATTTCCATGGCTATCCCCTTCCTCGGGGGTGGGGAAGGCAGTTACAAATGACTAATGCATTATAATTAGGGAAATCTTTTGAACACACTGTCAACTTCATTTAATTTCAATGACATTGTTTCATTTGATTATAGATGGACATAAAAGCCTACCTACCATGTAAGAAACCTAGAAGATCTAACAGACTTGAAGTGAAGGAAAGAGAGAAAGTACGAGTTGAGATCATAGAAAAGACTGTCAAAGAAGAACCTCTGGGATTTTTTAACATTCTTCCTATAGAACTCAAGTTTCTGGTCTTGACATACCTTTCAGGTATGTATAATATGGATAGATCACCTTAATATTTGTATAAAGAATGGTTTATCCCATTGGTACCAAACAACATTCAGAAAGTTACTTTTATGTCAATCATGTATTGCATGATATAGCTGATACATAATTTTAAGTTAATTGTGCTGATGCATGAAAAAAAAAAAAAAAAAAAAAAAAAAAAAAAAAAAAAGTTGTCTGTCATTTTTGATGCATCACTTTTTGTAGACATTTGCAAAGTTTTTATCAGTTTCTGAAATTGAAGACCTTGCTGAACTTTCTGATTTAAATTTCAGTTAAAGATCTGAGTGTACTGACCATCACATCCAAAGCAACGAGGAATCTGGTAGAAGGCTTCTGCACTGTGCATCCACTGCTAAAGAAAAGGCTAATTAAGAGACTTCATACCCAAACTGTTGGTCCTCCATTGCCCACAGAGAAACAAACTGGATGTGTTCAACTTTTCTCAACATTAGGTATTCATTATATGAAATATGTTGCAGGTTTCCAGTTATAATTATTCTAAAAAGTGAAATAATTGGATTATCATTATTAAATATAGTAGTTCAATATTTTTATACGCATTATGCAAATATATACATTATTGAAAGTGGTGCAGCAAAAGATATTTAACTTTCTGTCTGAGGAATAGAAAACCTAAAATGGTATCTTGACTATTTGGTTCATGGGATGTTTTGTTATTTTCATTTTCTCTTTTAGGTCTATTGATGAAAAGATCAACTTGTCTGTACGCTACTAAAGATAGACTTAAGTTTGTTAATGAGGTCCTTACCAAGGTAAACTTGAAATATTTCACTTTACAGATTTGTTATACCATTATGACTTAGATCACTATACTCAGTAACTAAACCTCTAAGGAGCAGTATCTTAATTAATTTTTTAGCCTATAGGGTATTTACGCACCCCTTTTTCATTCAATTGCGTATCTGGAATTTTAATTGGGTAAGTTCAATTCTGTTACGTACTCTATTTTCAATCAATTGGGTAAAATGGAAAACAATTTGGTAAAAATGATGTTCGAGGTGTACTTTCCTTATTTTCTTCTACTTTCGCTTTTGCATAGCATAAAATAAAAGGGAAACATTGATTGGTTGAGAGAATTAACTAAAATCGCAGTCAACCAACGAAAAAACAGAAAAGAAATGGCTTCCAATCGATCGATTTGCTTATGTCCAATGACATTTTTGTTTAATGTAGACGGTGTAAGCCGTTGTGTGGCGCACACCGATAAAAACCGGTATGCAATTGATTTTTCCGGTATTGCGTATCGGCGATTTCTTTTGCGTTTTCTTACGCTACCAGATCGTTATTAATTGCGTTTTTTTTTCATATTTTAATTGGGTAATTACGCAAATAGTATACGCAGCCTAATTAAGGTACTGAAGGAGATCACTTTTTTTAAACCAGGGGTTGTGGATTTGATTCCAGGCTTCTCTAGTCTTTCTGACGAGACTTTAAACAGGGGACTCAATGTGCATTATGGTCATTGTTGTGGGAGAGACTTAAACCTGAACCCAACAACAACATCAGTTAACCTGTACACATCATTTGAAGAAATTTTTCCAGGGACCGATGCTACTCTTAGCTGCAATCCATAGAGTAAAAAAACAAATGACAGTTGACAATGTCTTTTCCCAGGTTTTGTGTTGTAACTGGACCGACTGCTGTGAAGATCTGAAGAGGTGTGTGGCTATGACATGCTTTGGCAAATTCCTCCATACAGTCATAGCTGGCTGGGATGACAGTGAGTGTGCTAGAACATATGATGCCATCTGTCAGCATACATCTGTCCTGAAAAATGTGAAGCTTATACTGGGGGCAAAAGCTGGTAAGTTAGTATATAAGAAATACTGTAAATCACAAAATAGATTTTAGAAACCAAAATGAAAACTATGACTATGAAAAGAAAAAAACGACAACACAAAAATGCTATTTGCCTTGGTTAATCATTTAATGGATATATTGAGGTGGCCAGATGTTTTGTGCCCACCATCCTAAATTGACTGATTTGAAAGTATAGTGATGTTATAGACAAAAACGAAAATAATAGAATTTGCTGGAGTCTGATGTAGACTATACTTAAGGCTTCTTTATACTGACAAGGGCTGACAAGTCTTCGTACCATTTTGCTTGATGCTCATCTATAAGAGCACTGATTTTATTGTCTTGCCTAGTGACATGCGCTATGTATGCTGAAACATTTGATTTGCAGGCTGTCATCAAAGGCTTGAGTATGAGCTTCGCTGTTTCTTTCGAAGAGTGTTTCTAGATCAATGTTCAACTCTACAAGACAGAGCATTCTGGTTAACACAGATTCTGAAACCCTTTCCTCTTGTTCAGCAAGCCAGGCTTTTGTTCTTATTGTATGGTCCTTTACTTCAAGGTAAAGTAAATGCTTTGGAATAACTTTTCTCAGTTCTGAAAACATTGGTAAAATATTAGCAACATTTTTTCTGAATTGCTGAAACGTTTAAAAGATGCAGTTAGAACGGAAACTGTTCTGGGATTTGAAATAACATTACCATATTCATTTATTCTCTTCAGTGCACTAGTGCGCTGTGCTCTTAAGTTTTCAAAGTTAGGGTACACAAAACAACACATAATCTGCTGAAGTACACAGGCCCTATTTAAAGTGCATATTACTTATTCAAGCCTTAGCAAAATATTCCTATAACATTTAAGTCTATAAAGTTCACTACATCTATTTTGACATGCTGATTCTCATTGTAGAAGAGATCCTTTGGTATGAACATTGTGAGAACACTCCAAGCACTGCTGAGCAGTCAACCCAACATTTTGGAGAGTTAGCCAATGCTCTTCAAATTCTACACCATTATAAACAGGAATGGTCAGAAGATGATGTCATCAGTATTATAGATGAAATAACAAGTAAGTGAACGTAAAATAGAAAACGTATTATGGTTTTCTGAATTTCATAAATTTCTTCTCCTACAGTTGACAATGCTTTGGTTGTTGTCAAGATCCCACAGGTCATAAGCTGTTAAATGTGCAACACAAAATGCTTGGTAGAAAGCTAAAATATAGACTAATTAGTGCACACAAAGACAAACATATTCAAGATTTTCATGTAAGCATGTTAATTTTTTTATTTGTAGAAAGCTTGAAAGCTTGATTACTCAGTATTCATGGCTGATGTTTTAGATTATTAAAAGGGAAGTACATGTAAAATACTGTCAGATTAAAGATTTTCAGCATTCACTTTAAAGTTTAATGCACATGATTTTCGAAAATGATGCCATGGACCAGGAGTATGATTTTCACAGGGCAAATATGGTACTAATCATATATAACTTTTCCTCCCGAATGTGAAAAAAATCATTGTATTTCTAGGTTCTCCAGATGAGTGGTTAGCTGAGAATGTGGCTCATCTACTGATACTCTGTGGTGACATTATAACATCTAAGATGTTGATCAGTAAAGCTATCAATGGTAGAATGGTTGAGCTTTCTAGTGTAACAACTTCCTTCTGTGTGGTAAGAAGAACATTGATATCATGTTCTTTGCAAGATGAAATTTTAGTAGGATTCCTATTTACATTTGCAGCAGATGGTGTGCAGTCAGAACGAAGTCAGTATCCTATATAGTAGTTAAGTAATAATGAATAACTACAGTTTGCATTCTGTCTGTGTCATTTCACATCACTGAGACAAGCTTCTTGTGAGCAAAGAAATGAAATTGAAAGAATTTATGTCTTTTCAGGTATGTGTGAAGAACAGTTTCAGTCTGAACTATGTGATCACTATTATCCAGAATATTCTCTCAGTAATAGACAATGTTAAAGATAGACATTGCTTCTTCAATGGTATCATGAACATGTTCAAAGAGCTAATCTTAGACTTGCATGAATTCGGAGAACAAGGTGAGAACTATCAAGAATTTCTCCCAGATACCAAATAATAATTGGTTGTTGAGTAGTCAAGTGAAAAGTTAGCAATGACCAGGAACAGGCTCAATGATAGAACCAAAGCCCCACCTTTAAAACCCATGTGAAAAAAAACATGACAATTAGGTACTGATACAAAGAGTGCATTTGGTAAGCTAATTGATCATTCGCCTATCCAAGGTGGCCTCACTTAGCCATATATAAGAATATATACACAAAAGGCACAAAAGGGGGGGGGGGGGGTTCTGTGTCTATAATCCATTTTGTGTCTGACATGTAAGGAGAGCCCAAAGACATGAGAAAACCTGCTTTTCTGCATATACATGTACAAAGTACAAAGGTGCCTTTGTTTTGACAGTACAATTTCTCTTCTAAAATGCCAAATTTTAAGGTTCTGCCACTGATTACTGCTGGCAGCTGTACAGGCATGTTGTGTCAGCTTGAGATCTGGCCCAAAGGTTATAAAACGTTTTTCAAGCTCAGCTCAGCTGAGCATGAAATTTCAACTGCTCATAAATGTTGAAGTAGTCAAAATTGGTGGAAAATTCAGGTTCAAAACTCAAAATCTAGTAATTAATCCTGCTCATAAATGTTAAAATGCCAACAATTGTTGGCATTTTAACATTTATGAGTAGGATAAATTTTATTCTTGCACACCAGAAGAGAAATCCTACATTTTACCCCATGTGAGAAATTCTTATCTCACCCTTGTTATCTCACCCCGGTCGCACCCTGCGTTCAAATGTTCTTTTTTAACACTGGTTGTATAGGACGTCACGTAATTTCGTCGCTAAGCGCACAAATCACAATGACGTCAAAACGTTTTAAATCAAAATGGCGGATGCCACGATTTTATCATTTTTCTAGGTAAATTCTATAAAAATCAATCTTCGCTGCATTAAGGTGAGCAAGAAAAAGAATCCATCATTCGTGTCAGGTATGGATAGACAAATCTGTCCCTCGGGTCACAATTTGGCATCACTCGGTGAGCCTCATGATGCCAAAATGTGACCCTCGGGACAGATTTGTCTATCCATACCTGACACTCATGTAAGATTCTTATAGTCTCAGCTGAGTTGAGCATGAAAAAAGTTTTATAACATCGGGACCAGGTTGGAAATCCCAAAATTTTAACAAGTTCTCACAGCCCATACTTTTATTCGCCTGTTTCAGATGATGACCACAGTAATGATATGTTCTTCCTCGTCTCCTCACTGGTAGAGTTCACCAAGAAACTTGTACATCTCGCCTTCAAGGACAATCTCAACTCATGATTTCAAGCTATACTGTTGAAAGTACATTTAGTAAATTCACAGGACATTGTCAGTTTTTTGTACTGACAAACTACTTTTTGAAATGCTAACTAAAAATGATCAGGTAAGCCTGCATAGCTGGGCTGTCTTATTAACGGGTATCACGATTTACCGGAACGGACTGGAACGGGCCGGAACGGACTCAGAAAATCGCAAAACAGACTGTTTCAAGCCCAGTTTTATCTATTTAATAAGCCATAACGATCAGAGCGGGTCGAAACGGACCGGAACAGACTCAAAAAATGCAAAACTCGTCGTTTCAAGGACAGTTTTTATCATTTACATATTCTTGAAGACCGAAACGGACTGGAACGGACTCAAAAATTGCAAAACATGCCATTTCAATGCCAGATTTTATCATTAACATAACCATAACGACCGGAACGGACCGAAAAAGCAAAACAACAGACCGTTTCAAGTCCAGTTTTATCTATTAAATACACCATAAAGATCGGAACAGGTCGAAACAGACCGGAACGTACTCAAAAATTGCAAAACTTGCCATTTCAAGGCCAGTTTTTATCATTGACATATTCTTGAAGACCGAAACGGACCGGAACGGACTCAAAAATTGCAAAACATGCCGTTTCAAGGCCAGTTTTTATCATCAACATAACGACCAGAACGGACCGAAAGGTACCGGAACGGATTCAGAAAAAACCAAAAACAGACCGGTTCAGAGTACATACTACTAAATATGCATGAGTATTCGCCCTTTTTCGGGGAGAGCAATTATTATACCCCCCGCCAAAACGAAGTTTTAAGGGGGGTATACTGTTTTCACGTTGTCCGTCCGTCCGTCCGTCCGTGCGTGCGTCCGTCCGTAACGTTTTGTTTCTTTAATATCTTGGAGACCCATTGATGGAATTTCATGAAACTTTGCAGGCATCTACATATCTATGAGAAGTCTACGTCAAACGATTTTTATACCCCCCGCCAAAACGAAGTTTTAAGGGGGGTATACTGTTTTCACGTCCGTCCGTCCGTCCGTCCGTCCGTGCGTGCGTCCGTCCGTAACATTTTGTTTCTTTAATATCTTGGAGACCCATTGATGGAATTTCATGAAACTTTGCAGGCATCTACATATCTATGAGGAAAATATGTACATGCAAAAAGAAAGGGCTAGGGGCCAGTCCCTTTTGAGTTACTTCCCTTTATAGTTCTTGATGGCTTTTGTATACAGTGAAGATAGTGCATTTACGGGCCGATCAACTCCTACCACAGTTTTTGTTGAAACTTTTAGATATTATGTCTACATGATGTAGACCCATTGGACATTTGCATGAAGAAATATTACCGGCAAAAAATAATTTTTGTCAAAATGACAGCTGTGAGAACTTGGGCAATTTTTCTTAGTTTTATGCAGGTAAGGGCTCTCACGGGCCGATCAACTCCTACCACAGTTTTTAGTGGAACTTTTTGATATTATGCCTACATGATGCAGACCTATTGGGAATTTGCATGAAGATGTATTATTGCGAAAAAATATTTTTTTACAAAATGACAGCTATGAGAACTTAGACATTTTTTCTTACTTTTTTTACAGGTAATGGCATTCACGGGCCGATCAACTTCTACTACAGTTTTTTATGGAACAGTTTGATATCATGCCTACATGATGTACACCAATTGGACATTTGCAAGAAGAAATTTTATTGTAAAAAAAATTTTTTTGGACAAAATTACAGCTATGAGAACTTAGATAATTTTTCTTTCTTTTTTTACAGGTAAAGGCATTCACGGGCCGATCAACTCCTACTACAGTTTTTCATGGAACAATTTGATATTATGCCTACATGATGTACATTCTTTAGACATTTGCATGAAGAAATTTTATTGCAAAAAAATAATTTTTGATAAAATGACAGCTATGAGAACTTAGACAATTTTTCTTGATTTTTTTTACCGTAAAGGGCATTCACGGACCGATCAACTCCTACTACAGTTTTTGATAGAACAATTTGATATTATGCCTACATAATGTACTCCCATTGGGCATTTGCATGAAGAAACTTCATTGTGAAAATATAATTTTTGACAAAATTACTGCTATGAGAACTTAGACAATATGTCCTAATACTTATCCATTTGTCTTAAGACAATTTGTCTTAGCTTTTTTTTACAGGTGAGGGCATGGTTTCCTAGCTTTTTTTACAGGTACATTGTACATGTATAGGCATTAACATGCCGATCAACTCTACCACAGTTTTTGATGGAACTATTGATATTATATGTACATGTAGAATTATAGGACATTTGTGTGAAGAAATTGTATTGTGAAAAATTAATTTTTGTGGTAAACAGTTACACTGCGGGGGGTATTTAATAAGCATTGCTTATCGACACTTTTTTCATTTTGTATTAGAGACAACAATGACGTCACCTGTCAATAATCGTTGATTGATTTCCGATGTAAAGTGTTTGTTTTAAACTTGAAACATGCGCTGTTTCAAATGCCATGTTTTAACCGATAAATCCCGGTATCAGATGGGAACGGGACGGATTTTCTCCATGAACCCCTCTGAAGACCCACCCGCATGATGAAAAAAAAAAAAAAAAAAGAAACATGATTTCTGAGGGTGCATCCGTTTAACGGGGCATAGCTTTGAATTCTGTAGGTAAAATGCGAATAATTTTGATTTAAATTGATGGGCTATGATGAACGTTTACAATGAGACCAGTCTTGTGAATTTTGTAAGTCTAGTTTTCGAGCTAGGTGACAAAACTTTAACATTGCTACCTATGGAAAACCTTAAAGTGAAATGCAACCTTCAAGTCCATTTTTTATCTATTTAAATAACCTTAACGATCGGAACGGACCAAAACGGACCGGAACGGACTCAGAAAATAGCAAAACAGGCCGTTTCAAGGTCAGTCTTTATCTATTAACATAACCATAACGAACGCAACGGACCGAAACGGAACGGAATGACCTCAAAAAAAAAAAAAAAAATATATATATATATATATATATATATATATATATATATATATATATATATATATATATATATAGGGGGATTAAACCATTAACAGTGCAAGAATAAATCAAACTAAGCGCGCTTTCGGCTTTCGCCTTCTTCAGAGTCAATATGTATTTACAGGTAAAAACTGGAAAAAAATGAAAATAGGTAAATAAACAAAATAAATAAAAAACAATGCAAAAATACACAAATACACAAAAATCACATGAAATGTGACAAAGTTGACACCACTGTATGTTCGGCAGTGGGTAAACGACTTAAAATTAATTCATGAACGCCCTTTGAAAGGGCCCAGTATCAGATACTGGGCCCTTTCAAAGGGCGTTCATGAATTAATTTTAAGTCGTTTACCCACTGCCGAACATACAGTGGTGTCAACTTTGTCACATTTCATGTGATTTTTGTGTATTTGTGTATTTTTGCATTGTTTTTTATTTATTTTGTTTATTTACCTATTTTCATTTTTTTCCAGTTTTTACCTGTAAATACATATTGACTCTGAAGAAGGCGAAAGCCGAAAGCGCGCTTAGTTTGATTTATTCTTGCACTGTTAATGGTTTAATCCCCCTATATACTTATTTCAATCATTTTCGAATCCTTTCTTAGGATCCAGTGCCACCGGGAAGATTTTTGTTTGATGTTTGTCCTATTTCTCCCAATATATATATATATATATATATATATATATATATATATATATATATATATATTTTTTTTTTTTTTTATCTATTAACATAACCATAACGACCGGAACGGACTTAGAAAATAGCAAAACAGATCGTTTCAAGGCCAAGTTTGTATCTACTTGCTACATTTACATGTCCATACAGGTATTGTAACTTGTGGCCTGAAAGTTGGTAGATACAGACAACACGTTGGGCTAATGAAGTTGCATAAGTAATCATGGTCAAGGTGATTTCTTGACATTGGCCAAAGGTCATTTACATATTAAATGTAAAATTTTTCTCAGAAACCGCTTGACCAATCAAAGCCAAATTTGATATGATGTAGTATCCCTAAGAAAGGGGAACAAAAATTTATATAAATGGTCACGTTCACATAACCAAGACGGCCGCCATGCCCATATATCGTCGGCTGAGTGCCATACTGTTCTATCTCCATATTTGGGTCATATTAAGTGTGATATACCGTTGGAATCGGAATCAATAGTTCTATCTCCTAGTGTAGTCAGATGTTGATATTCTGCATAGATTTTATGTTATTCACAGTTATTTTATGTTCTATGTCCAAAATGGCTCGAAACTGTAATGTTATATTGTTCTCTCTCCATTTTGACCAATGAGATGTCTGCATTTTGAGTAATTCAGTCACGTGACATTTTGGGCTACATGGTCACATGCTACCATGCCATTGTTTCCATTAGGTATTGGACGTATTATATGATATCTAGGATATATACAATGAAGAAATTTAAGGGTATGTTGAGGGTATACATACAATGAAGAAATTTAAGGGTATGTTGAGATAAATAGATTTATAATTAGTATTCAGCCTTTAAGGCTTACTTTGGATAATTATTATATATTTTTATTGCAGTTATAAACAAGAGAAAATGCTGCATTGCTTGCTATGGAATCTGGGTCACCAAAATGTACTATCTCCGGGTCATGAAAAAAAAATAAGGACAATTTTTATGCAAACTGTTCTATGTCCACCACAAAATTTCTATTTTTTTCTCCAAAATTACTTCATTTTCACCGCTAATATTTTAAATTAAGCTCATTTATACAGAAATACATAGAGGATCTTACACGAGTGGTCATTTCATATGAAATTTATTAAACGAGCCTTAGGCGAGTTTAATAAATTTCATATGAAGTGACCACGAGTGTAAGATTTTTTTTATCATATGACTTCTAAAATAGGTTTTTATCGCTTTTAAAGTTGACATATTTCCAATGAAAATTTATATTGTTGTTACGGACGTCGTCAATGACGTTACGTATTCCCGCAAAAGTGTTATTACACATGTGGTCACACGATTTTTATGACATGACGTAATCCACTGGAAAACAGCGGCGTCATATGATAAATGTTCATAATGCATGCTCACTGTGAATATAAACATTTTGACCTTATTTGAGGGTCTCGAACCTTTGAACCCAATTTTCTCGAAATTTTGAAAACTATAGCACTCAGCCGACGATATCACCCCCATATATTGTAACATCTTGAACAATCTTTTTTCTTTGGAACGAATCAATTGATTTCAATGAAACTTGGCATGTAGTATTTGGAACTCTTGCCTATCAAAGTTTTACAGGAAGTATGACCTTGGGTTGACCTTGACCTATTTAAGAGCAAAGTCAAATACTGTTACATGGGCTCTTCAGTGAGAAAATGTGGAAACATTCGATTTTCCGGGAAGTTTTGTAGCATGTGACCTGAAAATTTGGTACTTACAGAAAGTTAAAATGTTAATACTTATTTATTAGAGGCAAGTTTACTTTATACCTTGACCAACATGACCTTAGACAAAAGGATATTCATCAAAGACAAAAATTCAGGTTAGCAAAATCTAGACCATTGGTCCTCTGGTATACAGACATACATTTAAAATCTGCTTGGATACCAACGTAAGTAAACCCAAAAAAAGGCTTATATGTATAGATGTGCGTTCGTCTTGAAACACCTTTTGCTGGACAGTTCTACAAGTTTTACCTGGAGGCACAAATTGGTCATCTATTTCTCAAAGTCCCAATGGACGAGACCCTTAACTTTCCTTGATAAGACAGTCCCAAAACGGACTTTGCAACCAAAGTATCAGTTCAAAGGATAAATTTTGAATCGAATTACTACCAAAATATTTTCTGTATATTGCTTGGACGTGTTTTCGAAATGGTCCTTTGAACAATTTATTTAAGGCAACTAGAGTTTGTAGTTCGTTCGGGAACCATCACTTCCAATGGAGACTACAAGACATTTTGCAAATATTTTCCGGCTTCATTCACATATATTTTATACATTTATAATGTGCATGAATCAAGATACCCTAGTTAAAAAATTACCACTGCATGATCATGTCTCACACTCCCGGACCAAAGAAGTGTAGCAAAGCGTCACGTCAAGCTTCTTTGCCTACACCCACCGTCTCTGGAAGTGACCAAGCCTGGTGCCGCCAGAAGAAAGGTGCCCAAGTGTGTGAGACATGAAAAAAAAAGTTATGTACGAGTATTGAAGTAACCCAGGATAGCCCATGAAAGCCCAAAGGCTTATTTTCAATGGGGTCCTGAAAAACCAACAATCTGCATAACCGAAAACAAAGGCGCAGATCAGTTTCGCAGTAACTGCCAAGCTGATCAGCGCCTTGTTTTCGCTACTCGGATAGTACAATTCTTCATTTACTTAAATCCGTATTTTCATGCTTCTAGTAAATCACATTGTTGGTTTTCCCACGAGGCGGCTCATATATGTCATTAAGCCCCTGTCTCACTGGAATGCGACAACTGAAACTAGTTCGCGAATAGTTCGCGACAACGATATACACAACTTTCACATTGCAGACTCGTTGCATGGATATTTATGCAACAAATTCGTGAATTTCGTGAGGGTGTCTCATGACTTTCCCACTAATGTAGCCGTAAATATCATTTTCATTCGTATGGCAGTCGCTGGTCATCTGTGAGAGTGCCGCACGACATTCGTA
Source organism: Rugalucina vietnamica (assembly GCA_964017185.1). NCBI lineage: Eukaryota > Metazoa > Mollusca > Bivalvia > Lucinida > Lucinidae > Rugalucina > Rugalucina vietnamica. The sequence continues at coordinate 23,917,029 of OZ024878.1, read as the reverse complement.
CGAATGTTGCTTAGTTCTGTTTTCTCGCCAGAAAACAAGCTAATTCATTGTTACTGACACAGTAGAGACACAGCAGAGAGAATATAAACTGGCATGCATAAATGTTAGTGTTTTGATATTTGCTATGTCCGTCTCAGTCATGTCCAGTGGCTCATGATATGGTATGAACTAACCGTGAATCTGCATATGCGAATACAAAGGCTCAGATCAGCTACGCGGTAACCGCGAAGCTGATCAGCGCCTTTGTTTTCGCTACACGGATAGTACACTTCTTCTTCTTCTTCTTCTTAAATCTGAAATTTCAAGCTTCTAGCCTGCTCCTGTGACTGTACAGCCTGATTTGTGTTGGACTTGTTCAGAAACCACATTGTTGGTTCTCCCACGAGAATTAATGAATAATTTGCATTTGAACGTACCGGCTTGGGATTCTGTGACTGGAACATATTGCACTTGCATGGTCAGTTTTTTTTGTTTTTGTTTTTTTTGGTCTGCTCCTGTCTTCTCTGTTTGTAATTTTGCACTTGCATAGACAGTTAAGTCATCTTGGCGCATTTTGGAAGATTCCGGTTTTCTCTGGTTGTAACTTTGCACTAGCGTGGGCAATTTCGTTATTTCTTATGACCGTATCGGTCAGTTCCGGTCGTTCTGGTCATGTAAATTGAGCGAGTATATGCAAACTTGGCCTTGAAACGATCTGTGTTTCTATTTCCTAAGCCCGTTCCGGCCCAATAGATAAAAACTGGCCCATTGTGCTATTATCTAAGCCCGTCCCGGCAGTTTTGGTCGTTTTAGTCATGTTATTTTAGCAAGTACATAAAAAAACTGGCCTTGAAACGGTCTGTTTTGCTATTTTCAGAGTCCGTTCCGGTCAGTTCCGGTCATATAAATTAAGCAAGTACATGTAGATTGAAACAGGCCCATTTTCCTATTTTTTAAGACCGTTCCGGTAGTTTTTGTCATGTTATTTCAGCAAGTAGGGATAGCATGTAGACAAAAACTGGCCTTGAATTGGTCTGTTATGCTATTTTCGGAGTCCGTTCCGGTCCGTTCTGGCCCGTTCCGGTCTGTTCCGGTCCGTTCCTGTCCGTTCCGGTAAATCGTGATACCGCATTAACTCATCTGTGATTGGAGCATTATCACAGGAAAACCTGTTAGCTGTCTTACTTAGATCCAGGTTCGACACACCAGTTGCTTCCTCTAGCTAGGGCACCACACTGCTGATGGTCTTTGTTGTTGCTACTTGCTGCTTTTTGTCAGACCTAGGTGGAAACTGATGACAGGTTTCCAAATGTGAGCCACGACACAAGAAAATGGGTCTTCGGGATTTCCGACCAGGTCCGACACAAATAGAAGAAAGCTAGAATCCTGAAACTTTGGATATAAGTAGAACAGGAATTGTACTATACCTGAAGCGAAAACAAAGGCGCTGATCAGCTGCGAAGATCAGCTTCGCAGTTACTGCGAAGATCATCAACGCCTTTGTTTTTGCATATGCAAAAATGCGGTTTTCTCTTGACGCGGCTCATATATTGCAAGTTATTGTATTACTTCATGTTCACAGTTAAGGTCATGCCTAGACACACTGTTTCTGGGTAAACCTCCCAGAGCAGATAACCATAACTTGATGACGTACATTTCTTTCACCACTGACAAATTTATGCTCTTCTTGAATCTGTCGAAGAGAAAGAATGGCCGTAGAACTATTTTCCTATAAGCTTCTTGAAAAAAATGTACCAGATCATAGATGTGAGGATATTAAATTGAAGGTCTGCTTCATTACAATCCTAATGATCAAGCTATCTTACCCAGTCAAAAACATACCAAGATGTGGGTAGCAGAAATCCAAATGAGCCTTCTCATGAGAAAACCAACAATTTGGGTTTCTGACCAGGTCGAACACAAACCGGCCCATACAGTCACAGAAAAGGCTAGAAGCTTAAAATTTTGGAATTAGAGGAAGAGATTATGCTGTCTGTGTAGTGTGTAGCGAAAGCAAAGGCGCTGATCAGCTCAGCAACTACTGCGAAATTGATCTGCGCCTTTGTTTTTGCATAAGCAAAGATCTGGCGGCTCAATTCTCATGTTTGTTATTAACATTTGTGCAATATTGTTTTCCTATTTATATATTTCACCATTGTGTTCAGAATTCTGAGCTGGTATCAAAGCAATATCTGTGATAGAGTGTAAAATATGTTATTGAATAGTTGCTGTTATAAAAATTGTTGTTGTTGTTTTATTGTTACGGTGCTAGTCTATGTTGTATCTTTTACTGGTATAGTATACCAAGTTACTAGTAAAACCAAAGAGCTGCTGTAAAATTAATGTTAATGTTAGCTTTTTGAGCTGGACTTAAACAATCCTTACCTTACTTGAGAAACATTTTAGCATAATGTAAATAGCAATGATGCATATCTGGTATTACAGTGCAATATGCAACTTTGTTCAATTTACAATATGTAGGTAGTAGTGTGATTTGTTCATATTTAAACTGTTTTAAAAGTCTTTCTAAGGTTGCTTTTGTAGTTGACCCTTTTCAGCTTGTAAGACACCTCAAAGATTTGCTTTTGTCTGTTCTGTCATTGCAAATCTTTGCTCATGGTGTGTTACAGCAATATAGATGCAGGGAACAAATTAATGCAAATTGAACACTCAGAACCTCTTTTGACTTTTAATCTGCATTTAAAAGGGGAGTGCAGTGGCTGAGTGGCAGATTGTTGGAATCTGAAGCAAGAGATCAGTCATAGGTCCAAACCTACTGTGACCTTAACTCCCCATATTTTACAGGAAGAAATGGCTCCATTCCAACATGAACAAAATATTGTTGACTCTTAACAAAACCAGAGCATATTTGACCAGTTGTGAGTCTATTTTATGTGGTCGTCAACAAAGTGCCCTATATTTTTGTTTCATTTTTCAAATTTTTCCATCTTCTTCAAATATTTTATATTAAAGCATGTGTGCTCAAAGCTTTGAAACTGACCTATTTTGGTACTTTCAAGCATCTGCCAAAGCATTATCTGTGATAATAGTTATATTTGTTGATTAACTGTTGAATTATTTTTGTTATTGGTCTATGTATGTTAAAAATACATACTGTTAGCTCAAAGCACACTGTGATATAATAATGGTATGTGTAAATGAGATGAAAGATTGTTGTGTAATGTGTGATACATATTTTGATGTATTAGTTTACACAATTTAAATACCATGGAAATAATTTTAATGAAAGTAAACAGCAGTATATGAATTATTGAAGAATATACATTTTTTTTTAAATTATTAAATCATACATTATGAAAAGATGTTCAAAAACATATTCACTTTGGTCTATATAGGATGTAAGTGAAGATAAATGAGTGTATTTTGTACTGAATACTTGTAAACATACTCAAATTATGTACAAATGATATATGTTAATTATGTGACTATTGTTGAAGTTATTAAATGTTTCACTGTTCAGCTGTTTTGTCTTCTCATTTTTATCCATGATAAAACAGAACTGATATGGTCTGCGATATTGATAACTGTAGTTGTCGTCTAACACCGCCATGGAAACACATATCTTTTAAGTAAAAGAATATTGTCCTAATCAAGATGCTTATGTAACTTGATTTAGATATAACTCATTTTTGCTGTTCACTTTGACTTTATGATTAATACTTTCAGTTCTATAACAGCAGAGGTCTTATGGAAGCAGTAAGTTATCATACGAAAGTCCAACACATTTCACAGTTTGTAAGGTTTATCTCCAGTATGCAATGGATGTTCAATGGGAAGAGATATGAAAAGATTTACCCAGCGCCCAGATATGGGTGCAGACAAAGAGAAGACAGTCACTGCAAAGAACAAGTGTCTGGGTACCTTTTAGTCTACAGCGCAAAAAAAACAATCACTCATTGAGGGTGAATAAGTTTTCTTCAAGTGGGTACAAAATGTATATGTTGTGATTTAAGATGCTGGAATAGTGATGAACTTTTTGTCTATAGTAAAGAAATAAGTAATTTGGTAATTGGCCTCACCCCTGGCATCTAGGATTGCTTCCAAATACCAGCTACAACTGTTACAGTCAATGGTCTATATTAACAGTGTTATATGCATGTGCAAACACACCCATGCAATATACAGAGATTTTTTGTTGTAAAAATTGAAAAACTCACTAGAATTTTTTTTTAAATTTTCTTTTTTTTTCTTTTTTTTTTTTTTTTTTTTGCTCAAAACAAAGATTGTGGCTACACGTTAGGACCGTGGCGAGGCGGTTCTAAATTCTAATGAGTACACACAATCTATGTTTTGGAGGAAAAAATAGGTATACCCCTGCACACCCCAGTTTTGCTATATAAAAGTTGGATATATACATGTACATGTATTACACGGACATGCTATCCTGATGTTTCTCTAAAAATATGCTGGCAGGGCTATAAAGGCATTCTGATTTTGAGATGACTACCCTGAATTGTTTCAGGGGACAAGCTAACACCATCATATTTCAATATTTGGTGGTCTTAATCCTTTTTATACTGTCTGGATTCATCCCTTCCATATCTGGTGTTTATTTTTGCCAGTACAACTGATTCTTCAGGTCTCAATGGAAGTGACAACAATAAGGTGGCTGGTGCACTTGCAGTGATAAATGGTGCAAATGGTGGAAGTATACAGTATTTTCATACTCCCTCCCCACCATCGTAAACCAACCATCTATGGTGTCATTTAAATGCACAATAAATCTTGACTGCTTTTATGAAATGTCTGTATGCACCACGAATTTAATTGGTAAATATGCTTTTAAAAAACATACATTTACATTACAAATACATGTAGCTATGTTGGATTTGATAGTCTCCATGCTAGAGAGAAACCTATAAGAAGTGTACATTTTTCAGTGTGATGTGCCTCAGGAATCATGAGGAATGTTGTCATTGTGCATAGCATAGACACACAAGTGCTGTCAAGTACTTTGAAGACTGCACAATCTATTTATACAATTGTGTAAAACCTAACCTCTGATAATGGATTTTTACAATTTCTTGACTGTGAAAAAGAAAGGAGAGATTCTTGCAAGGATCTTGGCCTTCGCTGTTTGTCCTAATAGCATCTGCAAGAATTTTAAAAACTGGTCAGTAGATAATGTCTTTATGACCAAAATGAATTTTGAATATGAGGTTTGCATTATCAACGGAGATAATCCAAAATTTTGTCCCAGGTTAAGTCATTTACGTCATTTTCTGATCATGTTCTGAGGCTCTCTTTCATGAGTTATCAGTAAAAAAAAAAAAAAAAAAAAAAAAAAAAAAAAAAAAAAAAACGCTTTAGAAATGAAAATTGTTTTAGCCAGTGAGATAATTGATCAGTTTCGCCTAGAAATACTCATACAATTACAAAATGTCTGTGATATACCATTATCAGACACTAGAAAACACACTTTAGAAATATTCTGGGTCTCTCCAGTATGGATGAATGCAATCAATGGTATAAAAAAAATATCATTTTGTGATGACAGAAAAAAAAATGAAGTGGCGTTTATTGTTGCAGATCTGTATAAGACTAATGACTTGAAACGATCTTGACGGGCCATAAAACCAATAAAATACAGAAAATGATGTTATAGCTGTCCACTCGAAAACAATGTTAAACTTATGGGCATACACTGTAGTTGTTACTTAGGAGTAGTCTCCCTTGTTCACTTTGTAGCTGACAGGTGGCGTTGTACCAAAACATCGAAGAATTTTTGTGAAATTTTGGAGGAAAAAGATTTCTACAGTGAATTTTTTAATTAAAGTGCAAAATTGCGTCACAGCTTTGTATTTTCTAATGTAGCCATGGATGTGTTTGGTTCAGAGTCACTCATGGGCGTGAAATTCGGGGAGAAATTTGGCTGATGTTCTGCAGAAGTGCACTGTGATAAAATTTCATTCATAAAATCCAACCACCTGTTTCAAGATGACTGAGAATGATGATACAAGTGTCAGGGTTGCACTCAGGTAAGAAAATAAATGGCTATGGTGACGAAAAACTGATTTCTTCCTCTTGCACAGGGAATTGACATTCAGGAGCGTATTCAGGATTTATGAAGAGGGGGTTCAAATTAAAGGGAAACATTACTATTTAATTCCCGCATATGATTTTCATGAAACTTCTTATGCTTCAAGATAATGGTATCCTTGGACTAAAATCGAAATAAAAGTGGGGAGTCACCGGCCTCGTTTCCATGGTATCAGAACTTTTTGGATGTTTCTCGTGAATTTCAGAAAACCGCACTCGTAGCGCATATGTGTTTTAATATATATGTTAAATATGCAAAAACAACTTAAGCACACGATGAGTGCTATTTTCTTACATTTTGATACTATTTGCTCATAAACTGGGGAGATTACATGCAAAATTAACTTTCCCGCCATCTTTTCAAACCTGGAAAAAGTACATATTTTTGCGATATCTCCTAAACTACGCATATGATTTTGATTAAATTATACCAACAGATAGGAAACGTGGTAACCATTTAAAATGTCAAATAAAAAGTTTGGGTCACCGGATTGCGTTGGAAGATATAGTGAAAAAACGTTCATTATTCCCGCCTTTTTCGTTTTAACGCCAAACGTTGCGCTGACGTCGCGTATATTTATGCGACGTCATCAACAGCGAAATAAACGTTTTCACATATAATTAACCTTATACACGAATTTGGGTATATCAGTTGCCACAGACCTTCTTTTAAAATAAAAATGAACAATATGTATACCCGCTTTAGGACTTAATTACGCAGAAACAAACATAATAAGATTCTACAGCTTGTAACGTCATTGAAAAATCAAAACAAAACGATGTTAAAAACTGCGCGTAACATACACATACTAAACGCCGACGTTGCGCAAACAGTGTGCTCATAAACAATAGTAATGTTTACCCTTAAGTAAAGGGGGTTCGTTTGCATAATTTCACACGAATTTATTGAAATTCCCCATAAAAATGAATTAATTTTGCTTCAGAGGGGATTGGAGCGAACCTCTTGAACCCCCTCTAAATCTGCCACTGACATTACTCTAGTCTGGCGGGTCAGCCATCAAAATGAATTTTTGATAACTGATTTATCATTCTGACAAAATGAACCACTGGGTATGATACTTCATTTTGACGGCTGACCAGTCAGACTAACATTACTCTAGACTCCTCATGGAATCTTGCTGAATACCAAAACATCTTTAGGACTATCTGATTGAAGTACACTTCACAAATGTTACACTTTTTTGTTCCTTGTCTGTTAAGAGTGACAACAACGCCATACTTTTGTATTGTTAACTGAATACCAGAGTCTTGCTTGCTCTTGAGCAATCACAGAAAATGGGGTGCCGGATTTAGAGGCAGCTCATGGGTGGGGTTCACCTGAACCACCCTCTTAGGCCAAATTATATCATTTTCTTAGGGAAATTTGAGAAAAGTTTTGGCAAATTAAGTACACGAACCCCGTACATAAATTTGAAACCCTCTCCCAGAAAACTTGAATCCGCCATTGAAGTGCTGTCAGGTAAGAGCAACAATTGCCATAAAAGTATTAAACATTTTACACAACTTGAGACTTTTCAGATACTTAAAGGAACAGTTCACAGTGGCTGATCAGGGGGGATAGTCATTGATTTACCAAAAAATTGTCTCAAAGTGTCAAAACTGTTCGCCTTCCAAAAACCAAAATAATAATGTACTACAAAGTACCGGTACATGTAATACAGATGATTGGAAATGATTGTCATGTACAAGTGTCACAAATAAAATACAAAACTAAGGTAATTGATCTGGTTTGAGTGACGTCATCTGTCATTCCTACTAGGTGAATGACTCGGTGTTTATCACAATTGCCTTACTGAATTCAAAAGCAGAAAATATGAAAACAAAATTAAATTTTTCATAAAAGCTTTGAAAGTATCTTTATAATATATCATTATCAATTCTTCAACTCAAAGTATGGATCCGTAATATTTCTGGCAAATTATGATTTTATACGCATCTGAAAATGATTAAATCATAATGATATTGACCATATTGTCCGAGTTATACCCTTGACCGAATGAGCAAAAAAGTGGGAAAGGAACAGTTCCTGTAACCAATACTGATATTTTCTCACGAAAGAGTAGCTTGCCAACCGGAGTGATAAAATAGAACTTCAGAAAATATCCAAAGAAAATAGCAAGTAGATAACTAACAATAGTTATCAGCGAGAGTCATTGATGCTTAACATCAATATTTTTGCAGAACTGTCAGACCAGTGACTATTGTCCAATGTATCATTACATTCCTAAAAAAGAATTTGATGAATGCATACATCATTTTTAGCTCACCTGAGCCGAAGGCTCACAGGTGAGCTTATAGTATGCCCATGCTCCGTCCGTCGTCCGTCCGTCGTCCGTCCGTCGTCCGTCGTTCACAATTTCAAAGATCTTCTCCTCTGAAACCGCTTGGCCAATCAAAGCCAAACTTCATGTGGAGCATCCTTAGGAAGGGGGAACGAAAGTTTATATAAATGGTCCAGGTCACATGACCAAGATGGCCGCCATGGCTATAAATAGCAAAAACCTTTAAAAATCTTCTTCTCCAGAACCAGTGGGCCAATTTCCACGAAAGTTGGTATGTAGCATCGGGGATGTGGGCCCATCATAGTTTATATAAATCATGACCCTAGGATGACCTTGACCTATTTAACAGCAAGGTCAACTTAGGTTGCCAATGCATTTGAATGGGAAAAAAATGGTAAAATGCTATTTAATGTGTAAAACTTACTGGGAATAGGCAAATGGACAGAAGATTAATGTTAATGGAAAATTTTAGCCCCTGGGGGTTGTTTGCCCCTGCCCTGGGGCTATATACATGTATATTTTCATAATAATGAAACATCTTCTCCCCTGAAACCGCTTGGCCAATCAAAGACAAACTTCATATGGAGCATCCTTGGGAAGGTGGAAAGGAAGTTTATATAAATTGTCAAGGTCACATGACCAAGATGGCCGCCATGGCTATAAATAGCAAAAACCTTTAAAAATCTTCTTCTCCAGAACCAGTGGGCCGATTTCCACGAAACTTGGTATGTAGCATTGGGGACGTGGGCCTATCATAGTTTATATAAATCATGACCCTAGGATGACCTTGACCTATTTCACGGCAAGGTCAACTTTGGTCGCCAATGCATTTGAATGGGAAAAAAATGGCAAAATGCTATTTAATGGGTAAAACTTACAACATATGGACAGAAGATAAATGTTAATGGAAAATTTTAGCCCCTGGGGGGTTGTCTGCCCCTGCCCCGGGGCTATATACATGTATATTTCCATAATAATGAAATATCTTCTCCCCTGAAACCACTTGGCCAATCGAAGCCAAACGTCATATGAAGCATCCTTGGGAAGGTGGAAAGGAAGTTTATATAAATGGTCAAGGTCACATGACCAAGATGGCCGCCATGGCTATAAATAGCAAAAACCTTTAAAAATCTTCTTCTCCAGAACCAGTGGGCCGATTTCCACGAAACTTGGTATGTAGCATTGGGGACGTGGGCCCATGGTAGTTTATATAAATCATGACCCTAGGATGACCTTGACCTATTTAACGGCAAGGTCAACTTAGGTCGCCAATGCATTTGAATGGGAAAAAAATGGTAAAATGCTATTTAATGGGTAAAACTTACTGGGAATAGGCAAATGGACAGAAGATTAATGTTAATGGAAAATTTTAGCCCCTGGGGGGCTGTCTGCCCCTGCCCCGGGGCTATATATATGTATATTTCCATAATAATGAAACATCTTCTATCCTGAAACCACTTGGCCAATCAAAGCCAAACTTCATATGGAGCATCCTTGGGAAGGGGGAAAGAAAGTTTTTATAAATGGTCAAGGTCACATGACCAAGATGGCTGCCATGGCTATAAATAGACAAAAACTTTAAAAATCTTCTTCTCCAGAACCAGAAGGCCAATGATTTTGAAACTTGGTGTGAAGCATCAGTGACTGGAGCTCTACAAAGCTTATATAAATCATGACCCTAGGATGACCTTGACCTATTTTACGGCAAGGTCAACATAGGCCGCTCATGCATTTGATTGGGGAAAAGTGTTAAAATGTCATTTGTAGGGAAAAACTTGCAGGAAATGGGCAAATGGACTTAAGATTGATGATTCTGAAAAAATTTGGACCCCAGGGGTCTGTCTGCCCCTACCCCGGGGCAATATACATGTATATTACAGTGATATTCAAAGATCTTCTTCTCTGAAACCGCTTGGCCAATCAAAGCCAAACTTTATGTGGAGCATTCTTAGGAAGAGTGAATGAAAGTTTGTATAACTGGTCAAGGTCACATGACCAAGATGGCAGCCATGGCTATAAATAGCAAAAACCTTTGAAAATCTTCTCCAGAACCAGAAGGCCTATGATTTTGAAACTTGGCATGAAGCATCATTAAAGTTTGTATAAATCATGACCCTGGGATGACCTTGACCTTTTTACGGCAAGGTCAACTTAGGTTTGCCCAAACATTTGAATGGGGCAAAACTTGCAGTAATTGGCAAATCGACTGAATCTTTATGATTTAAAAAAGAAATTATTGACTCCAGAGTTTGCACTGACCCTGCCCTGGGGTTATATACATGTATATTACCATTCTAGTCAAACAAGTTTATTGGTATATATCTCAGGTCTCAGGTGAGCGTTTACAGGACCATTGGTCCTCTGGTTGTAATATCTGTCCCTCGGGTCACAGATGTGTCCTCTGTAGTTGACACAAGAAAGATTCTTATAATTCTTAGCCTTGGACTTGAGACCAATGCATCTCTGTTTTGAGCCCCAGTCAGTGTTTATTATGGTCTTGAGCACCACATTCCTGTATAACAAGTTCAAGTACTCTTTCATTTGGCTAACAACAAGCTACATCTTTTTGCCTAGCGTTGATTTTGATGTCCTTATCTTACCACAGTGCAGGCACATGCACATGGTCAGTGTGAAAAGAATAAGAATTTTCCAGTTATGTTAATGACCACTCTCAATACCATGCCCTGTAGTTGTGTTACAAAAAAGTTAAAAGTTTGGTATTTACTGAGAGTCTGAGACTAGAACTAGAACATGTAAGCTAAAACAAAGGAAGGAAAAAAAAGTTCTATTTTTCATCATTCCAGGCTTCCAGCGTTTTTGACATAAAATGTTTTGGCATGACTGTCATGACATGAACTTATTTATTTAGGCCATTTATTTAGGCCAAATAGTTTAATCTTTAGTAAATTTTATAAATAATTAATTCAAATGAGTTTCAGGCTATTATCATAAATGTCATAATGAGTCATAATATGACATGATATTGTTTTAAAACAAAACATAATTAAAATCAGATAGCAGTATTATGATGAGTATCAGAAAAAGATATCTTGTGTCGAAAGAAACATTGAGTAATTTCCTTAAAGTGTTGGTATTTTGTGTGCCATTTCACTCCTTGTAATAAATACCTGGCATATTCGCGGTGGCATAGTGGTAGAGCGTCGGACTGCCAATCGAGAGGTCCTGGGTTCGATACCCACAGGCGCCATGCCCATCATGTTGTGTCCTTGAGTAAGACACATTAACTCCCTACAGTACTGGTTAAACCCAGGAAGCATTGGCTCCGTCCCAACATGACTGAAAAATTGTTGATTGGGACATTAAGCCTCAACACAAACAAACAAATAAACAAAATAACTCATCTTGGCATAGGCCATAGAGTGTATATGCAGACATAGAGTCTATTCAGAGTCAGCACTGTTAGCTTAACCTATTTTTGAAACATTAAAAGGCATCAGGAATGATTTTTTTTTTTGGACAAAATTCCTCTAAGCAAACCGTCTCAGATGGTATGCTACATTCTTTGGTGCCACATCTAGATCTGGGGATATACTGTTTGCCTTTGTCCCACAAAGAAGACACCCGGCGCTGAGGTTATACAACTTTTTTCATGCTCAAGTTCAACTCAACTGAGACTAAAATTTATCCTGCTCATAAATGTTAAAATGCCAACAATTGTTGGCATTTTAACATTTTATAAGCAGGATATACATGTATGACAGGCTTTAGTGATCTAAACCTGAAATTTCAATTTATTTTGACTATTTCATCATTAATGAGCAGTTGAAATTTCATGCTCAGCTGAGTTGAGCATGAAAAAAGTTGTATAACCTCCAGGCCAGGCTTATGTGGGTTAATATTTGGGTAGAACCAGCAAAGTTTTGTTTGTAAGGCAATTTTTGGATATCAAAGTTCTAATATTTACAGTATCTCTAATATAAAGAAATACATGGCATCTTTGCATTGTATGCTCATACATGTTATACTGGCTATTTACACATGTAGTAGTATGTAATCTATTCGAACATTATGAGTCAGTGGTTAATTAAGTTAATCCTGACTTTCTGTGCCCTATGTACATATAAATCACTCATGAAAATAAGTCAGAACAATCACAAAAATCAATAGATTATTTCCATAATTGCTGTAGAAATGATACAAAATTACCGGCAAACCATTAGAGATGTCACTTTTCTGCATTGCAAAAAAAAAATGGATGGTAGAAAAAGTCCCAATAATGAGCCATGTATGCTTACAAATCTGTATCTATTCTGTCTTTATCTTCATTTAAATTGGTCATGTAATAATTTATGAATATTTATTTCTTGCTGAGAGTGTATCTATATGCATCAGATTTATTTGCTTACAAGTGCATTTTGTGTTATCTGGACAATTTTATACTGTTTGCATGTTTGTTTTAGGATATGACCTCAGCTTGCAAGAGGGCATATCAATGTGTGCCAGATCTGATCAACATGTACTTGTGTGCATTGTTACATGTATCTGTACAGTTCTTGCTATTTTATCTTTAAGGATACGGCCCCAGCTTGCAAGAGAACGTATTGACATGTGCCAGATTTGCACGGCCGTTATGCCAGAAGAAAAGCAGGTGATGCTTGGTAAAGACAAGGCGTTCACATTTGATTACGTCTACGACATTCCAGCCACACAAGAACATATATATAATGACAGTGTCCGTAAACTGATCGACGGGTAAGGAGACTCTGATCTTACTTGATTGTTATGAAAATCACTTAAAGTTTATAGTTTCACAAGCAGAGCAAATGAGCCGTCTCACAAGAAAACAAACAATCTGCATATGCGAAAACAAAGGCACAGATCAGCTTCGCAGTAACTGCGAAGCTGATCAGCGCCTTTGTTTTCGCATATGCAGATTGTACAATTCCTCTACTTTCTAGATCCAAGATTTCCAGCTGTAGCCATCTTCTGTGCTTGTACAGCTCGCTTTGTGTCAAATCTGGGCGGAAACCCAAATTGTTTTGTTTTTTTTCACACGAAGGCTCAAATGTAAGAGGCATTGTGTTTGAATCAGAGCTGTGGCAGGACAGTGTAGTTGCACACCTGCATTGCATTTACCAAATAATGTATTACATAAAATTTTGACTACATAACTTGGACCTCAAGGTCACTGAGGCGGATGATCCTGCATAAAAAGGGTACAAGTAGGCAATTATCAGGAATTGGCGGCAATCAGAAAGAAAATCCCACTCCAAAAACCAAAGTGGGAAAAACTAAATTGATAATTAGGTAAAACTTCTGACCAAGATGTATTGACTGACATAGTATCAAATCGATCTATCCATCTATCCAGTTGTTTCAGAATGTATACTTTAAACTGCCAGGATTTCATTGCTTTTATGTAAGAACACCTTTGTCTCTTTTTCAGGTGTTTTGAAGGGTACAATGCAACTGTGTTCGCTTATGGTCAGGTAAGATATTTTTAGAGTAGATCACGCTGGTTATCCAGAGACAACCAATGCAACAGAGAAGAAGCCATCATTACGAAAACATGCCCATGCAATATACAGAGATTTTTTTTCAGCTGAAAAAAAAAAAAAATGAAAATTTCACCAGAAAATTTTGATATTTTTGCTCAAAACATAGGTTGTGGGAACAAGTTAGAACCGCCTCGAGGCTAGGCGGTTCTAATGAGTACCCACAATCTATGTTTTTGACCAAAAATAAGAAAAATAGGTATACCCCTGCATACCCCAGTTTTACTATATAAAAGTGGGGTTTAAGGGGGTATTCATTGCATGGACATGTTTTCCTGTTGACAAATGAAATCAATATGGTGTATTACCTGTTTGGGATCATTCTGATCTTTGGCAAGTTGTTTCCTGTTAGATATTTGCATCCTACAACCTGATTTCGATTTCATATGAATAGAATGTTCTGAGGCGCATTGGTTGTCTCAGGATAATCAGTGTGTAGGTGGGTTACATATGTGCATTTTCATGCCCATCACGCCAGAAAACTTGGCAAAGCTTGCTTGTGAAATTGGCTAAGTTTACAGCTGACCACCTGTGTGTGTTTTTATTGAGGTACATAAATATTTGCCAAAATTTCATGCCTAATTAAATCGGTTTTTCTTTGTCAGGTCAGACACCTTCTGAACTCTTGTCTGTCATACATATTGATGTAAATAATCATGATAATGCAGCAGAATCCTCCATACTATAAGTATAATGTAGAATGTATGACAGAATTAGTGAATTTTTTTGTGTCCAGTGAAGACCGAAATCAGCCTGCAAAGTGATCAATCTATTGAGTCTTCAAGAACCTTGCACCCTGCAGGACTCTGATCCAGATTTTTGCATTGGACACAGTGGTTTATTTAGCCTCGCTTAGCCTCCTGGTACCATTTCTCGAACGGGACCAACTCTCGACCAATAATTTGATTTACACTAAATAAAACATAAACTCTGGTCCACAAGAAAACAATTTGGACGGGTTTTTCTTTGTCAGTCAATGGGCGACGAAACAGGCACAGTGCCAAGTGACAGCCTCGTTTTGGATTTCCCTAGCAGACGATGGAAACCTCCCAAAATCAAAGCAAAATGCATCTACTCTGATTGTCTGAAAAAATTTCTTTGCTCAAAAACATTCCTGAATTCCATTTTATTTTCTATCTCATGTCAGAAGCTTTCTTCTATGTATTCAAATCAATTTTGGACGAATGAAACACACCTAGCGTCTTCTAGCTTTACAAATGTTTGTTTACACCCATGTGAAAATACAGTGTCCGTGAAAATCGCATGAGCAACAAGAACGTTTTTCTTTTGTTACTGGTACTACCTCCCATTCCTAGTGGCTCTCCCTAGTGTGATCACTTGTTTAATCCCAAAAAATCAAATAGAAATTGGCTAAGTCTGCTCAGTTTTGGTGCTGGCAAAAATACAAGGAAACAAAGTGTAGTAAGAGACCAGTGTTTAGGTTGGACCTACTCATAATGACCTACGTGGTAACATGCCTGCATTTTACCATATAATCTTACATTTAAATACCTCCTGGGTGACTACACACTGTTTTTCCCTGATTCCCTCGCATTATTATATATGAAAACGAGCTCAAATAGTCTGTTCGAGAGTTGGTTCCATTAACTGAAGGAAACATGATTTTTAGTGGTGATGCAACGGACCGTGCTGTGCACGCGCCATATGACGTCACACATAATTTAATAGGTCATTGACGTTGGCAATGTTGTGGCTACAAAATCTGAGGATTAAATTAATTTTATTGCATGTTCTAAGATTATTGCATGTAACAATGTTATAAAAGTGGTTCGAGATATGGTACCAGGAGGCTAAGAAGTCCAGAACAGAACAGAATTTGACAGTTTTGACACTTTTGGGTTTTGATTGTATGAATTAAAAAGACAAACTTTTTAAATCTACATTTTAAAATGTTTGCCAGATGGGAAGAAATCTTAAGTAATACAATCTTAAAATGAAATAAATGAGGGATGAATGATTGATTGGGAAATAAAATTCAGTAACTTGGGTGGCTGGATCACTTTCGAGCATTACCTGTAGACGATTAAGATTCAGATCACAACCCTATTTGTATATATTGGGGATATTTAAACCATAATAATCAGTTTGATACACCATTAAGTACTATTATTTGAGCCATCTCATGTGAAAACCAACAATCTAAATAGGCGAAAACAAAGACACAGATCAGCTCCGCGGTAACCGCGAAGCTGATCAGCGCCTTTGTTTTCGCTACTTGGATAGTACAATTACTATTCTACTTAACTCCGAAATCTCAAGCTTCTAGCTCTTTTTCTGTGCTTGTACAGACCGGTTTGTGTCAGACCTGTTCGGAAACCACATTGTTGGTTTTCCCACGAGGCGGCTCATTTAATGCAAGTTGAGGTCTGTCTTTAGGGCATTGTCATCTGAAAGCTGGTGTCAAGTGTCTGGGTATTAGACAGACTGTCCCAATAAGATTTTAAGGACAAAATTTGAAAATATACTAATTCAATATCAAAACTTCAAATCAAGTGCATTAGCTCTCTTATTTTATCATATATGGTCACAAATTGGGTGGGGGGTTGGGGGTTGGGGGGGGGGAGTTGATCCCCAGATCCCCACTTGCGCCAGGAGGTGAAGTTTGTTTGTTTGTTTTTCCCCTTCATTTCTTACAATGTAATACCCACTTTTGATAAGTATAACATATACAACCTCTTTTCACTAAAATGAGGATAGATTTTTTTGTAGGCTTAACCAGTGGGGGAGCATAAAAGCTGTTGTAGCATAAAATTGATCTATATAATTTTTACCATGAATGAGCAAAGATTGTTCAAAAGTTTGTAGACTTAAAAATGATGTTTGCAAAATACTAAATAGTTCATAAAACCATGTTAGTAATGTGAAACGAAAAAGACCTCTGATCTTTACTG
The DNA here is from genome assembly GCA_964017185.1 of Rugalucina vietnamica. NCBI lineage: Eukaryota > Metazoa > Mollusca > Bivalvia > Lucinida > Lucinidae > Rugalucina > Rugalucina vietnamica. Next base: position 23,900,259 of record OZ024878.1, on the reverse strand, counting down.
TATTTCAACCAATATATTAGCTTTCTCACGGCCATGAAAACTTGTTGGTATAACTTATTTTGTGAAAAAGTTTTTAAAATGCTCTTGCTTAAAATCTCCTTTCAGCAAGGTTCAAGGGAACCATTCTATAAGAGTTTTCTCCATATTTAATTGCATTTTAAATAGGGTGCATGTTGAATATGATTAAAATAATAGTTTGCCTTGTTTAGGCAGTCCAGTCAGGGTTACATGTAAACCTAGCCAAGAATATTAGGGAGAAGTTTCTTCTCTCCCAAAAAAAATTTTAGAGAGGTTTGGACCTGAATTTCAGGTTTGCCTATGTATTGTATACATTTTCAGCTGAAGTTTATTTATGTAGGGAGACTATTTCTCCCTAGTCACCCTGTAGGTTATTCCTTGCCAGTGTCTGAGACACTGCATGAGAGCTCTGACAGTGGTTAGAGGGTTGGCTCTGGGAGCGGTAGGTCTTGGGTTGGCACCCCGACTGCACCAACCCAAAAGCGCCAAAAATTATTGCTCATGAGAAAGTGAATATTTTGTTGAGAAATGAATATTTTGTCGAGAAAAGATGTAAAAATCTTTGAAGTATTGTCCTGTACCACACCATAAAATGTTCTTTTAATAAAAAATATGAAGGAAAAAAGTTAATTCAACCAAGAAGTACATGTACCCTTTAAGCATCACAAGAAAATTTGATTGCTGTTATTTATCATAGCAAATGATTAATTTATATGTCTATGTAAATAAATGCTTCAGAATATATTTGCTTTGATGCTCATTTTAAGGACTTTTTGGTCTGATTTGGGTCAAAGTTACAAGGCACCACTTAAAATCAATTAAGAACATAGGAAATTGAGAAATGTACATTAACTCCCCATGGTACTAGCATTAGCTCTGTCCTGACATGTTGTTGAGTGGGGCATTTCACCACAACCAACCTAAAAAAATAAAAATAACATCTACCTTTATATGTACATGTACACTTGCAGTCATCAGGAAAACACGTCCGTGTAATGTTTACCCCCTTGAACCCCACTTTTATATAGCAAAACTGGGGTTTGCAGGGGTATACCTATTTTTCTTATTTTTGCTCCAAAACATAGATTGTGGGTACTTGTTAGAACCGCCTCGCGGAGGCGGTTCTAACGTGTACCCACAATCTATGTTTTGAGCAAAAATAAGAAAAATATCAAATATTTTCTACTGAATTTTTTCAATTTTTACAACTTAAAAAATCTCTGTATATTGCATGGGCGTGTTTTCGTAATGGTGTGGTATAGACAAGACATTTCCCAATGACCATATATTCTCATGAAAGTCTTCTTGTTGGTGTCCGCTTAGTGGGTAATGGAAAGGGCTGTAGCATTTGTTACAGAATTTCCAATTCACAATAAGTGAAATGCAAGAAAGTTTAAATTGATTAGGATACATGTTACCCTAGAATCCAGCCAGGGTAATTTTTGAAGGAGGTGACATCTTCTGCTATAGTTGGTTTGAATGCATTTTTGAATAGTTTTAACCTTCCCATAAATGGTTTAGGTGGGCTGCTCTGGAAATTTTTTTGGCAGATAGGTTTACTCACACCATGTTCTGAGGTACCATGGGAATGTACGCATTCCAAACAAAGCAGATTTTTACATCATTTATGAGGTCATTGTGCTTTTTTGATAAATAAAACAATGCAAATTTATGCAAATACTTTGAATATGAATAACTTCACACAATTCAAAATGTATTTAAAGATCATAAAGTGCTATAAATCCTTTATAATGTAGGGTTTTGTCATGCCAAGTTACCCCACCCACTTTCAAGCAATGTGCGTGTTCGAAATTTATCTATAGCTTTGCGTTTTAGATACTTTTATTTGAAACATTATCATTGATCGAGATTACACTCTGTCTTTGTGCCTATCTGGGAATTTGTATATACAGCTGACCGTTTTCGGTCTGTTCAAAGTTATTGTACTTCAACTTCTCAAGGTAAAGGCTGGAAATGGTATCGAAAAAAATGTTGAAACAATGTAAAATCGGTCACTGTCAGATATATAATCATGAGGCTTAAAGTGTCAAGAAAAAGTTATGAAACAAACAAACAAACAAACACTTACGCAAAATAATGGAAAAAAATAAAGAGGTATACCTACAAAAGTTCTTGTATCTCTGCCTCTGACAGCTCTAAATAGCTGAAATGGTGTTTTATGATTACTTAGACTTGGTTCTATAGGCTGGTTTTCAGAAAAATTAATCTTATGGCTTAAAATATTAATATTTTTGATGAATGCATTGAAAATAGAGGAACAATGCGAACAGATAAAAGGTTTATACACAGAAAAATTCTTGTTTCTAGGCATTCAATGCTCATTTAGAGCTGAAAATAGTGTAAAATAATTGCTGAGATAATTATCTTTTGGTATGAAATTGGATTAATTAATCATTATGATTTAAAAGTTTAAATCTAATATTGAAATCATAGATAATTAAAGAAAAAAAATGAGGAAAAATAAAAGGGGTATACTTATGAATGGCTGAAAATGGTGTCAAATGATTGCTTTGATTTTGACATATAAGCTTGTATTCATATACATAAATCATGTGACTCTTTAGAGCCTCCATTGACAAAGTGTTTTACGTTACCTCATGTTGCCATTTATATGATGGATTGAGTGAAATACAGTTTGAATTCAATTGAATTGACTCAAAGTTGTAATATTTTTATGAAGGCATAGAAGATATGGGGAAAATGTGGAAAAAGTAAAGGGATATACGCACAAAAAAGCTTGTATCTTGGTCTCTTACGAGCCTCAATAGCTGAAAATGGTAACAAATGATTGCTTTGATGTTGTTCTTAAAGCTTGCATTCATATAATATTATATAAATCACATGACTCTAAGTGGTGATAATTTTTATGAAGGCATAGAAGATGGTGAAAAATGTCAGAAAAATAAAGGGGTATTCTTACAAAAGTTCCTGTTTCTAGTCAAACAATGATTATAAAGAGCAGAAAATGGCATCAAACAATTGTGTAGACAACTAATTATTGGTTTGTTATCAGATAAGTTAATCATATGATTTCAAGTTTCAAAAATATTATTGAAATCATAAATAGTTAAAGAAGAATTGAGGAAAAAATAAAGGGGTATACTTACTTAAGTTCTTGCATCTCGGCTCTGGTGGCACAAAATGGCTGAAAATTGTGGTAAATGATTGCTTTGACCAAGGGACGTTGGTTGGTATTCAGATATATAAACCATATGATTAAATGTATTAATGATTTTTATGAATACGTAAAAATATAGAAGAAAAATGTGGAAACGATGGCAGAGTATACATACAAAAGTCCTGGTATCATGGCATCAGATGACCATAAAAAGCTGAAAATTGTGTTAAATAATTGCTATGACAATTATCTTTTGGTATGAAATCGAATGAATTAATAAAATGATTTCAAGTTTAAAAATATTATTGAAAACATAGATAATTAAAGAAAAAGTGAGGGAAATAAAATGGGGTATACCTACAACAATTTTATATCTTGGCCTCTGATGGGCCGGAATAGCTGAAAGTGGTGTGAAAAGATTGCTTTAACTTTATTCTATAAGTTTGTATTCATTTATATAAATCAAAGTGACTCTGAGTGCTAATATTTTTTTTGAAAAGCACAGAAGATGGAGGAAAAATGCGGTAAAAATAAAGGGGTATACTTACATAAGTTCTTGTTTCTAGTCAACCAATGATTATAAAGAGCTGAAAATGGCATCAAATGATTATTTAGACAATTATCTATTTGAGTGTAATAATATAAATTATTCATATGGTTTCAAGTTTTAAAAATATTATTGAAAACATAAATACTTAAACAAAAATTGAGAAAAAATGAAGGGGTATACTAACATAAGTTCTTGTATCTCAGCCTCTGGTACCCTCAAATAGCTGAAAATGGTGTTGAATGATTGCTTTGACCAAGGCTCATTAGCTGGTATTCAGATATATTAACCATACGATTAAATGTTTTTATAATTTTATGCATGCATAAAACTTATTGGGAAAAAATGCGGAAACAATAACGGGGTGTACATACAAACGTCCTTCTATCATGGCCTCAAATGGCCATAAAGAGCTGAAAATGGTGCAAAATGATATCCAAGACAACTTTCCTTTTGTATATGTTCAAATAAATTAATTATGTGATTTCAACTTTCAAAAATATTTATGAAAACTTAAATAATTAGAGAAAAATGAGGAAAAATTGAAGGGGTATACTTACAAAAGTTACTGCGTCTTGGCTTTTTATGGCCCTATAGAGATGTAGATCATAAGATTGCTAAGACAATGCTTTATTGGTCCATATTCAGATATATAAATCGTGTGACTTTATCTTTCAATATTTTTAAGAAATAAGAGCAAAATGCAGACAAATAAGACATTGACTCTCAAAATTACCTGTAAATTGGCTGCTAATTGACCTGTAAGGCTTCAAATGTCATCCAATTACATGTATTGCTAAGGCACTACACAGTTGCCTGTGATATATAATAACATAATATAATTTATAGTTTCATTTAAATGGGAGTAATACTTCGGAAATTTTTAGACAGAGTATGCAGAGTTTTAAAGTTGCTGGAGTAATTCTGTGTGAAATAATGCCATACTTTCAAAAGATCATGAGGTTTTTAGTGTAAAATGAGACTGCACTTTATACTTTTGCTTACAAACAATATTCAATGCATTGGAAAGTATTTGATAAATTAGAAACAAGAACCAATTTATATACTACATTTTAGCAGACTTTTCATAGGATATATAGTTTTTTTGTCATAGCATACATCAATACATCATACCTCCATACCTCCATACATCAATGAATTTGAGCAGTATGCCAAATAAAATTCAAGAGTAGCCCACTTTATCCTTCATCGGGAAGGTGAGGACTACTTAAAAACATTCAAACCAACTATAGCAGATGTCACCATGAGAGATACAGGTTTTTGTGTTCTAGGATAAGAGACAATATTTGATTTCAGTGTATAGTAAGGTAAGTATCAGAAATATTCCAAAATAATGTTTAAGCGTCCATACAATTGGTATCTTGTGTTTGTACTGAGCTTGACCATTACCAAATATACCTAAATTGATTTAATATGCATCATTCAGCTCTAAGAAAATGCCACAAACTTCACTTTTAACTATAGTCTGGATTGTTTTAATGCATTACACCCTCGGTAATTAGTTATGGTCTTGTCGGGCTGTCAGTCGCGTAGCAGCCACCGCTCCTGTGCATAGAGGCAAGTATCAGTTCTTAGTTCACATTTCTTTTGCCATTAACTTGAATCAGTCATTGAAAAGGAAGAATGTCTAATTTAGAAATATTTTCAAACCAAGACTTCGTGAAAATATTCACTAGTACAAATGCGCATGTAGTTGATTTTATGCTGTTTGATACCATTGATGCATTACCACATCTAGGTATAACCTTAAGTATAGGTCCATACAGTTTAGTAAACCGATTTTATTGTGCTTTTCACTATAAACTTCCGTGGTGCAGTGGTTATGTCACTCGCCTTGTAAACCAGGGGTCGCAGGTTCGATCCCGGGCTTCTCCAGTCCGTCGGATGGGACTATAAACTGAGGTCCCGTCTCCATATGACCTTAGCTGTTGGTGGGACGTTAAACCCCACTCAACCAACCAACCATTATTGCTTTTCAGGCTATTGTTTAAGCATGTTAAAGAGGATAGATTGTTAAAAACAAACTAACCATAAGAAGATTAACATTAAAATCGCATATATGCATATTATTGAGGTGGGTGGGGTAATTTTACATGTTAAGTGGTAAAAATATTAATACAGAAATATGTTTTAGCAATACAGGTGTTTCATAATCGAATCAATAGTTTCTAAAATTGTTTAAAATACAAAAGCAAGTCATACAGACAGGGAAAATGACTGGATAATGGAAAGGTATGTAGTTGTCTGTTTATAAGATTTAAAGCTTATTTCATAGCAGTACCATACAACATCGCCTGATTAGACTATCGTGCCAAAAAAAATTCCAGAGCAGCCCACCCAATCCTTCTTAGGGAAGGTTAGGACTAGCCAAAAATCCATTCAAACCAACTATAGCAGGAGATGTCACCTCCAACGCTAAATATGCGAGATACAGGATTTCGGGTTCTAGGGTATGTATGCAGCATCTCATATATAACTTTTTAATGATCAACCATGTGTGTTCCCCCATAAACCTGAGAGCAGACACCTGCTGTCATCTTTACTAATTGTCATCAAAAGCTACTGTCAAATGTGCTTGTGCCCTTGATCTATGTTGGTGACATTTGATCTATTATCGTTAGTACAAACATGTTACCACATTGTCAACTTGTCAACAACTGCAAATAGATTGAGACTTTAGATACAGGTGTGGGCTCTTTTCACCTGAATCTTAATGTAGTTTGATACTTGAATTCCTTGATCTATGCTGATCATTAGTATGATCATGTTACTCATTGTCAACTTGTGAGCATTGCAAATACAAGTCCTTTTTAGATGTAGGCTGAGACAGTAGGCCTTTTTTGTATCTGAATATTACATAATAACATTAAGGTGGTCACATACACTTTAAGGGAAATAAGAGAGAAGCCTCTTTGTACCACTAGCTTCCATGTTCTAGTAGCTTTGATGTATTGGAGTTTGATTCAGAAATTCCTCAATGTTTATTTTATGCTGGTCACACAAGCCCTGGAGCCCACTATTATTAATCACAATTTAGATTAATTAATAAATGTCATCATAACATATAGGTTTTATTTATTAACTTCAGAATGACTACAGCATACATGTATGTATTCATAGAAGATGATTGTCATTCTCCGGACTAATGAAAAATAGATAAATTGCATGATCAATATTTACCCTGATCTGATTCTAAAATCTAATTTGTAAGTTATATCCAAACAGATCAATGAAATACAAATCAGAAAATTAGGTTAAGATAGTATCAAGTACCACATTACGAAAACACGCCCATGCAATGTACAGAAATTTTTTTCAGCTGTAAAAATTGAAAATTTCACCAGAAAATTTTTACTATTTTTAATATTTTTTCTCAAAACATACATTGTGGGTACTCGTTAGAACCACCTCGCCGCGTAGGCGAGGCGGTTCTAACGAGTACCCACAACAATGTATGTTTTGGATCAAAAATAAGAAAATTAGGTATTCCCCTGCAAACCCCAGTTTTCTATATAAAAGTGGGGTTTAAGGGGGTATACATTACACGGATATGTTTTTGTGATGAATATAGAACACCTAAATTCTTGGACCCTCCGAAAATTTGCAGTGATCACCACAATCTGGTACACTCACCAAAACTTACTACTTGCATATATAGTCTATATGTTTAACAGAATATGACAAATAGTGCAGAACTCAATCAGACTGTTGCACTGGCAGTCTGAATGATTTGTTGAAATCTTTTAATGGAGATATTTCTTGATTTGTCTTGCATAGATTTTTTTCCAGTGTTCAATCTGTCACTCTGTTACCAGAAATTCGAGATTTTGACTTTAATATCTATTTCTTAAGATAAGAAATAAAGTCCTATTGGACCTGAAAAGGCTGTAATCTTGTCATAATATTGAGGTACTATCTTAGCAGAGACGCAAGAAAAAATGTTCTTCAGGGACCAGGTCCGACACAAACAGGCCTGTACAGGCTCAGAAAATGGCTAGGAGCTTGATATTTCAGATTTAAAAAGAAGAGAGATTGCGCTATATATGTGGCAAAAGTTGGGTGGTATCTGTTCCTATTGGAAATATTTACATTCGGCTATGTAAACAAATTGGTTAAAGCCCTGGCTTTCCTCTATAAGTGAGCCGCCACGTGGGAAAACCAACAATGTGGTTTCCGAACAGGTCCGACACAAACCGACCTGTACAAGCACAGAAAAGAGCTAGATGCTTGAAATTTCGGATTTAAGTAGAAGAGGAATTGTACTATCCAAGTAGCGAAAACAAAGGCGCTGATCAGCTTCGCGGTTACCGCGAAGCTGATCTGCGTCTTTGTTTTCGCATATGCAGATTGTTGGTTTTCCCATGAGGCGGCTCAAGTATAATTGGTAACATAGATGGCTATAGATCTGGACAACTGGCAAAATGACAAAGAATTATTCTTGGCAGTACTGTAGAAAGTCTGATTTTTGCTCATAAACAAATAAAATATATTAAAAGGTGTGACAAGGTGGTGCAGAACATCTGATCGCTGATCAGGGCATTTGATTTTTTCACATTTTTAGTACATGTACATTGTATAGACCTTTTTGTTTTGCACCTTTTTTGCCATCCAAGGTGATTATGCTGTCAAGATTGTGAAAACCATGAAAGTTTGTTTTGCAAGGTGATTATGCTGTCAAGATTGTGAAAACCATGAAAGCACATTCACTGTATCATGACATCGTGTTAAAGCCCAACAGAAGAGATCAGAACATTAGTCCATTATGACAAAGACAGCAAGGACAATTACATGTAGCTGTTATTAATTAAATGCACTGGGAAATAGAGATCCATTCTACTGAAAACTTGACCTTACTTACATTGAAGGAAGCAATATAACTATATAAGTATTTAAAATCAGAATAATGTTTGAACCTTGTATGGTTAATCTTTTATAAGCACTATTACATACAAACTTGAACTGGAAAACCTTTTGGCCCAGAAGTGCAGTTAAGGTGTAAATTTGAAAACTTTGAAAGGATGATTTTGATTATTTTTTCAATAAAGACAATGTTAATGTATTACAATAACTTCTTGTAAGCTATTGTAGAAGCACCCAAACAATGCAATTTATTGAAAAATGATGAAAACAACATGCCGACTACCATCAAATATGCCCTTCGCCTACTCTTTGTTGTCTATTAGATAATTGCTTCAATACACAAATCCTATTTTCACAATGTCAATACCATTAAATATACAATCATTAGTAGATATTATGAAAAGCAAATATCAGCTTTCATTATATTACATGAAACATTATGACACTACAACAATGCTATACTGAGAGGAATTAGAAACTTAAGTGTTTTCAACATACCGTTTTTTGGAACTTAATAATGAAAATAAGTTGTGATTGTGCAAGTTTAAACTTGTTTTGTACGAGGTAACTGTTTGACTCTTTCAAAGTTCAAATCAAATTAACGTAGAAGAGTTACGTCATCTTTTACGCCACATCTCAAAACAAGTGTACGGCAAACAAGTCTGCATTTAACGTCATTTTTTCTGATGGACATATTGCAAATAAGCATATTCAATTTTAACATCAAAACACATTCTCGACATATCGTTTATTTTGTGATTTACGTCCATAAAATTTGAGATCAATTGTTAACGTCAAATAGAGAGAAGCGTTTTTGACGTTTTCTGATGTGGTGGAATCTTCATTCCAATACAGTTGTCATCTGGTATCCGCGGAAGCAAAATTGACGCATTTGTTTGCACAAAATCGGAATAATTCGTCCGTATCCAAGGTTTTAAATATCGACGTTTTCATTGCGATTTGTACGTAAACGTCAGAGATAAAAGCTTAAAAATCGGTCTAACGGCATCTTCTGAGGTCAATTGACCGATTCCTTCCATAATGCTGCGAGAGCTATTTTATCATTTGTGTTTCAGAGGACCTTCGTAACCGACCGGTTTTACATGTAAAAACGTCAAAATGACGTAACGGAAGGTTTCCAAATTAACTTTTGTGTTGTTGAGAGCTTTCTCTCAGTGCAGGAGGAAATCTTACCGTTCAAATTCGTTATGCATTCTTTAAAATTGCAAGAATTGCACAAAGCGAGACGTCGGGTAAATGACGTTAATTTGATGACAACGGCATACACCAACTCGTGTTATTTGATGTCACCGTCGTTTTAAATGACCAGCCTGACTAGAGCTGATGTCAAAAGTCATTCAAGCATAACATTAAATCGTATCGACCGTATCGTTAATTGAAACATGAACACTCGAATTTTGGCCCTGGCGGTGCAAAAGTGACGCCTGCGTGCTCCACGTAGTGAGTCTTTCTTGTTTTGTGACATCATTTTGAAGGGATAACGTAGCTGGAGGTAAATTTTGTATTAAGAATCCAATTCTTAAATATGGTTTGTTGCAGCACACTTTTTATATAAAACTTAAGTTTTTAAATCCTCTCAGTATATAAATATGATTTAGTACATTGATCATTACAATCTCCCTGTGTCACATAAAGGTGAATGAAGGCATTATCCTCCTGAAAGGGCAAATAAAAATTGCAAGATTTTTCGGAAAGCTGATACTTGTAATGAAGACATGTTAGTATCATTGGTCGAAATTAGGATTTTTGTTCACTAGCCCCAAACTTTTATATCTTTATCATTTGTCTAAATTTTCCACTAGCCCAACTTATACTAAGGTATAATGGGTTTAACTCAGAAAAACTACTAGCCCGACAACCCTTTGGCTAGTGTCGGGCTATCGGGCTAGTGCTAATTTCGATCACTGTAGTATATAAGCCAAGCTTTTTTGCAAAGCTTATGCTTACATGAACATTGAGCTCAGCTTTTAAAGATGAAAAGAGAAAAAAATGCATAATTTAGTAGAAGAAGGAGTGTAACCTTTAGAAAACTTATTTAAGTCCCAAGGCAATTATCTGGTGTGTTATTTTCCCAGTGGTTAAAAGATGCCATGCTGGGAAAATAAAAGAAAATTGAAGATGTAGGCTAGATAATAAGGAAAAGAAAATATTTTTGCCACAGCAAGACAAAATGTATGTGTAAACGGCAACTTGCATACTTCAGACTGGTTATCCAGGTACAACCAATGGTAATGAGAACAACCAATGCAAATGAAATCTTTAGGTGACAACAGGGAGTAAACTCTGGGAACAACTTGACAATTGCCATTACGAAAACTTGCCCATGCAATGTTTTTCTTATTTTTGCTCAAAACATAGATTGTGGGTACACGTTAGAACCGCCTCAGCGAGGCGGTTCTAACGAGAACCCACAATCTATGTTTTGGAGCAAAAACAAGAATAATAGGTATACCCCTGTATACCCCAGTTTTTCTTTATAAAAGTGGGGTATAAGGGGCCGGGGGTATACATTTCAAGGACATGTTTTCGTGATGTTAGGTGACAATTGGGAGTAAATACCTCTCTGAGAACAACTTGCCAATTGTCATGGGTCATTTGATCAGTGGTAAGTTGTTCCCAAACAGTTATCTATTTGCACTATTGACACTTATTGATTTCATCCATGTTGGTTGTTCTCAGTCGTGTATGTTGTCTCTGGAAAACTAGGGTGTTTTCATGGTCTTGGTTGGCATCAACCAGAATTTACAACCAAATGTCATTGACCATACACCAATGACTCATAATGGTCTATCAAATAAGCACCAATTATTTCTCTCCTAATGGACATTTGAGAGGAATATTGCAATGATTGGGTCTCTGAAGAATAATATTTTCTGACCTTTTCCCCCACAATTGTCCATGGAGTAACATATTATTTCACTGGGCTCAAGTGGCTTTGTCTTTTACTTTTCCTTTTCGGTAATTCTTTCTCCCCCCAATCTTTTCCTATTAATCATAATCAAGAGACACTGCCAATGTTTCTCTACAGCGAATGTTCAAAATTTTCAAACTTACTTTTTAAACTACATGTAACCCAAAACTAAAACCCTGCTCAGGTACAGTTTAATCGGGTCTGCATTATTTCACAATTTGCTCTTCAGAGGCAACTCTGTTCTTAGGCCATGCTGTTTATTTCTATTTTCATAAATCAAATTCTTAACCAATTTCACAAGGCTATTCAATTTTAGTGTATAATATAAATGCATAAGACAAATTACTTGTAAATGTACTTCCAAATAAATTTCATAACAAGAAGTTTTGTATGTTTTTTCAAGTGTGAATTTTATATTTGCTTTGATGCATTGTTAAGGTTGACAAATGATAATTTAGAATTATGATTTATTCTGATGCAGTAAAATAGTAAATTTAAAATTAAATCCATATAATAAATTGTCCGCCCTTGTATAGGTTCTTGAATATATATAATATATAGGCTGCAACTGTGTGGTTACAGGCTTTATGATTGGTCACTGTCAAACTGAAACAGTGCCGACAAACCAAATGTTGACTTTCTTTCAAGACAATCCCTTGAAATAGTTGTTTAAGCAGAACATTGAAAGTGTTAACATTCCTCTCAGCTGCAATATAGTTAAATTACTCTGTAGGCATTGCTGATTCCTGCTTCTTATAAACTATGATTTGCGCTGCGACACAAGAAAACCGGTCTTTGGGAATTCCGACCCGGTCTGAGACAAACTGGCCTGTACAGTTACAGAAGAAGGCTAGAAGCTTGAAGAGGAATTGTACTATCCGAGTAGTGAAAACAAAGGCACTGATCAGCTTCATGGTTACCGCGAAGCTCGTCTGCACCTTTGTTTTCGCCTAGGCAAAAATCCAGTTTTCTCATATTGTATAGAAGTAAGGTGATCTGATTACCAGACTGAAATTAATTATGCTTAAGATGAAGAAAATATGATTCTGAATCTAATATTGTGGAATGCTATTGATTTGTTCTTTTCTTGGATAGCTGATTATATCATGACCACTGTACAAATAAAGTTCATTTTTTCTGCCGGTCTGTAAGTTCATTTTTTCTGCCGGTCTGCTGTATAGGTGTGTTTTAGACTACTGGTACTTGTTTTGCAAGCCCCAAAAAAGACCCATTTGAACTTCAGTTCTGTTCAGTCATCCGTTGAACCTTCTTGATCATTTTTGGTAGAGCGCCAGACTCTGAATGGACAAGCTCTAAGTTTGAACCCAACAGGTGCCAAGATGTGTCCTTGAGAAAGATGGACAATTTTCCCATAGTACTGAATCTGGTTAATACCCAGATGAAGAAGCTGTAGTTTGTCCATACATGATTAACAAACGATTTTTACAGAACTCATCTTCTATTTCAGACTGGTTCTGGCAAGACCTACACGATGGGGACAGGTTTTGACATCAACATTCCAGAGACAGAAATCGGCATCATTCCCCGGGCTGTTGACCATCTGTTCAGCGGCATTGAACAGAGAAAACAGGAGGCCCTAAGCAAAAATGAGCCTGTGCCTGATTTCAAAGTGAATGCACAGTTTATGGAGGTAAGGATAAAAGTCTCCCCGTACATCATCCATAGTGCAGATTATATTTTTCTTTCGATCCTTTGAGATCATTGAAAATATAATATTGTACGTTAAGAATCACCATCTTAACAGAATTTTGAATTTTTGGCCTCTTTGGGAATATTTGTCGTTGATTTAGACTATACTGGTGTAAACGTTGGAAATTGCAGCGATCATGAATGTCTTGCTTTCGCTGCCAGTTTTGTAAAGGGTCACTGATGAAGGTTCATTACCCGAAATTGTACAATATGGCCCACTTTTTCTCTTTGAATGTTTTTACTGCTTCCAAAGGATCTAACAATTATATTTTATTTAAGTTTTCAAAGTTGCCTGTGAAGATATTTCAGGGACAAAGTTGGTGTTAAATACCAAAATACCAGTCAACCAATCTGCTCTTATATGCAGGTTGTTTGTTAATTACTTGGGTGTGCTCTTATTGGAGCATGTGTGCTAATTAGAACAAAAAATGTAAGTGAAATTTGTATAGTACACACCGTGACGCTGAATTCGAAGAAAACCAAGAAGGCACTTCTGTGTGACAACTAGTGAAACTGAACGTTATGTGTACAAGTAATCTAGTGCCATCCATTTGTGCTTAGGTAATAAAGTATTTTAACCAAATTAAGTTAGGGATCAAACTTTTACTCTAGAATTTCTAGAAGATTTCGAACTGCTGGTAAAATTAACCATTTCTATCATCAAGGTAATTTGTTTTGTAAGTTTTGTACGCTTTGTACCAGCATAATTTAAATTAGAAGCTAAAGGCTTTTCTAAAAGCAGATCAGTTCAGTTCTAGGTTAAAAGTACCGACATACAGACACACCGAGTTACTAGTAGCAGAGGCAAATAAGTTCTTCTAATGCACCAGTCATATGTAACACTGCTCCCCCACATACGGGGAAGGGCCGAAATTATGACTTTTCGCTTTCAGTGCCCTGCTATGAGCCCCACCACCAGGGGGCAAACTGGAGGTCAAAACTATGCTCTTTGCCCTGCCCTTCGCAATAGAAAATCTCCCTAGGGTAAAGGGGGGATGGGGGGCAGTGGTTACAATTGACTGGTGCATAACAGTGATGTAAAGTCCTGCTCTTCATTCCGTAGTTCTCTTTCCATTTAATTTGAAACTACACTCCAACCTCGTTAGTACGCGCATCAGTATAACGCGTTTACCGGTATAACGCGGTGCCTGCTTGGACCCCAAAAATTTCTGATTATGGGAAAAAACGATCTCAAAAAAAAAAAAAAAAAAAAAAAAAAAAAAAAAAAAAAAAAAAATCTGATCTGAAAATCCCACAAAACGATCTCTCATTCATTCTTAAAAAATCCTCATACCTGGTCAGAATATACAAGGTGTCAAACATTAATCAATTGAATAAACAAACTTTTAAATCCAATCAATAAAAACGCCAATTAGTCTACCACTGTCTACACCAGATGATTGAGCAGTGTCATTGGGATCAACTTACATAATTTATGCAAACATCCGGTCGTAAACAAGGAATGGGCCAGTGCCGAACAAAATATTAATTTGGGCAATATAATAAGGGAATGATCAGACCTCCCTGTATGAAATGTCAACTTACAACTCTCAAACTATAAAGCGCACAGTAAGTTTTTACACAGATCAGGGGTACAATATATCAGTCTTTACTGTCTGTCTTTCACTTTTTTAGTTTTTGTCATGTAGTAGCTCAGTGGAAAAACACCAATACAATGACCTTGATCTGGGTTATTCAAGCGCATAATTTGATTACAGTTGCTCCCCCTTGTAAAAACGTTGTACATACGTTTTGGTAAAATCTGTATTTTTCCAACACAATCGGCGTAGTCTTACATTACTGACAATTATGTATAATTTCATTTACATAATTATATTCAATTCAACTAAAAAAAAAGATTTGTGATAGCAAATCTATAAAATTGAAAGAATTTTACTGATAAAAATATCAAAGGTACACACCTTTATACTGTTAAATTTTTGACCTACAAATATACTATTGATGGAGAACCATTTAATACATTAGAAGATACCATAAACACAGGTGGTTCTTCACAGCACAAACAGGCAAGGACCTGTTGGTGTGTCAGTCGTTAGTACGCGACTCACTTATAACGCGGTTTTATTTTGTGGACCCCGACCGTCGCGTACTAACGAGGTTGGAGTGTATGACACTATATTTCAGCTGTACAATGAAGAAATCCTGGATTTGATGGATACAACCTTGAATCCTGAAATTAAGGTGAGAACAAAACTTGATATGTCAAGCTGGGGCCAGTTGTTCAAAATTAACGATGTCGTTTGTTAACGATTCGTTAAAATTTCAAATGGCATTATCAGGGATATTGTTGGCTTGAAAATGTAAGGGGCCATTTTGCGGAAAACGCTTAGCTAGAATCATTATTTTCTATCTCCTTACATTATAAAACAGGCCTTTTATTTCAAAATGAAAGGGCCATTTTGAAAATTAAAGGGCAATTTTGCCCATGGCCCCTTCCAAAATTATCCCTGCATTATTACAAATACACTGTTATTTTCTGTTGATAAAATGTGAGAATCCTTCGCATTGCAAAGGATTCTCAGATTTTATCAACAAAAATAACAGTGTATTTGTTATGTAGTGAGCATGTACTTAATGAGTTGAGGTCTTAACGATGACTTGAAGCTAACAAAGTTTTGAACAACTGGCCCCTGCTTAAATTACATTAAGTACATGTAAACATTGTCTCAGTCCCAGAAATTGCCAGAATGATTAAACAAACTGGGAACTAACTGAAAATATTAGTGAAGAGATTACATAGAATATGTACAGTAAACTGAAAGAATGACTATTTCCCAGAAGTTGGTTATTAATTAAGCGATAGTTAACTTCCGAGGTAAGCATTTTCTCACTCTTAAAGCAAGACACCCAAATTTCACAGCTCTTCAAACTCACACCTGACGATGATCAACAGAGAGAACAATAATTGCCACATTGAAATTGTCACCAAAAACTGTCATGGTTTATTCATCCATCCAACTTGCCATTTGGCTTCGCTGAGCTAATGTGAAATTATGTGTACTGGATATGGGGATGTTCTTAACAGAACAGGTAATATGAAGTCTAGAAAAGCTAATAGATACATAGAATCTGTTCCATCGCGACATGACTTTAAAAAATTGTTGAGTGGTACATTAAACCCCAAAACAAACAAATGAGCCACTGCATGGGAAAACCAACAATCTACATAGGCGAAAACAAAGGCACAGATCAGCTTCGCAGTAACTGCAAAGCTGATCAGAGCCTTTGTTTTCGCTACAGGGATAGTAAAATTCTTCTTTTTTCTAAATCCCAAATATCCAGCCTCTAACCATCTACTTTGACTGTACAGCCGGGTTTGTGTCCGACCTGGTTTTCCGACCCAAATCATTGGTTTTCTCACACACAGGTGCATATTAACATAGAATCTGTGTTTGTTTCAGGACCAAAGTCAAATCATGAATGTAAAGATCTGTTTCAGGGCAGTAAGTCGAATGTAAAGATCTGTTTCAGGGCCGTAAGTCAAATGTAAAGATCTGTTTCAGGGTCGTAAGTCAAATGTAAAGATCTGTTTCAGGGCAGTAAGTCAAATGTAAAGATCTGTTTCAGGGCAGTAAGTCAAATGTAAAGATCTGTTTCAGGGCCGTAAGTCAAATGTTAAGATCTGTTTCAGGGCCGTAATTCAAATGTAAAGATCTGTTTCAGGGCCTTAAGTCAAATGTAAAGACCTGTTTCAGGGCCGTAAGTCAAATGTAAAGATCTGTTTCAGGGCCGTAAGTCAAATGTAAAGAACTGTTTCAGGGCCGTAAGTCAAATGTAAAGATCCATGAAGATGCTGAAGGTGGTATATATGTGGTGGGGGTAACTACCAGACTAGTCCATTCTCTACAAGATGTAAGTTTTGAGTATCTTCCATGACTCATTTTCTAAATTTGGGTTGCATAATGAGAAAGCCAGAATTTGACTATGCGAAAACAAAGGCGCAGATCAGCTGTGCAGGAACTGCAGAGTTGATTAGGACCTTTTTTTTCTCTACACAGATAGTACAGTTCCTGTTCTTCCAAAAATAGAAATTTCAAGGGTCTAGTCTTCTTTTGTGACTGTACAGGCCGGTTTGTGTGGAACCTGGTCAGAAACCATGAACACTGGTTTGCTCTCACATCACCGCTCAAATAATACTATTTTGAGTTTGTTTAAAGCAGTGATGATATAAGAGCCGCTTCATAAGAAAATCAACAAAATGCTTGGGCGAAAACAAAGGCGAAGATCAGCTTCGCGGTTACCGCGAAGCTGATTTCACTACACGGGTAGTACAATCCCTCTTCTACTTAAATACAAAATTTCAAGCCTCTAACCATCTTCTGTGACTGTACAGGCCGTTTTTTGTCGGACTTGGTCGGAACCCAAATTGTTGGTTTTCTCATGCACAGGCTCATACGTATGAAAAAAAAAAACTCCCAAAGTTTCGAAGGTCACTAATAAAAAGTTCGCCCTTGAAACGAAAAAGTCTGTCTCTGGTATGGTTTAATATGCTTTATGCAGATGGTTTCACTTTATTTCTGTCAGAATCAGAATAAGTTTTTGTCCCATTGAAAACATGCACTGAAGGCGATAGATACTTTAGTTTACCTATAGATTCTGTCAGTTGTGAGTGAATACCTAATTTTGGAACTGAACACAATGTCTTTTATTTTCAGACTATTCAGTGTCTACAAACAGGTGCTATGTCACGGTCGACGGCCAGTACTAACATGAATGCCACATCATCACGATCTCACGCCATATTTACTCTTCACATCAAACAACATAGGGTAGTCAAACAAGAGGTAGGATATCTTCCTGAAGCTAGTTATGTTCTTCTTCCAAAGTAAATTTTTGGGCATACAGTGTATGTGATAAAAAGTAGGAAAAGGGAGGGAAAAATGGTTGAACTTGTTTATACACACATGGAAATCTTGTCAATGATAATCAGTGCATACCCAAATCAGAAGTCACTGTTTTGCAAATGCTTTGATAACCCATATAATTTAGTGAAATAGTAGCCTCTTTGTCACAGAGGTCAGTCAAGCTCTTCCCTTGTAAACCAAGGATAGGGGGTTAAATCACAGGCTTCTCCTGCCTTTCTTGCATGAGACTTCAATCTGATGTCTTGTGTCTGTGTTATCCAGCATTTTTACCTGCACATCCTGCATCATGTACTCATAATTTGGTCTCTTAATTTTGATGGGTACCAGGATGCACGATTTTTCAGCTTTGCTTTGAAAAGATGTGTTTTGGACACTTAAGTTGGCAGCTGGACCCATTGATACTGAATCCAGCGAGTCCCCAGGACCCATAGCCTCAAAATTGTAAATAAATCACTGGTGACCTAACTGACCTTATATTCTGTTTGTGTAATTTTAAACAAGAACTAAACAAACATAGAGTGAGATATATCTTTTCTTCAGGAGCCAGTAAATGGGGAAGAGGGTACACAACAAAATGACGAGACTGTCAGTCTGAACGAGTTTGAGACTTTGACAGCAAAGTTCCATTTTGTAGATCTCGCTGGGTCAGAAAGGTTAAAACGTACTGGTGCTACGGGAGATAGGGCCAAAGAAGGCATTTCAATAAATTGTGGCCTGGTAAGTTATGCAGACATTTCACTGGGATCAGTGTTTAAAACTCCAAACTTGGAGGTAAGGAGAACTATGTTATGCCTCAGTACGTTGAATATAGTTCTAGACCTTTGATGATCAAGATTTTGCTCTTACATCTCAGAGATAATCACTAATTCCATTGTATCAGCCAATTTCAATACTTGAGTTCTCAATGCCTATTGAATAAATCCTGTTAATTGAGACAAATAATTATGTGTGTTTTTCACATTTGTCAATAATTTTCAACTTACTTTGCAGTTGGCCTTGGGTAATGTGATCTCAGCATTAGGCGATAAACTCAAACAGGGATCCCATGTCCCTTACAGAGACTCCAAGCTTACACGATTACTACAGGACTCGTTAGGCGGCAATAGTCGGACATTAATGATTGCCTGTGTTAGTCCGTCTGATAGGGACTTCATGGAGACGTTAAATACATTACGTTATGCAAATCGTGCGCGGAATATTAAGAATAAGGTGATAGCCAATCAGGACAAAGCCAGTAAACAGTTGGCGATATTGCGGCAGGAGATTCAGTTATTACAACAGGAATTAATAGACTTTAAGTCTGTAAGTATGAATCACTCTATGCAAATGACTAATAAACTTTAGCTCTTGTCTGTAAATATGCCTAGTTGAGACGGTGGGAATTAGACAATAAATAAATCCAAACCCCTGCTAATTAGACAGAACACCATGAACTAGGGGTTGGAATGTAGAAGTGTGCATAGAAATTCCTCATTGAACCACACAGCATAATTGATAACCTGCGCAGGGGATTCCGAACACCACATTTTAATCCATGGGTAGGGAATGAGACCCAAGTTCTTCAGTACTGTCTAATTCATTATGGGTAGCCCACTTTCATCTAGAACACTTTGATAAGGGGCATTATTAGAATCAATCTACTACAGTCAAACCTCTATAAGAGTGCCACCTTTGGGAGTAAGCTAAACTGGCTGTTATACACAGGTGGCTGTCTTATCAAGGGTCAGTCAGAAAGGCCAGCATGGCAAAATAATATCACCATTTTCCAATATCTGAATGCATATTTTAACAATGGTATTTAAAACATCAAATAGTGACAACAAAATGATTTTAATCTAGTTTCTAAAACAAATTGGCACAATATGAGTACAGAGTTAAATATGTTTTAACATTTTTTTTTTTTTTTTTGCAACGCCTTCATATTGGATGCTTTTTGCAGCAATTTTGTACTTGTGCAGTTTTTAATGACAGAATTTAACAAGGCCGAAACACTCCATATTTCACGCTCCGATCGCGTAAAAAATGGGAAAAGGTTCATATACAAGCATATTTCGCAGCGCAAAACTCACAAATCATATCAAAATCCCTTAATGTTTCATATGATCGCCACAAATCACTGATCAATTGTTTTTTCACAGACAAAAAAGACGAAACTCCGACGCGATTTTCGCATCGCAGGGAGTTCGGCCCAGGATTCCGCATTCGGATGAAAAGTTGGAATTACATATTTTGGAATCGATTGATAATCAGAGATTGCAAAATTACTTACCGATTTGATTTTTGGCCCAAAAACATGATATGTGTCTTCAATGAATGAAACCAAAATAAAACAACTACACACGAGATTATGCGAGACTTCGCGTGAGTGTGTAGCCAAGGACAACAGGTTTTTCCCCCAAGGTATTTTAGACACAATAACAATTTCACGCGTTTACGCACACGTGATTGGATTATTTTGTAAACTTTGTGGTTGATCAACGATTATGGATCATTATTGATAATTGGAGATTTGCTCAGGTAATAATGCGGCCGTCTTATGAATAAAATTGCCATTTTGGGAATGTAAAACTGGCCGATGGCGATTATACCGAGGTGGCGCTCTTATAAAGAGACATTTTATAGGGAAAGCAGTCGGGAATGTTTGAACTGGCGCTCTTACGAAGGTGGAGCTCTTATAAAGGTGGCCAATTCGGCGATTTCTACTGTAGCTTGAAAATATGCTGTGCTCATTGTAAGCCATATCTTTGAAAAGTTTAACTTGTAACCTAAATGATGCATCTCATATGTTATTGTATGTTATATAACCTGAGGAAAGAATTAATTTGGAAATAAATCATTTCAGGGTCGTAGAACCGTAGACAGCAAGGGAGTAGAACACACCAGCGACTTAGTTCATGAAAACACCATGTTACAAACTGAGAATGAAAAGTTACGAACTAGAATCAAATCTCTTAATGAAACTATAGAAAGGTTGACTGCTAGGAATTCCGAAGTGTTAGCAGATAAAGCTGTGATAGAACTAGGGAACGCTGCTAGTGACCCAAATAGTGAAAAAGTGTTAAAGTTGATTCAGGGATATGTAAAGGAATTAGAAGAGTTAAGGTAAGGTTCTTGAGATTGGAAATGCATTAATGCATGAAAAGGCTTTTGACGTTTTCGTCATGTGAGAGAGCTGTCTCTGAGCAACATATAGAGGATCTTACATGAGTGGTCATTTCATATGAAATTTATTAAACTAGCCTTAGGAATTTATCGCCTTCAAAATGAATATTGTTGTTACGGACATTGTCAATGACGTTACGTATACCAGCAAAAGTGTTACTACACGTGTGGTCATAACATTTTTTATTACATGACATTATCCACTGGAAAACAGCGGCGTCATATGATGAACAGATATAAAGGCATTATTTGTTGCACCACTTGAAGTGAAGAGATTTTTATCAATAAATGGAACCATAACTCGCGTGGTAGGCATTTATGATCTTGTCATACTAGGCAATAGCATGCAGATGAAACTGCCAATAAAGATTCCTTAAGGCCTGTTGATGTACATGTATAGGCATTATCATTGATTGTAAACTGCAAAATTATATGATTCTGTTTTTTCACATCGTTTAAAATTCTTACAGGTCAAAGCTAGCAGAATCTGAATCATCTTTGGAAACCTTAAAGCGAGTCAGACCGATGTCTTCCCGAGTCGGCATGTCACCTATTTCCCCAATAGGGGGCTCGATCAGCACCCTCAACCAGAGTTATGAACTACCTCTATCGCCAGATCATAGTATGCCATCGATACTGGAACTTGCCAAGCGAGATGTGAAAAAATTGAAGAGAATCAAAAGATCGCAGTCAAGAATCAGTCAGGAAGGGTATGCAGCTTAATGTTCTATATACATTTTTGTTGATCTAAAGAGAGGTGTTTTTTTACAAGGAAATGCCATATAAAGATGCTGATAAAAAAGTAATGGTTCTACCAAAGAAAAGATGGTTCCATCCCGTCATGTCTGAACTCCATGTTGATGGAGATGTTAAAAACAAATTGGAAGAAGAAAAAAAAGAAAACTATGTAACTTTCATGACTAATTACTGTGTTTTTGCATTAAAGGGGTTAATGTCCGGAAACTACAACAGCACCTTTGACTAACACTAGTTAAACAAAGTATTTTACATTACTCTGTCTATGACTTTGCAGGAAAATGCCTTTCAAATTTCAAAAAGTGAAGAATAAAACAAAATAGTATAGACAGAAGGACGGAAAAGAAAAAAAAAACACTTTCACATTTACTTTCAAATAGAATTACATCAAACATCATTCTATATTTTTTTCTTAATATTTTACAGGAGTGACAAGGAAAATATCCATTCTGATGAAGAAAAAGGGAAGAATGAAGTAAATGAAGTAGAAAATGATAGAGAGACAGAGGGAGAAATAGAGAAAGACAAATTGGAAAAGACAGAAAAAGAAGATTTACTGGATGTAAATGGCAATGAAGAACAGGTAAGAATAAAATATATTCCAAATGTGGGTGATTTGTTTTCTGGAAAAAAAAAAAAAAAAAAAAAAAAATGGAAGACAAAGAAGAATTTGAGAAATCAAATTACATAAAAAGAACATGTTATTGTATATTATTAATCTGGCACAGGCAAGTTCTGCAGTCTGTGAAAATAAATCACCAAAAATATGCAAGGCAACAATATCACAAAATTTGATATGAATATTAATTTGTAGGTTGCAGTATGGTAATATTTCTTAAGAGCCTATTTGATTTTCATCAAATTTTTGGACACCATGTATGCTATGTATGCCCTCCCCCCCCCCACTTCCCACTGACTTCAGGGTTCCTGACACAAACTGGCCTGTTACAAAAGAAAGCTAGAAGTTTAAAACTTTGGATGTAAGAGGGATTGGGCTATATGTGACTGAAGGGAAAACAATGGTGCTGATTGGCTGTGCAGTTGCACGTAACATGTGAAAAGCAGGTTTTCTCATTCTCATACATGGCTCAATTTATTTTTCTCAGGTAAATGGGGAATATGTTGAGGAAGAAGACAATGAAGAAGACACAACAGAAGATGAGATCAGTTCAGAGTCAGACTCTGATTCGGAGGGAAAAGGTATGGCTTTTAGGCATGAAGCAGAGATAACTAGGCAGCTTGAAGTCTTAGAAATCTTAACATGTATTGATCAAATAAGAGTATGAGGATTTTGCAGAGAGTTTCATACCTAAAAACCCATGTTAGTGCACTGTTTTTATCAAGTACTAAGAAAGAAATGGCAAAGCACTGTCTCCAAAGCAGCTAACGAAGGTAAAATTTTAAAAGGTAAAAAACAGGTATTAAGGTTTTAGCAAATTGAAATATTTAGGTCAGCTATGATACAAAAAAATCTACTTTTAAATATTGTATGTTAAACTGCTTAACTTCTTCCTATCATGCAACTATCAGTTGAAGTATTTTTGGATTACTGGAATGTATGGACAGGTATACAGTGTCATTCATTGTTGTCACAAAATAAAGTTGTTTTTCCTATCTTATTAAGGGGTTGTGGTGGCCTATTGGTAGAGAAGCAAACACGGGGAGCAAGTGTTTCTGGGTACAATTCATACCTCCCCCATGTACTGTCCTTGAGCAAGACTAAGTTCAGCTCCCTTTAATACTGATTAATACCCAGAAAGCGATGAATCCATTAAAATTATTGTTCTTCTTTTTCTTATTTAAATTTTTTTAGTGTGGTTCATAGTTTATTAGGACACAATAACATTGTTGTCTTTTTCTTGATTATGATTTAAGCTATGTTCACGAAGTATTAGCTAGATTATCTTTTTGTAAACATTTTTACTTTCTTCTGCTTTTGATATTGTACTCTGATATTAAGTGGTAGACTTCATATGCATATTTGTTCTACGTATACTGTATAGGAGCATCAGTTTAGGCATCTATATAAAAATAATGCTTTAACTATGAATTTATGTTGATTTTTTAACAATTTCTAGATGACCACATATAGTTACTCAAAGAGATAATTTTTTACTTCATAAGAACAGACATTTATACTTCTTTATAATGAGAATGGACAGGTATAACCAATACCTTGTTATGAATTTTTTCAGTTCAGGATTTTTAATCTTATTATTTTCATACATGTACGAATATGTTTGCTTCAGTTTGAGCTAGATACTAGCTAAGTCCTATCAATGCAGAAAAGAAATGTTAAATTCATTTCAACAGTTTTAAAACATCTAAAATTAGAACACATTGTAAATGGACCATGTGCATTATTCCCTTCCTAGACTCGGACAATATTCATGAAGACCTTGCCGAACTCACCTGCGAAATCTCAATCAAACAGAGGCTTATTGAAGAGCTAGAGACCACACAGCGACGACTACATTCCATGAAAGTACAATATGACGAGAAAATCACGCTCCTCACGACCAAAATCAGGGAAACAGAAATGGAGAGGGATAAAGTTCTCTCAAGTTTAGGTAAAACCTGAACTCAAGCTTTCCTGACAAAGATCATGAGCTTACAAGTACAAATCATTTATTTCACAACTCCGGTCATACATGTGACATTGAGTTAATGTTATAAAATACAATATGACATGACATTCACAATATTATTGTTAAATGGTATA
Source organism: Rugalucina vietnamica (assembly GCA_964017185.1). NCBI lineage: Eukaryota > Metazoa > Mollusca > Bivalvia > Lucinida > Lucinidae > Rugalucina > Rugalucina vietnamica. The sequence goes on along the minus strand of OZ024878.1, from coordinate 23,875,506 downwards.
AGTAAAGAGTAGTAAAGGAGGTCATGGTAAAGTCTAGGTTGTGTGAAGAGAAGAAGGAAAGAAGGATTGGGGGCAGTGAGAATTCAATATTCATAATTATTTGAAGTTTCTGTTTGCATAAAGAGCACAGAGTTTGTGTGAAAAATCGCTTTACAGTTTGGTTTTCATATGGGTTTCTTGTATTTGCATAAACTGAAAGAAGAAAATGGTTAATAAGTGAAAAACAGGTTATTAGATTTTAAAAGAAAATACATGTAACAAGAACTTGAGATAGATTTTGAAATTTGCATTCCTATGATTCATGCTACTAGTTGCAATTTTTATTTTGTTTCTTGAACATTGTTCAAATTTTATACTCGTCTATGCACACTTCAGGTCATGTTGACAAATCCACATCGGAACAGACCAAGAAGGTTAAAGAACAGTTTGAGAGAAAAATTAACGACATGACGAATGAACTGAAGAAGTTTAAGGCTGCACAGAAAGAGCATGAGAAATTAGTGAGAAACCAGTCGCACTATGAAAAACAGCTAAAGACACTGCAGCACGAGTTGGGAGAGATGAAGAAGACTAAGGTTTGTATTACCATAGCTTCATTTTGAAAAATCAGTATTTCAGAGATTTTGCAGCTACAGGAAGAGCAAATGAATGAGGAAAGAGTGATAAGAAACTGTTTGCTCAAATAATCTCAAATAATCTAGGTGAGACTTAAGAAACAAAGAAGACAGAGAAAAATGAACAAGCTGAGTTAAGATGGAGCAAAGAGATGGTCCAGTTATGGAAAGAGCAATTGTAAATGCAAAGATTAAAAATAAAATGTTTGGAAGCAGTAAAAACGTTCAAAGGGAGGTTGTATGGGACATATTGCACAATTTGGGTAAAAGTTGCTTCTAGATTACTCACAAATCCTCTATCATTTCTTTGACAGATTAGACTAATGAAACAAATAGTCAGCTATCCAATCCATGAAAAAAATCTTCAAATGGCAAAATGGGGTAGAAGCTGGCATCCATGCTAAATATGTTCCTAGATAGATTCTATAACAGATAGGGGTGGATACCAAGTCTGTAAATGACCCTGGGTCATGGAATTAGGTCAAAGGTCAACTCGGTGCAAAATAACAATAAAATGTACAAAAACTCCCATTAAGTGTAATAAGTTGCCTATATTTTCTGTTAAAGTTTGCTGAAAATACCCAGTATACACTTATAATACATGTGGCACTTACATTATAACTGAATAGAGCACTTAGCATGTGCCTTTGTGAGGTTAAAGGTCATGTAAGTGCAAATTTCTCAAGAAAATGTTTGTAAAATCAGTGCTGAATTTCTGATATTATAAAAGCTATCAAATGATGTGAAAACAGAGTAAAAATGACCAAAAATACCAATTTCAGTTTCCTTGGAATGGCTTTGTTAAAATCAATATTACTCTATCATAACTTTTGGTGAGCCCGAAAGAAGAATACTCTACTTCAGTACAGGAATTACACACAACCCAACAACATCAACAATGGAGAAGCTGTCTAAACTAACAGTGGTACTGCATTGATTGACAGCTCTGCAAAGGGTGGCTGCGTGAGAATATTGGCTCCAGCCAATTGGGGCAATGAGAAATAAGAGAATTGCTTGTGCATACAGGCAAAGCTTATAACTACTGACTGATCATCTGATTACTGATTAACTGCTCAGAGGATCTGAGTCTTTCTAGTCAAGTTCAACCATCCATGTATATAAGCCATAGTCGTTTACTTGGATGACTGTACTGTGGAGCACATTTTGGATGTCATGACATCCTTATGTCAGACGTAAAGGAGCAGCCCATAAACAAGAAAGAAGAAAAAGAATTTTTTAAGCTGAAAGAAATCGCATAGAGCGCACAGCCAGAGTAAATAGGTCATCACCAATTTCTTCAACATTGACTTGCTTTACTTGCAACCAATATTTTAGAGCTAAAATAGGCCTAGTCAGCCATTAAAGAGCTCGCCAAACAATCTAATAATCAATAAATAACAATATTTCTCACTAGTGAGAGACGAACGACCACGTTGGGCATATGTGCCATAAAAGGATGCAACTTCACAACATGACCACAACTGCTGGCTGGGATGCTTAGCAAGTCAAAAACAGAAATATGTTATAGGTGAAGACACATCTACAGCCACTGGATGCTGCTACAAGATGATACCGTAGAAAAGCATCTCCATACTGAAGGGAACATTTAAAATTTTAATGCTTTCGAGTACCAGTCTGTAGAAACAATTGGTTGAAGTACTGATGGATACCAGATTTCAGGGGTACATCCAAGCATTGTTATACAATACAGTCCTGAACTTCTGGAGTTTTTTATTTATTTTTAACCAATATTTCGCTGTTTTTGTTTTCAATTGAAAGGGAAGAAGAATGGTGCAATATTGAGTGCTACGGACTAGACTGTTGTCATTTACTCTTTTGTAATACATCATTGTATTGTCAGTTTTGCATTTCATAGGTATTACAACTATTCTGATTCTGTTTATGGCCACTTTTTTCAGTTTTCATGCAAATCAAAAATGAAACTGAGATCCTTGAAGAGCAGTGAGCGTATTAATGAGAAAAGGGATGGGCAATGTCGCGGAAAAATAAGAAAGATTAAAGTCCGAAACTCAATTGTGACGGTGACCCACTGATCACAACCCATTTCTAACCCCCATTTTTGTACACAGGTACCAGATGATAGAAATCATAACATCAACCTCCCAAACCCCAACTCTGCTGTACCCTACCTTTTCCTAAATGTACGCTTAAGTAAAAGGGATTAACATTTTCCACTTTATATATATATAAAATGTCCCCTCTGATCAGAATCAGAATCGTTAACTGGTGAAACGTCAAACTGACAATACCACACCAGGATGGTAGATGGATAGGAGCGCATCGATGTCAAAAAGCAGATTTGTGAAATCTTAAATAGAGATTCGTGGGCAAATCTAAAATAGAAGCGGAATGTAGTATGTAGTCATTTTACGTATAATCACACTAATACTGCCTTGTGGTGTTGTAGAGTGTTGTTTTAGCACACAAGAAGACGTGGTTCCATCCTCAGTCTGAGCAAAATGTGATTAACCAGTAACATTTTTAACATATTACACTATCCAAACCCACCCTTCAATACCCTACCCTATCCTTGTCTAGGGGAGTGTGGTAGCCTAGTAGTAAAGCAACAGGTCCTGGATTTAAAGCAAGACACTTTAAGCTCCACATATTCCTAGTTAATAATCAAAAAGTCTGGCTCTATCACAGCGTGGCGGAAAAAAATGTTGACTGGAACATCAAGCCATGACCAAATCGAACCAAACGAGCCTACACCATTTTCTCATTCCCATTGTCCTCCCTACTATACCACTATCTAATCCTGCTGTACTGACCTCTATTCTAGTCTCTCCACATACCCAACAGTTTTGAAACGCCACACCATGTGACCACCTTACCACATGCCATCCATACCTTGCCCAATCCTAGCCTACCCCATCTCATCCTATTATACGATATGTCTGCCTGCGTACTATATCCATACCTTTGAAACGGAAACAGTTATATGAATTTTCAGCATTGTGTTTATAGACAATGCTTAAATGCAAATTGATATTGGTCAGTTAAAAATGGATGTAAAATTCTAAATTCTCCTATCAAAATGTAGACAACCATCAACTGCTTACTCAAATACACTACCTGCTTTTCGATAGCCATCTTGGATTTTGGCAGGAATTCTTTTTTTATTATTATTATTATTATTATTGTTATTATTATTATTGTTGTTGTTGTTGTTATTTTATCTTGATGCATATTGGTGAAATATCTAAGGTTTATATATTATTTAACTTTAAATGTGATCTTTAACAATTCATCACACCCTTAAACCCCTGTCACACCAGGGTGGCGTTCTCGCGGCGTTCTACAAAAATGCAGAACGCCAAGGTGAACGCCGTGAGAACTCCATGGACGCCGTGGCAACGCGGTGGGAACTCTATCGAACGCCGTGGGAAATCCTAGAACGCCAAGGGTCGGCGTTTCTTTTGGACATGCTCAAAACAAACGCCATCACTGGGCGTTCTAATAAGAGCGCCGTAGGGACGCCGTGAGGACGCCGTGGCAACGCAGTGAGAACTTCATCAACGCGGCGGGAACGCCGTGAGAACTCCATGGACGCCGTGGGAACTCCGTGGAAACGCCATGGGCTACCACGACGTTTGCACTACGATCTCACGGCACGCCCGCGAGACTCATTCCGTTGTTTTCGAGGTGCTGGTGCTGGACTGATTTCCACTTGTGGTGATAGTGTCGGTGGTGGTACATGTACGTCATCTGTCTTTTTCGGACTTTTCCCTTTAGTCACCGCTTTCCTTCTTCCCCTCTTACCAGTCATGCTGTCTTCTTGAAAGCAAACGTACAAATGAGTGAGACTTTGTTTCTGTTTTGCCTACAAGCCGTCAGAGCAGTGCTAGAACGCCGTGGAAGCGCGGTGCGAACGCCGTGGAAGCGCGGTGCGAACGCCAAGAGCGCCGCGCAAACGCAGTGAAAACGTCGTGCAAGCTCCATGGAACGCCACATAGAACTCCGTAGGAACGCCTTGGACGCGACGAGGACGCTATGAGGACGCCGTGAGGACGCCATGGCTTGCTTTTTTCACAAATAAAATCATTTTTTCTTGGAGTTCTGGTGGCGTTCTGGAAAAATTAAGAAAATTTAAGAACGCCACGCGTACGCCTTCTGGTGTGACAGGGGCTTTATGTACGAATTTCTATCAAAACTCCTTTTTGTTGTTCATCTTGAATGTTGGCGGCCATCTTGAATTTGGGTGGCTATCTTGAATTGCTCAAGGATTTTATATCAGGATACTGATATGTAGTTATGTCTGTGGAAATATATTCTGTAGATGATATGACACGGTCATCTAGGTTTCATGCCGAACTATATTAAAGAAATTCATTTTTTTACAAATGTGTAAATACGTAAATGGAATATGCAATTTGCAAATACGTGTCTTGAGACTGAAATATCTATTCAATGATGCCTCTAATGTGTTTCTTTCAATAATTTGAAAGCAATTCAACCATGAAATGCTTTTATACCAAGATTTTTGAACATTCTAATAAAACATTGGAATATTTCTCTGAAATTTTCCTAAATTGCACTTACTGACCTTTTGACCACCTGTACTTCGGTTCAGACAAACATGCTTGATTATTTGACACATACAAACCCTTAATATACTATCTAACTGTTAATATACTAAATTTTAGCATTCAAACCAATTTCTTTGGCCTTGGATTTACTTGTATTTTCAGCAGGGGTAAGTTTTCTTAATTTTGCACTCGTTGAACTTTGACCTAGTTTCTGACCTTAATAAGCAAATCTAGACATGGCATCCACCCCTATGGCTTCAGGCATGCATCAAAGAATATATTTTCAACATCAAATTGCTTCTACTCAATTTTGCCATTTCAAGTGAAAATAAGCCTCAGATGTATGAATGGATGGCTGCCTAAAATCAAAGACAAAAAAAAAATAAAAAAATAAAAAAAAATAAATAAAGAAAGAAAGAAAGAAAGAAAGAAAGAAAGAAAAAAACAAAAAACAAAAAGAACAGCAAATAAAAAAAAAAAAAAAAAAAAAAAAAAAAAAAAAAAAAAAAAAACAAGCTGAACTGGAGGAATCGAATCAGCCAGCAACTAAAAGAAGGAAGCATAGATAAGAAATTGATCCTTTATTTACTCTCAAATGAATAGCTTATTGTTACTCCTATAGGTGAGGCTGATGAAACAAATCAAAGAAGATACCGAGAAGAACAAACAAGCAGAACTTAGACGAAGCAAAGAGATCGCCCAGCTACGTAAAGAGCAACTGAAGAAGGAAGGATTGATAAGAAACCTGGAAAAAGAGAAGAGACAGAAGGATGTAGTGCTCAAGAGAAAGCAGGAGGAGGTAATTATTATTACTAAGAAATTTTGTGGGAGTTGCTGGCCTTTTGTATATGTCTAAAAATAAACAAATTTTCTCGGCACCAAATAGTGTTAAAAATGAATCTAAATTAAGATAAAAAAATGCCTGGAAAAAGGCCACTGAAAGATGCAACCTGTACTAACACTGATTGGAGTACTTCTTAAGAAATAAGAAAGCATTATAGCTTCGTTTTCAGAGGTTAAAAAGATTCTTAGTGTTAAAGTACATGTAACTCAGAGGGAGGGAAACATGAAACTCTAAACATAGTCTTTGAGGAATAAAAAGTGTTTTGTACATATGGCCAACAGAAATAGCTTTTAAAATAGTCAACCTTTCACAGTACATGTATCAGTAGAATAGTTTCTAGTAAAACCTTGACCCCTGGTAATAAGTCAATAACACTTGTAAGCATTTGTGCAGATTTTACGCTCTTAAAACCTTTTATACATGTATGTGTACCTATTGTAGTTTTGCTTTTTTTCCTAAAAATATTTTAAGGGGCGACTAAGTAATAGATTCAGTATCCGCTATTCATCTAACTGGCATATTTTTGCAGCTAACTGGTTTACAAAAAAACTTACGAAATAAGGTAATTAGCTTGTGTGTAGGTGAAACATAATCAACCAACTCATAGAAGACACATTTGTGTAACTTTCACCTCACGTGCACATGATGTGTGCTAATTTAATAATCATGTAGAAATAATAAACATGATATATCTTTTCTGATTTGAGTAACAAGTGGTAGCTTGAACTCTTTTATAGCAGCACATGAGCGGTGACGCTAGAAAACCGTCTTCAGTATTTTTCGACCAGGTCCAACACAAATCGGCCTGCACATTCTCAGAAAATGGCTAGAAGCTTGAATTTCGGATTCAAGAAGACAAGGAATTGTACTATCAAAGTAGCGAAAACAAAGGCGCTGATCAGCTGTGCAGTAACTGCACAGCTGATCTGCGCCTTTGTTTTCTCATAGGCATAAATGTGGTTTTCTCTTGACGCGGCACATATTATATACTGTATCTTCCATAACAATATGTGTGCTCTTACAAATCATCATGGTTATGGAAGGCATAACTTTCATTTATTATCATCATCGTGTACTATATGTAAATTACATCATGCTAACACAATTACAATACCATATAGACATTGTCAAAAATAACTGCATAATATTACGTATAAAGGTAGATATAATACAAATGTATGGTACTAACTTTATCATCTAATATCACAGTTATACTGTGGATAACATCACACCATGAATTAGGCGGCCCCCAATGGCCGAGTGGTTAAGAGCGCTGATATTTCATTACCATACTTAACCATTAGATAATCTCACCACTGTGTCTGGTGTGGGTTCGAACCCCACATTGGCCACATGTGAGACAAGCCAAGTTCTGCTTGCGGGGTGTGCCAGGTGGTTTGTTCTCCCATTTTCGCCCCACCTACTGATTGGCCCGTCTCAAATGAACTGAAATAATCTTGAAAGGGACGTTAAACTGAATTTAAAAAAAAAACAAATAAAAAAAACATGAATTATTTGCTACAAAAATTAAAATTTCTATTTAGGGCGATAGTTAATGTTAAGCATGGTCAGTCATAAAATAAAACATAATTTAATTGATACTGATTTGTGTCAAAAGTAAAGTCCAGCTAACAGATAAGAAAGATTATGTTATAAAGTGCAGTAAACTTAATAGTGGGCCATTTTTAGTGACTTTTGCTTAACAGATAACTAATTGGTTGAAGGTTTTTGCACTTGGTTTGCAGAGGAAAGAACACCCATCAATGTAGACAAGAGAAATCCTTTCCTATCAACATAATTAAAAATTTGGTATTACAAAACAAAACTGTTACACCCAAGTGACCCAGTGGGCAGTTTTTATAATCGCAGCCCCTGTGGCCGTGTGGTTAAGAGCACTGTTTCTTTATAATCAGATTTTACAGGTATGAAAGCTTATAATTATTCTATAATTCTTTGTCTATTAGGTTGAGTCTTTGAGGAAGCGTAACAGACCTATGTCCAGTAGAACAGCAGGGAGGGTAGGGAGATATGATAAACAACCTACTTTACCAATGGGTAGGTACTGGTTTTATTTTCTTCAGACCTCTTTAATATTGCGATAGTGCCCTGTACAAAATGGATCCATGACATTTCGTCTAAAACCATTTCGTCTAAAAGCCATTTCGTCTAAAGGACATTTCGTCTAAAGGACATTTCGTCTAAAAGACATTTCGTCTAAATGACATTTCGTCTAAAGGACATTTCATCTAATGGACATTTCGTCTAATGGACATTTCGTCGAATACGACATTTCGTCTAAAATTCGTCTAAAAATGTCTAAATTCGTCTAAAATTCGTCTAAAACTTGTCTAAAACATAAATGATAAGGAAAATATTTTTGAACACTGAACATTTTTTTGGATATCAATTTCATTATTTAATATAACAAATTGTAGCCAATCCCTCCAGCGATGTTGCAGCAGCATCTTTTAGTTGAAAAATATATAATGCTTTTATTGTTTACCAATCAACAACTGCAACAGACAACAATAGACCAAAACTAATTCTAAACACTGCATTATAGCTACCAGTTTGATAACTACTCACAATGACCAGTTAAGGTAGATCAATATACATGTATTGTCACCATAAGCTTGCAGGTAAACAGAAATGATAAATGAATATTGCAAGTCACATCTCTGAAACTGATTTCCAGTAAGGTGCGACATTTAGTCTAAAAATTCTTATTTTTTCTTAACTTTTTTTTAGACCAAATGTCGCACCCACTAGATTTTTTAGACGAATTGTCCATTAGACGAAATGTCTTTTAGACCAAATGTCCATTAGACGAAATGTCCTTTAGACGAAATGTCCTTTAGACGAAATGGCTTTTAGACGAAATGTCCTTTAGACGAAATGGCTTTTAGACGGAATGGTTTTAGACGAAATGTCCTGCACCCGTACAAAATACATACACCAATGTATGTTTCATTGTTTGATACCTGTCTTTAAAAAGTAGTTAAAACAGTGTAAAACTAAAAATAACATCAAAATTAGCTGGGCCCAGTTGTTCAAAACTTTGTTAGCTTAACATCATCATTAAGACAACCCGTTAAGTTCATGGTGACTACATAAGCAAATACACTGTTATTTTTTTGTTGAAAAATGTCCATTGCAAAGGATTCTCACATTTTTTCAACAAAAAAATAACAGTGTATTTGTAATATTGTCATTTGAAATTTTAATGAATCGTTAACTAATGACATCGTTAATTTTGAACAACTGGGCCCTGGAGGTTGATTCTTCAGTGATTTTCAGGCTCTTGGTCTAAGGCATTTAAATGATACAGAGATATTTTGTCATAATCTCCATTAGGAAATGAGCCTTGATGCGAGAAAACCGGTCTTCGGGATTTCCAACCAGGTCTGACACAAACCGACCTGTACAGTCACAGAAGAAGGCTAGAAGCTTGAAATTGGGGAAATAGGTAGAGGAAGAATTGTACTATCCATACAGCGGAAACAAAGGCGCTGATCAGCTGATCTGTGCCTTTGATTTCCCATATGCAAAAGTCTGTTTTTCTCATGATGCGGCTCATATGATCCTATCGATTATACAAAGCCTGCTAATCTTTTACAGAAGAAGATGGGTCTATGAAAGGTAATGATGTGTACACTTACATGAACACTTAATATGTTTGCACTTCTAAAACATATACATTGTAGTATTAATCTGAGACTTGCAGGCCAGGAAAAAGGCTGACACAACAGTGTGATCGTTTGTCCTTTTGCATTGCCTAGATTTCACATTGATCAGGGTCTTAGCACATATAATATCAATAGGAAACAATGTATAGGCTTGCAATTGCTTTCCTGTGTTTTGGACAGATGAAATGGACAAATAGTCACAACACAACAAGATGGTGTCCAACAGGATGTACACTGTCAGTTATTTTCACATCCTTAAAAATAGCTTTCTTCTAAATTAAGTTCACCTGTCTAAACAGAAAAAAAAATGTGAAAGGAACGGCATAATGAAATGTATTGCACAATAGCACTGTGGAAGTTCCAACACCATGAAAATAATGGATTTGAGCCTGTGCATGGGAAAACCAACAATTTGCATATGCGAAAACAAAGACGCAGATCAGCTTCGCGGTAACCGGATAGTACAATTCCTCTACTTTCTAAATCCAAAATTTCAAGCTTGTAGCTGTCTTCTGTAGCTGTACAGGCCGGTTTGTGTCAGACCTGGTCGAAATCCCAAATTGTTGGTTTTGTCACGCACAGGCTCATTTGATATTCAAATAGAAACACTTAACTTTAATTAACAAGCTTAACGACTTTGACTCTCTATAAATTTCCAATGATAGAACAACTAATAGAACAACTAATAGAGTGTGCTAATATTTAGATGTCTTTAAATGAGAAAAGAATGCAGCAAGGAGCCCTTAAAATGTGCTTATAAGCATATTCCGACAGCAAAAACGTTGGTAAAAAATTGTCAATGAATACAGTGCTGGAAATAGCCGGTCGCAAAGTCGCCAGATTCAACCAAACATTAGTCTGGGTGACGAAAATTTAACAAAAAATTGCCCAGAATGTTTATCTTGGGCGACAAGCATCTGATTCTGAACAAAGTGGGAGATTTGTTGCTTTTTTGTGTGTAAAACTCGTTATAACCATCTGTAAACCACAATTTTAGCATTCAATTAGCCTGTAATTGTGTTTCCTTGCAAATTCCTGGTTCAAATGCGTTTTCCAGGATGCTGATATGATGCTTATCTCATGGTCAATCTATTTATACTCATAGATGAAGGCCCCCCTCCCCCCATCTCCCCCACCCGATATATAGATATATTAAGAATATGTTTAAAAAGAAAAAAGACACCAACCCATCTGATTTAATGGGCTACATCTATGTACAAAAAAAAACAAAAAAAAAAACCAAAAAACGAGTGTCCAGCACTGTGAATATGTCACATCATATTTTTATTTTGTTAAACAGACTGAAAACTTTACTTTTGGTTTGTTCTCTGTTACGGCTATCCTGAAATGTGTGAAGCTTCACATTACAATCAACTGAGGTAATTCAAGTGTAATCTTTTTAATAGTCTTTTTGATTGTTCATGTAATAGTGTTTAGAAAGTTTTAGAACAAATCTCTGCCTCGTTTTAAATATTTATGTATGTTTTACAATATGTAATGCTGCATTTTCAGGACCATTTGTAACATCGTCCCCCATGAGACGGCGGAAGCGGACAGATTTCTCGGCCAGGGCGGCCAAGAACAAATGGGACACGCTACAGAAAAATGTTAATGCTGTGATAAATAAGAAACAAACTGTGTCAAACATAGAGAAAGATATGGATGTCTGGCTGAAGGTATATAACATTCATATTTGCTCAATTTTTAAGTGGTTTATTTTTTTTATTCTCTTCAAACATTTGACCACTAACCGATCAATCATTGTAAATGTCGCAAATATGCTCAGACGTGGCTAAGATCTGTCCATCATCTGATTAAGTAGCCCCTGAAATAGCTTAAGTGTTAGAGCATCGTCTAGAGGTGTTTCAGAAATTGTAAATGATAAAAGATCATCTACTGCCCTTTTCTTCTAAACCAAGATGATGTGGTTAAGCCACTTGCCTTTTGAACTTAATCCTTTGGATAAGACTTTAATCAGAGATCCCATTACTGTGACCATACCTATTTGTGGGATATAAAACGTTAAACCTGACAAGAACTACCATCATCAGTTATAAACCAAGATTCAGAAAGAAATGAAATTGACCAAATGTTTAACTTGTATTTCTTCTTTTCAGCACCGAGAAAAGCTTGGTAAGAAAATGGAGAAATATGTCCAGAAGAGAGAGAATATGGTGGCACAAGGAATGGTAAGCTTGAATAAAGTTTTTGTGAAAAATATTGAAACCAAAGAAGATAAAATGTACCGGTAGATCTCTCTCAAATGAATACTTAAGTTTGGAAATATTTGGGAGAAATTAATGTAATTGCTAATCTGTGTGAATTCAGTGCCCTGTAAATTCAAAGTTTTCACTAATAAATACTTACAAAAATTTAAGCCTGTAATATAGCATTAGTTACCTAAGGTCAAATTTGGTAAGATGTGCTTTTCATTGGGAAAAACTGTAAGAATAGATTGTTCAGAAATGTTTTTGCTCGCTTGTACGAAAGTACAGAAAAACCTATTGCAGTCACGTCAGTGTCGGTATATGCATCGGTATTGCTGAAATGTCGAAGTATTTGGTTAAAAGTCTTTATAAGTCGATAAACTAGATACTTTGCATTTTGGTAGATATTGGTCTGAAATTTTATGCTGTATCATCATGACCCACCTGAGTGACCTTGAGGTCAGGTCACAGACTTTGAAATTTTTGTTAAAGTCACTTAAAGAGTTCAGATCTCTATAATGCTTGAACATATGGATGGATCTATTGGATACCGCCTGCTGTTAGATATTATTCTTAAGTTTTATGCTGTACTTCCGACCCAGCTGAGTGACTTTGAGGTCAAGGTCACAGACTTAGAAATTTTTGTGTAAAAGTTTTTGGTTAAAGTTATATAAGTCTATATCTCTTATATGCAGATGGATCAAGTTGATATTTTGCATTGGTCTGAATTTTAGTGACCTTGAGGTCAAGGTAAAGGATCATAGATTTTAATAGATTTAGTGGCAAAGCACAAGTCAAGCGAGCAATGCTGTCCTGCAACACCTCTTATTAGGCCATTTCAAAGGTTAGTTTTCAAAGACCAAATCACAGAGTCTCAGGACCACTGATCTGCTTGGCTTAGGTTGTGAAAGATGTGGTAGAACAATGATGTTTCTAAGTTGAGCAGAGCTTTATATTGTTATTTTCAGGGTGATGAACAAATCAAAGAGGTCAACAATGTGATAGAATCTCTGGCCAATCAAGTAGAGTTTGCTCAAGACAACATACAGGAATGCCAGACTAATATTGTACAAGTAGAGGAAGCAAAGGTACACAAGGGACTGTTGGTTGTCGTTTTTTAAATCAATGCCATAATTCAGTCTTTTTCCCCAAACTTTAAGTTCAGAAACATTCATGAGAAGTTGATTTTTGCTAATATTCTCGAATTCTTTGCCTTGCCAGTTCAAATTTCTTTCTAATAAAGGACAACTGCAAGCTTTATAAATTTGCACAGTTTTAAGAATTTGCTAATAATTACGATGTAGAAAATTATTGAAGTAAAAGTCATGCAAAACTTTGCAGATTTACAGCACTTAAAGAGTTTGTATTGAATATCCTAATATCTGGGCCCAGTTGTTCAAAACTAATGACGTCGTTAGTTAACAATTCGTTAAAATTTCAAACATTAATATTACAAATACACTGTTATTTTTTGTTGAAAAAATGTCTCACATTTTTTCAACAAAAAATAACAGTGTGTTTGTTATTTTAGCTGATATTTGCTTAACAAATTTATGTCTTAACGATATCGTTAAGCTAATGATGCTTTGAACAACTGGGTCCAGGTGTTCTTTTAATTCACAGGATGAAGCTGAGTCAATAGACCCTGTATCACTAGTCAGTGCCATCAATCTAGAAGAGGCCAAATATTTGTTACAACATTTCATCAATCTATCAATAACCAGGGTATGTACCACTAGGGTCTGTGTCAAGATACTGTATTTCAATAGTAGCTCTTCCTTTGATTTATGAAATTAACTATTATTTGCAAGTATATTGTGAAAGATTCTGATAGTTCGAACGTAAAGACTCAAAGTTGATTGGAAGTGTTATGAGAGATAATAGGATATAAAGCACACTTTGATGCTTAAGTCCTGTAATATTGCCATTTGAAATTTTAATGAATCATTAACTAACGATGTCGTTAATTTTGAACAACTGGGCCCTTGTCTTCAAGTGTAACTGTTTATTTCATAACAGTTTGAAACCCTACCAATGCAAAATTACTTTTCAAAACAAAATTAGTCAGTGCATAAAGTTTATGAACCTTTATGAGACTGGTTTGCAGAAAATGCAAAATATATAGAGAGATGGAGAGGGTTGAATAACTTGTATTGCTTCAAAAATTATTTAATACCATTTCTAGGGTTTAGAACTGTCTTCCAAAGATTCCGAGGTGCGAGAACTCAATGCCAAACTACACCAAACAGAACTGAACAATACATTACAACAAGATCTCCTCAAACATATGATGGTTGATCGGGTAGACATTGAGGTGGACAATCTCATGACCAACCAGGTCGATGGTAAGAGAATTAGTAAACTACAGAACTGACGAGGTTTTGCCGAAACATTTTGTTATTTAATGCTATGGTCTTACATTTTTAACAAGATCTCCTCAAACACATGATGGTTGATCGGGTAGACATTGAGGTGGACAATCTCATGACCAACCAGGTCGATGGTAAGAGGATAAGTAAAACAATGAATTACGAGGTTCTGCCGAGACATTTCCTTAATTTAGTTTAAAGGTCTTTTCTTTACAACAAGATCTCCTCAAACACATGATGGTTGATAGGGTAGACATTGAGGTGGACAATCACATGACCAACCAGGTCGATGGTAAGAGGATAAGTAAAACAATGAATTACGAGGTTCTGCCAAGACATTTCCTTAATTTAGTTTAAAGGTCTTTTCTTTACAACAAGATCTCCTCAAACTCATGATGGTTGATAGGGTAGACATTGAGGTGGACAATCTCATGACCAACCAGGTCGATGGTAAGAGGATAAGTAAAACAATGAATTACGAGGTTCTGCCGAGACATTTCCTTAATTTAGTTTAAAGGTCTTTTCTTTACAACAAGATCTCCTTAAACACATGATGGTTGATAGGGTAGACATTGAGGTGGACAATCTCATGACCAACCAGGTCGATGGTAAGAGGATAAGTAAAACAATGAATTACAAGGTTCTGCCGAGACATTTCCTTAATTTAGTTTAAAGGTCTTTTCTTTACAACAAGATCTCCTCAAACACATGATGGTTGATAGGGTAGACATTGAGGTGGACAATCTCATGACCAACCAGGTCGATGGTAAGAGGATAAGTAAAACAATGAATTACGAGGTTCTGCCGAGACATTTCCTTAATTTAGTTTAAAGGTCTTTTCTTTACAACAAGATCTCCTCAAACACATGATGGTTGATAGGGTAGACATTGAGGTGGACAATCACATGACCAACCAGGTCGATGGTAAGAGGATAAGTAAAACAATGAATTACGAGGTTCTGACAAGACATTTCCTTAATTTAGTTTAAAGGTCTTTTCTTTACAACAAGATCTCCTCAAACTCATGATGGTTGATAGGGTAGACATTGAGGTGGACAATCTCATGACCAACCAGGTCGATGGTAAGAGGATAAGTAAAACAATGAATTACGAGGTTCTGCCGAGACATTTCCTTAATTTAGTTTAAAGGTCTTTTCTTTACAACAAGATCTCCTTAAACACATGATGGTTGATAGGGTAGACATTGAGGTGGACAATCTCATGACCAACCAGGTCGATGGTAAGAGGATAAGTAAAACAATGAATTACAAGGTTCTGCTGAGACATTTCCTTAATTTAGTTTAAAGGTCTTTTCTTTACAACAAGATCTCCTCAAACACATGATGGTTGATAGGGTAGACATTGAGGTGGACAATCTCATTACCAACCAGGTCGATGGTAAGAGGATAAGTAAAACAATGAATTACGAGGTTCTGCCGAGACATTTCCTTAATTTAGTTTAAAGGTCTTTTCTTTACAACAAGATCTTCTCAAACACATGATGGTTGATAGGGTAGACATTGAGGTGGACAATCTCATGACCAACCAGGTTGATGGTAAGAGGATAAGTAAAACAATGAATTACGAGGTTCTGCCGAGACATTTCCTTAATTTAGTTTAAAGGTCTTTTCTTTACAACAAGATCTTCTCAAACACATGATGGTTGATAGGGTAGACATTGAGGTGGACAATCTCATGACCAACCAGGTCGATGGTAAGAGGATAAGTAAAACAATGAATTACGAGGTTCTGCCGAGACATTTCCTTAATTTAGTTTAAAGGTCTTTTCTTTACAACAAGATCTTCTCAAACACATGATGGTTGATAGGGTAGACATTGAGGTGGACTATCTCATGACCAACCAGGTTGATGGTAAGAGGATAAGTAAAACAATGAATTACGAGGTTCTGCCGAGACATTTCCTTAATTTAGTTTAAAGGTCTTTTCTTTACAACAAGATCTTCTCAAACACATGATGGTTGATAGGGTAGACATTGAGGTGGACAATCTCATGACCAACCAGGTCGATGGTAAGAGGATAAGTAAAACAATGAATTACGAGGTTCTGCCGAGACATTTCCTTAATTTAGTTTAAAGGTCTTTTCTTTACAACAAGATCTCCTCAAACACATGATGGTTGATAGGGTAGACATTGAGGTGGACAATCTCATGACCAACCAGGTCGATGGTAAGAGGATAAGTAAAACAATGAATTACGAGGTTCTGTGGAGCTAATTTGTGTATTTAATTTTACAGTTTTATCTTAACATATTAAACTTATTATGGTTAATAGGATAGCTATTGAGGTGGACAAACCAGGTCCACAATAAGAGGACTAGTAAATCACATCAATGACAAGGTTCTGCCGAGCCATTTCTTTAATATAATTTTATGGTCTTATCTTTACAACAATACAGGGATTTTATGACTGATGATAAGTTCTTTAAGTTAAATATTATCTGTAATGTATCTGATCTAATTTATATGATTTAAAGCGAATCTGATATCTTTTCCAGACTTGGACAGTTCCACAAGCTCTTCTTCCAGTTCCCCTGTAGACAGGTGAGTGATTTCCCTTGATATCTAAAAATAACTTGGGTCAGTCTAAAGATAACTTTGATCAGTAGTTAGGTGATCTAGATGATTAACAAAGTTTGCTCCAGATTCTTTTTGGGTCTTCTGTCAAGTTAGCAAGATCAAGATTTTAAATCGTACACAATCTTGGGAAAATGTGTCTTGTACCATTAACTAACATGAAGGTACAGAAATCAAAAAGCAACATTAATATTTTTTTGATAAGGCCACACCAAATAAATTAGTAGCTCATCCCCGCCCGCCTCCCGAAAAATCCCCCGCCCCGAACTTTTTTATTTGGAAAAAAAAAAATTTTCTTTTTGGGGTGTTGCAATGGACCAGGGTCGAAACGACCCGAAACCATCAAAACCGGAAGACGCTTGCAATCATAAAGGGTCCATGTGAGCAAACTTGAAAATGAAAGTAGACTTGCCTTTTTCAGTTTTTGTGCAAATTTTTGCGAGTTTTGAGGCACAATTCACCTAGAAATCTAACCAAGTAGACATGTTTGTGCTACTGCGTATTCGCAAAGGCTGTAGTATCATCAAAGACTGGTATGGGGTGAAAAGGGCCTGTGAAAACCTTACGTTTGCCGATCTCTTTGACGAGTTCAGGAATGGAACATTGGACAGCAGCACACCAATTGACATAAATTCTTCTGTATTAAGCGGTCTGATCAGGATCTTTACTGTTGGTAATTCATTCTCAGTATGTTCCTCTGTGGAAAGATATTGCTTACTTTGGCATATTTTATGCTGTCCAGAATAGTTAGTATCTTGAAAGCCATAGACCATCTAGTCATTGCTTATTTCATTTACTGTAATTCAGTCCAGATTTAATTAGCAAATCTAGTCCAAAACCTAGTCATTTCTGTATTTCTTGCAGTAACAAAACAACTGGTGTTAATAAACAACAACACGTTTTTGATTATACTCTTTTATTTCCATTTGACATGCAAAACTGGTAGGTGTTTGACAATATCGACTGAAGGTGTGAAAAATAAAAAATAAAAAATAAAAACCTCCCACCCGCCCCATTTTTTCATAAAAATTGGATGAGCATCTACTAATTTATTTGGTGTGGCCTAATATCTTTTGCAAGTCTCTACTATAGCTAATTATGCCAGTTTGGCTAGTTACTTGGTCTAAAGAGAGAAATTTTATGTAGGAGCATTTATTTTAAGCTTTCTCAATTAATGCTAAGAACTAGGAGAAAAGCATTGCTTCGGTGAGTTCATAGACATATTGCGGTATTGTTTTCCTTGGAAAATGTGTTCGTCCTCATTTTCAGCATCATGATTTTTATTGTTGAAAGTTTTTATATTGTGGTATTTTGCAAATTAATTTATGGTGCAGGTAGACGCTGCTTATCATATGCAGTTTAATTTTGATTTAGATTTTTTAGTAGCAGGGGAAGGGTCTCAAACAAGCTAAGGGGTAGCTTCTTAAGTTTTGATGAAAAATTGTTGACCTGAATGTTAAGAACCCAATCAAGCAAACAATTAGCTATTATACATTCTTCTCTAAATTGACAGTAAAGGTACTGCAACATGCATCCCTAAATGAGTTTTTACTATATTTTTGTGCTTTGCAGAAAGCAAAAGTCACTTCTCATATGAAATTTCAAAATGTGCATAACTCATTCCATTGACGATATACTATGCAGGCCAGACCGCAAATTTGAACTCTTTTAAGTCATGCTTTTGTAGCTTGCATAGCATAAAGTTAGGGTTCCTATGCATAATATAGTGCTCATTTAATACATGAATCCATTCTTAAGTATTTTGATGTTTGTTTGCAATGTTCAGATTTTAAACTTTAAAGTTGAGTAACAGTGTATTTATCATAGAATAAGTATTTAAAAATGTATACTAGAGTGTAAGCTTTAAATATTATTAACACAATCTTTCTGTTTTCTTTTCCCCCCTTTGGCTGTGCTCGACTATCTGATGTCACAATCAACGGATGCTATCAACTACCTTACATACAATGGGTCATGTAGTGACTTTTGTTTATTTGCATTTATAGTATTGTGCTCCTTATTTGCTATAGAGGTCTTCTGGCTATAATATTTATAGGCTTACAAATTTATTCAAACATTTTAGTAAATTTGAAGGTACATGTATTAAGAGAAATTTTATAATTTTATTTCAAGTTGATTACAATGTTTGGATAATAATCATACATGTCCATCAGGGAGAATCCAGAAAATGAGCCATTAAATTGATTTTCTTTTGAAATATGCCTATTTTTTTAAACAAAATTCAAAGTCTCACTGACGAGAGACTTTCAAATATCTCCCTGAAATAAAAGAAAAATCTCCCAGAAGCCTATATTAAATACAAAATTGTATAAGTATTTTCATTGATCATGAATATTTTTGGGTGTTGGAATTAGTTTTCCATAAAGACCATTTTGAAATGGCTTTGTGGCTTTGTAAGCCTTTAAATCTAGCAACTGTGCATTCTTTAATTACTCTTGAATGCTTTCTCTGTTCTACAGAGCCTCCATCTATTGTAGCCAATCAAATACCTCATCATATAACATGTGATCTGTGATACCCAATCATTGCATAGTTGTCATCAGTCACATGAGCTTCACCATCCAATCTTGGCTTGAGGTTGTAGACATATCTTATTCTGGAATAAGCTTTATTGGTGCTTGTTAAAGTTGAATGAATCATTTTTCTAGGGAATTTTTGTAGGGATGTATGTATTTATTACCAGCCTGTGATATTCAAATTCAATTATTTTCTAATAATGCTCAATGAGCCGCCTCGTGGGAAAACCAACAATGTGGTTTCCGAACAGGTCCGACACAAACCGGCCTGTACAAGCACAGAAAAGAGCTAGAAGCTTGAAATTTCGGATTTAGAAAGAAGAGTATTTGTACTATCTGAGTAGCGAAAACAAAGGCGCTGATCAGCTTCGCAGTTACTGCGAAGCTGATCTGCGCCTTTGTTTTCGCCTATGCAGATTGTTGGTTTTCCCATGGGGTGGCTCCAATGTTACTCTATGCAATGATTTATATAACTTTGTATCCTGTGATTTTAATATTATTTTATATAAAAATAATTGCTTTAATCTGGTAGATCTTTATATTGTTAATCAATGTTCAGATACTTGTTGCCTTTTGCCCAAAATGTTGTTGACACATCAATAAAATTTGTTGGTGCATCACCCATGTTAGATTTTGTATATATTCAGTATTTTGTCAATTTTGTATGATTTAGCCTCATGAATGTTTGATGCATGTGTGCACCTGTGATACTCTTAGTTGATTGTTATAATTTATTCTTGTTAAGTCTTTGTAAATATAATATATGGGAATAAGTGTTCAAGGGTAATGTAAATGACGGAATATTTTCTTGAACTCAGGAAAATTTTTATTGTGTCTTAATACATACCTAAAGTGCAATAGCTTTAATTCACATGAAAAATGTTCCATGTAACATTAAGATACACAGAAAAAATATTTATGGCCTCGGCTTCATAACATTGTAATTTGTCTAGCAAGTAAAGCAGTGCTTCTCAGAAATGCCTTGAAACTTTTGGCTTTGTTTCTAAATTTCTTTTCTTAATGTGCCTATAACAAGAAATCTTACATCAAGGCTACAGACCATCACTTGAAATTTGAACAATTAGATGAAGCAAGTAGAATTATTAAAGAAACCATAGTCCAACTATAAAGTAAAATCATACTTTAGCGTGATAAAGCTTCTCTTTAACTGGTCCCATTAATGTAATTGTTGAAAGCCATACAAAGATTTTGAAGGTGTTGCCTTGGAGAAAGATTTCAAAGACGATGATTATAAATAAGTGAAAATGCATGTGTCAAACTATGGTTTGAAATGAAAGATTTTGGTTATATGCAGCTTAAAAATATATCCAAGGCTGAATATATCTAACTGAATAGCTAAGAGAGGGCCAAAATCTTTCATTTTCTTTTCTGAATGTTAACCATATTCTGTTCTATAACTGTGTACATGTTGCTTTATTTGTGGTTATGTTTTTCTGTCTCCATGGGAACAGTATGTTTGAGAGCCATGTGGATGTCCCACTCAGTCAGAAGCCTGTGTTTGGCTCAACCACCTCAATTGGGGATCAAGCCTCAAAACGTGATAAGGTAAGGGAGTCTTCATTATTTATTATAATTTTTGTTTTGAGTTTGCCGTGTTGTCACAGGAGATATATTTTGGCACATAAATGTTAAATCTATCAACTAACCATATTCTGATGACAGAAAAGGTGCAGTCACAACACACACACACAAAGTCGTGGTTTGAGAGTCAGGATTTCTGATATAGATACTAATCTGGATATAAATTGTGCATAGTAGAATGTGTAAGATGTGCTTGGTAATCTTGGGATGATTTTATCAATTAAAAATGTCAGAGAGTATCAGAATCATATTGAAAATCTGATAATGCTTATAATGCTGACAGTTAGCATCCATAGCAAGGATATTATGGGGAACTTGCAAAAAAAACTCCCATAGTATGGTTTGCTTCTTAAATGTATCTAATAGCAAACTTTTGTATATCAAAAACATGTTCTTATTTTGTGGCTAGATAGTTCTGTATAGATAACAGCATTAACTAAGTCTTTCTGATGAAAACAGTAATGCAGCATTTTGTTTTGTGAAACGATGTGATCAGACCACATGATTAACAGAGGTGTTGTTATTTGTGTAAATGGTGATTAAACTTAGCAATTTTATACTTCACAAATCTTTTTTTTTTTACTTTTTTACTTCATAAAGCTGGGAGCTGGTTGATTATCAGTTCCTTCAAGTTGAACACTCTAGCCTATTTATGTATTATAATAATAGGGTTCTCTAAGATCATTTTTGGTGAGTAGTGTAGATGACACCAGGAGCTTCATCAAAAGGAAAAGCTGTTTGTTAAACCCTCAACATGGCAATGCTCATAAAAAATCACTGCATCTAAGCTTGAAACTTGCTGAGAGAATAAGAATTACAAAAACATACTTTCTTATGATGTTGCTCAATTGTAAAAATGTATATTGCACATTCCAATAAGCGGGGTTTGCCTTAATATGTTTTTTTTTTTTTTTTTTTTTTTTTCAAAAAAATCAAGAAAGATTTCAGATGATAGTTCATTGGAAAAGAGTACATTTTTATTGTCATATATGAATAAATTATATATTTGAAGATATCACAAAGAATTTTGATCATATCTACCTAATCTCTATTGTTACTTTAAATGGCTTAACCATGTTTGAAAGTGTTTCAAAATTGCATATTTTGAAAGTGTTCTCAATAGATATTTAATGAATTGATTTTGTATAATGCAAACTAGCAAAACAGATATTGAACAAGGATATCAAATTTTATATTGATATGAAATAAAACACAGAAATATGGTGCAGTCAAATGGTTTTCCTGTATAACTCAATAGACACCTTTTTTCTGTTCTTGGTATATATTTTTTTTTTTTCAGTTTTCTTTTTCTTCACATGAAAGTTAAAATAAATAATTGTAAAAGTCTTTTGTCTGATTATACATTTAAACATATCAACACATTTAATAAACATTGAATGTGTCAATGTATATTTAACTCAACATAGGAGTTACGAAGATTATATTTGGTAAGTGAAATATTCCATGTAGGAAACTGTACTGTAACATAGTGAATATATTCGACAAATTTGTATTCCATCATTATTGCCTTTCCCCAATCCTGATATTATATAGTATGGATATCAAAATATCTTAAATCACCTAATAATTTTACTTTCTTATATAGAATATATGATCAATAGAAAACAACAATTATATGATTAAAAGAATGGAATTAAAGTCGATGTAAAATTTTTAAAAGTAAAATGAATTGGCTATGGATGATTATTTTGTGATCAAATTTCAGTAATGTGGGTGCTGTATTCACCGTGTCCTGTTCAGTAGCTGTGCCAAATAGAAACTAGATGATTTGCCCTATAACTGGCATTAGTACAAACTGTCTTGAAATTTAAAAATCTTACACAACTGTTTATGTCTCCATTCACTTAAAATTGCAACAAATTAGATATAGTTTTATGTTTCTATACTGAGTTCCATGGCCAATGCAACTTTAATTTATCCTCTTTTCTTTTTAATTGGTTAATTATGTGAAAACTTTTGAGCCCTATCATCATTAAAATGACTTGTAAATCTTTGCATGTTATCAGATCTGAGATTTTAGTGCGCATGCACGGGAACACGCCCCAGGGTACAAAACTGCATTTCCCGTGCCCCGAATGCGCGGGCTCGAAATTTTTCAAAACAATTCACACAATTCAATTCTTGGACGACCGTCCGATGAGTGTATGGCAATACCAATGTTGAAACCCACGGCTTAATGCTTGAAAATTAGCATTGATTTTCAGTACCCGAAAAATGCTTGTTTTTATCATTCAATGTCACTTGGTCACATGGTTGGCGTCAATGCACATGTCAACCATGTGCTTTATTTTGTGTTGGCAACCTAGCCTAATTGAAAAATATTGTATTGCAGATATGGGAATGTCGTTTTTCAATGTGTTTTGTTGTTTTAGATTAGGGTGGTTTGCACAGTTTAGCAAGAAATTCATGAAAATGGATGATTTCCTTCATTTTTCAAAATGACCCCTTCGCCAGTATTTACTCAATTGTAGGCGAACGAAAAAAGTCTAACAGCAGATTTTTACAGATCGTCTTTGAACATGGTGTGACTACATACATTCGGAATTTCAGATAAATCGACGGAAACCACAAAAAGTTATTCAAAATTTAATGACAAGTTGCATTGGCTGTGGAACTCAGTATAGTTTACAATATTTATCCTTTTCTGAAGTAATTTTCTAAGAAGGGCCTGTGTGATAACAATGAAATATTTCTTTTTCATTTTTTTTACATAAAAGTAGATATATCTTCTGATAAAAAAGCTAATCCTTTGTAGCCTACATTGTTACATTTATAATGCTTTAAGATTTATATACTAGTTATATATTGGAATCGTTAAAAATAATAACATTTGAACCACTGCAGAAGCTGGGGGTGAGGTTATGGCCATGTAAAATCGATTTAAGCTGGCCAGTAATTTTATATTACAGATGTTCCAAGGCGATACTTCTGTGATGGTTCTTTTTGTTTTATGTCTTGGTGTTTAAAATTTTAGTGCTGTATGTTTTCATATTTTTAGTTAAGTTTAGGTAACTGAGTGGCTACCTATTGGGAAAATTGCATTCGGCTTAAGGTATGTTTTTATGGTATAAATACCTGATTGTTAATTTAGTTTTTTCCCATCTCGGTTTTTGGAGTGGGAATCTTTTTCTGATTGCGCCTTTTCCCGATCTTTGCCTACTTGTACCTTTCTTGTGAACAAAATAGTTGATTGATGTAACAAAGTAAGAAGTAATTATTAATTATCTAGTAAATGTCAAATTAGCATATTTATATGCTTTAAGTGTAGTCCTCAGAAGAACACTAAGAGGTTAACATTGTAAAAGATTAAATTAAACTGTCATAAGAAGAATATAGGAGCAGGCTGTGATGATAATTCCTCATCAGTTACCCTATATTACTTACAAGTATGCCATAGAAAACAGTAACACTTTTGTTCACCTAGACAGTCAATGTAGAGCCACAGTAAGGTTAAAAATGTATTCACCCTGAAATGAAAACAAAACCTGCAAAATATAAAGTATTCTCCCAATTCTGCATAAAAGTGTTTTTGTGAATTATCAATTATATTTCATGACTTTACCATAATAGGATCTTCGAAAGTCTTTACCGGTAAGTTAAGACTGAACAGTCATCTATGAATAGGATATATAGAAATATTTTGTATCTTGCTAATATTATATACTGCTGTTGTATTATGAATGGCTATGTTAATGCTTTCTTCATACCAAATCTAACACATACCTATTACGTGTATTGAAAATACCTGTAGGTCTATATTGTACTGAGTAATGTAAATTTGTAGAATTGATTAAGGCTGTTTGGTGGCTATTTAGAGAAATGCAGTGATAACAGAGCACAACTGGTATATATCTCAACAATTTTAGAATATGTACATATTTTTCATTGCCTGTGGTATGATGAGACTAATAAAAGAGTAAATAGTGAAACTTCACATTTTAAGGAGAGTCCAACAAGACTTACTGTACCAAGAGAGTCCAGCATGGATTACCGGTACTGCACTACATTGTCATTTATATTTTAGCATCTCTCGGTAATAATTTGTCAGAACCTGCGTTATTGCTGGTATAAGTATATGTAAAATTTAAAATATGTATAAAAAACGTAAGTGTAACATTCAAATATTTTAATGCTCTGTTGTTTTAAATTGTTTTTAAAGCAAGCAATAATCATCTGCACTAGCCTAATTGGCCATATTATAACTACCCTTTTGCCAGACTTAAGGACAAAGGTTCATTTCATAATTTATACAGATGTAAGTCTGAAATTTAAACTAATGAAACTTTGCATACATTAGAAACAGAATGGGCTAAGAAGGAGACATTCATTTCCTTCTATGCTGGTAAGTATGAAAAGTGGTGATTAATAATTCTTGTGCTCTGCCTAGTACCATTTTAACCCATATTTGACGAGTGGATTTTCCCATCATTATCATTAGGGTGACTCCACTTTCATTTTTAGGGTCATCAGGAGTGATTTTTAAATTTCATTCAATTTTTCGATGAAATTCCTGTTAGCAAACAGAATAGCCCTATGGGATGCCGCGTTCTGCGGCGTCACATCTGGGGCTATTCTGTTTGCCTATGCCCCATAAAAGGGACGCCAGGCTTAAATGAGTTAAGCAGCTTAAGATTAATAATTACACAGATTTTATTAAGCATGAAATGATTAGAATTTTGAAATTATCAAGTTTTCTGATTTATCTTAAAAATAATGAAATGTATGATGTCTTTAATATTTCACATGTGTTCCTGTTGCATGAATATACAATAATTTATTTTAAACTGGTTTATGAAAGGCAGAGACTAATCCTTCTGAATAATTGTCATATATGTTTAATTGATATTGATTAATATTTTTTCTTCATTTCTATCATGAATCTATCAGTTGTATAACCTTCTGTTCTATAAAAATAAAGTTAACCCTTTTTGAAACATTGAATTATTTTATTTTCTTTTGAAAATGAATAAGCATTGTAATCTGTTTGTATTATTCATATTTCTACAAAGCACCATTCCAATTTGGGTGGGAAATTCATTTTGGAGTCGGAGAGGGGGATTGTTCCAGTACCATTCTTTTAATTATTATTTTTGTTGGCCATATCATCAGGATAACATGTCCCTGCAATTTGTACCCCCTTAAACTGCATTTTATATAGAAAAACTGGGTTTTGCAGGGGTAAACCTCTTATTTTTGCTCCAAAACATAGATTGTGGGCACTTGTTAGAACCGCCTCACGAGTGCGGATCTAACATATACCCACAATTTATGTTTTGAGCAAAAATAAGAAAAAATATCAATTTTTTTCCAGTGAAAACTTTCTTTTTTTTTTAAAAAATTTCTGTATATTACATGGGCGTGTTTTCGTAATGTTATGCTACTTAACCATACTCCTTTTTCTATTGAAGGCAATCAACAAATTGATTCATGAGGTATTGCTGCAAGTAGGTCTTTGCTTTCCAATGTGCCGGAAGAAAAACGTTTCCTTTGCCTTTGTTTTCCACAAAACCTGTTAAATTTGGTTTGCCTTCTTTCAAAAAAGTTACGCGAGTTATTTTTGTTTTAGAATATTCTTTTGTTGATTTAAAAGTATTATATTGTTTCTATGTTTTACAGTAGATGCACTTTTTGGTTAAAGAATTTTGAGCCTGCAGTAATTGCTATCATCTTTTTTTTTTTGTGAAAAATGAATATATGAAGATCATTTTAGTCAGCACTGAAGATGGGATAGTACATGCACAATTAAGGTTGTGGTAGGGAGTTAGGTTTTATCCTAAATTACATGCTTAAGGTGTATGACTAAGTTTTTATATTGAATATTTCTTTAAATCTTATTACCGACCACAGGGGTGATTAAATTGATGCCACCTGTGCTGTCTTCTGAGTCATTATGCAAAACCCTGGAATATTGTTGATGGTGATGAATATACTAGTGATTTTGCTGTTGTCCGAGACATCATACGACTCTATATACCCTGATGACTGCAGGGTTTTGCATGTGATGGTATTCGAATGACTTTGATGACAGCACAGGTAACATCATTTGAATCACCGCTGTGATTACCAACTTGGCAAGAATAACATTTTGCTACATAATTGTATGACTGGTCTTCAAAAGTGTTGTCAAGCTAGTTAATGAATTAGTTAATGTTTCAACTTTAAAATTGGATTCCATTTTCAGTGAAACTACCTGTTTCAGGAACAGGTTGCTATCTGTTAACTTTACAAAATATAACTCCCTTATAGACTATATATTTAAAACCATCATGTCATTTTCTGTTTTCAACAGACTAAGGTAACTGCTAGTTTTTCTTTCAAAATTAATTTGCTTGTGACTAATTCTAGATCTAGACATTTTAATGCTTTAGAACATTTTAGAAATAACTTAAGTTCCTTTATTGTCTTTTCTTTCCTCACAAGGTTATGAGAAAATTTAAAATTCCCTTTTGGTACATTTGGATAATAATTGTAAGGGGATAACTGGATTAATAACATGTACTAATATGTTTAATTTAAATGTAATATCTGACATGGTTCATTATTATGTGAACAATATTAATTTTTTCCCTTGATCTTAGAAATTCATTAATTTTTATAAGCAAGAATCTGGTTTTAAGGTCTTATTATTAATGATTAAATGTTTTTCATATTTGAGCCTTCGCATGAGAAAACCAATGATTTGCATATGAGAAAACAAAGGCGCAGATCAGCTTCGCAGTAACAGCGAAGCTGATCAGCACCTTTGTTTTCGCTACACGGATAGTACGATTCCTCTACTTTCTAAATCCAAAATTTCTATCCTCCAATTATCTTCTGTGACTGTACAGCCCGGTTTGTGTCGAACCTGGTCAGAACCCAAATTGTTGGTTTTCTCATGCACAGGCTCATTTAATATTTCCTTTCCCTAGAATTCCAAAGGATCTACCATAAAGAGATGGTCTCAATTGGTATTGTGCCTTGAGTTTGGTCTTAGATTTTGTTATCAGTACTTAGGTTGTTTATTATTTGATCTAACAAGTTTAACAATATTTGGTCAGGTCCAAGCATTTTGGCAAAGGTTAGTTTTTTACAAGTTTAATCTGAACATATGCAAAAATAAAACAATAATACCACACTGTTATCCTTGAAAGTAGTATAACAATATTCCAAAAAGAACCATATTGACAATTATATACTTTGGCAAATTTCTTGGACATATAAGAGGGAAACTATCTGGATTCTTTAAACTCACACATGCCTATCTTTCAGAGTTGGAAAAAGTACAAGAGGAAATTTAATTTTATCCTCAGACAAGTAAACAAGTCTGTTACATATCTTTAAAACTCTTTTCCTGTTTTTTCCAAAATAGCCATATCAAAGACGTTATATGCATGTAGTTTAATGAGCAACCTTCAAACCTTCAAACTTTGTGAAATTATTTGCCCCTGAAATTTCTTCAAATTATTCTCCTGAAGTACATACAAAAAGTTATCCACATCTTTGTAAGCTTTCACCTTCTTTTCCATTATAATGGCATTATTATTATCATTGTTCGGCTTACATGCATGGAATATAAAACATATTTGCATGTGTGCAAACTTCAATACTATTACACTTGTATGTTTCTCAATCTCAATCAAGAATTGCCTTGAAAGTTTTCTCAAAATTGTCTATTACCAAATTTGTCTTCTACATGAATTGTAGTTTATGGGCTGATTGTAAGATGTTTGCCCCTTAATCTCACATCTTTTACTGTGTTTGAGCATGTGGGTGAAATTGAAATGGATGAAATAAATAAGTTAACATATATTGGGTAAAGTTGCAAGTTAAAGGCTTCTTTTGATGTAATAGATACACTCCAACCTCGTTAGTACGCGCATCAGTATAACGCGTTTACCGGTATAACGCGGTGCCTGCTTGGACCCCAAAAATTTCTGTTTATGGGAAAAAACGATGTCAAAAAAAAAAAAAAAAAAAAAAAAATCTGAAAATCCCACAAAACGATCTCTCATTCATTCTTAAAAAATCCTCATACCTGAATATACAAGGTGTCAAACATAAATCAATTGAATAAACAAACTTTTAAATCCAATCAAAAAAAAAAACGCCAATTAGTCTACACCAGATGTGATTGAGCAGTGTCATTGGGATCAACTTAGGTAATTTATGCAAACATCCGGTCGTAAACAATGAATGGGCCAGTGCCGAACAAAACATTAATTTGGGCAATATAATAATGGAATGATCAGACCACCCTGTATGAAAGGGTTTGATAATTATCAAATTTCAACACTCAAACTATAAAGCGCACAGTAAACACCGATCAGGGGTAGAATATATCAGTCTTTACTGTCTCTCTTTCACTTTTTTAGTTTTTGTCATGTAGTAGCTCAGTGGAAAATCACCAATACAATGACCTTGATCTGGGTTGTTCAAGCGCATAATTTGATTACAGTTGCTCCCCCTTGTAAAAATGTTGTACATACGTTTTGGTAAAATCTGTATTTATGAATTTATCCAACACAATCGGCGTAGTCTTATATTACTGACAATGATGTATAATTTCATTTACATAATTATATTCAATTCAACTATAAAAAAAAGATTTGTGATAGCAAATCTATAAAATTGAAAGAATTTTACTGATAAAATATCAAAGGTACACACCTTTATACTGTTAAATTTTTGACCTACAAATATCTTATTGATGTAAAACCATTTATTACATTAGAAGATACCATAAACATAGGTGGTTCTTCATAGCACAAACGATGGTACGTCAGTCGTTAGTACGCGACTCACTTATAACGCGGTTCAATTATGTGGACCCCGACCGTCGCGTACTAACGAGGTTGGAGTGTAGATGCTTCATTTCTCATCACTCTAAAAACGCTTTAAAAATGCCTGTAGCTTCAGTATCTGTTAAATTTGCTGCCTCTGTTTCAATTCTACATGTAACTAAAATATGTATAAATACCATGCTCTTTTGTAAGGACACAAAAATAGAATATTGTACACACCTCCCAGCTTCAAAAATGCTATAGCTATCAAGAAAGCAATATGAAATGTATGTTTGTCTACATTGTTTAAAACAATTTGAGTACAGTTATAATAAAGGATTGTCTTCATTTCCACCTTCAAGTAAAAAAATTCTTATAAATAAGTGTGTTAAATGGATCGTTAATCTTAGAAGTATGTTTATTTGAATCAGATTTTAGGTCCACCTTACAAATATGTTGAAATGAATCAGATTTTTGGCCAACCTTGGACATATGTTTGTTTGCTGTTTACCAACCCAAAATGTTGAAGCTGTGTCAGTAGATAAGAAAAGCACTCTTGTCTATTTATAAGTAAAATTAATTCAATTCAATTCAATTCAGGTTTATTCAGGTATAAGATCAAATACATGATATTTAGAGTAATAACGTGTACATAAAAAATATCATTGTTTTCATATTTGATAGATACAGGTAAAAAATCTCAAAAAAAAAAAAAAAAAAAAAAAAAAAGGAAAAATAAAATATTTGGGTAGGAGGCAAGATGATAGGTAAGCTGGTAAACAGCAAACCCAAATATTTTTAGGTCAGTCTTAGCGAGTGGAATCAGATTTTTTTTTCTCTCCAAATTTGAATAATGTTTGATGAACAGATTACTTGTTTTTAACAAGTGATTAGCTATTTGTCAATAGGCAGTTAATCTCCACAGAGTTGAAAGTATATTTTTTCAATGAAAAAAAAAAAAAAAAGAAAAAAAAAAAAAGTGATCTGAATTTTCTTTTTCTACAGGCTCGTCGTCGTACAACAACACCTGACGATCTGTTATATGCCGGTGATGAAGCTGTCCCTGTTCTGAACCCCGTCATTGAAACCCCTGATGAGCCCCCTGTGATTCTTGTCCGAGAAAACCCCAAAGAACATCCTCCACCTCTTCAAATGTCAATGTCTGCACCTGTGATGAATGGAACAGATAGTTCACTGATGCCTCCACCTAGAAGTTTGCCTGTGAGGCAGACCAGTGCCACAAGGTAACATGTTACCCAAGTTTAAGATAGACACTATCAATTTATTTGAATAGTTTTAAAATAGAGAATTGTCAATGTCCGCACCTGTAATGAATGGAATTGATATTTCACTGATGCGTCCACCTAGAAACTTGCATGTCAGACAAACCAGTGCCACAAGGTAGGGAGGTAGGGAATTGGAAGTAATGTTACATGATCATTGGTTTATTTGAATGTCTTTAAAAGTGGTCCTTTTTTATTTAGAAAAAAAAAAATAAAAGAGAAATAATAAGTATCTTCTTTGAAGTTAGGGCCAAGAAAATTTCTTTGGTGAATAATGTAAATACATGTAGTGACATTTTTAAAATTTCCTAATACCTTTGTGTCAAGACTTGTCAGCGACATATTTGATGTCCATTGTCATGATAGTGTGATATTTTTAAATTCAGCACATTTCTTTTCCAGAAAAGGGGAGTATGGTGACCTAATGTTAATGCGAGTTTTAGCTGATTTTTAGCTCACCTGAGCCAAAGGCTCACAGGTGAGCTTATAGTATACCCATGCTCCGGCGTCCGTCGTCGTCCGTCGTCGTCCGTCGTCCGTCGTCCGTCGTTCACAATTTCAAAGATCTTCTTCTCTGAAACCACTAGGCCAATCAAAGCCAAACTTCATGTGGAGCATCCTTAGGAAGGGGGAACGAAAGTTTGTATAAATGGTCATGGTCACATGACCAAGATGGCCGCCATGGCTATAAATAGCAAAAACCTTTAAAAATCTTCTTCTCAAGAACCAGAAGGCCTATGATTTTGAAACTTAGCATGAAGCATCAGGCAATGGAGCTCTACAAAAGTTGTATAAATCATGACCCTGGGATGACCTTGACCTTTTTTACGGCAAGGTCAACTTAGGCCGCCCATGCATTTTAATGGGAAAAAATAGGAAAATGTCAATTATTGGCAAAAAAACTTGCTAGGAATGAGCAAATGGACAGAATATTCATGGTTATGAAAATATTTTGGGCCCAGAGGGTTGTCTGGCCCTGCCCCGGGGCTATCTACATGTGTATGACAATAATATTCAAACATCTTCTTCTCTGAAACCGCTTGGCCAATCAAAGCCAAACTTTATGTGGAGCATTCTTAGGAAGGGTGAATGAAATTTTGTATAAATGATCACGGTCACATGACCAAGATGGCCGCCATGGCTATAAATAGCAAAAACCTTTAAAAATCTTCTTCTCCAGAACCAGAAGGCCTATGATTTTGAAACTTGGCATGAAGCATCAGGCAATGGAGCTCTACAAAGTTTGTATAAATCATGACCCTGGGATGACCTTGACCTTTTTTACAGCAAGGTCAACTTAGGCCACCCAAGCATTTGAATGGGAAAAAATAGGAAAATGTCATTTAATGGCAAAAAACTTGCTAGGAATGAGCAAATGGACAGAAGATTTATGTTTATAAAAATGTTTTGGGCCCAGAGGGTTGTCTGCCCCTGCCCTGGGGCTATATACATGTGTATGAACATAATATTCAAACATCTTCTTCTCCGAAACCGCTTGGCCAATCAAAGCCAAACTTTATGTGGAGCATTCTTAGGAAGGGTGAATGAAATTTTGTATAAATGGTCAAGGTCACATGACCAAGATGGCCGCCATGGCTATAAATAGTAAAAACCTTTAAAAATCTTCTTCTCCAGAACCAGAAGGCCTATGATTTTGAATCTTGGCATGAAGCATCAGGCAATGGAGCTCTACAAAAGTTGTATAAATCATGACCCTGGGATGATCTTGACCTTTTTTATTGCAAGGTCAACTTAGGTTGCCCATGCATTTGAATGGGGAATATTGTTACAATGTCATTTTAGGGCAAAACTTGCAGTAAATTGGCAAATGGACTGAATCTTTATGATTTAAAAAAGAAATTGACTCCAGAGGTTGCTCTGACCCTGCCCTGGGGTTATATACTTGTATATTACCATTCTAGTCAAACAAGTTTATTGGTATATATCTCAGGTCTCAGGTGAGCGTTTTCAGGACCATTGGTCCTCTGGTTCCATTTCAGGTTTTATCTTATTAGCTGAGTTTTCCATTTCAAGTTTTAACTTATGATCAACTTTCTTGCAGTATCACTATTTAAGTTACTGTCCTAAAATATGTTATTATTTTTATCTAGGATACCTTCTGCATCCCCAAGTCTAAGAAGAAAAGAGTATGTCCCTCCAGCTAGTCCTAAACCATCACCTGTGATGAGGAGGAAAAATAGTTTCACTCTCATGCCAAGGTCAACTTCTGTGTAAGTTTTGATGCATTTAACCTAACATACAGCTCCTTCTTAACACTGTAGTTCGTTTTAGCATATTCATTATTTGTATGTTTATGATAATGTATTCAGGTAGATTGGTCCTTTTATTAGCAGGTGAGCTTGTAGGATGGCCATGCTCCGTCGCCCGTTGTTGTTGTCGTCTTTGTCGTTGTTCACACTTTTCAAAGATCTTCTCTGAAACCCCTGGTCCAATCAATGCCAAACGTCATGTGGAGCATCCTTGGGAAGTGGGAACTAAAGTTTGTATGGTCCAGCTCACATAACCAAGATGGCCGTCATGTCCTTATATGGTAAAAACCTTAAAAAATCTTCTTCTCTAGAACCGGATGACCGATTTTAATGAAACTTGGTATGTAGCATTTGGGACTCTGGCCCATCATTATTTATATAAATCATGACCTTGGGTTGACCTTGACCTATTTTACAGCAAGGTAAACTTTGGTCACATAGGCTTTTCAATGGAAAAAAGTGAAAACATTGGATTTTTAGCTCACCTGAGCCGAAGGGTGAGCTTATAGTACAGTAGTCGAGCCGGCGTCTGTCCGTCCGTGCGTGCATCCACATTTTCAAACTTTAATATCTCTAAGACAACTAGGCCAATCTTGATCAAATTTTATCTAAAGCATCATTGAGGAGGGGGAAAGGTAGCATTAGGTTTTGAGCCACGTCAGATCAGAACTCTGGTTTCCATGGCAACAGATAGCTCTCATAGACTTACAATGGGAAAAACATAAAACAATCTTCTTCTCCGAAACCACAAGGCATAGAGCATTCATATTTTGTGTGTAGCTACGTATAGTGGTCCTCTTCATAAATCCTGCCAACCGTGCCCCTGGGGTCCATACGGGCCCATGCCCTGGGGGCGTCATGGGTAAAATGTAAAAAAATCTTCTTCTCTGAAACCACAAGGCCCAGAGCTTTCATATTTTGTATGTAGCAGTGAATAGTGGTCCTCTCTATAAATCCTGACAATCATGCCCTTGGGGTTAAAAATGACCCCGCCCCGGGGGTTATTAGCTCCCATAGACTTACAATGGGAAAACATAAAACAATCTTCTTCTCCGAAACCACAAGGCCCAGAGCTTTCATATTTTGTCAGTAGCAATGTATAGTGGTCCTCTTTATAAATCCTGCCAACTGTGCCCCTGGGGTCCATACGGGCCCTGCCCCGGGGGCGTCATGGGAAAAACTTTAAAAAATGTTCTTCTCCAAAACCACAAGGCCAAAAGCTTTCATATTTTGTATGTAGCAATGTTTAGTGGTCCTCTATATTAATGCTGCCAATCATGCCCCTGGGGTCAAAAATGGCCCCGCCCCAGGGGTCATTAGCTCCCATAGACTTACAATAGGAAAAACATAAAAAGATCTTCTTCTCCGAAACCACAAGGCCCAGAGCTTTCATAATTTGCTTGTAGCAATGTATAGTGGTCCTCTTTATAAATCCTGCCAACCATGCCCCTGGGGTCCATACAGGCCCGGCCCCGGGGATGTCATGGGAAAATCTTCTTCTCTGGAACTGCTGGACCGATTTCAATAAAACATGCTATGTAGTGTAGTATCAGGGACTCTGGCACATCATAGTTTATATAAATCATGACCTTGGATTGACCTTGACCTATTTTATGGCAAGGTCAACATTGGTCACATAGGTTTCTCAATGGAAAAAATGGAAAACATAGGATTTTTTAGGAAGTTTTGTGGCCTGTGACCTGAAAGTTGGTACATACATACAACTTACTGAGTTAATGAAGTCCTATGAGTATTCAAGGTCAAGGTCATCTCTTGACATTGGCCAAAGGTCATTTACACATTAAATTTAAAACTTAATTTTTCTCAGAAACCGCTTCACCAATCAAAGCCAAATTTTATATGTGGTATCCTTAAGAAGAGAGAACCAAAGTTTATATAAATGGTCCAGTTCACATGACCAAGATGGACGCCATGCCCATATATGTGGTAAAATCCTTTAAAAATCATCATCTCCGATTTCAGTGAAACTTGGTATGTAGCACTGGGGGCTCTGGCCCTTCATAGTTGATATAAATCATGACTTTGAGTTGACCTTGACCTATTAAACTGTTAATTTAAACAGAAAGGTCAAATATTGCCAGAAAGATCTGAAAGTTGGTACATACAGACAGTTTATAGTGTTAATAATTATGTGAGTAGTTGAGTTCAAGTTTACATTTTACGTTGGCCAACATGGCCTTAGCCAAAGATCATTCATCAAAGAAAAAAATCTCAGGTGAGCGATATCAGGACCATTGGTCCTCTGGTTTTCCAGGTGTGATAGCTTGGTCAGTAGCATACCTGATTTCTATATGATCAAGCATTTAATCAACTCCCATATCTGGCACATTTCAAGATGTGGAAACGAATACATTTCTATAGCCATATTTTTCTCTTCAACCTTGAAGAGGAGCATTTGTCTAATAATATCAAAACTGTGCACTTGCATCTAGTAATCTGCCTTCAGGTAACTTGCATAGGAAGCTTGGGGTTTGATAAGTGACTGTCCTGTCAAGATGTCAGCGTAAAGTATGAAACCAACCAAACACATATTCTTTTATTGGTCACAGGGACAGAGAACATGTTTTAGATACCACTTTGTAGCATTTCTTTGTATAAAGACATTCGTAGGAATTCATGCTAAGTTGAATATTTTCTCTCATTATAGTTAAATCATTTGAGCAATAATGATTTTTCATGCTGTCCTCATTATTCCAATTTTTATCATCCAGAATACTTTATTGACAGTGTGTGTATTGCTTACGATGATTGTTAACGAATTCCTTAAAGGTTATCTTTCCTTAATTTTTTGTATCAATTAAGAAATAATTTTAGTTTACGGTGAATTATCGTGATTAACACAGGTGTTGGAGGGCAGATTGCGACGTTGCAGCTGGAGTGAATTAGATATCCCATCTGCACAACAACATCAAAGATAACCGTAAAGTAAAATTTAATACATAAATGCTTACATTTTAAAATGTTTTCCAGTGGACTATGAATGTTAATGGTGGGACGTCACAAAAACACCACCTTACGTGCGATATTTTGTTTACAGTGAATTATTGTTAATTTGCAAATGGTGACGTTTCCATTATGTTCATTTGGACAGACGATAACGTTGTGTTAGAATTTAATTTAGCAGTGCACATTTTTATTGTTTTTATTACTCAAAAAAGGTAATGATGAAAAACTGGAATTACTGCAACACATTATTGGGCATCCATGATGAAAAGTTTGAATTATTGCAACTTACATTGCACTGTAATTGTATCATGATGATAAAACCATAAGCAACATTCCCCATGTACAACTTTATAGTTGCTAAAGAATTCAAGTATATTATAGTCTATATTGGTAACTCTGTTGGTTTAATGGCCATCTTCATGCATTTCAATGAAAGCTTGTAACTTGATTGATACTTGGTTCTGTTCCAAAATATTACGAATTTCAGTGTCAGGCAACACCATCATTATGTTTCACTGAAAAGAGTAAATGATAGAGGTCTTGTAGAAAGCACTATAATACTGTATAATATATGATGTAGTTAATTTAGTCAATGTTCACAGAATGTTTTACATAGCACATCCTCATGCTTGCACAGATGCTTCACTAGGGGTATACTCCGTTATTGATTTCGGTACTTTGATAGTTATCATTTTTCTAATCTTCTCGGCTTCGATCTCCTCCATGATCTTTCGTTGTCGAGACATGTTACGTAAATAGTTCTGTAGCTGGAAACTGCTGTACCTCATTCCGCCCCGGGGGGCTGCGAGCTTTGGGATTACACCTCTTTTTCTCTGGAATGGACAATAATTATGATGATAATAATAATAGTTAATAATAAAAATAATAATGAAATAACATAAATGTGATACATTTGAGAAGCTAAGAATGTATGAGAAATGTATGAAATATATAAGGAAATTCAGAAATTCCAAATTAGGAGATTTGCTGAAAACGATGGTGATCCATATGAAATATAGATGGATTATCAACGATTTTGTTATATGCTATCTTTTTAAGATTTTAAGCCTTAAGCTACAAGTAGTTTTTCCAAATGAATATGCCAGTTGACATCTGTCTTTCTCAAATAAAACTTATTTTTACATCAACGTTTATCTAAAATGTTAATACAGACTCCTAGGAACTTTTCCTCAGAACCCATGAAGACAGAACATGAAGATAAGGCACATATGAGCCATGACGTGAGAAAACTGGTCTTTGAGGTTTCAGACCAGGTCTGACACAAATTTGCCTGTGTATCTACAGAAGATGGCTAGGAAGAAATGGAATTGCACTATCCATGTAGTGGAAACAAAGGACTTTGTTTTTGCATAGGCAAAAATGTGATTTTCTCATGACGCAAAACTGTGTTGGATTATTATTCAAATGGGTTCTCCAGTCGCTTGGATGAGACTTTAAACAGAGGACCACTGTTTGTCCTAAGCTGTTGCCGAGATGTTAATTCCCAACTTAAACTTTCGAACAAAAAATAATTATTGAACTTATTTGGTGCATCTTGAGTATTAATGCCCTGTCTGTTCTGTCATTAAATATTAATTTAATTTTGATATGCTCTGTAGAAATTTTATGAAAGGAATTGTGTCTTAATAATGCAAAATAATGAAATACTGCAGTTCAATGCTAAAAATACAGTATTAAATATGTTAAAATTACATTAAGTGTTAAGGTATAATGCAATTATTATTAAATTTTAACAAGGACTTCTAATGTAGAAGAGATAAGAGTATGTCATTCAGTACAGGCCACATGATAATAATAGATTAATACTGTAAAGTAAGACTAGAGGGACCAGGAATCGATGCAATTAAATTTAAAGTCCCAACATAGACACCAGGTGGGAAGGAAAATACATAAAACATAAGACAACACACTTGAAGAGCAGAATGACTAGCTCTTTCCCAACAAGGTAGCCATCCGGCTAGGTTTCAATTGAAATGAAAGGCAACGAGCATGACAGAGAGGCAGGCACAATAAACAGTGGTATGGTGAAGATAAACCACTTTTCCTGGGACACTGATTACCATTTTTACTGGGAACATCACCAAAAAACAATTTTATAAAGAAAGAAAATTACATAACAACAAACTGGAGAACACATGTAACAAATACTTTTGATGTTATGAAGTTAAAATCCCAACCAAAGACACCAGAAATACAGTTCAGAAATGTTTGAGAGAAATTAATTTCGCTAGTATTGGCTGATTTGTTACCATGTGAATTCAAAGTCTGACTCACCAATAAATTGTAAATAGAAAATTTGCAAAGTAAAAGCCACATGAAAAGGTTGACCTTACAGTAACTTAAAGCCAAGCAGTGAAAAGAATCAGAACTAAGCTGTGATATCATTAAAGAAACATTTGCAAAGAACTTATGGTAGGCTGTACAAAGCTAGCTAAAGAAAGCTTTTATGATGTATTAGCTTGTATCTCGGATGAGAAAAGTTGTCAAAATAGCTGAAGGTACATGTAATTTAAAATGTATGTATTTAACTTTGTGTAAAGGCAAGCAAGATAAAAAAAAAATATATTGTTAGTGATATATT
The DNA here is from genome assembly GCA_964017185.1 of Rugalucina vietnamica. NCBI lineage: Eukaryota > Metazoa > Mollusca > Bivalvia > Lucinida > Lucinidae > Rugalucina > Rugalucina vietnamica. The sequence goes on along the minus strand of OZ024878.1, from coordinate 23,836,600 downwards.
ACTCTTTCCTAGTCTGATATGCATATAAGATTCTTCTTCTTCTCTAAATCTCTGAAAAATTAGAATCCGGGTAAAAAATTTGGCACAGTCACATAATCTGAAATACACAACCTTTTCAGATATTTTGGGATTGACCTAAAAAGTGCTTCTCGGTTTCATAAAATATATTTCAAACAATTTCATTTCTGTCTCCTCTATTAAAGTAAGGTGCCAAGGAGACCCCTTAAGGCTTTAATCTGGCATGACAGTTGCATTTGGTACCAATCACTTGTGAATAAAACAAACTTGTTGAGTGTCTAGAACGATTATTACCCAATGACAATCATTTCACAATGAGATCAATTGAATTGTACTTGAGAACTGATAGGTATTATACTAAGGGAGCCATTTATCATGACATATAAAAAGGAGAGATATTTAAACCTGAAAAAGGTTAATTTGAAATGAAGATTTTTCAAAAAATTGTTTAATAATGCAAACACTATTAGGTCTTTGTAAACTCTAGATAAAGAATAGATTGAGACATGATCCCCCATAAAGCTGACTATGGCATGATACCATTAAATTTGTTCTTCCATAAAAAAGTAATAGATATTATGACACTTGGTAAAAATTTCAGAAATTATGTCTTCAATTGATGGTGCTGCATTCTTGGTTAAGTTATGCACCTGAAATGCTAGTCAAATTGCAAAGTGTAAACCATAATTGGCCTTGTCTGTTCTGTCAGTATAGAATGGCCAGGAACCTCAGGCCAGTGGAAGAGGAATTCTTAATACATGGCTGGTATACTGACCTATCTGTTAATGAATCTGAGGTATATTGTGAGAACAGAAAGAATAATACCTGTCCATTTTCATCTCTGTATTGTATTCTCTCGGTACTATTTCTCAGAAACTGTATTTCTCTCGGCATGCTTCTTTCACTCTCGCATGTCGGTGTTTCTCCGCTCCTCAATGCCTGCTCGTTCTCAAATTTCTTTACCCTTACAGCATACATTATATCAGCCAATGCTTTCATCCTCTCTTCTGGGTCTATGATCTCTCGATATAGGGATTTCCATTCATTCACGCCATCAGTAACTTTTCTGGGATTTCTTCTGACCTCGGCTAAACTTAAATTCAAAGGGGGCAAAGTGGTTTTGCGAGGCCGCCTTGGTCGCAGCATGGGCTGAAAATGGTTTTTTGAAACAATTATACTCGGGACCAAGGACTTGTCTCTTGCGGAGTTTTTTGAAAGGCTAGAACTAAAACCACCAGCACCATTGGGCTCAATTTCACTAACAGACATTAGTGGTTCACGTTTTTCGTCTGCAAACGTGACTTTCTTTGGTGAACTTTTAGGCTTGTATTCCAATGTTTTATCACTTCGTTGCGGGTCATAGATACTGGGAATTTTCATAGAATCTTCCAGAAGTGCCTTTGCTGCCGAAATCCCGGGCAAAGGCTCCATTAAGGGTATAGAGTCACGTTTTGATGAGATGTTTTTCCCAGAATCCCAATTTGGGGTTCTTTTAGAACCTCCTGCACTGTGGATGACAGGCAGTTTAAGCATTTCTTTCTCTTTCTTAATCCTGTCTGTGTCTCGCTTTTCTCGCCAACTCCTGTCTGTTGGCGGTAGCATTGGCTCCCTTTTAGCACTGCTAGTGGCTGCAATGTTTGGAGCCCGAAAGTAGCTTGATTTACGCGAAAATACATCAGTGTCATTAGACCACTGACCACTGGAGTCAAGAGACAATGAAGTTGAGGCCCGTTCACTGCCACGTAACATGGTGGCTGAGCTACGTTCACTGCCACGTAACATTGACAGTTCGGACATCAATCTCTGTTTGTCCTCATTGTATGTTTTCATTGTACGACGAAGGTCCTCTTGTAGAGGGTTGATTTGGTTTCGAAGATAGTGGTCGAACATGATGCCACTTTATGGTTGATACCTGGAATGAGATACAAGTCTTAAGACATGCATATCTTTTTATATGTATTTAGTTTTACGATCCAATTCTGTTATACTATTTTGAAATATGTACCTTAATTGTTCATATTGAGAATCTAGTAAATTTACTAAAAAACAGACTAGAAACTTGATTCTTACTTATATTGAAACAATCATAAAGAATAATTAATTGGTGTTCAAAATAATTTAAGACCACTTGAGCGATGCCAAAAAAAATGTCATTGCACAACAAACATTGCAAACAACAAAGATATTGATCAGGCTGTCAGATTGAGCATTCCGTATTGTCAGTGTTTGTCAACCATTATATACCTCAAAATTTTTTATCCAAAATTTCAAACAACTAGCATTGAATCTCTCTTCGTGTCACTTCCTAAAGACATAATTATTAATGCATGTCCTTAAAGCTAGATATACCATCCAGACATGCAGACAACATATTAAGATGTCTGCAGCAATGATTATGTCTTAAACAATCAATAAAATCACTCATGTTACATAACACTACAATACTATTATCAAAATATCTCCATTAATAACAAAACTTTTTTTGCTGTCTGATAATAGACAAAGAAATAGTTCTTATAATTTCAAAATCAATAAAGATTCAACATTATTACTTTAAATATCCGAAATTTCTAGACAAGGTAAAACAATGCTATTGTCTACTTTTTGAATAGACTCTAAAAGAAATTTAGAATAATGTTTATCTCCCTTTAAAACTGTTTGCTACCCATACTTATTTGTAATTTTTGGTATATAAGTAACAGTGATTTTAATTGCCTTTACTGTTAATATAATTGAATATTTACCTGCTTTTGTTGGACTGTTTAGAAATAGAAAGCACTTAAAATATCACCAAATGTATGTAAATACTACTCTGAATGCAGCTCATATTCTAGTTTCTAACCAAAAAAGGAAAATTAAACAACACAGAATAAAAACAACAGAAAATAAATAAGGAAATTCATAGTCCATAGTCGTGAAAATTATTCCAGACCATAATGTTAGTATTATGGGAAAATATTTAAATGTCCAGCAGATTAAAAAATAATATTAATCCTGTCATAAAAAGTCCAAACTTTTGGACAACCCCAAAATTAGCAGTTATCCATAAAATTTGCTTGCTGAATTATATATTTGAGTAATTTGTCTAAAACACATAACAAATAGACACTGACCAGACAGCAGCAGCTCTGGTCTGATGTTGATCTAAGCTGGTAATAAACTCAGTTTTGACTCAACAAAAATTAAGGAAGGTTTGGTACATCACTCTAGCATACCTATGAAAATCAGTCCTCTTCGAACTCATATTTATGCAAAAGTGCTGAGTTTAAAAGGGATAGATCAATTTGCAAAAATCATAGATTTCAGTTACCCTAAATAACTTCATTCAATTGTTTCAATAACATGTTGACAAGAATAAGATTTTACTCTAAAAAGACTGGCACAACATGATGGTGTGCCAGTCTTTTTAGAGTAAAATCTTTTTCTTACCATCTGAAATTTTTCTTTATATGTTTAAAAGTGGCACTTTGTGTATGGGCATAGTAAAGTAATGCTTACCTGTTTAAGCCAGATGACCTGGTCAGCCTGTAAATCCATGGTTTGTTCTCTTTGTTGAAAAATTAATATGTTTTCTTCTAAATGTCCAATGACCTCGTCTAGGCTTTGATACTGTATTTGCGTTACGACCGTAAGTAAAACGTTCAAGGATTAATAACACTTATATGTCTTTTTTCATTATTGTATTACTTAATCAAAAGATTAATATAAGTTTCTTAACAAATTTATTAAAATATTTATATCATAAATGAAAACTTATGTGTTGAGATTAAACCATATTCCTTTTGTTATAACATTTGTTTTGTGCCATACTATATTTTAACATTTTAATCCAAAACTAAATTCAAACATATCAGAATCAGTCTCTATCTATTACATTAGCCCGTGAACTTTGTTTTCCGATTTTTTTTTCTTTTGATCCATGCTGTTGTCTCTATTTCGTCTATTTCTCTATTATCAACTACTTCAAGTTCAAAGTCCACCACACCTTGCACTTTTAGCCTTTTCAACTGTAAGAAAACTGTATAATAATGGATTTTTATAATAAAAAAATATGTCCTTAGCTCAATTCCTTATTATGAATGATATAATAATAATAGTGATCATATTCAAATGTATGGTAGGTCTCTAATTTCAGAATAACATTTTGGTGAGTGAAGTCATTTTAAAACCTGGTTTCTCAGTTTCTGACAAGGTTCAACACAAATTGAGCTGTATAGCCATATGAGATGGCCAGAGACTTGAAATTTTGGATTTAGGAAGGAGATAGAATGTGCTATATATCCAAGAAAGCAAAAACGCACAATGGTGATCTTTTCATTTTGATTTATATAATACAAAAGTAGGTTTCCTCTTTGAGCTGCTCATGGTATTGATGAAAAGACACAAAAATGGGACTCAAAGGCTTAAAATCCAATAATTTTACAAACATTTTATCAAAAACAAACAGGGTTCAAAAGCGTTCTTACAAATAAAAGTTAGTACATTGATCTGTTGATTGATCAAAATTATATGATCTTGTTATCTGAGTCAAGACTTGACAAAGTACTGCGACAGTAAACTGTTGCTTGGAATTTAATAAGGCCAGAGAAAATATTTTAGTTTCTCAGCCTCATCCAACCTGGTCCCAAACCCTCAACCCAACAGTGAGCAGAAACGAGTGAGGAGAAATATATTTTAATAAAAGTCTAGAGAATCTGATAATTAACTACCCTTGGCCTCAGTCAGGCTTTGGGTTAGCAGCTTACACTGTGTCATAGTTTATGTATTAAAATAATTCTAGATTAAATTAATATGCTGTTTTTATCCCTATTTGATAGATTTTGCAAAAAAAAAAAAAAAAAAAAATAAAAAAAAAAAAAAATAATAATAATAATAATGAAAATATATAGAAACACATGCTTTTAATTCACTGTTATCTGTATATTGTTGCAAAGTTAAACCCCATCCACCTCCATTCGTCCAGATATTACAGATTCTGGACAAATTTCATGGTTCTATTGAATACTTATAGCCAAAACTGATAAATTTTAGCATTTAATTTGAATACCTATAGCCAAAACTGAAAAATATTAGCATTCTTTTTTTATCAGATGCCCAACTTATCAGTTCCTCATTGTTCCTACCTGTGAACATAAAGACATGATCATTTTAGGTATAAATCAGTTAAGAGTGTTCCTGTCATCTAAATCTCTTTCATTTTTCTTTGAACAAAGATCTCTTGTACTTCATACAGCTGATATGATAATGTTACATTGTTAATACTCACACCCATATTGGATTGTATGGGCTGTCTTTTGTCATCCATACTATATGCCTTTCTCATGTCATCATTCTCGTGTTAATTATACCTCACCTAACCTGAATTGCATATCTGCCTCTACATAAATTGAACCTTTATCAGAAAAAGTATGAAGGTAGCAAAGGAATGACATGGGTACATGAGAACCCAAAATCTGTTCCCAAAAGCTAAATGGGAGGAATAAAATTACAAAAGGAAGATAAATAGGTGAACTTACAGGAATGTTCATAAATCTTCTAGTCCAAAGTTTGCTACCTGATCTGAAGAGCCCTTAATGTCATGCCGTTTTGCAATTTATAATGTTACAATATACACAGATACTTTTTTTGTGCTGGCTCAGAGTTTTAAATAGAGAATATTTATCATAAATGGTGCACAGTATATCAAATGTGATCGGCAACAATGAGGTTAATTAAAAAAAATGTAAACATCAAACTGAAAAATTTGATGATTTGTCCAAGTCAGTGGTACAGTGTATCATAAATGAAAGGTGAAATCTGTTTTGCCAAAATTAAAAAAATGAAACCAGATGAATCTTAGATTTAAATGTGTAATTCTACAAGATGTACTCATTGGCAATTGTGTGGTAAAGACATAAGCATGACTCATGTATGTGTATGGTGCTTCTTTTTTGTAGGGCTGCGCTCCAAATCAGAAAATCTCCAACACTAATGATGTAATTATTTGTATCTATAACCCTTCTAAAACAGGCTTCACCCAGCAATTGTTAGCTTTGATTTTGATTTTTTGCTTGGCATCTACTGTAAACAACTAAGGTAGTGTCAAGTTTACACTTTTCCTGTGCTGTCTTGTTAAGCATAAACAAGTTACCAATATCCAGTGCTCATAAATGATAACTGGTTAAAGTATGTACCTGACCAAGATGTTGAACTTCCGGGCAACAAACCCAGAACTGTTGTTGACAGTGCTATCAGAATCCACCCCAGCAACCTCAAACCTGCTTCACTTAGCCCTCTGCATTTTACTTTTTCTGTCCAAGCTAGCACTGTGACCACCTTACTTCAATAGCTGCTCACCCTGCTTTCCGTTATACATGTTACATGTTGGTACCTATACTATATATTTTCGTATCATGATTTACCTTATTTCTTGTTTATATCTGTGTATAAATGAACCACTGCAGAAGCTGAGGGCGAGGTTAGGATCCTGTAAAATCGGTTTAAGCCCGCCAGTAACTTTGTGTTACTGATCGTTCCAAGGCGATACTTCTGTGGTGGTTCTTTTTGTTTTATGTCTTGGTGTTTAAAATTTTTTGTGCTGTTGGCGCCTTATGTATGTTTTCATATTTTTAATTAAGTTAAGGTAACTGAGTGGCCACCTATTGGGAAATAGCTGCTCATTCGGCTTACGATATGTTTCATGGTATAAGTGCCTGATTGTTAGTTTGGTTTTTTCCCACCTCGGTTTTTGGAGTGGGAATCTCTTTCTGATTGCGCCTTTTCCTGATCTTTGCCTACTAGTACCTTTTCACATATTTGTTTTGCTATGATGATGAATCAAATATTGCTTTGATTTTAATGTGGTGAATAGAAGTTCAGTGGGTTTGGTCACTGCATGAACTTAACCCTACCCTACAAGTGTATGCTTTTCATGTTTTAGGGAAATGCAGCTTTTTCTATGTAGAAAAGGGTAGTTTATATAATTGAGTCCTCCGTCAAACCACCCATCATAAATATTCATTTTATATTGACCATTCAAATCTGCACATTAGCTAACGGTCAATGACGGTTAGACAACACGTGGGTTAGACAAACAAACCAACACGTGTTTTTACAGGTAAATATAGGTGCAAAAACACAATGTTTGTCTAAGGAAATAGGGGTGGGCGTGGCTATATCTTGCTGGCGGAGGAGTCAATACAGGGAATGCTTTACAAATTAAAGATTGTGCAAGTTTTATGGGATGATAAAAAAAAACACCTATGGTTACAGTACAATGTATTATGTTTTGGTATCAAGAGATGATTTGGGTGATGGGTTTTCTGTTTCTTTTTGTTTTCCCCATTACCAAGGGGGTAAAGTGGTTACAAATGACTTGTGCATTACCAGTAAGAAATTATAGATTTTCATTACAGTTGAATGGAATGTTTAAAATATCTTAACAAGTTTGCCCACTCATTTGAGCCGCCCCATGGGAAAACCAACAATCTGCATAGGCGAAAACAAAGACGCAGATCAGCTTCGCGGTGACCGCGAAGCTGATCAGCGCCTTTGTTTTCACTACTCGGATAGTACAATTCCTCTACTTTCTAAATCCAAAATTTCAAGCTTGTAGCTGTCTTCTGTGACTGTACAGTCTGGTTTTTGTCAGACCTGGTCGGAACCCCAAATAGTTGATTTTTCTCATGCACAGGCTCATATCTTAACAAGTTTGCCCACTCATTTCTACTCAGTACTGTTATACTGTGAATGAAATTGTAATGGGTAGGAACCACAAATAAAGTGTATCTAAAATAATTCTGAAAGACATTTTTACAAGATAGAAACTTACTTTGTCCATTCATTTTCCAGTGACAATGCAACATCTTCCGACACGACACCTCCTACATCCCCTCAGCCGTCGAGGAGAGCTGATCGTCTTGATGGAAATGTCTTCTCTCGGCTTACCAGTAATACAACAGGAATCTCGGATGCTAATGCTAAAAGGTAACCCTTTCACTCGAGGTTGAAGTTTGAGCATTTGCATTACACAAGAAGACCATGTGTTCTGAAGATCTGAGTTTCTTTTCATGTTTTCCACAAAGACATCTGGATTGATTGATCCAAACTTAATGACCTTTAAAACGACAAACTCAAGTGAATTTTTTTATCTTAATATGTGGAATTTTGACCATGTAGATACCAATAGGTAACTGCTAAAATTGATAAAATTCTGCTGTTGTCTTATTTCAAATGTATGTTCTTAATATGCATTGTATATGTTGTGCAAAGAATTTTGAAATGAAAATGTGCTTTTCAGAAGAGGTGACATCATTACCTAATAGATTTTAAAAACACCTGGCAACTGGGACACTGTTTCAGTCCTAAAATAGAATAAAAAGTTACCTGATTTACACGCACACTTGATTGACCTAAATGCTCAAACGGCAAACTCGAGTGAAGGGGGCGGTAAAAATAATAGGCAACTTGCCTCCTTGTACGAATTGATAACTACAGTACCGAATGTACCCTTGTGCATGTTTCTTTGTTGGATTTTCAAAAACTAAATCTCATAACACCAATAGCTTGAGTAATAAACTTTATGAACATAAGAAGAATGAATAAATTAAAAATATTTACTAACCTTCTTCCATTTCAGAGGTAGTATAGTACCTGCCAGCTCCAGAATTGGCAATGTGCGGTCCTCACCACTCATGTGTACCCACACTGCCGAAGGTCATACCAAAGCAGTTTTATCTGTAACAGCAACTGAGGATCTCCTTTTTACCAGTAGTAAAGGTAAGCCCAATGATCCCAACTTTTTCACATTTGATAGCCTTAAATTCAAACAAATGTAAAATAGGTCTTTTGAGTTAAGATCACCAGGTTATGCTCCAAATATTGATAGAATTTTCAGTTTTTAGAGAAAGTAATGTATTACCATGAAAAACGATTGGGCTTTCAATAATGTGACTATCTTGCCATGTTTTGAATCATCAGAATGAGGGTAGCTTAGAGCAGTGTTTGAGAGACACAGAGTATGTATGCACTACTAAAATTAAATGTTTGATATAGATGGTGAATTCGAACAAATTCAGATGCAAGGTCTTGGTCTCATGCTTCAACTTGTACAACCATTAACGTGAATTTATTTTTGATACCGGTAATCATCTAAGCATGCCAATATATAGATAAAACATTTGAATCTGATGATCCAGGCCTATCTTTGTATGAAAATATTTGTGCTGAATCTGTCTGTATTTCTTACAGATCGCACAGCCAAGGGCTGGGATCTTGAAGTTGGCAAAGAAATCCTGTCATTTGCTGGTCATCCCAACAACGTGAACATTGTGAAATACTGTCCGAGTGAGAGACTGGTGTTTACCGCATCACAGTCATACATCAGTGTCTGGGATATAAGAGAGAAGACAAATAGATGCATCAAAACATTGAGGTAACGATAGTTACAGATTGTTCAAGATTTGTCATAAGGTCATGTAAAATGGGATTTATTGAGTAGATCTTTCAAGGTAAGTGCACCTCAAGATGATTTGGTTACTCTTAAATGAATTGATGAGGTAATAAATTGTTGAATTAAATGTTTTTAGCTAATAAAGTGAAATGATTTTCTTATTCTCTCATGAACTATTATGTAGTATCAGATTTTGAATAAAGATGTATGATGTTTTAATGAAAAGACATGTTCTTGAACAATGCTAAAATTTAAGGAAAAAATTTCCAGTTTGCTTCATTTTGATTAATTTGTTTCCCACATTTCCTTAGTTCCTCAGGTTTAACCCAAGAAGGGCCAGTAAACAGTGATTCCAGAAAGATAGACCTCCCAGTGGGGGAACATCATATAAATGATATAGCTTTAAACCAAAGTGGCTCCCTGTTATATAGTGCAGGGGGCAGTGTGGTTAGAGTATGGGACCTTAGAAGGTTTGTATAGTAGTTTTTCTTACTTTTGGACAATTCATGATAGCTGAAATGCTTACAAAAGTTCAATTGCAGACAGTGAAGAACATGTTCAGGCTGCACCTTGGGCAATTTTATAGGATAGTTTGCACAGTCTTTATTTCTCAGTTCACTTAATATGTAAGCTGCCAGTTGATTGACACAATGTATTCATTAGGGACAACTGAATCTGAATAGTTTACTGGTGACACGCCAAATGACATTATTTCACCAGGGGGTAACAACGCCCAACCAAACTAAAGAACTTTCCTTTATTTTTTTGATGGTAAAGCTGGTCATTAAAATGATTTTTTTAGGTTTATATTGTTGACTGGGTTGTGTTTAATTTTAGGTTTGTGAATATATTTGTCATTACTATCATTTGTAGGCTAAAAACATTGTAAAATGTGTAATGCTGAATAAATTTATGCTATGTAAGGTTATGTTTAATTTCAGGTTTGCAGCAGTGGGTAAACTGAGTGGCGGTCATCAAGCAGCTATAATGGTTATAGGTGTAGACCAGAGTGATGACAAAGATATTGTGATAACAGGATCAAAAGATCATTATATTAAGGTAAACTGTACCAAGATTTTGTACTGAGATATTGCCATAACAGGATCAAAAGAGATGTTTTTGTTAAGGTAAAATTTACCAAGATATTGTCATTAAAGGACACCATGATGTAATATCAATACATGTATTAGCTATATTTGTTCCCTATCCTCTGCTTTATGCTGCCAATGTAGGTTATGTTCAGTCTGACCTGTGTGAATATTATTTCACTTCACTGTCAAGGTTTTATTTAAATGTCTAGAGCAGTAAAAATGTAGCAACTGTTCATAGGCCGTCTTTCAGAAACTCCTTTTTTTCAAAGTCACCATTTTCTGAAAGACCCCATAAATTTATGAACCTGTCATCCTTTTGTATTCTTAAAGTCTTAAAAAGTGCCGCAAAAAATTTTGTAAATCTGTTCACTAGTAAAAAATTTTATGCCTAAAAGCCATTTTGGATAGGCCTTATGCATGTACAAGGGAGGTAATCCAAACATTAAAATTGAAATTCTATCAGATCTGTGGAATGATTTTAAGTGTTTTGAACTAAGTTATGTATTATATACAATTTTGTTTAGGTTTGATGCTTTTTCAAACAAAAATTAACCAATATTGATTTTTTCCAGGAAAATAATTACTTCCCTTGCTCACATTTTTCACAATGAAAAAGGCGCTTTTCAAAATTATTCTCTGGCATATAAATTTAATTTGTGAACCGACTTTCAAAATATTTGCAGCACTCTTTAAGACTTGAAATGCAAATGAGTGACACAATCATATAATACTGGAGATGTTTCAGAAAAGTGAGATTTTGAAAAATGAAGTTTCTGAAAGATGGTGTATGGGCAGTTGTTATTGATGCATAATGATAGTTATTCCTCTGATAATTCCATTGTTTTGATAATCTGGTTTCCCAGATCATTTGGTATAGTGTCATATAGAATTAAAAAAAAAAAATCTGAAAGAACATCAAAATGTATGAGGGTGCGGTTTACTTTACGAGCATTTTCAATATTTTAGGTATTTGAAGTGATGTCAGAAGGTGCTGGTGTTGGAACACCCAAGTACAATCTGGAGCCACCCCACTATGACGGTATCCAGTCACTGGCCATACAGGGAAACACTCTCTTCAGTGGGTCCAGGGATACTTGTATAAAGAAATGGGACTTAGCCACACAGTCATTAGTTCAGGTAAAATAAGATGAGTCTTGTGGACTTAGTAGCCACACAGTCATTAGTTCAGGTAAAATAAAATGTGTCTTGTGAAGTAAGTCATATCTGAATTAATAGGGAGATAACTGAGCCGTCTTGTGGGAAAACCAACAATGTGGTTTCCGACCAGGTCCGACACAAATCAGGCTGTACAAGCACAGAAAAGAGCTAGAAGCTTGAAATTGCGGATTTAAGTATAAGAGGAATTGTACTATCCGAGAAGCAAAAACAAAGACGCTGATCAGCTTCGCGGTTACCGCGAAGCTGATCTGCGTCTTTGTTTTCGCCTATGCAGATTGTTGGTTTTCCCACGAGGCGGCTCAACTGGTGAAGCATGTAACTGTATATCAGTGTTTGATGTAAGCATGGCCCATCAAAAATGGGACTGTAGCCTAGGAATTAGGTATGATGGTCTTTCTTCATAAATAAGAGGCAAATAGTCAGTTGTACAATACAAAGTTTGATTTATAAAGAAGTTCACATGAAGAAATAACATGTTTGAAAATGCTTGGAAAATATATCTGTGCTCATTGATTTGAAGGAATTATAAAATCACCCGTGCTTTATAGTGTAATGTTATTAAATGTATAAAAATATTCTTATCCTGTTTTAGTCTGTAAACTCTGCCCACAAAGATTGGATCTGTGCCCTGGACTTCATGCAAGGTGCTAATATACTGCTCAGCGGCTGTAGAGGAGGATATCTTAAGCTCTGGCAGATGGATACCTGCGCCCAGCTAGCAGAAATCAAAGCTCATACGAGCCCTATCAACTCCATAGCAACCAACTCAGCGGCCATCTTCACAGCTTCTAAGTAAGTAAAAAATGTCAGACTGTTAGTTGATTAAGATCATATGAGCCGTGACGCGAAAAAACCAGTCTTCGGGAGTTCCGATTAGGTCCGACACAAAACCGACCTGTACAGTCACAAAAGCAGGCTAGAAGCTTGAAATTTCATATTTAGAAAGAAGAGAAATAGTATTATCTGAGTAGCGAAATCAAAGGCGCTGATCAGCTTTGCAGTTACTGCGAAACTGATCTGCGCATTTGTTTTCGCATAGGTAAAATCCTGTTTTCTCCCGAAGCGGAAACATATGCAAATTGCCGTCATTAACTGATGCACTTACATTAGTGAACAGCAAATTAGTTATTGAAAAATATTCTGTTAAAATTTAATAGACGTGGAGGTGGGACGAATGGAATTAAGAAAATTGAGCCTGTGTGTGAGAAAACCAACAATTTAGGTTCCCTACCAGGTCTGACACAAACCAACCTGTACAGTCATAGAAGACGGCTAGAAGCTTGAAATTTTGGATTTAGATAGTAGAGGAATTGTGCTATTCATGTAGCGAAAACTAAGGCGCTGATCATCTTTGCAGTTACCGCGAAGCTGATCTGCGTCTTTGTTTTCGCATATGCAAATTCTTGGTTTTCAATTGCCGCAATTCAGTTGTAAGGTTAGAATTAAATTATGTTGCATTAAGTGTTTCATCTGAAACATTGTGCTGAGGTACGGGTAACTCACACAAGAAACTGAATGTTAAATACATTATACAAATACTGAATTAATACTTATGGATAGATTAATAATTAATAATTTCTGTCTTGTTTTACAGTGAGCCAACCGTGAAGATTTGGCAATAACAACCCATAGAGATTCTTTTTACATTTTGTCTTTTACTTATTGTCATGCTATATCATTGTCTAAAATGACACAGCTACACTTTTCCTGGTTGTATCAAGCCTATTTTTTTATTCTCTTGTAAATGTTAAACAATTCCAAGTATAATTCGGCAAATAGATCACTGTATGGGCGTAACCTCATGAATACGTTATTGGGTATTGTCTACCTTTGACTTAGGTAAAAACTAAAGGTATACAGTTAAAAGATTCAACTCACATGTTTTCCGTTAGAAGATGAAAATGAAATAAGAGTTTGTCTAATTCACTTGATTGGTAAAAGTACAGGTAGCTGATTTCTAACGGTAAATATGTGACACCGGTCTACGCTGACTGAGTTAGACTTTTCTATTATCTCCCTACCTGAACAGATGGACTAGCCGACCATGCCCAGATATGAATATTAAAGTTGTATGCCTATACAGTAACCTATTTGCCCAATTATAGCATTGAGATGATTGTAGGTATGAGCCGCGCCATGAGAAAACAAACAATCTGCATATGCGAAAACAAAGGCACAGATCAGCTTCGTAGTAACAACAAAGCTGATCAGCACCTTTGTTTTCTCTACCCAGATAGTGCAATCCCTCTTTATTTCATATCTAAAATTTCAAGCTTCTAGCCTGCTTCTGTACTTGTACAGCTCGGCCAGACTTGTTCGGGAACCACATTGTTGGTTTTCTCATGACATGGCTTATATTTTGTGAGCCAGCATGGTAGAATTCCCCATGTTATACTAGTAACTTTTCTGACTTTTCAACCTTTTGAGTTGTAAAGTTTAGCTGTGCCATAAAATCCATTCAGTATTGCTGCCTCTGCCACCTTTGATAGAAAAGTTGAGAACCATTTTGTATTGGTGCTAAGTAGAATGGTACTTCAGAGATGGTTTGTGAAAATTATCCAGTCATTGCCTTGAGCAAGGCTGAATGTCTTTTTTAGCTTGACTGCACGAAGTGCATAGAGCTATTGCAGTCACCCCGGTTGTCCACGTTCCCGTTCCCGTGCGCGTGCGGGTTCCCGTGCGCGTCACACTTGCGTTAAAGTTTAGAAGTCCATATCTTGACAACCACTCGTCAGAAAGCATTCTTACTCGGACCATAGATACCCTGTAGGGTTAGCTTTGATTCCATGGCTCGACTGCACGAAGTGCATAGAGCTATTGCAGTCACTCCGGTAGTCCACGTTCCCGTTCCCGTGCGCTTGCGCGTTCCCGTGCGCGTCACACTTGCATTAAAGTTTAGAAGTCCATATCTTGACAACCACTCGTCAGAAAGCATTCATACTCGGACCATAGATACCCTGTAGGGTTAGCTTTCATTCCATGGCATCGGGCCAGGGGGTGGGGCTGGAGGTTAAAATCTAGAACACCTTCAGAAATAGCTATTATTGTGTTAAAGTTTTCTAGAAGTCCATATCTTGACAACCACTCATCAGAAAGCATTGATACTTGGGCCATTGACACCCTGTAGGGTCAGCTTTCATTCCATGGCATCAGATCCCTGGGTCCATGCCAGGGGGTGGGGCTAGAGGTTAAAATCTAGAACACCATTAATAATAATGGCTTTTCTGTGATATAGTATTCTAGAAGTCTATATCTTGAAAACCTTTTATCAGAGGGCTTTCATACTCGAGCCATAGGTACCCTGTAGGGTTGAGTTTCATTCATGACATCGGTTCTCTGGGTCCATGCCTGGGGGGTGGGGCTAGAGGTTAAAAACTAGAACACTGTAAAAAAATAGATGTACTGCTGTGTAACTTTGACAAGGAGTCCATATGATCTTGACAACAACTTATCACTAAGCATTCATACTTCATACACTTTAGGTTCCATGACATCGGACCTCTGGGTCAGAGTCAGGGGGGCGGGGCAAGAGGTCAAAATCTAGAACTCGCTGATTTTTTTTCTTTTTATTTCTTAATAGAAACAACTTAGGAAGATGGTTGGTCATTCATCTTTTTACTTTGTAACACTGACTTGTGTGTCATGACGGTAAGGGTCGGTTGACCTACTTTCCATGGTTCAGTGATTTTGCCTTATATCTTGACACTCAATTTGTATATTTTCATACTTTTTTCAGATTATGAATGGGTATGACCAGACCTTTGACCCCAATATACTTATAGGTCACTGTGACCTAATTTCACGGTTCAGTGATTTTTGCCTTATATCTCGGCACTCAAGTGGTTTATGAACAAACTTCTTTCAAAAGTATGTTTTTGTATGACAAGACCTTTGACCCTGAAGTAGTCCTAGGTCATTATGACCTAATTTCACGGTTCAGTGATTTTGCCTTATATCTAGGCACTCATTTGGTATATGAACATACTGTTTTCATGATATGTTTGCGTATGACAAGATCTTTGACCCTGAAGTATTCCTAGGTCACTGTGACCTTATTTCATGGTTCAGTGATTTTGCCTTATATCTCGACACCCAGTTGGTATTTTTTCCTACTTCTTTCAGATAATGAATGAGTATGACCAGACCTTTAACCCAAACATACTTATAGGTCACTATGACCTAATTGCATGGTTCAGTGATTTTGTCTTATATCTCAGAACTCAAGTGGTTTATGAACAAACTTCTTTCACACTATGTTTGCGTATGACAAGACCTTTGACCCTAAAGTAGTCCTAGGTTATTATGACCTAATTTCATGGTTCAGTGATTTTGCCTTATATCTCCGCACTCAATTGGTATATGAACATACTTCTTTAACGATATGATTGCGTATGACAAGACCTTTGACCGTAAAGTATTCCTGGGTCACTGTGACCTTATTTCATGGTTCAGTGATTTTGCCTTATATCTCAACACTCAGTTGGTATTTTTTCATACTTCCTTTGGATTATGAATGAGTATGACCAGATCTTTAATCCAAACATACTTATAGGTCTATATGACCTAATTTCATGGTTCAGTGATTTTGCTTTATATCTCATCACTGAATGGGTATATGATCATATTTCTTTCAGATTATGAGTAAGTATGACTAGACCTTTGACCCTGAAATACTTTACTTATAGGTCAGTGTGACCTTATTTCACGGTTCAGTGATTTTGCCTTGTATCTTGGCACTCAGTTGGTATATGAACACTCTTCTTTCACAATATGAGTGAGACCTTTAAATCTTAGGTAGTTATAGTAAACTTTCATGGTTCAGTGATTTTGCCTTATCGCATCAAGGCAAAAAGATGTATGAGCATAATGCTTTGGGTTACTGGTGGGGTTTGACCTTATGTTTGACAAAGGTCAGAAGCAGTCGAGCACGCTGTCCTGTGACAGCTCTTATTAATTTAATAATGAAAGTACTATGTAGTTTTTATCACGATTACATTTCTGTTATGGTAACTAACTACTGTGAGTCAGGGTCTATTGACCAGCAATACTGAATGGATTTAATACATTGGTGATAGTGTTTACGTAGCAAGCTGTAGTTGATGTCATGTTTTATAAGAAATCAAATTTAAATAGAAAAAAAATGACAATCTGTTTACATGTGCAGCATAATGTTATATGTCAAAAGCTTTAAATTATGCAATGTGATCTCCATTTATCTGTATTTTATGCTATGTACATACGTAATCCTTGTCTAATATTCAAACTTACACCCAGCATAATAGAAATAATAATGCATACACATTTTCTTCATTAGTTTACATTCAAAAGCAAATATCTGGGCCCAGTTGTTCAAAACTTTGTTAGCTTAATGTCTTCGTTAAGACGTCAACTTGTTTGATGGCCCCGACTTAAAGCTATTCATTTTAGTTGGTTGGGGCCGGAGCTTCTTGTCTGTTGCTTGGCCCACCGGGGTCCAACTGATGTTTTTCTTTAGCTCCGGAGTTAGTTATTTGGCGCCCAGGGATCTCCATCGTCGGGCAGCTTACTGAATCTGTGAGTCCTGGTTTTTGATTCATCGGGATGTTTATCATGATTTATTTGTTTGTTCTTGATGATTCATTTACTAGTTAGAGATTCACCACGAGGACCGAAGAACTAACTAAATGTTATGAACCACTGCAGAAGCTGAGGGTGAGGTTACGGCCGTGTAAAATCGATTTAAACCCGCCAGTAACTTTGTGTTACTGATCGTTCCAAGTTGATACTTCTGTGGTGGTTCTTTTTGTTTTATGTCTTGGTGTTTAAAATATTTTTGTGCTGTTGGCGCCTTATGTGTGTTTGCATATTTTTAGTTAAGTTAAGGTAACTGAGTGGCCACCTATTGGGAAAATAGCTGCTCATTCGGCTTACGAAATGTTTTCATGGTATAAGTACCTGATTGTTAGTTTGGTTTATTTCCCACCTTGGTTTTTGGAGTGGGAGTCTTTTTCTGATTGCGCCTTTTCCTGATCTTTGCCTACTTGTACTTTTTTGTGAAGAAAATGCCGACTTTGTAATCAAATACACTGTTATTTTTTTTTTTTTTTTGAAAAAAATGTTAGACTGCAAAGTATTCTCGCATTTTTTTTCAACAAAAAATAACAGTGTGTTGGTAATATTGCAATTTGAAATTTTGACGAATCATTAACTAACGACATCGTTAATTTTGAACAACTGGACCCTGATTTTCAGAAAATCTTTACCGTATTCCGTTGACTACAACCCGCACTTTTTTGCCACAAAATTAGGGGTCAGTTTTAGGGGTGCGGTTAGTACTGCCGACAAAACTTTATACAACTTTTTTAGCAGAAAATTTCGGCTCAAAAATGCCTTTCCGCAACAATCAGACAAGTTTACTGTCCGAGAAATAAAAAGAGAGAAAAAACAATGTGCTAATTTGACCCCCGGTACATCGTACTCACATATGTTGTGTCCGTGCATTGGCCATAACGTTTATACCAAAATTATTCCTTTAATTTGCGGGAAAACACGTTTTTTTTTTCGCTTGAACGCCATTAGTAAACAATAAACAAATACACATGCCATGACCTCGTGATCATCCGATAATTGGATTTGATTGGCAGTTGTTGACTCTAACACAGTCGTAATATTGACGACTGTCTTGAACGGAATGTCATGTGATAAAACTCAGAATTGCCATTGGTTGAAAAATCGATACCGACGGCTGTTCCATTTATCCAATATATTGTACCAGGTAGAAAATCGCCCTGGTAAATATTGGTTTTCTAAAGTCTCTCGTTCTCAAGAACGATAACTTTGAAAGAGTCAATGGCAGTTGTTATTGTCACTTGATCAGAACGAGGTTGTTATGCTTCTTGAACACGAATTCCGATTTGTGTCACTGAACTTCCCATTGAAATAATACAGTAAAATCGGATTCAAGTTTTGATTACATAAAATAATCTTGTAAGAGTTTGTTCTCTTGGATCAATATAAATAGAACAGAATATAACAACGCGGGATCGGACGAAAACAAACATGGGCAAAACATGATGATGGGGCAGGGGGAGAGGGACGGGAAATAGACATTATTTTGGTTATTCTTTCTAGAATATTTGGTGGCCCTAAAAAGGGCCGTTGGCTGTCACTAAGACTGTAGCATTACTGTCTGTTTTACTCGTCAAAGCCATCGAAGTCTTCATCATCGGACTGGAGGAGTTCGTCCACCTGCTCATCGGTCATGAACTCATTATTGAGATCCCTCTGGCGACAGTCGGCGTAGTAGGGGTCGTCAATGAAGTCGTCGTCGTCGCTTTCGTCGGCAACGTTTGTGGCTGAGTTGACTGGGTCGTCGTCTCTCTTCTGGGCGAGGTCTTCCCATAGAACGTCGTCTTCTGTGCCGTCCATCGCATTGGAGATGCAGCATACACTGAGTACTTCTTCTCAATGTCACTTCTCAAACTTCTCCAATTATCACTTTGGCAAACAATTAATAGATGTCCGTCTTTAATCATAAACCGATCAAGTGGATTAACGATCGATTAAAGCACACACTGGAAAATTGGACAGTGATTAATCTTCCAATTATTGGGTCAGTTGGACATCAAACACGCCGCTAATTTGTTGTTTACATGCGTGACCGCTTTGATCACAGTGCACAATGGAAAATTAGGACTTGTATTGTTGGAAGGAAAGGTATGTCAAACTTGGTTTTGGATGAAATAAGACGAACTTACTTTACAGAAATGTGTATTATTTCAATTTATTTTCCAAAATAATTATTTTGCAATACCAATATTTTAGTAGTTTATTACTTTTCTGGTAGTTTACAACTGCCGCCAATAGTGATTCAACGCACGTGCGTTTTCCCGCCAAAACAACGTATACTACGATTTTTTTTTGTTTATTTATCATTTTGCTTCCTGTTTGACTTTCTATTAATGACCGTGGAAATTTCAATTTTTCAGTGCGGGTTTTACTTCCGAACTTAGTTTTTACTCCAGATTTCACTCCATATTTTGGGTGCGGGTTGTATGAAAATGCGGGTAGTACGACACGTTATACGGTATTTCTGACCAAAATTGATTATAAATATTTATAAATATAAATATTTGTTTGGGATATAAGAGCCCTGTGTTTTCATTTCCATTGAATGTGATAATGTATCTCATGGTTGTGAATGATTTTCATTGAACATGCTAATTAGATCATGATCCTGAAAACCTACAGCAGGCATTCAAGTAAAAGATAGTTAAGCCATCCCATCTTCCTGGTGCTTGAAGTATGTTAATGTTAACATTGTGTGAAAATGGCTTCACTGTTGGTGTATGAAAGAGCCATAACATATCATAACAAGTATCCTAATCCAACCATTCTGTTTTCTATTTTGTTGCATACATCATTATTAACCTTACTTTATTTTGTTTTTTACTGGTCATTTTAAAAGTCAGGCATCATTTTAAACATGTAGTTTTTCATTGTTGGCATAATAAATCTATTGACTTGGGAAAATTGTTTTCTACGATTCAAAAAATAAGCAAAAAAACCCAAAACATTAAACCTTTGGCTTTTGCCAGCCAATAATACTGAAATTTGCACATTTTCATAATTGTATATATTACATTAAAAAAAAAGAAGAAATTTTCCACGTCTTTCCAAGTCTGTGATTTACTTTGTAGCTTTACGTTGGTCCTTTGTTCTATAGGTGGTTGTGTTATATTTACCTCCCTTTCCTTATTTTCTAGCCCTGAACAGCTTTATATTCTAAATGGTTCTGGCAAATGTGGTTGATTTTTATATTTTAATTTTCATTATAGCTTATTTTAATTTTCAGTATAGCTTTTTTTTAATTTTCAGTATAGCTTTACTTTTTCAGTTTTGACTTGGCAGCTACCTGTGACCTGGTTGTGGCTTTGTTGTCTTTTCCTCATCATAACAAAAACATGCCCATGTAATATACAGATTTTTCTTAAATTGTAAAAATTGAAAATTTTAAGTAAAATTTCTGATATTTTTCTTATTTTTGCTCAAAACACAGATTGTGGGTACACGTTAGAACGAGGCGGTTCTAACAAGTACCCACAATCTATGTTTTGGAGCAAGAATAGGTATACCCCTGCATACCCCAGTTTGCTATACAAAAGAGGGGTTTAAGGGGATATATATTATATGGACATGTTATCCTGATGTGATTTTTTTCTCAATAGCATTTTTAGCTCACCTGAGCCGAAGGCTCACAGGTGAGCTTATAGGATAGGCAGGCATCCGTCGTCCGTCGTCGTCCGTCGTCCGTCCGTCCACAATTTCAAATAAGAATATTTCTGAAGCTAGTAGGCCGATCTTGATCAAATTTAATGTGAACCATAATTGGGTTGGGGGATTGATGGCATTAGGTTTTGGAGCAGATTGTATCAAAATTGTGGTTTCCATGGCAACAGATAGGTCCCATAGACTTACAATGGGAAAAACTAAAAAAATCTTCTTCTCTGAAACCACTAGGCCCACAGCTTTGATATTTGGTATGTAGCAATGGCTAATGGTCCTCTACATAAATTGTGCCATTCATGCCCCTGGGGTCAAATTTGGCCACGCCCCGGGGGTCGATAGTCTCCATAGACTTACTATGGGAAAAAAATTCAAACATCTTCTTCTCTGAAACCACAGGGCCCACAGCTTTTATATTTGGTATGTGGCAATGGCTAATGGTCCTCTACATAAATTGTGCCAGCCATGCCCCTGGGGTCAAATTTGGCCACGCCCCGGGGGTGGATAGTTTCCATAGACTTACAATTGGAAAAACTAAAAAAATCTTCTTCTCTGAAACCACTAGGCCCACAGCTTTGATATTTGGTATGTAGCAATGGCTAATGGTCCTCTACATAAATTGTGCCATTCATGCCCCTGGGGTCAAATTTGGCCACGCCCCGGGGGTTGATAGTCTCCATAGACTTACTATGGGAAAAAAATTCAAAAATCTTCTTCTCTGAAACCACAGGGCCCACAGCTTTGATATTTTGTATGTGGCAATGGCTAATGGTCCTCTACATAAATTGTGCCAATCATGCCCCTGGGGTCAAATTTGGCCATGCCCCAGGGGTCGATAGTCTCCATAGACCTACAATAGGAAAAATACTAAAAAAATCTTCTTCTCTGAAACCACTAGGCCAACAGCTTTGATATTTGGTATGTAGCAATGGCTAATGGTCCTCTACATAAATTGTGCCATTCATGCCCCTGGGGTCAAATTTGGCCACGCCCCGGGGGTTGATAGTCTCCATAGACTTACTATGGGAAAAAAATACAAAAATCTTCTTCTCTGAAACCACAGGGCCCACAGCTTTGATATTTTGTATGTGGCAATGGCTAATGGTCCTCTACATAAATTGTGCCAATCATGTCCCCGGGGTCAAATTTGGCCACGCCCCGGGGGTCGATAGTCTCCATAGACCTACAATAGGAATAACTAAAAAAATCTTCTTCTCTGAAACCACTAGGCCCACAGCTTTGATATTTGGTATGTAGCAATGGCTAATGGTCCTACACATAAATTGTGCCATTCATGCCCCTGGGGTCAAATTTGGCCAGGTCCCGGAGGTTGATAGTCTCAATAAACTTGCTATGTGAAAAAAAAATCAAAAATCTTCTTCTCTGAAACCACAGGGCACACAGCTTTGATATTTTGTATGTGGCAATGGCTAATGGTCCTCTACATAAATTGTGCCAGCCATGCCCCTGGGGTCAAATTTGGCCACGCCCCGGGGGTAGATAGTCTCCATAGACTTACAATGGGAAAAACTAAAAAAACTTCTTCTCTGAAACCAAAAGGCCCAGAGCTTCTATATTTTGTATGTAGCAATGTTTGGTAGTCCCCATTATAAATTGTGCCAGTCATGCCCCTGGGTCAAATTTGGCCATGCCCCGGGGGTCAATAGTGTCCATGCATAGACTTTCATTGGTCGATTCTCAATTAATTTAAATCTCATTCATGAGCTTACAATGTGATAATCTCTCAGGTGAGCTACAGGACCAATGGTCCTCTAGTTATTTGTTTTACTTACTTCGAAATAAAAGAAGCAGTACCTGTTTTGAACATCATACATGTGATATCTCCCTATTTCGGAGGGATCTCCCTATTTTTGAGCAAATCTCCCTATTTGGAATTTCAAAATTTCCCTATATAACTTATACATCTCCCTATTTCAAATTTCAGATCTCCCTATTTGAAATCTAGAATTTCCTTCTTTGTTTAATCATTCTCCCTATTTCAAAAAGTAAATCTCCCTATTTGGCTTCTCAGATGTATCACATGTATGTTGAACATAATTTTCTCCAATGATGCTCCTTCAGGAGCATGTTTTTTCTGCTAATACACAAGAGTCATAGACAAAAATATAATGTGCAAAATTAAATCTTGTGCTCTAACAAATGAATTTATTATTACAGTTCGAAATACCTATCTAAATCTCTTATGCTTTAAATTCAAACAGTAACAATTACATGTATTACCAGATTTTAGATAGTCCTACATGTATCTAGGATGGTGCAATTTAAACAGGTACTGTTTTTGCTATAATAATTGTCACTGTATTCTTTTGTTTGCTTGCTTGCTTTAATATTTATTTTCCTTTTTCTCTTACTTACCTTATTAGTGATCACACAGTAAGAATCTGGCGTAACAAGACATCTCAGGATCCCTCGGACAGCTCGGACATGGCCGATGATAAGACGAGCACCTGAAAGGAATAGCCATGGTTAAAAAACATGAAATGAATATCCATTGTTTAGTAAAAAAAGGAATAGCCATGAATGAGCAAAAACAGGAATAGCCATGATTAAGCACATATAAGGAATAGCAATGGTTAAGCACATAGAAGGAATAGCCATGGTTGAGCAAAAAAAGGAATAGCCATGATCGAACAAAAAAAAAAAGAAAAAAAGAGGAATAGCTTTAAGCACATACAAGGAATAGCCATGGTTAAGCAAATAAAAAGGGATACCCTTGCATTAGCAAAAGAAGGGAACAGCCATGGTTTAGCAAATAAAAGAATAGACTTGCTAAGATCTGAAGATAGATAAAATATACAAAAAATCACATCCATAAATGTACAAAAAGCACATCTAATGCAAATAAATCATCAAAAACATGAAATTGCTTAGACATATATGTACTGTCTTTGTATTTTATGTGTAAAAATGATAATGACATGGCCAAAAAGAAAGCAACCAGAATGCTTGTGTATAGTAAAAGACAATGTTTTTCTGATTATCTGGCTATGCTATATAATAATTTGAATGCAGGAAAAATAATATTTATTAGTGTAATAGTTAGTCACAACATTATGCATTGTCTCCACATAAGTCTCAACTGTTTCTGTTTAAGGAAGTGCAGGAAACATTGTCATCACGATAACATGTCCGTGTAATGTATACCCCCTTATTCCCCACCTTTATATAGCAAAACTGGGGTATGCAGGGGTATACCTATTTTTCTTATTTTTGCTCCAAAACATAGATTGTGGGTACTCGTTAGAACTGCCTCGCCGAGGCGGTTCTAACGTGTACCCACAATCTATGTTTTGAGCAAAAATAAGAAAAACAAAAAAAAAAATCTATTAAAAATTTTCGTTTTTTACGCTTTTAAAAATTTCTGTATATTGCATGGGCGAGTTTTCGTAATGGTAAAAATGATCTCATCAGGATATACATCTAGCAAATGATCCCACATGGTGATATTGGTTACATGATGGGCAAGCTTTAGCTCAGGAAACAATTTTTAATTCAATATTTAGTCAGCCGCATTTTTTTTTCTTTTTCTGAAATAATTTACCCATAAAATTGAGCCGCCTCGTGGGGAAACCAACAATGTGGTTTCCGAACAGGTCTGACACAAATCAGGCTGTACAAGCACAGAAAAGAGCTAGAAGCTTGAAATTTGGGATTTAAGTAGAAGAGGAATTGTACTATCCCAGTAGCGAAATCAAAGGCGCTGATCAGCTTCACAGTCACTGCGAAGCTGATCTGCGCCTTTGTTTTCGCATAGACAAAAATCCGTTTTTCTCGCGTCGTGGCGCAAATGGTCTCATTTGCTAGATGTATGGCCATTCTTGTTGATTGTTTACAGTTGCCGAGTGAATCATTAATATGTCCCTGTTACTGTTTCATGTGATAATAAGAGGATAAAACATTCTTTTCCGTGCATTAACGTTTGCCAAGCCCAAGGGCAATAATGTGTTGCAGCCCGAACCGCGTAGCGGTGAGGGCTGCAACACATTATTGCCCGAGGGCTTGGCAAACGTTAATGCACTTGGAAAAGAATGTTATATCGTCATTGTTATATACCTTTCCTCCAATACATGTACATTTTATTTATATTTATTTATTTATTTATTTATTTATTTATTGTGAATGCTATATCTTGAAATCGCGCATGATGACAAGCACACAGCCGTTGACTGGTAAGTGATTAAACGCAAAATGACACGATGAATTAAGATGAAATATACGTCTGAAATGTACACTCACCTGCCATGTTAAATTTAGATGAAATGAACACCTGCCAGTGTCCACAACAAGCAAACAGGTGTATGTCATAGTCTCAGGGCAATTACACCTAGGGCAATAACACCATTATTGCCCTGCTATGACGTCATCTCAGGGCATTAACACCATTATTGCCCTGCTACGGTGTCATCTCAGGGCATTAACACCATTATTGCCCTGATATGACGTCATCTCAGGGCATTAATGGTATTAATGGCATTAATGGTATTAATGCCCTACGACGCCTAAAACAGCAGAAAGTGCAGCTGTCCGTTACAACACGACAAGTTTCTATTGTAGAGATACATTAGGTATATAACAATGTCGGTTATTTGTGTTATATGTCTAAAGTCTATTTATTACTGGCTTTGTTTAGTAATAGATGTATATGTATATTCATATCAGTACATTGGCAATGTTACCATTAGAATATGAGTCTTTGCATGAGAAAAACAAAAATTTTGTTTTCGACCAGGTCCGACACAAAGCAGTCTCTACATGCACAGAAAGGACATCTTTGCTTTAGATTGGGATACTCCCTAATTGGCAAATATGTCACGTTCAAAGATGAAAATGCCTAGCTCTTTATTATTATTGTGTTCTTGCATATTTTGAATGTCAGTGACATAATTTATGTCAATTTTAACATTAGTTTGGGAATTAACATTTTTAATCATTAATGCAATAAACATAGATTGAAAGCAAACTTACTTTTGAACATGTTCTGTACTCTATTTATACATCTACATGATCTAAATATGCTCACCCTGACACCGGTTTGACAACAAATACGGTTTGACAACAAATATGACCATGAATGTTTACAGTTCTACAATTGTCCATAACAACAGTGCTTATTTTAGTTGATGGAAAATTTCAGGAAATTATACATTTTCGCCTAGCTGACCCTGTTCCCCCCCTAGACCAAAGATGCCACTTTGATATGATGTGTGGATATAAAAAACACATAAACTGTCGAAAGGACATGCTGGGTCCCATGGGGAATAAACTATAAGATTGTAAATTTAAGATCTCACCAAGCTAACATTTCTGTCAAAATAAACTCAAACATACGAAACAATAAACAATCAATGTATGGACATTGTTCAGTATTCATATGACAAACAAGCCTATATTTGTTTGCTTGAAAATTTTTGCTGTTGACAAACAAATACAAATCAGTTCAAAGTCTAATGGTACAATTTTGCCAAAGATGGGGTGGGTTGTGAAAATATTTAGTTGCATTGTCTGGATTCTGTTAAATCCACCAAACTGTTTTGTAAACGAAAGTGCATATATTTCTTCTCATATAAATGCTAAATTCAGCCCCATAGTCATAACATGAAAATTTCATCCTCTCAAATCTGAGATTTAGGGACTTTTTACATCTTATCCATAGATCTCTTTAGTTAGAAGCGTGAGAAGAAGAGGGATTGTACTATCCGTGTATCGAAAATAAAGATACTGATCTGCTGTGCAGTCACTGCATAGCTGATCTGCGCCTTTGGTTTGGCATATGCAGATTGTTGATTTCCTGGTGTGGCGGCTGTTATAATTTTTGTATGCTGTCTATACAAAATGAATACATGTATTATCTTTGGTAGTCTTGTGGCCAAGTGTTACAGCATGACTACACATTAAATGGTTGGGATGTAAACTCTGTCCCTATATTAGTAAAATATTGCTGATTCGTGGGATGTTAAATGACATCATAAACAGAAACATTTTGTTTTTGGAAAAACTATCATGGGGTTTAACTCATTTTAACCAGTTCTTGATGAAAAATTCAAAATGGATGACAAGAATATGCATATGAGCCGCCTTGTGGGAAAACCAACAATGTGGTTTCCGAGCAGGTCTGACACAAATCAGGCTGCACAGTCACAGAAGCAGGCTAGAGACTGGAAATTTTGGATTTAGAAAGTAGAGGAATTGTACTATCCGAGTAGCGAAAACAAAGGCGCTGATCAGCTTCGCGGTTACCGCGAAGCTGATCTGCGTCTTTGTTTTCGCCTATGCAGATTGTTGGTTTTCCCACGATGCGGCTCATATCTTTGTTTTATGTTGTTTGCCATTTGAATAAAATGTTGTTGATAACTGGTTTTACGTTAATAATTGTTATACATGTACTTGTAAATCTAACAAATGTCTTTCATACTAACAGTTTGCCTAGTTTGTTGTCATATTTGTTAAATTTGCTGTATATATACAATGTTTTTTGTTACTGTTATTTTAATTTGTCAATCAGTAATGAAATAATACAGTAGGCCTAGAACCATTATCATTAGAAAAATGTCAAAGAGACCAGACACCAAATTAGCTCCAAACCAGGCACAGAGGTTATAAAACTGTTTTCATGCTCAACTCAGTTGAGACTAACATTTATCCTGCTCATAAATGTTAAAATGCCAACAATTGTTGGAATTTTAACATTTAAAAGCAGGATAAATTACTGACTTTGAAGTTCTAATCCGAAAATTTAAATAAATTTGGGCTATTTCAGTAATTATTAAGAATTGAAATTTCATGCTCAGATGAGTTGAGCATGAAAAAAGTTTTATAACCTCAGGGCCAGACTGCCCCCTTGCAAGATTTTACACATAATTAGATCCAGCATTGAATAATGTGTGGAGCCAAAACATATTTCACTATGATAGCCCAACTAAGATGCTGGTTGCTGTACAACTTGGCAGGTTTTCTTATGATATAGGCTGTGTATATTCTCACCTCATCATTCAAACATACAAGCTCACATTGAGTGTGTATATCATATATGCCGCCTCGTGGGAAAACCAACAATGTGGTTTCCGAACAGGTCCGACACAAACCGGACTGTACAAGCACAGAAGCAGGCTAGAAGTTTGAAATTTCGGATTTAAGAAGAAGAGGAATTGTACTATCCGTGTAGCGAAAACAAAGGCGCTGATCAGCTTCGCGGTTACCGCGAAGCTGATCTGCGCCTTTGTTTTCGCCCATGCAGATTGTTGGTTTTCCCATGGGGTGGCTCATATATTTTTAGCTTGTATATGAGGTTTTATTTATGATCATATTATTTCACCAACAAGTTTTATTTGGGATTTTACAGACTTTCAAGATTATTTCACTCATTCAGAAGTAAAAGGTACATGTATGGTGTGAATATCCTTAACAATGTAAGAAGAAAGTGCCAGTGCCATTTGACTGGTATTTAAGCAGGCATATCAAAATTTAGCTACAACCATTAATGTTATTAATGAGCCACTGCATGAGAAAACCAACAATTTGGGTGTTCCAACCAGGTCTGACACAAACTGGGCTGTACAGTCAGAGAAAAAGGCTATAAGCTTAAAATCTCAGATTGTAGTAGATGGGGCATAGTACTATCCGTGTAGTGAAAACAAAGATGCTGATCAGCTGTGCAGTTACTGCACAGCTGATTTGCGTCTTTGTTTTCGCATATGCAGATTGTTGGTTTTTCCATGCATCGGTTCATTTTTGAAATTCACATGAGATTGAATGTCAGTTTGTTTTGTTAAGATATATGTACGAGTTTACATTATTCATACTTTGTAGGGTAAAACACAGCGTAAGAAAAATAAATACCTCATTTAAATCTATATGGGACCAAATGAACCTCCTCATGAAAAAAAATCTTAGATGTCCTCATTTCTAACCAGATCCGGAGGTTATAAAACTTTTTTCATGCTCAACTCAGCTGAGTATAAAATTTAAACTGCATATAAATGACGAAATAGCCCAAATAAAAAGAAATTTCAGGTTTAGATCACCAAAGTCTGTAATTTATCCTGCTCATAAATGTAAAGTGCCAACAATGTAAAGTGCCAATGTAAAGTGCCAACATTGTGCCTTGTTGGCACTTTAACTAAATTAAAATTTTTGAGCAGGATAAAGTCTCAGCTGAGTTTAGCAAGAAAAAAGTTTAATAACCTCAATGCCAGCTGTGACTCACTGTACAGGCTGGGAAGGTGGATAAAGAACTAGAGACAAACCAATCAGGCATTTGAGCCGCCTCATGGGAAAACCAACAATCTGCATAGGCGAAAACAAAGGCGCAGATCAGCTTCGCGGTAACCACGAAGCTGATCAGCGCCTTTGTTTTCACTACTCGGATAGTAGAATTCCTCCTCTACTTAACTCCAAAATTTCAAGCTTCTAGCCTGCTTCTGTAGCTGTACAGGCTGGTTTGTGTCGGACCTGTTCGAAAACCACATTTTTGGTTTTCCCACGATGCGGCTCATTTAATGAAGGTAATGATCACTCAGGATGCAGTTAGTCTCGGCCGTTCTTTTATCAACCGTAAGGATATAGCAGGGGTTTTTTTTCATGGGGAGGCTCAAAACAAGCTTTGTTAATGTAATGGTTTGCTGGAGCTGCTTTTATAATGATACATATATTGGTGATAGTCAGCTTAATGCTCAAGAAAAGTCATTAATGTATCAATGCACTGTACAGTTTGTTGCATATTCTTCCTGTTATTGAGTTGACCCTGTATGCACACAGCATAAAACAAACATATGAGTCACGTTATGAGAAAACCAACAATGTGTTTTCCGAACAGGTCCAACACAAACCGAGCTGCACAAGCACTGAAGCTGTCAAGAGGCTGGAAATTTTGGATTTAGAAAGAAGAGGAATTTTGCTATCCATGTAGCGAAAACAAAGACGCTGATCAGCTTCACATTTACTGCGAAGCTGATCTGCACCTTTGGTTTGCATAAGCAGATAGTTGGTTTTCTCATGAGGCAGCTCATATGCATGTGTAAATAATCTGTGGTAAAAGTAAATTGATCAGTATCTTCATTTTATAAACAGTTTTATGGTTGCACAGTCATGTTGTGTAGGGGCATACTCATGATTTAGCACATGCAGTAGATATGGATCAAGACACAAGCAGCAGGCATCACATACTTTTTCCATAGAGATACAGAGTTTGTTTTATGCAGTGTGCAACAGGGTAAGACCCAGAGTTCCATGGAAATATTTTATCAATGGTTTCTCGCCTTTGTTGAGTGTATATTAGATCTAGTTAACAATAAATGCTTGGCATTATTAATTGATACATTTTAATGAATAAACTGATATTTTTGCATGAATGTCTTGTTGCTTAATTTTATCCCTTAATGTATCATTTAATATATCTATTCTACTATAAGAAATATCAAAAGGAACCTTTTCAAAAGGAATCTGAATCAAAAATGCCGGCCTCACACCAAAAAATCATTTCTAACATTTAAATATAGCTCCCTAGGATGTGTTTGAAACACAGCAGCAGCCCTGTATATTGCCAATTCAACATATGCAGTATCACATGAGTATGATGACTTGAATAACAAAATGTAGGTCAGTGATTGGAAGCCTGATTGATCGAGCAACAACCTACAGCAAAGACTTCAGTGCCTTGCTGTATGATGTTGCTAAATCGATATTGCAAAGCGGTAGGTTGTTACCCAAAAAATCAGTGGGCGATCAGGCTTCCTATCATTGCACTCCATTTTGTCACATACTTTGATGTTGCATGAAGAAATTTGACTGCATCACAGTGATGTTGCATGAATCTAGCTGCAAGAAATTGGTTGCATCATGGGTGCTGTTGCATCATGGGTGCTGTCTGGCTGTAAGAAATTGGCTGCATCACAGGGGATGTTGCATGAATCTGGCTGTGAGAAATTGGCTGCATCATGGGTGATGTTGCATGAATCTGGCTGTAAGAAATTGATTGCATCCTGGCTGCTGTTGCATGAATCTGGCTGTAAGAAATTGGGTGCATCAAGGGTGATGCATGAATCTAGCTGTAAGAAATTGGGTGCATCATGGATGATGTTGCATGAATCTAGCTGTAACAAATATTTTGCAATTTACAGGTGACGTCGCATGAATCTAAATGCAAGAAATCAGTTGCATCACAGGTAACGTTGCATCAATCTAGCTGTAATAAATTAGCTGCATCACGGGTCATATTGCATGAATCTGGCTGTAACAAATATTTCGCAATTCACGGGTGATGTTGCATGAATCTGGCAGAAAGAAACTGGTTGCATCCTTGGTGATGTTGCATGAATCTGGCAGAAAGAAATTGGTTGCATCCTGGGTGATGTTGCATGAATCTAAAAATAAGAAATTGGTTGCATCATGGGTGATGTTGCATAAATCTAGCTGTAAGACATTGGATGCATCACAGGTGATGTTGCATGAATCTAGCAATAAGAAATTGGTTGCATCACGAGTGATGTTGCATGAATCTAGCAGTAAGAAATTGGTTGGATCACGGGTGATGCTGCATGAATCTGGCAGAAAGAAATTGGTTGCATCCTCGTTGATGTTGCATGAATCTGGCAGAAAGAAATTGGTTGCTTCAAAGGTGATGTTGCATGAATGTGGCAGGAAGAAATTGGTTGCATCCTGGGTGATGTTGCATGAATCTAGCTGTAAGAAATCGGTTGCGTCCTGGGTGATGTTGCATGAACCTAGGTTGCATCCTGGGTGATGTCGCATAAATCTAGCTGTAAGAAATCGTTTGCATCCTGGTTGATGTTGCATGAATAAAGCTGTGAGAAATTGGTTGCATCATGGGTGTATAGGATGTTAGCATAGAATACGGACAATATAACTGTATGATTACTGAAAATTAATTCAATGCCCAAAACAAATATAAATACAAAGAATGTGTGATGGCAGCAAATACAATTTTACAATGTCTACAAAAGCGTGACTAAATAATGTTACAAATTTTTGTAAACTATAAGTATCATAAAACTAAGCATATATCTACACATGAAAATGGATATAACCAATAAAGGATTGAAAGAAAAAATGAAGTATGTCTACACTTTTAAATGCATACAAAAGTATAGATCCACTGAAAAAAGTATATTATTACTATTTTAACTTAGAACATTTTGACAGAGAACACATATTGTTGACAGTTGTTTCTCGATATATCTCAGTATCGAGGGTGGTCTTACAAGATGAGCTAAAAGTATGGTCATAGTTACAAAATGTATTGACTGAGAGGGAAAGCAACAAATCAAACATAACATTAATGGTTAATGTGACATGAATAAGATGGCCACCATGCCCATACATGCTAAAAGTCTTCTGTAGAACTCGAAACCCTATGATCTTATCTGAAACTTGGCATGGGGCATCAGAGAAACAAACTCTGTAGTTTATATAATTCATACCCATGGCATGAGCTTGACCTACTAACACCAAGTTTAACCAAATAGAAGTCAGGTGAGTACTTAATGACCCATGGTCCTATTCTGAAATGTTAAACTGCTAATGTTGAAAAATGAAACCTTCAGTGCTAAGAGATGATGCATAGTTTGAAAAAAAATTCCACGTCCCTGATAGAATTCGAAGCCGGACCGCCGGGGTATAAATCCAATGCTCTAACCACTGAGCCAAAGAGACCAACTTCCTGACGCATTATGTCAGAGATTGTTCTAATATGATACGTTGTATCGAATAGCTGTGCGCTACTTATAGATGTGATCTGCCAGCCCGACCTTCCAACGACGACATAATCAAGAATTAATGAGTGGTGCAATGGGACATACATGTAACAGTGCCTTCCCTCCTGCAATTCGCAGTAGAAAACTTTTCTTTGGACCATCTAATAACATGGCAGCCCACCTTAAAATCATACTAACTATAGGTATACAGTTAAAAGATTCAACTCACATGTTTTCCGTTAGAAAATGAAATATGAGTTTGTCTAATTCACTTGATCGGTAAAAGTACAGGTAGCTGATTTCTAACGGTAAATATGTGACAGCGGTCTAGGCTGACTGACTTAGACTTTTCTATAATCTCCCTACCTGAACAGATGGACTAGCCGACCATGCCCAGATATGAATATTAAAGCTGTATGCCTATACAGTAACCTATTTGCCCAATTATAGCATTGAGATGATTGTAGGTATGAGCCGCGCCATGAGAAAACCAACAATCTGCATATGCGAAAACAAAGGCACAGATCAGCTTTGTAGTAATAACGAAGCTGATCAGCACCTTTGTTTTCTCTACCCAGATAGTGCAATCCCTCTTTATTAGCTCACCTGAGCCGTCAGGCTCACAAGGTGAGCTTATAGTATACCCATGCTCCGTCGTCCGTCCGTCCGTCCGTCGTCCGTCCGTCCGTCGTCCACCATTTTCAAAGATCTTCTCCTCTGAAACCGCTTGGCCAATCAAAGCCAAATTTTACATGAAGCATCTATGGGAAGGGGGAACCAATGTGTATATAAATAATCCAGGTCACATGACCAAGATGGCCGCCATGCCCATATATGGTAAAAACCCTTCAAAAATCTTCTTCTCCGGAACCACTGGACCGATTTCAACCAAACTTGGCATGAAGCATTAATGGCTCAAGCACTACAATGTGTATATAAATCATGACCCTATGATGACCTTGACCTATTTTACGGCAAGGTCAACATAGGTCGCGAATGTATTTGAATGGGAAAAATTGTTAAATTGTCATTTAAAGGAAAAATCTTGCAGAAAATGAGCAGTAGGATGAATATTAATGATTCTGAAAAAAATTGGGCACCAGGGGCTCATCCGCCCCCACCCCGGGGCAATATACATGTATATCTCCATAATATTCAAACATCTTCTCCTCTGAAACCGCTTGGCCAATCAAAGCGAAATTTTATGTGAAGCATCAATAGGAAGGGGTAACAAATATGTATATAAAAAATCCAGGTCACATGACCAAGATGGCCGCCATGCCCATATATGGTAAAAACCGTTCAAAAATCTTCTTCTCCAGAACCGGTTGACCGATTTCAACGAAACTTGGCACGAAGCATTGATGGCTCAAGCACTACAATGTGTATATAAATCATGACCCTGTGATGACCTTGACCTATTTTACGGGAAGGTCAACATAGGTCACCAATGCATTTGAATGGGGAAAACTTTTAAAATGTCATTTAAAGTGAAAGTCTTGCAGGAAATGGGCAGTAGGACTGGATATTAATGATTCTGAAAAAAATTGGACCCCAGGGCGGCCAGGGGCTCATGTGCCCCCACCCCGGGGCAATATACATGTATATTTCCATAATATTCAAACGTCTTCTCCTCTGAAACCGCTTGGCCAAACAAAGCCAAATTTTAAGTGAAGCATCTATAGAATGGGGGAATCAATGTATCTATAAATAATCTAGGTCACATGACCAAGATGGCCGCCATGCCCATATATGGTAAAAACCCATCAAAAATCATCTTCTCTGAAACCAATAGACTGATTTCAAGGAAACTTGGCGTGAGGCATCGATGGCTAAAGTACTCCAATGTATATATAAATCATGACCCTGTGATGACCTTGACCAAGTTTATGGCAAGGTCAACATGGGTTGCCTGTGCATCTGAATTGGGAAAACTGTTAAAATGTCATTTGAAGGAAAAAGCCAACAGGAAATTGGCAAATGGACAGAATATTGAAGATTCTGAAAAAAGAAAATGGCCCAAGGGCTTATCTGCCCCTGCACTGGAGTTAAATACCATAATATTCAAACATGTTTATTGGTATATGCAGCTGATCTCAGGTGAGCGTTTACAGGACCATTGGTCCTCTGGTTTCATATCTAAAATTTCAAGCTTCTAGCCTGCTTCTATACTTGCACAGCTCGGCCAGACTTGTTCGGGAACCACATAGTTGGTTTTCTCATGACATGGCTTATATTTTGTGAGCCAACATGGTAGAATTCCCCATATTATACTAGTAACTTTTCTGACTTTTTAACCTTTTGAGTTGTAAAGTTTAGCTGTGCCATAAAATCCATTCAGTATTGCTGCCTCAGCCACCTTTGATAGAAAAGTTGAGAACCATATTGTATTGGTGCTAAGTAGAATGGTACTTCAGAGATGGTTTGTGAAATTTATCCAGTCATTGCCTTGAGAAAAGTTGAATGTCATTTATCATGAAACCAGCCTGTTCTATCACAGAAGCAGGCTAGAAGCATGAGCCATTGGATTTAAGAAGAAGAGGAATTGCACTATCTGTAAAGCAAAAACAAAGGCACTGATCATTTATGCATTTACTGCACAGATGATCTGTGTCTTTGTTTTCGAATATGCAGATTGTTGGTTTTTTTATGTGGCCGCTCACATCATTTCTGTAATGGTAACTTACTACATGTACTGCGAGTCAGTGTCTATGGACCAGCAATACTGAATGGCTTTAATACATTGTTGATAGTGTTTACGTAGCAAGCTGTAGTTGATGTCATGTTTTATAAGAAATCAAATTTTAAATAGAAAAAAAATGACAATCTGTTTACATGTGCAGCATAATGGTTATATGTCAAAAGCTTTAAAATATGCAATGTGATTTCCATTTATCTGTATTTTATGCTATGTACGTAATCCTTGTCTAATATTCAAACTTATACCCAGCATAATAATAATAATGCATACACATTTTCTTCGTTAGTTTACATTCAAAAGCAAATATCTGGGCCCAGTTGTTCAAAACTTTGTTAGCTTAATGTCATCGTTAAGATGTCAACTTGTGAAGAAAATGCGGACTTCGTAATCAAATACACTGTCATTTTTTGTTGAAAAAATGTGAGAATGTAAATTATTCTCACATTTTTTCAACAAAAAATAACAGTGTGTTTGCAATATTGCAATTTGAAATTTTAATGAATCATTATTGAACAACTGGACCCTGATTTTCAGAAAATCTTTATTTCTGACCAAAATCGATTATAAATATTTGTTTGGGTTATAAGAGCCCTGTGTTTTCATTTCCATTGAATGTGATAATGTATCTCATGGTTGTGAATGATTTTCATTGAACATGCAAATTAGATCATGATCCTTAAAACCTACAGCAGGCAATCAAGTAAAAGATAGTTAAGCTTTCACATCCATTACGAAAACTTGCCCATGCAATATACAGAGATTTTTAAAGTTGTTAAAAATGAAAAAAATTCAGTGGAAAAATTTTGATATTTTTCTTATTTTTGCTCAAAACATAGATTGTGGGTACACGTTAGAACCGCCTCATCGAGGCGGTTCTAACGAGTACCCACAATCTATGTTTTGGAGCAAAAATAAGAAAAATAAGTATACCCCTGCATACCCCAGTTTTGCTATATAACAGTGGGGTGTAAGGGGGTATATATTACACGGACATGTTTTCCTGACATCTTCCAGGTGCTTGAAGTATGAAAATGTTAACATGTGAAAATGGCTTCACTGTTGTTGTATGAAAGAGCCATAATTTCATATCATAACAAACGTCCTAATCCAGCCATTCTGTTTTCTATTTTGTTGCATGCATCATTATTAACCTTACTTTATTTTGTTTTACTGGTCATTCTAAAAGTTCAGGCATCATTTTAAACATGTAGTTTTTCATTGTCGGCATTATAAATCTATTGACTTGGGAAAATTGTTTTCTACGATACAAAAAATAAGCAAAAAACCCAAACCTTTGGCTTTGCCAGCCAATAATACTGAAATTTTGCACATTTTCATAATTGTATACATTACATTAAAAAAGGAAGAAACTTTCCACGTCTTTCCAAGTCTGTGATTTACTTTCTAGCTTTATTTTGGTCCTTTTTTCTATAGGTGGTTGTGTTTAGGTTTACCCCCCTTTCCTTATTTTCTAGCCCTGGGCAGCTTTATATTCTAAATGGTTCTGGCAAATGTGGTTTATTTTTATATTTTAATTTTCAGTATAGCTTATTTTAATTTTCAGTATAGCTTATTTTAATTTTCAGTATAGCTTTACTTTTTCAGTTTTGACTTGGCAGCTACCTGTGACCTGGTTGTGGCTTTGTTGTCTTTTCCTCATCATAACAAAAACATGCTTATGTAATATACAGATTTTTCTTAAATTGTAAAAATTGAAAATTTTAATGAAAATTTCTGATATTTTTCTTATTTTTGCTCAAAACATAGATTATGGGTACACGTTAGAACCACCTCACCAACGAGTACCCACAATCTATGTTTTGGAGCAAAAATAAGAAAAATAGGTATACCCCTGCATACCCCAGTTTTGCTACATAAAAGAGGGGTTTAAGGCGGTATATATTACACGGTCATGTTATCCTGATGTGATGTGGTGGATTATTGGATCAAGTCCGTTCAGCCCGGCATGACGAAAAACTGCCACTTTTTACTACTACTACTCCTGATGTGATTTTTTTCTCAATAGCATTTTTATTTGTTTTACTTACTTTGAAATAAAAGAAGCAGTGCCTGTTTTGGACATAATTTTCTCCAATGATGCTCCTTCAGGAGCATGTTTTTTCTGCCACAAGAGTCATATACAAAAATATATTGTGCAAAATTAAATCTTGTGCTCTAACAAATGAATTTATTATTACAGTTCGAAATACCTATCTAAATCTCTTATGCTTAAAAACTAAAACAGAAACAATTACATGTATTACCAGATTTTAGATAGTCCTACATGTATCTAGGATGATGCAATTTAAACAGGTACTGTTTTTGCTATAATAATTGTCACTGTATTCTTTTGTTTGCTTGCTTGCTTTAATATTTATTTTCCTTTTTCTCTTCCTTACCTTATTAGTGATCACACAGTAAGAATCTGGCGTAACAAGACATCTCAGGATCCCTCGGACAGCTCGGACATGGCCGATGATAAGACGAGCACCTGAAAGGAATAGCCATGATTAATAAACATGAAAGGAATATCCATTGTTTAGTAAAAAAAGGTATAGCCATGATTGAGCAAAAACAGGAATAGCCATGATTAAGCACACATAAGGAATAGCAATGGTTAAGCACATAAAAGGAATAGCCATGATTGAGCAAAAAAAGGAATAGCCATGATCGAACAAAACAAAAAAAGAAAAAAGAAAAAAAAGAGGAATAGCCTTGATTAAGCACATACAAGGAATAGCCATGGTTAAGCAAATAAAAAGGGATACCCTTGCATTAGCAAATGAAGGGAATAGCCATGGTTTAGCAAATAAAAGAATAGACTTGCTAAGATCTGAAGATAGATAAAATATACAAAAAAATCACATCTATAAATGTGCAAAAAGCACATCTAATGCAAATAAATCATCAAAAACACGAAATTGGTTAGACATACATGTACTGTCTTTGTATTTTATGTGTAAAAATGATAATGACATGGCCGAAAAGAAAGCAACCAGAATGCTTGTGTATAGTAAAAGACTATGTTTTTTCTGATTATCTGGCTATGCTATAATTTGAATGCAGGAAAAATAATATTTATTGGTGTAATTAGTGTGTAGTTAGTCACAACATAATACATTGTCTCCACATAAGTCTCAACTGTTTCTTTTTAAGGAAGTGCAGGAAGCATTGGAGCCGCCCCATGGGAAAACCAACAATCTGCATATGCGAAAACAAAGACGCAGATCAGCTTCGCGGTAACCGCGAAACCGACCAGCGCCTTTGTTTTCACTACACGGATAGTACAATTCCTCTTCTTCTTAAATCCGAAATTTCAAGTTTCTAGCCTGCTTCTGTGACTGCACAGGCCGGTTTGTGTCGGACCTGTTCGGAAACCACATTGTTGGTTTTCACACGAGGTGGCTCATTGTAAAAATGATCTCATCAGGATGTGCATCTAGCAAATGATCCCACATGGTATTGGTTACATGATAGGCAAGCTTTAGCTCAGGAAACAATTTTTAATTCGATATTTAGTCAGCAGTTTTTTTCTTTCTCTGAAATAATGTACCAATAAATGAGCCATCTCGTGGGAAAACCAACAATGTGGTTTCCGAACAGGTCTGACACAAATCAGGCTGTTCAAGCACAGAAAAGAGCTAGAAGCTTGAAATTTGGGATTTAAGTAGAAGAGGCATTGTACTATCCCAGTAGCGAAAACAAAGGCGCTGATCAGCTTCGCAGTTACCGCGAAGCTGATCTGCGCCTTTGTTTTCGCCTATGCAGATTGTTGGTTTTCCCACGATGCGGCGCAAATGGTCTCATTTGCTAGATGTATGGCCATTCTTGTTGATTGTTTACAGTTGCCGAGTGAATCATTAATATGTCCCTGTTACCGTTTTCGTGTGATAATGTCAGTTATTTGTGTTATATGTCTAAAGTTTATTTATTACTGGCTTTGTTTGGTAATAGATGTACATGTATATTCATATCAGTACACTTTGGCAATGTTACCATTAGAATACGAGTCTTCGCATGAGAAAACCAAAAATTTTGGTTTCTGACCAGGTCCGACACAAAGCAGACTCTACATGCACAGAAATTAGTTAGAAGCATGAAATTTTGTTTTTAAGAAGAGGGATTGTACTATCTGTGTAGCGAAAACAAAGGTACTGATCTGCTGTGCAGTCTTTGCATAGCTGATCTGCGCCTTTGGTTTGGCATATGCAGATTGTTGATGTCCTGGTGCAGCGGCTCAATTATAATTTTTGTATGCTGTCTATAAAAAATGAATGCATGTATTATCTTTGATAGCCTTGTGGCCTAGTGATACAGCATGACTACACATTAAATGGTTGGGATGTAAGCTCTGTCCCCATATTAGTAAAATATTGCTGATTCATGGGATGTTAAATGACATCATAAACAGAAACATTAAATGACATCATAAACAGAAACATTTTGTTTTTGGAAAAACTATCATGGGGTTTATAAACTTATTTTAACCAGTTCTTGATGAAAAATTCAAAGAAAGATGTCAAGAATATGCATATCTTTGTTTTATGTTGTTTGCCATTTGAATAAAATGTTGTTGATAACTGGTTTTACGTTAATAATTGTTATACATGTACTTGTAAATCTAACAAATGTCTTTCATACTAACAGTTTGCCTAGTTTGTTGTCATATTTGTTAAATTTGCTGTATATATATATTCATCGACTAGACTTCGTCGGGTGCAACGAATATCTGCACCCGGGATCTGCACCCGACGAACGTCTACTGGGGCCGCGGTGCGATCTGGACAATGCCCGTCTATACAATAATGTAAGGGAAATAATCCATTTTAAAGCTCATTTTGAAGATATTGAGATTACTGTCTCCTGTTTTCTTTAGACAAGTATTTTATAGTCAATATATATATTGACATAATGTGTATGTAGATGAGGAATTTCAATCTGTTTAGCCATGTTGTGATAGAGATGATCTGCGAAAAGAAAAAATACTTTGTTATACAAATTTTTTACTGCAGAAACGAATTAAAGAGACTTTTGGATACCCTAGCTGTCTTTCTTAATACCTCATAAGAATCTTTTTTTTTTTTTTTTTTTTTTTTTTTTTTTTTTTTTTTTACACTTGTTTCCTTCTTCTTCTTTTTTCTCTTCTTCTTCTTCTTTCTTCTTCTTCTTCCTCTTCTTTTTCTTCTTCTTCTTCTATAACCAACTTTGTTCTATCTGCTCCCCCGGAATTACTAGTATTGAAAAGATCGAAAATACTCGCATACAATATCATCAGCTAATTACCGCTTGGCTTACAGATAACATTGCTGTTGTTTTTTTTTTGTTGTTGCTAGCTTCTTGTGCCACCTACCCCACAAAATGCTTAAACATCTGTCATTTTCTATTATTTTTGTATTGATGATAGTCCTAACCGCTAGTTGTTGTATAACATATTTGTATGAACCTCACATGTCAATGTATATGACCTGAGTGAAATAAAGTTTATGTTATGTTATGTTATGTTACACTGTTTTTTGTTACTGTTATTTTAATTTGTCAAATAGTGGTGAAATAATACAGTAGTAAAAACCATTATCATTAGAAAAAATGTCAAAGAGACCAGAGACACCAGGTTAGGCTTAAACCAGAGTGCTCAGTCACAAGATTTAACAGGTAGTGAGATCCAGTTTTGAATAATGTTTTGAGTAAAAAAATATTTACTATGATAGACCAACTAAGATCCTGGTTGCTGTACAACTTGGCAGATTTTCTAATTATATTGACTGTGTACATTGTCACCTCATTGTTTAAACATACAAGCTCACATTGAGTGTATATCATATATTTTTAGCTTGTATATAATGTTTCATTTTTGACCATGTTATTTCACCAACAAGTTTTATTTGGGGTTCTACAGACCTTTAAGATTATTTCACTCATTCAGAAGTAAAAGGTACATGTATGGTGTGAATATCCTTAACAATGTAAGAAGAAAGTGCCAGTTGCATTTGACTGGTATTTAAGCAGGCATATCAAAATTTAGCTACAACCATTAATGTTATTAATGAGCCACTGCGTGAGAAAACCAACAATTTGGGTGTTCCAACCAGGTCTGACACAAACTGGGCTGTACAGTCAGAGAAAAAGGCTAGAAGCTTAAAATCTCAGATTGTAGAAGATGAGAGATAGTACTATCCGTATAGTGAAAACAAAGATGCTGATCAGCTGTGCTGTTACTGCACAGCTGATTTGCGTCTTTGTTTTCACATGTGCAGATTGTTGGTTTTCCCATGCATCGGTTCATTTTTGAAATTCACATGAGATTGAATGTCAGTTCGTTTTGTTAAGATATATGTATGAGTTTACATTATTCATACTTTGTAGGGTAAAACACAGCGTAAGAAAAGTAAATACCTCATTTAAATCTATATGGGACCAAATGAACCTTCTCATGAAAAAAAACCTTAGATGTCCTCATTTCTAACCAGGTCGGGAGGTTATAAAACTTTTTTCATGCTCAACTCAGCTGAGTATAAACTGCATATAAATGACGAAATAGCCTAAATAAAAGAAATTTCAGGTTTAGATCACCAAAGCCTGCTTATAAATGTATAGTGCCTTGTTGGCGTTTTAACATTTATGAGCAGGATAAAGTCTCAGCTGAGTTGAGCAAGAAAAAAAGTTTTAAAACCTCGATACCAGCTCTGACACACACTGTACAAGAAGTCATCTATAGGCTGGAAAGGTTGATAAAGAACTAGAGAAATACCAATCAGGCATTTAATAAAGGTAATGATTACTCAAGGATGCAGTGTCTCGGCCGTTCTTTTATCAACCGTAAGTATATAGCAGTTTTTTTTTTTTTTTTTTTTTTCATGAGGAGGCTCAAGAATAAGCTTTGTTAATGTAATGGTTTGCAGGAGCTGCTTTTATAATGATACATGTATTGGTGATAGTCAGCTTAATGCTCAAGAAAAATCATAAATGTATCAATGCACTGTATATTTTGTTGCATGTTCTTCCTGTTATTGTGTTTACTCTGTATGCACGCAGCATAAAACATACAAACATATATGTGTAAATAATCTGTGGTAAAAGTTATATAATCAGTACCTTCATTTTTGACATACATGTAGTATAATACATTCAAATCTCAAGCCATTGTTTATGGTTGCACAGTCTAATTTTACTGGGATCTTGTGTCAGAAATTCAGAAGACAGGCATGCTCATGATTTAGCACATGCAGTATATATAGATCAAGACACAAGCAGCAGGCGTCACAGACTTTTTCCATAGAGTTACAGATTTTGCTTTATGCAGTGTGCTACAGGGTCAGGTCCAAAGTTCATTGAAATATGAGCCTTTGCATAAGAAAACGAGCGATCTTGATATCAGACCTGGTCAGATATAAACTGGCCTGTATAGTCACAGAAGCAGGCTAAAATCTTGAAATTTCAGATTTAAGAAGAAGAGATATTGTGCTGTGTAGTGAAAACAAAGGCGCTGATCAGCTGTACGAGGTCTGTCCCGGGAAATCATAAAGATGTCTGATATTTCGTGAACGGATCGTTGAAAATTAAAGATATGTCCATGCTTTTAAACTACATTTGTACTGAGCAATCTGTGAAAATATTAGTTCAATCGCTTACAAATTGCAGAAGTTATGGAGATTTATATGATGGTGTATCGGCGTTTACGGAGTACGTTGAAAATCATTTTGGTACGTTTTTGTGGAGGGGTGGTTAAATGTTTTGTGTGCAGTCTCTTTATTAGAGCCGTAATGGTGATGAATATTGTCATCTAAGCATTGATTAAGTTTTCTTAGTTAAAATTATAGTCAATAAATTGAGTTATAAATGATAAGTAGAAAAATAGCATG
The DNA here is from genome assembly GCA_964017185.1 of Rugalucina vietnamica. Lineage (NCBI taxonomy): Eukaryota > Metazoa > Mollusca > Bivalvia > Lucinida > Lucinidae > Rugalucina > Rugalucina vietnamica. The sequence continues at coordinate 23,793,329 of OZ024878.1, read as the reverse complement.
ACCAGTTTAATTTTATATGAGGGAACACTAATTATATTTTAGACTTAAGGATGTTCGCTGCCAATGATAAAGTATTCAAACTTTTTTTCTAACCACTCTTTTTTGATTCCAAAATACAACACAAGACATTTGAAAACAAAATAAATATAGGGTAGTGTGCATTTTTTCAAGCTACAGGCCTCTGAATGAGTCCTCTGAGCACCATGTTTTAAATTTGGTAAAATTAATTTAATTTTTAATTCTTTGAAACATACCTGTCTTGAACAAAAATGCACCTAGAATGCTTTCAAAAGTCATAATATTCACGTAGCGCAGACAATTTTGGACCAAAAGCAAAATATAATTTTGAACTTGGAGTGGATGACAAAATTTTACGATTCCTTTTCCAACCCTACCCCCATACTTGAAAAGTCGAAAAAAATCAATATTTAGAAATGTACCAAACCCATATTTGTTGATTCAAACTTTTTCTTGTATTTTCACACAACATAGAACTTGGTAATATTGTTCGAATAAAAGAAAGAAATATATAGGGTAGTGAGCATATAAGAGAGAACCAACAACTTGAAAATCACCATTTTCAGCTTTTTTTCGGCTGTTTTGTTTCTAAAACCCCATTTCATAAAACCACCTTAAATTTTAAAACCAGCACACCAAAGACACAAAGAATGACTTAGAAGACCATGTCCACATATACTGCTGCCAAAATAAACATCGAACTAGTGCAATTGATTTTAAGATGTGTAATATTCAAGTTTAATCTACCCTACCCCCTAAATTTTACTGACAACTAAAATTTTCTGAAAAGTTGCAGAAAATGGGGTGAAAAAATGAAGTTTCTTAGATTGACAATTTTCATGGCTCATTCAATGCATATTATCAATATGTATTCAAATATAAAATATTAGGAAAATATCTGCACCCGTTTACGAGATATTCAAGAAAAGAAAAACCGGAAGTTCCGAAATGTCAAATGTTAGCAGCGAACATCCTTAAATAAAACAAAATGATGTCGCTTGTTTAAAATGACCACAAGAAACATGCAATTAGAATATTTAAAGAAAATATGTATACAGAATCATCACAGGATTATTAATAACACAATAGAAGGTTGATTTTATAAATTAATTTTGTTAAATATACTTAACTGGAAAGAAAAGCTATGGGAAGGTCTAATTTTGCGCCGCCAAACTTACATTACGCCACTATTTTCCAATAAAATAATTGCAGTAGGTTTAAGAAAATTTCTATAAAATCAACACTGATGGTGGAAATTATTTCAAACTTTCAAAAACTTATCATACATAATTATTCGTGGAACTGATAGTTAGAATTGTGTAATATCACCTTAACTCGCAATTACAGGAACTGTTGAATTTGATCTTGATGAATTTCAAAACAGTGTTTTTGACGTGCGCCGTAGACACCTACCCCTCTTGGAATAAATGCATATAAATCTGTTGTGTAAGGGGTGAATTCATCCATATTTGTACGAAATGTTTGTTAGATGTATGCAAACAGATTATATAAATTTCATGAAATTCTGCAGACAAATTACTGTTTAATCACAAATGTCTACGTATTTCTGGGACAGACCCCGTACTGCACAGCTGATTTGTGCCTGTGTTTTCGCATAGGCATATTGTTGGTTTTCAGATGCAGGGCTCATATTATTTTCAATGGTTTCTCTTTTTTTGTTGAGTGTATATTAGATCTAGTTAACAATAAATGCTTGGCATTATTAATTGATACATTTTAATGAATAAACTGATATTTTTGCATGAATATCTTGTTGCTTAATTTTATCCTTTAAAATATCATTTAAGGATGTTCGCTGCCAATGAAAAAATATTCAAACTTTTTTCCTAACCACTCTTTTTTTGATTCCAAAATACAATACAAGGCATTTGAAAACAAAATAAGTATAGGGCAGTGTGCATTTTTTTCAAACTACAGGCCTGTGAATGAGACCTCTGAACACCATGTTTAAAATTTAGTAAAATTGATTTAATTTTCAAGTCTTTGAAACATACCCGTCTAGAACAAAAATACACCTAGAAAGCCTTCAGAAGTCATAATATTTACATAATGCAGACTAATTTGGATTAAAAGCATAGAACAATTTCCAACTTGAAGTGGATGACAAAATTTTACGAGTCGTTTTCCAACCATACGCCCATACTTGAAAAGTCGGAAAAATTCAATATTTTGAAATGTGCCAAACCCATATTTGTAGATTCAAACTTTTTCTTGTATTTTCACACAACATAGAACTTGCTAATATTGTTCTAATAAAAGAAAGAAATATATAGGGCAGTGTGCATATAAGAGAGAACCGACAACTTGAAAATTGCCATTTTAAGCCTTTGTTCGGCTGTTTTATTTCTTAAAACCCATTTTATTAAACCACCCAAAGTTTTAAAACTTGCACACCAAAGACACAAAGACTGACTTAGAAGACAATATACACATATACTGCTGCTAAAATAAGCATCGAACTCGTGCAATTTATTTGAAGATGTGTAATACTCAAGTTTAATCTACCCTACCCCCTAAATTTTACTGACAACTAAAATTTTCTGAAAAAAGTGCAGAAAATGGAGGGGGGGGGGGAATTGTAGTTCCTTAAATTGACGATTTTCATGGCTCATTCAATGCATATCATCAATATGTATCCAAGAATAAAATATTAGGAAAATATCTGCAACCGTTTACGAGATATTCAACAAAAGAAAAGCCGGAAGTTCCGAAATGTCAAATGTTGGCAGCCAACATCCTTAATATAATAAAAAATGCCAACCCCACACCAAAAATCATTTCTAACATTTAAATATAGCTCCCTGGCATGTGTTTGAAACACAGTTGCAACCCTGTATATCACCAATACAGCAAATTTCTTACAGCACAGATTGATGCAGAATCACATGACTTATGACAAAATGGAGGTCAGTCATTAGAAGCCTCATTGATCGAACAACAACCTACAGCAATGACGTCTTTGCCATGCTCGATGTTGCTAAATCGATATTGCAAAGCTGTAGGTTGTTACTCACACAATCAGTGGGGGATCAGGCTTCCAGTCATTGCACTCCATTTTGTCATATAGTGTGATGTTTCATGAAGAGACTGACTGCATATCAGGTGATGTTGCATGAATCTAGTTGTAAGAAATCGGTTGCATCACAGGTTATGTTGCATGAATCTAGCTGTAAGAAATTGGTTGCATCACGGGTGATGTTGCATGAATCTTGCTGTAAGAAATTGGTTGCATCACAGATGATGATGCATGCATCTAGCAGTATGAAATCGGTTGCATCACGGTTGATGTTGCATGAATCTAGCTATAAGAAATGAGTTGCATCCTGGGTGATGTTGCATGAATCTAGGTGTAAGAATGGGTGATGTTGCATGAATCTAGCAGTAAGAAATTGGTTGCATCACGGACGATGTTGCATGAATCTAGCAGTAAGAAATTGGTTGAATCCTGTGTGATGTTGTATGAATCTAGCAGTAAGAAATCGGTTGCATCCTGGATGATGTTGCATGAATCTAGCTGTAAGAAATTGGTTGCATCACGAGTGATGTTGCATGAATCTAGCAGTAAGAAACTGGTTGCATCCCTGGAGATATTGCATGAATCTAGCAGTAAGAAATCTGCTGCATTCCGGATGATGTTGCATGAATCTAGGTGTAAGAAATTGGTTGCATCACGGGTGATGTTGCATGAATCTAGCAGTAAGAAACTGGTTGCATCCTGGGTGATGTTGCATGAATCTAGCTGTAAGAAATCGGCTGCATTCCGGGTGATGTTGCATGAATCTAGCTGTAAGAAATCGTTCTGGGTGATGTTGCATGAATCTAGCAGTAAGACATTGGTTGCATTACGGATGATGTTGCATGAATCTAGCAGTAAGACATTGGTTGCATCACGGATGATGTTGCATGAATCTAGCAGTAAGACATTGGTTGCATCTCGGATGATGTTGCACGAATCTAGATGTAAGAAATTGGTTACATCCTGGGTGATGTTGCATGAATCTAGCTGTAAGAAATCGGTTGCATCACGGGTGATGTTGCATGAACCTGGCTGTAAGAAATTGGTTGCATCACGGGTGATGATGCATGGATCTAGCAGTAAGAAATCGGTTGCATCACGGGTGATGTTGTATGAATCTAGCAGTAAGAGATCGGTTACATCCTGGGTGATGTTGCATGAATCTAGCAGTAAGAAATCGGTTGCATTCTGGGTGATGTTGCATGAATCTAGCAGTAAGAAATCGGTTGCATCTCGGGTGATGTTGCAAGAATCTAGCAGCAAGAAATCGGTTGCATGCTGGGTGATGTTGCATGAATCTTGCTGTAAGAAATTGGTTGCATCACGGATGATGATGCATGCATCTAGCAGTATGAAATCGGTTGCATCACGGTTGATGTTGCATGAATCTAGCTATAAGAAATGGGTTGCATCCTGGGTGATGTTGCATGAATCTAGGTGTAAGAATGGGTGATGTTGCATGAATCTAGCAGTAAGATATTGGTTGCATCACGGGTGATGTTGAATGAATCTAGCAGTAAGAAATCGGTTGCATCCTGGGTGATGTTGCTTGAATCTAGCTGTAAGAAATTGGTTGCATCACGGGTGATGTTGCATGAATCTAGCAGTTAGAAACTGGTTGCATCCTGGGTGATGTTGAATGAATCTAGCTGTAAGAAATTTGCTGCATTCCGGATGATGTTGCATGAATCTAGCAGTAAGACATTGGTTGCATTATGGGTGATGTTGCATGAATCTAGGTGTGAGAAATTGGTTGCATCACGGGTGTATAGGATGGTAGCATACAATATAGACCATAACACTGGATGATTACTGAAAATTAATTCAAGGCCCAAAAAACAAAATAAATAAAAAGAATGTGTGATGACAGCAAATACAATATTACAATGTCTACAATAGCATGACTAAATAATGTTACAAAATATGTAAATTATAAGTATCATAAAACTAATGATATATCTCTACACATGAAAATGGATATAACCATTATAGGATTGAAAGGGGAAAAAAAAAGGAAGTAAGTAACTCAGTATTTAGGGTGGTCTTACAAGATGAGCTAAAAGTATACCAATAATATGGCGTACATCGCCTGTTATTCACTTTTTCAAAGATCTCTGAAACTACTTGGCCAATTCGAAGCCAATTTTTACATGCAGCCTCTAGAGAGAAACCAAGGTCTGTGAGCCTGGGAATAGATGGTCTGCTTGGGCCTTCAGGCAAAGCTTACGGCCGACTTACAGACCGGGCTACTGGTTAACTGCAGAGAAGGTCTGAGCCTGTCCACGAAAACTGGTTTAATCAAACCATACATACATACTTTAGTTGCTTACTTAGGTGGTTATAGTATATCATACTTTGCATTCTCATGAAATGGAGGCAATATCTTGATATGACCATAGCTACAAAATGCAAAGACTGGGAGAAGAACAACAAATCAAACATAAAATGGTCAAGGTGACATGACCAAGATGGCTACCATGCCCATACATGCTAAATGTCTTCTGTAGAACTCGTAATCCTATGATCGTGGCTTGAAACTTGGCATGGGTCATAAGAGACACAAACTCTAAGTTTATATAATTCATACTCCTGGATGACCTTGACCTATTAACATCAAAATTAACCAACTACATGTCAGGTGAGTACTTAGCCTGAGGACCCATGGCCCTCTGACTTCTGAAATGTTAAACTGTTAATGTTAAAAAAATGAAGCCTTCAGTGAGTCAGAGATTCCTTTTTTACATTAACAGTTTGCGTCGCCACTTTATGAGTGCATTCCCTCCTGTATTAGTTCGCAGTAGAAAACGTTTCTTTGGACCATCTAATAACATGGCAGCCCACCTTAGATGCATGCTAACTATAAAGAGCATAGTTAAACTTTGCGTCACTGCCTTTCTCAATACTTCTTTATCTGGAATCTTGTTTTGTCGTTTATGAGCTGTCCAGGTCTTGCATGCATCTATTACCATAGGCAAAACTATTTGGCAAAACATCTGTACAGGAAAGAGAGCCAAAGCTACTGGGATTGACAGGCCCTTTGAATAACAGTAAAGGTTGTCTTTGAGCTTGCCTATACTGTTACCGTTAATACTTTCAAAGAAACAATTGACATTTACGTCATTTAAAAGAGACCTGTGTACGAAACTGAACTAGACCATTATTATCATCACCATTATCATTGCAACCACCATCACCGTCATCATCATCATCAACAAAATTATTTTCACAATAGATCTCAGTATTTTTTGTTACCTATTTTATGAAGATTCCTCCTTATACTTCCTTTGACGGTGTTTATGGTATTATCAGACGCTACATTTACTGTCATGTTTTAAGGACACGTCAATCATCTAACTTGGTCTCTTTGATGTTTAAATTTTTAACTGGATAGGCCACTTTCCAGTAGGACTGTTTCTGTTTTCTGGCCACCTGGTTTGCCAGATAATTCTGCTTTTTGGTAGTAAGAGGTTGGTAGTACAACACCCTTGTAGACTCATAGATTCGTGTGAAGTTTGATTCCATTTTGCTCCCAGGTGTTTTCACGGAGACTTCCATATCTCACTGGCAATTGCACTTTTAAAAGACAGAAGAGCTCATCCATACAGCACATTTGCTTTCAACTTAGTTTTTGGTGTGCAACCACTTAGTTAACAAAAGCGGTACCTCCTATGGAACACCGTACTCTTCAAGTAAAATGCACCTTTGAGCATAGCAGAAACTATCATGCAGAACAGTGTCAACTGGTGCCTTTTTGACCCCATCAGTCACTAGAAAATGTTCGCTGAGAATTTAGAGCATTCTCTGTAATTTTGAATTATGTTCCGGCATGCCATCGTGAAATAACCTCAACGTTGTCAGAGAACTTATCGTATTATAAAGTTTCCTGTTGCGGGAAGATGGACAGCCAAACTAGGTCATGATTTTCCATAGTCCATGACTAATTGTGTCAAAAGCTTTGAATAGGTTGAATAACGTGTGGTGTTAGGCGTTTTTCTCTTGGCAAATTTCTCTTGAAGTTGTCGAACTGTGTAAATCAAGTTTGTTGTTCTGTCTTTCCTGATTCCACAAAGACTTTCTGGTTTACGTCCAGCATGATCAAGATGTGCATTCGTGCAATGCAGTAGGTATTTTTCACTTATTGATAAGAGATGCATCTGTTGTTACAAACAATGCTCAGGAACAGGTGCAATCAGAACCAAGGTTGCACTCTGATATCCTAGATGGGCAATCTCCAAAATTAAAAATAGGTACTGGTTTATGCAAGTGCATTGTACCACTATATAATCGATCTAGCAAAGTCAAAAAGAAGACTGGACGTATTAGGTTTGAAAACTTGAGTGATAGACTTATTAGTGTTCGCATGGAAAGTAAGAAATACATGTACAATTAATTTACTGAATGGACAATTATGCGACGAAGTTCAGAAAATCGCAAAAATGGGATTACGACTCACCGAGTCTACTGACATTGGCGAGTCAGGGTCTGACGAACGAAACAAATAATGCCTATCTTGGACTTTGTGTGTAGTGTTTGGCGGTCATTTTGAATCATTTCAAGCCAAATATTTAGAGCGAATTTGCACACACATTGTCAAACAAAATCATAAGATAAAGACCAGAAATAAAAATTAATAAAGTCAAATACTATTAGATCTAAATTTAATCCTTGTACTATGTAGATTTATTGTACTAAAATATAGAAAAATAAACAACTGCATATGGGTCGATTTTTACATTTATAGTATTCAATGACTGATATGTAGCACTAATACAAAATAACATAAAAGGACTAAAGTCTAAACATAGACGGGTTGTATTGGAATTTTACATTACGAAAACACGCCCGTGCAATATACAGAGATTTTTTAAGTTGTAAAAATTGAAAAATTTCAGTAGAAAATCTTTGATATTTTTCTTATTTTTGCTCAAAACATAGATTGTGGGTACACGTTAGAACCGCCTCGGCGAGGCGGTTCTAACGAGTACCCACAATCTATGTTTTGGAGCAAAAATAAGAAAAATAGGTATACCCCTGCAAACCCCAGTTTTGCTATATACAAGTGGGGTTCAAGGGGGTATACATTTCACGGACATGTTTTCCTGATGAGTAGAACAGTAGAGTACATGTTAAGACATAGTCATGGTTAATACACTATATTAAACAAATTAGATTTTCTAGTCGATATGGATTTATAATTGTGAAGGACAGGATCAATAAATAATTCACGCTACTTTATATCTTACTAAACACATTATAAGTAAACGGATATGCAAAGTTAAAGGTACTTTCTAGTGAGTATGCTTCCATTTGTTTTTGTTTTGGTTTCATACTAAACGTAGTAACGCTTTGAAATCAAGCTCGTTCTGTTAATAAGGCTTGTTGTCCCAAAATTGAGACATTAGCGATCAACGCAGAACATGATAAGACTGATCATGGTCTGTATAGTTCGTTAATATACACAGATTAAAAAGACCACACTACTGGTGCGTCTAAAATGAAAATTAACTGGTGTGTTGTCCATTTTATGACATTAAATTTAATGATTTAGCTAAAATGGTAAAGATTAAAACATTTAGTGTTCTATATAGAGAAAAAAAACGTTGTCAAAACAAAATGCAAAATGATCGCGGGGAAAACAGTTCGTATCCGGTGATATAAATGAATAAAAGAATGTAACTGTAACATGTTAGGTTCACGAAAACAATGGCAATAAAATAACGGAGTTTGACAAATAACTAAGCAACAATATGGTTAAAAGATCAGTTTCGTCCTGAATATCATCTGTTTGTGATGACTGTATCGGTGTAAAGTCTCGGCTGTTATTTACGTTATTCAATCCGCGGAATAAATACTGATGATGAGCTTTGCATTCTCTGCTATGCGTGTGTTCGGGGTTTTCCAATGGTACCATTGGTTGGTAACATTTGTACCATTTGTACCAATTTAATTACCAATGGTACCATTGGTAGAGAAATTGGTGCAAATGGTAAAAATGGTAATACCATTGGTACCAATGGTACAAATGTTACCAACCAATGGTACCATTGGGAGAACCCCGAACACACGCAATCTTACAACTAATAGATTACCACTGTTTCATGTGCGGCTGCTGTCCATGTAAGGAGGAGTCTGTTCAACGAGGCTTTTCATTTTCTAACCAACCTTTAATATACTTGGCCCCTTTTGGACTGTGCTAGTCTTTGTATCGAGGCGCATAATTAGAGTAATTCTCTTTGGCTCTATGTTGCCAAATCTATAGGGTCACTGATAGGGCTTGGGTGACCGAAACTACGGTATGGCCCATCCCCTTTCTCTTTAATATGTTCGCTGCTCTTAAAGGATCTCAGTTTTATTTTTAGTTGCTATTATTGTAGCTGGTGTTGTGCCGTGTGGCGGCCGTAAAAAGTTACCCCGTACATCATCCATGGTGCAGATTATATTTTCCTTTTGATCCTTTGAAATCTGCAAGGGTATTCTGAGAAATCAGAAAATTATTAACGGTTTCGATGCATTTTCCAATTAACGTTTAATATATTTGGCCCCATATGGATTGTGCTAGTACATGTGTATATATCAACTACTCTGTTGAAAGGTACATAATTACAGTAATTCTGTTTGGTTCCATGTTGCCAAATCTATAGGGTCACTGATGGGGCTTGGGTAGCCGAAATCGCGGTATGGCCCATCCCCTTTCTCGTTAATATGTTCGCTGCTCTTATGTGATCTCTGTTTATTTTTATTTGCTATTACTGCAGCTGGTGTTGTGCCATGTGACGGCCGTAAAAAGTCTCCCTGTACACCATCCATAGTGCAGATTATATTTTCCTTTTGATCCTTTGAGATCGGCGAGACAACAGAAAATTATTTAATATATTTGGCCCCATTTGGAATGTGCTAGTCTTTGCAGCGACTACTCTGTTGAAATGTGCAAAATTACAGTAATTCTCTTTGGCTCCTGTTACCAGATCTATAGGGTCACTGATGGGGCTTTGATGGCCGAAACCGCGGTATGGTCCATCCCCTCTCTCGTTCAATGTTCGCTGTTCTTAAGGGGTATGTTTTATTTTTATTTCTTTGTAATGGTTCTTTTGTCCATTTTGGACTGGAAGTTCCCCGTAAAGTTTTTTTTTTCTTTCGTGGTTGTCGATCACCATGTAATCTATATACGAAACATGATCAGTCCACCTAAGGTGTGCAGGTGCGTTAAAAGTGAATTGCATCTCTTCTCCCTGCTTTGCCATTTGAGGTTTGCAACTTGTTGAGTCATTTTTCTGTCATTATTGTCCGTATCTTTGTGAGGTAATCTTTATTTTGGCTAATACAGTATTCTCCGCATCTTTGTGAATTGAGTAACACTATCCTAGTATGATTCTTAAGCTTGTTGCACAAGAACATAACTTTCCTTGCCGTTTTGGAAAGCGTTTCATAGTCCGATTTTGCACAATATGGCCCATCTTCTCCACTGCTAGACCTTCTATTTTATTCTCTGATGATCTCTGATTACTGTTATTATACGTGTTACAAACGTCCTTTAAATAAACATTGTTATATACCTAATGCATCTCTACAATAGAAACTTGTCGTGTTGTAACGGACAGCACTTTCTGCTGTTTTAGGCGTCGTAGGGCATTAATACCATTAATGCCCTGAGATGACGTCGTATCAGGGCAATAATGGTGTTAATGCCCTGAGATGACAACGTAGCAGGGCAATAATGGTGTTAATGCCCTGAGATGACGTCATAGCAGGGCAATAATGGTGTTATTGCCCTAGGTGTTATTGACCTGAGACTATGACATACACCTGTTTACATGTTATGGACACTGGCAGGTGTTCATTTCATCTAAATTTAACATGGCAGGTGAGTGTACATTTCAGACGTATATTTCATCTTAATTTAACGTGTCATTTTGCGTCTAATCACTTACCAATCAACGGCTGTGTGCTTGTCATCATGCGCGATTTCAAGACATAGCATTCACAATAAATAAATAAATAAATAAATAAATAAATAAATAAATAAAATGTACATGTATTGGAGGAAAGGTATATAACAATGACGATATAACATTCTTTTCCAAGTGCATTAACGTTTGCCAAGCCCTCGGGCAATAATGTGTTGCAGCCCTCACCGCTACGCGGTTCGGGCTGCAACACATTATTGCCCTTGGGCTTGGCAAACGTTAATGCACGGAAAAGAATGTTTTATCCTCTTATTAATGTGTCGTTTGCACAAAGAGCATGTAAACTCAGAATTATTCAGGGTAATCAACCAGGGGCTCTATCTTTTGGCTCTCAACAATTTCGATTTGGGCACCTTTAATCAGCTTCGCATGCCCTGTTTGTTTAGATCTTTTAAGTTTGTTCTCCGGGGATGCCGTGGGAACGATGGAATTATCCAGCGATGTTTTCCTTGATAGTCGCTAGTTGCTCGTAAATAATAAGCATCTAAGCCGTTTCACTCGAGCTGTACACATTGCATCACTGTCTTCTTCTGGGCCCAGTAAAGGCAGTAAGTATCTTTGATTTTTGTCTTGAGAGCGTTCGCATGCTACTTATCGGCGCATGTCACAGAACAGTATCCCTGTTCCACGTGTGTTCTTGATTGTCACTTTCTGTGCATGATTGACTGTTTTTTCTTGTAGCTAACGCTTACAACCAGGCAAATAGCAGCTTAGCAATCCAGGTGTTTCAAACATCTAACCAGTTGTCAAAAACATGAAATTGACATTCCTGTCCAATATTTGTATCACCTTGAAATGTACATCATCAGATTGGTCACAGTAAGATGGAATTGACAGATGTTGATTTCTCTTTCCAAATATTTCATTGGTTGTTTGAAATAATGAACCAGACCAAGGTGATTGTTTGACAGCTTTTGACCATTTTAAAGAAATGAAAAACTTTTTCTATATTTAAATTGCACCTGGATGACTGTTGTGGACTGTCAATTTCTTGTCTACGACAACTGATTTTGAGATGTCTGAAACTTGTGAATTGCTAAGCTGGTATTTGCACGGTTGTAATAGTCTGTTGCATGTAGAGCATGTCAATGTAGAGAGAATTATTCTGATAAACCATTGACTTTACTCTTTCTTTTAGCACAATACATACTCTTTGATTCATTCAAGTACACCTGACCTGTCGAAGCTACTAGTTTCTTCCTCAGTTCTGTGCAGTCCGTTCCCTTGTCCTGTGTTTACTGATTTTGGTACTCTTTGTTTTAATAATGTTTCTTTTTCCGCGTTCAGAGCGCTTTATTGGTGTTACGTCCATCAAACAATCACGCAACACTGTAAGTTCCTTTTACCTGTATCTGCTTCAATCATGCCTTTGCCGATCATTGCTTTCTTTATAAAAAAAAAAAAACTGTTGAAATAATGCAATTCGAAGATAAAATCGACGTTGCATACTATCCCTTAGCTCTGGGTTCAGGAATTCTACTAATCCCTTCTACTAAATCCCTTTTTGCTCCATATAACTCGCCTCGACACCAAAGTCTTAGACAGTGGTGCATTTTTAAGTAGCCTCTTGGTTTTGGTCGGGGACAGTAGCACCATACACTAGTTGCTAACATTGTTGTGATGCAACTCGATCAGTTAGGAGATACTGTCATTCCAGGGTGAAGTCAAATCGAGTTCCATTTTGCATATTCAAGTTATTTGGAAACGTCTGATTCATTTTCTTTGTCTTTCCATTTTTAAAAGTTTTCCACTGAATATCAGTTCGCAAAACATTCGAGTTCCACTAGTCGCAGAAGTTATTGTCGTTGCTTTCATAACAGAGTATCATATTTGTATGTACCTTGTGAATACCAATGAATATTGCATTCACAGCTAATTGTTTGCGATACATGTTTGTTAACCCCTTTTGTGTGGGTTATGATGCATTGTCATTTCAAAGTGAAGTCAAATATTAATTTTACTATTACAATATCAGAGTGTATATATTGGATATTAAAAGTATCCATCACTTTAGATCTCACTGGATTCAATGGGATTTATTGAACAAACACCCAAGTTATTAAACACGTAAAATTCACATAAAGAAAGGGCAAATGCTAATAGACTGGATTGAATGAAAGTTTCTCAGTTGATAAAGAATAGCAGCAACCTGGTGTGAAATGAATTAAATTTCCTTATCGGAGGTCTTGGGTCAATATATGTATCCAAAATCGCTTGCAATATCCGTGCATCATATGGGATGATATAGACGAATCATTGTTTGGTGAAAACAGGAATTTAAAATGGGGTCTTGGAGACAAGAATCAAAACTTTCTGATTTGCAATATATGTATGAAAAATATGTAAGTGACTTATATATAGTCTTATTTGAGATCATCTGACGATGAGCTTTTTATGCTAAAGTCTTAATTAATAAACTTATAATACTCTGTTATTATCTATTATAAAACCGATTTGCTTTAGCTCTCAAATAAAAATGGATATCGCATGCGCCGCAGACTACAATAGTATAAACATATGTTCATGACCACTTTTGTTTGTACTTTAATCTTTGCACAGTCTGGTCTTTTTTCATTATCACATTTATGTTCATAGCGGCACCATTTAATTTCTCTTGCAGATAAGGCAAAAACCACCGTACAGTATGAATTTCAACGAAATTGCTCGTAAGGTAAAAGTACTCGTACTTCTTTCATAAAATATTATTTCCACATACATGTATATAAAAATGAATATCCGAAATCAATTAACTGTTTTTATTATTTGGAAATACATGCATTTTAATTACAAATAAAAAGCAAAGATAGCAGCACTACCTTTACAATGTTTTGTCTCAAGTTGCCCGTCTTCCGGCTTTGTTGTTCATGTTGCCTTGTCCTCGTCGTCTGCGTTGTGATGTGTATGAGTGTGGTAGCACGTGCAAATTATGCGCACGCATGCATATGATACTGTATATTCTTTTGTGGCATACTTTCAATGTGTCCGTTTCTTACACATTTAACGCAAGATTTCGTTAGCCAATAATGTTCCACATTTTTCTGTTACATTAAATCGTTTGTCATTTATGTATATCATGTTGTATTAGATAATCTCATTTGTTTTACTGAGGATACATTTTAGAAATGCACGTACATGTATTATATCACAATTCAAAATTATAACTTTATGTGTGTGTATTTTTTAAAACTTGGCCATTGCAGCTGAAAGAACACATACACAATGGGAAAGCAACAGAAGTACAACAGTTGCTCGGTCCTTTTACAAACAAGAAAGACATTCGATGGATCGAGGATAAGGTATTACATAATCTTCCCTCTACATATGATTATGTTTCTTCATTGATAGCACTCATTTAAATCGACTCATCGCTGATTTAAGAAGCTTTCATAAGAAAAACGAAATCTAAATCGGTAATGTATAATTTAGGGACTTTTCTTGAGGGACCAAGGGACCAGGGACCTTGTCCCTCGAGGACCAATGGCTATAATTTAGAGACCAGGTAATAGAGGGACCAAATAGAAAATATGTGCATATATGGCAAATCTATATTAATGGGGGGGGGGGGGGTGAAATGACTTCAAGACTCTATGTGTTTTAGTGGTTTAATGTAGTTAACAAAGATGGATGATCACGTAACTCAGCAACGAACGTCATGACGTAACGTCACTGATGTCATAATGTAATGAAGGATACTACATCTCTCCCTTTTTATAAAGAGATTTTCATTATCATCTTAGTATGGCAGTATATCTAATTAACTATGAATGTATAGAAATTTGTGTTTTTGAGTTCAACAGATGCACAGCTTCATCATCCCAAATATATCTAAATTAAGACTTTTAACTTATACATAATATGCCATGTCAGTATGTGTTGTAGTTTGCTTAACCAATCATCACCAACGTCTCATGTGTTTTCGTTTCCTCCTCTTGTTTGAGCTCTTTCTGTACTCCTTATTTCCTCTCATTTCCATATCATTTGTATGACTCAAATACTCCTTGTCACTACTGGAGTCACATTCAGATTGATTTTCAAGTTGGCCATCAGTTGCTGAAACACTCTGGTTAAAGTCTCTGAATGATCTTAAATCCACCATCTGCCTTTCTGTTTCTTCCAAACATTTGTTGCTCGAACCATCTAGGTGGTGATCCTCGTTCTTCTGTTGTGATACCAATGTGCTTACTTTCTTCTTCATATCATCAAGTTCTTTTGATAGAATACTTATGCTGTCCTGTAGAGCACCTATCTGACTACATAATTTCAGGTGTTCTTCTGATGATTCCTTCACTGTATTTATCTTGGAAATCGATTTCTCAAACGCTTCTTCTTTTGAACTAATATCACTGTCTGAATATTCTTCATCTGATCTCTGTATTCTTTTTGGCCTAGTCTGTTCATATTGACGCCTCCTTGGTGATTTTAATTTTGATTCCCATCTTATACTTTTGAATCTGCAAACTGATGTGAAATGGTCAAACTTATAACATATCTCACACTGCTGACCATATGCCGGACGATTTCTTCCTTTAGGGTGAGCATTCTCAAGTCCACAATAAGAACAATGTTGCACTGTGATGCCAGCATCTCGTTGAATCCAATATTTGTTTTCCAATGCTTCTAAATGTACCTTATGTAACTCTTTGTTTCGTTGTTTTGAATTCATATCTTGCATTTGGTGGGAAATTTCTTCAGTCTGCCTGGCCTCAGATAAAAATTCTTGCAGTGTCCATGACTTTAAAATACATTTCTGTATCAATGTGCTATTGTCAACCGTTTGGATTAAGTGTTCAAGAATTCTCTCTTCACAGTTTGTACCAAAGTGACAGTCGTGTGCTTTTTCTCTCAAGCGTGTTGCATACACAACTGTTGATTCCTCTTTTCCTGGTCGCATTTTCAGGAACAAGTACCTTGCATAGTGTGTGTTCTTCTTTGGAATGAAATAATCATTTAATTTCTTCCGCAATAACATGTATTCGTCGAACTCGCCATATGGATTATCTGGTTCTGGTAAATGTTTTGCTAGCCATGTGAGTTCCTTACCACCATATATCAACATAGCATCTTTCTTGTCTAGTGGGCTTGTTATTTTGTGATAACGAAATTCTCTCTCAATTTCTTCTAACCAGTTTCCCCAATCATTTCCAATATTAAGCTGGTTGACTGACAATCTAAATGGTAAAGCTCTCAAATGTCTCGAGTCTGTTATTATGGTAAGTGTATTTCCTTCAGCCATTTCTATATATATCTAGTAGTACCTCTGCAAGTACAATGTTTCTATTTCTCTGTTTTCAATTTACATTCAGAAAAATATGTCTCTACTTATCTTCTTAGTTGTCCTCCAGTTTTCTGTATTTCTTTCTGCTATTTTCTTATAATGTCTAAATTTTCCATTGTGACCTCCTGTTTTCTCTCTATTCTTCTTCTGTTCTTTCTATATTCTTCTTCTGAGTAGAGCTCTATTTACTCTAACTTCTCATATCTTCTTCCCCCCTTTTCCTTTTATCCTCGTCGCCAATGAAATGACTTCAAGACTCTATGTGTTTTAGTGGTTTAATGTAGTTAACAAAGATGGATGATCACGTAACTCAGCAACGAACGTCATGACGTAACGTCACTGATGTCATAATGTAATGAAGGATACTACAGGGGTGGGGGGGGGGGGGTGTGACAATTTTGGTAATATGCAGGTTATGCATGACAATTTTGGTAATATGAAGGTTATGCTAATTTTATTGATATTTTTATGATGATTTCATTTTTAATAAGTAAAATTAAAGGGACCTGGTTGTACGTACTTCGCACTTAAAAGATTCGATGAAGAGGTATTTTTTATTCAGTTTTACAACCCTCTCAAGATAATTTAAGCTCATTTTTCTTTCCTTCTATTTTCTTTTTCTGTCTTCGGTTTTTTATGCCCCCAACTTTGAAAAAGTTGGAAGGGCATATTGCTTTCGGCTTGTCTGTCTGTGTGTGTGTGTGTGTGTGTGTGTGTGTGTGTGTCTGTCTGTGTGTGTGTGTGTGTGTGTTAACTTTTGAATGGTGAATGCTAGGGTTTTGAAATTTCATATGCACATTCCTCATGAAAAAATAGTTGACCCGTATTTTTTTCATGTCCGAGTTACGCCCCTTTTCTGAGTTATGCCCCTTTGAAAACAAAATTTGAAAATCTTGTGTGCAAGATATCTCAAAAAGTATTTAAGCTAGAGCCTTCATATTTGGTACACTTGTTGGGGCTGAGGAGTAGATGACCTGATTAACTTTTGAGAACTTTCCGTCAATTTTTTACAAAAATACGGACTTTTGAAATTTGTATTGATTTTTCCACTTTTCGGTGAAATTTGAAACTTTTGAACGGTGAATGCTAGGGTTTTGAAATTTCATATACACATTCCTCATGATAAAATAGTTGACCCGTATTTTTTTGTATGGCCAAGTTATGCCCCTTTTTTGAGTTATGTCCCTTTGAAAACAAAATTTGAAAATCTTGTGTTCAAGATATCTCAAAAAGTATTAAAGCTAGAGCCTTCATATTTAGTACACTTGTTGGGGCTGAGAAGTAGATGACCTGATTAACTTTTGAGAACTTTCTGTCAAATTTTTACAAAAATACGGAATTTTGAAATTTTGATTGATTTTTCCACTTTTCGGTGAAATTTGAAACTTTTGAACGGTGAATGCTAGGGTTTTGAAATTTCATATACACATTCCTCATGATAAAATAGTTGACCCGTATTTTTTTGTATGGCCAAATTATGCCCCTTTTTTGAGTTATGTCCCTTTGAAAACAAAATTTGAAAATCTTGTGTGCAAGATATCTCAAAAAGTATTGAAGCTAGAGCCTTCATATTTGGTACACTTGTTGGGGCTGAGAAGTAGATGACCTGATTAACTTTTGAGAAGTTTCCGTCAAATTTTTACTAAAATACAGAATTTTGAAATTTTGATTGATTTTTCCACTCACTTTTCGGTGAAATTTGAAACCTTTGAACGGTGAATGATAGGGTTTTGAAATTTCATATACAGATTCCTCTTGAAAAAATAGTTGGCCTGTATTTTTTTCATGTACGCGTTATGCCCCTTTTTGGAATAATGTCCCTTTGAAAACAAATTTTGAAAATCTTGTGTGCAAGATATCTCAAAACGTATTTGAGCTAGCTAGCTAGAGCCTTCATATTTGGTATGCTGGTTGGGGCTGAGAAGAAGATCACCTGATTAACTTTTGAGGACTCTCTGTCAAATTTTGACAAAATTACTCCATTTTTAAATTTTTACTTCATTTCTAACTCGCCTGCAAAAAAGCTTACATTCTGTTTCTGGATCGCGGTCAAAACAGATGCAACCGACAGCTTCGTCAGGAAATTAAATTTGACTGCATTCGAATTAAATAAATGAATCATACAAACTGCCAGTTTAGGGACAAGCATACAGTTGGGGGCATAGTGTTTTACAAACACGCATTTCTAGTCTTCCTTTACAAAAGAAGTACATGGTGTATGATACTGTATCTGACATCAGATGAATATAAGAGATTTCATAAATCACATAGGAGCAATTAAGACGGTGTCTATTGGAAGCAATAAACTTAAATGTCATAGTTGGTGATATACTTTTATAATGAAAAGTAACACTGCATAAACTATACAAAAAGTTGAATTATATATTTTTCTTTTCGTTTTTTTTCTCTCTCCATTTGTTTTCTTCTAAATTCACGCTGTGCAAACTAGACAATAATTAGACTTTTATACTTTTTTCTTTTCATCTTTTCCTTCCTTTCATTATTTCATTTAAATATTTAAATTTTCTTTCTTTCTATTTTCTATCTTTCTTTGGTTTTCCCCATGTACTTTACTATAGACTTTAATAGTTATACTGATAAAGTAGATACAAAACCAATGAAAAAATGTTTAAGGAAACAATTGAACTCCAAAAACAAAATCAGCCCAGTGTGACCTCCCTCAGGGACTGGCACAGGCTTATTTTGGTCCAAACTATAGCTCATTAGCAAATTAGTTGCATAGAGATATGCCACATATGCACATATTTTGTATTTGGTCCCTCTATTAACTGGTCCCTGTTCCCTTGGTCCCTCAATAAAAGTCCCTAAATTATACCCCAGATAGCACGTATACATTGGCCCTCCATTGGCCCATCGGACGCCGCACGATTGGCCCATGGTTGTAAATATTGAGCATTTTTTGTTGGCCTAACACTGTTTCAATGTGCTCATTACAAGCTATCGACAATGTATTTCTATCGCATATGTCCACTCGGTACAGTTTCTTGATCTGCAGCACCACGGTGACCGCCGAGCTTGGTCTCTTGTCTTTGGAGAAGGTAAACTCTTCATGTTTCGTTTTCTCTGTGCTGGATAACTTTGACGACTGGTCTTCTGAAAACAAATGAATAAATACAGCACCATGACAAAAACATAAACTAGCCTCATGTATGCAACATTTTAGCGCGTGCATTTTAGCTCATAAAGGAATAGCTGTTTAAGAAATACATGTTAAAACTAAAACCTCTTTGTTGCAACGAAGTGTGATGGCTAAAGGAAATAAAACATTGAATTATATTATATAAAATCAATTATATTTACGCAACTGCCTTTAATAAGATAGAGAAATGAGCTTAATAATTAATGTAAAAAAAATAAATAAAACTTACCTTCTAAACCTCAGAGTGTCTGTTTCCTAACAAGCAAAATTGACTTCTCTAAAACTTCATGCGAAACACCTGTTAATAATTCTCACATGCCTGAGAAATTTTCTCGTTGCTATGACAACTGATGTACTCTTGTACTCTGGCTGGAGCAGCGAAGCAATTGATAAAAAAGACGTGTTACAGTGAAAAAGGTGTTAACTTCAATTTTGCTCCCATTGCTTACTAAATATTTACAGATTAGATATGTACACTACGTTTAAATGGCCTGGTCAAGGAAGATAATGGTTTTAAAATCATTGATGGTGATTTACATATAAATCATAATAATTATTCATGATTGATATATAAATTGAAACTATGAGGAAACCGGACTGTCTCTTTATTGAATAAGATTTAAAGACAGTAATTTATCGATTACAAATTATCACCGGTCAGTATTTAATCATATACGAATCGGCCAATGATATGCCAACCATCGGCGAAGGGAAACTGTACATGACAAGTTTTTATTTATTTTCTCAGGCTCCTTTGTATGAGCTTGGTCATACATGGTCACTACAGTTAACACTTTCCCTCAATTCGAACTTAAACTAGTATGCATTAATTACTAAACTATATAGAAAAAAAAAAGAAGAAGAAGAAAAAAGAAAAGAAATTCCTATACTATTCCAGCATGCACACAACATCAACGAACGTTGTGTGCCTGCTGGGTATATATGTAAGTACATCGTTTATCACAATGGCTCTTGTTTCTGTGAAAGAAAATCACTTTCATTATCCGTTGCAGTAACAGATCGTTTGCCAAAGTTGGGCCAACGTCGGCATATATTGCATGTGAATGCACTACCACACCAACATTGGCCCAATCATGTACATGCGACCGCAACCAAATGCCAATTGCCCAATCAATATGCAATGTTGGCCCAATGATATTTGCTATCTGGGACATTACCATGTAAATCATCATCATCATCATCATCATCATCATCATCATCATCATCATCTTCTTCTTCTTCTTCTTCTTCTTCTTCTTCTTCTTCTTCTTCTTCTTCAACCTGAAGAGTCGGAATCTTACATACATGTACATGTATTTAATGCGAGACGTAAATATGGGCCGAAATAGTCATGGATCGAAGTGACAAGTTTCATTGTAGCACAGTGCACGGCTGCTATGACAATAGATCCATGTCCATGCAAATAGATCCATGAAAAGACAAAAATATGATATTTTTGAGTTAAGTACTGGAAATTCTATAGTTTTACCGATGGATTAGTGTCGTATTTAGTGATATTTTATCAACTGCGGAACATTTCCATAGAGTTGATCAGAACAATTTTAATAGTGCCACCTCTTGCTGAAAACAACACAACAGCAGCAACCCGGGAGCAGCAACAACAACAACAACACCAAAAACAAATCTATCTTATAGGGCCCTACTAGGGATGAGAAGGGCCAATTATATTTAGCTTGGATTTGATCCCAGATCACTTGTGTGTGTGTGTGTGTGTGTGTGTGTATACCCAGGAACAGGTCCGGTGCAAGTCCAGATTGAGGTACCATACCTCAATCGAGGTTTGTAACCTCCATTGAGGTTTGAAATATGCATTGACATCTGCAAAATTTCAAAAAGTAAAACATAAAGTTGAAAATTGCAAAACTTTGTTTTGATAAATCTGTAAACCTTGGTCATTTACTTATCTTGATACAACTGTTTTGAAAATTCATCAGGGAATATTTTTACAAACATGATTTTTTACCTAATGTTATCATTGATTTCTGCAATTTCCATATATGTAATTTTGTTGAGAATAGCAGAGATGGTTAAAATCCTCTTTCTTGCTCGCAGAATTTGTTTTTGTCAGCCATTGATGTGTTTCTGGTTGACTTTACATGTGCTTCTGCCTCTGATACCAGGGGTACCGGTAAGTGGTTAGCCTTTTATAAAAGCTTATACTTGTTTTCATTTTTCGTTTAATAGCATTTCAGCAATTTTGAATATCAAATAATGATATTCTTAGAAAAAAAGAATTTAAATATACATAAAGCAGCAGAAATACTGATACACTATTTAAATATATGCCATACATTGAAAAATATTGTCTTAAATTTCAAAAATTACTCTTTCCACAAATGAAATTGGAGGAATTTGCAAAAAAATCCCGAACAGGTTGAGTTGAAAAATGTTTCATTTGAAAGCTGCACATTTTGCAAGCAACTTTTGCTGGGAATGATGTTGCAATTTTTGCATAGCTTTTTGTTTTTCCCAATATAAGTAATTTCATGTACATTTTCAAACCTCAATGGAGGTTAAAAACCTCGATTGAGGTATACTACCTCAATCTGGACTTGCACCTGACCTGAGGAAGTGGTGGCTCTATCCCAACATGACTGAAAATTTGTTGACTGGGACGTTAATTAAATCTAGTAATAATAATAATAAAAATCAGGGATCTGGCTGTGGAGAAATACATTTCATTTGCAAGGATCTGAAGAGAAGCCCAGGGTCATTTATTTTCAGGGGCCTGGCATACAAGCAAACATTTTTTGGGGGTTTAGGGAGCAGAGACTTGAAGAAAATCATTTCATGGAGATGGGTCAATTTTGTTCCAGAGATAAGGAGCTAAGACTTCCCTGGTAGGGCCTGTCAGTCTGCCACTGAAGCCAGCGTCCATGTCCATCCATTTACACTTTCACTCATGAATATTTCTCAGACCAGCAGGCCAGTTGCAACCAAATTTGACTGATCTGAAGCTTCAGTCTGCTGCATTAGGTTTAGGACCACATCTGAATTTAAGTCAGGTTTCCATGGCAACATATATATAGCTCCCATGGAGTTATAATGGGGAAAATGTTGTGAGCACCAGTGACTATTTTTTTATCAGCTCCTCTTCATTCTTGCATATAACGATGACAGCCACAAGATTTTAAATGAAATTTAAGCAATATTGACCATAAGTGGCTGACTGGCTGCTGTGGCTAAATACACCACATCAGGAAAACATGTCCGTGCAATGTATACCCCCTTAAACCCCACTTTTATATAGAAAAACTGGGGTATGCATGGGTATACCTATTTTTCTTATTTTTGCTCCAAAACATAGATTGTGGGTACTCGTTAGAACCGCCTTGGTGAGGCGGTTCTAACGTGAACCCACAATCTATGTTTTGAGCAAAAATACGAAAAATATCAAAAGTTTTCTACTGAATTTTTTTTATTTTTACCACTTAAAAAATCTCCATATATTGCACGGGCAAGTTTTTGTAATGATCAATCATTTATTGCATTATTTTGTTAAGCTACCAGCCTATTCTGATATTTTTATGCCTCCACCAGTCCACCTGCATGGACATGTCAGACTTTCAGTTTCCATTTCATTACGAAAACATGCCTATGCTGTATACATTTAATGTTATGTACATGTAAAGGGTGTTAAGAAAGTTCGTTCCGTTCAAAAATTGCTTTCCTGATAGCTCGATTTTCAAGCTTTAAAACTATAAAATGACATAACCAGACTTTAATTAAGATGTATATGAAAAGATAAAAATGAAAAGGGTTTAAAATCAGATACCTGATCATGAACAAAATGGCCACCAAACACTTGCACCAATTTTCTAACCTTTGAACTTTTACACAAAAATGGGGGTATACTAGAAAATATCTTTGTCATGTCAAGACAAATGCGTAAAACTCCTCTATAATTTAATGAATAAAGCCTAAATGGACTATATATTGGCCATTTATAATAGTTTTGTGATGTCTTCAATTATAAATCTGTAAAGAAATATCAAATATCAAAATTTTCACCATTTTTATCAAAAAATCGACTTATTCGGAAATTTTGAAATATGGTATCCTTAGAAAATATACATTTGTGAAGCAACTCCGCGTTAGACAGCATTTCAACTGCTATGTTTTATCTAAGAACACAACGGAATTCTGGAAAATGCACCATTTTATTAGATTTTGCCTAAAAATGCATTCAAACCATGTGGTAAACTGCGGAACGAACTTTCTTAACACCCTTTATTTATATCAGTTTATATCAGGTATAGGTCATTTAAGATGATTTTTGCAATATTATTGTTTCCAGTTTATGAATCAGTTTGAAGAACCAGTAGATCCAATAAACTTTGCCATAGACCACAGACAGGAGAAAATAGCTAAATATCTCGTAGAAAAGGCATTCTCATTGCATCACACATATTGGGTAAGACAGTCTTATCATCTTTTATGATTTAAAGCTAACTTTCTACAATTCAGATCAATTTCTTTGATAATTTATTGAACTCAGCATAAAATTAGCCCCTAGGTAAGGGATGCCAGAGTTTTGTTCAACAATTCAGATGTCAGCGAAATTACACAGAGATAATATATGAATGTTTTTGTGCAAAGGTCATGTTGAGGGCATGAAATAAACACTTATCATAAATGAATGATTATAAGTATCTTTATGCAGTTTTTGTTCATGCACCTTTAAGTGTATTCTCACTGTTGGAGAAATGTGGGGATACAGGTGGAGTTTGCAGGGGAAACAAGAGTTCCACAGTTTTTGTTTATTTGAGATACATGAGCATGCATTATGATTATAGGTACTCCATTAGAATCAACAAAAGTAGGTTTTGATGGATAATTCTTGAACTTTCTGAATCATTTATAAATTTGTATTTTTCTTTCTTTTTGCTTGTGCTAGCAGCTACTAAAGCTGTCATTATTACATATATAAGCGGCTGCATAAGAAAACAACACTGTGCATATGCGAAAACAAAGACGCAGATCACCTTCGCAGTAGCTGCGAAGCTGATCATTGCCTTTGTTTTCGCTACACAGATAGAACAATACATTTTCTTCTAAAATCTTAAATTTCAAGCCTCTATCCATCTTCTGTGATTGCACAGGCTGGTTTGTGTCGGACCTAGTCAGAAACCCAAATTGTTGGTTTTCTCATGTGAAGGTCCAAATTTCTTTTATTCATTTTCAAAGGAGAAAGATGGTACCTGTGATGAATGGTGTTATAAGGATCACGGTCCCGACGAATGTCCGAGACAGTACGACTGCGGTAAAAATGCTGAAAAACATAATATGGAGAAACTCAAGTTGCTCATTGACTCAATCAAGCAGGGGAAGATCAGACCTGGAGAGGGATTGCCAGAGCCTTACATTGAGAAATTTATGCCACATACACCACCAGTGAGGCAACAGAGACCAAGACATGATAAGGTTGGATTATGTTACTGTGTATTATATGAGCCGTGACACGAGAAAAGTTCCGACCAGGTCCGACACAAACCGGTCTGTGCTACCACAGAAGGTGGTTACAAGCTTGAAATTTCGGATTTAAGAAGATGAGGGATTGAGCTATCCGTGTAGCGAAAACAAAGGCGCTGATCAGCTTCACAGTTACTGGGAAGCTGATTTGCACCTTTGTTTTCACATTGGCTAAAATTCGGTTTTCTCATGACATGGCTCATATTAAGGCATGGAATTTACATACAGTGTATGTACCTCTCTTTTTTGCTGGTTTATCACAAATCAGTAGTAAGCCAGTTGCAACTAATTTTAAAACTAAACTACATCACAGATCATTATACAACACTATTATTAAGATCCAGTCTGTGCTATACATTATGAAATCTTGCCCATGCAATATACAGTTATTTTCAAAGTTGTAAAAAATCTAAATTTTCAGTAGAAGATTTTCGATATTTTTCTTATTTTTGCTCAAAACATAGATTGTGGGTACATGTTAGAACCGCATTGGTGAGGCGGTTCTAACGAGTACCCACAATCTATGTTTTGGAGCAAAAATAAGAAAAATAGGTGTACCCCTGCATACCCCAGTTTTGCTATATAAAAGTGGGGTTAAAGGGGGTATACATTACACGGACATGTTTTCCTGGACCCAGTTGTTCAAAGCATCGTTAGCTTAACAATATCGTTAAGACATAAATTTGTTAAGCAAATATCAGCTAAAGTAACAAATACACTGTTATTTTTTGTTGAAAAAATGTGAGAATCCTTTGCAGTGCAAAGGATTCTCACATTTTTTCAACAAAAAATAACAGTGTATTTGTAATATTAATGTTTGAAATTTAAACGAAACGTTAACTAACGACGTTGTTAGTTTTGAACAACTGGGCCCTGATGTCAGGTAAAATGTACAGCTACAAAGAAATCTCAGTCTCTACTTATAAAAATTTTTGGCCCCTGTGTTATAAAAAGAGAAACATGTCATATATTTTCATTTGCCTTCGCACTATTTCAGGGAGGTGGAGTGAAAAACCTCCAACTGAAGAGAGAGCGGACAGCAGCAGATGAGGCTCAAGAAGTTGTACAGAAATATGGCATCAGATACTCATCTAAGGTTAGTGTGATTTGACCCATTGTGACAAATGGACTTGCCCATCATTATTAGTTAGGTGTGTCCACTTTCATTTTTAGGGAGTGGTTTTCAATTTTCAATGAAATTCCTCCAAGCAAACAGAAAAGCCCTAGCTGGGACGCCGCCTTCTGCAGCATCACATCTAAGGCTATGCAGTTTGCCTATGTCCCATAAATAGGATGCCAGGCTTGTATAAGTTTATCATTATGTTCCAGCAACATGTAAAGAATAAAAGCTCAGATCATTGGAGCCGCGACACGAGAAAACTGGTCTTCCAGGTTTCCAACCAGGTCTGTGCAGCTTCAGAAGATGGGTAGACACATGAAATTTTGTATTTAAGAAGAAGAGGAACTGTACTATCCGTGTAGCGAAAACAAAGATGCTGATCAGCTTCGCAGTTACTGCGAAGCTGATCTGCGCCTTTGTTTTCGCATAGGCAAAAAGCCGGTTTTCTCATGGCACGGCTCATTGAATGAATAGTGTATTATCACTGAAAAGAACACAACCGAAGCATGCTTTTCATGGTTTGACTGATACATGTACTGGAATGAAGATTTTAAAGGAATGTGAGCTGACATTTATTTTTCTTCTTCAGAATGGAGGAACACTATTGCACCTGTATGTGGACAAACCTCGTGTTTACACCTATATCTTAGCCAGTCATGGAGTGCCTATCAATATACAGGATACTGTGAGTTTCATTTTCATTATTAATTCTTGGCCTAATTATTTGCAGCATTGTTAGCCCATTATGAAAACTTGCCCATGCAATAAACAGACATTTTATGAGCTTTAAAAATTGAAAATTTTCAGCTGAAAAAATTTGGTGTTTTTCTTATTTTTGCTCAAAACATAGATTGTGGGTACACGTTAGAACTGCCAGCAAGGCAGTTCTATCGAGTACCCACAATTTATGTTTTGGAGTAAAACTAAAAATATGAAAAATACCGGTAGGTTTACCCCTGCATACCCCAGTTTTACTACATAAAAGTGGGGTATAAGGGGGTATACATTATACGGACATGTTATCGAGATGCTAACAAAGTAACTATAACAATTGAATTATATGTAGATCTTATTTTATGATCACTATTTAATTGAAACATATTTGACATGTGTTTTGCTTGAAAAATATTGGAAGCTTTGGATGAAATCCTTATTTGATTAGTTGGGGAAGCAATGAGAAACAGAGATTAAATCTCAGTGCAGACTTCTTTTGAAAAAGTTCTTAAAGTATCAACTGTATTTATATTTGTATGCTATAAACATCGGTGATTAGGCCATTCCAATTTTTTTCTATGTTAAGTGTCCGCGGGCGGGTTGGTTTTGGGCCAAAATTTTGGGGAAAAAAATCCCAATAAAAAGACACACAAATAAATATGCTTCCTGATTGACAAAATTGTATTGTACTTCCCAATTTGCTATGTTTTTAAGCTCTGGACAAATCTGATTTAATTAAGTCTAGTCTTAAGCCATTATAATCAAAAATTTGTTCAAATAAATATCTTTATATTGTTCACCCAGTTGTTTGTGTTTCTTTGTATGCTATTTAAGCTTAGTAAAATAGGAAAATGTTATGTTTTTTTCTAGCTTTGTTTGTCTTTTTCCGGATAGGTAGGTAGGTTTTGCTGACTGGGGTGGACGCGAAACATAGAAAAAAATTGGAATGGCCTTATTAAATGATACAGAGATGCAACAAAACTCGTCATTTTGTCTGTTCTTAGAATGGGGATTCAGCTTTGCATCTAGCTGTGAGAAAGAACAAATTGGACATTGTTGAGGCATTAGTACAGTGCGGAGCTGACCTCACACTCAGAAATAAGGTAAACTTTGAATTATCTTCGTAAAAGTTTCTGTCAGTAACGAAAATCAAGCTAAATGTTGCTCTTCTTTACTGTTAAATTAATCACATATGCTACATATCTGCAATGAATTTATATTATTGAAACACAATTCTATATACATGTATTTACATTTTCATTGCAATTGCACTTAGATGAAAGTGTCATTTTCAGTTCCCTATGAAAAACATTAAGTCATGTGATCTATAGACCATGCCTATGGGTAGAGCGACCACAAAAGCAGCCACTGACATTTGTTTACAGTTGTTGGCATGTCGTCAGTCGCGTTTAGCCGTGACGTTTAGTTCGAAAGTTTGAGTTTTGGCTGTTCCAAAAGTTGGATTTAATGTCAAATAACCTCAAAATTAGCGATGATGTTTGCAAATAAAATCTGATACTTGATTGATAATATAAAACATAAATATAAGTATTGAAATTCAGATTTTTAGCTTTCACTGGATGATGAAAAACATTAGTTGTTTTAATGTCCCAGAGAAGTCCTTAATTGATTTCAAAGAACTTGAACATTTTATAAATGATTTGACTGTGGTGGTTAATGATGATGTTTCTTGCTTATACATGTAGATGTTTTTTTCCACATATATGCTCCCTTAAAAACAATGTAGGAGATGGTATCTTTGAATGTGTACCATTTTCTATTTACATTACAGTTAGGGCAGACCCCAGTTGAGGAGGCAGAAGGATCAATCAGAGCTTTCTTGCGGACATTTGAGGTATAGTTTTTGTATTTCTCTCTCTTTCTATAAAGATAAAGATTTGAATAATACTGATTTATGTTTAAAATGTAATAAATACCTGTTATTGACTGACTGAATTGTGATAAATGTTTATTAGTATTCTGTATTACAGCAAGTTTCTGATTTTAGAAGACACACTTAGAAGAAGAATTATTTATGTAGAAGGGAAATGAGCTGGGACATGAGAAAACTGATCTTCTGGATTTCTGACCAGGTCTGACACAAACCAGCTTGTACAGTCACTGAAGACGACTAGAAGC
Organism: Rugalucina vietnamica; assembly: GCA_964017185.1. NCBI lineage: Eukaryota > Metazoa > Mollusca > Bivalvia > Lucinida > Lucinidae > Rugalucina > Rugalucina vietnamica. The sequence goes on along the minus strand of OZ024878.1, from coordinate 23,764,409 downwards.
TGGAAATTTTGGATTTAAGAAGAAGTGGTATTGTACTATAAGTGAAACGAAAACAAATCATGGGCAAATCAGCTGCCTTTGTTTTTGCATATGTAAAAAACTGGTCATGTTGCATCACTGAATGAGTAGTAAACCAAGAAAAAAAATATCGCATTGTCTATTGTGTGTTATATATTAAACCTTTGGCCCTGTATTTTTTATCCATAGCCAGGGTTATTGGGCTGTATTTCCAAAGGAGATATAAGACTGCTCCAAAAATTCAGAAATAATTGGTGTAATGTAAAGGCCATTGTGAAGGTATTGCTTGTGCCAAATCCAGTTTTACTCCCATCCATATAATAGTTTGTTTTTTGGCTTAAATAATCATATAATTAGTTGCAATTATACTCCCATTTGAAAACTTTGCATTTCCCTTATACGTTTTGTTCACAGACACTTGTAGCATACAAAAAATGTCCAAACCCATGACTAGATTTTGGACTTTTTGTATGCTAGACTTGCCTGTGGTTTTGTTTTACTCACAAAATGTGTTTTGTCATTTTTTCATCAAAGTCAGATGGGTTATTGTTTTTAAAGACAAATTTTTGAAAGGTAGAATTAGACATTGCTTCTACAGCATTTCATATCATGGAAAGGATAAATTTTGTGTCATATTTTGTGTCAGAATAGAGCTTTTGTGTTTGAAAGAAAGTCGCAAATGTAGAAATTAAAGTTCATTGTAAAGTTGTTTTGATATCAAATCTCTGACAAGACACATTTTGTTATATCATAGATTCACAAGAGTGTTATATTTGTATTTCACAGTATGACCCCATTTTGATGCATGTCACCAACATTTTGAGACCCCCCCCCCACACACACACACACACTCCCCTACTTACTGAATTTATTTTATTCTTCCACTGTTTTAATTTGAACCCGCCATTTGCATGACCCATTATGCACCCTCCCTCCCACAGACAGAGTATCACATTATGTTTTCAATTCCTGTTAACCAAAATTAAAACAATTGCTTGATGTACAAAATGTACACGTACAGGTCAACCTCATTATAACGCTATCTTTGGGGTCCATGGAAACAGACCGTGTTATAAGTGAACCGTGTTATAATGAGGTTATTTACAATAGATATATAACAAAATAATTAATTTGGGAGCCATGACATGGCCGTGTTATATTGAAAACCGCACTATAGTGAGGCGCGTTATAATGAGGTTGAACTGTACTTCGAAAAAGCAAGTGGATTAAACAAAAAATCCCTGAAGCCAAACAGGTCTTTTATCAGAAATTTATCTGAATTGCCACAAATTTAAATTTTAGTATGATGCTCTCAGTGAATTCAAGCAATTGGTTTGACCTACAATGTAATCAGTATCATCATTTTTTTACAGAACAGGCCCTGGTAAATAGTGTAGGCCTTGATCAGGTTGCTTATGAGAAGCAGTTTTATGAGGGTCTACACAATTTGCTATTTCCTCTGGGTCTTTTAGAGACGATATTATGAGGCAAAGCCTGTAATCCCCTGCAATTATTGGGATGAAAAATTTGGAATATCAAGGTCTTTTCCAGGATGTTTGTTTCCAGAATTATGTTTGCTAGGCTATGTTTTGCTAGAATTGTTTGTGTGTTTTATTGTAGCCCGGCATGGTGGTCGCTGTTCGAGATTCACACTACCATATGTTGTATAGGCTATACAAACGTACATGGTGTCATGTTCATTCCAAAGTTAAGGTAAAGAGTAAACGGAAAAATGAAGTAAAACTTCATGGCTTCCGGAAGTGTTGGTTTTGTCCCAGGCGGACTAAAAATCTTTTAAGCAATATTTAAGTCGTTGAAGCCTGACATCCAATTTATGGGACAGAGTCAAACAGTATAGCTCCAGATGTGATGCCACGGAATGCGGCACCCCATGTGGGACTATTCTGTTTGCTTTAATAGAGAATATTCATTGAAAAATTGAATAAAATTTTAAGATCGCTCCTGATTCACCTAAAAGTGGACTCGTCCAAATCATTTATGATAGCGATGGGAAAGTAGTTTCGTCATATATGGGTTAAACGTCAGACCAGTTACAACCTTTAATCACCGGCTAAGTATGTAAGTAAGTAAGTAATTACTTTATTTAACGAGGATAACTCGGTTGGCTATGCCAATCTTCCCCGAGGCCCTCAAAGCATATACATTTCAGTCAAGACAGTAAAACAATATCAGATTTACAAAATTAAATAATTAAATAAGTCACGCCATGAAAAACCCTGTTCTGAGTGAAAGAAATCTACTTAATGAAAATAAGATATTAAGAGATTATCATATGGCAATTTTCATATCATACCCCGTATCAACCTGAGACTTCCGTATCAGCCCGAGACTCCCATATCAGCCTGAGGGCCGAAGGCCCGAGGGCTGATATGGGAGTCGAGGGCTGATACGGAAGTCGAGGGTTGATACGGGGTATGATATGAAAATTGCCATATCATGATCTCTTTATCATATATTTTTATTGAAAAAAAAAAAAAAGTGTTTGATACAGTTCAATGCACAAAATGTTTCCCAACATAATTTCAAGTGGAAAAAAGAAAGAATGAAAAAAAAAATTCTGGTCACAAATTTTATTCAATAACATTTAACCATTAATACAGAAAATTCAAATACAAAAATTTGATTTATAAATTGAGAACAATTTACAACGTACTATTGAATAGAACAGAGCGCTCCGAATGTGGGGGTCACGTGAGATGTGATATGAGGTTTGGGGTGTGATATGGGGGTGTGATATGAGTCCATATCTCCCTAGGGAGATATGGATTTTGACAAATTTTGAACTGATACAGCTTTCGAGATTTGGGGTGTGATATGGGGGTGTGATATGAGTCCATATCTCCCTAGGGAGATATGGATTTTGACAAATTTTGAACTGATACAGCTTTCGAGATATGGTGTCCCGATACGTGCATAGGACTTGCGCCTGTATCGCATATGTAAAAAGAACGTATTTTACAGTAAATATATGATAATATGCTAGAAAGTCTTTGAGGCTAGCTGCTTTAGGCGCAATATCAGTTGATCAAGAAGAGGATATAAAATATCTTTAATTAATCAATGAATGCATGAGCTAAGGTGTATTCCACATTGATTTGCAGGATGATTATTATCAAATAAGAGTGTTATAACATTTTTTCGTAAATATTGTTAAAGACAAGTGAAGGTCCAGAAGTTTTCAAGTTTTTATTGTCTTGTATTTCCTTAAGTTTGGTTCAATTTGTGTACAGTACAACATATATATGGAAGGCAAAAGCCGTCAAAAGTCCCATATTTAAATGAAACAGGCAAAGTTCATTTTCAAATAAAACAAACCGTAATATCACATAAAACGAGCGAAAATGACACAAAACAATTCCTAATGTGAAACGGACAAATTCATTTCAAAATAATAAGACAAAGTAGAAATGAACTAATTCATTTTCAAATAAAATAAACCGTTATATCACATAAAACAAACGAAAATGACACAAAACAATTACTTATGTGAAACAGACCAATTTATTTTAAAACCAAACAATTAACTTCGCCAAATGAGACAACTTGAAATCAAACGAAATAAACGTTTCCCAAACCAAACAATTGATTCTGAAATAAACCTATCCGGTAATAAAAAAGGTACAGGTCAAACGAAATACCGAAAAATCGAATTTTAATAAAATGGACCCGAGTCAGTTTGGCCCAATACTACTTACATGTACTTGGAAAGCGTCAAAGTCTCATCATGATCGAACATCATCATCATCATCATGTTCGATCATCACATGATCGATAATCATCATGATAGATCATCATCATCGATCATCATCATCGATCATCATCATCGATCATCATCATCGTCGATCATGATGATGATGATCGATCATCATCATGATCGACGATCATCATCATCGTCACCATCATCATCATCATCATCGATCATCACCATGATGATCGATCATCATCATCATGATCGATCATCATCATCATCATGATCGATCATCATCATCATCATGATCGATCATCATCATGATCGATCATCATCATGATCGATCATCATTATCATTATCGATCATCATCATCATCATCGATCATCATCATCATGATTGATCATCATCATCATCATATTCATCATGATCGATCATGATTATCATCATGATGATCGATTATGATTATGAATCATGATGGTCGATCATGATGATGATGATTAATCATGATGATGTTCGAGGATGTTGATTATGATGATCGATCATGATGATGATGATCGATCGATCATTATGATGATGGTCGATCATGATGATGATGATGATCGATCGATCATAATGATGATCGAGATGATCGATCATGATGATGACGATGATGATCGATCATGATAGTCGATCATGATGATTGATCATGATGATGATCGATGATGATGATGATGATCGATGATGATGATCGATCATGATGATGATCGATCATAATGATGATCGATCATGATGATCAATGATGATGATCTAGCATGATGATGATGATCGATCATCATGGTGATGATCGATGATGATAATGCTGATCGATCATGTTTATCGATCATCATGATGATGATCGATCATCATGATGATGATCAATCATGATAGTCATCATCATGATCGACGATGATGATGATCGATGATAATGATCGATCATGACCATGATGATGATCGTTCATGATGATGATGATGATCGATCATGATAGTCATCGATGATGATGATGACTATCGGTTGTCATGGTGATGATCGATGATGATGATGATCGATCATCATGATCTATTATAATGATCGATCATGATGATGATGATGATGATGATGATGATGGTGATGATGATGTTCGATCATGATGAGACTTTGACGTTTTCCAAGTAAGTCGTTTTGGGTCGAACTGACTCGATTCCATTTTATTATATTCGATTTTTCGGTATTTCGTTTGACCTACACCTTTTTTATAACGGCGGATAGGTTTATTTCAGAATCAATTGTTTGGTTTGGGAAACGTTTGTTTCGTTTGATTTCAAGTTGTCCCATTTGGCGAAGTTTATTGTTTGGTTTTAAAATGAATTGGTCTGTTTCACATAAGTAATTGTTTCGTGTCAGTTTCGTTTGTTTTATGTGATATAACGGTTTATTTTATTTGAAAATGAATTAGTTTATTTCTAATTTCTATTTTGTCTATTTCATTTAAAAATGGGACTTTTGACGGCTTTTGCCTTCCATACATATAAGATTAATTGAGAAATATCATCTTGTAAAAATGCAATAATTGTTATGTTTTATGGTAACATAACCATTTTAGCCTCTATTTAGATGCATACTTTGCCATGCTGGTGCTATTTGTGGCCCAGAGCAGAATGTGGAGGCTGTTTATGCATAGTCAATTTAAAATGAAAGCAGTATCTTGATGATTTTTTTCTGAAATAAAGGTGCTGGCAGGAAAACTGTGATACGAAATTTCCTTTTCGTTTCTTATGCTTTAGTGGCAGTCAGCTATAAATGATGATGATATAAAATATGGTCGCCCCTACATTAAGCGCTGAGTCACCCATAGCATCTGTTAGGATAAATATTTCATTTCAAAAATACAAAAACTGTCAGACTGACTGACTATGCAATAGTTTTCAAGTCTTCTATTGACACATGAGTTGTGACGAAAGAAAACCAGTCTTCGGGATTTACGACCATGTCGGACACAAACCGACCTGTACAGTCTCGTAAAATGGAGCTTGAAATTTCTGATTGAAGGAGAAGATGGATTGTACTATCCATGTAGCGAAAACAAAGGTACTGATCAGCTTGGCAGTTACTGCGAAGCTGATCTGCACCTTTTTTTTTTCGCATAGGCAAAAATCTGGTTTTCTCATGATGCGGCTCATATGTTTCTGGTTTTTTTCCAATATTCTTTGTATTTGACTATGACTATTTTTTCCAATCCCAGGATGGTAAAAGTCTGCTAGAATGGACTCAGGAGAAGGCCGAGGCCGTGAACCTGAGCGAGATCAAACCAAGTCTCAAGAATGAGCTGAAGAAAGAGGCTGACGCAGCCAAAAACTCTTGGAGGGTGTTGTCGGAGTACCGTCCTACCAGTGTATGTAGATTCACAGGTTATCCAGAGACAACCAACCATTACGAAAACACGCCCATGCAATATACAGAAAATGTTTTGGTTGTAAAAGTGAAAGTTTTAAGTAGATTTTTTTTTATATTTTTCTTATTTTTGCTCAAAACATAGATTGTGAGTACATGTTAGAACCGCCTCGCCGAGGCGGTTCTAACGAGTACCCACAATCTATGTTTTGGAGCAAAAATAAGAAAAATAGGTAAACCCCTGCATACCCCAGTTTTGCTATATAAAAGTGGGGTTTGAGGGGGTACACATTCCACGGACATGTTTTCCTGATGATAATTTAACAAACCTGTGTAATATATTATCTAGATCCACCCAATTACCACTTTTTAAAGTAAAGCTGGGATAAGCACTGGAGTGACACTTTATTTTTCCTGTGTTAAACTATGAACATGTGATATGGTTCCAACAAGAACCCACAATTTACATGTATCTTTTGAATAGAATGAGAATAATATCACAGTTATTGATTGACTGCTGCAGAATGTTTTTTTTTTTTTTTTTGGTGGTGGTGGTGGGGTGGGGAGGTGGGGGGGTCAAGGTTTTTAGATGCTGTTATCCGTAAACACTAGCCATGTTATTTCTCCAGATTGTGTGCTCACTCATGTGTAGCAATAACAGTTAAAAAGACTAACCAAAACAAAGAGGATTACCTTGCACACAGACACATGATTTTGCTCAGAACCATGCTTTAATTCTGTTTTAGGAACTGATCCATGCAGTACTATGTGAAGACGTCCAGTTAGCTAAGCGGGTGCTATGGGCAAACAAAGATCTCAAAGTGAACTTCAGATTCAGGGTAAATGGAAGAACAATTACAAACCTCTCTTTTGCAAGATACAGGTCTTCAAAGTTTTTTGACAGTTTCATATTGATGGTGACCTCCAATGTTTGGTGTTTTTAGAGTTTTGTTTGGTTAAATGAGTCATGTGAAAAAGCACCAAGTGACATGGATTATGATAAGTATGGAAATGCGTTGAATTTGTAAAAGCTGCACAGATTATTCAATAGAAAAAGATTAATTATGGAAAATTTCAAGTTCAAAATTTTAGCAAAATGATAAATAGTTTTGCTATATTCTTACAGGATAGGTTAGGCAAAACACTATTGTCCCACGCGATAGAAGTCAACAATCTAGACCTGGTGTCAATACTTATCGAACATGGAGCTCATGTGGGACAGATTAGAGTTAGAGAAAATGAGGAGGTATAGAATCTTTCATTTGATTTAAGGGGATGCTAATTGTCAAAATCTAATACTTGTATGATTTTTACCTGTATAAAGAAAAATGACAATTTTACCATGGAGACTGGATGTTCTTGATACATTCTTGTATGAGTCATTCAAACATCGAATACAGATTATTTTAAGCCCCAAAACTCAGCTCTAGAGGGCTCAGCAACACGCTTATCAGCATTGTTCAAGTTACTTCCTGGTTTGATTCCGTTTTCATCTGTCTGACATGCTGGATAAATTTGATTTAATACAAGCTACCACCATAAACATGATCTCCAAAAGCCTGACTACAATCTTTGAAAGTTTATCTGCTCAGAGATTATTTCTTCTTGAGGAAAACATGGTATTTATCATATGTGCTGAAAACCTTTTACAGCAGATACAGTAAAAAGTATGATTTCTCCCCAAATATTGACTTTGTGTTCGCAATACTTTCAAAGATTGTAGTCAAGAAGTTTGAATTCATGTTTATGGCAAAAGCTTTCAGCAAAATTTATCCAGCATGCCAGACGGATGAAAATGGAATCAAACCAGGAAGTAACTTGAACAATGCTGATAAGTGTGTTGCTGAGCCCTCTAGAGCTGAGTTTTGGGGCATTAAATAATCTGTATTTGATGTTTGAGTGACTCATACAAAAATGTGTCAAAAATATCCAGTCTCCTTTGTAAAAATGTCATTTTTCTTTATGCAGGTAAAAATTATACAAGTATTAGATTTTGACAGTTGGCATCCCCTTCAAATTCCGTTCAAGGTTTTACCAATGGTACCATGGGTAATACCATTGGTACCAATGGTACCAATGTTACCAACATACGGCAGCAAATGATGCAGACAGAATACAGCATGGGTAATTTTACCAATGCGGGAAAAGTCACATGATTCAATATGGCGAGCCTAAAAATATATCATGAATTTCGTAAATAAGCAATATTTTTGTCATACGTGCAAATGCAAATGTTATAAATAATACAATATACATGAAGTAAATAAGAAAGACAAAAACAAGTGCAGTGTACTGATCAATATGATAAAAATTCCACCATGTGATCTACCAATGGTTACCATTGGTTAAAATGGTACCAACAGTACCATTGGTAGATTTGCAGATTTTACCATTGGGAGAACCCCGAACGTAGCCACTTTTTCACATTTATTATTGGCTAACAGCAAGTCAGTTCAGAAATGAGCCGCATCGTGAGAAAACCAGATTTTTGCCTATGCAAAAAAAACAAAGGCACAGATCAGCTTCACAGTAACTGAAGCTGATCATCTACTTTGTTTTCACTACATGGATGGTACACTTTCTCTTCTTCTTAAATCTAAAATTTTAAGCTTCTAGCCTGCTTCTGTGACTGTACAGGTCGGTTTGTGTCAGACCTGTTTGGAAACCCCGAAGTCCCGTTTTCTCGCATCGTGGCTCAAATATGAATGATGCTCAGCAAACTGCAATATGCTTTTTCCTAGGCGTCAGTGATATTTCAAAGAAAGATTTGTAAAACAGAAATGTGAAATTAAGTCTCTGCACTTAGTCACACGGAACTAAAAAAAACCCACAAAACATTGATGAAATCTATCAATGAATTTCATGTGTGTTACTTTGATCACACATTTAAATAGCATGTGTAAGGTGGTGTACTAAGTTATTGACTTTAACTCATTTAAGCCTGGTGTCCCTTTTATGGGACATAGGCAAACAGCATAGCCCCAGATGTGACGCCGCAGAACGCGGCGTCCCATCTGGGGCTATTCTGTTTGCTTGGAGGAATTTCATCGAAAAAATGAGACAAAAATTAAAAATCACTCCTAACACCCCTAAAAATGAAACTGGACTCACCCAATTGATAATGATGGGAAAATCCATTCATCAGATATGGGTTAAATATTTTCAGACTGATGTGACGGTACCTCTCTATCAGAAAGCCCTGAGAAAGGATATTGATCTAAACATAGTGAAACTGTTACAGACAGTATTACCAGACAGCAGAGAACACGAAGAAAAGGACAGTGTAAGTTTACAAAATACAATATGAGCTGCGTCATGAGAAAACTGGGTTTTTGCCTATGCAAAAACAAAGGCGCAGATCAGCTGTGCAGTAACTGCACAGCTGATCAGCGGTTTTTTTTTTTTCGCCACTCAGATAGTACACTTTCTCTTTTTCTTAAATCTGAAATTTCAAGCTCCTAGTCTGCTTCTTTGACTGTACAGGTTGGTTTGTGTCGGACCTGGTCGGAAATCCTGAAGATCAGATTTCTCGAGTCACGGCTCAAATACAATATCACACCAGTTATCCAGACAACCAACATGACTTGGAACAACCAACACAGCTGATCAGCGCCTTTATTTTTGCTGTACAGATAGCACAATCCCTCACCTTCTTAAATCTGAAATTTCCAGTTTCTGTCATTCTTTAACTGTACAGGCCAGTTTGTGACAGACCTGGTAGAAAATCCCATAGACTGGTTTTCTTGCATTGCAGCTCATATTGGGCTTGTTATGGTTTTGGTTGTTAACCACCTGGGCCCAGTTGGTAAAAATTAATGACACTGTTAGTTAATGATTCGTTATAATTTCAAACATTAATATTACAAATACACTGTTATTTTTTGTTGATAAAATGTGAGAATCCTTTGCAATGCAAAGGATTCTCACATTTTATCAACAAAAAATAACAGTGTAGTTGCTTATGTAGTCAGCATTAACTAGACAAGTTGAAGTCTTAATGATGACATTAAGTGAACAAAGTTTTGAACAACTGGACCCTTGGCATTTAGGGTTGGAGTTTGGTTCTGATTGCACCAGCTCCTGATCGTTGCTTACCTTTAACTTTTTATGTTCTTTTCAGAATGGAAACACTCCTTTATTGCGAGCTATTGAAGAAGGGGTGGACTCAAAGACAACTCATTGGTTGCTCAAAGTAAGGGGAGGTTACTCACTACTAGATAGAAACAAAGATGGATTCACTGCCCGTGAGATTGCGGTGAAACGAGGTAGAGACGACATTGTCAAGGTCATTGATAAGGTAATATAACATTTTGAAACATGAAAACTAGCTCCATTAGAGGTGGTTAGATAGAAACATGAAGATAGAAAGATGGATTTACAGCCTAAGAGATAGCAGCAAAATGAGGCGGAGACAGCATTGTAAAGGTCATGGACAAGGCTTTCTCACCCACCAGACAAGCATATCCCTTTGTGTGCCTGTCTGAGATTATAAGAATCTTATATGGGGTTCTGTTCTAGATGGAAGTTTCCAATGCAAGGGATGACCGTGCGGAGCGGAACCGAGGCTCTGCTGAGGTTCCGCTCAGCACGGTCATCCCGAGGGTTGGAAACTTCCATCTAGAACAGAACACCATATTAGATTCTTTTTCTTGCACAACAACCCCCAAAATCTGGTTTATTTCAAGATTTTGCGTAATTATTTTGGCGCACTATACTTCAATCGAAGCCGACAATCGGTTATTCATCCGCTATTGCTTTAGCCTAATCGTAGTACAGTAACGCTAGTCCTACGCGCCTAAAATAGTGCAAATGCAAACGCTGACTTTTGAACCAAATATGAATTAAAATACAAAACTTGTCGAATTAAATCTGTTCAGTTTTATGTTCCCATATTTTTTTAGCATAACTGTCATAAAAACGGCATGGCGCTAGACAAAAAGGGGCATGGCGCTGCGTTAAAATTGACTAGGGGAAACACTAAAGTCTTATGGCAGGCTTAGCAGACGACGATTGTGATGACAGAGAAAGATTTTTTGCTTAAAATCAATTCATATTGAGCACCGCTGACAGTATCTTTGGTATATTCTTAAATCTTCAAGATGTTTTTGTTAATTTTTCATAGGAAATAAACCTATTTATTTGATTTTCTCTGTTGTATTGATTTTTATTTTGCCGGTAGAAATTTGAAAATGAAAGTAGTGCGAAAGTAGTTCAAAAAATTGAATAGAACAGAAGCGGACTTATATTGTTAGCCTGGGTGAGAACACCTGGGTGAGATGCAATTTTATCACCCAGGCAAAAAGTGTGGCAATGCAAGAAATTTCTGTCTCAGTACTAGTACAATTTTAGCTGTCTCAAAATGTCAATCATTTCTGTATTTACCTAATAGAAATGTACACCTCATGCTTACTTCCATATAAGGAAGTGATGAGCTAGGTGTCAACTGTCAGAGACAAAAATAGCCTAGCTGGTGTTAATTTCAGGAAGATATCAAGAGTAATTGTAGTCTGCTGCTCTCATAAAAATCTAAAAATTTAATTTTGCCGGGAATTTTGTGAATAAAACAAAATGATGATTACATATTTTTGTAAGGTGAGTGCAAATGTAAATTATTTGTTTTTGTTTCACTGGTTAATTTGCATATTGTTTTATGTCCAAACAAAATGGCTGCCTGAACAGAGCTTGAATCCTATTCAGAGTCAACATGTTTTAAAAGGTGGGTGAGAAAAATAATCAATGATGGTGTTGAAGCCTTAATAAGGAAATCTCACACTCGTTTTCAGATTATTCGAGTCTCATTCTCGGCAGAGCCTCAGATGAGACCTGAATAATCTGAAAACTTGCCTGAGATTTCCTTGTCTTGGCCTCAACCCCATCATAGATTCTTTTAGTACATGTCAATCGTTTGGAATCATGAAATTAAGCTCAGTAAGGTGAGATTGCTCGCTACTAGATAAAAAAAAACAAGGACAGATTTTGCGGCAAAACATGGCAGAAATCACATTGTCAAGGTCATGGATAAGGTAATAAATCTTCTGGAATCATGAAAATAATCTCAGTAAGGAAAGGTTATTCTCTGTTAGATAGAAACAAGGATGAATTTACTGCCAGTGAAATAGCAATGAAACGTGGCTTCGGGGTTTCCAACCAGGTCCGACATAAACCAGCCTGTACAGTCATAGAAGCAAGCTATAGGCTTGAAATTTTGGGCGTAGGTAGAGGAGGAATTGTTCTATCCATGTAGCAAAAACAAAGGCGCTGATCAGCACCTTTGTTTTCGCATATGCAAAATGTTGGTTTTCTCATGAGGCGGCTCATTTCTTATACTAGCACAGATAAGACATCTTATTATACCCCCCGCAAAACGAAGTTTTAGGGGGGTATACTGTTTTCAGCCTGTCCGTGATTCCGTCATTCCATCATTCTGTCATTCCATGATTCCGTCATTCCGTCAACATTTTGACATCTTTGCTGAATAACTTAAGTAGTTTTTGCCCCAAAACACCCATGCAAACCTCCCTTTGGTTGGTAACATTTGTACCAATGGTGCAGTTGGTACCAAAAATGGGGCAAATTGTAAAATTCGTGGAATTGGTGCATGATTGCATTCTATCTAAGCAACAACGGAATGAAATGAACTGACGGGTCAGGTATGAAAGCTTTGACCGCGCCCCACCTGTGTAGCCAATTCCATTCTATCCAAGCCACAACGGAATGAAATGAACCGACAGTATTGTGCCGGTCGATTGTCAGGTATGAATGCTTTGACCGCGCAGCGTTTTATTTCTGTTCAGACAAATGCACCACGATGAAATGGGAGTACGGTCAGATTCTTTGACTTTCTAATTTATATATGCGAAGCGTAGACCAAGCTTTTTGTTAAAGCTTATACTTGTATACATAGAATGTTTGCCATAGTGCTAATAGTGCATACATTGTGAAATCAACTCCTCCTACAGCTTTCAATATTCTCTTTTGATACTTTGCAGACATGTTCCACACATATTGAAGATGTGTATGAAGAAGTATTGTGCTGAAAAAATGAATTTTGACAAATTTACAGCATTTTGAACTTAGCCAATTTTCGATAATTGCCATATTCAAAATGGTTGGTAGTGCATAGTTTGTGAAATCAACTCCTCCTAGGGCTTTCAGTATTTCTTTTCAATACTTTGCAGACATGTTTCACACATATTGAAGATGTGCATGAAGAATTATAATGCCGAAAAAATAATTTTGGACAAATTTACAGTATTTTTCAACATAGCCATTTTTTGACCATTGCTTATATACGATAATGGTTGGTAGTTCATAGTTTGTGAAATCAACTTCTCCTAGGGCTTTCAGTATTTCTTTTCAATACTTTGCAGACATGTTCCACACATATTGAAGATGTGCATGAAGAATTATGATGCTGAAAATATAATTTTTATCAAATTTACAGCAATTTTTAACATAGCCATTTTTTTACCATTGCCTATACAATAATAATAATAATAATAATAATAATAATAATAATGACTTTATTTAAAGAGGAGGCTCAGTTGGACAAGTCCAATCTTCCCTGAGGTCCTCTATCAAAACAACATATATCAAAACAACATATACATACAAATATATACAACATAGAAAATTTACATAAACAAATGCAAAAACAGAGTTCTGTTCCTAAAGTAAAGAATGTTCTTGTGTGGCTGCCCAGTCAAGATATCCTTTCCTAAATTGTTGAAGGGAGACTGCATTTCTGAGATGGTTTGGAATGGAGTTCCATATTTTTGATCCTGAGTATGCAAGGCTGTTTCTATAATGTTCAATATTTGGTTTTGGGATGTACAAAAGATTGTCTGCTGTAGACCTAAGGGTTCTGTCATGGACCTCTTTTGAAAAAGTGAACATATTTGTAAGGTAAGCAGGGGTTAAGTTATGCATAATTTTGTACATGAGTATTGCTTTCTGGTACATAACTCTCTCTGGGAAGGTCATCCATTTCAATTCCACAAAGAGTTCCTCTGATGGAGTTTCTATTGGCTTATCTAGAATTGACCTTGCTGCCCGTTTCTGAAATTTGATAATGGAGGTCATAAGTTCAGTATTGGCATTACCCCAGACTGAACAACAGTAGTCAAGATGAGGGAGTATGTACGCATTGTAGAAGAGCTTTCTAGTGGGAATGTTTAGGTACTTTTTAATCCTATTCAAGAGAAAAAGCAATGAGTTGCATTTTTTTAATGTTGACTCAATTTGAGTTGACCAACTTAGGGAGTTGTTTATATGAACACCGAGCAGTTTCTCAGACTCAGTTATTTGAATTTGTTCTCCCTTAATAGTGAGATGAGGCGGCTCTGTCATTATTTTGTTGGCTGTATTTCGAGTTGCTAAGAACATGGCCTTTGATTTGGATGTATTCTTTTTCATGTCATTGTCATCACACCAATCAGAAAAGTTGTTTAGGTCCAGATTTAGGAAATTTGTTACTGTGGGCAGATGAGAATTTGAAGTATGCAAGGTGCCATCATCTGCAAATAGATCTAACAGACAATATTTGATGTACAGGGGCAAATCATTAATATACAGTAAAAATAGTAATGGTCCAAGAACTGAGCCTTGAGGAACTCCAGCTTTGATTTCTTTACTCTCTGAGAGTTTTCCAGAAATATGGACCTGTTGGAATCTGTTACTCAAGTACGAGTCAAACCAGCTTTGAGATAGTTGGCTGAATTTATATGCAGATAGCTTTTGCTTTAATATTTGATGATTGACTAGGTCAAAGGCTTTAGAAAGATCTAATAGTACAGCACCTACTACTTCATCATTGTTCATTGCTGTGAACCAGTTGTCCACCATTTTGGTTAGTGCTGTCTGACATGAATGATGGCGTCTAAAGCCTGACTGATTGTCATAGATAAGTTTATGTTCATCAAGGAAACCTATCAAGCATGTACTTATGTACCTTTCAAATATCCCTGTAATAATTGGCAATACAGAAATTGGCCTGTAATTGTTGACGTCATGTTTCTCACCTTTCTTAAAAATTGGTGTGACCTTTGCTTTCTTCAGGTCATCAGGAAAAATGCCATTAGTGATACTTAGATTTAATATTGTTGCTAAGGGCTGGGATATTACAGATGCTGATAACTTTAAGTATTTTGCACTTATGTCATCTATACCTGTGGCCTTGTTTGTCTTCAGATTTTGTAATTGCTGTTGTATGAATGAGGCTGAAACCTGAGGAATGTGGAATTCTGTACCATGAGGTACTTTACTGTCAACAAAATCTCGTAATTTTGTACAGTCATGAGCACTTTTCCCTTCACTTCTATCAAGGTCTTTGTAAAGTGATGTAAAGAAATTATTGAATTTATTTGCAGTTGTTTCAGGATCTAAAATAGGATCTCCATTATCATCATGGATGTAGTTTGTTTGTTGTTTAGATGATTTTTGTGTTATATCGTGCAAATTTTGCCAGAGAACTTTAGGGCTTTTGTAGTTATTGTTGATACTTTGGGAATAGAACTCTTTCTTGGCATCTTGAATGAGAGTTGTACATCTATTCCTCCATAAACGATATTCAGCCATGTTTTTGGATTTGTCTATAGAGTCTCTGGTTTTTATTGCATTTGATATATTTTGATTCATCCAGTTAGGCTGCTTGGATTTTTTAACTCTGCGCTTCTTTTTAGGTGCATGTTTGTTTAAGACGGAGTTAAAAGTAGAGACAAAGTAATCCAGAGCATCACTTGCAGAATCAAAAATATTTATCACTGACCAGGGTTGCTGCTCAAGTTCACTGATAAAGTCACTCTCATTAAAGGATTTAGTATCTCTATAGTTAATTAATACAATAATGGTTGGTAGTGCATATTTTGTGAAATCAACTCCTCCTAGGGCTTTCAGTATTTCTTTTCAATACTTTGCAGACATGCATATTGATGATGTGCATGAAGAATTATAATGCTGAAAAAATAATTTTTGACAAATTTACAGCATTTTTCAACATAGTCATTTTTGACCATTACTTATATACAATAATGGTTGGTAGTGCATCAGCTTCAGATAATTTTGCGGGGGGTATACTGAAAGCCTTGCTTGCAGCCAATTTCTAGTTTAGGAAGATTCTGTGCATTATCAACATATGAACCATGAGTCCGTGACGCGAGAAAACCTGTCTTTGGGATATCCGACCAGGTTCCACACAAACCGGCCTGTACAGTTACAGAAACAGTAACAGAGACATTACAGGCCAGAACATTGATATTTCGGATTTAAGAAGAAGAGTAATCGTCTGTATAGCAAAAACAAAGGCCCTGGTCAGCTGTGCGGTTACTGCATACATGTAGCAGATCTGCATCTTTGTTTTTGCATATGTGATAATCCGTTTTTCTCATGACGTGGCTTATATGTCAAATGCTTTCTACGTACATTTCAGTTTGTGTGTAAGGAAGTATCTCCCATAGTGCTGCGACTGTTTCCTGTCAGCTTCTGTAGCCCAGATCTCTTTACTGCTCAAGATGAGGTTAGTATCATGTAAACTACTGTAAATATTTAAATATTTAGACAAAAACATTTATTGTTATAGCTCTAAAATTCAGTGAGAAGGTTAATGTATAGAGGTAAATTGCTAAAAACAGTCCTACCTGAGTCTACACTGATTGCCCATACTGCCTTAAAATCAAATATTTGTCAGAGTTGTACATATACATTTATATTTTGTTGATATTTGTGCATGAAATCTGCATCAACATTAATTTACATATTATTATTTATCATATGACGTCGCTGTTTTCCAGTGGATAATGTCATGTAATAAAAGTGTTATGACCACACGTGTATTAATACTTTTGCGGGAATACATAACATCATATGTCCACTTTAAAGGCGATAAAATTGTATGTAAGAAGTCATATGATAAAACGAATCTTACACACGTGGTCATTTGATATGAAATTTATTAAACTCGCTGAAGGCTCGTTTAATAAATTTCATATGAAATGACCACGAGTGTAAGATCCTTTATACAAGGCCGTCGGCGGCGGTCCGGCCAGTCCGGCCATGGCCGGACCACTTTTTTGGCCGAAAATGGTTTCGGCCGGACCACAATTTTCGATTATTCGGCCGAAAACGTGTTTGCCTTTTCAACTTTTTTTTGAAGTGCGGTGGCCCAATTAATTGATATTAAGCGTGCTCAGTGACTCTGTCCGAGGGTGTGAATGACGGTCGTTATAAAAACAATCACGAAAGTGACACCTGTATTAAAGATTATTGGATTTTGACGGATTATCGTTTGAAGAGAAGGTGCATTCATTGTGAATAAAACCGATTCTCTGTGATCTTAGAACATTTTTTTAAGCGTTAAGCTATATTCCACAGTTGAAATGTCTACTTATCAATAACTCAATCACTGTTTATTATTGCATTAAATCAACAATGCCGAAAAATCTTTTACATAAAAAATTTTGGCAATATCATTTTTCTTCATATTCCAAAATTTGTTAAAACGTGCATGTTATTATTATATCATGAAACATATACCGCCGGTTCCTAATCAACTGACGTCTTTCTAATTCACTGAGCGTTCCATAGGCAAGGGGAATCCTGTGAGTATGAGATTTCAGGCCTCACAGTTTTCGACCAGTACATGGCTTCATCATGTCTCAAAAATTGTCTCAAAGTGCATTAAAATCGTTTCTACGGACGTCGGAAAATATAAAATTTTCTCGGGGGAGATCCCCCGAACCCCCCTTACGAGAGGGGCCAACGCCCCCTCTCGTGCTCTCCCCCTACTCGTGCCTTCGGCTCTGTAGAATGTCTTTGACCTTTCATGGCCGGACCACTTTTCAAAAGCCGACGACGGCCCTGTTTATATATTATGGTATAAAAAATTATGTGTGTATGAATTTTTTTTTTTTTAATATTTTTCCTTTGTTCAGCAAACTAATGAATCAGAGGTATTCATTTTGTATCAAACATGATACCCCTTCCCTGTCATGTATCTGTATTTATAAATGAGCCTGTGCTTGAGAAAACCAACAATCTCGGTTCCTTCCAGGTCCGACACAAACCTGGCTGTACAGTCACAGAAGATGGTAAGACGCTGGAATTTTTGGATTTAGAAAGTAGAGGAATTGTACTGTCAGTGTAGCGAAAACAAAGGCGCTGATCAGCTTCGCAGTTACTGCGAAGCTGATCTGCGCCTTTGTTTTCGCCTATGCAGATTGTTGGTTTTCCCATGCACAGGCTCAAATTATAAACTGTTTCCTTGTAAGCCCAAACCAGAAATATGTCAAAAATTTCCATGAGGCACCGAGGGGGAACATGTTGGCATAGAGGCAGATTAATTGACTCCAGAATGAGAGATCCTGTGTTCAATACCTCCCTCCATTGTGTAGTGTCCTTTAGCAAGACACTTTAGGTGGTCAAAACCACATGACTGAAAAATTGTTGTCAGACTGGGATGTCAAGTCGTAACCATACCAAGCTTTTTTTTTTTTTTTTTTTTTTTTTTTTGATTCAGTTTTACATCCCTTTCAAGCTTTTTCACTCATATCAAGACGAATCAATCGGTAGGTGGGGCGAAAACCGGAGTACCTGGGGAAAAACCACCTGACACATCCGCAAGCAGAACATGGCTTGTCTCACATATGCATTCGTGCCCCGTGCGAGGCGCGAACCCACATCGGTGAGATGATCGAATGATCAAGAGCACTGAAGTCAGCGACCTTAACCACTCGGCCACGGGGTCCGCCATACCAAGCTTTGTGTGTTTGATTGCATCAGACAAAAAAGCCACAAATAGTTGTGATATTTGTAGCTGCTTCTTACCTCAGTACTACCACATATTCACCTTTCTAACCACTGAAAATTTTCTGACCTCATTTGAATGTAATCAGGATACCATAAGTCTCTTATACGATTTGAGCCGCCGTATTGGAAACCAACAATCTGCATAGGCGAAAACAAAGGAGCAGATCAGCTTCGCAGCTACTGCGAAGCTGATCAGCGCCTTTGTTTTGGCTTCACGGATAGTACAGTTCCTCTACTTTCTAAATCCAAAATTTCCAGCCTCTAACCATCTTCTGTGACTGTACAGCCCGGTTTGTGTCAGACCTGGTTGGAACCCAAATTGTTGGTTTTCTCATGCACAGGCTCATTTCTTACTACTTGGCTTAAAATGTATCACTCTTTGCCTTGGAAAAGGTATTTCTGTTTATATCTAATCTCCCATGTGTTAATGAAACAGTCACATGATGTACATTTTTATGGAATTTATACAACATATCACTATTAAAGTTTTTACCACAGATATTTCAACTGAAACACAATAAATTTTATAAGGGAATTGGACCTCATTTCTGGTTTAGCTGTTGAAAATAACCTTATGCAGGATAAGCATTCATAGAATCTCACATGTAAATGTTTGTGAAGTCTAGTATTTATATTTTTAGAATCTGTATGGTACTTTAGTGCTGCACTCATTCACTATGTACAAAATGTTAATGTTTGCTTATATGTTTGCTAAGCATATGTCACTGCATCTCTGACCCCCTCCCTCAATATTTAATATCGAGGGCAGAATGCTGAGCTGTCATTTTTGATTCACATTACTGCAATGTAAATCTAAAGTGATATTAATCAACACTCCCGGTTCGTTTTCAAATTTTTGGATTAAAATTTATTACAGATGCCTTGACAAATCACATCGTATGATACTATTTCCTCTTACATTATCCTGTACTATGATCTGAGATGTTAATAAAAGATATGTTCGTTGTTCGTACTAAATAAGTTGACATTGTTACACTGTTCGCTTTCACAGCTTTTACTATTGATTTGTTACAGTCTGGTGTTACTCTGGAACAGAAACTGAACAAAACAGCAGAAGAACGACAGATGAAATCATGGATTGATATCAACCAGACACAGGTGAGTACTGAATTCCTACGACATGGTAGTTGTATGTATGTGCATGTTAATCATTATGCAACATCTGCTGATTGTCAGATTAAGTACAAGATCGTGCTTAAAGTTTATTGCAGTATGATACAACATGCTAATGACATCAATAAATGAGCCGCCACGTGGGAAAACCAACAATCTGCATAGGCGAAAACAAAGGCGCAGATCAGCTTCGCGGTAACCGCGAAGCTGATCAGCGCCTTTGTTTTCGCTACTCGGATAGTATGATTCCTCTCCTACTTAAATCCGAAATTTCAAGCTTCTAGCTCTTTTCTGTGCTTGTACAGGCCGGTTTGTGTCGGACCTGTTCGGAAACCACATTGTTGGTTTTCCCACGAGGCGGCTCAAATGTATGATTGGCAGAATCTTGCGTTTTCAACATGAAACTAATTCTGTGCGTCTTGCCTTGATTACTTTTATACCCAAAACTACTTATATGTCCAGTTATAAGTTAGGTTCATTATTAGCTCACCTGAGCCGTTAGGCTCACAAGGTGAGCTTATAGGATGGCCATGATCCGGCGTCCGTCCGTCCGTTGTCCGTCGTCCGTCCGTCCACAATTTCAAAGATCTTCTTCTCTGAAACCGCTTGGCCAACCAAAGCCAAATTTAATATGAAGCATCTATAGGAAGGGGGAACCAATGTGTATATAAGAAATCCAGGTCACATTACCAAGATGGCCGCCATGCCCATATATGGTAAAAACTCTTCAAAAATCTTCTTCTCCAGAACCGGTGGACTGATTTCAACGAAACTTGTCATGAAGCATTGATGGCTCAAGCACTACAATGTATATATAAATCATGACCCTGTGATGACCTTCACCTGTTTTACGGCAAGGTCAACATAGGTCGCCAATGCATTTGAATGGGGAAAACTTTTAAAATGTCATTTAAAGTGAAAGTCTTGCAGGAAATGGGCAGTAGGACTGAATATTAATGATTCTGAAAGAAATTGGACCCCAGGGGCTCATATGCCCCCACCCTGGGGCAATATACATGTATATTATCATAATATTCAAACATCATCTCCTCTGAAACCGGTTGGCCAATCAAAGCCAAATTTTATGTGAAGCATCAATAGGAAGGGGTAATCAATGTGTATATAAATAATCCAGGTCGCATGACCAAGATGGCCGCCATGTCCATATATGGTAAAAACCCTTCAAAAATCTTCTTCTCCAGAACCGGTGGATCGATTTCAAAGAAACTTGGCATGAAGTATCGATGGCTCAAGTACTACAATGTGTATATAAATCATGACCCTGTGATGACCTTGACCTTTTTTTACGGCAAGGTCAACATAGGTCGCCAATGCATTTGAATAGGGAAAACTTTTAAAATGTCATTTAAAGTGAAAGTCTTGCAGGAAATGGGCAGTAGGACTGAATATTAATGATTCTGAAAAAAATTGGACCCCAGGGGCTCATCTGCCCCCACCCCGGGGCAATATACATGTATATTACCATAATATTCAAACATCTTCTCCTCTGAAACCGCTTGGCGAATCAAAGCCAAATTTTATGTGAAGCATCTATGGAATGGGGGAATTAATGTATATATAAATTATCTAGTTCACATGACCAATGGCTGCCATGCCCATATAAGGTAAAAACCCTTCAAAAATCTTATTCTCCGAATCTGGTGGACCGATTTCAAAGAAACTTGGCATGAAGCACCAATGGCTGAAGTACTACAATGTGTATATAAATCATGACCCTGTGGTGACCTTGACCTATTTTAGGACAAGGTCAACATAGGTCGCCAATGCATTGGAATGGGGAAAACTTTTAAAAAGTCATTTGAGGTGAAAATCTTGCAGGAAATGGGTAGTAGGACTAAATATTAATGATTCTGAAAAAAATTGGATTTAAGGACTTGTATGCCCACACCCCGGGGCAATATACATGTATATTGCCATAATATTCAAACATCTTCTCCTCTAAAACCACTTGGCCAATTGAAGCCAAATTTTATGTGAAGCATGGATGGGGGAATCAATGTGTATATTAATAATCTAGGTCACATGACCAAGATGGCCACCATGCCCATATATGGTAAAAACCCTTCAAATATCTTCTTCTCTGAAACCAATAGATTGACTTCAATGAAACTTGGCGTGAAGCATCCATGGCTATAGTACTACAATGTATATATAAATCATGACACTGTGATGACCTTGACCAAGTTTATGGCAAGGTCAACATGGGTTGGGAAAAACTGTTAAAATGTCATATGAAGGGAAAAGCCAGCAAGAAATTGGCAAATGGACAGAATATTGATTATTCTGAAAAAAGAAAACGGCCCAAGGGCTTCATCTGCCCCTGCACTGGGGTTAAATACCATAATATTCAACCATGTTTATTGGTATATGCAGCAAACTCAGGTGAGCGTTTACAGGACCATTGGTCCTCTGGTCTTAACTTTGTTTTTGTGGCCATTTCCAGAACCAGACTATCAGCCTCTTTACAGCCGTTGCAAAGGGAGATAAAGCCAAGGTGGCACAACTCAATGATGCTTACTATCAAGATAAAGTAAGTCACATGACTTTTGAAATCATTACAAAAACTTGCCCATGCAATATATATAGATTTTTTTCAGTAGCAAAAATTGAAAATTTCATCAGAATATATTTTTCTTAATTTTGCTCAAAACATAGATTGTGGGTACACGTTAGAACCGCCTCGGCGAGGCGGTTCTAACGAGTACCCACAATCAATGTTTTGGAGCAAAATTAAGAAAAATAGGTATACCCCGGCATACCCCAGTTTTGCTATATAAAAGTGGGGTATAAGGAGGTATATATTACACGGACATATTTTCCTGATGTTGGTTCGAAGATTTTGTTCCACAATGTCTAGTAAATTAACACATGAATATCAAAATTTATAGGACATGTTATACTCAGCTCTGATAAAATCCAAAAGTTTATACTTATCGAAAAAGCTTATGCCTTCTCTGTGCTATTTTCAATGAATGACCATGTGTATTTCTGTAGTGATACTGTAAGTTCGGATATTTTGGAGACTCTTATTTCGCGTATTTTCTATTTCCAAATTATTAGCGAGTTCTTGAATTTGTGACCGAGTACTCGTACAGTCTATCAAGCTTAAAGTAATTCTTTATTAGCGAGAACTTTATTTTCACAAGGCAACGATTTCCCAAATCTTAGCAAAAATTAAGTTGTCACGAACATTTCCAAATTTACAGTAACCAAGTGCAGTTGCAACCTGGAAAGTTTATGTCTGATGGTTGTAATTCATTTCCTTATCTCATTTTTAACTCCACTATGCCATTTCGGAACATTTAGTAGTGCACTGGCACTGGTGATTTTTGTGACCCCCGCATTTCACTATGATTGGCACTTGCAGTTTTAGTATGACTTTCAGCAGTCGCCAATTATCCCAAAGTTGTTAATCCTGTGTATCTATATATGCACTCTCAATTTCAGAATGGTTACACAGCTTTAATCCGTGCAGTGGTATTCAACCAGTATGATGTAGCCAATGCATTGTGTATACATAGACCTGCTCTCAGAAAAATGGCAGACAATGTAAGTTATGCTTTGAACTTATCTCAAGTTATTATATTGGCCATGTAATACAATTTTTTTTTTTTCCAACCAGGTCAGAAAAATGGGATCGTTCAATTAGAGATGGCTAGAGGCTTGAAATATTAAAGTTGGGAAGAAGAGCAATGATACATGTACATGTACTACTTCCTAGTTGACCAAACAACGTCACTGCACAGCAGATCTGAACCTACTTTTCTCATTCACCATTTTTGCATTATCGGCTGGTTTCTGGCATAGGAAAAATCAATATCGAAAATGTAGGTAACCATAACCACCCTGACCTTGAGGTCAGGGTGGTTCTGGTTATCTGTATTTCCAATATTGATTTTTGAAAGCTTGAAACCAGCTGATAATGCAAAAATGGTGAATAAGCTGAGAATATTATGGTGTGGTTCATATCATTTCAAACGGACGTAATTGTGATGCATCAGGAAAACATTTCCGTGCAATGAATACCCCCTTAAACCCCACTTTTATATAGTAAAAATGGGGTATGCAGGGGTATACCTATTTTTCTTATTTTTGAGCAAAAATCCACAACATAGATTGTGGGTACTCGTTAGAACCGCCTCAGCGAGGCGGTTCTAATGAGTACCCACAATCTATGTTTTGAGCAAAAATAAGAAAAATATCAAAAATTTTCCCCTGAAAATTATCGATTTTTGACCTGAAAAATTTCTGAATATCATATGGGCATGTTTTCGTAATAGAAAATCAATTTCTCCTGTTTACAGTGTAACAGATACCCTCTACACTATGCCTATGCCCTACCTGAGCAGCAGTCAAGACCATTTGTGCGGCTGATTCTGGAGAAAGATGCCAGTGAGATAGAATCTAGGATGGACAAGGATGGTAGAGTGGCAGCAGTATATAAAGACCTGAGACAAGACAAGGAAATACTTCAGATGTTGTATGATGCCAGAACACTGGACGTGTTTGGGAAGGTGGGTAGAGGGAAAAAATAAGTATTTTGTAATATGATAAAAGTATTATGATTGGATGATTGATCCTGCCATAATATTGGACATTATTCTAAATCAGTTTTATATATTTCTTGTCTTCTATGTTACATGTTTGTATGGTACCTTTTTTAATGTTCAAAATATTTGATTTTGCATCAGATTCATTAAACGTAAACATTATTAAAATCGAAATATCAAGCAAATGTTGGTTTTGAGGTACATTTTTAAATTAGCTTTTCACATATTCCATAATTCACAACTCACTCTTGAAATTTTATAGTACATGTATTTAGATTTCAAAGTATCAAAACATATATTTCCTTTGAATACCTCTAATTCTGTACATAAATTTCAGAGAGGAGCCCCACTAGGACCATGGCCTAAGGGAGCAGAAACCGTCCCACCTGATTATAGAGCTATCACCCTGGACTTGAGTCCAAGATCGGATGAAGATATTGACTGAACTGTGCTGTGATATGTCATAAACTGCTCAATAGATAGAAAATTAAAAACACAAACCTCATTGATTGCATTGCATTGATTATCAGAATAACTATTTTTGGAATGTAGACAAATCCACAGATCTAGCACCTCATTACGAAAACTTGCCCATGCAATAAACAGAGATTTTTTAGCTTTAAAGATTGAAAATTTTTCAGCTGAGGCGGTTATAACGAGTACCCATAATCTATGTTCTGGAGCAAAAATAAGAAAAATAGGTATACCCTGCATACCCCAGTTTTGCTATATAAAAGTGGGTTCAGGGGGTTATACATTACACGGATATGTTTTCATGATGTAATTTTTGTGCTGTCTATTTTCTATACACATAATTTTATGAATGTTTTCTGATTGGAAACAGATCACAGGTTTCCGAATCTTGATAAAGGAAGTGTTTGATGATAATTTAGAATAATTTCTTTATAAAAGCCTTTGTAACGAATGTAACGAACAGCCGAGCTAAGCCACAGCAAACCCCGTCGGTGGAAAAGCATGCTCATCCACCAAGAGTGGTTTACTGTGCTATATAGTCAACACTTACTTGATTCACAAAGTTTAGAGCTTCTAATTTGCATATTACAAGCACTCACGATGCCGCTAATACGTTGCACCAACATATTCTACCAAGGGTGGCTATCCCATCACACCTTTGTTGTGGGTGTTCTTGTCATGCAAATCTCCTCGCCGAAAAATTCCAATGAACACCCACAACATAAATTTTGATGAATTTTATCTTTCAGTCGTCATCAAATACATGATGTACATTGCAACCTCAATATAATGTGCTTCACTATAACACGGTTTTAAATATAACATGGCCATGTCATGGCTATTAAATTGATTATTTTACATAGTAAGTAACCTCATTATAACATGGTTCACTTATAACACCGTCTGCTTCATTGGTCCCGAAAGATAGCATTATAATGAGGTTGTACTGTATTCCCTTTATCTGGTCCCGAGGTTATCAAACTTTTTCATCTTAGCTCAGCATGAAATTTCAACTGCCCATAGATGTTGAAATATTCAAAATAAGTGGAAAATTCAGATTCAAAACTCCAAAGCTTGCAATTTATCCTGCTCATAAATGTTAAAATGCCAACAGTAACTGTTGTTGGCATTTTAACATTTATGAGCAGAATAAATTTTAATCTCAGCTGAGTTGAGCATGAAATTTTTTTTTAAACTTGGCACCTGGGCTTGTGGCTGTAAGAAAGGCTGTCAGGATTGGTCCATTATGCTTTTAAACCTGAGCTGTGATATTTTAAAGATTTCAGGTATATTACTGTGATATTTGTGAATTTTGTATTAATCATTTACTGTGTGCATGATAAAACCAACAATTTGGGTTTCCGACCAGGTCAGACACAAACCTGTCTCTACAATCACAGAACCAAGCTGGAAGCTTGAAATTTTGGTTTTGAGTAGAAGGTGGATTGTACTATCCATGTAGCTAAAACAAAGGCGCTGATCAACTTTGCAATTACAGCGAAGCTGATCTGCGACTTTGTTTTTGCCTGTGCATTTTTGTTGGTTTGCTTATGCAGCGTCTCATTTACTGGTGCAAATGGAGGCAAATGGAGATTGAATAATTTTGAATCTGTTGTGGTAGTCAAATAAATACCCATTTCATATGTTGCCTTCCATCTACTGTAAACATTTGAATCTATTTTTGATGTTTTATAGTTAAATATATATTCACATCTTTATATATATCAAAATAAATATATATGCTTTGCTAAGTTTTCTTTCATTTAAACCCTGAATTTCAGGGTATACTCTTCGACAAAAGTTTAGCATAATTATTTGTGTGAAAGAAGGTAGGAATATCTGGTTAGGACTAATCCCAGTGAATAAGTATTTCGACACAATTGTTCCTATTCGATAACATGGTTACGGTGGAAACAATCAGGACTTTTACGGATTCAAAATCGGCAGTTAGTTAGATACTAAATGACAAAAGAAAAGTCACTACTTTGCAGACGTTATTTTCGACACTTTTTTAGCTCACCTGAGCCGTTAGGCTCACAAGGTGAGCTTATAGGATGGCCATGATCTGGCGTCCGTCGGTCCGTCGTCGTCCACCATTTTCAAAGATCTTCTCTGAAACCGCTTGGCCAATCAAAGCCAAATTTTATATGAAGCATCTATAGGAAGGGGGAACCAATGTGTTCATAAATAATCCAGGTCACATGACCAAGATGGCCACCATGCCCATACATGGTAAAAACCCTTCAAAATTCTTCTTCTCCGGAACCACTGTACCGATTTCAACAAAAACTTGGCATGAAGCATCGGGGACTAGAGTACTACAATGTGTTTATAAATTATGACCTTTGGATGACCTTGACCTATTTTACGGCAAGGTCAACATAGGTCGCCCATGCATTTGAATGGGGAAAATTGTTAAAATGACATTTGAAAGGCAAATCTTGCAGGAAATGGGCAAATGGACTGAAGGTAGGTAATTCTGAAAAGAATTTGGACCCCAGGGGTTGGTCTGCCCCCACCCCGGGGCAATATACATGTATATTAAAAAAATATTCAAAGATCTTCTTCTCTGAAACCACTAGGCCAATCAAAGCCAAATTTTATAGGAAGCATCTATGGGAAGGGGGAATCAATGTGTTTATAAATAATTCAGGTCACATGACCAAGATGGCCGCCATGCCCATATATGGTAAAAACCCTTTAAAATTCTTCTTCTCCTGAACCAATGGACTGATTTCAACAAAACTTGGCATGAAGCATTGGGGACTGAAGTACTACAATGTGTTAATAAATTATGACCTTTGGATGTCCTTGACCTATTTTACAGCAAGGTCAACATAAGTCACCAATGCATTTGAATGAGGAAAACTTTTAAAATGTCATTTAAAGTGAAAGTCTTGCAGCAAATGGGCAGTAGGACTGAATATTAATGATTCTGAAAAAAGTAGACCCCAGGGGCTCATTTGCCCCAGCCCCGGGGCATTATACATGTATATTACCATAATATTCAAACATCTCCTCTGAAACCGCTTGGCCAATCAAAGCCAAATTTCATGTGAAGCATCTATAGAATGGGGGAATCAATGTGTATATAAATAATCAAGGTCACATGACCAAGATGGCCGCCATGCCCATATATGGTATAAACCCTTCAAAAATCTTCTCCGGAACCAGTGGACCAAATTCGAAGAAACTTGGCATGAAGCATCGATGGCTCAAGTACTACAATGTATATATAAATCATGACCCTGTGATGACCTTGACCTATTTTAAGGCAAGGTCAACATGAATTGCCTATGTATTTGAATGGGTAAACTGTTAAAATGTCATTTTATATTGATTATTCTGAAAAAAAAAATGGCCCAAGGGCTTCATCTGCCCTATACTGGGACTATTTTCTATAACATTTGTATATACAGCAGATCTCAGGTGAGCGTTTACAGGACCATTGGACCTCTGGTTTTAAAATCTTGTCTAAAAGTACTCAATTTCAGTATTTTCAATCAAAAGTTATAAAAATCTTTAGACAATAGATCCAATAATAATGTGGTATAGCATTATTATCATGTCATTTGAGATGAAGGCATTAGACAGCCTTAAATGAAAGTATAGCAAAATTTCAATGTTTAACATTTTGAAAACAAGTTTGTCTTTACAATTTTGTTCCTTCCAGAAATGTCAGTGTTTGATGCCAGGTCTCCACTTTTTGTTTATAACAGATCGTTCCAACATACTCTTCCTTGACATGGGGTGAATTTTGTTCTGACATAGCATATAGTGTGCAAAATCCAGCATTAAGAAACACGGCTTATCATTAAAATAATGCTGTATAAACATATTCCAAAATATATACGAAATCTGATAGGCTGAGACAAAACTATCATTTGTTCTTTGCTACGACATGCTTTTTTTCTAAATCAATGGATGCTGAAGGCGTAATATGCTTTGGGAATATTTTTCAGGCCAGTTTACATTAGGGCTATAAAACAAGAATATGCTAAACTTTTGACGAGGAGTATATAATCATGTATTTAAAAGTATACCAAACATAACTGCTTGAATAAAACCTCTCGCAGCAATTATTTTCTATATACCGTATTCATTCTAATAAGCGCACAGTGCGCTCAACTTTTCAAAATACTTTAAAGTTAAGGTAACAAAATATCGTTCCTATAAGCGCACACTAGGAACAGAAACAACACATGGAGTCCTGAAAAACTACGAATGAAGATGTCATTAATGTGTTCCAATGGTTGCAAAACAATGTTTGGTCATCTGAACTTGAGTTTTAACGCAGTTAATACGATATAAATGTGTACAAATTGGCATAAAATATCAATATGCTTGTCCAGCAGTGTGCGCTTATGCACATGATTTTCGGAAACGACCAGGGTGTGCGCTAATTGGAGCATGTGCGCTAATTAGAACGAATATGGTACTTTACATGACACAATGCATTTATCTACACTTCAAATAAGTTGACTTAATAAGAGCTGTTGCAGGACAGCATAGCTCGCCACCACTAATACTATTTAAATCTACTTTCAAAGTCCATGACCTTGACCCCCAGGATCACTCACATGGGTCATGATGGTAAAGCATAAAACTTCAGGCCAAAATCTAACAACTGGCAGAATATCAACTAGATCAATCCACAAGTTTAGGAGTTATAGAATTCTAAAAACTTTCACCAAACCTAAGTCTGTGACCTTGACCTCAAGGTCACCCAGGTGGGCCACGATGGTACAGCATAAAAGTTCAGACCAATATCTAACAGCAAGCATAGTATCAACTTCGATCCATGAAAAGGTTCATGAGATAAAGACTAATACAAACTAATAAAACTTCAACATTTGTGCAATGCCGACACTTACTTCCACAATATAAACATTTTCAGATATGATGCATTGGCATGATCACCTTCGAGCAATGTGAAAAAGATTGGCAGGAATGAAAACAAGACAAGACATATTTACGGTTTGCTTTTCTCCAAAAATAAATTATTTTAAATGCATATGACATATGATCACACAACAAAACAACAGTAATATCAGCACATGCAGTGTTCATGGTTTTAACAATAACAATAAAACATTACAACAGGTAGCTTTGGAAGTTTTAACAACATGTTTTATTCATGTGTCTGTAAGATACATTTACATGTATATTGGAATTCATCATCGAGTTTTACCGATGGAAGATTTGTATACAGTGATAGCACTTTTGGACCAACTACAGGCAACCTCATTATAACGCTATCTTTGGGGTTCATGGAAAGAGATTGTGTAATAAGTGAAACCATGTTATAATCTGGTTACAAGTTTACAATAGACAATCATTTTGGGAGGTATGGCATGGCTGTGTTATACTGAAAACTGCACAACAGTTGAACAGTGAGGCGCGTTATACTGCGGTTGAACTATACTAAGCATTTGGTCTAAGATTGTATTTTCTATTTTCCCTAACTGATCAAATCAGATGAGATGCATGGTAAATGTGTAGCTGAACTAAGTGTCTTTGTTTTTTTCTACATAGATAGTTTGTTCTCTCTACTTCTGATATTTCTAGCCTGTAACATTAAACTAAGGCAGTATAGCTCAAACATGGCTGAAACTGAAGCTAGATTTCTTTGAGTGACATAGCTTTCTTAATACACGTATAGGAGTAATAATCCAACAAACAAATATAACTTAGTCATGGAACACCACAAAAATGAGAACAGAAGCTTTAGCCTCATTTAGGCAAATGGTGCAGACCTTGATTCAACAGAGCCTGCTCACTGTCAACACAATATGCTCAAGTTTGACAATTTTGTTGAAAATGGTAAGTGTTACTCCAGAAAAAGATGTTGGGGTCGTTGATTTTGATGTTTTAGTTCTATAGCTGCATAAGTCTTTCAAGGAAGCTTACATATGAGCCTGTGCATGAGAAAACCAACAATTTGGGTTTCTGACTAGGTCCGACACAAACCAAGCTGTACAGTCACAGAATAAAGCAAGAAGCTTGAAACTTTTGGATGTAAGTAGAAGAGGAATTGTACTATCCGTGTGGCGAAAACAAAGGCACTGATCAGCTGTGCAGCTGTGCATCTTTGTTTTTGCATGCGATTGTTGGTTCTCTTATGAAGCGGCTCATATAAGATTAAATTGGTCCTTTTTTGTAAATGACTGCTTTAAAATTTCCCTGCTTATACCCCACTTTTATATGATAAAACTGGGGTTTACAGGGGTATAGTATACCTATTTTTCTTATTTTTGTTCCAAAACATAGATTGTGGGTACTACCCACAGCGTATGTTTTGAGCAAAAATATTAAAAAAATTGAAATTTTTCTAATGAAATTCTCAAGTTTTTCCTCTGAAAAAAAAAAAAAAAAAAAAAAAAAAAAAAATCTGTATATTGCATCGGCAAGTTTTTGTAATGTTTGTAAATGACCATTTAAATTAACTGACCCCAAAAAGATAGTTAAAATAAAATGCTTTGAAAGAACCCCACATTCTTTTTTTGCAGGAAAAGCCCTGAGCAATGAAGGAAATGAAAATAAATACATGATACATGTACACATTATGCATTTTGAAAAGTGAAACCAGTTCACATTACAATATTGCACATAAAATGATGACATTTCAAACAATCAGATCACAGATTAGCACTTGAGCCACGTCATGAGAAAACCGGCTTTTTGCATATGCGAAAACAAAGACGCAGATGAGCTGTGCAGTAACTGCACAGCTGATCAGCGCCTTTGTTTTCGCTACAGGGCTAGTACAACTCCTCTTCTACTTATATCCAAAATATCAAGCATCTAGCATTCTTCTGGGATTGTTCACGCCGGTTTGTGTCAGACCTGGTCGGAAATCCCGAAGACCAGTTTTCTCACGTCGTAGCTCACTAAACACCCTACCAGCACATGTTTATAAACAATTTGATTTATAGAAAGAGCAACATGTTACACAACATCACATTAAACATGTGTTACACATGAAACAATGTAACACATGTTGTATATGCTTCAAGTACTTTAAATGAAATGTGCCCATGAAAAAAAAAAAAAAAAAAATCCTTATCTCCATGATAAGAACAGACGTGTTAAAACGATGAAAGCCTGAACATCCCTGATACAAGTTTTTGTTGTTAACTAATAGTTTCTTCTACTGCAGACATTACAATTTATTTTCACTACTTTGCTACGAGCATGCCTGCAGAAACTGTCGAAAATCTCATGACACAGTTTATTTTCACTGCATGTATTTCGCTACAATTAAACATGCCTGCAGAAACTGTCGAAAATCATGACATTAAAGTTGCAATCCAAACAACTAATTTTGTTCAAGTATTATGCTTTTAAGATCGGAAACTTAACAAATACTTTTGTTTTTAGCCATTTACAAAATTACATGTAAATTGATTATAATTAATAAATTTTCAAGACTTCTAAAATACCACAACAAACTGTGATTAGATATTATAGATAAACAGTAACTGCACATGCCAACTGCTGAGGGCCAATGTGCCATTTTTACACAGCAAATCTTCAAAGAAAGAATCCATGAATCTATAATAGCAAATGTGAGTACAATTCCTAACCTATGCCTATATTGATATAGCGTCTGAATTTTATACCTTTCGTTGGTAGAAAATTAAAATGCAAAGAAAACATTCTTCAACGACTGGGAACACATTTCTAGAAAATTACAACTAGGGTTTAACACAAACTGGACTAAATAGTGGCAGAAGAAGGATTACACTAAACATGCTAAATACAACTTCGGATTATGAATTTTGAAAAAATTACATTATAATAAATGTCTATGTCGTTTTGAAAAGAAATGTGCTGATCAGCTGTGTGGTCAAAGAAAAGCTGATCTGTGACTTGTTTTGGCATAAAACATGTTAAATACAGACTAAATATAGGCTTTATAATGATGCAGCTAAATAATATACACCATAAAAATCTTTATGAGACATTGCACAACTTATATTTTAAACGAAATAAGAGCTACATCAGGAGAAAACCAACAAAGTGGTTTTCGAATAGGTCCGACACAAACCTAGCTGTACAGTCACAGAAATTCTGGTTTAAAAAGTAGAGGAATTGTATTATCCTTGTAGTGAAAACAAAAGCGCTGATCAGCTTCACAGTTACTGTGAAGCTGATCTGCACCTTTGTTTTCGCCTATGCAGATTGTTGGTTTTCCCATGCAGCGGCTCATATAATCAAATCATCAGCAAATGATCACAAAATTTCCAACAGTGTGAAAGTAATGCTGGTTTCAGGCAGTTTAAACATAAAAAGATCAGGTAAACTTTTTTGGCAGATGACAGCGTTTTAGAACTAAGGGTCAATTTCTATAACTCGTTCTGACCTAGCTATAGTATAATTTTTCCGCCAATCAGATTTTGGAATTACTGCAGGAGCATTTTCAACAGTGGCTAATATAAATTCATCCAAAGTTCTGTCTGTACATTCAGCTATAAACCTTATGAACGTACGTAAATCTCCTTGATTTCCGTCATTTAACGCTTCATAGTATCTTAGTCGTTCTTCAACTTTTATGGTCACTGGAGGGAAACCTGCTTGCATTAGAATGAGATTCATCAACAAACGAGAGGTTCTTCCATTCCCATCATAAAATGGATGTATCACAACCAATTTATAATGTGCTAAGGCAGCAAACTCGACAGGATGAAGTCTTAAAACATCCTCTGAATTTAACCAATCAATGAAATCTTTCATTAACTGAGGAACATCTAAGGGGCCCGGTGGTGTAAATTCTCCTACAAAGACTTGTGTAGTTCTTAAAACACCAGCTTCTGTTGGATCAACATATCCTAACACACGTTTGTGGATTTCTAGAATATCTTGTAACGTCAGTTTACCCACTTTTCCAAGTAGTGTATTATTTACATAACTTAAAGCAGCATCTAATCCTAACACTTCATTCTGTTCAACTAAACTTTTTCCACCAACAGCTAATCTAGTTTCGATGATAGACCTAGTCTGAGCAAATGTCAAAGTATTTCCTTCTATCGCATTGGTATGATAAATATGCTGAAAATAGGCTTCCTTTTTCTGTCTCCTTAGACCGGGATGATGTGAGGGAACTTTATACAGCAGATCTAGCTTTTTATCTATTGCATTATACATAACTTGGTCAATTTCTTCAACTAGAGGCTGAATTCTCTGTTTATTTACAAGGGCTTTTGAATGTTCAGGACACACATACAAAGCCTTTGTGTACAGCTGTTCAGCTTTCATAACATCTTTTTCATGGTGTTCCAAAAATTCTCCATATGCAGTCAGTATATCGGCATGCAGAGGATCTAATTTGACAGCATGCTGAAATAGTTTCTGAGCTTTATCATGTTTCCCTTGTGCCTCCATGTCGAGAGCGAGATTCATCGCTGATAGAGCCTCTTTCTTTACATCTGCAAACAAACACCGAAGTTAATGCAAATGATGTCTCTTTTCATTATTATATATTTATAATATTTTACCTATAATATTTTTCAGTGACCAAACTTAGCTTGATTATAAACACCATTCATGCACCATGCAATATCATGACTTGATTTTATTTACTCACATTTTAATTTAAACATTCTAATTTTACCCAATGCCAAACAGGCGACACCATGAGAAAATCAAGACAATGAATTTTCTGTGACATAACGTTAAATAACTGTTGTCAAGTCTGAGAACATTTGGGGAAAAATATTGCAGGTCAAAAATTGCTGCCTGAAACATAAATCTATTGATCTTACACATTTCCATTATGTAGAATGACACATGATTCCTGGTGTCATTTTTTCCGATAAAAAAAAAAAAAAAAAAAAATCCAGGCCAAATGCATAGTAACTAAAAATTCCTAAGGTTGGCATGCACTAAAACTTCCATTATTTGGGCTTTTAAAACTAACTAAAAGCATAAGATTGGTTGGACTTTCCAACATTTAAGTATCAGCCACTGTTTTGGCACATAATTGATCACAAAATTTCCAACAGTGTGACATCATCGGCCATTCGTAGGAGGTGAATGACTCAGTGTTTATTGCTATGGCCTTACTGAATTCAAAGCAGAAAAAGTGAAAACAAAATTAAATTTTTAGTAAAAGCTTTGAACATATCTGTAGATTGATATCATTCCTTCAACTCAAGGTATATAAACCCCAAATTATGATTTTATATGCGTATAAAAATGGTTAAATCATAACGATACCCTAGACCAAATGAGCCAAAGGCGAGAAAGAAGCAGTTACAGTAATTTACTACTGTAATCAATACATGTATTGATTTTTTCTCATGAAAGAGTAGCTTGCCGACCGTATCAATCCCCGAAACATAGCCAAACTTCAGGAGCTAAAATGGGAGTGGCACTGATTATGAAACCGAAAGTTGGAACCAATTCAGAAAGTGAAAGCAGGAAATACCTCCGTAGCTTTTAATTTCTACAGATCTTCAACACTTATTCTATAATGATAATTATTAATCACCTGGATTGACTGGAATCGTTTGTTGTCGTGTTCTCTTGATGATCGAAGTGTCAAATTGAGCTGTCAAAACTTCAGAATTGGTCAGTTGACGTTTACCGCTAAAGATGGAAACGAAAATTGCTGGTAAATAACCGGCTAAATACGCCATAGTAAGTCCAGTCACGAGGAGAAGGATGTAAAGAGTGAGATGGTTCATCTTAGATTCCACAGATTTGTGTAAATAAGGCTCAAGTTTTGAATAAACACGGATGACAGTTGTAAAGCTCTTCCTCATGTCAGACATGTTGGCATAATGAAAGGTGAAGGTCACTGAAACCGGAAAAAGCATTGGGCAAATTTTGATTGGATGAGGAAAATTTCATTTCGGTGTTTTCGGTCTTCTTCGTTGAACTGTCAATCTAAGATGTCAGCCTCCATGAAAACAGCAAAACATGAGTTGAACCAAAACAAATAGATTTGTTGTCAAATTAAATACTTAACCATGGCTCTGTTTCACGTTAAAAGGTAGCGAAATTTATGTCAAATTACTTCATAACTGTTCCGAAG
The DNA here is from genome assembly GCA_964017185.1 of Rugalucina vietnamica. Lineage (NCBI taxonomy): Eukaryota > Metazoa > Mollusca > Bivalvia > Lucinida > Lucinidae > Rugalucina > Rugalucina vietnamica. The sequence continues at coordinate 23,728,277 of OZ024878.1, read as the reverse complement.
ATGACAAATGTTGACAAATAAAATAAACTTAGAAAAATTAAAATTTTTGATGGTTGCAAGTAATGGCTTTTGAAAAAGTGCATGTATTTTACCATTTAGATATCCATCTGCACCCTCATTTAGCAGTTAGACATAATGTCATTTGTTGTGTCGCAATCACCGATGTGCATAGGACCGATGGCGGAGTGCAAACATTCATTTGACTTATTTCTCTTAGCAGGACTTCAGGTAACCCGAGTCTTCTCTGGCTGCAAACCCATAATAGCCGCCAGTCAAAAATATTGAAGGCTATTTAATGTCAGAGCAGTCTCGGATTAGACTTCAGGAGGGATCTACAAACAACAACAAGATGCAGTTATTTACACCTTTGATGGTACAAGCATATTCCCGCAGAAATTACTCAAAGTTATAACAAAGTTAAAGCTGACAAGTTATAAAACAACATTGTTTCAAAGCATTATGACCATTGATGTCTTCTGTCCCTATCGGATTGACGATTCAAAGCTTATGACTAGTGCTGAAATGACAATGTTCTCAGTGGTCATGTCAGTAATCATGATAATTGGGGAAACTTGTGTCAGTTGATGTTCTCAAATTATTTAAGAAATTATAGATCAGCTCTAGCAGTGAATTTTCTAGTTTGATATTCGTTACAACTGACCAGCAAACAGTGATTTAATTACTCAACAATTCACACACTTGAGCTGACCTGTTTTGATTCTAACATAAAAAAAAACAAAAAAAACAACAAAATATAAGTCGCTGAAACCATTGATATCATTCAGCTTTCTACCATTGCATTGTAGATATCCCACCAAATATATATCTAATGCTATTTACACATATTTATTATGTTTATTATGTACTAAAACGATGTTACCCCGTCTAACAAAGTAACATCAAGATTACACAGCATCTGAATCTGAATGGTTTTCTGGTGATACGCCAATCTGACTATACTTCACCAGGGGGGTGCGCCTGGAGGGAAAGTAGTCCCTGGCTCTCACAAGAGATGCGAACTTGAACTTGGGATAGTTGACAAATGATATGGAAAAGGCACAAAATACATGTAATGTCATGCTTATTACATGTGATAATGTAATGTCATGCTTATTCCAGGCCTGAGGGGTGCGCCTGGAGGGACAGTAGTCCCTGGCTCTCACAAGAGATGCGAACTTGAACTTGGGATAGTTGACAAATGATATGGAAAAGGCACAAAATACATGTAATGTCATGTTTATTACCAGTGAATTTGTTGCACAATATAGCAGGTTTTAACCAATGGCTATATAGGCAAGTAGTGTTACAATAAAAAAAAAAAAAAAAAAAAATCTGCTGCAATTTTGAAAATGTAAATAAAAAACCTGCCTCCTTTATCTGTCTTTTTTGTTTCTTTTTCTAAACAATTACAATGTATATTTTTTTTTGGAGGGGGGAGGGGTGGGGGCTAAAGAAAGCCACATTATTGCAAAGACATAAATCCAAAATTCCCTACTAACAGAGAAATTTAAGCTCAAATCATATAATTTTTCTTTTTTGATATTTTTTGAACAGCTATTTGCCCCCCCCCCCCCCATGTTATACACTCTTAGAGGTGTTTGTAGTACCTGGCAGATTCAGATTCATAACTGATTTAATACTCCCTAAAACAGTTAAGGTCACCGGAAGAATCATTGGGATCTTGGTTTAAAGTCTCATTCCTATATAGCTTTTTCATATTAAGAACCAGTGATTGATCTCAAAATACCATATCCATTTTTCTTCAGATTTATGGGAGATGAAGAAGAAGCAGAAGAGGACAAAAGTTTAAAAGCTGAAAATATTTTGAAGAAGCTACAAGCAGAAGCTGAAGCTAGGAGATCAGGCAAAATAGATGAAACACTGGGTAAATTAGACAAATCAAACAGTAAAAGTGATGATTCAATAAGTGATCTTTCCAAAGATGTGAAGGAATTTCAAGGTAAACATAAAAAAGTTTCTGGTGAAACTGTAAATCATGAAGACAATGAAAATGCTCTTAAGCACAGACATAAAAAGAAAAAGAGAAGACATTCAGAATCTTTTATAGAGGAAGATTTGGGAAGTGAAATAACTGATGCTGACAGACTTGCAAAGATTAAGAAGAAAAAGAAGAAACACAAAGAGATTGACAATTTAGATGTGAGTGATGTAAATGATGATGGAGTGATAGATACTTCACAGTCAATTGAAGGTTCATCTCCAAAGAAAAAGAGAAAGAAACATAAAAATAGGAAGACAGAGCTTGAAACATTAGGTGACAGTATAGAAGAAAATGATTCTGAAATAAAGAGTGATTCGCCAAAGAAGAAAAAGAAAAGGACTAAGAATGATAATGATGACAATAAAGATGAAGAAAATGATGTGGCAACTGGCGAAATGAATGAGGAAATTGATGAGTTACAAGACAATACTGAAACTCCCTCAGGAGAAAAGTCAGGAGAAATAGGTGGCTTTACTATTATTGGCAGCTATAAAAAGGCTAAATTGGAAAAGGTAATGTTAAAGCATTAAGTGTATTTATTCATGCTGCACCTGTTCAGAAAGAGTATAATTCATTTCAGGTTTGTTTGTTTGTTGTTGTTGTTTTCTTTTTGAAAAAGGAAATATCCAGCAAATTGAAAATTGATAACAGTCAGTCTTATAGTTTACGAGTTTCTTCCATATGAGATAACTAATATGGAAGGCAATCCATGTTACAGCAGGGGAAGTCTAAGTTTGACCAGTTTAACAAATGAGGTCTTTCTAATGTTGTTAGAGATGTACAATGTACAAACATTCTATTCATATTTGTTGATAGACTATTTAACTTCTTTGCAAAACTATGATGATTGCCCAATCAACTTTCCAACATAAAAATAAACTTCCTAACAATCTTCATGTGGTGATTTATGTATAAAGCAAGTTAGATTGGTACACAATTGAAATCAGCAGATTTAGCCACCTATTGTTGGTTCTCTTCAGGGTTGACCAGAGCAATTTGCAATTGATTTGAATTGTGGAAAAGTAGGAAGAATAAGTTTGGCCACCCTAACCAAGAATCAGTGACTATTTCCATTAAAAAATGCCTAGTATGGTTTTAAGGAAAAATAAAAGTTGGGCATCAGTCTCTTTATTCACGTGTTAGCTTCCCTGAATAAAGGGCTGTGTGATAGAAGAATTTATTATTAAATTTTTGATGATCCAGGTGGTTTATTTTGGGCTGAACTATCATTTTTGATATGAAATATATAGAAATCAGGAAAAGTTTTATAAAGTATTGTTCCCCCCCGAGAGCCAACAAAAGCTTTTGCCTGCATTTGCGTTATCATTACCCACACAATATATGAAAGTGGCGTGCTGGCTCTAGGGGGGGAACGATACTCTAGAGCCCAAAAACAAGAGCCCATATATGATTATCAGCCCTAGTTTCTCATTCAGGAAAAACTAGCAGATATAAAGTTACCAAAGTTGAAACAATATTAAAGGACAATCATATACAATAGTTGAACTGCAGTTATGTTGAACCGGGATGCTGCACAACTTATTTTCATAATTTGGGCACAGGCATAAAATGATTTGGTCAATTTGTGTTACAACATTTTGGAGACATACTGTACAAATACACCCAATTATTATTCACGCCCTGCTACCTACATAGTTGTTAACTATGTATGTTAAATAAGTAGAACTCCACAGTTATTAGGACAGGGTTTTCAGTTCAGCGTTGCAACAAACAGCCACAAGATAGATTTCCAAGGGTGGTAAGGTGGCAATATGGGCCCACGCCCATTGGGGCCTGAAGAAAAAAGATGGGCTGCTTGTGCCTCCAGGCTAGACTTCTATGCTACTGGCTAACCATGTGATTACTGGTTTCACCGCTCAGGTCTAAGCCTGCCCAGGAAAAGTGGTTCAAGTCAAATCAACCATACACATGAGCCTTGTCGGTTTAGTTGGATGGTTATATATGAAGCATTTGTTGGATGTCATGCCATCCTTATTTTGGATAAAAGTCCCATAAAATGGTGGCAAAGTCCCGACATGACCATAGCTGTTGACTGGGACGTTATTCATTAATTCCGGTAATCAGTCAAAATGTTTAACAGACACATTATGCATGGCATCGGTCCCAGAATAATAATCCTGGATTCGAGCCCTACAACATGTAGCTCTGGGTTGTGTCATCAAGCAAACTACATGATTTACTTCCCATACTACCAGGTATAGGTGTATGCTTCCGGCCATGTCTGAAAATGTTGCCTGGAACGTTAAACCTCAAATATACAGAAGCAAACTGACAAGCAATGATTATACATGTATGCTTTACTGAATTGTGGAGATAGGTAGCCGTGTTAGATAAAACAGGACATGTGTATGTATTTGTTATGCAACATTGGCCATGATCAGCTTTAAAAACTTATCCTAAAATTTTGGGCCAGAGTAATTATATTTTGCATGAAAATAATACAGAAACTCTTTCGTAATGATCCACGTTTAAAGCAACATGCAACTTTGAAATATTTTCCAGAAAAAAATTAATTCCAGACTGGAAACTTCAGTTTGTGCCACTTTCATTTATAACATTATAACAAATACGGTAATCTAATATTTCAAAGGTACAGGTACCTCCTAAATGGTTTCCTTATTACATTTCAAATTGCAAACAAATTAAACAATTTTAGTGATTTTTACATGATTCCTGCATGTATCTGTTGGGTCTGTTGTCTAAAATAGAAACACTCATGATAAAAATTGTGAGCATGCACATAAAAATCACAATTTTGATCTTTTGTTTTTTAAGAAATTTAGACCTCCTCCCCCACTGGAACTTAGATTTCTACTAAATAATGACAAAATATACAAATATCTTAGCATAAATATCTTCACAAGACATTGAAATATTGTTCTCAACATAAAGGATCAGCATCAGGAGCTTCACAACAGTGTTCTGGGCTGCTAAAGTATAGGCGTATACAGGCCATATAGTCACCGGTCCTTTAAAGGTTAAGAACTACACAATACACCATTCAGGCACTTTGGCCATCGTTTATTTGACTTCTTTCGCTGTAAACTATTTACACTTACATGTATAAAGAAGGTTTCTATGATTTTGATGGGAAACATGATCTAGATTTTAAAGCATTCAATAAAAAATTGGAACTGATTTAAGAAAGCAATACTAGTTCAAGCAGTCTATTATGTTATTTTCTCTAGGTGAAAAGAATTCTACCAGACTGGTTGGCCAATCCCAGTGTGATATCGGCTGATCTGAAGAAAAATCAGACACCAGTCGAGGACATGCCTGGCCTGGACAGAGATCTGGTTGACAGACTGTTAGAGAATAATATCAAACATTTCTTCCCAGGTAAGTTTTGAGGACCATATGTTAGACTCACAGTCACTGACATGCCTGACTATAACAGAGATCTGGTGGACAGGCTGTTAGAGAATGATATCAAACATTTCTTCCCAGGTAAGTTTTGACATGAAGCTTCAGTGGCATTGTCATAAAGCTATTTACATTGTAAAGTAGTGATTGTGGGTTCAATCCTGTGCATCTCAAGTCTTTCTGAGAAGACTTTACATTAGGTGTACATCTCTTAGGTCCAAAAAATGGTCTTTGGTCATTAGTCTCTTCATGCTGTGAGCTGCTATAAACCAATTAGCATCAATTAGCACCAATTAATTCTACCTGGATTTTATTGATGATGTTGTAGTGCTCATTGGTCGGAACTTCTTTTCTACCTATATCTGTTGATAAGCCTCCAGTAGCCTGAATTAATCATGTTCAGGTTTTTTCAGGTTTACAATATTCAAGTTTCTGCTGTTGTTTTATTTTTTCTGTTTCAGTTTTGTTTACCAAGCTTATTATGAAGCAATTTTGTTCGAGTTTCGATTTTATTTACTCATCTCATGTTTACATTACATGTTAAACAGCAGTCACACAGTAGCGTATTAGTGAAACCCACCGAGCGTGTTGAAAAAAAAAATGTAAAATTTCATATACGCCAGACGCACGTCGGGGACTCGGTCCAAACGCGTTACGAGTAAGTTGGGTGCGCTTGGTGTACATTCGATGCGAGTCGCTGTACGTCGCTAAAATCGGTGCGCGTTTGGGATAAAAAAAATTAAACACGCTCACAAATTCTAGAAGCTCGGCGTGTCCTGGGCGTGTGACTTATACGTTTCGAATAAGTTCCACGCGCGTTACAGGCACGTTGAATATGTTTCGAACACGTTTCGGTTACGTTTTAGGCATACCAGTGTACGCGACACGCTTCTTCCGATTTTACTAGATATTGCTTCAGTGACGTGCCAAAGCGTGTATGAGATGTGCATTTGATGTTTAATGCGCGCCTGTCGCACGTGCTTAGCGAGTGTGGGACGGAACACAAACGTACTCCAAAAGTTTAGGTGTCTTGATATTTTTATACGTTCGGCATAGGCTTCAATCACACGCTATAAATGCGTGACTGCGCAAACGAGTTAAGGAAACAAATTTATTTTTAAACATCCAACATCATTAGCGTGTTGAGATTTTTCATACGCCCGGCGCACGTTTGGGTTCTACCCTAATGTAGTCTGCTCTTTTACTAATATAAACATCTAATGATAAAATCACAACTTCACATTTTTTTCGAAACCAATATGGCGCGACCTCCTGTGACCTGTCAGTCAATCGTTGAGATATTAATACGCCATCTAGGAGTTCAAATTTCAGAAAAAAAACCTTATTAATGTGTTCAAAAGCTTCAAACATAAAATATTTTATGTTTCAAATTTATTTATGCAACAAATAAGTCGTCATCCCGTTTCATTTTTGTAACAATCGTTTGAAATATTGGGACTATTTTCATGCAATGCTGTTGGTAATGAAGCACTTTCATTGATCGACTGATAGATTACGCCAGCAAATTAAATGCTAAAATTCTTATTCCTTAATGCAGAAAAACGGTTGAAAAAATGATTCCTGTTAACTTTTTGTGAGGATTCCATTTCTTTCTACAATAGAAATAATTATGACAAAATTCATCTTTTTCTTGAAAAAGTATCAATTCTCATACCTGGATATTACGCTATCAGGTTACACTTCTGATCATCTCTTGCAGTAAGACCGGTCGATATTAACAAAAAACACATGTACGCACAGCGGGATTACAGCATAAGTACCAACCCGAGGATACCCGCCAAAACGCGATTTCAACGGGTAAAGTCGGGTCCAAAACCTAAGACGATGTACACGTTATGAACTGAGGTTCCATCTTTGTATGACCTCAGCTACTGGCGGGACATTAAAGAAGTACACAAGTTATAGAACAGCAACATGGCCACTGTAATAAACTTATAAAAACATCATTTTAGGTTTGATTCAACACACCTTCATAGCAGTTGACTGGGACGTAAAGCAAAAAGTTCAAACAAACAAACTGATAAATCATTGGTCATTTATTCTGTTAGAAAGGTTAATCAAAAGAAATAACTGAAGTATTGAGAAATGTTATTTTTTTTTTGTTTTCAGTACAGATGCAGGTCATTCCATCTCTGCTGGATTCCATCTCTACAGGTTTCCATATAGGCAGAGCTGGGTACCGACCCAGTGATATTTGTGTGTCTGCTCCCACAGGAAGTGGCAAAACTCTTGCGTTTGTTTTACCTATTGTGCAAGTATGTTTTTTTCTATGTTTAGAATTTAGACTGTCAACTGAAAGTGTTCGTGTTTCCCACCAAGTCTGAGCATGAGGAAAACTTGCTGATGCAATATATATACAGAGATTTCTATTTAAAGTTCTAAAAAATTAAAATTTTTAGAAGAAAAGTTTTGATATATTTCTTTTTTTTTTGCTCAAAACATTTATTGTGGGTACACATTAGAACCGCCTCACCGAGGCGGTTCTAACGAGTACCCACAATCTATGTTTTGGAGCAAAAATATGAAAAATAGTCATACCCCAGCATACCCCAGTTTTACTATAACATAATAACAAAGTGTGGTTTAAGGGGGTATTCACTGCACTGACATGTTTTCCTGATGGGTAGTCAAGTGGGATTGTAAGGCCCAAAAACATGACTAGATGATAAGAATTTCAAGTGAACATTATGCAAAAAGGGAAGTCCTTTGAAGTGAGAGAAAGAAATGACTGATCAACTTGCTTTTTGAAAATCAGTTTTTCTGGTGATGTTATTCAATTAAACAATATCAAAATTGAAAGCAAGTTGCATACTTTGATAATGAGAATGTCTTAACAACTTTGAGTCTGGCATAGTCAGAATAGATACATACATTCAATATGAAACTTAAAATACTGACAAAGCAGCCCATATACAGATTGGAAAAAACTGACAAAATAGCACACAGTTAAGCCAAAGTCATTGGAAGAAACACCATATTAACCCATATTTGACAAGTCACTATCATTAGGATGAGTCCACTTTCATTTTTAGGGGCATCAGGAGTGATTTTTAAATTTTATTCAATTTTTCTATGAAAATTCTTTAAGCAAATAGAATAGCCCCAGATGGGATGCCGCGTTCTGCTGCGTCCCAGAATCAGAATCAGAATAGTTTACTGGTGAAACGTCAAACTGACAATACCACACCAGGGGGATGGGGCTTGACTGGAGGGGATTAGTCCCGAGCTCTCACAAGAGAAGTAAATTTAGACACACAATCATCTGACAATTCAGCAGAGGAGATCAGAGAATCAGGGAGTTCATTCCAATCTCTAATGGTCTGGGGGAAGAAACTGTGTAAATAGGCATTTGTACTTGCTGAAGGTATCTGAAATGCCAAGGAGTGTTGATTCCTACAACGCCTATTTTTGGGGATAAGGTCATCCGTGGGTATTTTTGCTCTCCCTTTTAGACCTGGGGTTATTCTGTTTACCTATGTCCCATAAAAGGGACACCAGGTTTAAATGAGTTGAAATGTCAGTCTCAAGTTCACTGTATATTTATGTGACCAACTTTTTCAGGCCTTAAGACAAAGAGTTACTAGAGAAATCCGAGCTTTGGCAGTACTCCCTGTGCGCGATTTGGCCACCCAAGTGTTCAAAGTCTTTCAAACATACACTGAAGGTTCTAATCTAAAGGTCGGCTTACTGGTTGGACAGAAAATATTTTCTGTAGAACAGCAGTCACTAGTCAAAAAACGGTAAGTGACCTAGATATTCTAAGTTATTTAAGAATTATTTTGCAGTAGTTAAAAGGCACAGTTGCACTTATTTTTCCATAGAAGCATACACCCCCTTTCACTCAAGTTTGCCATTTCAGCATTTGCATTACACAAGAAGACCAAGTGTTCTGAAGATCTGAGTTTCTTTTCATGTTGTCCACAAAGACATCTGGATTGATTGATCTGCTGATTTGAGTGACAGTTTCAAACTAAATGACCTTTAAAACGGCAAACTCAAGTGAAATTTTTATCTATCTACATGTATGTGGAATTTTGTTCATGTAGATACTGATAGGTAACTGCTAAAATTGATAAAATTCTGCTTTTGTCCCTATCCTATTTCAAATGTGTGTTCTTAATATGCATTGTATATGTTGTGCAAAGAATTTTGAAATAAAAATGTGCTTTAACCAAACAATTACAATGTTGTTTTTATCAGAAGAGGTGACATCATTACCTAAGATAAATGCAGAATAGATTTTAAGAACAACTGGCACCTGGGACACTGTTTCAGTTCTAAAATAGAATAGAAAGTTACCTGATTACCCAAAAACTTGATTGACCTAAATCCTGAAACGGCACTCGAGTGAAAAAAACTTGATTGACCTAAATGCTGAAACGGCAAACTCGAGTGAAAAGGGGTGGAAGTGGAGCGGGCTGGAGCAGTGGTAAAGCCTAAGACAGTGCTGAGGGGTCCCTGGTATAAGCATCAGCCGGGGCACCTTTCGTAATGGCCTTGAGCAAGTCTCATTTCCACAGAAAAAAAAATGTTTATATATTAGTAAGTAGCAGGATATTGCATCATGCCCATGTTTGCTGTTCAACAAAATCAATTCCTTTGCAGGTTACGGGGCTATCAGAGTATGTATGATATCATCGTAGCCACTCCCGGCAGACTGGTGGACCACATCAATAAAACTGAGGGGTTTGACCTCACACATCTAAGATTTCTAGTAAGCAATCCTAGGAATTTGAGTACATTATGTAAAATTGCCGCACTTGGGCAACAGAAGATAAAATCCTTTAAGGCATTTAAGATTAAAAGTGTTTCAAAGCTTTTGACTGTGAATAAATACATGTAACTGATTTGTACCACTAAGTGGAACTTTTAGTCTTCTGAATCGGAAGGCTCCTTGGCATAGTCACTTAAGAGTAAACCGTAGTAACCAGGTCCCGAGGTTATAAACTTTTTTCATGCTCAACTCAGCTGAGACAAAATTTATCATGCTCATAAATGTTAAAATGCCAACAATTGTTGGCATTTTAACATATATAAGGAGGATAAATTACAGGCTTTGGTGATCTAAACCTGAAATTTCAATTTATTTGGGCTATTTTGTTATTTATTAGCAGTTTAAATTTCATGCTCAGCTGAGCTGAGCTTGAGAAAAGTTTTATAACCTTAGGGCCAGGGGTCTTGAGATTGATCCCTGGCTTCTCCAGTCTTTAGATGAGATGTAAAAATGAGGGTCCCACCTCCATGTAACCTTAGTTGTTGAGAGGGACATAAAACAAAAGTTGACATAAAACAAAAGTTGACATAAAAACAAAAGTTGACATAAAAACAAAAGTTTACCCAATCAAAGAAATCAGAAATTTGTAAACTTTGTGGCAGGTCAACCCCACCATGCACACAAACACACACACACACACACACACCAAATATGATGCGAAAAAGTAACCATTTCTGATTTCCCCCACCCCAATAGGCCATCTCCTGAAAATTTCTGAATTTGCACACATTTGTTTATAGGTTATAGACGAGGCTGACAGAGTTATGGGAGAAATAAAACAAGACTGGTTGATACAGGTGGAGAATGCAGTGTACAAAAACACCACACAGAGACCTTTGCCAGGACCACTCACTGTCACCAGGTTAGTCATATTGTCAATAGCAAGATTTTGTTGGTTTTCAGTTTAATGCTCCACTCAACAACCTTTCAGTCATGTCAGGGCAGAGCCAAGACTGGTTGTTTAAGTGTGAGAATGCTGTCTACAAAAACACAACGGGGAGACTCTTGCCAGGACCACTCACTATAGCTAGGGCACGGTGCAGTGCATGGTGGTCTAGTGGTAGCTTCAGACTCTGGATGAATCTGAGTTTGAACCCTACTGGGGTTGCCGTGTTGTGTCCCTGAGCAAGACACAGAAACTTCCTGAAGTACTGGTTCAAAGCCAGTAATCGGTGGCTCCATCCCACTGAAAAATTGTTGACCTTCATGTTAAGCCATATTGAAGCCAAACCCGCAACATATACCAAGATTTTGCTTTTAAAATAGTTAAAAACTACAAGTCAACAACTTTTCATTCATACGAGGACAGAACCACCATTTTCTGAATATTTATCAGTATTATGGGAAGTTATTATGTTTTTCTCAAGGACACATCCTTATGCTTGTGTTCTTTGAATCCTCAACTTCTTGGTCTTGACTTTCTGTCCTCTAGACCACAGTCCACCCATTATTCCAAAATTGGCACTAATGTCTGGAACATTCTTTCCTGAAGTCTTTGTCATGAAAATATTTGTATCAGCCATTCTTACTCTCTGGGAGAGCTGTTTTCATTTACTTTCCATCAGGCTTACGTGTCCATGTAATATATACCCCTTATACCCCACTTTTATATAGAAAAACTGAGGTTTGCAGGGGTATACCTATTTTTTAGCTCACCTGAGCCGAAGGCTCACAAGGTGAGCTTATAGGATGGCCATGATCCGGCGTCCGTCCGTCGTCCGTCGTCCGTCCGTCGTCGTCGTCCACAATTTCAAAGATCTTCTTCTCTGAAACCGCTTGGCTAATCTAGTTGAAATTTTATGTGGAGCCTCCTTGGGTAGTGGCATTTCAAGTTTGAACACGAAATTCAGGTCACATGACCAAGATGGCCGCCACGCCCATATATGGTAAAAACCCTTCAAAAATCTTCTTCTCCAGAACCAGTGGGCCGATTTCCACGAAACTTGGTATGTAGCATCAGGGACTTCAGCCCATCATAGTTTGATAAAATGATGACCCTTGGATGACCTTGACCTATTTTACGGCAAGGTCAAATTTGGAAACATAGGCTTTTACATGGGAAAAAGTAAAAACTATGGATTTTTTGAAAACTATTGCAGCCTGAGGCCTGAAAAGTGGTAGATGCAAACAACTAATGGAGTAGATGAAGGTATGTGATTAATATAGGTCAAGGTCATCTCTTGACCTTGGCCAGTCTGTCATCCATTCACACTTTTCAAAGATCTTCTCTGAAACTGCTGGGCCAATCGAAGTGAAATTTTATGTGGAGCATCCATGGGTAGGGGAGACGAAAGTTTGATTGCGAAATCCAGGTCACGTGACCAAGATGGCTGCCACGCCCATATATGGTAAAAACCACTCAAAAATCTTCTTCTTTAGAACCGGCAGGCCGATTTTCATGAAACTTGGTATGTAGCATTTGGGACTCCAGCCCATCATAGTTTGATAATATGATGACCCTAGGATGACCTTGACCTAATTTACGGCAAGGTCAATTTTGGAAACATAGGCTTTAACATGGGAAAAAGTGAAAACTATGGATTTTTTTAAAACTATTGCAGCCTGATGCCTTATAAGTGGTAGATGCAAACAACTAATGGAGTAGATGAAGGTATGTGATTAATATAGGTCAAGGTCATCTCTTGACCTTGGCCAGTCTGTCGTCCATACACACTTTTCAAAGATCTTCTTCTCTGAAACTGCTGGGCCAATCAAAGTGAAATTTTATGTGGAGCATCCATGGGTAGGGGAGACAAAAGTTTAATCACGAAATCCAGGTCACATGACCAAGATGGCTGCCACGCCCATATATGGTAAAAACCTCTCAAAAATCTTCTTCTCCAGAACCGGTTGGCCGATTTCCACGAAACTTGGTATGTAGCATCGGGGACTTCAGCCCATCATAGTTTGATAAAATGATGACCCTTGGATGACCTTGACCTAATTTACAGCAAGGTCAAATTTGGATACATAGGCTTTTACATGGGAAAAAGTGAAAACTATGGATTTTTTGAAAACTATTGCAGCCTGATGCCTGAAAAGTGGTAGATGCAAACAACTAATGGAGTAGATGAAGGTATGTGATTAATGTAGGTCAAGGTCATCTCTTGACCTTGGCCAGTCTGTTGTCCATACACACTTTTCAAAGATCTTCTTCTCTGAAACTGCTGGGCCAATCAAAGTGAAATTTTATGTGGAGCATCCATGGGTAGGGGAGACGAAAGTTTGATTGCGAAATCCAGGTCACATTACCGAGATGGCCGCCACGCCCATATATGGTAAAAACCACTCAAAAATATCTTCTCCAGAACCGGCAGGCCAATTTTCGCAAAACTTGGTATGTAGCATTTGGGACTCCAGCCCATCCTAGTTTGATCAAATGATGACCATAGGATGACCTTGACCTATTTTACGGCAAGGTCAATTTTGGAAACATAGGCTTTTACACGGGAAAAGGCGGAAACATTGGATATTTTGGAAACTGTTGCAGTCTGAGACCTGGAAGTTGCTAGATGCAGACAACCAATGGAGTCAATGAAGGTAAGTAATTAATGAAGGCCAAGGTCATTTCTTGACCTTGACCCAAAGTCATTTAAATATCAAAATTAAAATTGTGGTTTTCTCATAAATCACTGGGTTTGGAAACTATTGCAGCCTGAGACCTGAAACTTTGCAGATGCAGACAACTTATGAATTCAATAAAGGTGTGTGAGTATTCAAGATCAAGGTCATTTCATGATGACTTAATACTGCAGGATCAGGCTTCAGGTGAGCGTTCTCAGGACCAATGGTCCTCTGGTACTGAATCATCGGTCTCATTCTTCCACGATGCATTTCTGTGTCGCATATTAAATTTTAACAACGTCTTCGATGCATACAACAGATGCTTATCTTACTGTTCTTCACGCTCAGTAGATAAATGTGCATTTACAAAGCCGTTTGGATACATATTTCAAGAAAGACACCCACAGGACTGTGTTATACTTCTTAGTTTACGACCAAGACAAAGAAAAACAAAAGGAATTTAAGAATGTAATGAGTTTCCGTGGCAAAATTGTATCTACAGGTCAACTTTATAAACCATTAGCTGAAAAACACAAGTGCCGTGAGTATTCCAATTGACTTCAAGTGGGAACATAGAAGAATTTTGCAGATCATAGTGGACGCCGATTTTGTAAACTCGGCTTTGTTTATTTTCGCGAGAGCAAAACATGTAATACTTACCATTCAAGGGCAGAGGATGTGGAACGTCGCATTCGTAACAATATCGCCGACGCATACGAAACTTCATATTAGCATGCATTAACATTCCACGTCGCATCAATAATCACGATTAACAGTTGGGTCCCCGTGATAGTATGAACCTAATTACTACAAGGCAGCTCCCATGGCCAACTGGGGCCAGTAACGGCAGTTGTTCAAAATTAATGATATCGTTAGTTAACGATTCATTAAAATTTCAAGTTGGTCTTAACGATGGCGTTAAGCTAACAAATTTTTGAACAACTGGCCCCTGGTGTTGGTCCCTGATTTCATTACCATGCTTAATCTTTCATTCCTGGAAGCGCGGTGGCATAGTGGTAGAGCATCACATTCCGGTTTGATCCCCACTGGCAGCAAGTATCATGTTGTGTCCTTGAGCAATACACATTAACTCCCCAGAGTACTGCAATCAGTGGCTCCATCCTGACATGACTGAAAATTATTGATTTGTACATTATACATGTACCTCAAATCAATATCTTTCTTTCATTTCAAGGCTTTGCCCATGTTCTGCTTGCAAGTGTGCCAAGTGTTTTTTCTTGGATGTACACCCATTTTTGTCCAACTTCCGATTGGCCCATCTCATTATCATATGAGATGATATTATCATGAAAGGGGCATAAATCTGTATAAAATAAAATCACTATGGATGTGGGTCCTGAACCAAGAGCTTGTTAGATTAATGGATATGTGAATTTGAAGTGCATGTCTTAGTACCATATTCATTCTAATCAGCGCACATGCTCCAATGAACGCACACTCGGGTCGTTTCTGAAAAACTTGCTTAAATGCACACTGCTAGGTTAGCATATTGGTATTTTACATCAATTAAACATTAGTACTGTATTTTCTGCATACAAACCTTAACCTGTAATTGGCAAACACTGTTCTGCAACGATTAGAATGCTTCAATTAAATAATCTTTGGCATTTTATGCAGGGCTATTTCAGCAAATTATGTGTTGTCTTATGTGTTGTTGTTGTTAGCTCACCTGAGCCGAAGGCTCATAGGTGAGCTTATAGTATACCCATGCTCCGGCGTCCGTCCGTCCGTCTGTCGTCCGTCGGTCCGTCATCCGTCCTTCGTCCACAAATTCAAAGATCTTCTTCTCTGAAACCGCTGGGCCGATTGTTCTCATATTACACATACACCATCTACAGGTCGTGGGAAAGAATAATTGTGTTTTTTATTTTGATCGGATAAGGACTCTGGTTGCTATGGCAACTTATGCTTCCCATAGACTTATAATGGAAAAAAGTGAAAATTGACAGTTTTTGCTGTCTTGTTGGAGATATTTGAATTTTGTTTTTGCAGAAATGTTTATTGAGTAGTTAGTTCTCTATGTTTCATGTGACTTTTGTCCTAATCCTTCATTTTGATTGGTTGCAGGGGCCCTTTGCATGAAGTATGGATGACTCAAGTACTACAATGTGTATATAAAACATGACCCTGTGGTGACCTTGACCTTTGTTATGGCAAGGTCAACATAGGTCGTCAATGCATTTGAATGGGGAAAACTTTTAAAATGTCATTTTAAGTGAAAGTCTTGTAGGAAATGGGCAGTAGGACTGAATATTAATGATTCTGAAAAAAATGGACCCCAGGGGCTCATCTGCTTTTAAAATGTTATTTGATGGGGAAAATCAGCAGGAAATTGGCAAATGGATGGAATATTGATTATTCTGAAAAAAGAAAATGGCCAAGGGCTTCATGCCCTTGCACTGGGATTAAATACCAAAATATTCAAATATGTTTATTGGTATATGAAGCAGATCTCAGGTGAGCGTTTACAGGACCATTGGTCCTCTGGTCTTATTTTTGCTCCAAACATAGATTGTAGGTACACGTGAGAACGGCCTCGCTCCAAAACATAGATTGCCAAAAGGCAGCTCTAATGGGTACCCACAATCTGTGTTTTGAGTAAAAACAAGAAAAATATAAAAAAAGTCTAATGAAAATTTTCATTTTTTACAAGTTTAAAAATTTCTGTATATTGCATGGGCATGTTTTCGTAATGGGATAACTGACCATCTTTTGTATGAGCAGCGTAACTTTCTTTTCTTTATGTGCCCTAGATTGACAGTTGATTCTTGCGAATAAAATAGTGCGACAACAGTGCTAACATCACAATTCTACTAAACATGTAAAAAAAATCAAGATGAAGCATGCTCTGACAGTAAATAAAACATCACGATCCTACTAAAAATATAAAAAAAAAAAAAATCAAGATGAAGCATGCTCTGACAGTAAATAAAAAACAAAACTGCAAAAAGTACCCAAAAGATTATTTTGTCAGAACTTAACCAAATTGACATTAAAATATATTTGTTCTTTATTTTCAGTTGCAGAAAAATGGAGTTACCAGTAAGTATATAAATATCATCCAAGGCTTGAAAAAGCTTCTGATTTTTTTTTGACATTGTGATGTTGCAAAGTATTGATCCTAGTATCCATAAGAACATAAGAATCTTACGTGAGTGTCAGGTATGGATAGACAAATCTATCCTGAGGGTCACAGTTTGGCTTCACTCGCCGAGTGATGCCAAACTGTGACCCGAGGGACAGATTTATCTTTCCATACCTTACAGGCATAATGGAATCTTTTTCTTGCACGCCTCCATGCCGCAAAGCTTGATTTTTAGCTCACCTTAGCCGTTAGGCTCACAAGGTGAGCTTATAGGATGGCCATGATCCGGCGTCCGTCCGTCGTCCGTCCGTCGTCCGTCCACAATTTCAAAGATCTTCTCCCCTGAAACCGCTTGGCCAATCAAAGCCAAATTTTATATGAAGCATCAATAGAAAGGGGGAACCAATGTGTTTATAAGAAATCCAGGTCACATGACCAAGATGGCCGCCATGCCCATATATGGTAGAAACCCTTCAAAAATCTCCAGAACCGGTGGACCGATTTCAACGAAACTTGGCATGAAGCATTAATGGCTCAAGCACTACAATGTGTATATAAATCATGACCCTGTGATGACCTTGACCTATTTTACGGCAAGGTCAACATAGGTCGCCAATGCATTTGACTGGGGAAAACTTTTAAAATGTCATTTGAAGTGAAATTCTTGCAGGAAATGGGCAGTAGGACTGAATATTAATGATTATGAAAGAAATTGGACCCCAGGGGCTCGTGCCCCCACCCCGGGGCAATATACATGTATATCTCCATAATATTCAAACGTCTTCTCCTCTGAAACCACTTGGCCAATCAAAGCCAAATTTTATGTGAAGCATCAATAGGAAGGGGTTACAAATATGTACATAAAAAATCTATGTCACATGACCAAGATGGCCGCCATGCCCATATATGGTAAAAAACCCTTCAAAAATCTTCCTTTCCAGAACCGGTGGACCGATTTCAACAAAACTTGGCATGAAGCATCGATGGCTCAAGCACTACAATGTGTATATAAATCATGACCTTTTGATGACTTTGACCTATTTTAGGTCAACATAGGTCACCTATGCATTTGAATGGGGAAAACTTTTAAAATGTAATTTAAAGTGAAAGTCTTGCAGGAAATGGGAAGTAGGACTGAATATTAATGATTCTGAAAAAAATTGGACCCCAGGGGCTCATGTGCCCCCACCCCGCGGCAGTATACATGTATATTTCCATAATATTCAAACGTCTTCTCCTCTGAAATCGCTTGGCCAATCAAAGCCAAATTTTATGTGAAGCATCTATAGAATGGGGGAATCAATGTGTATATAAATAATCTAGGTCACATGACAAAGATGGCCACCATGCCCATATATGGTAAAAACCCATCAAAAATCTTCTTCTCTGAAACCAATAGACTGATTTCAAGGAAACTTGGCGTGAAGCATCGATGGCTAAAGTACTCCAATGTATATATAAATCATGACCCTGTGATGACCTTGACCAAGTTTATGGCAAGGTCAACATGGGTTGCCTATGCATTTGAATTGGGAAAACTGTTAAAATGTCATTTTAAGGGAAAAGCCAGCAGGAAATTGGCAAATGGACAGAATATTGAAGATTCTGAAAAAAGAAAATGGCCCAAGGGCTTCATCTGCCCCTGCACTGGAGTTAAATACCATAATATTCAAACATGTTTATTGGTATATGCAGCAGATCTCAGGTGAGCGTTTACAGGACCATTGGTCCTCTGGTTATTCTATTTATCTAAAAAGATGCTACAATCACGGCGTCCACCATTTTGAATTAAACCGTTTTGACGTCATTGTGACGTGTGCACTTAATGACAAAATTATGTGACGTCCTTTACAACCAATGATAAAAATAAACACTTGAAGGCAGGATGAGCCTGGGGTGAGATAACAAGGGTGAGATAAGAATTTCTAACATAGGGTAAAATGTAGGATGTCTCTATCTGGTGTGCAAGAATATATCATATTACCCATTCGATATGTAGCTGTTGACCGTGGTGTTGAGCAACTAAACTAACAAATTTCAAACATAGCATAGTTCTCACAAATATTGTTCCTTTCTCTCTACAGCTTCAGAAACTATTGTACTCAGCAACCCTGTCATCGAACCCAGAAAAACTTCAACAGTTGAACCTGTTTCAACCTAAATTGTTCACCTCAGTTGTCATGGCAACACAGGAAAGCAGGAAACAGCCTTCCCATAATGCTGAGGGAGAGGAAGTTACTGGAGAAGAAGCTGAGAAGAAAGGTACAGTGCTCTACTAAAAACTTAAAGTTTAAACATGGTGTAACTAAATACTTCATTTACACAGAAGGCTTATGGAACTTATTTACAGATTGTTGAAGCTGCGGATGTGGACATTTTATGGTCTTATGTGGTGAAAGAAACCTGAGAGCCTGGGAAAAACCACAGACCTTGGACTTCAATTTTAGGGCTCCAGTTTGTTCAAGAACTGTTTTTGCTAATATGAAATAGAGGATAACGGTGGCTTATTTGTAGAGCAATGGGCGGTAAATCATGGGATCCTGGGTTCAAATCCCTGTGAAACTAAGTTGTGTCCTTTATCATAACACATTAATACTGGATAATACCGAAAAAAGCTGTGGCCCCATCCCCCCAAAAAGACTGAAAAAAATGTTGACTGAATGTTAAACCTTCACACACTTGGACATGTATTATACCATTTCCAATTATTTTTTTCAGAGGAGAAGACAGACTCCCCAGTTAGAGGAGAGTTTGTTGGAAAATATACAACACCAGCTGGCTTAAGTGTAAGTTATGTTATAATGATGATTGGCCATATGGCATAATTTCCGATCATAAGTTCTGATCAGTGATCCAGGGCTTAATCTGACAAAACAAAACAGGAAATGCATTCTGCAGTTTCTATTGCAGGACTGTGTGTTTCATTGACTTGCTTTATTCCAAAAGGTAAGACCAAATAAGAAAATTTATGTATAGATTATTGTTCTAGCTATCAACTTATCAGAAAGGAGTAATATCAAAGTATAAGCTGCACTGCAAAAGTAAAAATATTACCAGTATATTGTTTTTTTCTCCCAGGAGTTTTATATAGAAGCAACTGCAGCAGAGAAGCCACTGATTGTGCTGTACCTGCTGCATCATCTGAAGTTTAGAAATGTGCTGTGTTTTACAAACTCACTAGAGGCTACTCACAGGTAGAAACAACCTTTATTTTAAATTGTTGCTGGTCATTGCGTGTGTTATATAAAGACTATGTGTCCATTTTGCTATACAAACTTTGCTGTTTTCGAAGGAAAATGCAGTCTTAAATAGACAAAAAATGTCTTAAAATTGTTTTGATACAGCATGATAGATGGTTTACTTCTATTTTTAAAAGTAGGTTCAAGCCAACCATGTCATGAATACTTTTGCATACTACAAACAATATAGAATGTGAAATATATTAATATAAAGAAGTGTTGTAAATGTGTTTCAGTTAGATAATAATTACATTGAATTAAAGAACACTGGTGATGTTGCAAGTTGAATAATTGAGTAAAAATCTGTTAGTCTATGTTTCTTGAAAAGCCTGCCAAATTTAGCATATTGTGTTCTACAGGTCAACCTCATTATAACACTATCTTTGGGGTCCATGGAAATAAACAGTTATAGTTATTGAAACCATGTTAAAATGAGGTTATTTACAACAGACATATAGCAATATGATCATTTTTGGGAGCCATTCATGGCCATGTTATCTTAAAAACAGCACTATAGTGAGGTGTGTTATAATGAAGTTACAACAGACATATAGCAATATATTCATTTTGGGAGCAATGATGTCATGTTATATTGAAAACAACACTATAGTGAGGTGTGTTATAATGAGGTTACTTACAACAGACATATAGCAATATATTCATTTTGGGAGCAATGATGTCATGTTATATTGAAAACAACACTATAGTGAGGTGTGTTATAATGAGGTTACTTACAACAGACATATAGCAATACATTCATTTTGGGAGCAATGATGTCATGTTATATTGAAAACAACACTATAGTGATGTGTGTTATAATGAGGTTATTTACAACAGACATATAGCAATACATTCATTTTGGGAGCAATGATGTCATGTTATATTGAAAACAACACTATAGTGAGGTGTGTTATAATGAGGTTACTTACAACAGACATATAGCAATACATTCATTTTGGGAGCAATGATGTCATGTTATATTGAAAACAACACTATAGTGAGGTGTGTTATAATGAGGTTACTTACAACAGACATATAGCAATACATTCATTTTGGGAGCAATGATGTCATGATATATTGAAAACAACACTATAGTGATGTGTGTTATAATGGGGTTACTTACAACAGACATATAGCAATATATTCATTTTGGGAGCAATGATGTCATGTTATATTGAAAACAACACTATAGTGATGTGTGTTATAATGAGGTTACTTACAACAGACATATAGCAATACATTCATTTTGGGAGCAATGATGTCATGTTATATTGAAAACAACACTATAGTGATGTGTGTTATAATGAGGTTACTTACAACAGACATATAGCAATACATTCATTTTGGGAGCAATGATGTCATGTTATATTGAAAACAACACTGTAGTGAGGTGTGTTATAATGAGGTTACTTACAACAGACATATAGCAATACATTCATTTTGGGAGCAATGATGTCATGTTATATTGAAAACAATACTATAGTAAGGTGTGTTATAATGAGGTTACTTACAACAGACATATAGCAATATATTCATTTTGGGAGCAATGATGTCATGTTATATTGAAAACAACACTATAGTGATGTGTGTTATAATGAGGTTACTTACAACAGACATATAGCAATATATTCATTTTGGGAGCAATGATGTCATGTTATATTGAAAACAACACTATAGTGAGGTGTGTTATAATGAGGTTACTTACAACAGACATATAGCAATATATTCATTTTGGGAGCAATGATGTCATGTTATATTGAAAAAAACACTATAGTGATGTGTGTTATAATGAGGTTACTTACAACAGACATATAGCAATATATTCATTTTTGGAGCAATGATGTCATGTTATATTGAAAACAACACTATAGTGATGTGTGTTATAATGAGGTTACTTACAACAGACATATAGCAATATATTCATTTTGGGAGCAATGATGTCATGTTATATTGAAAACAACACTATAGTGAGGTGTGTTATAATGAGGTTACTTACAAGAGACATATAGCAATATATTCATTTTGGGAGCAATGATGTCATGATATATTGAAAACAACACTATAGTGATGTGTGTTATAATGAGGTTACTTACAACAGACATATAGCAATACATTCATTTTGGGAGCAATGATGTCATGTTATATTGAAAACAACACTATAGTGATGTGTGTTATAATGAGGTTACTTACAACAGACATATAGCAATATATTCATTTTGGGAGCAATGATGTCATGTTATATTGAAAACAACACTATAGTGAGGTGTGTTATAATGAGGTTACTTACAAGAGACATATAGCAATATATTTATTTTGGGAGCAATGATGTCATGTTATATTGAAAACAACACTATAGTGATGTGTGTTATAATGAGGTTACTTACAACAGACATATAGCAATACATTCATTTTGGGAGCAATGATGTCATGTTATATTGAAAACAACACTATAGTGATGTGTGTTATAATGAGGTTACTTACAACAGACATATAGCAATACATTCATTTTGGGAGCAATGATGTCATGTTATATTGAAAACAACACTATAGTAAGGTGTGTTAAAATGAGGTTACTTACAACAGACATATAGCAATATATTCATTTTGGGAGCAATGATGTCATGTTATATTGAAAACAACACTATAGTGAGGTGTGTTATAATGAGGTTACTTACAACAGACATATAGCAATATATTCATTTTGGGAGCAATGATGTCATGTTATATTGAAAACAACACTATAGTGATGTGTGTTATAATGAGGTTACTTACAACAGACATATAGCAATACATTCATTTTGGGGGCAATGATGTCATGTTATATTGAAAACAACACTATAGTGATGTGTGTTATAATGAGGTTACTTACAACAGACATATAGCAATATATTCATTTTGGGAGCGATGATGTCATGTTATATTGAAAACAACACTATAGTGAGGTGTGTTATAATGAGGTTACTTACAACAGACATATAGCAATACATTCATTTTGGGAGCAATGATGTCATGTTATATTGAAAACAACACTATAGTGAGGTGTGTTATAATGAGGTTACTTACAACAGACATATAGCAATACATTCATTTTGGGAGCAATGATGTCATGTTATATTGAAAACAACACTATAGTGAGGTGTGTTATAATGAGGTTACTTACAACAGACATATAGCAATACATTCATTTTGGGAGCAATGATGTCATGTTATATTGAAAACAACACTGTAGTGAGGTGTGTTATAATGAGGTTACTTACAACAGACATATAGCAATATATTCATTTTGGGAGCAATGATGTCATGTTATATTGAAAACAACACTATAGTGAGGTGTGTTATAATGAGGTTACTTACAACAGACATATAGCAATATATTCATTTTGGGAGCAATGATGTCATGTTATATTGAAAACAACACTATAGTGAGGTGTGTTATTATTATAATGAGGTTACTTACAACAGACATATAGCAATAAAATTATTATGGGAGTCATGTCATGACTGTGTTGTATTGAAAACAGCACTGTAGTGAGGTGTGTTATAATGAGGTTAATTACAACAGAATCATTTTGGGAGACATAACATGGCCATATTATATTGAAAACAGCACTGTAGTGAGGTGTGTTATAATGAGGTGTTGAACTGTACTTTATTTTTGCCTACAGGTTATACTGGATCATCAAGCTAGTGGGAGGCAAAGAAGTGAAGGAATTCTCATCTAAAAGACATTCCACACAAAGAGACAAGATACTCAAGAAGTTTCAGGCAGGAAAAATTGACATGTAAGTTAATGCATGTGAGCCTGTTTTCATGATAATAGCCTCTGATGTAACATCATAGTGTGTGGCGTCTTTATGCTTGTATATTTTTATTGTATTGATAAATTCTGCACAGATACTGTAACAAACTTATTTTTGTGGCCACTTAAATTGGCCATTTTATCTCAGTGTGTATTTTTGTGGTGATTTATTTTTGCAGATAAGAAGTATAGCCTACCGGTATATGAAATGATTAATGTAAAGTATATCAAAATGGGCATTTTCCCAATGATTTTCGAAAATTACTGCCTGTGAAAATAATTCACTTACAAAAATGAATTGTTACATCTCAAGAAATTGGTATGTTTTAAATATGACAATGCATCTTGTTACAGTATCATTTGTTCTGATGCCATGGCTCGAGGTATGGACATTGATGGTGTTAAATATGTGATATCCTACGACCCACCAACCTACATCAAGACATATGTACACAGGATAGGGCGGACTGCTAGGGCAGGCAAAGTGGGCAGTGCAATAACTCTACTGCAGAAAAAGGAGGTTTGTAAAAGGTTGCTTTGGCACTCTCAAAAATCTGATTGGAGGAACTTGTGGGGATTGGGGGTTAAAACAATCTGCCAACGTATTTTGTCGTTTAACATGCCAATTATTCTTCAGAATACTTACACTGTATTATAATTTGATCCATGTCATGAGAAAACCAGATTCTTGTCTATGTGAAAACAGAGGGGCAGATCAGCTGTGCAGTAACCACGAAGCTGATCAGTGCCTTTGTTTTTGCTACACCGATAGTACATGTACAATTCCTCCTCTACCTGTGCCCCGTTTGTGTGTGATCTGCTAGGAAATCTCAAAGACTGGTTTTCTCGTGTAGTGGCTCATTTATAAGTGTGCAAGAAGCAGTAACTTTTTCAGAACGTGACTGAAAAATTGTTTGAGTGGGATATTGAGCTAGGGCATGGTAGCACATAATAAAAGTTTTACACCTAAAAACGGCTAAATTCATAATTTTGAAAGAGGACATGGGCAAAATTGCCCTTTAATTTTCAAAATGGCCCCTTCCTTTTGCAAGTATAGGCCATTTCTATAATGTAATGAGATAGTCGATAACATTTCTTGATGATCATTTTTCCTGAAATGGTCCTTTCTAATTTCAAGCCAGCAATATTCCTGCTTGTGTGACTGTGCAAGCAGGTTTGTGTCCGCCATTGTTGAAAACTAAGTTTGTTGTTTTTCTCACTCGAATGCTCAAATACCATCAGGATAGCCTCAATATGGCCCTTTAAGATAATTCCCAGCAGGAACATGACGTCAGAATGACGTCAGACTGACGTCGATGGGATGTCATGACGTCGCATTGACGTCGATATGACGTCATTATGACGTCATGCATCATTATGACGTCATGTGCCCGCTGGGTTGTCCCATGCAAATATTCAAATCTCAATCTTAGTATTCGCTGCCATCCTTTATATTTGAGCCGCCTCGTGGGAAAATCAGCAATGTGGTTTCAGAACAGGTCCAACACAAACTGGCCTGTACAGTCACAGAAGACAGCTAGAAACATGAAATTTCGTACTTACGAAGTAGAGGGACTGTACTATCCATGTAGCGAAAACAAAGGCGCTGATCAGCTTCGCGGTTACCACGAAGCTGATCTGCGTCTTTGTTTTCGCCTATGCAGATTGTTGGTTTCCCCATGAGGGGGCTCATTTCTCATTCGAATGCTGTGTAAATATTCCAAAGATATTCTAACTGCTGTCTTTTGTTACAGTTCTACCACTTCAAGAAGATGGTGAGAGAATCGGGAAAGTCTAACATTAAGACCATGAAGGTCACTAAAAGCTCGCTAAAACCTCTCATCCCTAACTTTCAGCAAGCTCTACAAGAATTACCTGATATACTGAAGGTTTGTAATAGGTTTATTTGAGTCGTGACATGAGAAATACGATTTTTGGTGTTTCCGACCAGGTCCAACACAAACTGACTTTTACAATCACAGAAGAAGGCTGGAAGCTTGAAATTTCAGATTTTGGAAGAGGAGGGATTGTATTATTTGTGTAGTGATAACAAAGGCGCTGATCAGCTGTGCATTTACTGCACAGCTGATCTGCATCTTTGTTTTCGCACAGGCAAATCCGGTTTTCTCATGATGATGTTCGTTTGTTGTTTATTGGTTTAATGTTCCAGTCAACTGTCATGTTGGGTTGAAGTTCACTAAAAGCTTGCTAAAACCTCTCATCCCTAACTTTCAGCAAGCTCTACAGGAATTACCTGATATTTTGAAGGTTGGTTAAGTTGATTTCATAGTGAAAACTTGCCCAATGCAATATACAGTGATTCTTTTTTCATCTGTAAAAAATAAAAATTTAATAAGAAAAATTTTGATTTTTTTTTTCAAACATTGATTCTCGCTACAAGCTGTAAAAAATGAAAATTTCATAAGAAAAAAATTTTGATATTTTTTATATTTTTGCTCAAAACTTTGATTGTTGGTACAAGCTATAACCACCTCACCAAGGCAGTTCTGACGAGTACCCACAATTGATGTTTTGAAACAAGAATATAAAAAATAAGTTTTATCCTGTTACACCCCAGTTTTACCATATGAGCCGCCTCGTGGGAAAACCGACAATGTGGTTTCTGAACAGGTCCGACACAAACCGGCCTGTACAAGCACAGAAAGGAGCTAGAAGCTTGAAATTTCGGATTTAAGTAGAAGAGGAATTGTACTATCCGAGTAGCGAAAACAAAGGCGCTGATCAGCTTCGCGGTTACCGCGAAGCTGATCTGCGTCTTTGTTTTCGCCTATGCAGATTGTTGGTTTTCCCATGGGGCGGCTCATATAAAAGCTGGATTTATGGTGGTATGTTATCCTGATGGTTTGTTTTGTAGTTTAATGTCCCAGTAAACAATTCTGTCATGCTGGGATCACAGTTATCTAAATTTCCATTTTAGCCCACAAAACACTTGAAAAACGACATAAATGCTTGGAAAGTGAGAAACGTATTGAAGAGGTATTCTATAAGAATGGTTCTTCATGAACTTTTACCAATCTCCTCAGCTCCTCTCCGAAGGCTTCTTTCGGTTTGAAGGTATTTTTTACCGCAAACCTGCCACTTCAAATAACGGGAGCAGATTTGAATAAAGAATATTGGAATTTAGATAGTTAAAGATATATCAGTATATAATGAATTATGAAGCATTTCTGCTTTGAAGTGTTGTAATTTTACGCCTATTTTTATTGTCTTGCAGAGAGAGAAACACAGCTGATTCAAGATGAAGCTGGTGCCAAAATGACCTGTGATTCCAATGATCTTTTTGCTCATCATCTTCATTTTCAAATAAATCATTTCTATAACAATACATGTTCTTTGTTTTGATATTCTTCTGCATGCCGTTGGTCTTGGAAAAATTGACAGCTTGCAAGGTGTCTATTGCCTTGTTTATTACATTGTTTTGTGGTTTAATGTCCCAGTCAACAATTTTTCAGTCATGACAGGACAGAGCCACTACTTCCTGCGTATTAACCAGTATTTAAGGGAGTAAAAGGACACAAGACGGCACCCCAACAGGGTTGGAACCGACAAACTCTTTATTCTGAGTCAACTTGTTTTTAGACTCAATCAATAGACATTACACTTTGTGCCATTGTGATTTTGCTAGCAAGGGAGATCACTATCTTTCCATAAAAATTTAAATCGTATTTTTCACTTATGCGACTTTCACACTAGAGCATGATCTGTTCCGAATGCCACGATTGACAAATCGCAGCTAATCGGGACATTTTGCAAAACTTTGATGTTCTGATACGTTCTGTTGCAAATCGTTGCGTTTTGATACGATCTGTTGCGATCTGATACGATAGTGTGGCGATCGTTCAAAATATGGTGACACGATATTGGTCCTGGATAGATACGATTAGTTGCGATCCGATAGGATTATTATGATTAACCCCCCGATTCTAATGCGATCTGACAGGATTATCACGATACGTGACCGCGATCTGATACGAACTGATACGCGTAGATGCGATCTGGTACGAGTCTCAAGAACTGATAGGATGTGTTGCGATAGTTTACGATTGTTGGCTTGACTTTTTGGTGATTGTGTGCACGATTGCGTCACGATGAGACCGCGATTGGCATATATACTTCGAAAACAAACATATACCTCATTACGGTTTTAATCTCTGAAGACGAAACAACATTGATGATGGAGGAGCTGAGAATGACGAGAATGCGACATTTGCATTATTAATGCATGCATATGATAAAGCATTATCCTTCCCCCTTTTTACCCCTGTCTATGCTGCCATTTCCTGGCATCCTTCAGATTTCGAATTAATACTGAAAAGGGCCGTATTTATATTTACTTCTCTATTGTTGATCAAAGAATAAAAGTCATTTATCTTGCCTGATAAATATGTATTATATGTAGTTATAATTCGTAACAGATCGTAAGCATCCGTGGCAAAATTGTGGCTTGTCGTGTCTCATCGTATTTACTCGTATCAGATCGTATCCTATCAGGAGTCATTCGCATCGCCTCGTAGTTAATCGGGCCAGGCAATTTTTCTCGAATCATAACAGACCGTAACAATTCGTATGAGATCGCAACTCATCTCAACAGATCGCGGTGTTTTGGTTGATCCCGATCACCGCGATTTAGGAATAAGATGAGATACTATTTGTTGCGATTTGTTACGGTGTCATACGATCTGATGCGATGGTCACGATAGCTCCGCCAATCGTGGTAATCATGGCAAAATTTTTCCACGATTAGGCCGATTATCACGATTGACATCAAGATGTGATGCGATCTGATGAGATTGGATACGATAGTCCCGATTGGTCCATGATGAAGACCACGATGCCAATCGTGGTCGAATCGTGATAAGTGTGAAAGCTGCATTACATGACTTCAACATAGCATAGTACGATAATGTCATGCCTTTGTTAAAGCGGTCTGGCCCCAGTTAAGGATGATATTGGATATCCTTAGCTGGGTCAGACCACGTTAACAACGGCATGGTGTGAGGACAGTAGTTAACTTGTATAAGCCTGCCCAGGATGTGCAGTATGTTAGATTGTCCCTGCTTATAAGCCTTGTTGTTTACTGGGATATTGACTACCATTCCCACGCATTTAATGGTAGTGCCTTATCAATGTCCTACGACAGGACATGGTACTCTCCATCATAATTATGAGTCTTCTCATGAGAAAACCAACATTTTTCATATGCGAAAACAAAGACGCAGATTGGCTTTGCAGTAACTGCGAAGCTGATCAGTGCCTTTGTTTTCGCTACAAGGATAGTACAATTTCTGTACTTTCTAAATCCAAAATTTCCAGCCTCTAGCCATCTTCTGTGGCTGTAAGCTTGGTTTGTGCCAAACTGTTCGGAAACCACATTGTAGGTTTTCTCATGAGGCGGCTCATATGTCACAAAAACTGATGAATTTCCATACTGCTAACTTCATAATTATGTCTGCCCCCAATATATTAAAAATCAGATCTCAAATGCCTCAAAAAATGGGGGTACATCAGGAAAATATATCCGTGAAATGTGTACCCCCTCAAACCCACTTTTATAAAAGTAAAACTGGGGTTTACAGGGGTATACCTATTATTCTTATTTTTGATCCAAAACAAAGATTGTGGGTACTCGTTAGAACTGCCCCATTGAGGCGGTTCTAACGCATACCCACAATCAATGTTTTGAGCAAAAATAAGAAAAATATCAGAACTGTTCTGCTGAAAATTTTCAATTTTTACAACTTAAGAAAAACCTATACATGACATGGGCGTGTTTTCTTAATGAAATAGGGGTAAATAGTAGTGTATCCTTTTATTAACCTGCACCTAATGTGACCTATATTTCATGGTTCAGTGCCATGGTGGTTAAGCTACCCGCCTTGCAAAAAGGCTTGTGGGGTCAATCCCAGATTCTCCAGCCCTTTGGATGAGACTTTAAACTGAGGTTGTTGGTCTCATAACAATTTTCCAGGACAAACTTGTGACAAGGACATACTGAGACAAGGCTAGAGGCCATGTTTTGCCCAACGTGTCTAGTCCAGACGACTAAGTCCTCAGACTTACAGGCAAAAACTACAAACATACAGAGTTCAGTGATGTAACAGCCAGTGGCCATGGGCATACAGAAATGGAACATTAGTGGTTTTACTTTGTTTTTTTAGGTTTTAATGACATTCCAGTCAACAACTTGTCAGGTCAGATGCAGCCACCACTTCCTGGGTATTCAGTCATCAGGAAAACGTCCCTGAAATGTATACCCTACATAAAGTAAAACTGGGACTTACAGGGTAAACCTATTTTTCTTATTTTTGCTCCAAAACATAGGTTCTAACGTGTACCCACAATTTATGTTTTGAGCAAAAATAAGAAAAATATCATTTTTTTTCTACAAATAAAATTTTTCAATTTTTACTGCTGAAAAATTCTCTGTATATTGCATGGGCAAGTTTTTGTAATGACTATTTAAGGCATCCTGCCAAGGACACAACCATGCACAACCCTGTACCAGTGACATTGGTGTGAAGTTTCTTCCATAAGAATGGAAGAATCCAGCAGTTACTTGAAGGTTGTTCAAAAAAGGCAACATAAGAATTTATTTCCAACAAAATTTATTCCAAAAGTAACAATCCAGTAACAAAGCTACTGCCTGACAATACATATACTGTAAGTTCAGAAATGTTTGTGAGAACTTATTTTTGCAAATATTCACGAATTTGATGCCTCATGAATTCAAGGTTCTCGCTAATAAAGAATCTCTATAAGAAATAAAAACTACACAAACACTCGTTTGCCAAGTCAAGAATTTGCGAATAATTTGGAAAAAGAAAATTTTCGAAATAAAAAGTCGTGAAAATTTCCGAATTTACAGTTATTTTGGGCTTTGTTTCCAGCAAACACTTGCATCATTTGGTTCAATTTGATTATGGTTTAACATCCAAGTCAACAATTTTTAGCTCACCTTAGCTGAAGGCTCATAGGTGAGCTTATAGTATACCCATGCTCCGTCGTCCGTCCGTCCGTCCGTCGTCCACAATTTCAAAGATCTTCTTCTCTGAAACAGCTGGGCCGATTGTTCTCATATTACACATACACCATCTACAGGTAGGGGGAAAGAATAATTGTGTTTTTTGTTTTGATCGGATAAGGACTCTGGTTGCTATGGCAACTTATGCTTCCCATAGACTTATAATGGAAAAAAGTGAAAATTGCCAGTTTTTGCTGTCTTGTTGGAGATATTTGAATTTTGTTTTTGCAGAAATGTTTATTGAGTAGTCCTCTACGTTTCATGTGACTTTTGTCCTAATCCCTCATTTTGATTGGTTGCAGGGGCCCCATATAGGGCAAAATTTCGAAAAACATTCAAAAATCTTCTTCTCAGAAACTGTCAAGGGGATTAAGCCTGTACTTTGTATACATGTTCCTGACAGTGGCCTCTACATAATTTGTGTTTTTTATTCCAGGCGGATAAGAACTCTGGTTGCTATGGCAACTTAAAGTTTCCATAGACTTATAATGGGAAAAGTGGAAATCGGCTATTTTTCCGCTAAAACTGCAGACATTTGAATTTTGTTTTTGCAGAAATGTTTATTGAGTAGTGTTTGACGTTTCTTGCGAGTTTTGTCCTAATCCTTTATTTCGATTGGTTGCTGGGGCCCCATAAAGGGCAAAATTTTGAAAAAAACTTTAAAAAATCTTCTCCTCAGAAACTGTCAAGTGGATGAATCCTGTACTTTGTATACATGTTCCTGACAGTAGCCTCTACATAATTTGTGTTTTTTATTCCAGTCGGATAAGAACTCTGGTTGCTATGGTAACTTTAAGTTTCCATAGACTTATAATGGGAAAAGTGGAAATTAGCTATTTTTTGAAAACTATTGCAGCCTGGGATCTGAAAAGTGGTAGATGCAAACAACTAATGGATTAGATGAAGGTATATGATTAATTTAGGTCAAGGTCATCTCTTGACCTTGGCCAGTCTGCTGTCCATACACACTTTTCGAAGATTTTTTTCTCTGAAACCACTTGGCCAATGAAAGTCAAATTTTATATGAAGCATCTGTAGGAAGTGGGAACCAATGTATATATAAGTAATCCAGGTCACATGACCAAGATGGCCGCCATGCCCATATATGGTAAAAACCTTTAAAATATCTTCTTCTCCAGAACCGGTGAACCGATTTCAACGAAACTTTGCATGAAGTATGGATGACTCAAGTACTACAATGTATATATAAATCATGACCCTGTGGTGACCTTGACCTATTTTATGTGGAAAACTTTTAAAATGTCATTTTAAGTAAAAGTCTTGCAGGAAATGGGCAGTAGGACTGAATTTTAACGATTCTGAAAAAAAAAAATGGACCCCAGGGGCTCATCTGCTTTAAAAATGTTATTTGAAGGGGAAAATCAGCAGGAAATTGGCAAATGGACAGAATATTGATTATTCTGAAAAAAGAAAATGGCCCAAGGGCTTCATCTGCCCCTGCACTGGGGTTAAATACCATAATATTCAAATATGTTTATTGGTATATGAAGCAGATCTCAGGTGAGCGTTTACAGGACCATTGGTCCTCTGGTTCAGTCATGTCAAAATAGCCCCACTACTTTGTGGGTGTTTAACTGTTAACCAGTACTCTTTGGGTAGTGGAGGTAGGTATTTAGCCATGAAACCCTCGCTCCAGAGACCTGGCCCCGAGGTTATAAAACTTTTTTCAAGCTCAACTCAACTAAGCATGAAATATAAACTGCTCATAATTACTGAAATAACAATAATAGGTTGAAATTGCAGGGTGAGAATGCCAAAGCCTGTAATTTATCTTGCTGATAAATGTTAAAATGCAAACAATTGTTGGCATTTTAACATTTATAAGCAGGATAAATTTTAGTCTCATCTGAGTTGAGCATGAAAAATGTTTTATAACCTTGGGGCCAGTATCCTCTACCACTAGGCTACAGCTATCCCCTTTCCATCATATGAGCCGCCTCGTGGGAAAACCAACAATGTGGTTTCCGAACAGGTCTGACACAAACCGGCCTGTACAAGCACAGAAAAGAGCTAGAAGCTTGAAATTTCGGATTTAAGTAGAAGAGGAATTGTACTATCCGAGTAGCGAAAACAAAGGCGCTGATCAGCTTCACGGTTACCGCGAAGCTGATCTGCGTCTTTGTTTTCGCATATGCAGATTGTTGGTTTTCCCATGAGGCGGCTCATATGTGTGTACATGTATTGCAGTTAAATGTCCTAAACAATTTTTCGGTCATGACAAGATCAGGCCACCATTTCCTGGGTATTAAGCCGTAAAATGGGTATTTAATGTGTTTTGATCCAATACACAAACAATCTGACAACAGCTATCAGACAGGGTGGATGTCCAAGTGTATGTTTGCTGAATGCAATTCCCAAAAATGAGCCACGACACGAGAAAAGCCGTCTTCAGGGTTTCAGACCAGGTCCGACACAAACTGGCCTGTACAGTCTCAGAAGATGGTTAGAAGCTTGAAATCTTTGATATAAATAGAGGTATTGTACTATCCATGTAGCGAAAACAAAGGCTCTGATCAGCTGTGCAGTTACTGTGCATAGGCAAAAATCTGGTTTTGTCATGACGTGGCTCAAATTGTATGGCTCATCAGGTATGACTCATTTGACAATTAGACTAGATGACTGAACAGAAGTAATTAGGACAGAATACTATACTCCCGCAAGCGACTTTTGAGTTATTGCAAAAGAGGGCTCAAATATGATTTTCCATTCATTAACATTTGGTAGGTCCCGAGCGGAGTGTTAATGACCGTCGGTGAAGCCTGAGGTTTTCAACACTACCTGAGGGACTTTGTGAATGTTATTAAATGACAAAATCATTCTATTATTATCAGCATAAAAAAGAAATAATAGAACACAATATTTTGTAGCCTCCTCACATTTTCATACACAAATATGCTTTCATTTTTAACTCCTTTTGGGCTGAGTAGGGGCGAGTCCAGTTACTTATAATTGAGCATGTGCTTTTCCTGACACAGGGTATGTACATAAATAATAGCCACATATTAACAGTGTGTGTACATGTGATTACCTTTATAATACTTCATACTTTTGTGCTTTTTTCTTCATTAATACATGCCTGTTAATATCTTGTGAAACATACTCTTAACTATGAGCCTTTGTGTGAGAAAACCAACAATTTTGAGTTCCGACCCGGTCTGACACAAATCGGGCTGTACAGCCACAGAAAATAGAAGCTTGAAATTTTGGATTTAAGAGGACGAGGTACGAGAGTACTATCCCTGTAGCGAAAACAAAGATGCTGATCAGCTGTGCAGTTACTGCACAGCTGATCTGCGTCTTTGTTTTTGCCTATGCATTTTGTTGGATTTCTTATGTGGCGGCTCTTATGTAATAACTAATAAGGTATGTTTAATTTATTATGTGAAACAAAGGGAGTTAAGGGATCGCTTTGAAAGACTTTCAAGTTACATAAGCAATTTCCCATTTATAAACTCAACAAATCCTTGTATCGCATTTATAAACTCAACAAGTTCCTTATTTGCTTTTAAAAAAGAAAGAAGAAAAAAGATGTGTAGTTATCATTTTGGTGATACACTTTAATCTATGCAGTAAGCACAGGGTGTGGTAAAAAGAACAAAAGTGGTATAGCTATAGTTAGCACATGCTATTGTGACACAAAACAATACATCGTTTATTTACATTTTTACCAATATCTCCATTATGTATACATGTATATAGCTAAAATACTTTGACCGTGCCGCTTAACCTCTGACAGATATGCATTCGTTAATAACTATGTTCTCAATAATGCGACTCTATGACAGTAAACAATATATGCCCATGTGCTTCACACGGCCCTGGAAAAATGTGTCAAATAAATAGGTGCTCCTTTTAACATGTTTACAAAACTTCATCACGCGAGTTCAAGCGGCATGGTCAAGGTATTTTACCTATACTGCTCCTATAAGTGACATTGTAAATAAACCAAAAATTGTTTGCAACAGAATGTCCATTCTGAGTTGAAATGGGGCAAGTATTAGTTTAAGAGGTGAACAAAAATCATGCAAGTACATAATGGATCCTTCCTTCATATCAAAGTTAATACATGATAAGTTTGTGTAGTCATGTATGCTGGTTATGTAAAAGAAATTAGAATAAAACACACAGAACACACAGGCATACAAAAGAACACAGTAGATAACAACTTTTACAAGAATCAATAATGTAATATTATGAAAATTGAAAAGAAAAATGGATACAAAATGGCAAATCTTACCTTAAAACTTAGTACAGGTTTTCGATTGCAAAAACAAATATTGCACAAAAAATAATTATATACATCTTTAAATAGCACATGTGTGCTTTCTCAACTTCAACACATGCATATTTTAGAACACATTGCTTTTTAAGAAGGAAAAAGATGGGCATCAAATTTACACATTATTTTGAATATCATCATCAATATAATTGAGCCGCATCATGGGAAAACCAACAATCTGCATATACGAAAAACAATGATACAGATCAGCTTCGCGGTCATCGCGAAGCTGACCATCGCCTTTGTTTTCGCTACACAGATAGTACACTTCCTCTTCTTCTTACATCCGAAATTTCAAGCTTCTAGCCTGCTTCTGTGACTGTACAGTCTGATTTGTGTCGGACCTGTTCGGAAACCACATTGTTGGTTTTCTCACGCGACGACTCATACTGTAACCAAACTTGCTTCTGCAGCTACAAAAGTAACATGTATTAAATTTCAGTGTTTTGTCTTTATGCATATTTTTAAGTTCATTTTTAACAGACTGAAAAACTTGCCTATGCAAATGCAAGGATAATGTGCAGTGTCAAAATGAAAATTTTTGCCACAATTAATTTTCACAATTTTTTTCTTGCAAAACTAAATTGGCTTACATCACCTTATTGCAAACCTTGGATTTTCTATTAAAGTTCATTGCATTAGTCTGCTTTAGCCACTTTTGTAACAGGAAAGACAGCCAACTGACAATGATAATAATAGCATTACATGTATGTAAATGTGGTATAAACAGCACTATAGTATTTAATGAATTTGGGTCTAGCTTGTTAACCCTAAAGAAGAACTTTTAATTGAACACCATGATTTGTAAAATCATACCGTAGAATAAAGTTTACTGTACCAATTTATAACAAAGAAAAATTTGCACTGAAAGCATGGACATATTTCCTCATTTGCTGTCTATAAGCATTTTTGATTTCAGACTTTGGTAAGTTAAAGCATGATGAAAATATCATGATGCATAATTACAATAGTGACTAAGGCAAACACAGATATATTTATAGCCAGTTCATTCAACAATGACATGGCTAGCTTTCACTGCGTAGCACTGTTTCAGCGCTTCTTGGCAATCATTATAATCTCTCCAGGGTCGGCATAAAAACCTATCCATTAGTTTCAGATGTAACTCCAGTGTCGGTACGTAGCCGTCAAGATTTCCACTCTTATCCATCAAAACCTGCTGAATGGCTCCACGATAGGTTTCATCAGACTTTGCCAGCATCGCTAGTTTTACTGTGATATCTTGAGGCTTTTTGCAAGACGAGCATTCCGCTTTGTCGGGCCTTTCTTTCAGTGGGACAAACACTGGTCCGCAGCAGTTGTCGCATTTGAACACAGGGACTTCGCTTGGCGTGTCGAAATAGAGAGGATAGTCATCCTGACACGCCAGGCAATTGCACATGAAATAATATTGCTTCATAAGTTTATCACGCCTTTCTGAGCAAGACGTAAGAGGATAAAGAGCACCATAGTTGTCGAATATCTCTGCACCCTTGGGGATATTTCTGATTGCACGGACAACACATATTTCACCGTAAGAATGGCGGACCACAGACGGATCACAGGAGTGGTTGATCAGACTGAGAACTGGGTAAATGGCAGAACCTATCTCCATGGTAACGGATTCTGGCATGTTCTTTGGTTTCATCGCCAATTCTGATACTTCGTGGGCGTTGCAAGGCAACATCTGCAAGTTCCTCAAAATATGGCCACCAACATCAAATTTCTTTGTTGCAGACGACAAATCACCATCAGCTGTACTGCCAAAGAAAGACGTCTTCTCGATGCATTTTAACAGATATATCGCCTCCAGTGTTCGGGTGATTAGATTCTGCGAGTCCCGTTCTGATGTATGACTGACTAGATTATACACAGTGCTGTAGTTTTTAGAGTCATATATTCCATCAGCATCAAAGCCCGCCATTGCCTTCTCCTTTTCTGTTTTTGGATCTTCATCCGAAGCTTTGGCAATTTCTTCCAAGCCTGCTTTAAGAACAGTTCTTACTGCAAGATGGCCTAAACCAATATCTGCCTCTCGAATTGCTGACAAAACATCACATTCATATTTATGAAAGACATCCCAGGCAGTTTTCTGACAAGTTTCGCTACAGTAAATAACCTCACTGCATTCTAAACAAGGCACAGGGGCAATAACTCTCTTACAGCAATTGTTGCAGTGACTCAGACTGAATCCCGGCAAAAGAGTGGATGAATATGGCTTTTCGACCACCAGAACAGTCCCTATCTCAATGTCTCTCATAGCAACCAGACCGCGCCCAGACTCTGGGGAATACAGCACCATCAAGGCATCGGAAGTTGAGTTTATGGCAGGATTTTCTTTCCCAATTTTCGGAACAGGTCCCTGAAACACTGCATTGGACTTGGCTTTACTTGGTGGTCTTTCAAGCTTCTCACAGTGCCAAATTTGTTTATCATAATCATTGAGTAAATTATTTCTCTTTTCCTGCTCCAATCCAGACACTTTCAGAACAAGTTTGGC
The DNA here is from genome assembly GCA_964017185.1 of Rugalucina vietnamica. NCBI lineage: Eukaryota > Metazoa > Mollusca > Bivalvia > Lucinida > Lucinidae > Rugalucina > Rugalucina vietnamica. The sequence goes on along the minus strand of OZ024878.1, from coordinate 23,690,549 downwards.
CTTTTCAAAAGCTTCTTTAGCTTTGTCCTTCTCATTCAGCTGGAAGTAGCATTTTCCTTTCCTTTCCAACAGCTTATACTTCAGTTTATCTGGATATCCATACTTAAACGAGGCTTCAATATCTTGGAGACTAAGCCTATAGTGCTTCATGTGAAGCAGAACTGCTGACCTGTTCGCCAAGGCTAATGCAAGCGCAGAAGTATCTTCTGTAGTTGGAGCTTTCAGAACACTAAGATTATACAAGTCTAGAGCTTTCTGTTTGTACGCTTTCTTGAACAACTGATTTCCTTGGTCTCTCAACAAAACTGACTCGTCTGCAGATTTCAGCTTCTTACCCTGTCTCAAAGTAACAACGTCATGAACTTCTGCGACGTCGTACACTTGTCTGATCCGTTCCTCGTCTGTTTTACACTGTTTGAATTTGTCCAGGAAACCAGCCCAGGTCTCTGTGGCTGTAAGGGCCTTCTCCAGAGCTGGATACCAGGCTGTAAAAATAATCAAATAAATTTTAACACAGTTTTTCAGTATACCCCTCGTACTCCCTCTCGCAAAATAATCAGATTCTCGTAGACAGTATGGTACACATGTACTGTATTCTGTACACCTTAAATTGGGTGCTCATCCTGATTATGATTATGCGAGAAAAACAGTCTTCTGGGTTTCAGACCAGGTCTGACACAAATCCCTGTACAGTCACAGAAGCAGGCTAAAGGCTTGAAATTTTGGCTATAAGTAGAAGAGGAATTGTACTATAAGAGTAGTCAAAACAAAGGTGCTGATCAGCTGTGCATTTGCTGCACAGCTGATCTGTGCCTTTGTTTTCGCATATGCAAAAATCTGGTTTTCTCATGATGTGGCTCTTATTATAACAACTTTACCAATACTTATAGGCAATATTGTAAAATTGTGCAACAGAAAAGAATTGTACAACAGAAAAAAGATTTTTGTGGCAAAATATCTGACTCAAAACTGCACATCTGATCAGTGCCTTTGTTTTCGCTTAAATCCGAAATTTCAAGCTTTTAGCCTGCTTCTGTGACTGTACAGGCTGGTTTGTGTCAGACCTTGTCGGAGCCCACTGTTGGTTTTCTCATGCACAGGCTGATATATCTATATTTTACAGAGCTTTAGGATGTAAGGATACAAATTATCATTCAGTTCTGACTACTTTAAGGTCTAGAGTGCTGATCACCTACTTTTTTGCTGTTCTATCATCTATTCTAGAATTAATTTTTTGAAAAGTAAGGCCCAATTGTTTCTACCAACAATTTTGGTTGGTTGGTTGATTTGGAGTTTAATGTCCCACCAACAGCTAAGACAATAGAGCCGCATCATGAGAAAACTGGATTTTTGCAGTAAACTGTGAACTGCGAAGCTGATCAGCGCCTTTGTTTTCGCTACACAAATAGTACAATTTCTCTTCTTCTTAAATCCGAAATTTAAAGCGTCTAGCCTGCCTCTGAGACTGTACAGGCTGGTTTGTGTCAGACCTGGCTGGAAACCTCGAAGACTGGTTTTCTCGGGTCTCGTCTCAATATGAAGATAGGACCTCAGTTTTAAGTCTCATCTGAAGGACTCCAGGGCCCAGTTGTTCAAAACTAACGACGTCGTTAGTTAACGTTTCATTAAAATTTCAAACATTAATATTACAAATACATGTACACTGTTATTTTTTGTTGAAAAAAATGAGAATCCTGTGCACTGCAAAGGATTCTCACATTTTTTCAACAAAAAATAACAGTGTATTTGTTACTCTAGCTGATATTTGCTTAACAAATTTATGTCTTAACTATATCGTTAAGCTAACCACTGTGCAAAGGAGGCCAAGTATGTTTTTCATTAAGGCCTAAATGATTTATATGTGTGGTTCCTGTTTCTCTACCTACCCTAATTTTTTTACCCTACCCTAAACATTGAAGAGAAAAACAACTTAAAAATAGCCACATTTTCCGATTTTGAGGCCGTTTTCTTTGTTAAATGTTTTGACTAAATTAAATAATACTCCCTACCTACCTGCCCTAATTTTCTGGGGCATGAAACAGGAACTACACAAATATTACATTTAGGCCTACGTGTTTAACACACAGGCTCTTTGATATGACAGATAATCATTAATGTTAGATTCTCACCTGAGCACAACAAGGTTTCATTATTCACACCCTCACTCATTCTCTGGTTATCTGACTCTGGATATACCGGCTCCAACTGACCTGCAAAGAAAAACATCAGGAAAACATGTCCGTGTAATATATACCCCCTTGAACCCCACTTTTATATAGTAAAACGGGTATGCAGGGGTATACCTATTTTTCTTATTTTTGCTCAAAACATAGATTGTGGGTACATGTTAGAACCACCTCGCCGAGGCGGTTCTAACATGTACCCACAATCTATGTTTTAGAAAAAAAAAAAAAAAAAAAAAAAAAAAAAAAAAAAAAAACAGCAAAAATTTTCTCCTGAAAATTTTCGTTTTTTACAACTTTAAAAATCTCTGTATATTGCATGGGCATGTTTTCCTAATAATGAGGGTCTCAATGGGGCACCTCTGATATCAGTGATACTGAAATTTTAGAAAAAAAATGATTGTCATAAAAGTTTTTTCAGGGCAAAAATCAGAATAAATCATTAAAATATCGGCACATTGAAATAGCTTACCAACAATATTTCTTTAAAAATTTGCTAATCTGTAAAAATCATGCCCCAAAATAGCTATTCAGTAAATTCCATTGGTACCTGGCTTCATAATACTGACATTTCTTCAGCTGCCTCATAAGAAAACCTACTTTTTGATGCTTAAATTACAATGTTGATCAGCTGAATCGTAACGACTCAGGGGATCAGATTTTTCTTTTTTGTTGCACATGCAGTCTCTATGTCAATACTTAATTGTATAAAAACAATGTTGACTTGTGGGTAGCTTAACTATCAATGATTTAATATTTTACATACTACTGTAAAGCTAAGGTCTATGGGATTATGGATTGAAATGTCTAGAATCTTGTACCGGAGCAAATCGGCCTGACACAGAATATTGGCGCAAATAGCTGCATGGACATAGAGCTCTGATGCACTTGAGCTGATAACAATTTGTGTGCTGAGTTAGATGTGCAGCGTGCTGTGGCTGAATGCTAGAGAAATGTGACATACATGTATTATGGGACCAACGATACCTTGGGATGCAGGTCAAACAGGTATGGGACCTCAGTTTAAAGCATTCAGGGATCAATCCCATAACTTCCTAATCCCCTCTGATCTAGCCCCATCCCCCTGGTGTGGTATTGTCAATTAAGAGTATCACTAGAGTAGGAAACTATTCTGATTCTGACCTCCCAAGTTTACAAGGTGGGTGGTTTAAAAAATGAACTGAAGCCAGAAGGAGCAAGTTCATAGAACTGTGCATTTGTAAAATACATGTAATAAAAATAAGGCAATATCTCAATACTTCAATTTCTCTTTGAAATGTAGAAGTGATATAAACAGAGCTTGACTGCTCGAAAATTTTCTTTGCAGTAATTTGAGTAAAAGATTTGAAGAGAAAACAGACAAATGTTTCATCTTCTTCTAAAGCTGATCTTGAGGGAAAAATATTCAGCATTATGCATTCTAACAAATATTGATTGATAGCGACGCTCCTGCGTCGCTCTTATGGTAGAACATGGTAAAAATGTTCTGTTCTATTCTGTTCTAGATACATTGATAGAAAAAAAATCTTTCGTCAGTCGCAGGAACCGGAATTCGGGTAGCGAATAGCAACAACTATTCACGTCGAAACATTCGAAATATTGCGTTGACAAATTTTTTGTTCGGCTGCAGCTGCCCTAAATGGACGAATTAACAAAGATACTTACTCAAGAATATCTGTCGTTTTTGTTCCCGGTAGATCATGACAACATGACGTCACAGATTTGCTTACTATGACGTCACATAGTTGCGTTCGGTTAACTGCACAGTGCACGACCTTTGTCGCACCGAGCGACGAAGGTTCGTATGAAACAAAACGACCTCCCTTATTTCGGAATGGTGTATCCTAAAAATACAGATCTAGATAGATCTAGAACTTAATGTTGTACGGAAATCATTGAAAATTGTGCAAAAAGAAAAACTGAATAATTTTATGGCCCATGCCCTTGTGTGTCCCTGATCATCTGGGTAAGGTCCTACCCGGTGGGTCTTTTTACTGCCTACTCTCTGAAAGAATATTGTTTTCCTAATTGCCCATTTCCTCTGCTCCCGAAATCTCCAAACGTTAATGCTTGCTCCCCAGATCCCTGAAAATAAATGACCTTCTCCCCAGATCCGCAAGACACCTGGCAGGTCCCGAGGGTGAGAGGAACTTATCCGCTTTTAAAATCATTGGCGCAATAGGATCAGAGCGTCGCCCCAAAGGTGGTGCCTTATTTCATATTAAACGCATATCTTCTATAATGAGTCGATCAAATAAAATAGAATAAGAAAAAAATAAAATCCTTACAACTTCACTTTTTTTAACCGGAAGTTAAAATTGTCTGTGCTTGATTTATTCAAATTTCACACGCCGTTCAAGAGGCTTAAGTATGACTAAACACCGTAGTTATGAATTCGGGTTGTTTCGACCCGGGTGGATGTAGACGGGTAGTACTGAAATGCGAAATCATCTTGATTTCGCGAAATCGTCTCTACTGAATAGCGTAATCGTCCCTCAAATTTTCAACATACTTTTTAGAAACATTTGACTTTGCAATTATTCTATAGAACCAAATTTTAATCAATTAGATTTAGATTTATCTTTAAATTGTGTTTTTTATGAGGAATTAAGAGCAATTCTCTGAGAGGGGAAGGAGTAAAACCCGGGAGCAACGCCCGGGACCCGGGACCAAAATTCGGGACCAATTTTAACGGTCATCAAAAAGTCATTTTGCGTGCAACAAATAAAATAAAAATTGGCCTAAGTGTAGTTTATAGGGTCTTTTCAATGATGTATATCACCGTTTTCCCAAAAATCTCGAACTGTTTGAAATTTTGATCAAAATATAGGACCCCATCCAGGAATTTAGACCCGGGACCAATTTTTGCGGTATTGACGATATCCGATAACTCGTGATTTTTGCCATTATAATCGCTTCATATACAATTATTTTTATGTTTTGCCATCTGTTAACATGTCAAAGAATACTAAAATGAAAAAGTCCGTTTAGAATTTTCATAAATGTAGGAGAAAGGTAGCCCGGGACCAATTTATGATCCATATTTGCGATGTCAAGTAAATCTCAATTTTACCCATTTAAATCCTTTTACATGCAATTATTTTAATGAGCTGTCATCTGGTATGTTATTAAAGAAGATCAAAATGCAAAATTATCGTTGATATTTATTAAAATTACGGAGGAAATCGGACCGGGACCAACATGGGACCAAAATAACAAAAATGCTTAGATTTATTGCGATAATCCCAGTTTGGTCCCGGCCTATGAAACTTATTTTCTTAATCAATATGGGATGCATTTAAAGCCAGATGTACGTAATTGAAGGCGCTCAAAAGAACGTGCGTATCTAAGGGTCAAAACGTCACTTTACGCCGCATTTGTAACGTCAAATTTTCGCTCGAAACGTCATTTCTAGCGTCAGTTTACGTTCGGAATACGAGACTATATGTCCATGCAATTATGCAGAGGACTTAAGAAATGTTAAAAAATGATTTTATTTAAATTTTATGCTCAAAATATAGATTATGGACATATTATCCCGAAGAAAACAACATTTGCGCGACACTTAAAAATGTTTGTTTACTAAATAACGTCGGAGCTTTTGGCGCAAAATCGACGTCGCGCGTAAAACGTGCTGAATTCGGCACCGACTACCTCTCTTAGCACGCTTAAAGCAGGAAAACGAATCCGGTAACTAAGGCATTTCTCGTTATCTACTTGTAGTTCAGGAATTTTTCTAATACATATCAGTTTTTTTAAAAATCCTACCGTGGATTTTTTTAAATATATCAAGAAAACTAACGAAAAGGGGGTCTGAAAAACGCATTTTACGTTGACGTCAATGTATTTTCGCTCTCAAAATTGACGATTTTGAAGGCCGATATCTCGAAAACAAGCTCGGAACGGTATCGATTTCTTTTCATTTTTCGGTAGGACACCAAAATACACTTGCATGCAAAAAATAAAAAAATTCTACCGTGAGGTCAATTACGTACATCTGGCTTTAAGATATTTTTTCTTAAGTAACATCTTAAGAGTTAGCTTAAAGATGCATATATGACTAAGCAAACAATTATTGGATAGAAAATAGTTAATGTTATGACAACGTCAATAGCGCAAACAATGAATTATGGAAATTTTGGTCCCGGGTTGGTCCCGGGCTGGTTTTCTCAAATATCTGTGGGATTTTATTGCAGATTTTTTCATTCTAGCTTTCTTTGATATGTGTGCAGTTAGCAAAACATGAAAATAATTGTTTACCAAATGATTACAATGACAAAATTGCAATTTCCCTAACATCGTCAATACCGCAAAAACTGGTCCCGGGTCTAAATTCCTCGATGGGGTCCTATATTTTGGTCAAATTTCCAGATATTTCGAATATGCTTGGAAGACAAATATATGGACCTTTGAGAAGACGCTTTAAACTATATATGGTGTAAATTTCATGTAATTATTTGCATGCTTAGTGCCTTTTTGGTGCCAATAAAAATTGGTCCCGGATTTTGGTCTCGGGTCCCGGGCGTTGGTCCCGGGTTTTACTCCTTCCCTCTGAGAGCACTTGCAAATTTTAAATAGGGGCTCCGATTTCATTAAAATTTGTGTACTTACTACTTATGACCCAAAACCGATAAAAACACAGTTTAAAGAGACATATTGCTATCGGTTGCTATCGGTTGCCATGGTAACGGACTAAACGTAAAATGAGTCAAACTTCAACTTTTCAGTTCTGTAAATTCTGGGGAAAAAAGGCTGATTTCAAACTGCCACCCTCTATACCAACAGGAATTATGAACAGAACCATGTCCATGGATGAGCAACCCAAGGTATACTTAAATGAATGTGCATATTATGCACGTGCTAGCAGTGCAATGCACGTGAAATACCATGAATGCCAAAATGTCAGAATTGTAGATTTTCATATTTTTTGCATATTTTCCTACTGAGTATTCAACCACATAAAATGTCTTTGAAATTTAAAGATCATTTTTTTTTTCAATTCTAAATTCATTTCTAATTAAAGATCAAAGAAAGGATGTTTCTGTGTCTGTTTCAAATTAAAGATCAAGGATGTCGCTTTCATTGTTATAATATTATCAGACCAATTGACACCTTGCGTGTTAAATAACACCTAAGGCGATAATCCAATTAACAAGCACGCGCAGAAGGTAATCATCGACAACTAATCTAATTAAGGGCCAAGAAAGGATTATCGAATTTCTTTAATGTACCTGATCACTAAGAGACGCAGATAGTTTCACCGGAACACCTGGAATCTCTCTCTCTCTCTCTCTCTCTCTCTCTCTCTCTCTCTCTCTCTCTCTCTCTCTCTCTCTCTCTCTCTCTCAGATTTTCGTGTTTTCTTAAATTACTAAATTATGCGATTTCGTTATTTTTTCCAACCCTACCCCCATACTTGAAAAGTCGGAAAAAATCAATATTTTGAAATGTGCCAAACCCATATTTGTAGATTCAAACTTTTTCTTGTATTTTCACACAACACAGAACTTGGTTATATTGTTGGACTGGCTCCCGTCGTCAAAATGGTTGTTTATCTGTAAAACATGCATACTTTATACACTGCTCAAAATATTCTGGTGTCCCAGTTTTGAGCATATGAAGACAGGTAACTCCTTAATGTAAGAATGAGTCATTAAACTGTTGAATAATTTGAATTTACATAAAAAGGTACAAGTGGGCAACTATACAAGATACAAGATACAAGAAACTTTATTTAAAGTCGACTTTCAAATTTACAACAGAATAACATTAGACATAGGCTATTTTGTCGACAAACACTGATTAAATAAAAATAGAACAGAGATCCTTTAAGAGCAGTGAGCATATTAATGAGAAAAGGGGTGGGCCATACCATGGTTTCGGCTACTAAAGCCTCTTCAGTGACCCTTTAGATTTGGCAAAATGGAGCCAAAGAGAATTACTGAATTTTACAACTTTCAACAGGATAGTCGATACAAAGACTAGTATTATCCAAACAGAGCCAAATAAATAAAACTTTGGTTAGAAAATTAATCTAAACCGCTGATGAATTTCTGATTTCTCAGAATATCCTCCCTGATCTCAAAGGACCAAAAGGAAAATATAATCTGCACTATGGATGATGTACGGGGAGACTTTTTAGGGCCGCCACACGGCACAACACCAGCTGCAGTAATAGCAAATAAAAATAAAACAGAGATCCTTTAAGAGCAGTGAGCATATTAATGAGAAAAGGGGTGGGCCATACCATGGTTTCGGCTACTAAAGCCTCTTCAGTGACCTTTTAGATTTGGCAAAATGGAGCCAAAGAGAATTACTGAATTTTACAACTTTCAACAGGACATACATGTATACATGGGAACAACGTACATCACAGTTAAAAGAAATATCACAACATGCAAACTTATTAATGACATATAAACACATAAGATAGGATAGTATAAAATGACATTAATCGAATATATACATTATTTAATACTAGTGAAAAAAACAAAAACAAAAAAAAAAACAAACTTGAAGACAGTTCCCATGCTGATGCCTTTCCCTGCGGCGTAGGCAAACCACACGCATTCGGGAAAGACAGCGGCATCAGGTTTGTCAATACTTAATTAAAATTTGATCGAAGAATTATGTCTGGTCGGTCACCTACCACCCCCCTACCTCGAGATAAAAAGGGGCGAAAAACAAAAGGCAGGACAAATTTGAGTAGCTCAGGATCCCCCACACCAGGCTATCGGAGGGATCCTAAGACCCAGAAAAACGAAACCTAGGTAGAAAGAAAAAAAGAGATAACCAGACAGTCTACTAAATCTTTTGGTAGCATACTACTGGAAATAGCAACTAAAATAAAACAGTCATGCAAACTAAAATGAGAAAAAAAAGAGAGAAAAAAAAAAAAAAAAAAAAAAAGAAATAGCACAAGAAAAATTAACAACATAATTTAGGATTGGTAAATATACTGAAAACATTTAACTTAAAATATAAAGTAAGGGATCACAGAGACATGGTTAAAATTAAAAGAGCTGACACATAGATCATTTGCACGAGGGGCCACACCAGGTGTGGACCAATCTCCTAAACTCACCAAAGTGTTAGACTTTTATCAGTTCATTCGGGAGACTGTTCCACACCACCGCCGCCTCGTAGCTAAATGTCGATTTACCGTATCTGGTAGTTCTAACCCTAGGGATATCAGCTACTTTTTCATACCTGAAAGAATAATTTGATTCTTTATAAGATACAAGATGAAGATGAGGAAAAGGCGCAATCAGAAAAAGATTCCCACTCCAAAGACCGAGACGGGAAAAAAACAAACTAACAATAAGGTACTTATACCATTTCGTTAGCCGAATGAGCAGCTATTTTCCCAATAGGTGGCCACTCAGTTACCTAAACTTAACTAAAAATATGATAACATACATAAGGGAGCAATCCACAGTTTTTAGAGCATTTTTCAGTTGATTTAGCTAGATCCGCCAAAATTGATAATAGCTCTGTCCAATCTGGTCAACAATCCGATTTCTCCCATAAAATCATTAAATCAAATGTCTAACAACAAAATAACATCATTTAAATCGCCTAGCACTGACTATCACCCTACCTGTATTGGGGATATTTTCCCCTACCCCCTCTTTCAGACCAGTGAATTTTCGTAAAATATGCCTAAAGTCTGGGCCCCCATGCATATTCCGTGCAGAAGGAAGCCCCATAAATCTCATGCAAATACTTAGAGAATCGACCCAGGATCATAATGAGCAGTGCACAAATATGTGCCATCCATCTACTTTTTTCGCTATTTGTGAAGAAAGATAACCCCTGCAAAGTCGACAGTGAAGAGCGTCACCGGCTATGACTGGCGAACGATCCGGGATCCTTATATAATCCCGGTTTTTACCAGTCTAAAAATAGAAAATAAGTATTTTTCACATGTTTGAGGCATAATTGATCCGATCTGGGGCAAAATGGCGACAAATTATTGAAAGAGGATAATTTACAGCCCAATTTCATGCCCTACCCCTTAATATTGAAATTTTTGGCCACCTCAAAAGTACGAAACTGTGAATGGAACCTAAGGCACCAACAGCGCAAAAACTTTTAAACACCAAGACATAAACCAATAGAAACCACCACAGAAGTATCGCCTTGGAACGATCAGTAATATAAAATTACTGGCGGGCTTAAACCGGTTTTACAGGTACCTAACGTCACCCTCAGCTTCTGCACTGGTTCAAAACATTTAGTTAGTTGTTCGGTCATCGTGGTGAATCTCTAACTAGTCAATGAATCATCATGGACAAACAAATAAATTATGATAAATTCCATGATGAATCAAAAACGAGGACTCACAGATTGAGTAAGCTGTCCGACGATGGAGATTCCTGGGTGCCCAATAACTTACTAACCCCGGAGCAAAAGAAACACACCAATTGAAAGGTACAAGTAGGCAAAGATCAGGAAAAGGCGCAATCAGAAAAAGATTCCCACTCCAAAAACCGAGGTGGGAAAACCCCAAACTAACAATCAGGTACTTATTCGTAAGCCGAATGAGCAGATATTTTCCCAATAGGTGACCGCTCAGTTACCTAAACTTAACTAAAAATATGAAAAGAATCAAAACTTAGATAAGGCGCCAACAGCACAAAAATTAAACACCAAGACAAAACAAAAAGAACCACCACAATAAGTATCGTCTTGGAACGATCAGTAACACAAAGTTACTGGCGGGCTTAAACTGGTTTTACATGGCCATAACCTCACCCTCAGCTTCTGCAGTGGTTCATAACATTTAGATGGTTCTTCGATCCTCGTGGTGAACTAGTCAATGAATCATCAAGAACAAACAAATAAATCACGATAAACATCCTGATGAATCAAAAACCAGGACTCACAGATTGAGTAAGCTGCCCGACGATGGAAATCGGTGGGCCAAGCAACAGACAAGAAGCTCCGGCCCCAACCAACTAAAATGAATAGCTTTATGCCCGACCCACCGGCGTGCATAAGGCGCCTGGGCCAGATGGCATGAGTGTTAGGGTGTTAAAAGAATGAAGTTCTGAAATTGGTCCTATCCTGGCCTATATCTACAATGAGTCACTTGCTCAGGGTGCTGTACCAGACGATTGGCGACAGGCAAATGTAGCACATGTATTTAAGAAAGTTGAGAAATATGATGCGGCTAATTATCGACCGATGTCACTTACTTGCATCTGTTGGCAAACCTCTAAAGCACATAGCAACATAAAAAAGCCCTTGGCTCTTGAAAGCATTCTTGCTGGCTGTCAACATGGGTTCCGAAGTCAAAGGTCTTGCGAATCCCAATATCAGAATAAATTAAATGTGGCCCGCATAGATGTTGCCTACTGGTGTGTGAATTGAAGTCTCAATCACAACCTGATTTGCGTGAAATATGAAGTCTCTATCACAACCTGATTCGATGCTGTAACGATTTGTTTGCAACCTTGTCAGATCTCATGGCCGCGAAAATGCGATTTTGTCTTTATTTTTACTGGGGGTAGGGTAAGCAAAAGTTTCACTGTGTTTCTTTGATTAGTCATACTAATGGATTGTGATAGAAAATACCCAACTGGTTCACAAAAGCAGCTGTTGCAATAGCATTGAATCATTAGCTTTCAGCGTGCATGGTTGCTAGGCAACAACAGAAAGTTGACCATTTTCCTCATTGTAAGTGTTTCTGTATATTTTAAACATTTCCGTTACCTATACCAAACAGCTAACATATTAATGGGTGCATTCTTAGATGAAGCTGTTGCATGGTCTTCTAAACACAAATAAACACGACTTACAAAGACTGTTATATACAAAATATACTACACTTTGTAGTACAACCATAATTTAATGGAAGAATTCCATTGCTAAAATGGTAACATGTCAAAAATAAATAAAAAAAAAAAAAAAAAAAAAAAAACAAACACACACAAAAAAACCCACACCTTACAATAGTTGCAATTGCAAGCAAAATCACTCACTATGGCAGTCAAACCCGACATACATAAGGTCTTTATTCGTTTACACAAAAATCTTAAGAGGACATTACCTATGTCTATGAAATTTGACCATATGAATGGCTTATAGTGTCTTGGCTATGGCCTTTTACATTCTGGTCTTTAGTTGCCTATCAACCGTTGCAGTGGCAAATAGATTTTGTTTCGGAATCAGAATCAGAATCAGAATAGTTTACTGGTGACACGCCAAATGACATTATTTCACCAGGGGGTTCGGATGGGGGGGGGGGAGAAATTAGTCCCTTGAACGCACGAGTGAAGCGAACTTGGACACACAATCATCTGACATTTCAGCAGTAGAAAACAGAGAGTCAGGGAGGTCATTCCAGTCCCTGATAGTCTGAGGAAAGAAACTACATTTATAGGCCTCTATACTAGCAGATGGAAGCTGAAATGCCTTGGAGTGGCTATTTCTACAACGCCTAGTCTTTGGGATAAGGTCATCTGTAGGTATTCTGGCTTTACCCTTCAGACCTTTGTATAGTAATATAAGTCGATTATCAGTCCTCCTTTTCTTGAGAGATTCCCATCTGAGTTGTTCAAGAATGCCAGTCATACTACCTTCCTCGAAAGTATAATTCCTAGTTACAAATCTAGCGGCACGATTCTGAACCTTCTCCAATTCCTCCTGGAGGCATTTAGTATGAGAAAAAAAGTACAAGTAGGCAAAGATCAGGAAAAGGCGCAATCAGAAAAAGACTCCCACTCCAAAAACCAAGGTGGGAAAAAACCAAACTAACAATCAGGCACTTATACCATGAAAACACTTCGTAAGCCGAATGAGCAGCTATTTTCCCAATAGGTGGCCACTCAGTTACCTTAACTTAACTAAAAATATGCAAACATACATAAGGCGCCAACAGCACAAAAATATTTTAAACACCAAGACATAAAACAAAAAGAACCACCACAGAAGTATCGACTTGGAACGATCAGGATCCCAAACAGAACTTCCATATTCCAGGACTGGGCGCACCAGTCCTTTATAAGCTGCTTCTTTAACATCTTGGGGGCAAGAAAATAAGTTTCTCCTCAAGAATCCAAGTGTTCTGTTGGCTTTAGTACAGATATTATTGATATGGGTATTCCACTTGAGGTCATTTGTAATTGTTACACCTAGATATTTAATGCTATCAACATTTTCCAAAACCGTTCCCTCGAGGGTGTACGAGGCCTCAATTTTATTTATCCGCTTATTTGTCAGCTGCATCATGTTGCATTTGACAGGTTGAAATCTCATGCCCCATTTTCGGGCCCAGCTCCCTAAAAGGTCAATGTCTTTCTGAAGCTTCAATGTATCTTCTACTGTTTTAATTTCACGGTAACAAACACAGTCATCAGCAAAAAGCCTGATTTGAGAGTCAATGCCAACGGGTATGTCATTTATGTACAAGGAGAACAACAATGGACCGAGAACGGTGCCCTGAGGGACACCAGACACAACAGGGGCCCAGTCAGATTTAACACCATTAACTACTACCCTTTGCTGCCTGAAGCACAAAAAAGCATTTATCCATTCCAATGTCTTTCCACCTATACCATAACTAAACAATTTGCTTTTAAGAAGTTCATGTGGAGGGGTGTCAAAAGCTTTTTCAAAGTCCAAAATAAAAGTGTCAACCTGACCCTTTTTGTCCAATATTTTTGCCCAATCATTTATCACTGTAATTAACTGAGTTTCACAACTATGCCATTTCCTGAATGCATGCTGTTTGTCCGACAAAAGATTATACTGGTCAAGATGACCCATGATATTTGAGCAGACAATATGTTCTAGAAGTTTGAAAGGAATACAAGTCAAAGAAACTGGGCGGTAATTACAAGCAAGGGACCTGTCACCTTTCTTGAAAAGTGGACAAATATTAGCAAGTGACCATTCCTTGGGGATTTCACCCGTATTGATTGACTGCTGGAAGAGATGTGCAAATACAGGTCCTAATTCTTTTGCCAATTCTTTAAGGACTCTAGGATGGAGTTCATCAGGTCCTAAGGCTTTAGATGGGTTCAGACCTTTAAGGAGTTTTGTTACTCCTTCCTTTGTTACAACAATTTCATCCATGAATGGGGCCGACCTATCCAGAAGTGGGACTTGGTTGTGTACCGTTTTGGTGAATACATCTGTGAACTGTCCATTAAATTCTTCTGCTTTTTCGAAATCTGATTGAGCAATACCACTTCCATTTTTCTTTTTCAAAGGGGGAATGCCTTGGGTATCTTTCCTCTGACTATTGATATACCTATAAAAAATCCCTGGGATTAGCCTTAACGTCCCCTACCAAGTTATTGACATAAAGGTCATGCTGCTTCCTTATATCAGCTTTGATTTCCCTTCTTAAGTTTTCAAATTTAGATCTAATTTTTGCACTTCCAGTTTTCTTAGCTTTTGCATGAGTTATATTTTTCCTGCGAATCTTCCTCCTTATCTCAGGAGTTATCCATGGGACAGAAGAGACAGAGCGACTTGTTTTTGATGGGATTTGCTTATCTGCCGAGTCCTGAATGAAAGATGTAATAAGATTGAAATTTTCCTGAACCGAACGGGTATCCGAGTAGCCATTGAAATACTTTTCCTTTGCAAATTTTAATGTTTCTGCCCTCATAGATTCATAATCACCTTTCTGGTACCGATACACCTTCCTCCGAGGTTTCTTAATGGGGGGAATAACAATCTTCAGCGTTCCAGAAACAATATCATGATCACTGAGACAATCTGGGGAGTGAATGTCTACAAACTGATTGGGAAGAGAAGTGATAATCAAGTCCAAAGTATTTCTTTCTCTGGTAGGGAAGTGGACTAATTGATCAAATCCATGATCATTAATAATGTCAACCAAAATTTGACCTTCAATCCTACTCAATGGTGACCCACATTTATTGTGTCTGTCCGGCCAAACAATATCTCCAAAGTTGAAATCCCCTAGAACGTGAACTGAGGGGGGTTTATTTCCTTTATGTTTATCCCTAATTTTGTTAAGCTGCTCTCTGAACAAAGTATCAAATTTCTGTAGGTCTTCCAAAGGTGTCAAGTTTTCATCACTATGGGGCGGCCTATACCAGCTTGCAACAAAATGTGCGGTTTTATTAACGAATACTTTTACCCAAACTGATTCTGACTTATTTTCTAATTCTGTCATCAGTATGAGGTCATTCAATGTCAGAACTTATTGGATGACCCTCGTATACGACCGAATATGTCACGAAATGCCAAGTCTTATTCACCATTTTGCAGTATCTGCTGGTTCCCAGCCTACCCTGTAACAAGTTGGAAATATAGGCAACAAGAACTCCCTTCAAATTCATTATCATTTTTCAAGGCCAGGGTGTTTCTGGTTACCTGTATTTGCAATTTGATTTAGTTGTTCACCATGTTTGCATTATCTATTGGTTTACAGCTTACAAAAATCATTAATAGGAAACACAGGTAATCTAACCAACGGATCGAATAGTTTTGGTGATTAGTATTACTTGTCGCCTGACAGCTAAAACGTGAATCCACAAGCGCTTTGCTGGGGCATGGCGATCCCCGTCCACGGGTCCACGAAATGTCGAAAAAAGGGGAACAGCAAAACAAAAAAGATGGCGGCGCCCTGAACGGGACGCATGAAAACGAATCGAGTTCAATTAATTGCTTTTCTGAAGACTTTAGAATCGTTGACAACCTAAATAACCTGAACGAAAATGTTGATAAAAGTGTGAACATCCAAGATGGCGTCATTATCAGTGATGACAATGAAGTTTCGAGTGGCTTGCAAGATTCTTTACATTTTCTCAACGATGAAATTGACAGTTACGACAGAGCAGTCGTTGAAAATAATACCGAATGGTTGAAAGCGAGGTGTAAGGGAGTAGATAGTGGTATATTCGACATGAACATGTCTTCGGTGTCGAACACACCTCTGACTCTGTCGGTGTCTGGAAATCCGCTGTCAGTAAGCGATGTGGGCATTGAAATGGGGAGTTTGTCTGGTCTCGGACTAACAACGGTGCCAGGTCTGCTATCAGTTGAAATTTCTTCGGACAAAGGGAAACAGACACAGACAGACAAAAAATCTACTGAAAATGAATCTCTTGCATCAATGGTTACCGATACGGCTTTGACGGGTGACTATGTTTACCTGCTTCAAGACGACAATGGCGACCAGAATATTTTGCAGTCAGTCTCGTCAATGCCCCTCGACACAGCACAGAATACATCTATGGACAGTGCTTTATCAGAGCTCTCTTCCTCCTCTGATCTTGGTATCGACAAGGAAATGTTTCTTCAAGTGAACAAAGCCTTGCAGCCTGATGACTTTCAAAATGAAGCTGATGCTGGCCATCAGGATAATGTTGTTGTGTTATCCAGAGATAATATTTTCACTGATAGTGTTGGTAACAATGAGGGGCTGAATGACTCAAATATGAGATTATGCATAATAGATGGCGTTGTATCAATAGTATCCCCAAATACTGACAAAAAGAGCCAAGACCAATCATCAATATTACCTGAGTATGTAGCTGAAGCAAAAGATTATGAAGAGAAAGGTGCAAAAACAAGTGAGACTCAGCCCATTTCTGAAACCAATCGTGTGCAAAACTCAAAAATTGTCATAAACCCTTTACAGTCCACCCCTGAAACACATTCTTCTGAACCGAAGAGAAAAATGTTGCAACCAGATTTTAGTGTGGCCACCATTTCAATATCGAATGACAAAGATTCTAAGCAAACTAAAATTCTTGTTGACACAAGCCAAGGTCAGCGTCTTTATCAGATTAATATTCCAGATTTCCTAAATCAAAAGGTGCAAAAACAAGAAACAAATCCTTCAACAGTGATTGCCATTCCATATCAGGAGGTTAAATTGAACAATCAGAGATCTAGTTCAGCTCAGAACATTCCCAGTGTTGTTAATTCATTAGATGCACAGGGAACAAAGTCTCTAGAAGAAGGTGATTTGTTCTTACAATATTTTTCAGGCAGTTGTGATGCTATTATTAAATTGATATTAACATGTAATGCACCAGTCATTTGTAACCATCGCCCCTACGGGGAAGGGTGGAGGATAGCTGAGCTAAAGTGCTGGGCAATTACTTTTAGAGTAAACTCTCAGTGCAGGGGAAATGATGGGGTTTTGACATTAGGATCCTTACTCCAGGGAGATTTTCTTTTGCGAAGGGCGGAGCAACGAGCAAAGTTTTGACCTCCAGTTTGCCCCCTGGGGGTGGGGCTCGTAGCAGGGCACTTAAAGCTGAAAAGTCATAATATCCGCCCTTCCCCGTAGGTGGGGGAGCAGTGGTTACAAATGACTGGTGCACAACATACATGTATGATCTATAACAAATATTTTCTGGTCCATGTTAGTTGTTTGTAATCATTTGAAACTTGCTAAATGTTTTCATAATTTTCTTTCAAGGTATTTATTATAAGAACAAAACATGACCATTTTTAAAGATTTTTGACAACAGTATTGATAATAAAATAGAATGAAAATAGCCATTTTCCCTATACTTTATTAAAGCTATGCTTTAGACTTCTCTTGTGTGGCTAGGAGGCTGTCATATGAGTTGTGGTAATTCAGTAGTAATTTGTTAATTTGACTTTCAGAGTATTATTTGGTTGGGCTGCCTGCCAATGCAGCAACAGGGACCCAGTCAGATGAGACCAGTCCTGAGGTACAGGTAACATCATATTAACAGTTGTGTCAGGAAAGAAACTGATAATAGGATTTGCACCGGATCTGACACCAACTGGGCTATACAAGTACCACCATAAAAACGACAACAGTTAAGAGTTTTAGAATTGGGAGTTGTACTGTCATTCTCTGTATAAATATGACAAAATCAGAATGGCTTTGAATACAACATGTATTAATAAGGTTTTTACTGTTGTAGAGTGTGATTATGAATCTATGATCTTTCGATTTCCACAGGTGCCAAGATGTGTCCTTGAGCAAGACACATTAACTCCCCATGGCACTGGGACAAAATGAGCCGCGATGCAAGAAAACCAGTCTTTGGGGTTCCGACACAAAACGGCCTGTACAGTCTCAGAAAAGGGCTAGAAGCTTGAAAATTTGGATTTAGGAAGAAGACAGATTGTACTATCCGAATAGCAAAAACAAAGGCACTGATCAGCTTCACAGTTACTGCGAAGCTGATCTGCGCCTTTGTTTTCGCATAGGCAAAAATCCGGATTTTCGTATGACACAGCTCAAATGAATCTGCCTCACTGTTTCAGGCCTCAGAAAAGGGCAGTAACAAGCCTAAGAAGTTGTACATCTGCGATGAGCCGGGCTGTGGCAAGGTGTTCAAGAAGTCTTTCAAGCTGTCAGTTCATAAGATGTCTCATACTGGAGAAAGACCTTACAAGGTAGGTCCACACGGTCAGATAGGTCCACACGGTCAGATAGGTCCACATGGTCAGATAGGTCCACACGGTTAGATAGGTCCACATGGCCAGATAGGTCCACATGGTCAGATAGGTCCACATGGTCAGATAGGTTCACATGGTTAGATAGGTCCACATGGTTAGATACATGTAGGTCAACATGCTCAGATAGGTCCACATGGTCAGATAGGTCCACATGGTTAGATAGGTCCACATGGCCAGATAGGTCCACATGGCCAGATAGGTCCGCATGGTTAGATAGGTCCACATGGTCAGATAGGTCCACATGGTTAGATAGGTCCAAATGGCCAGATAGGTCCACATGGCCAGATAGGTCCACATGGTTAGATAGGTCCACATGCTCAGATAGGTCCACATGGTTAGATATGTCCACATGGTCAGATAGGTCCACATCACATGGTTCACGTGGCAGAGTTTTCCCTGGTGCATAAAAATGTGCATTTTGACCCCTGTTGGTCTCTAATGACCCCAAACCTGTACAGAGACGGTCAGTTATGTTCCCTAAAATTCTCATATACGGTATTTCTGTTTCCTGAAGTAAATGTCCCCCAAAATCTCAATAGCTTTGTCAGAAGGTCCCTTAGGAGCTGTGACTAGTGGGACATTGGTCCCCTTTATTTAATCTCCGAGGAAAACCCCTGAGGTAGGTCCACAACTCCACGTGGTCAAATGGCCTTCAGAGCCAGATTGTTGAAATATGCATATATGTACAAGAGTGCTAACTGTGATGTTTTATGATATGGGTTAAATCTTAAACTTGAGGTGATGATCAGAAATTGATTGACTCAGTATCAGAAGATAGATCTAAAGAAATCTTGCGAGTTCTGATAAATTAGCATGTCCCCTTATAGGCCTTTTAAATTTCAAGATGAACTAAGTTCATCTTGAAATTTATAAGGCCAATAAGGGGACATGCTAATTTATGTTTTGTTTGCTTACAAGTACATTTCTTTTCCTCAAAATATAATGACCTCTTGTCACAAACAATTAATCATAGGCATACAAATATTACACAATCATTTACTAGATAAATCATATGAGTGGCGTCATGGGGAAGACAGATTTCTGCATTTGCGAAAACAACTTCACAGCTACATAGATAGTACAATCCCTTATCCACTTATATCCAGAATTTCATGCTTATAGCTTTCATCTGTGACTGTACATACTGGTTTGTGTCGGACCTGGTTGGAAACCCCTAAGACAGGTCTTCTTGCGCCACGGCTCATATTATATTGTATTGTCAATGTACATTAAAACATAAGCTCTGTATATTGACTCACTGTCTCTTAGTGATTGCATTGTGAAGTAGCAAGCTGTGACTGGGCTTTCACAACAAGTTACAGACTCAAGAGGCATGAAGAGGCTCATAAAGGGAATAAGGAACATGTTGACTGGGTCGTCAAATCATATTAAACATGCTAACAAATAATAAATGTTCACTGTTTCATTTCTTATTGCAGTGTGAAGTAGCGGGATGTGACTGGGCTTTCACAACAAGTTACAGACTCAAGAGGCATGAAGAGGCTCATAAAGGGAATAAAGAACATGTCGTAAGGATCCATATCTGTATTCATCATATGACGTCACTGTTTTCCAGTGGATAACGTCATGTCATAAAAATCCTATGACCACACCTGCATTAACACTTTTGCGGGAATATGTAACGTCATTGACGATTGTAAAAGCACTGTAAATTTTCGTTGAAAATATGTTCACTTCGAAGGCGATAAAATCCTATTTAAAAAGTCATATGATAAAACGAATCTTATACTCGTGGTCATTTCATATGAAATTTATTAAACTCGCCGAAGGCTCGTTTAATAAATTTCATATGAAATGACCACTTGTGTAAGATCCTCTATTTCTAGACTTTTAAGATTGTACTGATTAATGTTATATTTTACTTGAAGTTTCATTCAAGTACACCACAACTTCTTTATAACACTATTGCTGGATCAAAGACAATTTCTGTGTTCGCTATCCAAATCATATTATAATGAGAGTGAAATGAGCCGCCTCATGGGAAAACCAACAATCTGCATAGGCGAAAACAAAGGCGCAGATCAGCTTCGCAGTATCTGCGAAGCTGATCAGTGTCTTTGTTTTCGCTACACGGTTGGTACACTTCCTCTTCTTCTTAAATCCCAAATTTCAAGCTTCTAGCCTGCTTCTGAGACTGTGCAGCCTGATTTGTGTCAGACCTATTCGGAAACCACATTGTTGGTTTTCCCACGTGGTGGCTTAAATGTATAGATATATATCAAAAAAGTATAAAATGGTCATTTGGGGTCCATGAATGATCCATGTTATATACAAAACTGTGCTGTAATGAACCATGTTATCAAGAGGTTTAGGCGTGATGTTCATGGTCTAAAATGACAGTGACAGAGGTGAACTATAGAATCTTAAACATAACATGTCCAACATAATGAAGATTAGAGGAAAATAATTCTGTCTAAATTGAAAAGGTATGGTAGACATTTAATAGGATTAAAGAGTACAATTGTCTTTCATATCTAACTGAAAATGTATTTCCTCGATATATGTGCCACCTCGTGAGAAAACCAGCAATCTGCATATGCGAAACCAAAGGCTCAGATCAGCTTCACAGCAACTGCGAAGCTGATCAGCGCCTTTTTTTTCGCTACACGGATAGTACAATTCCTCTACTTTCTAAAGGACCTGTTCGGAAACCACATTGTTGGTTTTCCTACGAGGTGGCTCATATGTATTTTAAGTTTTATCTTCCATTTCCAGTGCACTTTATGCTCGAAGCAGTTCACAACCATTTATAACCTGAACTCTCACATGAAACTTCATGAACGACCCTTGTCGGAGGTCTGTGAGGTGGAGGGCTGTGACGAAAAGTTTCCGACAAGACGACAGCTTGATGCCCACATGAAGACGCATGAAAATGTTGAGAAAGGCTACAAGTAAGAGAAGTTGTGAATTTGTGTCTTAGATTTACTGCACTTTTGTTGTAATACAATGGTGGGATGTTAAATCCCCAATAAAGCAACAACATTATTCAAACGGTTGTAGCTCAGTCAATAATATTTCAGCCTGAAATTTATCTTAGAACTTTGGCCTATTATTTTGTAGAAAAAAGTCCCTTTCCTCTACTATACTTCAAGAGAAATAAGTTGTCAGCTACTGGCTAAAGAATAAGCACAAACTACTGATAAACCATGATTTTTTTAGCTCGCCTGCACGAAGTGCATAGAGCTATTGTAGTCACCTCGGTCGTGCGCGTTTACGTGTGCGTCCGCGTCCGCGTCACACTTTCGGTTAAAGTTTTTTAAAAGTCTATATCTCTTGACCATGTTGATGGATCAAGTTGATACTTTGCATGTTGCTAGATATTGGTCTGAAGTTTTACGCAGTACCATCATGACCCACCCTGGGTTACCTTGAGGTCAAGGTCACAGACTTAGAAATTTTGTGTCTAAGTTTTTGGTTAAAGTTTTTTAAAAGTCTATATCTCTTGACCATGTTGATGGATCAAGTTGATACTTTGCATGTTGCTAGATATTGGTCTGAAGTTTTACGCAGTACCATCATGACCCACCCTGGGTGACCTTGAGGTCAAGGTCACAGACTTAGAAATTTTGTGTTTAAGTTTTGGTTAATGTTTTTGTAAGTCTATATCTCTTGACCATATTGATGGATTGAGTTGATACTTTGCATGTTGCTTAGCAGCTAGATATTGGTCTGAAGTTTTACGCAGTACCATCATGACCCACCTTGGGTGACCTTTAAGTTTTTGGTTAAAGTTTTTTAAAAGTCTATATCTCTTGACCATGTTGATGGATCAAGTTGATACTTTGCATGTTGGTAGATATTGGTTTGAAGTTTTATGCAGTACCATCATGACCCACCCTGGGTGACCTTGAGGTCAAGGTCACAGACTTAGATTTTTTTTGTTAAAGTTTTCGGTTAAAGTTTTTATAAGTCTATATCTCTTGAACATGTAGATGGATCAAGTTGATACTTTGCGTGTTGGTAGATATTGGTCTGAAGTTTTATGCTGTACCATTATGACCCACCCTGGGTGAACTTGAGGTCAAGGTCATGGCCTTATAAATTTTTGGTTAAAGTTTTGGGTTAAAGATTTTTGAAGTCTATATATCTCTATGTTGATAGATCAAGTTGAAACTTTGCATGTTTGTGGATATTGGTCTGAAATTTTATGCTGTACTATCACAACCCACCTGAGCAACCTTGAGGTCAAGGTCATGGGTCATAGATTTTGATAAGTTTAGTGACAAAGCACAAGTCAGGCGAGCTACGCTGTCCTGCGACAGCTCTTATTTTCTGATGTTAGCCTGTCAGCATCCTTAATGATTAGGCCTTTTGGTACAAAAATTCAGGTTTATCCCAGTAGTTACAAATGAATGTCTACTATATTGCTAATAAAATTAATCTATCAACAAATGCAAACTTGTGGCAAACTTTCTTCTTGTATATGAAATATGATTTCAGGTGTCCCCATGAAGGCCGTGACAGGACATTTCTCTCCGCCCACTGTGTGGGTTCCCACCCAGTTTTCACCTACAGGAAGTTCAGAAGGAACTGGAAGTTCAGAAGGAACTGGAAGTTCAGAAGGAAACTGCGCTGCGACTTCGAAGTCTGCAGTCTTGTGTTTGACAAACAGTGTTGTTTGACTCAGCTTATGAAATTTCTTTTTCTTCCTGATTCCAGGTGTCCCCATGAAGGCTGTGACAGGACATTTCTCTCCGCCCACTGTGTGGGTTCCCACCCCCGTGTTCACCAGCAGCAGAAGGAGTTGCGCTGCGATTTTGAAGGTTGTGGTCGAGTTTTTGACAAACCGTGTCGCCTGACGCAGCATATGAGGAGTCATACAGGGGAACGACCTTATGTCTGTGATTACGAGGTGAGCAGATGCAAATTATATTATATGATTGTTTCCATTGCATAACATGACGATACGTTCATCTGGGGCATGTTGTATAAGGAAATTAAGTAAGTGAAGAACCATAACTTATTAAAAAGGGGACAAAGTAATATATTAAGACATTCAAGATGCAAAATAGGCCACATGTGAGACAAGCCAAATTCTGCTTGCGGGTGTGCTAGGTGGTTTTTATCGCACCTGCTTATAGCAGGTGCGATATAGGAGTTCAAATTTCCGTTCGTTCGTCCGTCAACATTTACGTCGAAGTTTGTTTTTTTTCGACATCAGAGATAGCTGCGAGTCTGAAACCTTGCATAGTAATTGTCCCTGACATACCCTTCAAGCACGCACCTTAACCTGGTGCCCTTGACCTATATTTCACGGTCCACTGACTTTGAAAATTTTTACGTCGAAGTTTTGTCAACATTTACGTCGAAGTTTGGTTTTCTCAACATCAGAGATAGCTACGAGTCTGAAACCTTGCATAGTAATTGTCCTTGACATACCCTTCAAGCACGCACCTTAATCCAGTGCCCTTGACCTATATTTCACGGTCCACTGACTTTGAAAATTTTTACGTCGAAATTTGGTTTTCTCGACATCAGAGATAGCTGCCAGTCTGAAACCTTGCATAGTAATTGTCCTTGACATACCCTTCAAGCACGCACCTTAACCCGGTGCCCTTGACCTATATTTCACGGTCCACTGACTTTGATAATTTTTACGTCGAAGTTTGGTTTTCTCAACATCAGAGATAGGTGCAAGTCTGAAACCTTGCATAGTAATTGTCCTTGACATACCCTTCAAGCACGCACCTTAACCCGGTGCCCTTGACCTATATTTCACGGTCCACTGACTTTGAAAATTTTTACGTCGAAGTTTGGTTTTCTCGACATCAGAGATAGCTGCGAGTCTGAAACCTTGCATAGTAATTGTCATTGACATGCCCTTCAAGCAAGCACCTTGACCCGGTGCCCTTGAACTATATTTCACGGTCTATTGACTTTGCCCGATGCAGGTGCAATATCGACTTCCCCGGAGTTTTTGTTCTTGGGGGAGGAGGAGAGAGGGTTTCTCCCGCTTTGGCCCACCTCCTGATTTGCCCGTCTCATATGAGCTGAAATAATTTTGAAAGGGAAGTAAAACTTGATTTAAAAAAGAATAAGTAAATATTCCCAGTGTAACAAAGAGTGTGCAAATTCTATTGAAAAATTATCTTGATGTGCCTTAGGATACATGTGATACAGCTAAGAAAAGGGAGAAAGAAAGAAGGAATTTTTTTATATTTAGGGAGATCTATAATTTTAAAATAGTTAGATTTATTAGATAAAAGGGAAATCTGAAATTGCAATTGGTAGCTTAAAGATATTTGAAGGTCTCTTGATAGGGAGTTAACACATGTATGACATTTAGAGAGAAAACAGTAGTTCAATAGTTGAAAGGTCTCGTAGGCCTGAATGTGTAAAATTCTGCCCAGTTTACCAAATGCATCAGTTTCATTTGAGACTGGTGTAGAAATTTCTGGGCTACAGTAACTATGGTAACAGTATAGTTACCATGGCAACACAACAGGGCCACCAATCACAAGAAGGATTGGGTTGGTAGTAAGAATGTTGCACAATATTGTTGTACATTACTTTGGATAAGCATTTTATGCTTCGTTACAATTTTAATAGCGATGCTTGAATGTGGCTTATCATATATCAATATAATTTACCATTTGAGCCTGTGCGTGAGAAAACCAACAATTTGGGTTCTGACAAGGTCTGACACAAACTGGGCTGTTCAGTCACAGAAGATGTTTAGAGGCTGGAGATTTTGGAGTTAGCAAGTAGAGGAATTGCACTATCTGTGTAGCAAAAACAAAAGCGCGGATCAGCTTCGCAGTTACTGTGAAGCTAATCTGCGCCTTTGTTTTTGCCTATGCAGATTGTTGGTTTTCCCATGCAGCGGCTCATTTCTCTTCTAGGGTTGCGGGTGGGCGTTTTCCACTGCCAGTAAACTTACACGTCATATGACCAAGCACACGGGAGCCAGAAAATGGATGTGCATTATCTGTGGCAAAGCTTTCCGGCGCGGAGAACATTTAAAAGGTCACATGATAACCCACAGTGGGATGAAACCGTTCAGTTGTACTGTAGATGGTGAGTATACCCAATGAGCAAAATGGAATTTCTGTTCATATGAGCGAAATGGAATTTCTATTCATATGAGCAAAATGGAATTTCTATTCATATGAGCAAAATGGAATTTCTATTCATATGAGCGAAATGGAATTTCTATTCATATGAGCAAAATGGAATTTCTGTACATATGAGTAAAATGAAATTCACTTCATATGATCAGGAAACGTGGTGTTGTAGTGGTAGAGTACAGGAATCTGGAGCGAGAGGTCCTGTGTTCGATACCTTTCTCCATTGGGAAGTGTCCATGAGCGAGCTTTCCATGCTTTGGGTTATTACTCAGGAAGTAGTGGCTTAAGAGTCGACATGACTGAAAATTCAATGACTGGGATGTTAAGCCCAAATCAGATCTTCAGATCATTGAAAAGAGTTGAATTTCAATTTGGTCAATGAAACTTATATTTAAAGGCCTTGTCACACATAAGTGAAATCCATCGACTTAGACTTGTGTTTTATTGCGAAAAAGAATTTTGTTTGTTTGATTTATTTACATTCCTTTCAACAGCTAACGTCTAGACATGACCACAGCTGTTGACTGCGACGTAAAGCAATAAATCAAACAAAAACAAGTTTTCGCAATTGAAGTCTGAGTCGAGAAATTTTCGCTTATGTGTGACATGGCCTTAAGCAAACAGTATAAGATGTCATAATCTATATGCCCATACATCTAATGCCCGACTGGTGTGTTGATTGTTGGGCTACAGTAACTATGGTGACAGTCTAGTTACCATAGCAACACAACAGGGCCACCAATCACTAGCAGGATTGAGTTGGTAGTAAGAATGTTGCACAAAGTGCTGGTAAACCTGCACATCTTTATAAATACATCGTATGCAACTTTAAGGCAAAAATCTTGCTTTGGGATTTACAGCTAGTTTAATTAAATAGGCTGTTCAGCCATGGAGGGAATGTAGAGGAACTATACTGTCTGTGTAGTGAAAGAAAAAAAGCATATCTCAAGTATATTCCTTATAATTTGAACAACTATTGTTACTGTTCTTTATATACAGGCCACCTGCGCTATCTCAAACTCGGTTGTCTCGAAAACCCCACCTATGTCGAAGTGATCTCTCACTCCTGAGGGTATCTCCCTATATGTTATTGTATTTCAACCTTGCTTGTGTCGAACTCGGTTATGCCGAAAACTCGGCTGTGTCAAAGTGATAATTTGCTCCCCACAGAAAAAATACTATTTGTTTCAACCTGTGTCAAACTTCAAAGTAAAAAATTATCGGTCAGACATCATGATCAGCAAAGAATACAATAGCCAGTAGTCTATGCCGATTTGATATCTACATGCAACCTTTCATCACTGGAATTGTTAAAGAATGTTTTGACTTGTGTAGGGTTGGGAATATATGTTTGAAATCAACCTGTGTCAAACTTCGAAGAAAAAATTATCGGTCAGACATCATGATCAGCAAAGAATACAATAGCCAGTAGTCTATGCCGATTTGATATCTACATGCAACCTTTCATCACTGGAATTGTTAAAGAATGTTTTGACTTGTGTAGGGTTGGGGATATATGTTCACTATCACTATCGATGGAGTAAACATGGTTGAAAACGAAAGGAGAACCTCTCAGTCTGGGAATGTAAGAGAGTTGAGCTTTTTGGTCTCAGTTATGCTTATCTCGAACTTCGGAAAACTCAAAGTGTTTTCTTCATTCCCTTTGATTTCGAGATAGCGAAGGTGGCCTGTAAAATGTTTTACTAGCCACTGTGGTACTGCCCTCTTAAATGATACATTGTATCATTTTAGAGGGCAGTACCACAGTGGCTAGTAAAACATTTTATATAAAGTAAAATGTAAGAGAAAAAAAAATCATTAAAAATTAAAGTCCTGTTTTGCATTTCAGGATGCAATGCAAAGTTTGTTGCCAAAAGCAGTCTTTATGTACACATGAAGAAGCATGACACCCATGCAGAAAAAGATATCCTCTACCACTGCCCAATGGATGGATGTTCCATGAAATACACCTCCAAGGCTAATCTTAGGCAGCATATTATCAAACATTTCCCCACAAAGGGCCCCAGTGACAGTCGGTGTCTTCAGATAGAATATATGCCCATGCTTAATAATGATAGTTTGAATGAAGATAGACCGGTAACCAGTTCTGAGGAAGGTGCAATAAGGGGCAATGAGACACAGAGTGTGGATATTCAGCAAAGCTGGGAGCCAGTGGTAGCTGAAGTCCGAGAAGGGGAGAATGTGGAAGTTGGGGTCCCATTAGGGGACTTGGGTACAGCTGAAGTAACTGATCCTGTTGCATTTATTTGCAAAAGTAAGTACATGTAGTAAAAAGTGACTTCTGAGGTCTGGTTTAAAAGTAACACAAACTGTTTACATATGAGCCACGACGCAAGAAAACCGGTCTTCGGGGTTTCCGACCAGGTTTGAAACAAACCGACATGTACAAGCACAGAAGCAGGCTAGAAGCTTGAAATTTTGGAGTTAGGTAGAGGAGGAATTGTACTATCCGAGTAGAGAAAACAAAGGCGCTGATCAGCTTCGCGGTTACGCGAAGCTGATCTGCGCCTTTGTTTTCGCACAGGCAAAAATCCGGTTTTCTCATGACGCGGCTCATATTATTAATGTGCCCTTTTGTTAATGGTTTTGGGCTTGCGTTGACGTTTGATAAGGATTTTTGACCAATGAATTGCTTGAAAATAGGGATCAACCTTGGTTTTCAGTGTTCAAACATTCGATGGATCACAAGGAAGGTGTTTGAACACGAGGCCGAAGGCTGCATGTTCAAACCCCTTCTGAGTGATCCAGCGCGTGCTTGAACATTGAAACAAAACATGGCTTTCTTGCATTTTCACACTTAAAGCATCGGCCATTTTGTTTCTACGGAACACAGTGATGTCACGTCGCATTAACCAGTGACGTCAACGGATTTTAGCCAAAGCCCATGTTCAAATGGTAAATGAATTTCATGATTTGATCTTGGGTTTTGTTGTTTGAACATGGCTTCCGACCTTATTAAATATGGCTTCAAACAGCTATGCCCATATATATCTGCAGGAATTATCTTGTACAAGCAAAGACAGTGTAACTAGACTTTGGATTCGTTTTCCACACACTTCCTTTTAGCTTTTATGTCATTGAGCTTACAATATAGTATAGGGATTTTACGGCCTTATTTTCAGCTGATAAAAGTGGAAATGTAAAAATCAACATTACCAACGACCAGTCTATTGCCAGTAATGTTGTGATATCTGATGACCAGTCTGGAGGGGTAAAAGACAGCACCTTGTCCCATCCTTTGATCTCAGCTGATTTAGGCTCCGAGAAAATACAGTTCCAGCCGAAGGTTTCCACTAGTAAGAAAAGTAAGTCTTTATTAATGGTATGTATTATATGATTAGATGAAGATTTTATGGTAGTATGTGTACATTTTCAATCTGTAATACGAGGAAACCAGTCTCTGGGTTTTCAACCAGCTTGTCTCAAACTGCTCTGTACAGCAAGGTGAAATAGTTGAAATTGGATTTGAAATTTTGAATGTAGAAATACAGTAATTACACTTCATAGAATAATCAAATGCATGGCTGCCCAGATTAATTATAAGGTGAAAGAGGATTATATTGGTGCCATAATACCTTTTTCCATTGACAAATAATTTAATGTTTATTGTTTTTATAATTTCTAGATGCCAATCGAGGTCGTGGCTCGGCTCGTACAGACTATCAGAGTAATCTTGAACTGAGTGACCGGGCCAAGAAAAGACGTAAATTACTGAGAGAGAAAGCAGAAGGAAGTAGTATAAATATGGAAGAATCTAGTCAAGGTATGAGTTATAACCCTTTCCCACTAAAACATTTTAGCCAACATTCCTTCCAAGGAAGTGGTGACTCTGCAACAGCATGGCTGATAAACAGTTGACAGGTGGTTTATCTACCTCTGCAGCCTGAGTAATTTACACATTAACCCATATTTGGCGAATGGATTTTCCCATCATTAATTTATCATGTGGGTGAGTCCACTTTCATTTTTGGGGACATCAGGTGTGATTTTAGATTTTTATTCACTTTTTCGATGAATTTTCTCTAAGCAAACAGAAAAGCCCCAGATGGGCACATCTGGGGCTATTCTGTTTGCCTATATCCCACAAAAAGGATGCTAGGCTTAAACGAGTTAAATGATGCCTACTTTTTCCCTGACATGGGTAGGTCTGACACATCAGTTTTCTGGTCCAGTTCCCATTTGATGTACAGGATTTTATAATGCCTGTCTAAAATGGCTGTGATTCAAGTTATCTGAGCAACTGGTCAATTTTGGGTTCTTCTCCTTTCTCTTAAAGAAAAAAGTTTTTACATGGAAGGGCC
Organism: Rugalucina vietnamica; assembly: GCA_964017185.1. NCBI lineage: Eukaryota > Metazoa > Mollusca > Bivalvia > Lucinida > Lucinidae > Rugalucina > Rugalucina vietnamica. The sequence continues at coordinate 23,660,522 of OZ024878.1, read as the reverse complement.
CATTGTTATACTGTAATCCCTTTCACATGAAACAGTGAGAGTCTCAGTCAGATCTGACCAGGTCGTGAGGTTATAAAACTTATTTCAAGCTCAGCTCAGCTGAGTATGAAATTTCAACTGTTCATACACTGCTCGTACACGCTGAAATACATTTAGTCAAAATTAAAGGGTAACGCAATAGTCGACAACAATACCTTTAAAAGTAAAGACCTAATCAAAGCAAACATTTTGGTGCAAATCTTGTTCAAATCGGTCAAGGAATAAGTGAGATCTTGGCATTTGATATTTTTGGAACGAAGTGACTTTCGGCCGCCATTTTGAATATTTAATTAGAAACTAAGATACAAATAAATTGTATAAATTTTATGTTTCAATATTAATATGACAAAATATGACCAAAATCGTTAGTAAACCAAGAGAAGAAAACATTAAAACAATAATTCACAGATAAATATTAACAGTGTTTCAATAATCTTGAGCATGCATATTTAATTATTACTTTATGACGTCATAAAGCCTCATGAATATCCAAGATGGCCGCCTCCTTAAACAGAAATCAGGGAATATTCAAACCAACATAACTTTCTTAATTTTCATCCAATTTTGATAAAACTTGTACCAAATTGTTTAGGGAGGTGAGCACTGTCATATAAGATTCAGTGTACCTCAACATTGCGTTTCCCTTTAATGGAAAATTCAGGTTCAAAACTCAAAAACTATTAATTTATCCTGCTCATAAATGTTAAAATGCCAACAATTGTTGGCATTTTAACATTTATGAGCAGGATAAATTTTAGTCTGAGCATGAAAAAAGTTTCATAACCTTGGGAACTTTGTTGCTGACTCTTTGAGACAAGGAGTTACATTCTGCAAACTCAAGACAGGTGTTCTCTATGTTTTTAGCTCACCTGAGCCGAAGGCTCACAGGTGAGCTTATAGTATACCCATGCTCCGGCGTCCGTCCGTCGTCCGTCCGTCGTCCGTCCGTCGTTCACAATTTCAAAGATCTTCTCCTCTGAAACCGCTTGGCCAATCAAAGCCAAACTTCATGTGGAGCATCCTTAGGAAGGGGGAACGAAAGTATATATAAATGGTCTAGGTCACATGACCAAGATGGCCGCCATGGCTATAAATAGCAAAAACCTTTAAAAGTCTTCTTCTCCAGAACCAGTGGGCAGATTTCCACGAAACTTGGTATGTAGCATCGGGGACGCGGGCCCATGATAGTTTATATAAATCATGACCCTAGGATGACCTTGACCTATTTTACGGCAAGGTCAACTTAGGTCGCCAATGCATTTGAATGGGAAAAAATGGTAAAACGCTATTTAATGGGTAAAACTTACTTGGAATAGGCAAATGGACAGAAGATTAATGTTAATGGAAAATTTTAGCCCCTGGGGGGTTGTCTGCCCCTGCCCCGGGGCTATATACATGTATATGACCATCATATTTAAACATCTTCTTGTCTGAAACCGCCAAGCCAATCAAAGCCAAACTTCATGTGGAGCATCCTTGGGAAGTTGGAATGAAAGTTTATATAAATGGTCAAGGTCACATGACCAAGATGGCCACCATGGCTATAAATAGCAAAAACGTTTAGAAATCTTCTTCTTCAGAACCAGAAGGCCTATGATTTTGAAACTTGGTGTGAAGCATCTGGGAATGGAGCTCTACAAAGTATATATATATATCATGACCCTGGGATGACCTTGACCTATTTTACGGCAAGGTCAACTTAGGTCTTCCATGCATTGGAATGGGAAAAAATAGGAAAATGTAATTGAATGGCAGAAAACTTGCTAGAAATGAGCAAATGGACAGAAAATTTATGTTTAAGAAAATATTTTGGGCCCAGGGGGTTGTCTGCCCCTGCCCCGGGGCTAAATACATGTATTTGACCATAATATTGAAACATCTTCTTCTCTGAAACCGCTAGGCCAATCAAAGCCAAACTTTTTGTGGAGCATCCTTAGGAAGAGGGAATGAAAGTTTGTATAAATGGTCAAGGTCACATGACCAAGATGGCCACCATGGCTATAAATAGCAAAAACATTTAAAAATCTTCTTCTTCAGAACCAGAAGGCCTATGATTTTGAAATTTGGTATGAAGCATCTGGGAATGGAGCTCTACAAAGTTTATATAAATCATGACCCTGGGATGACCTTGACCTATTTTACGGCAAGGTCAACTTAGGTCGCCCATGCATTTGAATGGGAAAAAATAGGAAAATGTCATGTAATGGCAGAAAACTTGCTAGAAATGAGCAAATGGACAGGAGATTTATGCTTGTGAAAATATTTTAGGCCCAGGGGTTGTCTGCCCCTGCCCCGGAGCTATATACATGTAGATGACCATAATATTCAAACAGCTTTTTCTCAGAAACTGCGTAGCCATTCAAAGCCAAACTTTATGTGGAGCATACTTAGGAAGAGGAAAAGAAAGTTTATATAAATGGTCAAGGTCACACGACCAAGATGGCCGCCATGGCTATAAATAGCAAAAATTTTTAAAAATCTTCTTCACCAGAACCAGAAGGCCTATGATTTTGAAACTTGGCATGAAGCATTAAAGAACGGAGGTCTACAAAATTTGTATAAATCATGACACTGGGATGACCTTGACCTATTTCACGGCAAGGTCAACTTAGATCGCCCATGCATTTGAATGGAGAAAATTGTTAAAATGTCATTTGAAGGACAAAACTTGCAGTTAATTGGCAAATGGACTGAATTTTTATGATTTGAAAAAGACATTGACTCCAAGAGTTATTCTGATCCTGCCCTAGGGTTATATACATGCATTGTACCATTCTAGTCTAACAAGTTTATTGGTACATGTATATATCTCGGGTCTCAGGTGAGCGTTTACAGGACCATTGGTCCTCTGGTCTTATTATTCTATTACATGTATTTTTGCAATTGATTCCAGATGTATCTGAGTCCCAGTCAGATCTGACCGGTGGTGTTCAAGATAATTTTGTTGCCAACTCCCTGAGTCAGGGGATAACATTCCGCGACCCCGAGACAGGTGTTCTCTATGTACAAACACAACTACTGCAGGTGAGGAGGCTTTTGTTTCATGAACTTCATTTTGTTTGTGCTTCACCAATAGGAAATACATCTACAAAAAAATTCTACAGGACTTTGTCCAGGAATAGGCAAAAATGCCGCCTTCTAGAAATGGTCATCAATGATTATTTTGATCTGCCTATGATTAGTTCAACATTGAAAAAAACAATAACCATGACCAATTATGCTAACACGTCTGTCTGTGATATACAGGTATACCAGGTTACACCCCCATTTTCATGTAGAAATACATGGGTATACTTTTCTGCTCCAAAACATAGATTGTGGGTACTTGTTGGAACCGCCTCAACATGACAGTTTAACGTGTATTCACAAAGTATGTTTTGACTGAAAATTTATATGAACATTTTCATTTTTTTTTTAAAAAAAGTGTATATTGCATGGCCATGTTTTCATATTGAACATCCCAAAAACATGTCCGTGTAATGTATACCCCCTTGAACCCCACTTTTATCATAGCAAAACTGGGGCATGCAGGGCTTTACCTATTTTTCTTCTGTTTGCTTCAAAATGAAGATTGTGGGTACTCGCCGAGGCGGGTCTAACGTGTACCCACAATCAATGTTTTGAGCAAAAATAAGAAAAATATAAAACTTTTTCGGATGAAAATTTTCAATTTTAAAAGCTGAAAAAATCTCTGTTTATTGCATGGGCAAGTTTTTCGTAATGATCATACTATTCTGTTCCAGGATGATCCGCCCCACCCAGACTTATATACAGATGAAAATGTGCTCAAGTCAGAACTGACATTTCCTGTGTCAACTGAGCTGACTGATCAGAGTCTGCCTGTCACAGAATTTGTAGGATCTACCATTAACTTACAGGATCTTGTGGGATAGCATTGTCACATGACTAAACATGGCTGCCATGATAGCATTGTCACATGACCGAAGATGCTGCCATAGCCATATTTGGCAAAACTTAACTTTTAATCTTATTCTCGAAGATGCACTTCTTACAAATCCTATATACCAAGGTATGGTGAAAAAAAAAACAGGGTATGACTATTCTGACTATTCATTTGCTATGTTAGCTTGAATCATCTAGGAGAATCTCCTATATTATGTGAATTTAAAGTGGCAATCATGTTCAGATTCTGGTTTGCAGCATTTGGTTGCTGAGAACGTCAAGCCTGTTAAATTATGAACATGTGTTGCCTTGTACATGTGGAATATTTTGGGTAGTGCAATTGACCTTGACCTCTGTTGAAAGGTCTGAAAATTTACCTTCATAGTTTATTCTCTTAAATGAGCATAAACAGAGGTTTTAAGTAAGTAGAATACAAAACAAAATAAAATAGTTAAAAAGGAGCTGCTGGTAAAACATGTATAGATAAAATACTTTGACCATGCCGCTAGAACTCACATGATTAAGTTTTGTAAACACGGTAAAAGTGGCACCTATTTGTTTTGCACATTTTTCCAGTGGCATGTGAAGCAAGTGATCATATATTGTTTACAGTCATAGAGTTGCATTATTGAGAACATAGTTATTTAAGCAGCCCAACCAACAAATGCATATCTATGTCAGAGGTTAAGCGGCACGGTCAAAGTATTTTACCTAAACGTTGATAAAACTGCCTTTGCAAGGATTGACAAGGATAAAATACAGCTATTGTTGGCATTTTAACATTTATGAGCAGGATAAATTACTAGTGTTTGAGTTTTGAACCTGAAATTTTCACAATTTTTTACTGTTTCAGCATTTATCAGCAGTTGAAATTTCATGCTCAGCTGAGCTGAGCTTGAAAAAAGTTTTATAACCTCGGGGCCTGGTTGATAGAAGGGATATGTTTACCAGGTACATATGCCTGTTAGCCCTTAAAAAGCCCTGTTCAAATGAATAACTTTCACAGTCAATTTGACCTTGAAACCAAACTCCACTATTCTTGCACTGTTGGGATAAGAATCTGTATGTCAAATGACTGGTGCATAATATAGACACCTTTCTCGTAATGATACCTAAATCTATGGTAGGGTGAGTGGTGACCTAGTGGTAGAGCATCAGACTTCGAATCAAGAGGTCCTGGGTTTGATCCTCCCTGGGGTCACTGTGTCGTGTCCTTGAGCAAGACACATTTACTCTCTAGAGTACTGTTTAATTACCAGGAAGTAATGGCTGTGTCCGGACATGACTGAAAAAGTGTTGATTGGGATGATAAACCTTATTGCAAACAACAACAAAACAAAAACAAAACAAGCCAGCCAAATCCAAAGTGAATATTCATATTGTTATGTAATGTTTCTGATGTACTTAATGGTGCTTCAATAAATGTGATCATTGTTGCTTTGAGTTTACTCTTTTTGTGACCGTGTGTGGTTTCATACGTAATGAAGTAGGCCCATAATTAATCCTTATGTATGATATTACACATTTATTTTCGGTCATGAAAATATTTCTACGGCTTTTAGAAGAGCATTTGTCAATGTGAAACAGTTATGTTCTAAGCTTAGTTAAGCACTGGTAATCTGCCTCTGGGTGGCTTGCCCAGAAACAGTGTAGGTAGGGTAACTGTCATATGACCTTAGCTGTTAACAGTGTAAGTAAGGTGCTGACTCAACAGTCATGCCCTTATCCAAGGGTAGCAGTTAAAGTATACCTGTAAAATACCATTAGAATTCTTGCTGGGTAGGAAGTAGTCCTTTTTTTGGCTTTGTATGATATGATGAATGTTGTGTACTACTAAACATCAAAACAGTAGTTATTAGCAATCTCGATTTTAGATACCCTCTGTTATGATACTCGAAGCTTTACATAAAATAAAACGAGTACATGTAGCCCCAAGGGCAGCAATCACCTGAGAACCAACAAGTTTCCAGACACATAATGCCCATGAGACATAGCCTTATGGAGCCCAGGGGCATGGCTGGCATGATTTATAAAGAGGATTACTATTCATTGCTACACACATTGTATTACTGATGTTAAGCTCTGGGCCTTGTGATTTCTTAGATTTAGCTCGCCTGAGCCTGAGCTCGCCTGAGCCAAAGTCTCACAAGGTGAGCTTGCAGGATAAGCTTGAGCTTGCGTCCACAAAATGTTCAAATGTATATCCGGGAGACCAGCCGGCTGATTGCAATCAAACTTTATCAGAAGCATCATTGTGGTGGGATACTGTTTGCATTATGTTTTAATGCAGGTAGTATCAGAACTCTGGTATCCATGGCAACAGATAGCTCCCATAGGGTGAGCCGCGACGCGAGAAAACCGGTCTTCGGGAGTCCCATGCCGGTCTGATACAAACTGACATGTACAGTCAGAGAAGATGGCTAGAAGCTTGAAATTTTGGATTTAGAAAGAAGAGGAATTTTACCATCCGTGTAGCGAAAACAAAGGCGCTGATCAGCTTCGCAGTTACTGCGAAGCTGATCTGCGCCTTTTTTCGCATGGGCTAAAATCCGGTTTTCTCATGATGCGACTCAGGGTTATGATGCTGACACTCTTGGCCCCAGCAATTTTGATCGGATCTCTTATTCTTGCAGATAACAATAATAATACATCGGGTGAGTGTGAATTTTGGCCAGATTCGATCACAGACTGCTATATTGGCTGACTTTGAGCGTTTGAAAATAATCACCATAGACGTATAAAGCGGAAAGTGGTGTCAGCACATTTTCTCTTCTAAGTTCTATTTTTATCGCATCTGCATATAGCAGGGAGTCCAAATTTCCGTCCGTCCGTCAACATTTACGTTGAAGTTTCGTTTTCTCTACATCAGTGATAGCTGTGAGTCTGAAACCTTGCATATTAATTGTCCTTGACATACCCTTCAAGCACAGACCTTGACCCAGTGCCCTTGACATATATTTCACGGTCCATCGACTTTATTAATTTTTATGTCAAAGTTTGATTTTTTTTTTCTACAGATAGCTGCGAATGTTCAAACTTTAACAGTAATTGTCCTTGACATGCCCTTTAAGCGCACACATTGACCTAGTGCCCTTGACCTATATTTCACGTTTTGAATTGTTTTGCCCGATGCAGTTACGATATCGACGTCCGCGACGTTCTTGTGTATCCATTCGTTTTTGCCCACCCGAGCCATTAGGCTCACCTTAGACTCAAGTATACCCATGATCCGTTGTCCACAATGTTCAAACATCTCTGAAACCGCTGGACCAATCAAAGCCAAACTGGAAACAAAGATTATTCTACACCCTTTCAGGAGTTTGTCAATGCATTCGAAATGCGTTGGCATGCATTATTAAAAATCTGAAGTAAAATAACCTTGTCCTCTAACAATTATGTCAAGCGTGTATGCATATATTCACAATTATGCACAATGTTGAATGATTATATCTAGGAAGAAAATGTATTGGTATGCCATTTTGTTTATTGCGGGGATTTACATTTTGAGAAGATGCCCGAGGGCCTGAAAATGCCAAGCCCGGAGGGCAAACGGTTCATAGTTGGTCATGAAATTTCACATTTCAAATTGGATGAATGGGCTTATAAATATGGTGAAATATTCGAAATTTACAGCTATGGAAAACGAATGATTGTTCTAAATTCGGAGAGACTCATACTCAAAGCCCAGTCAGATGCTTACCGCGTTACTTTCGGCGGGAGGCCCAAGACATTCTACGGTGAGCATTTCGCGCATAAAAGTCAGACCATAGCGTTTGGATGTGGCGAGACCCATTTAACAATGAGAAAGATCTACAACAAGGCTCTTCGGCTTACGATATGTTTCATGGTATAAGTGCCTGATTGTTAGTTTGGTTTTTTCCCACCTCGGTTTTTGGAGTGGGAATCTCTTTCTGATTGCGCCTTTTCCTGATCTTTGCCTACTTGTACCTTTCTACATGTGTACGGGGACGGGGTCGAAAAGTTTGAGAAAATAATGGCTCAGGGCATCAAGAAAATGCTGAACAAATTAGAGGCACATGGGACGGAAGATTTTGATATGTATGTCTACGTGAAGGAATCACTGGCGGATATATAGAGGATATTTGCTTTTTTGAGGTGAATACCAAATATATTTCATCGAGTGAGTTGAAAACATTAGAATTTTCACGAGTGCGCAGCACGAGTGAAATTTTTTATGTTTTCAACTCACGAGATGAAATATATTTGGTATTCACCGAAAAAAAAGCAAATTTTCTTTTTATTTTATACAATACACGGGCATTTTCCAATTCACAGGGCAGGCGGTGAAAATGCAAAAACCAAAAATTTTTGAAAATACAAATAATTTTGGTACCACATTGTTCCTTACGTTCTAACTAAGAAATTGAATACCCACACTTTATGTTTTCGTTCATAAATAACGGAGTTATAGGCGTTTGAATTTCTGAAGTGAGACGCATTTAATGACGTCAAGTAAATGGAAACATCAGAAGTAATCCAAAATCTACAGTGAAGATATAGGCTGATATCAGTCACTAGTGACTTTTGATATCAGTGAGATTTGATATCAGTGAAATTTCATATCAATGAAAATACCAATTTTATCAAGTTTTGATATACATTGGTTTTCACTGTAAAGTATAAAATAAAATGTGCATACTGGTAGGAAACTTCCCCAACAGTAGATGGATTTTATAATTACGAGACGAACGTCAAGTTAGTTGTCGGTTGACGGTTGACTATTCAAAAAACTAAGTTATTTTTGGTCAACTTTGCACTTAGCTTTTTTCTGCCACTATTCGATCTTAGTTTTTTTGTGTCAAAATCAAAGTTTTTTCTATGTTGGAAAAAAATCGAACTTAGTTTTTCGAATAGTCAACCGACAACTAGTTGTCAGTTGACTATTCGGACTTAGTTTTTTTTGGTCAAAATCAAAGTTTTTTCTATGTTGGAAAAAAATCGAACTTAGTTTTTCGAATAGTCAACCGACAACTAGTTGTCAGTTGACTATTCGGACTTAGTTTTTTTGGGTCAAAATCAAAGTTTTTTTTATGTTGGAAAAAAATCGAACTTAGTTTTTCGAATAGTCAACCGACAACTAGTTGTCAGTTGACTATTCGGACTTAGTTTTGTTGGGTCAAAATCAAAGTTTTTTCTATGTTGGAAAAAAATCGAACTTAGTTTTTCGAATAGTCAACCGACATTTAGTTGTCAGTTGACTATTCGGACTTAGTTTTTTTTGGGTCAAAATCAAAGTTTTTTCTATGTTGGAAAAAAATCGAACTTAGTTTTTCGAATAGTCAACCGACAACTAGTTGTCAGTTGACTATTCGGACTTAGTTTTTTTGGGTCAAAATCAAAGTTTTTTCTATGTTGGAAAAAAATTGAACTTAGTTTTTCGAATAGTCAACCGACAACTAGTTGTCAGTTGACTATTCGGACTTAGTTTTTTTGGGTCAAAATCAAAGTCTTTTCTATGTTGGAAAAAAATCGAACTTAGTTTTTCGAATAGTCAACCGACAACTAGTTGTCAGTTGACTATTCGGACTTAGTTTTTTTGGGTCAAAATCAAAGTTTTTTCTATGTTGGAAAAAAATCGAACTTAGTTTTTCGAATAGTCAACCGACAACTAGTTGTCAGTTGACTATTCGGACTTAGTTTTTTTGGGTTAAAATCAAAGTTTTTTCTATGTTGGAAAAAAATCGAACTTAGTTTTTCGAATAGTCAACCGACAACTAGTTGTCGGTTGACTATTCGGACTTAGTTTTTTTGGGTCAAAATCAAAGTTTTTTCTATGTTGGAAAAAAATCGAACTTAGTTTTTCGAATCGTCAACCGACAACTAGTTGTCAGTTGACTATTCGGACTTAGTTTTTTTGTGTCAAAATCAAAGTTTTTTCTATGTTGGAAAAAAATCGAACTTAGTTTTTCGAATAGTCAACCGACAATTAGTTGTCAGTTGACTATTCGGACTTAGTTTTTTTGGGTCAAAATCAAAGTTTTTTCTATGTTGGAAAAAAATCGAACTTAGTTTTTCGAATAGTCAACCGACAACTAGTTGTCAGTTGACTATTCAGACTTAGTTTTTTTGGGTCAAAATCAAAGTTTTTTCTATGTTGGAAAAAAATCGAACTTAGTTTTTCGAATAGTCAACCGACAATTAGTTGTCAGTTGACTATTCGGACTTAGTTTTTTTGGGTCAAAATCAAAGTTTTTTCTATGTTGGAAAAAAATCGAACTTAGTTTTTCGAATAGTCAACCGACAACTAGTTGTCAGTTGACTATTCGGACTTAGTTTTTTTGGGTCAAAATCAAAGTTTTTTTCTATGTTGGAAAAAAATCGAACTTAGTTTTTCGAATAGTCAACCGACAACTAGTTGTCAGTTGACTATTCCGACTTAGTTTTTTTGGGTCAAAATCAAAGTTTTTTCTATGTTGGAAAAAAATCGAACTTAGTTTTTCGAATAGTCAACCGACAACTAGTTGTCAGTTGACTATTCGGACTTAGTTCTGTTGGGTCAAAATCAAAGTTTTTTCTATGTTGGAAAAAAATCGAACTTAGTTTTTCGAATAGTCAACCGACAACTAGTTGTCAGTTGACTATTCGGACTTAGTTTTTTTGTGTCAAAATCAAAGTTTTTTTCTATGTTGGAAAAAAATCGAACTTAGTTTTTCGAATAGTCAACCGACAACTAGTTGTCAGTTGACTATTCGGACTTAGTTTTTTTGGGTCAAAATCAAAGTTTTTTCTATGTGGAAAAAAATCGAACTTAGTTTTTCGAATAGTCAACCGACAACTAGTTGTCAGTTGACTATTCGGACTTAGTTTTTTTGGGTCAAAATCAAAGTTTTTTCTATGTTGGAAAAAAATCGAACTTAGTTTTTCGAATAGTCAACCGACAACTAGTTGTCAGTTGACTATTCGGACTTAGTTTTTTTGGGTCAAAATCAAAGTTTTTTCTATGTTGGAAAAAAATCGAACTTAGTTTTTCGAATAGTCAACCGACAACTAGTTGTCAGTTTACTATTCGGACTTAGTTTTTTGGGGTCAAAATCAAAGTTTTTTCTATGTTGGAAAAAAATCGAACTTAGTTTTTCGAATCGTCAACCGACAACTAGTTGTCAGTTGACTATTCGGACTTAGTTTTTTTGTGTCAAAATCAAAGTTTTTTCTATGTTGGAAAAAAATCGAACTTAGTTTTTCGAATAGTCAACCGACAATTAGTTGTCAGTTGACTATTCGGACTTAGTTTTTTTGGGTCAAAATCAAAGTTTTTTCTATGTTGGAAAAAAATCGAACTTAGTTTTTCGAATAGTCAACCGACAACTAGTTGTCAGTTGACTATTCAGACTTAGTTTTTTTGGGTCAAAATCAAAGTTTTTTCTATGTTGGAAAAAAATCGAACTTAGTTTTTCGAATAGTCAACCGACAATTAGTTGTCAGTTGACTATTCGGACTTAGTTTTTTTGGGTCAAAATCAAAGTTTTTTCTATGTTGGAAAAAAATCGAACTTAGTTTTTCGAATAGTCAACCGACAACTAGTTGTCAGTTGACTATTCGGACTTAGTTTTTTTGGGTCAAAATCAAAGTTTTTTTCTATGTTGGAAAAAAATCGAACTTAGTTTTTCGAATAGTCAACCGACAACTAGTTGTCAGTTGACTATTCCGACTTAGTTTTTTTGGGTCAAAATCAAAGTTTTTTCTATGTTGGAAAAAAATCGAACTTAGTTTTTCGAATAGTCAACCGACAACTAGTTGTCAGTTGACTATTCGGACTTAGTTCTGTTGGGTCAAAATCAAAGTTTTTTCTATGTTGGAAAAAAATCGAACTTAGTTTTTCGAATAGTCAACCGACAACTAGTTGTCAGTTGACTATTCGGACTTAGTTTTTTTGTGTCAAAATCAAAGTTTTTTTCTATGTTGGAAAAAAATCGAACTTAGTTTTTCGAATAGTCAACCGACAACTAGTTGTCAGTTGACTATTCGGACTTAGTTTTTTTGGGTCAAAATCAAAGTTTTTTCTATGTGGAAAAAAATCGAACTTAGTTTTTCGAATAGTCAACCGACAACTAGTTGTCAGTTGACTATTCGGACTTAGTTTTTTTGGGTCAAAATCAAAGTTTTTTCTATGTTGGAAAAAAATCGAACTTAGTTTTTCGAATAGTCAACCGACAACTAGTTGTCAGTTGACTATTCGGACTTAGTTTTTTTGGGTCAAAATCAAAGTTTTTTCTATGTTGGAAAAAAATCGAACTTAGTTTTTCGAATAGTCAACCGACAACTAGTTGTCAGTTTACTATTCGGACTTAGTTTTTTGGGGTCAAAATCAAAGTTTTTTCTATGTTGGAAAAAAATCGAACTTAGTTTTTCGAATAGTCAACCGACAACTAGTTGTCAGTTGACTATTCCGACTTAGTTTTTTTGGGTCAAAATCAAAGTTTTTTCTATGTTGGAAAAAAATCGAACTTAGTTTTTCGAATAGTCAACCGACAACTAGTTGTCAGTTGACTATTCGGACTTAGTTTTTTTGGGTCAAAATAAAAGTTTTTTCTATGTTGGAAAAAAATCGAACTTAGTTTTTCGAATAGTCAACCGACAACTAGTTGTCAGTTGACTATTCGG